>JAJHZJ010000311.1:1875835-3182545 GCA_023548195.1 Bettongia penicillata ogilbyi
AACAAATTCTAGAGTGGAAGCATCCACAAAAACATGGAATGAAACAATTTTCCAGCCCAAGACAACTTAGACGTTCCACAGGAAACGTCTGTTGCACCAGGGTGATAGAGGAGCACAGTACACCACAGGACAATGCAGTCCAGCCCCAGCACACCAGGAGCAGGCCTTAGGCAGCTGAATCAATGGCAGCAGTGATGATTTCTAGAACTCTTAGCCCACAGACAGTAAAAGGATAAGACAATGGGTGAGAAGGAGATTTACAGGATGTCTTTGCTGGCACCAGGGGCAAGACTCTGTTGTATTGTTTATTGACACAGCAAAGCTTGCTGCTTCAGGGGAACAGGGACCCTGCGGGTTGAAAAAAGTGCTTAAGGTTGCTCACAAACCAGTTCACAGTACAGGACAGTAGTAAACACACCTCTCCCTAGATCATACCACCTTGGAAAAGTCAAAGACTTAAAGATCCCCAGAATTACCTCTGAAAACAGCTGCACAAAAAAACCCTGAAGTTTGGGACAATTCCCCTTCCACTTGGCAAGTAGTCACACTTTAATATATTAAAAGTCAAGAAACAGGCTCAAAAATGATCAAACAACAGAAAAAATTCTGACCATGGAAGTTACTATGGTGACAAGGAAAATCAAAACACACACAGAAGAAGACAATAAAGTCAAAATTCCTGCATCCAAATCCTCAATGAAAAATACGAATTGGTCTCTTTTTTAAAGAGATGAAAAAGAAAATTTAAAATCAAGTAAGAAAATTAAAGGAAAACTTGGGGAGAAAAATGAGAGTTCTGTAAGAAAATCATGAAAAAAGTCAATAGCTTGGTAAAAGAGGCACAAAAATTACTGAAGAAAATGATACCTTAAAAAAAGAAGCACAGAAATTCCATGAAGAGAAGAATGCTTTGAAAAGCAGAATTGGCCAAATGGAAAAAGATATACAAAAATTCACTGAAAAGAACTCCCTAAAAAATAGAACTGGCAAAAATGGAAAAAGAGGTACAAAAGTTCACTGAAAAAAACAATTTCTTAAAAGTTAGAATTGGGTTAAGTGGAAGCAAATGACTTTATGAGGCACCAAGAAAAATCAAACAAAATTTTAAAAATGAAGCACTAAAAGGAAATGTGAAATATTTCAGTGAAAAAACATCTGACCTGGAAAATAGACTCAGGAGAGATAATTTAAGAATTATTGGACTACCTAGAAGTCATTACAAAGGAAAAAGAGCCTAGACATCATCTTTCACAAAACCATTAAAGAAAAATGTCCTGATAGGCTAATAGGGGAAGGGATCTGCAGCCTTGCGGTCACATGTGGCCCTCTAGGTCCTTGGGTGTGGCCCATTGACTAAATCCAAACTTCACAGAATAAAGTCCCTTAATAAAAGGATTTGTTCAGTCAAAAGGTCACACCTAAGGACCTAGGAGGCCACATGTGGCCTTGAGGCCTCAGCTTCTTCAGGAGGTAAAATAGAAACTGATAGAATCCATCACATCTATAAAATGAACAGGTTGAACTAGATATATAGTACCTTTTTGCTCTAAATCTATGATTGCATGATCATGTTAATATGCCATAATTTAGACAGAAATTTTCCAGTTGTTGGACATATAGGTTGTTTATAATTTCAGCTATAAGAAATAAAGTATTAGGGACTTTTTGTAAAAGAAAAAAAATAGAATCCATCCATAATCTCCTGAAAGAGATCCCAAAATGAAAATGCCTAGGAATATTATAACTTGAATTCCAGATCTCCCAAATCAAGGATACAATACAGCAAGCAGCCCAGAAGAAATAATTCAGAAATTGTGGAGCCACAGTATAACAAAGGATTTAGCAGTTCCTACATTAAAAGGGCTTGGGATATGATATTCTGGAGGGCAGAAAGAACTATGGTTACAAGCAAGAATCACCTTCTCATCAAAAGAGTATAATCCAAGATGGCGGAGTAGAAAGACTCACGCATGCTAGCTCCGAACCCACAGCCCATAAATTTCCTATAAAAAGAACTCCCCACAAATTCTGGATCAGTGCAAGCTGCACAGAAACGCAGGGGAGGAGATTTCCGTTCCAGAGAGCCCTGAAAAGCCATCCCCAGGGGTCCATCATGCTCCGGACAGCGGAGTCCACCCCTGCTCTGCCCTGGCCACTGGCCAGAGAGGAGCAGATCGGAGAAGCCTTCAGGGATGGAACCTCCAGTGGCCGTGAAGGTCCTTCCACCCACAGGCGCTCCAGGTCAGTGAGAGAGACTTCTGGGCTGGCCGAGAGGGGAGCGGGGTGTCCCTGTGACTCTATCCCCTCGGGAGGTAGTGGCGGAGGCAGCAGTGGCCCAGGACTCCCCAAGCAGGCAGGAGCTCAGGGCCATTACCAAAGGTCTCTGCAAAAAACCCCTGAGGGGACTGAGCCTGGGAGGCGGCCCTGCCCCCACATGAGCACCAGAACTTAAGCTCACATTGAATAGCAGCCCCGCCCGCCACTGAAAGCCCCGAGGCTGGGGAGCAGCATTTCAATCTCAGACCCCAAGCACTAGCTGGGCGGATCTAGGCGGGGGTGTATAGGAATCTCAGAAGTCAAGTAACTGGCTGGGAAAACGCCCAGAAAAGGGAAGAAAAATAAGACCATAGAAAGCTACTTTCTTGGGGGACAGATGTTCCCACCTTTCATTTCTGATGATGAGGAACAATTCTTACCATCAGGGAAAGACATGGAGATTGGGGCCTCTGTATCCCAGACATCTGAGGTGGATGTCCAGAGGGCTCAGGCCATGGAAGAGCTCAAAAAGGATTTTGAAAAGCAAGTTAGAGAGGTGGAAGAAAAACTGGGGAGAGAAATGAGAGAGATGCAAAAAAAGCATGAAAAATGGGTCAATACCTTGCTAAAGGAGACCCAAAAAAATGCTGAAGAAAATAACACCTTGAAAAATAGGCTCACTCAATTGGCAAAAGAGGTTCAAAAAGCCAATGAGGAAAAGAATGCTTTCAAAAGCAGAATTAGTCAAATGGAAAAAGAGCTTCAAAAGCTCACTGAAGAAAATAGTTCTCTCAAAATTAGAATGGAACAGATGGAGTCTAATGACTTTACAAGAAACCAAGAAATCACAAAAACAAAACCAAAAGAATGAAAAAATAGAAGAGAATGTGAAATATCTCATTGGAAAAACAACTGACCTGGAAAATAGATCCAGGAGAGACAATTTAAAAATTATGGGACTACCTGAAAGTCATGATCAAAAAAAGGGCCCAGATATCATCTTTCATGAAATTATCGAGGAAAACTGCCCTGAGATTCTAGAACCAGAGGGCAAAATAAGTATTGAAGGAATCCATTGATCACCCCTGAAAGAGATCCAAAAAGAGAAACTCCTAGGAACATTGTGGCCAAATTCCAGAGTTCCCAGGTCAAGGAGAAAATATTGCAAGCAGTTAGAAAGAAACAATTCCAGTATTATGGAAATACAATCAGGATATCTCAAGATCTAGCAGCTTCTATATTAAGGGATCGAGGGGCATGGAATAGGATATTCCAGAAGTCAAAGGAACTAGGACCAAAACCAGGAATCACCTACCCAGCAAAATTGAGTATAATACTTAAGGGGAAAATATGGTCTTTCAATGAAACAGAGGACTTTCAAGCATTCTTGATGAAAAGACCAGAGCTGAAAAGAAAATTTGACTTTCAAACACGTGAGAAGAAGCATGAAAAAGTAAACAGCAAAGAGAAGTCATAAGGGACTTACCAAAGGTGAACTGTTTACATTCCTACATGGAAAGACAATATTTGTAACTCTTAAAACTTTTCAGTATCTGGGTAGTTGGTGGGACCCCACACACACATACACACACATGCATGCACACACACGTACACATGTGCATGCACACACACATACACCCATGCACGCACATACAGGGACAGAGAGCACAGTGAATTGAATAGGATAGGACCATATCTTAAAAGAAATTAAGGTAAACGGTGAGAGAGAAATGTAGTGGGAGGAGAGAGGGTGAAATGGAATGGGATAAATTATCTCTCATTCAAGAGGCAAGCAGGAGACTTTCTAGTGGAGGGAAAAAGAGGAGAGCTGATAAAAAAAAAAAACATGAAGTTTACCCTCATCACATTCGACTAAAGGAAGGAATAAAATGCACACTCATTTTGGTATGAAAACCTATCTTACAATACAGGAAAGTGGGGGAGAAGGAGATAAGCAGGGTGGGGGAGTGATGGAAGGGAGGGCAATGGGAGGAGGGAGCAATTTGAAGTCAACACTCTTTGGGAGGGACAGGATCAAAAGAGAGACTAGAAGCAATGGGGGGCAGGATAGGATGGAGGGTGATTCAGTTAGTCTTACACAACATGACTATTATGGAAGTCATTTGCAAAACTACACGGATATGGCCTATATTGAATTGCCTGCCTTCCCAAAGGGAATGGGTGGGGAGGGAGGGATGGGGAGAATTTGGAACTCAAAGTTTTAGGAACAACTGTTTAGTATTGTTCTTGCTACTAGGAAATAAGAAATACAGTTAATGGGGAATAGAAAGTCATCTGGACCTACAGGGAAAAAGAGAAGATAGGGACAAGAGAAGGGAGGGATGATAGAAGAGAGGGCAGATTGGTGATAGGGAAAATTAGAATGCTCAGTGTGTTGGGGTGGGGAGAGGGGATAAATGGGGAGAAAATTAGGAACCCAAAATTATGTGAAAATGAATGTAAAAAGTTAAATAAATAAATTTATATTAAAGTGCTCCTAAAGATAAAAAAAAAACCAAAAAAACAAAAGAGTGTAATCCTTCAGGGGTAAAAATGGATATTCAATGAAATAGAGGACTTTCAAGCATTCCTGATGAAAAGATCAGGGCTGAATAGAAAATTTACTTTCACATAGAAGATGCAAAAGAAGCATAAAAAGGTAAATGGGAAAGAGAAATCATAAGGGATTTGATAAGGTTAAACTGTTTATATTTCTACATGGAAAAATGATATTTATACCTCCTAAAAATGCTTTCTCATTATTAGGGCAGTTAGGAGTATACATAGACAGAAAGGAAAGATGTGAACTGAATGTGATAGTATGATTATCTTTAAAAAATAAAATTAAGGGAGGAGAAAGAAGAATAAACTGGGAGAAGGGGAAAGGGAGAAACAGAATGGGACAAATTATCTGACATAAAAGATGTCTTAAAGATATTTTACAATGGAGGGAGAAATGGGAAAAGCAGGGAGAGAAGCAGATGAACCTTACTCTCATCAAAATTGACTCAAAGAGGGAATAATAGAAGGTGTAGAAATCTATCTTACTATACAGGAAAGTAGGAAGGGAAGAGGATAAAAGAATATGGGAGAAATGACAGAAGGGAGGACAGTTTGAGGGAGGTAAAAGTCAAAAATCAAAACATTTTTGAGAATGGACAGGATAAAAGGATAGTGAGCACGATATAATGGGGGAAATAGGATGGAGGGAAATACATAGCTGGTAATCATTACTGTGGGAAAAAATGTTTAGAGTGAGTTTCTCTGATAAATACTGCCTTTCTCAAATATATAGAAAACTGAGTCAAATTTATAGAAATAAGATCCATTTCTCAGTTGATAAATGGTCAAAGGACATGAACAGAAAGTATTCAGACAAAGCAATCAAAGCTCTGTATGGTCATATAAAAAAATGCTCCAAATTACTATTGATGAGAGAAAGGCAAATTAAAACAAATCTGAGCTACTCCCTCACACCTGTCAGATTGACTAATATGACAGAAAAGGAAAATGACAAATGTTGAAGGGGATGTGGGAAAATTAATGTACTATTGATGAAGCTGTATATTGATTCAATAATTCTGGAGAACAATTTGGAACTATGACCAAAGAGGTATAAAATCATACATGCCCTTTGACCAAGCAATATCACTACTAGTCAGGATCCCAAAGAGATTTTAAAAAAGGAAAAGTATCTATGTGTACAAAAGTATTTATAGCAGCTCTTTTAGTGGTGGCAAAGAATTGGAAATTTAAGGGATGTCCATCAATTGAGAAATGGCTGATTGTGATGGAATACTATTGTGCTTTAAAAAATGATGAGCAGGATGATACTCTCAGAAAAACATGGAAAGATTTCCATGAACAGATGCAAAGTGAAGAAACCAGGAAAACATTGTACACAGTAACAGCAATATTGTATGATGATTGATCTACTATGAATAACTTAGCTACAATCAGAATACAATGATCCAAGACAATTCTGTAGGACTCATGATGAAAGGTAATGTCTACTTCCAGAGAAAGAACTGGTAGAGCCTGAATGCAGATGAAAGATACTTTTTCTTTATTTTGTTTTTCTTGGTTGCTTTTTTTGTCTGCATTTTCTTTCACTGAATAATTTACATGGAAAAACTGTTTTGCATGACTACACATGTATAAGCTATGTTGAACTGCTTGCTTTCTCAGTGGGGGTAGGGAGAGAATTTGGAACTCAAAATTTGAAATAAAAAATGTTAAAATTGTTTTTACATGTAATAGAGGAAAAAATAAAATACTAAATAAGATTTTTTTAAAAAAGAGAGAGCAATAGCACAGCATAATGAATGAGAATACTGGGCTAGAAATCTTTTCAAGTCCCATCTCAGACACTTACTTTGCTCTGAAATTGAGAAACTCACTGAATATCTGCTTATCCCAGGAAATTCTGTAGGATATATCCAGCTATGTCACAGACAGGTTGCATTCTGCTTCAGTGTAAGGCTTTTCTACGCTGGGAGTTCACCTAGACGTAGCTTGATGACTCAGTGGACAGAGCTCTGGGCTGGAAGTCAGGAAGATCTAAGCTCAAATCTAGCCTCAGACACATGTTAGCTATGTATGTGACCCTCCGCAAGTCACTTAGCCATTCCTTTCCTCAATTTCCTCATTTGTAAAATGGAGACAATAATAGCACCTACCTCCTAGGGCTTTTGTGAGGATCAGAAGGGACAATAATAGTAACAGGCTTAACCCAGTGCCTGGCACTGTGCCATGGTGCTAGCCATCATCATTATCAGCACTGTAGTGCTGTCTTCATCATTACTGTTATTGTTGCATCACAGATCTTTCCTATATTCTCTATACCTGTTCACCTTTAAAATTGGAGATGCATTCTGTTGGAAGGAATTCAGGGACTTGAATATGATAATATATTTCAGGTTGCAGTGAGCCTTTAAAAATCACCCATTTAAAGGAGCAGTGATAATATTCCAATGAAACCCAAACAATAATATTCAAAATATTAACATCGGCACTCAAAACATTAGCAGCAATGCTGTACTGTATTTATAGTAATTCATAAACTAAAAATACCATGAGTGAGCGTGTGGTCGGTCCAGTAGCAGCAATTCTGGCAGCCAGTCCCCTGCCTCCCCCTTCCTTCCATATATTGCTCTCTGTGTAGAGGCAGTGATTCATAAAGCCTTAGGTATTTAGCTAAGTTTTTCATCAGCCACCAACCACCTTCACACTTCTGACTTTGCCTCTGAGGTAATTCTTTTTATGGCTTTTTGGATTTCTTCCATCCCTGGAACTTGCTGGCCTCTTTCCAGATATCTTCACCCACTAGCTCCTATAGACTTTGTTACAGTAGCCTTGAATAAGGGGAGATAGCAGTTATGTTAAGATGGGAAATGAAATGCTCAAATTGTGCATAGCAACAAAGGCTTCTCTAGTACCTGCTGAGACCTGTAGTCCAAACCAACCGCCAATTAATATCCAGTAACGATCAGCAAATTAATAGACTATGTCTATGTGGATCCTTCTGTTCCCCAGCTAATGACTTGAGAATTTTACTAATGGCCTCTGTACACATTAGGGGCTGTTAGCACATCAAAGCTGCATTTGCTGAGATGGGCAAAGTGTTGATCATTTATGAAAATTAACCACTGGCACATACAGTGGGAGGCACTAGGCATCTCAGCTAGCAGCCACAATAAGAATGGGGTGACAGCATAAGAATCACTGAATCTAAGTGTTGGAAACTATATCTGAGATAACCTCCAGAAATGGAGAACCTGTGGCCTTCAAGGTCCTTGGGTGCAGCCTTTTGATGCAGTCCAAGTTTTACAGAACAAGTCCTTTAATTTTTTTTGTTCTGTGAAGTTTGGATTCAAAGGGCCACACTTGAGGACCTAGAGGTTCACATGTGGTCTCAAGGCTGCAGGTTCCCCACCCCTGAATAGGCCAACAAAAAGAACAGTGACCTTCAATTTTGATAATTTTAGTGGGTGTTATTGCTTAGAATGAGCCTGGCGCAGGTCAAGAGTTGCTCAAATTGGCAATTCGCTTAGGTGAATTGCTATTGAGGGAGGGAGACCTGTGTTCTGCCTATCAGTCTTGAACAAGATTTATATATTCCTAATGATGACTGAGAGGCCCTGCACTTGAAGCCAGATGATCCCAGGTGATTAATGTTGCTTGATTTCCCTAGAGAGTGTGGCTGAATGGAAATAGACACATTTATTTACCTTTCAAGTCAATACAAACTTGTCCCTCATCTCAATATCTTGAGTGGGGTGCGAATCTCTGTTTGCAGAGACATTTTATTCCTGCTACTTCATATTCTGTTTTCTTAGACATAGATTATAAAACAACTCTCTCCTCTTGACTCTGAAAAAAGAAGTGAAGTCAGTTGCCTTCTCTCATTCCAACTATCTGCAGTTTTATCCCCTTCAATTTTCTAGATGAGAAAACTAGGGAACAGAGGATCTACAGCCAAGCAGCATATCAACCTAGAGTGTAAAAGCTCCTTCGTCCATCAGTCCCACTGAGCACCGAACAGATCGTGATCCTCAAGACTATTTCAATTATTTAGACACATTAACACAGAGCAAAACCGGTTCCCTAGTAAAATTACTGGACCAATCATCTAGAAAACCACAATGAGAAAGACTCCTAGAATCTTGTGTTCCTGCTGGAGAAGGACCACATCAAATGACACTTATTCAGCTAGTTTTCTGCTAGTCCACAAGGATACCTGCAGGTGGATAGAAAGAAGCAACAGCCAAATGGCTTTAGAAATGATAGAGCAGTATGCCACCAAACTCTGCACCATTTACCTCCTGAAATTTTAACCAGTGGTTTGACAACATGAGAACATGGTTGACCAGTAGTCTAGGAGTTGTCAGACTCTGATCCCTTGAAGTGAAAGATGTCCAACTGGCTCCCACTGAAAATACCTCATGTTTTCTACCATTATCTGTTAAACTACAACTGCAAGGTCATCCCAGTTTTCATCCCTATTCATTTCCCTTCAGCCACCCTATTCTATCAGATTCAGAATGGAGTCAAATAAACACATAACACACACTCAAATTTATTGACCACCATGGTAGAATCGGGACATTTTCCCTATCAATTTCCTAGCCCAGAAATTGCCTTTTAAATAGATAATGATGATTCTGAGGGTCCAGTTATTACCTTGAAACCTCCCTTTTTGATATATCTGATGCTGTCCTCTTATATAAATAACAGTTATTACTGCAAAGCGATTTTTCTTCTGCACTTCCAAAGTGTTCCAGCAGGAGATGGTGAGAAAATGGATTCCATTAATATCCCACTTAGGGCTGCTGCTCTTTCCTCTGCTAACTCCCACCATAAATCTCCTTATGGGTCTTTAAACAAAGGCTGCCCTGTCTGCCACAGTGCTGTTGGTGCCCTCTCCCCTTCTTTCCCCCACTCCAGCCCAAGCCAGAATTATGGCACTGAAGCTCTTCCCTGCTTGGTGACAATCTGAATGTTTTCGATTGCCCAGGAAAGGTGAAGGAAGAATGTGGGCAGGAGCAGCTCAGTGCTCACACCCAATGGGCAGGGGTCCTCCCTGGCCCCATGGATGTCTTCTAATCCCACACCCTCCCAAGGACCCAACCAGAGCTATGGGTGGTGGCAATAGCTGAGTTGTAATGCTTTCCTGTCAACCCCACTCCCCCTGGAAATCCTGTAGGTTGTTGTTATTAGGAAGTATTTATAAAACACTCTGTCACTGCAGAGTGCTTTACAGTCATTTCACAAGAGAGAGTGGGATCTGCTGAGAACTGCGTTTAATGTTAGTAATAATAATAGCTTGCACTCCTAAAGAGCTTGACAGTTTAAAGAACATTTTACATACATCATCTCATCTGGTGCTCACAGCAGGTGAAGAGGCTCAGAGAGGCTGGCCTCCCAATGCCAGGTCCTCTGACTTCAGGTGTTTCTGCTACCACATGGCCACCTCTAAGGTCTTTGGGCTGAACACCTAAAGGATCCTACGCTTTCATTTTGGCAAGGTATAGTGGAAAAAAGAAGTAGATTGTGGGCAGCTAGGTGGTGCGGTGAATAGGGTGCTGAGCCGGAAGGCAGAAGAACTGAGTTTAAATCTAGCCTTAGCCTCAGTTTCCTCAACTGTAAAATGAGGATACTAATAGCACCTACTTTCCATGGTTGTTGTGAAGATTGAAGGAGATAAATTTGTATTTTACAGACCTCAAAGTGATCTATAGATACCACCAATCATTATTTAGTAGAGTTAGGAATCCAATGTTCTAGTCTCTGACCTACTTCTAATTAGCCCTGTGACTCTCAGCAAGCCATTGGACCTCTGTGGACTTTAATTTTCTGCTCTGGAAAAGTAGAGGGGTGGATTAAATGGTCTGTCTCTAAGGTTTCTTCCAGTGCTAAGACCCAAGGATTGCATGGATTTTCCTATTTCCTTACTATACAAATTCTAAGTTGTCATCCATATACTGTAAATAAGACTATCACTATGTTCTCTAATTTTCAGTACTTTTACTGACTTTCTGAAGCCACTTCTGTCTTAAAACAACCCAGTGAAGTAGTTTGACAAGTGTCATTATTCCTTTCTTCTAGAGAGTAACTGAGGAATAAAGAGGCTGAATGATTTACTTGAGATCACAGATTAGGGAATAGAACCCAAATATCCTTCTAAGGTCAGTGATCTTAGAGATTATACAGACTCCTATGTATGTATGAATGTGGTTACGCAATCCCACAGAAACCCTTAATCTGACTAGGAGGTTAAATGCCCTTTCTCTTTCATCATCAGTGACAATAGACATGTACGTATCCCTTGCCTGCTGTGTTCAGAAGCCTCTGTTAGGCACTAGAGAAGATCTGAAGCTTACTTAGATAAGACCTATCCCCGACCTCATGAAACTTATACTCCACTAAGTCTTACTAGAATGTACTCTCAGCCTAGAACCTCCTGGAAGATCATGTCAGCCCTAAAATATGCCCCTTGAATGTATACACATGCATACACACTCTCGCAAATGCACACCCTACAGTTTCATCCTCCAACTAAAGGGCTACTTCTGAAACCTCTATTTAAGGAGGCCATCTCTACATTTTCCAGCAAGTTACAATCTAAGGGGTAGTATCTTTATCTTCCTCCCTGGCCCCCTTTCAGCTTTCTTTTATGCATTTTCTTCTGCTGTTAAAATATAAGCTCCTTTAGGTCAGGCATTATCCATTGTCTTTCTTTATCATGTATTTGTATCCTCGGATCTCAGTACCATGCCTGGCCCATAGTAAGTGCTTAATAATAGTTTTTGATTGTAAAGGGAAACAAGACATATATGTACATAAGTATGGTACAAATTACTATAAGTATATTAGAGAGGGGCTATTCATGTAAGGTCCAAGTGGGAAACTTGTTACCAACAGCCAGGATCAATATGAAACCATGGAGGGGGTGACACTTGACACTCACTAGCTGTGTGACCTTGGGCATGTGAGTTGGGCTTCAAAGGGTGGCTAGGAATTCACCAGGCAAAGAGGCGCAGGGCAATATGTTCATCCTGATCTATTTGCCAGTGACTTGACCTATGTGCCTGACTTCCAATGACTTGGTTATAGGTCATAGGATTTAGAACTAGAAAGGTTCATTGAGATAATCTAACTTGACCCTCTCATTTTATTGATTAGAAAACCAAGGCATGGAGAGAAGGAACTTGTCCAAAGTTATACAGTTTATTAAGTGGGAAAAACCAGGACTTGAACTAAGGACCTCTGCCCATTCTGCCTTAGAAAAATGTCCAACTTTGAACTTTAGCAACCCTATATCCTAATCTTTGCTGATCTCTGAAATTAATTTCTTCCTTTAAAAAATGTACCCTCTAAAATTTCTCCCTCTGTGTGCGTGTGTGTCTGTCTGTCTTTCTCTAACTCTTTCTCCTTACAACACAGTATGATTCTTTGCTGTAAGAAATAGATGGATGGGTTCATGGGGGGCGGAGCCAAGATGGAGGAGTGAGAGCAGCTACTCACCTGAGCTCTGAGACAAATTTCTCCAGGTACCTCTGAAAGGAGAATCTGACCAAATTTTGGAGGTGCAGAATCGAGTGGGAGACAGACGGTGACAGATTCGGAGCTCAGGTGGGGCTGGAAGGTCCACGGGAAGGATCTGATCCGCGGGGGTGAACCCACAGCGCACAGCGCAGTGTGGCCAGCGCAGCACGGCCAGTGCAGCGGAGCGGAGGAGATCCGAGAAACCTGAGTGGCGGGCAGAACCAGAGGAGCGGCACCCGGGGTGGGAGACAAGCCCAACCGAGTCAGTGAGAGCCTCGGAGCACCCGATATCAGCGCAGCAGCTCCTGGGACCTTCAGCCCGAAGATCAAACTCCGGTGAGTCACTTACTTGAACTTCCGGGAGCCAGGATGGCGGTGTAATCAGCTAATGCTCTCTCCTTCCCCCTTGATGACCGTGAAAGAACCATAAAATATCTCCCCAGAAAAATCCCAGATCAGTAGAATTAGAAGAAGGAGACCAATAGTCTCATAACACCTGAGACGAGGAAAATAGCTAAGGGGGATTCCTCATACGGTGGCAGAGGCAAACCGGAAGGACAGAGGACCCAGGGCAGGGAAAATTCGCACTAGGACCCAGGCAAGCCTCAGCACCAGGAGAGGAGCCCCAGGAGGGGTGGGAACACGCATTAACATCTAGGCGTGCCTCAGCTGTCCAGAGGAATCAGAAAGACAATAGGGCAGTTGGGATTACCAGCCCCTGAGCTTGCCTTTGCCTCAATTCAGCTGAGATCTCCTGGGACCAGACCACTCCCCCACACTTAACAAGCTAAACCCAGGGCTGATCAGGGAAACACCAAACAAATACCTGCTTTTAGCTTTTTCACACATCAGCTCAGCAAAAAGTTCTCCAGCTTCTGACTGAAAGAACCAGAAGCCACAACACTCAATCAAAATCATGAATAGGAAAAAGAAGAGGGCCGAAAGAACCATAGAATCTTTCTATGGGGATAAGGACCAAAACACAAGCCCCAAAGAGGTCACAGCTGAGACTGTACTTCCATCTGAAACTTCAGAAGGGACTATGAACTACTCGCAAGTACAAGCAGCTCTCCTGGAACAGCTGAAGAAGGAAATAGAAGATAAACTGGCCAATGATTTTAAAATTATTAAGAAAGAATTCACTGATGAGAACATCTCCCTGAAAAGGAAAATTGAACAAATGGAAAAAGAAGTTCAAAAATTAACTGGAGAAAATAAATTCCTGAAAGGCCAAATGGAAAAGGAAGTACAAAAATTAGCTGGAGAAAATAAATTCCTGAAAGGCCAAATGGAAAAGGAAGTACAAAAATTAACTGGAGAAAATAGCTTATTAAAAGGAAAAATTGGGCAGATGGAAAAAGAGATACAAAAGTTAACAGAAGAAAACAATGTGATGAAGATTAGAATTGGGCAAGTAGAAACTAACGACTCAATGAGACAGCAAGAATCAGTCAAACAAAATCTAAAGAATGAAAAGATAGAAGAAAATGTAAAATATCTAATTGGAAAAACAACTGACCTGGAAAATAGATCCAGAAGGGAAAACTTAAGAATTATTGGCCTGCCAGAAACCCAGGATGGAGAAAAGAGCCTGGACAATATCTTCCAGGAAATCATCAAGGAAAACTGCCCAGAAGTACTAGATTCAGAGGGCAAAATAGTCATCGAAAGAATCCACCGTTCCCCTCCTGAAAGGGACCCCAAACTCAAAACCCCAAGAAATATAGTTGCCAAATTCCAGAGCTATCAAGTGAAGGAAAAAATATTACAAGCAGCCAGAAAGAAACAATTTAAATATCAAGGGGATACAATCAGGATTACACAGGACCTTGCAGCTTCTACATTAAAAGATCGAAAGAATTGGAACCCAATATTCCGTAAGGCAAAGGAGCTGGGACTGCAACCAAGGATCAACTACCCAGCAAAGTTCAGCATAACATTTCAGGCAAGGAGAAAGTCATTCAACGAAGTAAGGGATTTCCAGAGTTTCCTGACCAAAACACCAGAACTTAATAGACAATTCGATCTTCAAATGCAGGTCTCAAGAGAATCATAAAAAGGTAAACAGTGGGGGGGGGGGGAACAACTTCCTACTCAATGAGGGCAAGTTGTTCACCTCCCTATAAGGGAAGATGTTATCTGTTTATCTCAAGAACTGTGCGTCTATTAAGAAATATAAAAGGGATAAGCATAGGGGGAACGGATATAAAGTAAATGATATCATGATAAAAAATGTGATTTAAGTATGAGAAGGGAGTGTAATAGGAGGTGTGAAAAGGAGGAAGCAGGAAATGGCAAATTACATCACAAGAAGAAGTACAAAATCATAGTAGAGGGAAAGAGGGGAGGGAGATGAGCATTATGTGAGAGGTACTCTCATCGGATTTGTTTAAAGGACGGAACAATAAACTTAAGTAGAAAATCCTAACTAGCTCTATAAGCAGTGGGAGGGGAAGAGGGAAGAAAGGGGAGGGAGGCAAAAGGGAGGGAAGAAGCAATAAGAGTAAAGGGGAGTAAAAGGGAGGGGGGCTAAAAGAAAGAGGGAAAGGCGGCAAGAGGAGGTGGTGAAAAGTAAATACTAGTGAGGAGGGGAAGGGAGACAGCAGAGCTAAAAGCACAAATGGTGGGAAAGAAGATGGAGGGAAATACACAGATTGTAATCATAACTGTGAATGTGAATGGAATGAATTCTCCCATAAAACGGAGACGGATAGCAGAATGGATTAAAAGCCATAATCCAACAATATGCTGCTTACAAGAAACACATTTGAAACGGGGGGATACACATAGGTTAAAGGTTAAAGGATGGAACAGAATATATTGTGCTTCAGCTGATGTAAAAAAGGCAGGAGTAGCAATCCTAATCTCAGACAAAGCAAAAGCAGAAATAGATCTAATCAAAAGGGATAAGGATGGAAACTATATCCTGCTAAAAGGCACCATAGACAATGAAGCAATATCATTACTAAACATGTATGCTCCAAGTGGTATAGCATCCAGATTCTTAGAGGAGAGATTGAGGGAGTTGAAGGAAGAAATTGACAGCAAAACTATACTAGTGGGGGACCTCAACCTCCCTCTTTCTGAACTTGATAAATCTAACCTCAAAATAAACAAGAAAGAGGTTAAGGAGGTAAATAAAACTCTAGATAAGGTAGATATGATAGATCTTTGGAGAAAATTGAATGGGAATAGAAAGGAATATACCTTTTTCTCAGCAGTACATGGAACATTTACAAAAATTGACCATGTACTAGGACATAAAAATCTCAAAATCCAGTGCAGAAAGGCAGAGATAATCAGTGCATCCTTCTCAGATCATAATGCAATAAAAATTATATGTAATAAAAGGCCATGGAAAGATAAAGCAAAAATCAGTTGGAAACTAAATAATTTAATCCTAAAGAAGGAATGGGTTAAAGAAGAAATCATAGAAACAATTAACAACTTCATTCAAGAGAATGACAATAATGAGACAACCTACCAAATCTTATGGGATACTGCAAAAGCAGTTCTTAGGGGAAGTTTTATATCTTTGAATGCCTACATAAATAAAATAGAGAAAGAGGAGATCAATGACTTGGGTATGCAGCTGAAAAAGCTAGAAAAAGAACAAATTGAAAATCCCCAAGAAAATACCAAATTAGAAATACTGAAAACCAAAGGAGAGATTAATAAAATTGAAATTAAGAAAACTATTGAATTAATAAATAAAACCAATAGTTGGTTTTATGAAAAAACTAATAAAATTGATAAACCTTTGGTCAATTTGATTAAAAAAAAGAAAGAAAAAAATCATATTACTAATATTAAAAATGAAAGGGGTGAACTCACCTCCAATGAGGAGGAAATTAAAACAATAATTAGAAATTATTTTGCCGAACTTTATGCCCACAAATTCGATAATCTAAATGAGATGGATGAATATTTTAAAAAATACAAATTGCCCAGATTAACAGAAGAGGAAATAGAATACTTAAACAACCCCATCTCAGAAAAAGAAATTGAACAAGCCATCAATGAACTCCCTAGGAAAAAATCTCCAGGACCAGATGGATTCACAAGTGAATTCTATCAAACCTTTAAAGAACAGTTAATTCCAATACTATATAGACTATTTGGGAAAATTGGGGAAGAAGGAGTACTCCCAAATTCCTTCTATGATACAAATATGGTTTTGATACCCAAGCCAGGAAGAGATAAAACAGAAAAAGAAAATTACAGACCAATTTCTCTAATGAATATAGATGCAAAAATTTTCAACAAGATTTTAGCAAAACGAATACAGCATCTTATCAAGAGAATAATACATTATGATCAGGTAGGTTTCATACCAGGAATGCAGGGCTGGTTCAATATTAGGAAAACTATTAGCATTATCAATCATATCAACAAGAAAACCAACAAAAACCACATGATTATCTCAATTGATGCAGAAAAAGCTTTTGACAAAATACAACACCCATTCCTATTAAAAACACTGGAGAACATAGGAATAAAGGGAACCTTCCATAAAATAATAAGCAGTATCTACCTAAAACCTTCAGCAAGCATTATATGCAATGGAGATAAGCTAGAGGCATTTCCAATAAGGTCAGGGGTGAAACAAGGATGCCCATTATCACCATTATTATTCAATATGGTACTAGAAATGTTAGCGGTAGCAATTAGACAAGATAAAGAAATTGAAGGAATAAAAATAGCCAAAGAAGAAACTAAGTTATCACTCTTTGCAGATGATATGATGATATATTTAGAGAATCCCAGAGATTCAAGTAAAAAGCTACTTGAAATAATAAACAACTTTGGCAAAGTTGCAGGTTACAAAATAAACCCACACAAATCTTCTGCATTCCTATATATTAGCAACAAAGTCCAACTCCAAGAGATAGAAAGAGAAATCCCATTCAAAGCTAGAGTAGACACTATAAAATACTTAGGAGTTTACCTGCCAAAACAAACCCAGGGATTATATGAACACAATTACAAGACACTTTTTGCACAAATAAAGTCAGATTTAAGTAAGTGGAAAAACATCAGTTGTTCATGGGTAGGCCGAGCCAATATAATAAAAATGACAATTCTACCTAAATTAATCTACTTATTTAGTGCCATACAAATTAAACTATCAGATAATTATTTTCTAGAGCTGGATAAAATAATATCAAAATTCATTTGGAAAAACAAAAAGTCCAGAATATCAAAGGGACTAATGAAAAGAAATGCTTGGGAAGGTGGCCTAGCACTACCAGACCTCAAATTGTATTATAAAGCAGCAATTATCAAAACCACTTGGTATTGGCTAAGAAACAGAGGGGTTGACAAATGGAATAGGCTTGGCACTCAAGACACAGTTGGCAAGGAATATAGCAACCTCCTGTTTGACAAACCCAAAGATCCCAGCTTCTGGGATAAGAACTCATTGTTCGACAAAAATTGCTGGGAAAACTGGTTAACTGTGTGGCGGAAATTAGGCATAGACCCATGCCTGACACCGTACACAAGAATAAAGTCCAAATGGGTACATGATTTAGGTATAAAGATTGATACCATGAATAAACTGGAGAAGCAAGGTATAGTGTATTTATCAGATTTATGGAGAGGGGAAGAATTTTTTTCTAAAGAAACGATAGAAAGCATTATGAAATGCAAGATGGATAATTTTGATTACTTTAAACTGAAAAGTTTTTGCACAACCAAACCCAATGCAACCAAAATTCGGAGGGATGTAGTAAATTGGGAAAAAATTTTTACAGCTAAGCTCGGGGATAAAGGCCTCATTTCTAGAATATATAGAGAACTGACTCAAATATATAACCTTCCAAGTCATTCCCCAATTGATAAATGGTCAAAGGATATGAACAAGCAATTTTCAGGGGAAGAAATCAAAAATATCTATAATCATATGAAAAAGTGCTCTAAATCACTATTTATTAGAGAGATGCAAATCAAAACAACTCTGCGGTACCACATCACACCTGTAAGATTGGCAAACATGACAGAACAAGAAAATGATAAATGCTGGAGAGGATGTGGGAGAGTTGGAACACTAATTCATTGTTGGTGGAGCTGTGAGATCATCCAACCCTTCTGGAGAACGGTTTGGAACTATGCCCAAAGGGCTACAAAAATGTGCATACCCTTTGACCCAGAAATATCACTACTAGGATTGTATCCCCAAGAGATTATAAAAACGGGAAAGGGTCCCACGTGTACAAAAATATTTATAGCAGCACTCTTTGTGGTAGCCAAAAACTGGAAGTCAAGGGGATGCCCATCAATTGGGGAATGGCTGAATAAATTATGGTATATGAATGTAATGGAGTACTATTGCGCCATAAGAAATGAGGAACAAGAAGACTTCAGGGAGGCCTGGAAGGACTTATATGATCTGATGCTGAGCGAAAGGAGCAGAACCAGGAGAACTTTGTGCACAGCAACGACCACAGTGTGCGAGAGTTTCTTCTGGTAGACTTGGAACTTTGTAATAACACAAGAACTTACTGAGGAAAAAAAAAAAAATCCTAATGTCGGTCTTCAAAGGCAAAATGCCTTCCACACTCAGAGAAAGAAATGTGGAAGCCACTTGCAGAATGTAGCAGATCATGTTTGTGTGTGGGTGGGTTTCAGTGTAATATGTGTTGATTTGTTATATGATTTCTTCCATTTATTTTAGTTCGACTACATAGCATGAATATAGTGAAAATGTGCTCAATAGGAAAGTATATGTAGAACCTATACAGAATTGTATGCTGTCATGGGGAGGGAGGGGGGGTATTGAGGGAAGGGTGGGGGGAATAAAATCTTAACTTTAAGGAAATGATTGTAAAACATTAAAAAAAAAATAAAATTAAAAAAAAAATAATATAAAAAAACAAAACAAACAAAAAAAAAAAAACAAAAAACTGTTCATGCCCTTTGATCCAGAAACACCACTTCTCGGTATGTATCCCAAAGAGATCAAAAAAAGGAAAAAGGACGTATTTGTACAAAATTATTTATAGCAGCCCCTTTTTTATGATGGAAAATGGGGGAGATGTCCATCAACTGATGAACAGCTGAAAAAATTGTGATATGTGATTATGATGGAATATGATTGAGCTATAAAAAATTATGAGCAGGGTAGTTTCAGAAAAACCAGTGAAAACTTATATGAATTCATACAAAGTTAAGCAGAACTAAGAGAACATTGCATACAGTAACAGCAGTATTTTAATGTTGTTCAATTGTTGAAGACTTAGGTACTCTGATCAAGGCAATTATCCAAGAACTTTCAAAGTACTTATGATGATAAATGCTGTTCACCCTCAGAGAGAGAACTAATGAATCCTGAATGCAGGTTGAAACACACTTTTTTAAACTTTATTTTTATTATTTTATTTTGCTGGTGTTTTCTTTTGCAACACGGCTATTATGGAAATATGTTTAATTGAAATCAAAGTGCTTACCTCCCCAAGAGGGTCTAATGGGAGGGAGAAAATTTAGAACTCAAAAATTTAAAAAAATCTGTAAAATTTTTATATGTTTATTGAGAAATATTTGATGAAATAAAAATAATTTCAAAACAAAACAAAAAAAAAAGAAATAGACGGATGATGGGACAACTGGGAGATTCACGTATGCAAATTTTATTTCAAATGTAAGGACAACAGAATTCACATATCTCCAGGAGAAATGCCCTTGAAAACCACTGCCGTAGTTTTAGAAGGAACCTAAGGAATAGTCTTAGTCAAATTCAATCATTTTCAATATAAGGATACCAATTTTTTTTGTCTGTGTTTTTCTTCATAGCAGGACTTACATGGAAATGTGTTTTGCGTGACTACACATGTATAACCTATGACAAATTGCTTGTCTTCTCAATGATAGGGGGAGGGAAGGGAGGGAGAGAAATTGGAACTCAAAACTTGAAAAAAGAATGTTAAAATTGTTTTTACATGTAATTGGGAAAAATAAAGTATTAAATTAACTCAAAATAAGGACACCAAGGCTTAACAAAGTGAAGTGATTTGTCCAAAATCACCTAGCCAATAAATAACAAAGCAAAGATTTGAACCCAAGTCCTCTGGCTCCAAAATCAGTGTTCTTTCTACTCCACTATATGAAGTTACAGGGGCAGCTAGGTGGTGCAGTAGATAGAGCACCAGTGCAGGAGTCAGGAGAACCTGAGCGCAAATCTCACCTCAGACACTTGACACTCACTAGCTGTGTGACCTTGGGCAAGTCACTTAACCCCAACTGCCTCATCCTGGGTCATCTCCAGTCATCCTGATGAATATCTAGTCACTGGATTCAGATGGCTCTAGAGGAGAAGTGAGGCTGGTGATCTGCACAGCCCTCCCTCACTCAAAACAAAGTCAAGTGCAAGTCATGTCATTATTTCTCTGATGGCATGGTCTTCTTCAGTAACGAAGGATGAACACCTACACAAAATGAAGTTACAAATGCTGCCATCTTTCAATGGGGAAAATGTTGTTATGACAATAATAATACCATCTATTCTAAGACTTCTACAGAATACACACATGAAATAAAGGGAAGGAAAAGTATCTTAAAGTCTATTTTATAGATGAGGAAAATGAGGCACAAACAAGGAAAATATTTTGCACTGTTCATTCATTCAACATTTATTAAGTACCCAATTAGGGTTAAGTGACTTGCCCAGGGTCACGCAGCTAGTAAGTGATGTGTCTGAGGTCAAATTTGAACTCAGACTCCAGGGCTGGTGTTCTATCCACTACACAAACATAACAGGTTGTAAGTTTTTCCAGAGCAGAAGTCACTTCAAACTCAGTCTTTGGATCTCCTCTTCTCTTTATCTCCATTGAACACAATTAAGTACCCACTGTGCAGTTAGGGCTAGAGAAGATCCAAAGATTGAGTTTGAAGTGGCTTCTGCTCTGGAAAACCTTGCAACCTGTTATTGGGTTTGCCCTTCATTTTTGAAGATGACCATGACATCAGGGAGATGATGACATGACTTGCAGTTGACTTTGATTTGAGTTGGGGGAGCTGTTGAGGTCACCAGCCTCACATTCTCCTCCACAGCCATCTGTATCCAGTGGTCAGATATTCACCAGGATGACTGGAAATGGCCCAGGATGCAGTGGGAGACCCTGGCCCTTTTAGGTTAAGGTCTTTCCAGGTTCTACCTTTGAGTGAGGTAATGTGCATTCAGTGAATAGTCCTCTTTAAGAACTGAGTCAGGAGCCAAGATGGTGGAGTAGAAAGACACACATAAGGAGGCTGCCCTCATCAGCCCATAAAACACCTGTAGAGAGGGACTCTCAACAAATTTTGGAGCAGCAGAAGTGGAGAAAAACAGAGTGGAGATTTCCAGCCCAGGGTGACCTAAAAGACCCACAGGAAACATCAGTTGCATCAGACGTGGAGCGGAGCTCAAAGTGCAGATCCCAGCCCAGCCTTGGCCACGTGGTGCATGGCTCATGAATAGCCCTCCAGGGTGGAATCTCCAGTCGTGGAATCCCCAGTCTTAGCAGCCCCTGGATCGCAGATCCCTCAACCCATAGGCGCCAAAGGTCAGTGATGGGGTTTATTGAGCTGGTCAGGAAGGGAGAAGGGCCATCACATCAGGTAGGGGCAGGAGTTCTCAAGCAGACCCAACAGCAGCCTGAGATCATAGCTGGATCGTAAAAACCCCTGGGGGCACTGAAGAGCAGAGTCTTACCTCAGCCCTGTGTAGATGCCCTGAGGCAGCTGGTCTTTGTCTGGCACTGAATGGAGGTCCTGCCCCTGGAGCTTGACTGAATCCCACCCCCACCCCCCAGTGCTAGCTTGGAGGAACTGGAGGTCAGGTGCCTGTGGAGAGGAAACTCTGCTAAGATTTTGTGCACAAAAATCCTTCCCTGAGCCCAGACTAGTACACACTTGATTGTGCAACTTGGAGGAACTGATATCTTACAGGGCCCCAGAGTATACCCTACTCTTGACAAAGGACCCAAAAGTCAAGTAACTGGTTGGGAAAATGCCCAAAACAGGGGAAAAAATAAGACCATAGAAGGTTATTTTCTTGGTGAACAGGTATCTCCTCCCATCCTTTCAGATGGGGAAGAACAATCCTTACCATCAGGGAAAGACATAAAAGTAAAGGCTTATGTATCCCAAACATCCAAAATAAATATTAAATGGGCTCAGGCCATGGAAGAGCTCAAAAAGAATTTTGAAAATCAAATAAGAGAGGTGGAGGAAAAACTGGGAAGAGAAATGAGAGAGATGCAAGAAAAACATGAAAAGCAGGTCAACACCTTGCTAATGGAGACCCAAAAAAATGCTGAAGAAAATAACACCTTGAAAAATAGGCTCACTCAATTGGCAAAAGAGGTTCAAAAAGTCATTGAGGAGAATGCTTTAAAAAGCAGAATTAGCCAAATGGAAAAAGAAGTCCAAAAGCTCACTGAAGAAAATAGTTCTTTCAAAATTAGAATGGAACAGATGGAGGCTAATGACTTTATGAGAAACCAAGAAATAATAAAACAAAACCAAAAGAATGAAAAAATGGAAGAGAATGTGAAATATCTCATTGGAAAAATAACTGACCTGGAAAATAGATCCAGGAGAGACAATTTAAAAATTATGGGACTACCTGAAAGCCATGATGAAAAAAAGAGCCTAGATATCATCTTTCATGAAATTATCGAGGAAAACTGCCCTGAGATTCTAGAACCAGAGGGCAAAATAAGTATTGAAAGAATCCATCGATCACCACCTGAAAGAGATCCAAAAAGAGAAATGCCTAGGAACATTGTGGCAAAATTTCAGAATTCCCAGGTCAAGGAGAAAATATTGCAGGCAGCTAGAAAGAAACAATTCCAGTATTGTGGAAATACAATCAGGATAATACAAGATCTAGCAGCTTCTATATTAAGGGATCGAAGGGCATGGAATATGATATTCCAGAAGTCAAAGGAACTAGGACTAAAACCAAGAATCACCTACCCAGCAAAATTGAGTATAATACTTCAGGGGAAAAAATGGTCTTTCAATGAAATAGAGGACTTTCAAGTATTCTTGGTGAAAAGAACAGAGATGAAAAGAAAATTTGACTTACAAACACAAGAATCAAGAGAAGCATGGAAGGGTAAACAGCAAAGAGAAATCATAAGGGACTTACTAAGGTTGAACTGTTTAGATTCCTACATGGAAAGGAAATATTCGTAACTCTTGAAACTTTATGTCTGGGTAGTTGGTGGGATTACACACAAACACAGAGAGAGAGAGAGACAGACAAACAGACAGAAAGACAGACAGAGAGTACATGGTGAATTGAATAAGATGGGATCATATCTTTAAAAAATGAAATTAAATAGTGAGAGAGAAATATATTAGGAGGAGAAAGAGAGAAACGGAATGGGGCAGGTTATCTCTCATAAAAGAGGCAAATAAAAGACTTTTCAGTGGAGGGAAAAAGAGGGGAGGTGAGAGAAAAAACATGAAGCTTACTCTCATCATATTCAACTAAAGGAAGGAATAAAATGCATACTCATTTTGATATGAAAACCTATCTTACAATACAGGAAAGTGGGGGAGAAGGGGATCAGCAGGGTGGGAGGATGATAGAAGGGAGGGCAGTGGGAGGAGGGAGCAATTTGAAGTCAACATTCTTGGGGAGGGATAGGATCAAAAGAGAGAATAGAAGCTATGGGGGGAAGGATAGGATGGAGGGAATTATAGTTAGTCATATATAACATGACTATTTTGGAAGTCATCTGCAAAACTACACAGATATAACCTATATTGAGTTGCCTGCCTTCCCAAAGGTAATGGATGGGGAGGCAGGGATGGGGAGAAGTTGGAACTCAAAGTTTTAGGAACAGCTGTTGAGATTGTTCTTGCAACTAGGAAATAGATACACAGATAATGGGGTATAGAAAGTTATCTTGCCCTACAGGACAAAAGAGAAGATGGGGATAAGGGAAGGGAGGGATGTTAGAAGAGAGAGCAGATTGGTGATAGGGGCTCAGTGTTTTGGGGTGGAGGGAGGGGAGAAATGAGGAGAAAATTTGGAACTCAAAATTCTGTGGAAATGAATGTTGAAAAGTTAAATAAATAAATTTTAAAAGTTAAAAAAAAAAGAACTGCGTCAATGGATGGTCCTTTAATAATAATTTTTAAAAATCAAACTGGGAGGGGAAGACCCTTGGGGTAGCTGGCCAGAAGAGAAACAGTTACTATTTACATTCACTCTGAACCAGGAGGGGCCAAAAAATATCCATTAAATGGTGCCTGGGCAGGGACTTATTGTCGTCCAGTCTATGAGCTTCAGAGTGAAATGGGTTTAAGGCTTGATCTTTGAGAAAGAAATCTAACCAATAAACCCACGTTAACTAGGCAGCTCTCAGATAATTTACCTTCCTTTGGAGGAGAAAGAGAGAGGAAGAGGAAGAAGGAGAGGGAGAAAGATAAACACAGATAACTAAATAAATATTACATTGTTTGAGTATTAGACATGTGCCAAGCAAAGTGGTATGGTAGGCTTAAAGGGAAAGTTGAGTCTCTATTCTCTTCCTCACCGTTCCACTGAGCCAGGTACAGGCAGGTAGCCTGGGAAGAGCTCCTCACAGTCCTGCTAACCTATCAGGCAGTTTCCAGGAGGTTTGACCATCTCAAACCTCGTCCCCAACCACTTTCCAGATAGTGATAAGAGGCCACGGATAGCACTTACACCAGACTCAGAACTGGTTCCTCCATTGCCAAATCCACAACTGTATATACAGCTGCGTGGGTTGGGCAAGTATAGCTTTGGTGAGTGCTTCAACTCTAAAATGAAGGCAGTTGTACTCCTTGCCTCACTCTGTTGTTGAAGTAATCCACAGAGGTGATAAGTGTGAGAGCCCAGGTCAGCTTCAAGTTCATTGCTGAGCTGGACCTCCCTTCCTTCCCTGGATTGACTACCCTGAGAGTTTGGATTGTGAATCTAGAGCTGGTCTTATGGGTTACACATAGATGGATAATAATAGCCATCTGACAACTCAGTGTCTGTGGAAGGTTTGTCATCAAGTGATGACTGAGGGTTACCATGGGGACAGATTGATCCTGGTCCCTGCTTCTGTTCCTAGGTTGTGCTGTTAGGGGCCAGGAGATCAACCCTGCCTGCTGAGCAGGACTGATGCTTAGTGCCAATGGGATCACTCCATGGCTAGCTCATGTTGAAAACAAAAAGCCCAGAGAGTTGTATCTTCCCTAAAGAAGTAACTGCATAAGAATAAACAAAGGCCACCATAGGTATGCCTGAAGGTGAAGTTCAAACTATAGAAGCAAACTTTTGGTGCATTTCATTCCAGAATTTGCAGCCTCTCTACTCCTATTGTTTAGCAAAGTACCTAGAAAACAGTAATAGCTTAATAAATGCTTAATGACTAACTATCTTATATCTCTTTCATTGTGTTAAGGTGGTGAATCCTGATATTAAAGGCAAAGAATTTCAGGTCTATCAGTATCTAGTATGCAGATGAAACTGGAAAATTTCTGTTAATTTTCTAGATACCCAGATGCTTGGTGCCAAGATAGACTAAACATCTGGATGACTGCTGGCATGCTTTGGTTTCCATATAGCCAGGGCCCCAGATGGGTAAAAGTGAACCCTTCCTCAAACTATCCCTTGAAAAAAAAAGACAAGGTCTTTCTTCTCTCAATCTGCTGTCTCCTCTGTGTGGCAACCTTCAAGATGAAAATTACTTTGCCTTTTTGGGTCTCTATGTTCTTCTTCAGCTCTTGAAGCTCCTGGTTATTCATTCATATGCCATTCATGGTTCTCAGTCCCTCTATGGTTCCTGTGAGTATCTATTTTTGGAGGGGTGGGGGACCAAGCAGAGATTGTATTTGTAGTTATGGGACAGCAGACTCCCTCCTGTGATTAGTAAGAAAACTTGAACTTGCAGAACTTTGAGGAGATATGACAAGACTGTCAAAGAGCGATTAATCATAATTTATTATATTGCAAACACAACGATTTAGACATAGATAAATGGAGCTAGAAGACACTTTAGAGATTACTCAGTTCAGCTTCCATATTTTATGAGAGAGAAAAAAATGCCAACCCCTTCATTTTATAGATGAGAAAACTGAGACTCAGAAAGATGAGGCGATGGTTTGAGGACACACCGCTAGTAACAGGCAAAGCTGGGCTTAGAACTCAGGTCTCAAGACCCCCAGTCCTGTGATTTCTTTCCCCTGACTAACTTGTGGTAAACCACACTGCAGCTGAGGTTCAATGACCATATGGACATTATATAGCTTCACTCAGTCCATAGCCAGAATCTATATTTCTGATCCACATCTACAATCCTACAAATACATTTCACTTAAAAGGGGGGACTGATTGAAGGAGTGCAAATAAAGTCAAGAAAATCCATCTCCAATACTTAAAAGGCCACTCCAAGCCCATGCCTCACTTTGCCTCAGGGGTCCCAATTACCTTTGTATACGTGGGCCAGCAAACAGGTACCTATACTTAGATCTGACTTAAGGAATAAGTGAGTTTCTGCACAAATGGATGCAGAATGAAGTGAGCAGAAGCAGAAAAGCAAAATACCCAATGACTATAATAATATAAGCAGAAAAGAGCAATAAAAGGTGGCCAAACTCAGATAAATGGTAATGACCAATCTTGGTCCTGGAGGAAGATAAAGGAACATATTTCCCTCTTTGTGTGAGAGAGGTAGGGGACCATGGGAGTGAAATGTTGGACATAGCCAGACCCAAGTGCTTTTTCCTTATTACAGAGGAGAATTTGATTGGAAAGCAGGGTAGATCAGAAAATGACTGGTGTAAAAAATAAGAGACATTAGAACTTTTTTTTAATGGTCTCTATTGGGGGTAGGGAACCTGCAGCCTCAAGGCCACATGTGGCTTTCTAGGTCCTCAGATGTGGTCATTTAACTAAATCCAAACTTCACAGAACAATCCCCTTAATAAAAAGATTTGTTCTGTAAAGCTTGGACTCAGTCAAAAGGCAGCACTTGAGGATCTAGAGGGTCACATGTTGTCTTGAGGTGGCAGTTTCCCCACCCCTGGTCTATATATTTCGGCAAAAAATCCCCATAAAGACCCAGCCAAAATGATTAATTTGCAGTTCCCAGAACATGACCCATTAAATGCAACAAACATTCATTAAACACATGTAAGATACTTCTATGCTAGGGAAGATAAGACAAAGATAAAATAAAAGCTGCCTTCAAGTTGATTAGAAGCTGCTAGGGGATATAAGACAACCACCAATATGGATAACTGAGAAGGGGGCCAACATTATCACTGGGAAAATCAGGGAAGGCTTCATGAAAAAGATAGCACTTGTGCTGAGCTTGGATTGGAAGGAAGACCAGGATTCTGAGAGGCTAAGACGAGGGGGTGCACATACCAAGCAGAGGGGACAGCTGAGGCAGTTACAGAAGTATGAGGGAAGAATATGAAGTTTAGGGAATGACCAACAGCCAATGGCTCAATTTATATGGAAGACAGAGTTCTATAAGGCGAGTAGTATAAAATAAGGCTAAAAAAATATAGGTACCTGGTTATAGAGAGTCTTATATGCCAGGCTGAAGGGCTGGTATATTCCAAAAGAGGGAAAGAA
The DNA here is from genome assembly GCA_023548195.1 of Bettongia penicillata ogilbyi. NCBI lineage: Eukaryota > Metazoa > Chordata > Mammalia > Diprotodontia > Potoroidae > Bettongia > Bettongia penicillata. The sequence goes on from JAJHZJ010000311.1 coordinate 1,903,728, forward strand.
TCCCTCAAATGGGGGAGTGAGATGATCAAACCTGGGCATGGGAATGATCTCAGCAGCTGGTTAAGGGGAATATTGAAAATGGAAGAGATGGGAGGCAGTGAGAAAGGAGGTGATAACTGTCCGAACTAGGATGGTGCCTATGTGGGTGGAGAAAGAGGGATGGAGTCAGGTGATGTTGTTGCTTGAAACATTCCTTTGCCCCTTTATTTGCCTACAAATTTTATGTCAACTCTACCTTCACATCCCTTCCTCACTTCACATAGCTATTTCTCTAATTCAAGCTTAGAAGAGTGCATTGTCTCTCCCATGGACTGTGTGACAGCCTTGTAACCGGTCCCCTTACCTCTCTCTTCTCTGATCTACTCTTTACGCAGCTACCAAATCAATCTTTCCAAAATGCAAGTGTGACTTTCGTACTTCACTGCTCAAAATCTTTCAACGGTTCCCTCTTGCTTTGAGGATAAAAATCTAAGTTTCTTAGCCTCACATGGAAGGCCATATGCATTCTGACTCCTATATACCTTTACAACCTTATCAGTTGGTCCATATTGAGATTTCTTCGGTATAAGAAACTTCCAACTTCCCTGTGAGGGGAATACCAATAGAGACAGTCTAGTTTCACAGAGTGGCCTGGGGCCACTGACAAGGTATGAATTGCCAGAGCTCCCACAGCCGATATGTGTCAAAGGAAAGACTTGTCCCCAGGCTCTTCTGATTCCATCCATTGTGCCCATCAGCCTCCTTACTGTTAACTGACAATCACTAAACTTCAGAAGTAAGAAGTGGCATGTTAGCAGTTCTTATTTGGGGGAATGAACGTTGTAGGGGCTTTTTTTTTAGTGCAGTTGTTGGACAATATCATATGGAACAAAATGGATCATTAAAAAAAGAAAACTTCCCTATCCTTCAGCATCTATTTCCAATGTTACCTCCTCCAGAAAGTCTTGCCTGATACTCTCAGTGGAAAGTGATCCCTCTCCCGTTCTGAACTCTCAAAACACTCTAGAATTTCTCATGCACATTCAAGTGCTACACACAAAAATGAGGGACATATACAAATACAGATTTACAGATAATCTAATAACAATTCAGAGAGGCAGTTGTTTGATATGTGGAAGAGTGTTGAACTTGGATTTAGGAAGACCTGAATTCAAGTCCTATTTCAGACACTTACTAGCTATGTGACTCTGAGCAAGTCATTCAACCTATTACTTCCTCTGTAAAATATGGATATAAATACCTATCTAATGGGGTGCTGTGAGGATTAAATGACATCAGATATGTATAGCATTTGCAAACCTTCAAGTGCCATAGAAATGTTAGCTAATATAATAGCTGTTCATAACCCAGCTAGGTAGTTAGAGGGAGTAGATAGAAGGCTCGACCTGGAGTCAGGAAGACCCAAGTCCAAATCCCACTTCAGACCCTTACTAACTATATGGCCCTGGGCAAATCTGCCTCATTTTCCCCAAATATAAAATGTGAAAATATATGCACTTACCTCCCAGAATTGTTGTAAGAATAAAGGGCCTTGAAAATCTTGATGTGCCACAGAAATGTGAGCTATGATGACAATGTTAGAAGAGCTGAGTTTCTTTTACTATAAAATTAGGGGGCTGGGCTAGATGTCCTTGATCTATGATCCTGTGGTTTCTAAAGTCTCTTAAAACATCAACATTTTACGATTCTCTGGATCTAGAAGTAGATTTGATGCTAGGCACATGGTAGGTGACCACAAAACTCATGAGGAATTGAATTGAGTTCCCCACCCTGGGGACTGTAGAGCTACAGGAAGGAAGCCCTCTGTTGTCTCAGAGGCAGCTATACTGGGTAATGTCACTTTCTTATCAAACATATCTCTCTCCATTGAGCAGAGTTCCCTGAGGGCTTCCATTCTCACAGGACCCAAAGGAGGAGAGCAGAGAATGTGGGCTGGGTGAGGGGCATGAATTGGTTCTGGAGACCTTTCTCCCTGGCTGAAAAAGCAGGGAGCCTGTAGTTATTAAGTATTTCTCAGCTGATGGATGGGGGAGGAGGAGGGAGTGGGGGGCACAGAGGGGATGATGAGTTGCTGATATAATTTGCTATCTTCTCCCCAGCTCCTACCGTTCTGACAGCCATGTGGATATAATCAGAGTCCTTGGACGAACACTTTGAGGATGGGCTGGGGATTTTAAATTAGATAGAACCCGAAAGAGTGTCAGCTGAGGGAAGCTGATAATGCTGAACTGGAATCGAGTATTCATGTAGGGGGTCTTCAGAGGAAACTGTAGCTTTTGCTCTTGAAGAAGGGCAGAGGAAGTTGAAATAGCCTGGGTCCCTGGAACTCACCTGGAAGTATGCCTGGCTTGGCTGGCAGAGGTTGTCTAGCCCCTCACACCTTCAAGTGTGAGCCCTCCAACTCCCCAAAGTGCATACCATTCTATGGCTCAAGCCTGCTTCCTTCCTTCAGTCACCTATTACCATTCCTAATCACACTCAGTGAGTCAATAAACATTTATTAAATGCTTATGATGTGCCATGCACTGTGCTAAAAGGTGAGCGTACAAAGAAAGACAAAAGACTGTCCCAGCTTTCAAGGAGCTCATGGTCCAATGGGGGAAATAAAATGTACAATAAAATGTATTTAAAAATAAGCTATGGAAATAATAAACAGAGGGAAGGCACTAGGATTTAAGGGGATTGGGGAAGGCTTCCTATAGAAAGTGAAATTGTAGTCTGAAGGAAGTTGAGGAAGCCAGAAGGCAGAGAGCATTTCAGCATGGGAATCAGCCTGAAATGAAAATGAATAGGGTCCTGAGACAGAATCAAAGGTGAGTGTCATTGGATGGAAGAGTACTAGGGTAGGAGAAGGGATTATGCGTGTAAGAAGACTAAAAGGTAACGGGGGATCAGGTTACCAAGGACTTAGAATGCTCCAAGCAGGATTTTAGATTTGATCCTGGAGTTGACGGGGAGAGCACGGAGGAGGAGACATGGTCAGACCTGTGCTTTAGGAAGATCATTTTGACAGCTGAATGGGGGATGGATTGGAGTAGGAAGAAACTTTTGATAGGGAGACTAACCATCATGTTATTGCTATAGCCCAGGGCCTGTACTAGGGTTGGGGGCAGTGTTAGAGGACAGAAGGGGACATAAATGAGATGTGATGAAGGTAAAATAAACAGGCCTTGGCAACAGTGGAGAGACAGAGGAGTAGAGAGATGAGACCTAGATTACGAGCCTGGGTGAATACGAGGATACTGGTACCCTCAACAGTAACAGGAAAGTTAAGAAGAGGGGAGGGGGTTGGGAATAAAAGAGAACGAGTTTGATTTTAGACATGCTGAGTTTAAGATATCTACAAGACATCTAGTTCAAGGTGTCTCACCAGTCATTGGAGATGTGAGACTAGAAGTCAGCAGAGAGGTCAGAGCTGCATAAGTAGATTTGAGAATCATGAGAACAGAGATGATAAATGACTCCATAGGAACTGATGAAATCACCAAGAACAGACACCATATGGAAGGAAAAGAAAAAAGACCTCAGGACAGAGCCTTGTGAGACATCCACAGGGTTAAGGTTTAACCTTGTTCTGGGAAAGGAAACTGAGAATGAGTGGCCATACAGGTAGGTGAAGGACCAGAAGAGAATACGAAGAAGAAGAGGTTCATCGAAAGGCTCAGAGGCTGCAGAGACGTCATGAAGGATGAGGACTGAGAATAAGGTCTTTGAATTTAGCAATTAAAGCCACTTTAGAAAGAGAAGTTTTGGTTGAATGCTGAGGTCAGAAGTCAGACTGGAGAGAGTTGAGAAGAGAAAGAGGGAAAGGAGGTAGAAGTACCAACTGGTATAAAAGCAAGCAAAGTAGGATCTTTTGCTATTTTTGTTTTACTTAAAGTCCCTCGGGAATAAGGTGATTAAGGAGGATCTTTCCCACTCTTTGGTCTGGGAAGATTTGTAGGAAGGTCCATGCCTTTTATTAATCAGGCACTAGTTCTCAAGGGATGTGATACCCTCTGGCTCTAAAAAGTGCATAAAGCCTCTGAGATGTGGCTTTTATTTTGGGACTTACTGACTAGAAGTGTTTGTTTGACCAGACAAGGACTCTGGGAAGCCGCTAAGGAGTTCCCTGCCCCTGGCTTGGAGAACCCAGATGTCAGTGCTTCCCTCTCTGGTAACTATGGTCAGACAAAGGAAGCCATGCCTGTTGACTTTTGATTTCTCTGTATTTTCTTTGAAATTCAGGGTGCTGACTCCCCTGAACTAGGTGAATGATATTTGTGCTTGGTTAAAGGAATGATACATGGGCTTGATTAAAGTGATTGTTAACCCCTCAAAAGCTGCCCTTCCTTTTATGAATGAAGATCTAAGAACCTGTGATAGCAAGCCCCCCTGTGTATGTCGGGGTGCTTACTGATACAACTGGAGACAGCCTTCTCAGATTCCGCAAAAGGGAAGAGAGCTATGTTTATGAGAATGAATTGATCCAAGTGAGAGTTTTTTGAGAATGGGGGAAGACAAGAGTATGTTTGTAGGCAGTAGGAAAGCAATTGGTAAAGGAGGAGAGATTGAAGATAAATGAGATAGTAGGGATTATAGAGGGTAATCTGCTAAATGGGAAGGAATGGGATTTCTTAAGCAGTTGACCTCAGTAAAATCAGTAGAAAAGGAATCATTGATGCTATTTGATGCCTCCCTCCCCAGGCTCAAAATCTGAGAGACTTGTTGCCTGTCACAGATATATAATACTCCCAGAAAAATTGCAACAAAGGACTGAAGTGGGGTATGATGCCTCCATTATTGTTGTTTTCTCTTTTTCTGTATCTTTCTCTCTGTCTCTGTCTGTCTCTCTGTCTTTCTCTGTCTCTATCTATCTCTGTCCTCTCTCTCTGTGTCTCTCTCTCTTCCTCTCTCTCTCTGTTTGTCTCTCTGTCTGTCTGTCTGTCTCTCTCTTTGTCTTTCTCTGTCTTTGTCTCTCAGTCTGTCTCTCTTTGTCTCTGTCTTCTCTCTCTTTCTCTTTGTCTCTCTGTGTCTGTCTGTCTCTCTTTCTCCCTATCTCTTTCTCTGTGTCTCTGTGTCACTCTCTCTGTTTTTCTCTCTTCTCTCTGTTTTTCTCTGTCTGTCTCTCTCCATAAGGGACCAAAGGATCTTGGAGAAACTGAGGGGGAAAAACCAACCATGGAACCTCATACTCAAAAAAGTCTTTGGTAGTTTCTTAAAAGGGTAGTCCCTAAAATGATTCTATGGATTCTAAAATGATTCTACAATTTCCCCATAAGGGACCATGTAGGAGTTATAAGGAATTTTAAACCTTAAGTCAGACAATTGTCTAGAACAATGGACCACTTAGCTCTAGACACAGAAGGTTCAAGAACAAACTGAATGCTTTTAAGTTTTCCTTAGCTGCCTAACTGCTGTGTTCTAAAAGAACTAAGCCTTTGGAGTTGAGGATTCTCCTTTTGGAAGGAAAATAAAAATCATTTGTAGATAAGACTGATGGCCTTACCCCCTTCACTAAAAGGGCTGAAGCTTTGTTTATGATTCTAAGCTAAAGAGAGAAGCCAAGTTCAGTCTTGCTCTTATAAGAAAGAGCTAGCACCTAATCTGAGAACTTCAGCTGAAACTGGAAACAAAGAAAGTTCCATAGCCACAAGATCAGCAATGTAGACTAGCAGAGACTCCACACCCAGAAGAGACTGCATACCACAGACTTCCCAGGGAAGACCTCATGCATAGCTCAGTGCTATGAGATCAGTAGAAGAGACCCGTGACATGGCTACATGTCCTTCCATGTGGATCTCCTATTTGTGTCTGCCTTCCCCACTAGTAGGTTGTAGATTTGGTGGGACAGTGTGCTCTGATTTATAAGGGAAATATTTTATTGTGCTTTTTTACTGTGCTTTCTTGTTGCTGTTTTGTTTTGTTAAAGGCCTTTGATTTGTTTGAACTATATCCTCTGGCTAACTAGCAAAAATAAACACTTGTGACCTACAATTTCCTGAATGGATATGAACTTGGAGAATGCCTTAGGTATTTTAATGTAGGCCTCATTAGCAAGAGGTAGGTGTCCAAGGTGCTATATAACATCTGCCTGTGTTAACTTTCACAAATCCTAAGGAGGCCAGGCCACTGTTCAGAGAATAAAACTGCTACTTCTACCTCTCTCAAAGGCAAAGTACGAGCTGGGCAGCTTTGTTTATTAATAATAATAACATTTTGAGCACTGCAGTTTTACATAGCACTTTAAGGTCTACAAAGATCTTTTTACATGGGAAAAAACCCATAAGGCATATGGGAAGGAGTGTATTTCAAAATGGGACAAAGGTATGGAAGTGGGAGAGAGTATATCCTATACGACAAACTACAAATAAGCCAGTTTGTCATATAGAGTAAATGAAGAAATGGGGGAGAAATGAAGGAGAAAAGGGAGAATTGTACAATAATCCTAAAAAGTTATATGGGAACAAGATTCTTCAGGGCTTCAAATGTCAAAAAGAATAATTTGTGTTTGATCTTAACAGAAATACAGTCATTGAAGATTCTTGAGCAGTCACTGGTGACAGGCCTTCTATTCTCTGTCCTGGTATATTAGGAAAGTAAGAAAGTAGGAAAGGGAGTCTCAGGTTCTCCTGAGGATCAGTAACAAACCCTCCCTAGAATACCATTTGATTATCTACCGATCAACGAGTTGGATTATAGGATTTCTAGGCCCTAAATCCTGTGATGTCATTTCATCCCTCTAACAACTCTGTGAGAAAAGTAGTTCAAAGCATATCATTCCTATTTTACAAAAGAGGAAACTGAGGTCCCACATCACTGAGATAATTACCAAGAGACCCAGGGCTTGAACCAAGGTCTTCTGATGCCAGGTCCATAGTATGTTGGCTGCCCTTGTAGCACTGAGAGGAGGATTGGTTACATATAATAATTAGCATATAGGATAGGTACAAGCAGGATCTCTGAGGAAAGGAGAGCTCGGTGTACCCCAGAGTCGTCGCTGCCGAACATAGAAGGAAATGACTTTGCTTCATTCTTGCCCTTCCAATCTCACACACAAGTGGATACAGTCAGAGTCAAGTACACAGGACCAGGAGAACAGCATGTACAGTAACAACTAGTAGGTAAAGGAGAACAACAAAAGGTTGTTTAGGTCAGATTTAATTGTAATGACCAATCTTGATCCCAGAAAACCGATAATAAAGTAGGAACAAGGCACTGAGGCAGGGGATTGACGGTAGAGGCAGAATGCTGCATATAATACTCATAGTCTCACTTAACTATCTTTCTTCCTTCCAAGGAGAAAAGAGTCGAGTGCAAGAAAGAAAAAGACATAACATTCCTGTGGATCCTTGTATGGAGTCAGAGGATCTGAGTTCAAAACCCAGCTCATCTACTTACTACGTGCATGGCCACAGGGGCAGCTAGGTGGCACAATGGACAGAACTCCAGGCCCGGAGTCAGGAAGCCCTCAGTTCAAAACCTGACCTCTGACATTTACTAGCTGTGTGAACCTGGGCAAGTCACTTAATCTCTGTTTGCCTCAGTTTCCTTATCAGTAATTTGAGGATAATAATAGAATCTACCTCCCAGGGTTGTTGTAGGGATCAAATGAGATAACAAATATAAAAGCACTTAGCACAGTGCCTGGCACATAGAAGATATCATATAAATTTTAGTTATTATCATTAGCCAGGCACTTTATCTCTCAAGGCTTCCGTTTCTTCATCTATTAAATGAAGGAGTTGCTCCCTTCTAGTTCCAATGCCTATGCCTACCATCACTGACACCCTAGGACCACTGGGTACATGTCCTTGGATCTGCACTGATATCAGCAAGGTCAAGTAGAAAACAGCTTTGGGCTGGGAGTTTGGAGACCTGGGTTCTCATTCTAGTTAGTTGACCTTAGGAAAGTCATTTCAACTATCTGGGCCTCATCTTTCCCTTCTATACAATAGGAGCTATGACATCTTTGCTCCCTACCTCGTCAGAATAGTAAGGGAATGAGAAGGTACTGTAGAGGAAAGGTACTAAAAGCATTATGGGAGATATTATTCTCATATTCTCATCTTCTGAAGCATTTGTAGCTTTAGAACTCTCTGTAGCAGAGTTAAGTGATCCACTCTGCTTTCACAACAATTAAGGGACAACCAGATCCAGAGTGCCTGCACAGTGCTGGTCACCAAATGGAAAAATCAGTTTGCCTAACAAGATGGACTTTGGGGATCCTGCTATGGTGCCCCTCTCCTCGTCACAATTTGTGAGGGCCTGGTTTTACATTTCCCTGGCAGGATGCCTGTACCATATGGCCTGGGCAAGGTTCACTGTCTGCCTCCCACCAAAGCAGTAAACAGGCTTCCTTAGTTTGGTCTGCTCTCCTGGACCCTGCTGCTCCCTCTTCTTTTCTTTTTCTTGGATATGTCACAATAACAATGTACCTATTTCTTTCTTCCCAGGAAACTCTCTGAGGATAGTCAAGGAGACTGGGTTCTGCAAGGGATGGGTGTGGGGTGGGGATAGGATGAGATATGGAAGGGTGTAGCCAAGATGGCAGAGTAGAAAGATGCACATACTATAGCTCTTCCCTCACAGTCCATAAAATACCTGTAAAAAATGATTCTCAACAAATTCTAGAGCAGCAGAAGCCATAGAATGACAGAGAGAAAGAGATTTCTAGCCAAAGGTAACCTGGAAGGCCAACCAGAAAGGTTTATACCATGGGACACTGAGCAGACCAGAGCCCAGCCCTGGTCATGCAGAACCTGGAGGAACAGGACCTCTGAGGCAGAATCCCCAGTAGAGAAGGTCTCAGATCCCTCAACCCACAAACATCAAAAAAAGCTTCAAAGGTCAGTGAGAAGGCTTTCCTAGCTGGGCAAGAGGGGAGCAGGGTTCCCCCCAGCATAGGTGCCAGGTGGTGGTGGCAGCACTAGCAGAGGGGCAGCAGTGCTGCATGGCAGAGGCTGGGTGGGGCAGCAGCTTCCATTGTGGGAGGGGCTCAACTTAAAGCCCCTGGGGGAATTGAGCAGCTGCTCTGAATCTCAGCCCTGAGCACAGTCCTGGGGTGAGGTAGAGCACTAGGATCCTCCTTTTGACAAAAGATTCAGAAGTCAAGTAACTGGCTGGGAAAACACCCAAAAAAGGGGAAAAAAAATAAGATCATAGAAAGTTACTTTCTTGGTGAACAGATATTTCCTTCCACCCCTTAGGATGAGGACGAACAATGCATACTGTCAGAGGAAGTCAAGGCTTCTTCATCCAGTACCTCCAAAATGAATATGCAATGAACTCAGGCCATGGAAGAGCTTGAAAAGTGAGTCAACAGCTTGCTAAAGGAGACCCAAAAAAGTGCTAAAGAAAATAACACCTTTAAAAATAGGCTAACTCAATTGGCAAAAGAGGTTCAAAAAGACAATGAGGAGAAGAAGGCTTTAAAAAGCAGAATTAGCCAAATAGAAAAGGAGCTTCAAAAGCTCACTGAAGAAAATAGTTCTTCAAAAATTAGAATGGGGCAGATGGAAGGTAATGACTTGATGAGAAGCCAATAAATTACAAAACAAAACCAAAAGAATGAAAAAATAGAAGACAATGTGAAATATCTCATTGGAAAAACAACTGACCTGGAAAATAGATCCAGCAGAGACAATTTAAAAATTATGGGACTACCTGAAAGCCATGATCAAAAAAAGAGCCAAGACATCATCTTTCATGAAATTATAAAGGAAAACTGCCCTGATATTCCAGAGAGTGAAATAAATATTGAAAGAATCCACCAACCACCTCCTGAAAGACACCTGAAAAGAGAAACTCCTAGGAATATTGTGACCAAATTTCAGATTTCCTAGGTCAAGAAGAAAATATTGCAAGCAGCTAGAAAGAAAAAATTCAAGTATGGTGGAAATACAATCAGGATAACACAGCATCTGACAGCTTCTACATTAAGGGATCAGAGGGCTTAGAATAGGACATTCCAGAAGTCAAAGGAACTGGGATTAAAACCAAGAATCACTTACCCAGCAAAACTGAGTATAATACTTCAAAGGAAAAAATGGTCCTTCAATGATATAGAGGACTTTCAAACATTCTTGATGAAAAGACCAGAACTGGGTAGAAAATTTGACTTTCAAACACAAATCAAGAGAAGCATGAAAAGGTAAACAGGAAAGAGAAATCACAAAGGACTTTGTAAAGCTGAACTGTTTACATTTCTACATGGAAAGATAATATTTGTAACTCTTGAGACTTTTCTCAGTATTTGGATAGGGGGAGGAATTACATACACACACACACACACACACATAGACAGAGAACACAGGTTGAGTTGAATCAGAACAGATGATATCTACAAAAAAATATAATTAAGGGGTGAGAGAGGAATATATTGGGAGGAGAAAGGGAGAAATGGAATGGGGCAGGCTATAACTCCTAAAAGAGATAAGAAAAATCTTTTACAATGGAGAAGAAAAGGGAGGAGGTGAGAGAGGAAAAGTGAAGCTTACTGTTTTCACATATGGGTTAGGGAGGGAATAACATGCTCACTCAATTTGGTATGAAAATCTATCTTACACTACAGGAAAGTAGGGGAGAAGGGGACAAGTGGGATGAGAGATGATAGGAGGGACGACAAATGGGGGTAGGGAGTAACTAGAAGTAAACACTTTTGGGAAGGGACAAGATCAAATAAGAGAATAGGATAAAAGGGGGACAGGGTAGGATGGAGGGAAATATAGTTAGTCTTACACAACATAACTATTATGAAAATCTTTTGCAAAATTCAACATATATAGCCTGCATTGAATTGCTTGCCTTCTCAGTGGGGATGGATGGGGAGGGAGGAAGGGAGATAAGTTGGAATTCAAAGTATTAGAAATGAATGTTGAGAATTGTTATTGCATATAACAGGTAGTCAAAGAAATACAGGTAATGGGGTATAGAAATCTATCCTGCCTTACAAGAAAAGAGAGAATATGGGGATAAGGGAAGGGTGGGATGTGATAAAAGGGAGAGTACATTGAGGGAAGGGGTAATCAGAATGCAAGGTGTTATGGGGTGGGGGAGGGAAGAGATGGGGAGAAAAATTGGAATTCAAAATTTTGTGGAAATTGATGTCATAATCTAAAAATAAATTTTAAAAAATACATTGAAACAGCTTTAAGAAAAGAGTGAGATATGAATGGGAAGGGGATCGACAGTTAAATAGAGATAGCAAGGATGTTGACAGAAGCAGAGACAAAAGAGATAGAGAAATGCAGAGACAGAAATAGAGGCTTAATGAGAAGCAGATACATGAGATACAGAGATGATGAGAGACAGACAGAAGCAGAAGCATAGAGACAGAGGAGACTGGTATAGAGAAGAGACCTGGAGTTAGATGCATGTTAAAGAAATGATCCCTTTGCCTGACTCAGTCTTTCACTTGTTGACATGCTAGTAAACTCTTAATCTGTGGGTTCTATGTTCTGTTCTAGAGGCTAAGGGTGGGGAAATGGAGTCAGTCTCATTCTACAAATAAAGAAGGTAGGATGTAGTACAGTGTTTTACCTAATGTCACACAGTCTATAAGTCGTGTAGACCCCAAGATGACTTGATGAAAATAGTAGTAATAACCACTGAAATTGGCTGTAATAAAGTAGAAGACCATTCTCAGTTGTACCCTAAGAATAGCGTAAGAACAAAGAGTTAGGAGGGATGACTGTGGGGATTGAGGTTAGCTTTCCATATGATGAGGTCCAAAAATATTCAGACTAGGTGAAAGATGGAGGTTTGGGAGTCATTTTCCCTAGGATCACTCTGGAAAGGTTAGCCATTTAGGGGAAGGTAGCAAAGGATGGATCAGGTTCAATCCTGCCTGGAGGGCAAGGGCATAGTCAAGTTGACTTTGTGAAGAAGGGAGAGTCAACACTATTTCTCACCCCAAATTCTCCCCATCTTCTTAGCTTTTCCTTTCAATTCAGTAGGCATCTGTTGAACACCTACTCTGCTCATGCCCATGCCCATGCCCTGTACTTACCAGGCTCCTAGAAGAGTTCTTTTCTCTCTATTCTGTATTTCAGGGCCCTCTGCTCTACAGTACAATGTAAGCTCTCTGACGGTAGGAACTCTTTCAGTTTTACACTTGTGATCTTCAGTGCCTGGGGAAAGTGTATTTACTACCTAAAATTACTATTGTAGACACTGAAGATTACAGGACAAACAACAACCACCTGTAATCTTCAGTGTCTAAAACAGTGACTTCTAAGTAATAAATACACTAAATTTTTGTTGAGATGAGTGCTTTTCCTCAGAAATCCAGAAAAAGAAACCCATAGAATGATACTTTACTCCCACTGGAAGAGAGAACTTAAGGAAAGGAACAGATATTGTTACAATTTAACGAAGTTCAGTATTTGTTCTCAAGGTTTCTATGTTCTAGTTTTCACTCCCTGGACCACTGGGAAATCCCTACGTCACTGTTTTGGGATCCCTGACCCCACCAACTCATCGGCATTCTCCTTTCCTGGCACTGAAAAAGAGATTTCTTTATCCATGAAACCCTAGAATTTCAACTTTGGAGGGGAAGTCACCTGATCCAACCCACACCTTGGCAGGAATTCCCTCTTCACCTTTCAACAAGTGACCATCTCCCTGTTGCTTGAAGACCTCCAGAAACAAAGATCCCACTAACTTTTGGGATCTCACAACTCCTCCCTTTATGTCCAGTCAAAATCTGCCTCTTCAACTTCATCCATTGTTCCTGGTTCTGCCTTCTGGGACCAAGAAGAACAAATCTTATATGAGACAGCTCTTGAAATACTTGAAGGAAAAATACGTCTCTCTCTCCCCCTTCCCTAAGCCATCTCTTTTCTATAATAAATGTTATAAGCATATATTATACATACACACATGCACATATATATACATGCATGCATTGTATATATGCATACTTGATATAGATGTGTACACGTATATGTATGTGATTATATTTAGACACATATACACATATATACATACATATGTATATGATGCACTGTTCATGCATACATGCATGTTTATATGCATGCACATATACTACATGCACATATGTGTGTACATGCATATACATATCTCTCTCTCTCTATCTTTTCATGTCATGGTGTGCAGTCCCCTTCCAATTCTAGTGAGTGAACCTTGTCTCCACCAACTTATCACCAACTTATCAATATTTTTTCTAAACTACGGGGGCCAGAACTGAAACTATGGGGTTTCAGATTCCTCAAAGTTAGGAAAGATCTCAGAGGTCATTCTTATGCTAACACTAACAGGGGTCACATAATTAATTAACCTATTGGGATCCAACTCTTATTGTAATAGGTATCCCTTCTCTGACACTCCCAACAAAAGCTAGTCATAAAGCTCTTAATTGAAGCACAGGGCCAAGGATGGATCCCTGGAGCACTATACTAGATACCTCTTTGCAAGTTAAAATCCCACAGCAATGATTCTGCGGATGGTTGTTCAACTAGTTCCAAATCTACCCAACTCTTGAGTAGCCCCACTTCTCTCCATCTCCTCTAAAAGAATAGCATGAGGGACTTATCAGATGCAGTTGGTGATGAGGACCTGGAGCTTAAAAGAGAAGTTAAGACTGAACATATAGGAGTCATCTTTAAAGAAATAATTCAAGCTGTGGGAGTTGATAAGATCCCTGAGAGAGGGTGTGGAGAGGGCCCAGGACAGAGCCTTGATGGATATTCACAATTATTGGGTAGGGCATGAATAATGCTCCAGAAAAGAAAACTGAAGAATGGTCAGACTGCCAGAAGAATCAGAATAATGGTGGGGTGGAAAGATTGTCTGGAAGGAAGTAGTCAACAGTGTCAAGAACTGCAGAAAAGTCAGTAAGGGGAAGGCCTGAAAGAGGCTATCAGACTGCAAATAAGAGACCTTTCATCCATGGAGAGAGCAGGTTCATTCAGGGGCTGGTCCTGAAGCCAGATTTCAGAAGATTCAGAAGCGAGTAGGAGGAAAGTGAAGGCAAGGAATATAAACAGATTTTCATAGCAGTTTGGCTGAGAAAGAGAAAAGAAATCTAGGTTGATAGTCCCTAATTTTAACTGTTGTGGATGCCTGTGTGTTAGGCAAATCTGACCACTCCAGGATGGACGGGGTGGGGCTGGGTAAGTATGACACCCTTCTCCACTTGTCTGAACCAGGGTTGAAGTATTGTTTCAGACACTTACTATGGTGTGAATTTGAATGAGTCTCTCTTTTCATTCTCCACTTTTCCTGTGTAAATTCAGGCTTAATTCCAATACCCATTTGTTACATCCTCTTCATGTAAGATCTATCTGCAAGCAGAACACCAAAGCAAAATGAAGGTCATTGTGTGTGTGTGTGTGTGTGTGTGTGTGTGTGTGTGTGTGTGTGTGTGAAGTACATCTTTCTTCTTACTGACTCTAGGCGCTGGCTGAAAGTATTCATCCTGACCTTATGTGGAAAGTATAGATTTCTTCTCATCATCCAGAGTGAACTTCCATAAACACATCTGGTGCTCATCTGGTGGATATCATCTGGTGATGATAAAAAGCTGCAGCCTGAGGTGTCCCTGATCCATGAATCCTACAACCTTAGCATCCCTAGCATCCTAGCCACTGTTGAGTTTGGTGGGCTGATCACAGCACCCCTCTAAATCCCACTACTTAGTGGCAGGGTAAATTCCCCTCCCCCCTTCCCCTGCCCTGATCCTCCCAGCTTCTTTCCTTGGACCCTCCTGATGCTTAAAACAGTGCCTCCCATGCTGTGATCAGTGTGGCCCTCTCTGAATTCCATTGGCCTAAGGCAAATCCTCACTTGGCCTATGTTGGTTGCAGCTCTGACTCTACTTATAGTATTCATCTAATCTACCAAGTAACCATGTCAAAAAAGAAAATGAGGCTATTCTGTCATAATCTGTTCTTGAAACTACTCAGGTTCTTGGTGACTCCAGTACTTGTTTGACTAGGAAAGAATATTTGAAATACAGAGCAGCATTCTGATCAAGTCATCCTCAAAACCTGGGCATCCAGGTCCTACCTCCTAGAATCACAAGATCTAGAGTTGGAAGGAGTCCTTAGAAATCATTTAGGCCAACCCTCTCATTTTTAAGAATGAGGGGACTGAATCTCAGGGAGATTAAATAACTCATAATTCCATGTCTTAAATATTAGAGCCAAGATCTGAACCTAGGTTCTTATCCTCATGCCAGATGCCACTAATGATGCCATTATTGATAGGCTCAAAGATGATGATCTGTAGGGGATCTTACAGACCATGAAGTCAATCCTCTTATTTTACAGATGAGGAAACAGGTTGAGGGAGGTTAAGTTACTAGCCAAAGTCATTGAAGGTCCTTGAATGGGGATTGGAAAATTACTTTGGCAATTGGGTCAGGGATAGGTGTGTATGTGTGTGTGTCTGCATATGTGTATGTATGAGAAAGAGAGAGGGAGAGAGAGAGAGAGAGAGAGAGAGAGAGAGAGAGAGAGAGAGAGAGAGAGAGAGAGAGAGAGAGAGCACGCATTTGGGAGTCTAGTTAGGAGTCTGTTGCAATCATTCAGGCAATGGTCTTAACTATGATGGTGGATATGGAGGAGTGGAAAGAAGAGAATGAATGGCAGCGAAGTGGTGAGGTAGAATATATGACTTGATGATGTGAGGGAAAAAGTCTACATACTGAAGCTACAAACCCAAGTGACTGGAAGGATGGTGGTTGGAGTAACACAGGGAGGAAGGGATTTGAACTCAGGTTCTTGAAAACCAATATTCTTTCCACTTTACTCATCACACTTTCTGCTCTCCTAATATGTACCTTCCTCGTCCCCATTTATAGTGTAATGAAAACAGTGTGCCCTTTATGGTAGAGTTCTCATCACTCCCATGGTGTAAAGAACATTTTATTATGGATCTCTAAAGGGCCCTGCTAGCTCTGGGCTCACAGGATAACTCCTGCACTTTTCAGATTTACTGTCCAGCAAAGTCCATTTCACATCCGTGTGTTTGAGTTCCCAGGAGAGGAAGGTCAGCTAGAGGCCATGCCAAGCTGGCAAAAGGGGCAGAGGGAGAATACAGATCACCTCTTCTCCCCAGTCCTTCTCCTTCCACAACCCAATGGTCCCACAGTGGCCCTGGGAGTCTCTAGTCTTTCAGATATGTTGTTGTTGGTCCTGCCATAAAGGGTAATTGTCGATGAGGGATGTTCTATATCTAAATAAAACAATGTTAGTTACAGTCTTCCTTAAACTTTGTTAAGGAGGACATAATTACCTAGTAAATCTCATCTGGGCTCAGTCAAATGCTCCAAAGGTTCCAGAACTCACTGTTCCCTCCCCATTCTCTTGTAGAAAAAATGGAACTCTGGCTTATATCAGCTTCCTGGAAAATTTGAGGTTCTTTCTGTGCAAGAAATGAAAAAAAGTACAGAGGAAAAGCCTCTTTGGTCCTTGTCCCAGGAAGAAAAATGAAGGTCTCTTTGCAGTGAAGGTCAGACTCCTCTCCTCTTCAAGCAGACAAGCATATATTAAGCACCAAGTACTATGAGAAGTGTCAGGAAATGAAGACAAAATTAAAACAGTTCTAATTGTCAAGGGGTTTATAGTCCACTGGGGAAATAAAATATAAACAGATAAGTAAACTTTTTAAATGTACAAAATTTATACAAAATAAGTTTCTCAGTGAGGAACAGAGCAACAATAATGGGGAGAATCTGGAAATGTCTCATGTAGAAAAAGGCACTCAAATCTTGAAGAGAGATGGGCATCCCAAAGAGGAAGAGGTGAATATGGCCAGCATTCTAGGCATAGGGGACCATCTGTGCAAAGGCATAGGGGTAGGAGAGGGAATTTCATGTATAAAAGATAGCAAGTTAGCTAGTTTATCTGGAAGGTAGTGTCCCCTTCCATGAGGATGATATATAATCAGCCCAGATTGTGGAGGACGCCATGTTGTCACATTTGAAAATTCCACCCTTCCAACTATGTGTTGCCTTCCTCTATTAGAATATAAGTTTTTGAAAGCAGTGACTGTCTTAGCTAACTGATATTTGTATCACCAGGGCTTGGGATATAGAAAGTGCTTAATAACTGCATTTTCATTCATTTATTCAAATGGGAAAATGGGAATGTTTGAGTTGATCACTGCAGACCTTTTGGCTATAGATTGAAAGACTTTTCCTTAGATTGATCTCCTGAATACATATTTAGCTTTCCAGGTCTTCACAGACTCTTTTAGGTCAAGCTCTGTCATCAATTATTCTGAAAAATAAAACATGAATCCAGAAACCAGAATTCTAAACCCTTTGAGCTCTCTATTTAAAATACTCACTCCATGAGTCCAGAAATAAAGAACTTTTAAAATACACAATATAAAATCACACAATCAACACCACCTGAGTTATATAAGCAGTTGCATAATGCCATGATGGGAACAAATCATTTTAATCTCTTTAATTGCTATCAAACCTTTGAAAACAATTTTTAGCAAGAGCTGTTATCCATTGTTTGCTTAAGAAAAAAAATTCAAAAGAAGTCTGATCCCTGCTATCACCTATCTCATTAATAATGTGAGATAAAAATGAGATAGTCACTAAGATGGATTCAGGGAAGGGGAGGACTGGCTAAGACCCTTTTTAATCCAAGGGACCCAGTTTATACAATTCCTGCCTCTGACTCCCTCTAACTTAGGACTGCCAGTGATAGGTTGAGTCACAAGGGCAGGGCATCTGAACCTTAAAAGTTTCATCACTGAATGTCTAGACAGGTGGGTGAAGCATATGGAGAGTATGGCAGCAGCCGTATGTAATATGTCATTACAGGGGCAGTGTGTCAAAATTAAAAATGCTATGGAAATGCAGGGAATTCCTTTGTTATCATTGCCCCTGAATGAATTGTTTGCACTGCCCCATATCTCTACTTCCATACCACCTGTTCTTGCCTTTAAGTCCCTGGAAATCTCACTTCCACTCCCATCACTTACTGGAACTGCATTCTTGAAGGTCACCAGTGACTTTCTAATGACCAGATCCAATGGTCTTTCTAAGCCTTCATTCTCCTCAATTTATCTGCAGTATTTAATAGTCCCCTTCCGGAAACTCTCTCCTTTTTTCACCACTAACCTGGTTCTCCTTTTGTCATTAGACATTCCTCTGGCTCCTTCACTGATGACTCTTCTTCAACCAACCAACCAACCAACCAATCAATAAGCATTTATTAGGCACCTCCTCTGTGTTAAGCCCTGGGGATATGAAAATCCTCCACATCAACTTACTTCCAAATCACTTCAGCTTTCACAGAAACAAAAGTGAAACCATCCCGGTTCTCAGGGAATTGAATTCTAGGAAATCAATAAACTTACTAAGTGCCTACTATGTGCAAGCCCTATGCAAAGCATATAAAAAGGGATATAAATGGAAAAAAGAAAGACAATCTCTTCCCTCCAAGTGTTTATACTTTAATGGTGAAAGACAACACATGAAACGAGGGTGAAAAGTGGAGGCAGGAAAGTACCCAGGGTAGGGGTGTGACGGATTCCCATCTGAAGGGGTGCAGATGGATAGAAAATGAAGAGATGGCTGGCCTGGGAGCCTTCTTTAAATGGAAGTTTGGGGAAGGAGGAGAGAACAAGTGTGTACATATACATATGTACATATATGCATGCATATGTGTGTATGTATATACACAGGCACACATACATATATACATATACACATATACATACATACACACACATTAAATACAAGGTAATTGGTGGGGGAGAGGAATGTACTGGCCCCTGTAGTGAGGTCAAAAAAGGTTTCATGTAGAAGGTGCCTTCAGATGAGTACTGAAGGAGATTAGCAAGCAGAGGTGAGAGGAGAGTGAATTCTAGGCATAGATGTTAAGGAAGTGGGAGATAGAGCATTGCATATAAGGAATATTATTCAGAAGGCCAGTCTGACTGGACTGTAGAATGATGTGTAATTAGCTAGTTGGTGATGCAGACTGGAACTTAAGAGAGAGGCTCTTCAGATGACCTGGATTAAAATTCTATCTCTGACACTTACTACCTGTATGACCTTGGGTAACCACTAAATCTCTTGAGTCTCATTCAAAAGATGAAGGAATTGAATTAGATAGTCTCTGAGGTTCCTTTCAGTTCTACCTCTCTAATCCTATGATCCTTCCATTCCCTAAATGGGTATCTCATTCCTTTATATTCTTTCCCTTGGATTTCATCTACTGCTATGTCATTTAACTACTGGACTATTCCAATGACTTCCAAGTCAACATCTCCTGTCCTATCCTTTTTCCTGAACTCCAGCATCAAATTTCCAAATGCCTTCTGGTATTTCCAATGGCTGCCCTACCATCATTTTAAACACAATACTTTAAAAGCTAGAATCATTACTGTTGCCCCTATCACCTACCTACCAATGACTTTATCTTCTGGTTTCCTTATTTCTCTCAATAGCACTATCATTTTTACAATTACTCAGGCTCAAAACCTCCAACTTACATTGAAATTCTTCTCCCTCAATCCAAATGAAGAGTGCCAAGTCACTTTGCACATCATCCCTGGAGCACAATAATAACTCCTTTTTAGTTTCTCTACCTCCAATTTCTAAATACATGGCCAGAATAATCTTCCTAAAATGCTTTTGTTATCATTCATTGGGGAGAGGGAAGAAGGAAGTAGGATGGTGTTGCATAGTGGAAAGAGACACTGGCTTTATATCTAGGAAAACTAAGTTCCAACCTTTGTTTTGCAAATATGTTTTGCAAATGTATCTTCATCTGTCAAATGCAAGGGTGATCATATTTGCACATTATAGACCTTCAAGTTCCATATAAACAGGTAGTGTGAGACATCTTAGCTATTGGTTCAAATATGATAAATACTGGCCTCGTGATCCTGGGCAAGTCACTTAACCTCAAATACTCTAGGACAACCTTTTAGGACTCTGTGGCAGAAAAGGTATGGATTTGCATTGGTGGAAGGAGCTTTCTATGTTAATGAAATGGCAGGTCCAATCTCTAGCCCTGGCCTTTTTATGACCACGTCATTCTGCTGCTCAAAAGCCTGAGAATTGAAGCCCAAACTCAGCCTGGCTTTCAAGGGTCACCATAATTTGGATTTAATCGTATATTTCTGACTTTTTCTTCCATAGCTTTTTAATGATAACCTCCCATCACTACTAGACACATGATGTAAGTGGATGATGTCTTTAGTGTTCCTGTCTTCATACCTTTAATCATGCTGTTTTGTTTGTCCCCTTCCCACTACCTACCAAAGCCCCTCCCATATTTTTTAAGGCTCAATTGAAAACAAACATATACAATATTAATGACAAATTTAACAAACATTTATTAAGTATCTTGGATGTGCAGAATTGGGGCAGCTAAGTGGCAGAGTGGATAGAGTGCCAAGACTACAGTCAGGAAGACTCATCCTCCGGAGTTCAAATCTAGCTTCAGATATTTATCAAGCGTGACATTGAGCAAGTCACTTAATCTTGTTTGCCTCTGTCTTCTTGTCTGTAAAATGAGTTGGGAGAAAAATGGTAAACCAATTCCAGTATCTTTGCCAAGAAAACCTCAAATGGGGCCACAGAGTCTCAGACATGACTGAAATGAATGAACATAACGGTGTACAGAATACCGTGCTCAGTGCTAGAGAAGACAGGCAATTTAGTTGAGATGAAGTCCCCATCCTCGCGGAACTTAAAGACTAAGAGGAGGACAAGACACAAATACCAGGACTGGTAATATACAATGTCACATAATAAGTACAAGAGAAAGACCCCAAACTAAGTGCCCTGTAAGGGACAGAGATGGGGAATTGAGAAAGGAGTTCATGAAAGGCTTCATAGAGGAGGTGGCATTTGAGTTGGGTTTCAACATGAAGTTTAAAGGAATTTGACAATTGAAGAAAGGAAGGGAAAATATTCTGGGGCATAGGAAATCTTCTGAGCATGTTTTGGAGACAGAATCTAATCTTGTTTTACCACAACATAGAATTCAGGGAAAGGGAAGGTAGAATCAGACTGTGGAGGACCTAGAATGTTGGGCTTTATCAAGTGGTAAATGGGGAGCTACTGAAAACTTGAAAGCACAGCACTGACTGGCACAATGGTTCAAAAATCTCTCACTAATCACCATCAACTAATCTTTCCCTCTTCTGAAATTCTACAGAACATCTTATTCACATTTGGCATTTAATTTGTACCACTGCACTATTAGTCATCTCTTCACCCTTGGATTTCTTCCAACCCTAAACCCTTTGAGCTCTCTATTTATCCAATCAGATTGTAAGCTCCTTGAGGGCAGGAATCCTATCATCTACTATTATTTATTCAACAATTCACTTTTGCACAACAAACAATGTGTTGCTCATATTATTCTAGTCTTAACTCAATATACTATGATAAACCTTTGCCAAGTACATTATATAACTTACTTTGGGGAGAAATGGTAATCTCCCTGTTAGATTCTTCTCAACTGACACCAATATATTATTATATCATTATCATTTTGCATTCTTTTAAATCAATATTAATAGTAGCTCTTCTGGTGATGCAGTGACCATAATTCATGAAATTCTAGCATCTGAAAAATTTAAATTGTGTGTATCCAGAGGGCAGTGGAGAGCTATATGACAGGTATAGCGGGTTACATGACATTACCAGTGAAGAATCATGCAAGGAAAGCAACAGGAGACTGTCATCAGAGAGGTTTATGATTGTAATGTCAAAAGTGCTATTCTAGCATTCTTAAATCTTTGAATTTAAAAAAGTTAACAACTGTTTCTCAATATAATTTGACTTCCTTTGTAATTTTACATATTTTATGCACTTAAGAAGGATTCAAAAGCTTCATCAGACTTCCAAAGGTGAAGAACCTCTTAGAAAAGGCTCTCTGAGCATTGAATGAACCCCTTGTGGAGGATTTATGTAGGAAGAAAAGGTGTGGACAGATCATGAGCTCCACCACTGGAGAGCATACATGTAGCAATGATGTCACTTGGGTTCACAACCTTGGTGTCAGCCTCAGCTCACTCTCATTCACCTAACCTATCCATTCACTTGACAAATTATAACATTTCTTCCTCCACAGCTTCATTCACATTCATTTTTTCCTCTCTACCCACAGTCACCACATTACTTCAAGCTCTCATCAGGTGTCCTAATTAACCTTCCTGCCTCCTATCTCTAGCTAGTCAACCTGATTTGCCACCTAGCTACCAGTCAGACTATCACCTCTCAATAAACTTCTGTGGCTCCCTATTAGTTCTATAACCAATTATTATTAACTCTTCTGTCTGACATTTAAAGTACTTTACAATCTGACCCCAACCTACCTCTCCACACTGACTAGATATTGCTCACCTTCATGCATTCTATGACTTTGTCCAACAAACCTTCTTACTGTTCTTCATATATAGCACTCCCATTTTACATCTGCATTGGCTGGTTCTCATGCCTATAATGTTCTTCTTCCTCACTTCCACCTCTTAGAATCTGGAGTCTCCATTAAGACACAGATCAAGTTCTACCTTTCTCTTAGGTCCTTTCCTGAGTGCCCCAAATTAATGCTCCCTAATCATCTTGCATCTATTTTGTATATAATTTTTTATATTTAAAGATATAAATATATTTAAAGATTTTTAATAATATAATATATAATAATATATTAATATATAATATTATATATAATAATATAATATAATAATAATATTTAAAGATATTTATATGTTTTTCTTTATAGAAAGTAAGCTCCTTGAGGCCAGGAATTGTTTTACTTTTGTTCTTGCATTCCCAACACATAGAACAATGCCTGGCACACAGTAAACATTTAACAAATGTTTACTGACTGATCAGAGATCTGTTGAAATGTCAAAGTATTAATGGTGGTAAATGATATTACCTAGGATATGCCGAGTGCTACTTGGCATGGAAGTAGGCAATGTCAAGAGGACTTCTTGAATCATGTGTCAGTCTTGTAACTCAGGGATGCTCTGTGAACTATCTCACCCACAGGTAGAACATGTACACCATCAATAAGATTGCACTGCATTTCCCTACATACATTAAAAGGGCAGCAAGGCGGCAGAATGGATAGAGTGCTGGTCCTGTGATCAGGAAAATTCATCTCTTTATGTTCAAATCTGCCCTCAGATACTTCCTTCCCATGTGACCCTGGGCAAGTCACTGAACCCTGTTTCCTTAGTTTCTTCATCTTTAAAATGAGCTGGAGAAGGAAATAGCAATGCACTCCAGTATCTTTGCCATGAAAATCCCAAATGGGGGGTCAAGAAAGAGTAAGACATGACGGAAACAACTCAATAACAATATACATACACTGAAAACACAACTAAGAGCTGTTCATATTAAGGAAGTTCCTAATCCTGGTTTGAATAATGTAGGTCTTGTTATGTACCACCTAAGTAAGGAAACTGCCAAGGAGAACTGAGTTCCACTTCTTTGTTTATTCTGATGAGCCCTGGGTAGATTGTTGAGGCTGCTTGCATTAGTTCTCATCAAAGGTGTCAAAGAGCAGAACAGCTTTGCCTCTGGGCAGGAACAATGCCTGCTGTCTGAATTCTGGCAAACCTTTCATTTCTGTCCAAGTGGCAAGTGAGGGTAAATTTTATCTTGAGGTAAGAGGTGAGGGCTGGGAATAGTCTGTGTCAATCATTGCCATTGTACTAACATCTTTAATTTACAGGAAGCTCTAAAGACCTTAAGCAACCTGATGTAAAGGATGGACTTGGGTTTTTGTCTTCGCTCTTCTACTAACTAGTTTTATGATGGTGAATAAGTTGGTTCACAATAATAATGAATTACATTCATATAGTACCTGAATATATATAATATGCTTTCCTTAGAACAATCTTATGAGGCAGGTGTGGAGGGAGGTACATGAATTATTTCCCTCATTTTACCTACATGACTTGCCCTTAGTCACATGGTAATAGGTCTGGGATTTCACCCAGGTCTTCTGATCCCCAAGTTTAATGCTCTTTCTACTTTAATTCCCTAGGATTCCATTTTCTCATTTGTAAATTAAGAGACTTAAACAAGATGATCTCTAAAGTCACTTCTAATTCCCAAGTGGTATGGATTCATGAGGACTGGGGCTAGTGGTCTCACTTCAATTCCTGTCAGCCTTTTGAAACTGGCAGAATATAGAAGGAATCAAATGTACTGGGGATCTGTCCAAGGTTCTGAGGATTAGCAGTAAAGGATCCAAGATTAGAAACCAGCTCTCCTAATTCCACTATTCTCCCCACTAGCCTAAAATTTCTGATAAAGGCATCTTTTATAATTCTTTCCTTGTCTTATTTCAAGCAAATAAGAATTTACATCATTGATGTTTGATTTGGATTGAAAAGTGGGTCTTAACGTGTATCAGACAATATCACTTTATAGGTGTTTTGGGTTAGTTCCCTGATTGTTTCAAGTGTTTAAATTCTTAAGTAAATTTTAAGTTCCTTGAGGACAAAGACTATGCTTTATAATCCTCTTAGATTTAATACAGCACCTCTAACAGCACTGTGTTCATGGAAGAAGCTCAATAAATACATATTAAATCATTACTTCCTGAATAGTAGTAAGTTTACAGGACCATAGATGTCATGCTGGAAAGTACCTCCAATGCCCTCTTGTCCAATGTCCTCTATTTTAAAATGGAAAAAAACTGGGGCCCAGGAAGCCTAGGTGACCTTCCAAAAATCACACAGGAGTCAGAGACAAATTTAAACCAAGTTTCATTTCAGAAAAATGACTGTTTTCACTATAATATACTGGATCCCTCGTTAGCAGCTGGGTGGTGCAGTGGTCAGAATGTTTGGGCCTACAATCAGGAAGACTGAATTCAAATCTAACATTTTCTGACTGTATGACCCTTGGCAAGTGACTTTACCTCTGCCTGCCTTAGTTTCCTCAATTGTAAAATGGTAACAATAACAATACCTACTTCCCAGTGTTATTGTGAGGAGCATATCATGTATTTGTAAAGTGCTTAGCAGAGTGCTGGAATATTGCAGGTGTTTAATAAATGCTTGTTCTCTTGCTTTGTTCCCTTTTCTTACTTTTTACCTAGTAATGGGCACTCAGTAAATGAATACTTAATTGAAGTCAACTTTCTAGGTGCTATTTGTGCTTTGAAACATTCTTTTAAAAGGCCTCTATTAGAAGCTCTCTTTATAACCACTGCATGATGACTCTAACTCCTGCTAAGGGAATTTTCCTTCCATTGACCTAAGGAGGCAAATCCCAAATGGTCTTTGAAATCACACAATCATCCCTACTTTCAGGTATCTCACTCATACCAATTATAATACCAATATAACAGTTATTATAACTAACCAATAACATACCAATTATAATAACTAACATTTACATGGATATTTGTGAACTGCAATATGACTTCCTTACAAGGTAGAGAGTGAACATACTATTATTCCCATTTTATAGTGCAGAAATCGAGGTTCAGACTGGTGATGGAATATGTCCATGGTCATGCTGCTTAGGGCGAAAGCTGAAGTTTGAACACATATCTCCTGATTTCAGATGCAGAACTATTCAGAGACACTTTAGTAGAGTCTTGAACTTGGAGAGAGGAAGAACTGGGCTCAGATCCTATCTCTGACACTTACTAACTGTGTATTGATGGGCATGTCACTTAATTTCTCTAGTACTTAGATTTCTCGTCTATAAAATGGGGATAATATTTTACAGGATTATGAGGCTCGGCTGAGATAATACATGTGACATGTTATATATAAGGCACAATATAGATCCAAGCTATTCTTATTAATAACCACATAGCTTCCCTTTCTGATGCCTTCTGCGTGAAAGACGATGCCAGAGTTTGGGCTTTCAACTTAATGTAATGTAAGGGTTTGAAAGGGCACTAGACTTAGAGGCACGCAGATCTGCATTCAAAGTCTGACTGACATTTGCCAGTTGTGTAACTATGGGCAGATCACAACTTCTCGAAGTTTCTTCATCTGTAAAATAAGACTAATAATACTTGCCCTACAAATCCCACAGGCATATTATGAAGAAAGTGTTTCAAATCTTAAATCCTATCAATATGTGAATTGTTATTATCAATAATTGGCTAGGTCTAATTAAATCAGAAATGAGAAACAAGACTTGGAGGAATCTTCCTGCACAATGCATCCTTCCCAGAGTTCATGGCGTGGAGAATTGAGTCTTGAGAAATGGAATGCAGCTAGAAAAATCCATATTTGCTTTCTACAGGGCCAAAGACACAACTGAGGACATCTGGAGAAGACAAAGTGTAATAAACTCAAGTCAAACACAAAAAAATAGCATTGATCGATTCTGAGAGCAAGACTCCATCAGCAAACCTTAATGCTCTGTGATTGTGACCAAGAAAAATAGTTTTAAAGGCTTGATCTACAACAGCCCCTGCCTCTCACCCAATGCATACACCACTTCCCAGATGCAGGCACAGTAGTACCAGCATACTTTAATTTACAAGATAGTTGAACTCTTAGATGTTTTCTACTTCCAGAGAAAGAGATGACAAGTGAAAACATGAATAATACAACCCATATATGTGAATGAGTATATATGTGTATGTTTATAGAATCTATATATGCGTACATACATGCAAAAGCATGTGTGTACATGTGTGTGCATGTGCATATATGTATATGTGCATATACATATACATACATGTAATGAAACCCTAGAAGGAAGCAAAGAAAAAGGAAGGAAACAAAGAAAATCTGGGTAACTTTGAAAACAATGTGTAATATTTATTATATGGGTTTTCTTGAAATGGAAATTGTTTTATATTGGATCCCTTCTAACGTTCTTCTGTGTACATGGAAATGACTTTTTTTCTTTTTGTATTTAAGTTCAAAATGAAGAAAAGATTTATCCAAAAAACCCTCACTGACTTACACTAAACAATAAGATAGTTGCACTCTTGAAAAGTTGCGTGCAACTTGAATTTTTGTAAAGGATCTGACCTTCCTGTCTACTTAAACGATTTCCCCACCCCCAAAGAGACCTTATCTTCAGTTAATAACATTCCCTAATACTCTGGTCTTTTGATGTGAGTTTCTCTGCCTCTCAGTCCTTTCATCAAGGAGCTAGTAGTATTTAAAATGCAGCAGTGCTCTTCGAAGTGAGAGTCTTGCATGTCCAAGTGACCATTTAGAGGATGGGAAGTTGGGTCTCATCCCACCCTCGCCAAGTCAGCCAATGTGGGGCTTGTCTCCAACACAACCACACTACTGTTTTTACCCCTGGTAGCCTAACACCACCTCCCAACCCCTTCCTAAGTCTACCCCCTCTGCTGCTTCTGCCCTCCTTTGCCTGGCTCTGGACTCCAGGACAGTGGCTTGTAAAAAAGCTCTACCCAACTCCCCTTTTCATTTTCAGTGGGATACAATGAGTTACATGGGGAGAGCGGACATGGCTATGTTGCAATCTATACCATAGATCCCATGATACCACTGGTGTCAAACTCAAATAGTAATGGGGGCCATATATTGACTTGGAAAACGACACATTAATATCATCTATGTTTTATTGTATTGATATTTATTTTATTAAATACTTCTCAATTATATTTTAATCTGGTTTTGGCTATACATAGGAGTGTTGTGGGACACATGCAAACCACTTGCCATGTTGTTTGATGCTTTTGCATTAAACTATCTTCTTTCCACCATCAGCCCCAAACTACTTCTTGCAAATTTTCTTTTTACTGTGGAGGGCACCAAAGGACATCCACTTACTCAGACTGGTAACCTCAGGGTCCTCCTCTTCTGCTTGATTTCTCATTCCACATTTCAGTACTTTTGCAAAGTGCTCTAACTCATTTGATCCTCACAATCTTAGGAAATAGGCATTATTATTATCATCCCCATTTTATAGATGGGAAAAATTAAGGAATACAGTGATTAAACAACTTACTTGGGTCACATAGCTAGTAAGTATCTAAGGTCAGATTTAAACTCAGCTTTTCCTGACCCCAAAACCAGAGCTCTATCTATTGAACCACTTGGCTGTCTCTAATTTGTTGATTGCTACCTCCACAACATCTCTTTCATCCAACGACTTCTCTCTGTGCACAAGGTCAAGTTCACATCTTAATCATTTCTCATCTTGACAGTTGTGATACCTTCTAATTGGTTTGCCTTCCTCAGTTCTCTCCTTTCTCCAATCCATCCTCCATACAACTATCAAAATTGCTTTCTTAACAGGTAGGTCTAACTATGTCACTCCCCTACTCAAAAATCTCCAGTGATTTTTTATTGACTCTAGGATCAAATATAATTCATCTTTATGTCATCCCTTTCTTATTTCTAATTTTTAAATTATTAGTACAATAGTAAGGTGTACAATTGATAAAACATTATACATATGAAAAGAAATAGGGATGGTAGGGAAATAGTACTTCCAGATCTTAAACTGGAAAGCAGCAGTCTTCAAAAACATCTGGTATTGGTTAAAGCATAGAGAACAGATTAGACAAAAGAGATTCGAAAATTACAAACTCAATAACTCAGTGTTGAATAAGGTGGATAAAGTATAGGAAAAAAATCTCCTTAATGGATTAAAAT
The DNA here is from genome assembly GCA_023548195.1 of Bettongia penicillata ogilbyi. NCBI lineage: Eukaryota > Metazoa > Chordata > Mammalia > Diprotodontia > Potoroidae > Bettongia > Bettongia penicillata. The sequence continues at coordinate 1,932,285 of JAJHZJ010000311.1, forward strand.
GCTAGGAAATCAGTAAAACATTCTGGCAGAAATTAGGCTTAGACCAACACCTTACACTATGTTCCACAATAAATCCAAATGGATATATGACTGTAATATTAAAGATCATACTTTAAAAACTTAGAAGAGAAAGAGATCATATACTTCACACAGCAATGAGTAGGGGGTGTATTCTTAAACAATCAAGAGAGAGAGGCAATTACAAAAGATTACTTTTAGATAACTTTGATTACTTTAAACTGCGAAGTTCCTGCACAGACAACATTAATGTACTTATGATAAGAATAGAAGTGGTCAAACTGGAAAAAAAATGTACAAAATTTCTCTGATAAAAGCTTGGTATCCAACACATATAGACAATTAATAAAAATACAGAAGACAGAGTCATTCTCTAATAAATTTGTGATCAAAGGTTATCAACAAATAATTCTAAAAAATCCCTGCAAAATGCAACCACATGAAAAAAATGCTACAAATCACTAATAATAAGAGAAATACAGATCAAAATAACCCTGAGCTTTCATCTTATACCTTGCAAATTGGCAAAAATGAAAAAAAAATAGTAATGGTGAATATTGGAGATACTGTAGAGGGATAAGCACAGTAGCACATTGTCGGTAGAACTTAGAATGGTAGAGCTAGTTTGGAAAGCAATTCAGAATCATGCAAATAAAGTGACTAAAATGCCCATAATCTTTGAACCAGAGATTCTATTACTGGGCTTTACCCCAAGTAAGCCATTGATAATAAAAAATCTCCATATACTCCAAAATGTTTATAGCAGCACCTTTTGTGATAGCTAAAAACTGGAAACAAAGTAGATGCCCATTGATTGGGTAATGACTAAACAAACTGTGGTACATGATTGGAATAGTACTGTGTTATAAAAGTTGTTTGTATGATGAATATAAGGAAGCATTGAAAGCTTTATATGAACTGTTGCAGAATGAAATAAGCGGAGTCAAGAAAACATATAAACATTAACTACAACGATATAAACGGAAAGGACCACATCACACCAAAAAATCAAAAGTAAATGTAACAAAATTATAGAGACCAAGTAGGACCCAAAGGAAGAGAGATGAGAAGACACCCCCAACCTACCCCTTCATGAAGGTGTTGCATCTAGCATGTTTTCAGACTTTTTCAATGTATCAATCAGTTGTATTGACTTTTTTCTCTATAAAAATACTTTTTGTCACATAGGATGAATCTCTGGGAGGGATGGGAGGAAATACGTTGATTTAAAAGACAGAAAATATGAGTAAAAATATTTTTTAAAATCATTATACACATATTGGAGGTATGTGCTAAAATTTTTTTACTGATATGAGTTCATGATGGAAAAAGTTTGGAATCCAAAATTCTAGAGGAAGATGGACCCTGATGTGTTTTTTTTTCATGTTAAATGAAGAATACTTTTGTTCTGAGAATAACCACCCTTAATTTTCTGTGCTGTTAGTTCTCATTTCTGAATATTAGTTTTTCCTGGGGGCTGGGAGACAGGAAAGGAGGAAGCTGCCTATATAAATCTTGTATGCAATTTTATCATGAAATGTCTCATTTGGAAATACATTTGTAGTATCCCAGCGCTTGAAGGGAACTGAAATGGCCACCCAGGCCACTTTCTTCTCATTAGCATGGGGGTTAATATTGCTTTGAAGACCACCAGAGAAATATGTGACATCCTTTTTAGTAAGTCATTCCAATAATGAACAGTTCTGATTATCATTCCCGGGGCTCAGTTGGCAACAGGATGGACCATAACGGAGATGTCTGGGGCCTAGATACAGAAAAGAGCCACTTGTGCAGACCAAGCAACTAGGGAAGGCTTCAGAAGTCAGTCGGAGAAGGTCAATGTAGATGGACAGTATCAGGGAGATCTGAATGCAGGAGTGGGATCTAGCCATTGGTGGCTTGGGTTTCAGAGCAGAATGTTGTCCTTGGAAGAATGAGTAATGCAAGGAAGAAGCCTACTCCGGGGGAATTTGTTTTACTGGACAAGGGATCAACATAGAATCTTAGTCCTGGCAGAGACAGGAAGGGAAAAAAGCAAGAACCCAAGTATCAGGATGGGGGTACTATGCAGGGTTTGGTACCAGTAGAACAAGTCAAGAGTCTACTTATTAGAACTGGGACAAAAAGTCATAACATATTTGATATCAAGCTAGCAATCTACTGGGTTAAATCAAGTTAATAAGCATTTATTACACACCTACTTTATTCCAGGCACTATATGGTGATACAAAGAAAGGCAAAATCCAATTTTTGTCTAATGAGAAAGATAATAGACAAACAACTATGTATAAACAAGCTATATGCAAGATAAATTGGTGAAGGAGTGAAGATATCATCAGGAGAAAGGATTGGGGAGGGCTTCTTGCAGAAGCTTGGACTTTAGCTGAGAAGGCAGGGGGAGAGGAGGGACAGTTCTCAACATAGGCTAGGGTTTTTTACAGCCATCCTTCTTAGGGACACGGACAGGTCCTAGGGTGAGATGTCCTTAGTTGAGAAGGTTAGAGGAGCTCAAGAGCAGAGAGAGGGCAATGATATCACAGCCATGAAGTTATTTTAGTTCTCTTAAAACTCCCTTCTACTGTAGCCTGAGTTTATATCCCCTAGCTCTGTGCTCAGGGAAGATGGAACAAAGCTATTTACCAACCTCTGTACAGAATTCTATCTCTGCTGCTTCCTACCTATGTAACCTTGGAACAGTCACTTCACCTCAGAGTTTCTTTGAGTAATCAATTTATTAATTAGGCTAGATAATAATCAATAAATTGATGGTCAGTGGTTCCTCTAGGTGATCAAAGACAAAACTGTTATCATTCATCCTTTTTAAAGTGAAGGGTTCAACTAGATGATCTCTGCAGTCCTGGCCAGCTCTACATTTCATGATCCTATGACCTTAGGTGCCTTTAAAGGCTCACACTCTAACAGCAGTCAAAGGTTCTTCTGAAATGCCTACATGGGAAAAGGAAGAATGGTAAAAGGTTAAAGAATCTGATGGATGAAGCTGTTAAAAGAACACTTGCTCTTGGGATACTTTCTGAAAGAGGCAGATTTGAGAAAGGGAGGTTGAGAGTGGGGGGAGAGGAAGGTTACCTTCAAAGGAAACCAGTCATTTTAGCACCCACAACAGAAAGCAAAAGACATAGGAGATGTCTAGACAGACATTTAAAGGAGAAAAAATCCTGCTCTCCTAATTCCATTCAGAATTTTCTCCTGCTCTAGTAAAAGCAGGGCTGCTGCATCTCTAAAAAGGGGCTGAGCCAATATGAGGGGCAAGCTCCTCCTGTTGCTTTTGTATCCTCATTCTAAGCTCTTCTTACCAGAAGTCATTTGACTGGCATTCCCTTCTCCCTCCTCTCCATCCGTTATGGATGGTCTGCTTGGGTTCTGGCAACTAAGAGCCATTCATCACCCCCAAATTACTACTTGCTACTTCAGCTTCCCAAGTTCATTTGATTTTCTTAACCATAATCCCTCACATTGAGAGATGAGGAGGAATTAGGGAAGTTTCTCCATCACTAAAACTGCTTCCTATCTATAACTTCTTGTAACCCAAGACAACTTTGGAAGGAAGATATTGTACTGCTATTTTTCATTTTATAGGCCAAGAAACTAAAAATGAGAGAGGTCAACTGATGTGTTCAAGATCATGGCACAAGTCAGAGATGGAAATGGGCTGAGCTAGAAACCAAGTGTCCCACCTCCTCACCCAGTGGAAAGAGCTGAACTCGAGGCTAGGAGAGACTTGTCTATGGGGCTAGCTATACAACTGTGGCCAAGTCGCTCCTCTTAGCCTCCATATCCTTGCCTGTATAATGATGGTAATAATGCCTGTACTAACTACTCCACCTGGATTATGAAGATCAAAAGAGATAATGCATAAAAAGCACTTTGCATATTTTAAGGAGATATATCAACGTGAGCTATTATTATTATTTTAATCACCTACCCAATGGAATTGTTGTTGGGAAAATACTTTGTCAATCTTAAGACCTAATAGATAGAAGCCATCTAGAACACCCCACTACTATTTTACAAACAAGAAAATAAGTACAAAGGTAGGCAGGCAGGCAGAAAGGAAGGAAAGAGGGAGGGAAGAGGAGAAAGAAAGGAAGGAGGGAGGGGAGGAGAGAGGGAAGAAAGGAAGGAAGGAAGGAAGGAAGGAAGGAAGGAAGGAAAGAAGGAAGGAAGGGAGGAAGGCATGACCCACTAAAATATATGTATCGATATGTGACTACACACATGTGTACATATTTAATATGTGTGTGCATATATATATATAATACATGTATAAGTTATTTTTATTAGAGCACACAGTTCCCTTTAAAAAAAAGCAAGGTGAGAAGGACAGGAAGAAAAAGAGCAGGGGTAGGATACTTCATAATTTTAATTTCACTGCATCCTCAGTATTCCGTAGACAGGTTTGGACACACCAAGAAAGTACTAGAGAGTCCAAAAGAGCAGGGTTGTCACTCCTCGGATGACTATTGAGGTGCAGCTGATTTTCCTTAAGTATTCACTCCTCCATTTCTCCTTCCCCAGATGTCCTTCCCCCACTAGCCACATGCCAACAGAACTTCCCTCTTTCCTTCCCACCTCATTTTGGCCCCTGGGTTACATTTGCATCAGTCCAGACAGGTGTTCCCCAACACCTTGCCTCTTAGGACTGGCTCTCATTAAGGCTGCTATGTCTGTTTGATTGAAAAAGGCGTGTCTTCTCTTTAAAGGTCACTCAGCTCTCCCAAGTTGGGCCCCTCCAGACAGAGTGGCAGGAGCTGCTGCCCGTCTCTCTCTGTCCTCCCTCCTTCATACAGGGAGAGGTCCCTGAAGCAAACATCTGGAGAAGCTGTCCTTCAGGCTTCATTCCTTTCCTGGGTCTCCCTCACCTACTGAGCTAATTCTCACGCTCAGAACTTTGCAAGGAGTTTTGCAGCTGAATGAAATCCTAGGGACTGTATCAATCTAATGGATACATACATGTACCCTGGAGTTTACTATATTCTAGGCAACCAGTTTGCTAGGCTGCTGTTCTTGTCCCTTCCTCTGGATCTTTCCCCTCTCCTCCTGTGTCCCTTCCATCTCCACGCGCTAAGTCTATGATTCAATGTTTCCAACAATATCAACAAAAACAATAGTAATAAAAACTAGTAATACTTAAATATTTAAAAATATTAAAAAATGCTTTCACTAAGTATCTAAAAGATAGGCTTACACTTTGATTCAATTTTTTAAAAAAAAAGTCAATTTTAGCCACTTTCTCAATAGTTTACTATAAATTAAACTTAAAACTAGGATATTGAGAGGAATTATTATTTTGCTTTTATATTAACAACCATCTATTACTTTAGGATTAAGACTTTTTCTCATTATTTCCTCATTCAAGGACCAGCCCTTGTAGGTCAGTCATCCTGTCCCTGAAGGACAGGGCTGATAGATGAGATTGCCCAAATCCAGGGTGACCCAAGTCATGACAGAGAAAACCAACCAGAGTGGTCTGGGTGGAGATGGATTTCTCTGTCCATTTTGCTGGAAGTGGTTAAGTCACATGATCAAGCCACATTCTCGGCAGGGGCAGCTGAAGACTTCAAGCTCATCTCCTCATGAAAACGTCCTCCACTCAGAGCTGATTTTCACTTGCCAGGGGCACCCCCTTTTCCAAAAGTATATGAAGACTTTCAACTGCTCCGTGGTTTTGTCTTTGTTATCTAGAGAAATCATTGATCATCAATTTATTAAATATTATCTAGCCTAATTAAGAAATTGATTATTTAAAGAAGCTGTCTCTTGGGTTTTTCATCTGTCACAAGATAAATGAAATAGTAATAATAAGTATAGCCCATAAAACTCTCTTAAAAGGTTTATAAAGTGCTCTCCTCATAACAACCCTATTAGGCACAAAGCACAGCTGTTATTATCTTCATTTTTACAGATCAAGCTCAGAGACATGAAGGCACTTGCCTGTGAACGTACAGCTAGTAAACTGTCCTGCTGGCATTCAGACCTAGGTCTTACAACTGCAGGGGTGGCACTACTTCACACCCTACTGTGTGTGGTGAGGGCCTGGGTTTGAGCCCTGATTCTACCATTATTGGCTGCATGACCATGGGTCCCTGTGCTTACGTCTTTATTTAAAGTATTAACTATAATTTCTATAGCACTTTAAAGGTTTACGTATGTTTACGAGTGTTTTTAACAAATTGAATCTCCTTTTCTCCTCACAAAAATCCTGCGAGATAGGTACTATTGTTATCCCCATTTTACAGAAAAAGAAACTGAGGCTGAGAGGGATTAAGTGACTCACCCCAAGGTTACAAAGTTCGTAAAGTACCTGAAGTGGCATTCGAACTCAGATCTTCCTGATTCCAAGTTCAGTGTTCTATTCACTGCATCACTCATCTATGGGATCTATGATCCCCATTAATCTTTAAAGCCCAGCAACCTAATGTTTTACTCTTTGATGGAAGAGTTATATGGAAGGAACATTAAAAGGTGTATAATTCAACATTTCATTTCATAGATAGAGAAACAGAAGCCCAAAGAGATAAAGTCCTATGTGTGAAAAAGTAAGGGACAAAGCCACCTCTGAACTCCAGATTCTCTGACTCCAAAGGAAACTCCAGTGTCCTTTTCACAGCCCTGCCCTTTTCCACCGCTTATTACCATCACTGTGCACCCAGAAGGGGGATATATAGGAATCCAGATCTCTTTGTATCTTTGTCATGGTCAAGAAGATTCATCCCCTATTGGCCAACTGGCTGGTAAGGAGTTTTTCTGAACCTTGTCGTTGTCATTCTCAGGCAGCAGATGCCGTCTGTCACTTGTTTGATATTTGAAGCCCCTCCAACTGGTTCAAATCGCCAGGCTTGCCAGCCTGGAGCTGGCTCCTAAATGCCCAAAGTAAGAGACCCAGAGGAGTCTCTAGTCTCTGCCTCAACTTTCCAACCCCTAGCTAGGAAGAAACTTCTCACTCCTCAATTTCTCAAGGCTATAAGGTGATTTGGAAAGAAATGGTGGAGTCTGATGAGAAGGAATCTTACAGAAATATTTCTCCCTTTCTTTTCCTTCCCTCCCCTCTCTTCTTCTGTCCTCTTCTTTCCTCTCCTCCCTTCTCCTCTCCTCCCCTCTTTTCTCCTTCCCTCCCCTTTTCCTCTTCTCTCCTTTCCCCTCACCTCCCACTCCTCTCCTCCCTCCTTTTCTTTCATCTCTTCTCTTCACCTTCTCTTCTCTTCACCTTCTCTTTTCTCCTCCTCTCATCCTTTCCCCCACTCTCTCTCTCTCTCTCCCTCCCTCCCTCTCTTTCTTTCCTTCTTTCACTTGGTCTCAGTTTTCTTATCTGTAAAATGGTGGATGAACTAGAAGACCTCTAAGGTCCCTCATGGTTTTAAATCTACCTACCTAACTGCCTGCCAGCTATTGTGATTTGGTACAGAGTGGGGGCGCACTCTAAATGGTTGGGATAAATCTGGCTTTAATGTCAGAGGACCTGGGTTCAAATGTTGACCCTACAACTTAATATCTAGGTGCCATTTAGCAAGTTACTTCTCCCCTCTGAGTATCTATGCCCTTGTTTATTTTGTTTTTTTGGAGGAGGGAAAGCAAGGCATTGGGGTTAAATAACTTGCCCAAGGTCACACAACGAGTATGTCAAATGTCTGAGGTAGGATTTGAAGTCAGGTCCCTCCTGACTCCAGGACCAGTGCTCTACTCACTGAATCATCTAACTGCCCTCTTGTTTATTTTTTTTTAAGAGAGGAGTGGACTAGATGGCCTCTCATAGCCCTTTCAATTTTGAATCTTTACACACCTACATTTTGAGGATCCTAAAGAGTTTTGAAAATGTCCTTTTCATTATTTCCCTGGAAAGTCACACATGGGGAAACTGGAGTCTTAGGGTGCAAGGTGAAGGAAAGGAAGGAGAAAGAATGAAAGAGAAAGGATGAAAGAATGAATGGGATGGAGATGTGCTACAATGATCTTATTAATACACTAGTCCCTCCTCGATGACGCTTCCCTTTCTCATGATTCAGCATTGTCCTGTTCTCCTCGGTTCCTTAGAATATAAAATATTAGAACTTCAAAGGAATTAAGAAATCATCAGTCCAGACTTCCCATCCTATGGATAAAGAAACTAAGGTCCAGCAAAATAAGTTGTCAAAGGTCACATAATAAGTGGAAGAGCCAAATCTCAAAGTCAAGTCTTGTGATCCCAAATCTCTCTTCAATAAACAAGAGCTTCCTCTATAAGGCTGTTCACCCTTGCACAACCCTCATCCAGGTTATTCCTTAATAAATGATGACACATTCATTGTGCCCCCACTTAGGGGTATATGACTGTTCAGGGAAGACTAGTAGTTCTGGTATGAGGACTGCTGAGCATATTTCAGGGATGCTTTCTCCCTTTGATGCCCCCCTTACTGCCCCCATACACCCAACTCTCACCAATGGCTCCAAGAAGGCAAAGCATGTGCAGTGGCCACATCCTAGGAAGCCATTTCAGCAGACAGGCTAAACCAGGTGGAGGGTAACCATTGGGCCTAACCCTATTAGGAGTTAGGGGGGTGCCCACCCCAAGCATGTGAAGACTTCCCCTGGCAGAATGGGTGGATGAGAACAATTTGTTCCAACAGTCATGAATGCCACTGATGAAGGTACTGCAGATTGCTTAGGGCTTGGTTAGACATCAAAAATGCAAAGGTCATCCACTGTATCCCAAAGCATCACCAGTCATCTTGACTTCATCTTGTCACTGGACTGTGACACCTCTGGAATAGAGAGTGAGGCCAGCGACTGAGTAACTCTGACTCACTTAAATGTGATTTATGCACAAGTCAAAAGACATCACCCACACCATTTTACCATTTTTACACAGAACTGTTGATATGGTTTTTGCTGCCTGACAACTCCAGGAGAAATGCCAGGAGCAGAACAGAAATCTATACACAGTGTTTGTCAATGTGACCAAGGCCTGTCAGTTGTGAAGGCTTGTGGAAGATCATGGCAAAATTTGGTTGCTTAGAGAAATTCATTAGTATTGTATACCAGGTCCATGACAGCATGCTTGCCCAGATAATGGATGATGCTCTCATGCTTTCTCAATCACTAATGAAGTGAAGCAAGGCTGTGTGTTTGCTCCCATGCCTTTTAGCATGATGTTTTCAGCAATGTTGTCAGATGCCTTCAGCAAGGACGAAAATGCCATTAAGGTCAGCTACCACATTGACCATAAATTATTTAACTTGGAAAGGCTACAAGCCAAGACTAAAGTGGAGGAAAAATTGTTGTGTAACTTTTTATTCACAGATGATTGTGTACTCAATGAAGCCTCTGAGACAGATGCAGTAGATTATGGATTGATTCTCTGCAGCTTGTGCTAATTTTGGCCTGACAACATCAAGAAAACAGATTTCTCTACCAGTCACCATCATACCATCCATACGTGGAACTACTGGTTATAGCAAATAAAGAAATTTTGTATGCTGTGGATAAGTTCACTTACCTTTGGTAGTACTACTTTCCAGGGGTGTACACATTTGATAATGAGGTTGACACACACATTGCCAAAGCTAGCTCAGTGTTTGAGAGGCTTTGAAGGAAAGTATGGGAGAGAAAAGGTTTTAGGCTGCCTACCAAACTGAAGGTCTACAGGGCTGCTTGGTGGACCTCACTGTTCTATGTCTGGGAACAAATATACCAGACAATATACCAGCACCAAGGCAGGAAACAATTATTTCCTTTTGAATTGTCTCAGGAAGATTCTGAAGATCACCTGGAAAGATAAGGTACCAGACACTGAGATCCTTTCTTGTGCTGAACTGCCAAGCATTCAAACCCTACTGCACAGAGCACAACTTGGATGGGCTGGCCACGATCAAATGCCAAAAGTACGTTAGCCTAAAAGACTTTTATGGAGCACTCACACAAGGTAAGTGCTCACACAGAGGTCAGAAGAAGGACACTCTCTGAAGAAGTTAGGAATCAATTGTAAGACATAGGAGACACTGGCACAGGACCGTTCAGCATGGTGTGCCCACATCAAAAAAGGTGCTGTGCTCTATAAGCAAAGCAGAATTGCAGAAGTCCAAAAGAGACATGAGATATGCAAATTTAGAACTATATACACTCCAGATGTTCCTGAGGACTATTTGCACCTGATCTGTGGCAGAGCCTTCTAAGCTCCTATGGGTCTGATCAGGCACAGGAGGATGCATTGTACAATGACCCTGATGTAGTAATGTAATTTTAGTCCTCTGAGTACAAAGAACAACTACTACTACTGACCCCACTTAATTCAGGTAAGAGTGTTTCTTAAAGGAAACATCCACCAATAGTCAGAATTATATATGAATATAGTATTCCTCCATAATACTTTTCACTGAGGAAATTGTATTATTGTATTGCTTATAACCAGTATTTCTCTGTGAATCTATTCATTTCCTCAAATCCCACCTTTGCAGGTCAAGGTGTTTCTGAAGTAACTGAGTAAAGCAATTATTCCCAGCCCCCAAGGTATCCACCTGGGCAGGGACCCTAGCTTTTGTACACCCCTGGAAAGTACACCACTAAGGTAAGTCAGTTAACTATAGCATTCAGAACGTCTTGCTGTAACTGATGGTTCCAAAATGGATGGGGTGGTGGTGGCTGATGGAGCGCCTGTATTTTCTTGGTGTTAATTGTTAGGCCAAAATTAGCACAAGAAGCAGAGAACTGATCCATACCTTGTTGCATCTCAGCTTCAGAGGCTGCACTGAGAGCACAACTCTGCAAATAGAAAATCACGCACCAATACTCCCTCTACTTTGGTCTTGGCTGTTTACCCCATGAACAGAGCCAGCTCTAGCTAAGCCCCCCCCCACCTCTGGGGGAATGACTCTTGTATCCTTGATTCTCCTAATCAAAGTTTGGGGTGACCTAATCTAAAAAAAAAATACTGATTGAGATGGCTTATATTTTTCTAGCCAAGGGTTGTAAGAGTCAGTTGGGTCTACAGGGTGTTAGCAGTCCTTGAATGTTAGAGGGGCATGATCAGCAGCCTCTGAAAAGCCAGTCTTCTTTCCCTGGCTAATGCTGTGGATCAGTCCTGCCTCTAACTATGAAGTAGTAGGGAGGAGTCAAAAATTATTTAACCACCCCTTCATTAAAATGTACACCAATCAGGGCTGGCTAATGTTTGCCAAGGGGTGGTTCTAATGATATACTATCAGTTCAATCAGAAGGAAGACACTCCTAGGTTTAAAAGGTGCTATCAGCCCCTCTCTCCAGGTCTTTGAAACAAATAAGAGCCCTTTGTTAGCAGGCTGCATGCCCCTGCTAATAAAGGTTATCCCACTTGGAGAATTACCTCAGTCTGCCCTTTGTTCAATTCTAGTCTTGACAGACTTAGTAGGCATCCACCAGACACTTCACTTATCCAGTAAGTGAATAATTGAATAAATAAGTCATGGGGAAATAGCTGATTAAAGACTATGAATTCTGACCTGAATGGGTGCTAGGCTTGTCAAAAAGTGTTTGAATTCATGAGTGTTCTAATGATGAATCTGTGATTCTGTAGGCAGAGATGTGCTGGTAAAGTGTATCCATGACATATTTTTAAGTTAAATCTGCATTATTAAGATTTTCTTCATCACTTTATTAAATCTAAATAATCAACAAAGCAATATATCAATCTCTGATTAATATCTCCCATTTCCAAGGTGAAAATGCTCACAATGAAATCTGACAATCATTTTGAGAGCCTGGACAAGTTGGTTCTGGCATTCCCCTGCCTATGGGTAATTCTTCTCCCAGTAGAGATTTCACCCCATCATTTGAGACCCCCATTCTACTACTTAGTACTGGTTAGGTGATATTGGGCAGTCTATTTCCTGTCTCTAGACCTTAGCTTCCCCACTTTTCAAAAGAGAAGGTTGGATTAGGAGGTGTCCAAGGTCCTTTCTTTTCTAGTCCTAATATCCTCATTCTGTAACAGTTCTTATCCATGTTCTTAAATCCTCCATGGAAGAAACTCATGGCACAAAGAATTATCCATTCATTCTTTCATCATCATTGTTAGGTGTCAGGGTATGTGCCAAGTCACCAGCAAATGTCTCCTCCTTCAAGGAAATAACTCATATATTCAAACTCTGGTCTTTTCCCAATTCTAGGCCACTAGGGAGAGGGATTGAGGAAGAGATTGGGTGGACAGAATGAAGACAAAACAAGGATATGAATTGATGTCGAAGAGGAGGATAAAAGAAATTAGATAGCAGTGTTGTGCAGTGACTAGGGAGCTGTCCTTGGAGTCAGGTAGATGTGTTAAAATCTCCCTTTTGATACATCCAATTATATGATCCTAGACAAATAATTTAATCTCTCGGTGCCCCTAGGCAACGATCTAATGATCTAAGTTGCAAAGCAGTGCCAATTTGCACTGGTAGACCAACTTTTTATTCAGAACTCTCTATAACAGTGAAGTCATAGGTCTGACTAAAAAGAAAACAGTGGCTCATATTTAATTATTTACTTGATTTCATTATTATTTAAATTTTAATAATTCATAAATTTAATTATTTTCAATGCAAATATTATTATGACTTCTCATACCTAGACTCTCACTTTGGCTCCTCTTGCTCCTTGCCTTGCACATTGCCATGTGAGAGACCCCTTTGACCAAGGACCTTCCTCTCTTGACTAATGACTCCCTCTTTAGGGATGCCATTTTAGGAAGGACAGCAGCCACACTTCACCTTACTAATGCCTGGACTCACTCTCCAGGCTCCTCATTCTTCTCTTTTCTTCTTTCATTGCCCCCATGAAGGTGCCCTTCTTAACTCATCCCATTCCAGTTCATTTTACAGATGAGGAAACTGAGGCAAACAGGGTTATGTGATTTGCTTAGGGTCTTCCCTAAGTTGTTTTCCACCATTAGAATCTATTTGAGGATAGGGATTTGTTTGACTTGTTTGAATCTGTACCCCTTAAACACAGTATATGGCACACAGTAAGCACTTTAAAAATGCCTTTACCTATGTATCCATCCAACTATTTCTATTTATCTATGCCTTTTTTTTTTTTTTTACAAATAAGTTTTGTAATACTGATGCTTAGAGAGATCAAGCAATTTGCCCATGGCCACACAGCTAGTAAATGTCACAGAGTTTCTATCCTTATGTCCAGTTTTTTGGGTTTTTTTCCCACTCAGCTAAGGTACCAAAATATATAGAACTTATCACTCTACTGTTGACTTGCTTTCTGCTGTGCTAGTGCTAGTTCTGGCTTCTATGGACGAAGGTTGTTTGGAGAAAAGATTGGGAGAAAGAAGAAGCAGAGAAGGAGAAACTCTGAAGAGGATCTTTGGATCACCTTTGAAGGGGTCTTGGGATTTGTGAAGCATGTAGGAGATTAAATTTGGGGAAGGGAAAAAGGGGGGGGGAACTTGACAACCACAAACTGAAAGGGAAAGAGCTAAAGATGGAGATGAAGTAGGAATGAAGGAAGTGAAAGGGTTGGGCTCAAGAACAAGAAGAGAAGATGGAAAATGGATGAAAATGATCCAAGGGGGCCTAAGAAGAAGACAGACACAGACTGAAGTAGGAGAGGATAAGGGAAAGGACTCAATGAGGAGGACAAAAAGGAGAAAGTGAGGAAGGGGAAGAGGAAGAAGATGAGGAGGAGGAGGATGAATAGAAATACAAGGAGGGAATATGTTACAGTAGAAAAAGCTCTAACTCTGGAGTCAAAGGACCTGAGTTCAAATCCTTCCTGCCACTCACTGTGCTTACTATGACTCCAGTTAGCCTCTTTAAGTCTCAGTTTCTTTGTCTGTAAAATGAGGGGATTGTACTATCAGCTTTTAAAGTTCCTTCTAGCTCTAGACCTATGATCCCATAACTCAAGAAGGAGAAGGTAGTAGGTAAGACAAATTAAGTAACCCAAGTGGACAAGACCTGGTAAAAGATCACCAAGAGAGGAAAAGGAATGTGGGTGTGATTATGTAGATAAAGAGAGACAGCTCCAGAGGTAATGCCCTACTACCCCCAATCCCCAGGCCCATCCAGATCGCAGAGGCAGGATTCAAAGCCAGGGTCTCCGAGCTGTCCTCGGGCTGCCATTGAAAAGCACTGTAACTCTTTTAGACAAAAGGAATAGAAGGTTTGGTGCTCTTTCCTTCTCTCTGTCTCTGTCTTTCTGCCTCTTTGTCTCTCTCTGTCTCTGTCTCTCCTCTCTCCCTCTTTGTCTCTGTCTCTCTCTTGTCTCTGTCTCTCCCTCTCTCTCCCTTTGTCTCTGTCTCTCTCTTGTCTCTGTCTCTCCCTCTCTGTCTCTCCCTCTCTGTCTCTCTCCCTGTATCTCTCTCTTCTCTTTCCCATCTCCAGCTCTCCCTGTGCATGTGTCACCTGTGCTGGAGGAAGATGAGTCCCTCTGTGTCCCAGCCTGACCCAGAGCACACTGCAGTCAGGGCCTCCTCTCGCTGACTTGGCAGACCCATTAAAAAAGCTATGACTGGCTAGTTAAATGCCTTTGCCCTATTCTTCCCTAGCTCCTTCCAGTCACACCAGCCAGAGTTAGCACTGTTACCCTTAAAATGAAATAACTCTCCCTTGTTTACCTGTGTCTCTATTGCTGCTGTTAATATTTAATATCTCCCGAGTAAAGCCTGCTTTCCCCCATTATCAAGCTCTGGCACAGTATTAATCAGAGGACCTGGCTGGGTGCTTTCCTGTTTCCCTGGGCTCAGTTGGGGATGCCCAAGGCTACAAAGAGACCGTTGGCCTAGCAGATATCCCCACCCTTTACCATGACCCTAGGGCCAGTAGAGCAGGCTGGAAAATCCACCGTGGCTGGGTTCTGAGGCTGGCCTCTGCTGAGAGCAGCTGGAGAGCCTGTGTTTGCAGAAAACTCCCACCCTGGTTTGTTTATTTATCTCCTCCCCTGCTCCACGGGCCTCAGGCAAGGAAGCCTGAGGCTCACAAACATTTTAAAATGATACAAATCGTTAACATTTAAAATGGAAACTGGCAACCTTTCTTTCAGTCTGCGAAGTGGCCCAGAATGGAGAGCTGAGCCCCAAGATAGAAGTGCTGATCAGACCCAGGGAGGCGGGAAGAGTACACAGTCCCAACATAGTGAATCGAGTTGGTATGGCAGTCAGGGCCAGAGATGCAGAACTGGAAAGGACTTCAGGGGCAATCCTATCCAATTCCCTCATTTAACAGGTGAGGAAACTAGGTCCCAGGCAAGTTAAGCAATGAATGTGCCCAAGACAAGCCAGGTGGCACATTGGTTAGAGTTCTGGCCCTGGAGTCAGGAAGCCCTGAGGTCAAATCCCACCTCGGGTACTTGATGGCTGTGACATCCTGGGTAAGTCACTTAACCTCTGTTTGCCTCTGTTTCCTCATCTGTAAAGTAGGCATAGTAACAGTTCCTACCTTCCAATGTTGTTGTGAGGGTCAAATGAGATATTTGTAAATTGCTCAGCATAGTGCCTAACACAGAGTACGTACTTCAACAATGCTATTTCCTTCCAATACTCTGCCTCAGGCACTTATAAACTTTGTAACCCGGAGGGTCTCAGAGCTTCAGTTCCCTCATCTAAATAATGGAATAATAACATGCTGATTACCTACCTCACAGCGCTGTTGAGGGGATTAAATAGTATAATGTGTGTAAAGTCCTTTGAACATCTTAGCACCCTATGTAAATGTCAGCTACTATTAAGACAAAGGTAGGGAGTGGATCTATAATTTCTTCTTGTTCAGTCATTTTTCAGTTGTGTCTGACTCTTCATGATCCCATTTGAGTTTTCTTGGCAGAGATACTGGAGTGGTTTTCCATTTCCTTCTCCAGCTCATTTTACAGATGAGGAAACTGAAGCAAACTGGGTGAAGTGACTTGCCCAAGGTTACATATCTAATAAATGTCTGAGGCCAGATTTGAACTCAGGAAGATGAGTCTTCTTTACTCCAAGCCCAGAACTCTGTGCACTATGGCACCACCTACCTGCTCTTATGATTTCATAGTTATGGAATTAATTCACAGATGAGGAAATTCCCTCTACCAAGGCAGGTCAGCATCTCCATCGCAACTAATGGTTTTAGAAAATTGCTTGGAGCAGGGGATACCAATCTCAAATTGAAACAGTGCAACTAAATCATAGCTAAGGATCCCTGCAAACCGCATACTAACCATTTTAAAATGTAACATTATCTAACATTATCTATGTTTTGTTGCATTTTAATTTATTTTGTTAAATATTTCCCAATGACATTTTAATCTGGTTTGCATGCACTTGGTAGTGTATTTTACAGGTCACATTTCCTTGGGTCTGTTTGCTGCCTCTGGCCTAGATCACAGAGGGATTAAGTGCTGACCAAGGTCACAAAGTCAGTAGATGTCAAAGACAAGTAACTCAGGTCTTCCTGGCTGTGGGGCTAACTATTTAGCCATTATACAATGGCTGCCTCTCCACAGTATTATCATTATTATAAATAATAATAATTTATAGCCCTCTCTATTCTGACTACAACCTACCTGTCTTGCACTAGCCATACTAGGACCACTTGGAGTTCTGAACACTGAACATATCCAGTGCTTGCTTGACTCTGTGTCTCAGCACAATCTGTTCCCTACCTCTGGAATGCTGCCCTTCCTCCCTTCAAATTCTACCAGTCAAATTCCTAATCATCCTTCATGGTCCACCTCAAATGCCATCTCCGCCAAGAAGCCTTCTCTGATTGTCCTGCCCTCAGCTAGAAAGGACCTCTCCCTCCTCCAAATTCCTACAGAATTTGGTTTGCCTATCACTTGGTATATTGTGCTCACTTGGCAGCATGCTTTAGATTATACTAGCATTATTTGTGTGGATGCCATATTTCCCCTACCATGTAAGCTTTTTAGGCATAGTACTAATTCGTATTTTTCTCTGGTCCCCAGTGTTGCTTAATACAGGGCCTTGAGTGTTGGAGTTGGTCTTGATGCTAAATGACTGACTGACTGGTTCAAGACATGTGGTTTGGGAGGGATGTGGGTTAGGGGGGAGTTTCCCAATTCACACAGGAACAACGGGGCCACTGGAGGAGAGGGATTCTCTATGTCAAGACAGTGTACGTAAATAAGACAAAAACCCTTGTCCATTTAGAAGCCTTGGGGAAATGAAGGGCCTCAAAGCACTCTGCCTGTGTGCTTAGAGTTGAGGAACAATTCTACTGATTTTTCAAATGGAAAAAGTGAGGCATGTGGGGGTGGGTAATGCTGGGAATGTGATGCCAGAGCCTGTAGGTAGGTTCACTCCCAGCTCAAGACAGTTGAGTACCAGATCATTGTGATATATGCTAAGGAAAGGATGTAAAATGAGGTGGAGAAGGAAATGGCAAACCACTCCAGTAACTTTGCCAAGAAAACCCTAAATGGGGTCATGAAGAGGAGGGCATGACTGGAAAATGACAGAAAGTAGAGCAGCTAGGTGGCACAGTAGATAAAGTGCTGGGCCTGGAGCCAGAAAGACTGATCTTCCTGAGTTGGAATCTGACCTCAGACACTTACCAACTCTGTGACCCTGGGCAAGTCACTTAACCGAGTTTACCTTAGTTTCCTCATCTGTAAAATGAGCTACAGAAGGAAACAGCAAAGCACTCCAATATCTTTGCCAAGAAAACCCCAAATGGGGTCATGAAGAGTCAGACATGACTGAAAACGACTGAAAAACAAGGAGAGGGTGCTCAAAGGAGAATCTGTCCCAGATAACACAGGAACTAAGAGAATTCCTCCTACAATTTAACAGTCTGGAACTGGGAAAAGATGATGAATGAATAAATGAATGAATGAATGATTCCAGAGAAGGGGTTTCTTCCCAGAGAAAAGACAAAACCCCTGGAAAGAACCATCCCTTGAGTTGAGGGCCAGAAGATCTGTCTTCTGTCACAAACTCTGTTACCTTAGATAGGTCACATAATTTCTCTGTGCCTCAATCTCCTTGTCTGTGAAATGAGAATCCTCAAGTCCCCAAATGTTAAAGATTATCTTATTTTATTTAACAGATAATACTTAACCTCTCTACCTTACAAGGGTCTGTCAGGATAAAATGAGACACATTAAATGTTTCCTACTTTCAGATTCAAGATGCACAGTCTGTCATGTGTTAAGCTGCTTCCTGGTCCCTGGGACAGCTTTAGCTTGACCCTTACCTTTTGTTGACAGCTTCTGATACTATTGTCTGCAGATAGCCTATCTTGTTATAAAAAAAAAATTAGCCCTTAAGTTAAGCTTCCTCCCTGATATAATTTGAGAATCTGATGGAGTGTTGAAAAGAAGAAAGCCTTGGAACCATTACAGGAAAAGTGGGCAATCTTTCAAAGGATTCTCTGCAGGGACAAATACTCACAAAAGTTTGTCTTCAGTAACTTGTCCTCACAAAGCTTATGGTGTAACACAAGAGATAAGTTGCAATTATAAGGCTCTGAAGAACACAAAGTGCATGAATGGAGAAAGTGTAATATTTGGTACAGAGATGACCCAGAGGTGAAGGGTTCATGGGGTAGGAAGCTAATGAACTGAGCAGGTAAGAAGACTAGAGAGAAATCAGAGATGCAGAGTACTTCCCCACCCATTTAAAGGCAATCCATTCCAAAGGAAGAAGGTGAGCAGAACCTGGAATGGCCTTGAGAATTTAAAGACTCTTGGGGCTGGAACGAGAGGGCAGTGTATACACTAGAATGGCCCTTGAATTTGTAGTCTAAGGATTTGATTTTGAATTTCAACTCTGCTACTTGATGTCTGTGTTGACCATGGCAAGTGTAGTGTGTAGAAGAGTGGAAAGAACATTGACCCTTGGGACCAAGGACCTGTGTTCAAATCTCATCTGTTCTTTCCTTCATCTGTAATTTTGAGCATATCATTTAAGCTCCCTAAACCTCAGGACAGTTAGCTAGCTGGTGCAGTTGATAGAGTGCTGGTCCTGAACTCGGGAAGACTCATCTTCCCGAGTTCAAATCCAGCTTCAGATATGTACTAGCTGTGTGACTCTGGGCAAGTCACTTAACTGTCTTTGCCTCAGTTTCCTCATCTGTAAAATGAGCCACAGAAGGAAATGGCAAACCACTCCAGTACCTCTGCCAAGAAAACCCCAAATGGGGTCATGAAGGGCTGGGCATGACTGAAATGAATGAACAGCAATAAAAGACCTCAGTTTTCTCATCTGTAAAATGAGAGGGTTAGACTAGGTCTTTTCTTCCTCTACATCTGTGGTCCTATGAGTTTCCCATCCTCTCAAGGCCTCAGTTTCTGATCTATAAGATGAGAAGATGCTGGTCAACTGATGACCTATAAAGAAATGTCCCCTACGTGGGATTAATCAAGCAACTCTTTCCGCAGCATTGTTCAGGTGTCCTGGAGGCACTGTGCTTTAAAAGATTAAAAATGCCATATTTATAATGTAAGGTGTTCCTTATCCCTCACCTTAAAATTGCTTTGCATTTATTTTTTTAGATCTTGTATTTATTTATCTATATACTTGCTTTCTACCCCCTTAGTTTAATGTAGACTCCTTGAAGAGAGTGACTACTTAGTTTGTGTCTTTGTAATAATAACAACCACATTATTATAATATATATTATATTGTAATTATAACAACCTAAATTATTATTATTAGCATTTACTATATGCAAGGCACTGTCCCAGGCCCTTTACTAATATCATCTCACTTGATCCTCACACAATCCTGGGAGGGAGATGCTATTGTTATCCCATTTTACTGAGGAAACTGAGGCAAACAGAAGTTAAGTGGTTTGTCCAGGATTACAAAGTTGGTGAGTAATTGAGGAATTTTCAATTTAGGTCCTTCTGATTCCAAGGACAGAGCTCTATCCATTGTACCACCCAGCTGCCTTTGTATCTTCAGATCCTAGCATAAGTGCCTGACAGATGACTGTTAAAGTGAATTGATAGAATATAAGATAATCATCAAAAATCCTGTTGTAAGAAGTGTGTATAAATGACAGTCCTTCCCTCATATGGGTGGCACAGTGGATAGAGCACTGGAGTTAGAAAGACCTGAATTCAAATCCTGCCTCCCACACTGACTAGCTATGGGACTCTGGGCAAGTCAGATGACATCCATCTGTCTGACTCATTTTTCTCATCTGTAAAATGGAGATAATAATAGCATTACTTTCCCAGGGTTGCTGTTTAAGGATAAACTGTTTAAGGCAGACTTCAGAAAAACCTGGAAAGACATATGAACTGATGCTGAGTGAAGTGAGCAGAACCAGGAGGACATTATATAGAGTAAGGGCCACAGTGTGCAAGAACTGACTTTAATAGACTTAGGCCTTCACAGCAAAGTAAGGACCTAAAACAATTCCAAAGGACTCATGATGCAGAATGCCATCCACATCCAGAGAAAGAACTATGGGACTGGAACGCAGAATGAAGCAGACTATTTTCTCCTTTGTTATGTTTTGGTTTTCTCATGCTTTTTCCCATTAGTTTTAATTCTTCTATACAACATGACTAATGTGAAAATTATTTAATAGGAATGCATTGTAGAATCCATATAAGATTGCATGTCATCTTGGGAAGGGATGGGGGAGGCAGGGGGAGAAAATTTGGAACTTATGGAAGTGACTTTTGAAAGCAAATCAATAAATTTGGGGAAAAATTAAAAAAATGTTTTAAAAGATCAACTGTTTATTTGTAAATTGCTATGTAAACCCTAAAGTGCTATAGAAATGCTAGCTATTATCCTTACTATCTCCTTATAACCTCACCTTTTCAGTGAAGATCTTGGGTCCACAGATGATCTCATTCTTTGTTTTCAAAACTGGAGGGGGCACAGGAGGCAGGGAACATCAAGGAAGGGCAGGTCCATCTTCATATAAGGTGATCCCTGATCGGGATTCTCAGTCTTAGTCTATGAACAGGAACTGGGGTTATCCTGAGGATTCCCAAATGTGTGGGCCACCAGAGTGGGTGTGAGTCAGGCAGCAGGTGGTCTTCCTCCCCAGCATTGCTTAGGCGCTTAGTTACTGGCTAGGAGCTGGGGAGCTTGTGGTAGAGCTCTCTGCAGAACACAAACAATCCACCCACAGCATTTGCCACAGCTGGGTGGCAAAAATAGCCATGGTGGAACATAGACATGCCTGAAAAGTGATGGAGGGGAGAAGAGGAGAGAAACAGAAGAAGGGTGTCTGTGCATGGCATTTGCTGCTTCCAGGAGTTCAAGGCCCAGGGGTCAAAAAGGAAAAGATTCTGCTGGCACTATACCCCAGAGGGGATAGTCACTGAAGGCCACAGATGGCTGAATTCCTTTTTCCAGCTCAACACTAGGTAAGGACCTTTGAAGGGAGAGCCAGATTCCCAGAATAAGCAGTCACCTAGTCTCCTATAGCTATTCCATCTTCCCTAGGGGCATCTCCTTGGCTGCAGCTTTGGTCTAGCCTCTGCAAATACCAAAGGGAAAAGACTGGCACCAGCCAATTTGCCAGTTGCCTGGGCTAGAGCCTCTGACCTTAGGCCCTGTCCCTCCCTTGCCTGGTTCTTGGATAAGGAGATATTTTTGTTCTTCGCTGCAGATGCCAATTATTCATTAGTGATTTCTGTTGAGCTGAGCTACAGACAGATGAGATTTGGGAACAGGGGTGGGAGGAAGGAATCATCAAGAATACTTCTGTTGCTGTTCAGTCATTTCAGTTGTGTCTGACTCTTGGCCACCTCAGTTGGGGTTTTCTTGGCAAAGACACTGTAGTGTTTTGCTATTTCCTTCTTCAGCTCATTTTAAAGATGAGGAAACTGGGATAAGGGGATTGCCCAGGGTCACACAGCTAGTAAGTATTTGAGGCTATATTTGAACTCAGGTCTTCCAGACTCCAAACTGAGCGCTCTATCTGCTGTGCCATCTAGCTGCCAAAAAAAATTTCTGATTCCTCTCTTTAGAAAGAATGCAGTGTGGGGTAGCAGAAATAATAACAGACTTTGAGTAAAAAAGCCTGGGTTCAAGTTTTCCTTTTACTACAATTAACTGTATGACCTTGGTCAAGTCACTTAATCATTCCAAGCCTCAGCTTCCTTATTTTCAATATGAAAGGCAACATGAAATAATAGAAAGAGCCTTGGACTTGGTCAGAAGACTTGGATTCAAACCATGGCTCTGAGAATATGCTATCTGTGGGATCTTGGACAAGTCTCTTCCCCTTTCCAGGCCTCAGTTTCCTCTACTATAAAAAAAGAGGACTGGACTAGATAGCATCCAAAGTTCCTTTTAACTTTAAATCTCTAATCCTATGAAGTCTGTTAATTCATTAGTGTTGTTGTGAGGACAAAATAAGATCATGAGATCATAGATTTAGAGTTGGAAGGAACCTTAGAAGCTTTCTAGATGAACCTCCTCATTTTGTAAATGTGGAAACTGAGGCAGAGAACTGAAGTAGTTGCCCAAGATTACACAGCTAGTAAGTAGTGGAGCTGGGATCTGAACTCAGGTACTCTGAGTACAAATCCAAAACATTTTTTGGTGTGCCATTCTACATCTCATAATATGTATAAGCACATTATAGACTCTAAAGCACTAAGCAAATTGAGGGTATAACAATAACAAGATGAAAAGAAAGGAGCAGAAATAGGAGGATGAGAAAAAGGAAGAGGAGGGAGAAGAAAAGAGGAGGGGTGAGGGAGGAGGGGAGGAGAAGAAGCAGAAGAAGGAGGAAGAGGAGGAGGAGATGAAGAAGATAAAAGAGATGAAGAAAAGGAGAATGAGGAAGAAGAGGAAGTAAAGGAGAAGGAGGAGAAGGAGGAACAGAAGAAGGAGAAGAAGGCATGCCCACATCAGAAAGAGTGCGGTGCTTTATGAGCAAAGCAGAATTGAGACAGCACAAAGGAAATGTAGGATGCACAAATCTGGAGTCCCCACCCCAAATGTTCACATGGACTATCCGTGCCCAACCTGTGGTAGAGCATTCTGGGCTTGTATTGGGTCTGAGCAACCAGCTGGACACACCAAAACTTGACTTTCTCATGGTGACATCATTTTGGTCCTCTTCAAGAATGAAGGATGACAACCAATTTTATCCCCCATTTTACAGATGAGGCAACTAAGTCAGAGTGTCTAATTGTCCAGGGTTACACAGCTAAGGAGTACATGTAGCTGGATTTGGACTTAGGTTCAAATGAATTATATGAACAATGAATAATAATGTGGCAATCTGGATGGGGTGTTGGATTTGGAGCCAGAGAGTCCAGGATTCAGCTAGTCCCTCTGATGTTTACCAGCTCTGTGACAGTGAGCAAGTCATTTAAATTCTCTGAGCTTCAGGCTACTCTCTAAACTTATCTACTAAGTTCCAGCCAGTAGCTATTTGCCTTCAAGGAGGGAGTTCCCAAATGGAGAGAATCATAGATCCTTGAGGCACCAAAGCAAGACTTTAACTGGACTCTCAGTCTGGGTTCCAGTCTTCTTGCATCCATGCAGAATTCTATTCCTTGGCTCCCTATCATCAACCTCCAACAACTAGTTTAGCTCACAAAAAGTTCCTTAGAGGCCCACCTTTGGTGAAGTCCATGCTTCAGATTTTCTTTGAATGGGACCTTTGAGTTCTAGCAGTACTAGCTTCATATGGCTAACATATGGGAAAACTCTGGAGAACTGGAATGTCCTCCTTTATAATTAGGACCTTGACATCCACTGAAAGTCAGGCAAAAATTCCCAGAAATAACCCTTGGGTATATTATATCATTACCGTTCAACTGGTGCCATGTCAGCATCTGACTGCCACCATCCTAGTTCAGGTCCTCCTCCAGACTATGGAAAATCACCTCCAACCTGGACCCCATATCCCTTTCCAGTCCTTCTCTCTAATCCATTCTTCACATAGGTGTAAAAATCATCTTCCTGTTTCCCATCCTCCCCTGCTCAGCTCCCTCTGCCCCACCCCCAACTCATTCTTTGTTGGTATTGGATAAAATATAAACTATTTTCTTGGACTTTAAGGCTCTCCACAATCTGGCTCCAGACTACCTTTCCATCCTTCTTTCACATGATTCCTTTTCACCTATTCCACATTCTAGTCAAACTGGACTATTTATTAGCTGCTGACCATCCTAGCCTTCATCCCTCTGCATCTAAGCATAACTGTGTTTTCTTTCTTTATCTCTGCCTATGGAAATCCTTCTTTTTTTCTTTCATGGTCCAGTTGGATGCCACCAAAGAGTTAGCAGCCCCCTAGCTTAAAGAGATCTTTCCTTCATCAAATATTCTTAAACACATTGTCTAAACTTCTCCTTTTCCCTAATCTTTTGCATGTGAGTTTTAACCTTCCCTCCTAGGTGGTGCAGTAGACAGGTCTGGAGTCAGGAAGATATGAGTTCAAATCCAGCCTCAGACATTAGTTGTGTGATTCTGGGCAAATCATTTAACCTAGTTTGCCTCAGTTTCTTCATCTGTAAAATGAGCTAGAGAAGGAAATGTCCAACCACTCCAGTATCTCTGCCAAGAAAACCCCAGATAGAGTCTCGGAGCATCAGATATGGATTAAACAGCAGCAACGTTAGAATGCAATCTCCTCAAGAGCAGAGAAGGGACGGTACTATTGTACTGAGTACGGTGTCTTATGGAAGTTAAACACTTCGTAGTTTGTTGAACTGGATTGACATGGCCTGACAAAGACAGGGAAAAAAATGATTTCCATAGGCAGAGATGAAAAGGGAAAACACAAGCATGTTCAGAGGCAGAGGAATGCAAGCTGGGATGAAGCAACGACTTGTACACAGTCCAGTTTGCCTGGAATGTGGAGGAAGAGAAGAATTATGTGAAAGAAGGATGGAAAGGCAGGTTGGAGCCAGACTGCAGAGGGCCTTAAATACCAAGACAAACACCTGTCCTTATGGGACAAGATATACAAACAACTATAATACAAAATAAAACAGATAAGCTCTTAGGAGAAATGACAGCAGCTGTCATTAATAAAACACCTTAAGGCCTGTAAAGCACTTTACATACACCATCTTCTTTGGTTCCTACAATGACCCTGTGAGATACATACTCTTTTTATCACTCCCATTTTATAGATGGGAAACATGAGGCATGAAAAAGTGAAATGACAAGTTGGAGCTCAGTTCTCCCTGACTCCAAGCCAAAGAGGATCTAGTTCCCCCTGTAGTCTTCCAGTAACATGGAAAATCCCGAGAGCTTAAAAGGCAGAAAGAATACTTATGGGTTGAAGGGATGGGAATAAGAAAGAAGGACTCCTGAAGGATGTGGCATTTGGAGATGGGGAAGTCAGTGGACAATATAAGCAAAAAATATAGCATGTTGAGGGCATGGCCAGTGGTCTAGCAGCTCTGCTTGGGGAAGTCCTCTTTGTTTATTCCTCTGAGGTTTCTGACACACTGTCCTACCTCAGCCATGTGCTGTAGCTGTCAGAGTTTGGTGTGTTAACATAGTGTTTTGTAATAAACAAGCGATGAATTCATGGAGAACAAGATCACTGAGGCTCATGCACCCTTCAGACCTGGGAAAAGCCAGAGCTGAAGCTCTCAGGGAGGGGCTGGCAGCTGAGGGTGAGCAGAAACCGAGAGCAAAGTGCTCCCTAGAAACCTCAGGGCTTTAGCCTAGCTTCCACTCCAGTGGGTGCCCACTGAGGAGATACCTAAGAACCCACCATTCCCTGCTCTGTACCTCTCCTATTGGCTGCCTGGATAGTTACGTGATGCTTATGTAACCATTAGAATAGCATTGTGCCTCTAAAGCAGGAAGAGATCTCAGCTGCTCCAACTCCTCTTTTTACAGACAAGGAAAATGAGGCCAAGAAAGGTGAAGAGTATCAGTCAATGTGCCAAAATATTTATAGCAGCACTTTTTGTGATAGCAAAGGATTGAAAACCAAGTAAATGCCCATCAACTAGGGGATGGCTAATCAGACAGTGGCACATTAATCTAATGGAATATTACTATGTTGTAAGAAATGATGTATGTGGGGGTGAGGGGGAAGGGAGGAAAAATATTCACAGCAGAGAAGAGAAGAAGCATAGAAATCAGGGTAGTTTTGAAAACAATGTGTAGTATTTATTAGTTTTCCCCCAAAAAAATAAACAGTGTGAAATGGAGATTCATGGTTTCATATTGAATTATCTCTTTGTGTTGTGCTGTATAAGTGGAATATTTTGCCTCTTAGTATTTAAGTTCAAAATGAATAAATTTTTTTTTAAAAAAGAAATGATGTGCATGATGAATACAAACATGGAAAGCCTGAAATGATACAGAGTGAAGAAAAGAAAGACAAGAAAACAATATACATAATGACTGCAACAATGCAAATGGAAAGAACGATCATGAAAAAACCAAAAGCTACAGTTTCAGAATTATAAAGAACAATCATGGCTCGAAGGCAGATAGAAGAAGTCTCACCCCACTCCTTATAGAGGTAGAAGGTCCACAAGTATTGTACACTGCATGCATTTTCTTACTTTTTCTATATTGAACAGTTACCCTGATTTTTCCTTATTTTCTTTTTGTCTCAAAAATTCATTCTGATTGGAAGACTTCAGAGAGGCCTGGAAAGACTTACATGAACTGATGCTGAGTGAAAGGAGCGGAACCAGGAGAACTATGTACACAGCAACAACCACAGTGTGTGAAGAATTTTTCTGCTAGACTTAGTACTTCATTGCAATGCAAGGACTTAAATAATTCCCAATGATCTCTCAAGATAAAATGGCTTCCACATCCAGAAAAAGAACTATGGAATTCAATCGCAGAATGAAGCTGATCATTTTCTTTGGTATTATGTTTTGGTTTGTTTTATGATTTCTCCCATTCATTTTAATTCTTCCATGCAACATGACTAAGGTGAAAATGTATTTAATAGGAATGTATGTGTAGAAGCTATGTAAAATTGTATGCTGTCTCAGGGAGGGATTGGGGAGGGAAGGGGGGAAGGAGAGGAAAAAAGTCTAAGATATATGGAAGTGATTGTAGAACGCTGAAAACAAATAAAATAATTTTAAAACCATTAAAATGGCTTAATCACCACTAAAAAAAATACAATTTGATCTATCAAATGGATCTCTGGGAGGGGGAGGGTTATTTGGGGAAATTACAGTGATGTAAAAAAAAAAAGGTATAAATAAAAGCTTATTCCTTTAAATAAAAAGCATTGGCCAAGGTCTCACGGGCTTGTTAGCCTCTGTTAGTGACACAAACAGGACTTAAAACCAGGTCCCCTGATCTCAAAACACTTTCCCTATCTCAAGGACCCATGATTTTGCTGGTGTGGGACACAGCTTCCAGCCATATGGCTCTCAACCCTTCCTTTAGACCTTAGTAGATGATTCCGAGAGTTGTGGATAAAAATGTCATCACTGTAACAATCCTTAGACAGCATGTGCACAGTCCATCCTTGCAAGAACTGTCAATTTGTCTTGAGTAAAGTCTTTGAGATAGGAAGAGTGTGGAAGCACCCAAAATATCTGCTTTGTTTCCCTTTGCATCTGCCTTACAAAACTGATCCCATCCTTCTATTCTCTCAATACTAAGAGTTGCTATTGGAAGGGGAGAGCGTTTTGCTCTATCATTTCAGTTTTTACTGTTTGCTTATAGACGACTCAGTCCTGTTTATCCCACTGTTCAAATCCATAGCATGTTCCATCTCCCAGACTCTCCTTCCTCTACCACACTGTGCTTCATTGGGATCTTATTGGATTTTCCACCTGAGATTAGGGATTGCGGGGGCTGGTTTGAGGGTCCTTTCTCTTAGCTCCAATTTGGATCTCGGCTTATATTCTTGCCTTTCAACTGTCCCTCTTTCTGACAGAAGGGTCCTCAGATGAAACCAACAGCTAAATCTTACCATAAAAAACAGATATGAAGGTAAAATTATGGATTTAGAGGTAGAAGGGCTGTCAAGTCTAACCTTCCACATTTTAAAGAAGAAAAATAGAGGAGTGACTTGCCCAGAGTAATAGAGCTGTAAGTAGCTGAGGTAGGATTTGAACTCAGGTTTTCCTCAGTTACCTTAGGTACCTTATGCACCACAGCATTGAGCTTCTATAGGTATATACTGTCTCCTCTAATAGAATTTGCCTGCTTAGAGAGCAGGGATAGTTTCATTGTTTGTCTTCCTATCCCTAGCACTTCCCACAGTTGTGGGTGTTTAATAAATGATTGTTGATCAATGAGTTGATTGCATTTGAAGTCACAGAACTGTGTTTCAGACATGTCACCTCTTCAATGTTAAGTTAGCCATTTCCTCTTCTCTGGAGCTTCAGTTTCTTTATCTATAAAATGAGGACTTTGAGCTAAGTAATCCCTAAAGCCCCTTTCAGCTTTAAATTCTATGATCCTCCTCAATTTATAAATGAAATCAAGACCTAGAGAGGCTAAGTGATTTATCTATGTTTCTACAGTAAATTAGTGGCAGTCAGGATTTAAGATCACAGATTCAGAGCTAGAAGGCATCTTAGACACCTGGATAGTCCAGCCATGGACAATCTGGGGCCTCGAGGCCACTCTAGGTCCGCAAATACAGCTCTTTGACTGAATCCAAACTTCACAGAACAAATCGTCTTAATAAAAATAAAATTAGTAAATCCTCCTAATAAAAATAAAATCCTTTTATTAAGAGGATTTGTTCCGGGAAGTTTGAATTCAGTGCCACACTTGAGGACCTAGAGGTCCACATGTAGCCTCAAAGCCCAGGTTTCCCACCCCTGATCTAATCTCTTTATGAATGAAGAAAATGCATCCAGAGAATTTGGAAGAAAAGACCATAAAGGCAATAAGTAACAGAGAGGATTAGAATCCTAGTCCCTGGGCAACAAGCCCAGTCTTTCCCATCATGTCTCATTGCTTCTCTTCCTCGTTGATTTATTGGCTGAAGGATGGCGGGATGAGTGGAAACACTTTCCAGTGGTCTGAGTTATGACACCTAGAAATGGTTTTTTCACTGTGGGCAGGGTGGAACTATCTCAGAGGATATTAAGTTCTTCATCCAATAGCCTGTAAGATTAAGAAAAAGAACACTGAACTTTGGGCAAATCTTCCTGGTGGCCCATCGATGATACACTTTCAGTTGAACATATACACACATATACTCAGATATTTTGGGCTACCCTAAATCCCTCCTAGTTCACCCTTATAGATCTCCTGGGTCTAATTAGTGTTAATAAAAAAATGAGGGAGACCTTCAGCCACCATAGAGAATATATAAACTGTTTAATCATCTCAACTCAGGGGAGAATACATAAATTGCCTAATCAGCTCAATTCAGGCAACTGAGAGTTAACTGTTTATCGTATGTGTGTTTGAAAAAAAAACAAAACCTCCCATTCCACAACTGTGTTCTCTTCAAGACCCATTAATTTGGGCCAGGCAGGCTTTTGTGTAACATCCTGCTTTTCTGGCTTATAAAGAAACTGACTCCTGCTGAGCTCCCTCTGAAGCCCAGTCTTCCCATGGGACTGAGTTGTCTGATTAGAGCCTGTTTTGAATTAGCCTGGAGTGAAGTGTCTGTCATCTCCTGGGCCACCTCCCATCTGTCCCCACCCCTATCAGGGATTGCACAGGACACCAATGGACTGGGTTGAGATAAGGCTGAGATAAGGGATGGTCCAAATTTTTTGGAAGGTGTCAGAGCAGACCCTGACAGAAGCTGCAGGGTCAGGGGCACCCATGTGGGATTCAGCATTCCCTCTGCATGGAGCCAAGATCTGTGGAGAGAGGTGATTTCTCCTTCTTGCCTTGTAGCCAGAGCATTCTCACCAACAGCCTTGGGATAACTACAGGGGGTGACCACCACAGGCTTTGAAGACACAGGGAGCTTTGGGTCTTTTTTGACCTTGAGAGGAGTCAGCTCAGCCCAGTGGGCGACTCTCCAGTCTCAGCTACCCCTGGGTCAAAGATTCAAGCACCAACCATGATAGATGAAGGCATCAGTTTCTGTTACCATCTAGTGACAACCCAAAATATAATAAGTAAGATACAGCATGTGTTTCTTGCTGCCAAGAAGTCAAACAGATGTGGACCAGATCCTGCCAAGATTTTTCCAGACACTGAATAAGATTTCTATTTTTTATATTATGATGGTGAAGGTGATGAAGTATTTATTAAGCAACTACCTTGGGCTAAGTAAGCACTGTCAGGACAAATGAAAGGCATAAGCCCAGATTTCCTGGAGATAATGGACTGAGTTGACAGGACAGAGAAATTGGTAGCTAGGGTGGGCAGATATGGGCTATGAAATTCCCTCCTTCTTCCTCAGGTGGTAGGTGACAGAAAGGCCTCAGGAAAAGGAAGAGTGTGGTGGGGGGAGGAGTGTTTGAGTGGCAAGTCTAGAGCACACCTGTTCAGAAGGTAGAAAAAATTAGTAAAACTTGGAGAAAAGCAGTAGAGGATAAAATAATAATTCCTAGCATATATATATATATACATACATATGCATTATATATTTTATATAGCACTTTAAGCACTATATAAACAAATATAATACATATATTATTTCATATATAAATTATTTCCCTTGCTCCTCCTAACAGGTGCTATAATTAGCCCCATTTTACAGATTTTACAGAAATAGAGGTAAACATTAGTTAAATGATAGGCCCAAGGCCATCTATAGAATAATGGTTATCATCATGCCCATTTTACAATTGAGGAAACTGAGGCAGAGAGGGTTTTTTTTTTTTAGTGACTTTACTAATATCACATACCTCTTAAGCATCTGGGGGAAGATCTGAACTCGTCTTCCTAACTCCAAGTCCATACTCTAGCCATTGTGTCACTAATTTCAGAAGGTAAAGCATCATAGAAATATAAATCATTTTTAGTGTGACCCTCATTTATAGCACAAAGAGATGTATGTCTAAAGCAGAAGGAAGGGGCATAAGTCAAAGGAACGGATGATGCCAAGGGGCCCCACGTTAATGATTCAGATCTATTCCCCCCTCCCCCAACTTGAACACTCAAGAATATTGCTAGGGTGAGAGTAGGGTGATGGGGATGGGGGATTGTGTAGTAGAAGAAAGAGTCAGATGGCCTGGGTTCAGACCTCAAAGAGGAAGGCATCTGGAAGGGGAGAAAATAAACTTAAATAAGAAGTGATTATTTTATATCCACTAAATACCTATGATATATCGAGGAGTCAAGATCACCATCTCCCTGAGTCTCAATCTCCTGGAGTTGGAACAAGAGGCCTCTGAGGTTCCTTCTCACTTTACATCCTTGATCGCACCATTCAAGTCACCATTTTAATGTTTACTGAAGATCTAAGATGTATACAGGACTCATGGCTCAGAGTAGAGGTCACTTACCCTCCCTGGGCCTCAGTTTCCTCAACTGTAAAATGAAGCAGTTGGTGTAGATGACCTCTAAGATCTCTGGATATGTGAGTCACTGAGTCTAGGTCTGCCACTGCCTTGTTAGGTCACTTCAGGCAAATTCATTTAAAGCCTTTCAACCCCCAGTTTCATCATTTATAAAACGGTGGTAGCCATCACACAGCTTATCTTACAGGGTTGTGAGAAGGATAACAGAGATTGGTTATGACAGGTTTCATAGTGAACTTTCATGTGCTGCATCAATGGAAGTTATTTATAATCCTCATCAGAATCATGAATTCTAGAGAAGCAAATTAGGGCAGTAGGTGGAGCTCTGGACTTGGAGTCAGCAAGGTCTGAGTTCAAATGTGACCTCAGACATTTAGTAGATATGTGACTGTGGGCAAGTTGCTTCACCTCTGCCTGCCTCAGTTTTCTCAACTGTGAAATGGGGATAATAAT
Source organism: Bettongia penicillata ogilbyi (assembly GCA_023548195.1). Lineage (NCBI taxonomy): Eukaryota > Metazoa > Chordata > Mammalia > Diprotodontia > Potoroidae > Bettongia > Bettongia penicillata. Next base: position 1,964,028 of record JAJHZJ010000311.1, read on the forward strand.
AGCACCAATTTCCCAGAATTGTTGTGAGAACAAAATTAATAATACGTGTACAGCACTTAGCATGGTGACTAGCACATAGTGGGTACTTAACAAAGGCTTCTTCTCTTTCCTTTCCATCCTTTCTCTTCTTTCCTTCCCTCCCCCTTCCTTCACTTCTAATCTTTCTCCCTCTCTCCCTTTCTTCCTTCCTTCTTTCTCTTCCATTCATCCTCCTTTTCTTTTTTCCTTCACTTCCATTCCTCCTTCATTCCTTTCTTTTTTCCTTTCCTCCCTTCCCTTTCCTCCAAATCTTCCTATCCCTAACTCCTCATGCAGGCTCATTTTTGGCAGGTGTAGGAAATCCACCAATGAATAAGACATGACAAAAGGACCCACTTAGAGTCCCAGCAAACTGGGCAGCAACCTAGCACTCCGAGTTGGAGCAGAAAGCTATGACTGCTTACTTTAGTTAGGGCACAACCTCAGCTAGGGCTGGCATGGCTACAGAGTGTGAGGTAGTTACATAAGCGTCACACCACCTGAGGAGAGAGTCCATCCTAAGGGTAGTCCATTATCAGTTACTCATTTGGTGAATTATCCAAGACTCATTGGTAATCCTGGTCTGCTTTCTCCGTTATTAGAGTCTTTGGGACCACCCTTTTCCCTTCTGTTGGCTGGCGTGTGCTCACTGAAATGTCACTCTGCAGAATTGGCTGCTGAGAAACCAAAACAAAGCAGTCAAATGGGAAGCAGGGAAGACTAGGGGCTTATCTGATGGTCGGGATTATCCATACCCCTGCTCCCCTCTATTACAAGGAGTTGACTAGATTTGTTCAGGCTGCCACTGGGAGTAATGGGGCTACCCAGTTAAGTGGGGAAAGAGCCACAAGGCAATGGGGAGGGGGGGGCATATCCCTGAATTCTGCAAATGTTAGAAAACAGCCAAGGAGTAAGACCTGGGACTGGGAAGAGAGGAGATCACACTACTGACTGCAGGGTAGGGGATGGAAAGAGGAAGGTCAGGTCAGGTCAAGGCAAAGGAAACCTTAGGTAGGAAAGAAAGAAAGAGAGCCCCACATCTAATGGATGGAGGGAGGTAGCTTTATCTTCCATACATGGACATTGACCCCAGGCACACATCCCCAAACCATTCTCTTTCTGGACATTCACCCTTGCCCTTTGATAGCATAAGTGTGAGATGGTAAGGACCCTGGTTACTCCATGTCATGGTCTGTTCTTCTTCCTCCACCCTTTACAAATCATTTCATTCACATAACTGCAGTTTCCTGAGCTCTAGAAGTAGATCTGCAAGGAGACCTGCTTGATACCTATCTTTGTCTCCATCCAGCTTCTGGCCCTGACTGGAGGTAAAGGCTCAGTTAACTGAAATCATAACCAGAAGTCAGTGAGCACTTTTAAAACTTACTTTAACAATAGTCAATAATTTGACTATTGTTTTTCATTATACATCAAAATCTCCAGAAACCTGCCTCCCACCCCTATTCCTTTCTCCTTCCCTTCCCTCCTGCCTCCCTTTAGCCCTAAATTAGGCAGGCTATGTCTCTACCCTGGCTCTGTATGGGGGCTGAGGGAAGCTTACCTAGAGAGGCTAGTCTTCTTTCTCACACACACACACACACACACACACACACACACACACACACACACACACACACACACACACACACACACACACAGTCCTTGCAGAGTGTGCGTTATACTCTGCACTTCCAGGGTTAATTAGTCTGCAGCATCCACAGGGCTACATTTTCCTTTAATAGCCAATTAGGTCTTGTTAGCTCTATTGTCATTTCTAGGATGAAGCAGAAGGTAGTCCCAGGGGCTCCGATTCTACAATGACCTTCAGACAAGACCCCCCCTCCCTGGACATCACTGTGGGAGTGTGCCCCCCCCAGAGACTGTCTCCCAAAAGGGAACTCTGTGAAGGATCTCTGTTGGGGAGGCTCTACCCCTGAGGGAGCACAGGTGCCATCTGCCCTTGGCAGGAGGCCTGTGGGAGGTTACTGATGAGAAAGGGTCCAATCTGTTCTTGGTGCCTCATAATGACCCTTAACGGTGCCGCACACAGATGCGTCCATGGGCAGCGATCTGCATCGCGCTACCGTCTGCCAGTGCCCGTCAACGCTCTGCAGGACCGATCAATATCCAGCTAGGCAGGCTGGCTAATGACATTGCATTTTACCCGGGTCAAGAGAGGCACTAGGTCTCAGCTTTGGTTTCCAGGCAGGGTCTCTTCTGTGCTAACAAGGCACAGCTTCCTTCCAGATTGTCTTTATCTCACATTCACAGGCTTCCTAGACTTGGCAGCTGCTGAGAGGCCAAGACCCTGTAGCTTGACCTGCGCCAGACTTGTGCATAAATGAATTGTCTGACAATCTGGATCTCCAGTGCCCTCCTAGCTGAAAAGCCTATGTCTTAGTTTTGCCAAAGAAACCTTTATCAGTCTTCAAAATGAGAACAGGGAACAGGTCCCATTCATAGCAGCATGGTTCGAATATACTTCTTTCAATAGAAATACCAGAAGAGGCACAGAAACCATTCTCCTGGGATTGCCCCTGCAAGGACAAAGGGATGAGAGTCCGCAAAAGGGGCTGAGTTTGGAATTTAAGAAGACCTTACTAAAATGAGGGGTCAGGAAGGGACTTGGGGAGCAAATAGCCTAATTACATGGAAAGACATGGGGTGAGGGGAGGGCAGCTCAGGATAAAAAGAATGTTGCCAGGCTACATAAAATACGCCAAACAGATAGCTTTTGGAAGCTCAATTTTCACAGGTTCACTAAAGGCCCTTGGCCTATTTATGAGCCCAGTGGGGTCATAAGCACACAGGAACATTCCCAGCTATAAACACAGCTCATCTTCCTACTGAGCCTGCCTGGAGGGCACACAGACACTTACCTTGGCTGGCTCTGAGGATGGGGCTGAGTATTAGTTCAGGGGCAGAAACTCTAAGGCAGAAGGCTGCGGCTTCATTACTTGGGGGCAAGAAGGATCCTGGAAAGTACAACTCCTTTGGTAGTTGGGGCTCAGAGCCAAGCTAGCTTTGTCTGGGGTAGGGGAGTATTTAAGAACTTTCTAAATGCTCTGAAAAGGGAGAAGAAATAATAAAGTGTTTGTGATTAAACCTGAAGATGATAAACTAAGGAGGGATTGGAGGCAAGGGAGAGGCAAGGGAGACATTACAAAAGGCTGAGGAGTTTTATGAGCTATTCCTCTTTTTTTTCTATTCCTTCCCTACTTCCTTTCTTCCTCTTTGTTTTTTTATTGAAGGTAACCAACTTAAAAACAATTATCAAGCATTTCTTTTTTCTCTCTCCCATCCCCAATGGAAGAAAAAAACTGAAAAAGAAAAAAAAACTCCTTTGGAACTTCTCCTGTAAGTAGCAAACTACCAGGTAAAAATGGTTCAATGCTGGGAGACCTTTGGAAGCCTTCGGGTGTCTCTAAGTGAGCCTCTCCCATCCCCATGTTTCATCCATGGCTTCTACTCACTGCTCTGATACAGGTGATGGGATACAGGCTCTGGAAAATCCCACCTTGAATTCTCCTTGAATTTCCGCACTTGATCTGGCTATAGTCCTCTCAACTGGCCTTTCATTATCACTAAGCCCAATGCTCTGTTATTCTTAACATAACCTAGCCCTCCACAGTCTGTTATCTCCAGGTCACCTTTGCTACTTCCCACCCTTGGTCCTATCTAGACCCCATTCTCTTGGTTCCTGGCCCCTCCACCTCTAGTCACCCCAGCCTACTATCCACTCCCATCAAGATCTTCCCTAGACCTCTCCTCCAATCACCCCACACAGTCTTTCTGTATCCATCTTGTTTCCATGAAACAATTCAATGAAAGATTCAATCTGGCCTGCTTGCATTAGTGATACAAATGTTCAGATTCCTTAAGAGTCATGCCAATATAGTGAAACTTTAATAAACCTTGTTCTTCTTTGGATGAAAGAAGGCTTGGGTTGAATGCATTTGGGCAGAACTTGCATGTTGCTATTTTGGAGTCCTAGCACCCCTAAACCTCAATAGAAGGTGAGTAAGCGCCTTGAAGGCAGAGACTGTTACATTTTTGTCTTTGCATTTGCAAACATTTGTTTCATACCAGTTGAATGATTGCCCTCCAGCTTAGTAGCATTAGCTATTTGAGGGTACCACCTCTATTATCCCATCCCCTACCTCTCACCCAAGCCAAGAGATGAATCGCAGAATTTTAAAACACGAAGGGAACTTAGAGGTCATTGAGGCAAACCTCCCCATTTCATAGAAGATAAAACTGAGGCCTAGACAGGTGAAGGCCAAAGACAGAAAGATAGTGAGTACTAGGGATACTGTATGTAGAGAGGGTTCATGCTTCAAGCAGTTGAATAGTCAGATGTATCTATTTCCCTGTGACATCATCATGCAGACACACATGAGTATATATATATATATATATATATATATATATATATGCACACACACATGTGCATGTTCACACACATGCATATGTGCACACTCAGGCACGCACCCACCCAAATGACCTCCAAAGTCTCATGTAAACTTGAAATTCTTGATTTTATGATCCTAGAGTCAGGACTAAATGTAGATCTCCTGCATTCTTTCCACTATACAATGCCTCCTAGATATATCCAAATGTTCTTCGAGCTGCTCAGCAAAGACTCTGGCCCGAAGAGCCAAGTTCTGTCTGGGGGAGTAGAGTTGGGCCTCTCTGGGATCCTGCCAGGGGGAGTAAGTATTTCAGAAACATCAAGGATTTTTCTGGCAGTCTGGGCACGGGGTGGTGAAGGCAGAAGACTTGAGTGTGGATCCTGGCTGTGCCTTTCATAAGTCCTGTGACCTTGGGCCAGCCCCTTCCCTCCTCTATCTCTCAGTTTCCTTTTCTATAAAATGAGGATAGCAACACACATATCACCTACCACACAGGGAAGCACTTTGTAAACCATAGGAACAAGAATAATAGCTGATATTTATAGAGTCCTTTAGGACTTGCAAGATACTCTACATACATTCTCTTCTTTGATCTCCAGGAAGAATTGTAGTTGAGAGCAGGGACTGTCTTTTACATGTCTTTTATCCCCAGTGCTTAGCACAAGGCCTACATAGTAGACACTGACTTAATAAATGTTTAGTGACTATTATTTTTAACCCCTTAAGAGACAGCATGACAGTGGGGTTCTAGAGTCATGTCACCTAGATCCAAGTCCTGCTGCAGATACTTATTACCTGTGGGATCAGGGAGGTTACCTAACCTCTCAGAGCCTTTCTCCCTGAAGAACTGAGCTCAGAGTTAGGAGGAACCGGGTTTAAGTGCTGCCTCTGATATACTAACTATATGGCTCTGGGCAAATCCCTTATCCTTTCAGTATTCTAAGACTGTACATTATAGAGAAGGTGCCAGCCTGTGCTGGTTGAGAGAGTTTCCTTGCCCAAGAGTTTTCTATACCAATGAAATCGCCAATACAGCCCCGATCCCTAGCTTTACAACTTATATCACAGAGCCGACAGAAAGAAATCACTTTGTAAACATCAACATGCTTGTGTTAGTTATTACGCTGACACCTACAAGTGGTAAGGCAAGGAGACTCCAAGAAATGGATGTCAATGAAGCATGGCAGAACAGCTAGCCCAAATGAAAACTGAACCACAGGTTGTCCTGGTCTATGTAACAAGTCTCTCCCCAAAAATTGCCAGCCCCTCCTCTCCCTGAGTGAGAGACAAGGAGGGAAAGTGTGGTTGTCTAGATAGAGACCAGGTCTAGTCTGACCTTCTTGGAGCCCTTAGTATATGCTGAGTTTTATAAACTGATTCTGTTTATTCATTCAATATAGATCATCTGAATCTAATAGATGATAAGTTGGGCTGAAAGGACCTAGGACTTGAATTGAAGCAATTGTGTCCCATTAAGTCATTTCAGAAGATGATTTAGTAATTTGGGAAGGGAGAGCTGAAATCATATTGTTCCTTAATAATCTCCCCTGTGTACATTGCTTTCGGGCTCAGAAAGCACCGTCACACACATCAACTCTTGTGAGTCTCACAACAAGCCTTAGAGGGTTTATGTGAATTGTCCAAGGAAGCCAACTGGTAAAACCAAACAAAAAGACAAACAAACCAACTTGTGTCTTTACATTACAGAATGCTAGGAACAACCTCCCCATTCCCTTCTTTGCAGCAGCTTTTTGACTACCAACTTTTTCTTAGCTTTAAGGCTCCAAATGACTCCTAGCCCTGGAAACTATGCTGCAATTCAATGAAGTGAATCATGGAGGGTGGATGGCCAGGGTCACAATATAGGAACAGAGAAGAAAGAAGCAGACCTTGAAATATCAGTGTAACACTCTTGTTAGGGCTAAATTCCCATTTGAATTGGTGGATTGGGTCCCCTTGGTGACACCTATTATTCTCAAGGTCCTAGAGAAAACCTTGAGGCTACTGGAGTTCTGTCACTCATGAGTCCCTACTGGTGTGTGAGATAATCAGCTAGACTTAAATGGGTTTTTTTAGCAAACAAACTTACTGAGAAGGTTTAGCAAAAACAGTATTTTTCCCCCCAAAACCCAGGGAGGTTATTCTTCCCACACATATAAAGTCTTGTGGAGAGACTTAGGATTTAATGATGGTGATGAACACATGTAGAGAACTCACATGGCCAAATGGTAAACTCACAGCTTATGGTTACTGTTAGTGTGCTCCCTTCACAGAATTCTCATGAAGTTTGCTCTTGGGATCCAAGGGTCAGGGTCTCTTCAACTGGCACTTTTTTCTGCCCTAAGGAGGTCTTACCCCCTAAAGCTGCCACTTTAGCATGTTCATGTGCAGGCACTTCCTCGTTCATTGGCCACTATCATTCTGACAGCCACTACTACCTCCTCCAATCATCTGTGAAAACTTTGATGTTATAATGATGATGATGATGATGATAGCCAACATATATAGAGTGCTTACTATGTACCAGGAACTGTGCTAAGTGCTTTACAATTAATGTCTCATTTGATCCTTATAATAACCCTGGAAGCAAGGTGCTGCTATTATCCCCATTTTACAGATGAGCAAACTAAGGCAGAGGTGAAGCAATGTGCCTAGGGTCACTCAGCTAGTAATTATCTGAGGTCAGATTTGAATTCAGAGATTCCTGACTCCAGTCTTGGCTCTCTATCCATTGTACCAACAAGCTGTGACCTTTGGATCTCTAAAACACATATTCAATTGGGAGCAGGGAGGAGAAAGAACCTCCCAGAGATGCCTAGAGCTCTTCTACCTCTAGCTTGGCCTGTCTCTGCACTGCACGATTCAAACTGGTTTGCTTTTTAATCCATAGGCCTAGAGGTGTGTCTGATTCTTTCAGCTAATCATAAACTATTTCTTGTTCTTATCCAAAGATCAAAGAACATTATTCCTTTCAAGTTGATTAAGAACTTGTCTATACCTAATCTTGGCTTCTGATGGAATGATTCAGTGGAGCTATCCAAAACTTTTGTGCTTATCTTAATTGGGGGAGGGATGAAAACCTGACCCTTACATCAGGATAGATTTTAAATTAACCCACTGGGATTATTCAGCAGGGAGGGGGAAGCTCCCACATCTCTAGAGAGGTATACAATGCTGTCTGTCTTTGATTGTTCGAGGTGCTACCACCTCTGATCTCTAAAGTGACACTTTGGAGGAAGAATCAAGATTCTTCCCTTCTTCTGCTCATAGTTCTCCACTGACTGACAGGTACATTTCAGGCAACATGATTGACTGATTCTGATAACTGTCAATCACCAAGAAAGGAGGGAGAGGAGACTAAGGGAATGGGGGAAATTAAAATAGGAGGGAGTGGATGCCCTTTCCCAGCCCCACCTTCACACACACCGCAACAGTCAGAGTTTGAAACTGACAACTTTACATCTTTCGGAACACTTACTGAAACTTTGCACCAAGGTTGCTTTGTCCCTTTTTTCTTTAATGAACTAGCAAATCTGTGTTCTTTTAACCCTCTCACTCCCAAGATAAGGGAGGTAGGGGGAGCAGGAAGAGAAGACTGAATTCCTTGCCAAAGCAAAGACAGGTAAGAGGACAAATTCTAAACCCCGCCAAAGGAGTTTGTGTCAGTGATCTTACACTGTCTAAAGAAATGACTGGGATGTTGTCTGGTTTGGATCATGCCCTCGCTGCCTTCCCACCTTTCTGTATTGTAGGTGCCCCTCACTGATCCTTCCTGTGACTGACTGCTTAAGCCACCTTTTTGGCATCGAAGAACAACTTAACATTTGGGGCTTCCACGGAAGCCAAGGAGGGAACGTGAATGCAAAAAAAGGCGATAAAGATGATTAAAGAAATTATAAGGCTTGACCTATAAAGGGAGGTTAAAGGAACATAATGTGTGGAGCCAGAAAATCAGAGACTTAGGGGACATGATAACTCTATAAATATGTAAGACAGGGCCACGTAAAAGATGAGGAAGAATTATTTGATTTGGCAAAGGACACCATTAAAAGAAGAAATGGCCTGAAACTAAAATAAGAGAAAGTTTAATTGAAGCATTGGGAAAATTGGATAGTGGGGGGAGGGGTGGATGACAGACCACCTGCTGGTTTCAGCTGAATCACAGAAATGCCAAAGTCCCAGGGCCCAGGCTGCTGGATGTATCTGAGGGAATGGGATGGGAGAGCCCGATTTCAGCCAATCAGGTGGGGTTCTCACTCAGCCCACTGCACTGATACTTCAGGGCCTCAATTCCCCTACCAGGCCTGGCCCTGACTCCAGCTGCCTGATGTTCTCTCTCTCTCTCTCTCCTCTCTCTCTCCCTCTCTCTCCCTCTCTCTCCCTTTCTCTCCCTTTCTCTCTCTCTCTCTCTCTCTCTCTCTCTCTCTCTCTCTCTCTCTCTCTCTCTCCATCCCTCCTTCTCTCTCCTCTCTTTTTCTCTCTCCTTTTCTCTTCCTCCTCTCTCTCCCTTTCCTTCTGTCTCCCCTCTCATCCCCCCTCTTTCTCTCTCTCTCATCTTTCTCACCCTCTTTCTCTTTTCCTCCTTTTCTCCTCTCTTCCTTCTTTTTCTCTCTCCTCTCTCAATCCATTTCTCTTTCCTCTCAATCTAGTTCTCTCTTCCTCCTCTTTTTCCTTTCTCTCTCTCCCTCCCCCTCTCCCCCTTCTTTCTCCCTCTCTCCTTCTTTCCTTGAAGCGGAAGGGAGAGGCACAGATCATCCCAGCTGTATCTGAAGAGCTCAGAAGGCTGATCCTTGATGCTAACGAGGCCAAGACCATAGGTTTCATTCCAGTGTGGGCCAGTAAGTTTTCCTATAATCCATGACTACAGGCTGATAGTCAGAGGGGAGAGTCAGTGAGAGAGTGTAGTTGGATCAGTGTAAATCTGCCTGTATTACTTCCTGAGTAACTGGAGTGAGAGTCCCCCTCCCCCCAACTCCTAACGATGGAGGGACAAGCAGAATGTTAGGACACACTGTATCCTGTGTGATGGCTAAGTAACACAGTAGATAGTGTGTTAGACTTGGAGTCAGGAAGACCTGCAATCAAAACCCACATCAGATACTCATGTCACTTAGCCTATCTCTGACTCAGTTTCCTCATTTGCAAAACTGGAAGAATAGTAGCACCTATCTCTCAGGATTGTTGAGAGTTCAGATTAAATGACATTTATAATGTCATTTGTAATCCTTACAGTGCTAGCTTTAAACAAACTTGCACAGGCATCAAATATTGTGACCCCTCAGAGGGTTTCTGTGACTGTCCAAGGAAGGAAACTAGTAAATAGGACTTAGGTCTTCTGACTCCACTACCTTACAGAATCCTAGGGAAAACATACCCATTCCACCCTACATAATAATTTTTTGACTCCCAACCCCTCATTCTACAGAAGAGGAAACAGAAATCCTGAGTTAGGATCAGAGTATCAGAGGTCCAGAAGGACTGGAACCCATTTCTGCTCATTCCCAGACCAGTATTTTTTCAGCTATTAAATGCCATCTATTAATAGTAGGGTAGTTAGGTGGTACAGTGGATAGGACACCAGAACTAGAATCAGGAAGACCAGTGCTCAAATTCAGCCTCACCCACTTACTACTTGGCAAATCACATAAGCCTTATTTGCCTCCATTTCCTCATCTATAAAATGAGCTGGAGAAGAAAATGGCAAACCACTCCAGTATCCTTACTAAGAAAACTTCCAATGGAATTACAAAGAGTCAGACATGACTGAAATGACTAAACAACAAATTATTATTATTATCTGAATAAATAACTCCATATTTCTGTGCCTTCTATTCTACTCTTCTTGTAGGTACATAGCACTAAAAGCTAACACAGTTGTGGGTTGCATTAAAAGAAGTCTATCAACTAGGAATAAGGAAGAAATCCTTGCTCTATTTTATCTTGGCCAAGCCACATCTGGAGTACTTAGTGTGTTCAGATCTGGGTGCCACATTCTAGGGAAAATGCTGATAGGGTGGCATTTCCAGACAGGCACACCCTAGCAGAGGTGGGGAGCCTCCATCTTTGAGGCCACTTGTGGCCCTCCAGGCCCTTTGAATCCAAATTTCACAGAACAAAAAAAATTAAAGTACTTGTTCTGTAAAACCTAAGTTTACAGAACTAAACTGAGTTAAATTGAGTAAACTAAGTTTACTCAGTCAAAAGGCTATACCCAAGGACCTATAAGATGCTGTGTGGCCTCAAGGCCACAGGTTCTTACCCCTGCATGCCATCTTAAGATCAAAGTAAGGTCAAAGTCAAGACTTGGTGAAACTGAGTCATTGAGTCAGGCAGTAAAAATCTCTCTTTTACTGGATGACAACAGAGAGGATGTAAGTATTTACCAAGGCTCTGATTTAAGGGGCTCAGCTCTGCAGATCTCTACATTGATGTGGATGCTCTTAAGTCTGCAACCCAAACAGGAACGATGGGCCAAAGGGCTACAGCCCCTTCTCAGACCTGACTTGAATGAGATTTCTCACAAAAGCCAATGAATCCCTGAATTCATGAATTACCCAATCGAAGAATAATTAAACAAACTCATGAATTACTTACTATTACTATTGTTATCGTTTGTTCTCAAAGAGGACCAGAATGACATCGCTATATTGGGATCAAAGTACAGTGTGTCTGACTATGGCTGATCAGACCCATATGCACTTGGGAAGACTCTACCAGAGGTCAGGCACAAAGAGTTCACATAAACATTTGGAGTGAAACTTTGAAATATTAATGCCATGAGGTCTAGTCAACCTGCTAAGGACCAAAGTCTCAGTAGAATGTATGGTGCCCAAGACAAGTGGCAAGATGGTGAAGGGTTGAAGGAACTGGACATGTTTTAGTATGAAGAAGAAAAGGCTCAGAGAGAACATGATAACTCTTTTCAAATATTTAAAAGGATGTCCCCTGGAAGAATGATTAAATTTGTTCTGGTTAACCTGAAATGTCACTGTCAACCAGCGATCAGGGCTGACCAGGAAAAACCAGGCTTCTTTCATCAATGTCTTGTTAGGCAAGATTAATGTAAGGGAGTATAGGTATGTCCAAGTCTAGGATGCATATGATTGGTCAGTGAGTAGTAAATGTCGTGATGACCCAGTGCACAGCCTGTTAAGCTAGTACACATCTTGTTAAGCCTAATGAGTTTTATAGGTGCAGCTGGCTACTATAGCAGGAAGGGAGATAATGGTTGTTGCTAGGGCAGCCTGTGTCCTTGGGCTGGGGAGAAATTGCTTGAGATAGTATTTGGAGGCTAGGGAGAAATGTGATTTTAGAATCGGGGCCCAAGTACATGCTACCAAGCAACTCATCAATACCACACCATGGGAGAAAACAGAGATTCCATGACATACATCATTGTCTACTTCCCCTTCCAGCGGCAGTTTTCTATTGACAGTAATTCTACTTCATAAATAAATGCTAAGGTCACTTGGCATCTCCAAAGTTATTGGAGAGTAGGGGAGAATGGGGTAACATAGTAAAAAGAGATGTTTTGAAGAGAGGTGGGCTGATAGAGAAGCCCAAGTCTCGATGTATCATGTGAGAGCTGGAAAGTATTTTAGAAATCATCTAGTCTAACTCCTCAATTTATAGAATACAAAGCTAAAGTCCCAGTGGAGAAACGTGACTTGCCCAAAGTCATTGAATGAGGCTCATTCGACTCTTATGAAATTGAGGTTGAGCTGAGGTGGAGTCAGATGGAGCTCAAATCTCATAGACTTATAGACTGTTGGAGATGAATGGCACTTTTGAGACCTCCTTGCCTACTCTCTCTGCTCCCCTCCACCCCCGCTCCCATTCTACAGGAGAGGAAATAGAAATAAGAGCAGGGACTAGACACCATTTCCACTCACTTCCAGACTGGTGATTTTTCAGCCAAAATGATGTGTAGCCTGCCCATGTAACCCTAAGAGTAATGACCCTTCCAGAGAAACCACCCCTTAACTTAAGCCACAAGACAAGCAGAGGGCATCTCAGGCTTTCTATATTTTCAAGATCACTCACCCTTTCCTGGACTCTGCAAGGTAGAAAAGTTTAAGCCCTCTGGCAAGGCAAAACAGGAAAGAAGGAAGGAAGGAAGGAAGGAAGGAAGGAAGGAAGGAAGGAAGGAAGGAAGGAAGGAAGGAAGGAAGGAAGGAAGGAAGGGAGGGAGAGGGAGGGAGGGAAGGAAGGAAGGAAGGAAGGAAGGAAGGAAGGAAGGAAGGAAGGAAGGAAGGAAGGAAGGAAGGAAGGAAGGAAGGGAGGGAGGGAGGGAAAGAGGGAGGGAGGGAGGGAAGAAGGAAGGGAGGAAACAAACATCTATGAAGTGCCTACTACGTGGCAGGCACTGCACTAAGCACTTTACAAACATTATCTCTTTGATCCTTATAACCACCCTGGGAGGTAGGTGCTGTTATTGTTCCCATTTTACAGTTCAGGAAGTGGAGGCAGATAGAAGCTAAATGATTTGCCCGGGATCACACAGCTGATAAGTGTCTGAAGCTCTATTTGAACTCCAGGCCCAGGGCTCTATCCAGCGTGCCAACTACACTCAAGAAAGAAAGAAAACTTCTCAGGGGTAGAGGAGACAGAGGCGTTCTAGGAAGACATGACCCTCCAGCAGGGGTTCTGGAATTAGGATGCCTCCCCAGGCTTGCTTCATCTAAAGCGTCCCCACTCCTCTCGGAGGTCCAAAAGGGTAGAGATGAATTACTGGGCCCAGGGCATCATTTCTCTCACCTTGAGACAGGCCAGCCCCTGCAAGGACACAGGATCTCCAAATTCTTCTGAGGGAAAAGAAAAAGTCCCTGATATCAGAGAGTCAGAGGCATCCCCTGGAAAGCAAGACCCTCCAACTGGGGGAAACCCTGTCTTGACCCCTGCCTGGATTGCTCCCTTTCCCCAAGGCCAATCACGGGAAGGGAGGAGAGGAATCCTCTTCCCAGACCAAGACATGCTGAAGGAAAGCGGTTGTGTTAGGTCATAGCACTGAGAGCTGTTAGTAACTTCGGAGGACACTGGGCACAATCCTCTCATTTTATAAATGAGGAAACTGAGGCCAAGAGGTGAAATAATGAGCCTGCCTCCAAGTTCCTCTCTTGTTTTATTCTTTATAGGACAAACAACATCAGTCAGTAGCTTGTAGAATTTTTTTACTTTGAAGACATGGCCTGTCCTGGGCCATTCCCTCCCCCTCTTCCTTACTCCATTAAAGTGATTCTTATTCAGATTTGGGTTGGAATAGGTGACCTCTGAAGTCCCTCCCAACTGTGAGAAATTGTGTAATTTCTGTTAAAGGTCTTTAGTAGCAAGGTGCCTCCTATAAATGACAAAGTATTCTCATTGCAATGTTTTCTGTTTCTATGATTTCTATCTCATCCAAACACTCTCCTCTCACTGCACCTAAACTTTCATTGTGTCATCAGTGAAAGGCATACGAGCCCAAACTACTGATCAAAGGTCCCTCTGTACCCTGTGGGTATAATCTCATATGCCCCCTTCTCCATTTGGCCCCATTATTCTCTACTGCCTTCAGATGCAAATCATTCTTGACTTGGAAGCTCCCAGTCCCATTAGAATATGATGAATTGTTTTCTGGTCTTGTGACTGACTCCATATTGGGTTATCTGGTAGAAATGTAATGTGTTTGCTGACATCAAAATGCTGCTCCTCACCCAGGGGATTGACTGACAAAATCATTAGAAACCTGATGTAGTACTGGAGGCCTCCTGAGACTGCAGTACGTTCATCCCTCAGTGTAATGAATGCCTTCCTCTGGGGTATATTGCTGTCCTCCACATTCATTTCCTGGGCTTCTTCCTGGCTGGTCCTTCAAAGAAGATAAGTACTCTGGTGACTGGCCACCTCTATGACAGGGTCACTCACTCATCAGGGCATGCACACTCTGCTGAGCAATCAGGAGCATCTTGTCGTGCTCCAACTGTGATAGTTCACAAAACTTTCATAAGCTAAATCATAGTAACCACAACAGCAGCTCATATCTGCAGCACCCAAAGATGTACAAAGCATTTAGCATACATGCCCTCATTTGATCCTCTCATCAACCTCAGCGTGGTATGTCATCACCTGAGTCATTTTCCCCATTTTACAGATAAGGGAAGTTAGGCTAAAATACATTAAAGTGACTTATAATAAAGAGAAGAGCCAGGTCTTTGTACTCCAAATCCAGTATGTTTTCCATGAAGCCATTGCCGTTTGCTAATAACAAAAATCTTAAGGACCTAAAACTTCCTTTTATCCTGGTATTAACCAAAAGGTGGTGCTTCTAAGTGAATAACAAAGATATATTAGAATCTGGATGAACATGACCTTGGATAAATCATTTAATTTCTCTGGTGCTCACTCTGTGGCACACAGAATAATGGGGTGAGACTACATAAGGACTTTCAGGTGTCATTCAGCTTTAATATTCCATATGCTTTTATTATTAGAGGGTCCTTGACCAATACTTGAATTATTATATATCAAGAGGGCTAAGATCACATCAATCTGAGAAGGTGAGAAGGGGGAGGAGGTGAAGAACATAGTCACCTCTCAATTATGTATGTTGATTATCTAATTCAATGGACTTTCTATAGACAATTTAAAATGGAAGTTGGCTCTCTGCCCCACTGCCCAGAATGCTTGAGGGGCTCCTCCCTCAGCTGCCCAGATGGTAGCATTCAGGGAAGGCAAACTCATGTTAACAGGAGTCTGATAAAACATAACCAGGGAGAAGGATCCTAAGCAAAAAGCCATGTCACCATCCAAAGTCAATGAGAATGCTTTCTGGACAGCCTGCTGTTCTGAATTCCCCAAATCACTCCTTTCCTCTTGCATAGGACCTTGTTCATAAAAGTCCCTCAATAAATAGCATTGAAATTGAATTGAATTTAAAATAGAGGCTGATGCAGTTGCTTTTGTATAAAAAGAGAAGATGCTACTGACCCCTGTGAGTTTTCCTAGTATGGGAGTGGATCTGCATTTGGCTATCCTTATTTTTTGAAACCAACAAAAGGCATCTGTGAGAGGCAGCCAGAATCAGGGCAGAGGCTGCCACCATGGAACAGAGCAAGGCTGACTTGTCAGTAAGGCAATAAAAATGACACTCTTATGACTTCCATAGTTTTGTGGGGAGGATGTTCTTCACATCAGTACCAACACAGTTTACTCCAGAACTTGGTCCAATGATGGTCTTTGAGAGTTGCTATGGCCCACCTGGTGATAACCCTCCACAGATTTAACCAGGCTGATCCTCAAACAACAGGCATACAGGTACACCACTGGGTTTAGGTTCAAAGTCTTTCCAATTTGGGAGAATCTGCTAAAGCTTGACCTCAAAGGCAAATAAAGCCTTTAGGAGCATATGATTATCTGTATGACATAATGGAAGCATCTGAAGAGGCCTTTAGTATAATAATAATGATGATAAAGATAATACAATTCACATTCATATGACATATTCTTCTCCAAAAGGCATGGTGCCTGAGGAAAGAATGGTACAGTGAAAATAATAACAATTTTTTTTTAAATGGCTAGCACTTATACAGCATTTTAAGGTTTGCAAAGAACTTTACAAATATCACATTTTCTCCTCACAACAAGCATAGGAGAGAAATGCTATTGTTATCTTTATTTTATAGAGCAGGAAATTGAGACAGACAGAGGTTAAATGACTTATCCAGGGTCCTAAAGGTAGTTTCTGAAGCCAGATTTGAACTCTGGTCTTCCTGACTCCATTTTCAGCACTCTATCTGCTATGTCAACTAGCTGCCTAGGTGAACAGAATCAGAGAACCTGGTTTCAGATCTTGTCTTTGATACTTGCTGTTTGGGTGACCTTGGGCAAGTCACATTCTATCTCTGAGCCTCAGTTTTGCCCATCTGTAAAATAGGGGTAGGCAGAGGCAGATGACTTTCTGAGATCTTTTCTAAATTAAGTCTAAAGTCGTAAGAACTTTGCAAAGCAGATTGCGTGTGTGGTTTGTCCTTCATTCTTGAAGAGGACCATGACATTGGGAAGATGGTGCCATGACATGCAAGTGAATTGGATTTAAGCAAGCGAGGGCTGCACAGTCACCAGACTCACTTTCTCCTCCAGAGCCATCTACATGTGTGACCAGACATGTATTACAAAATTATCATTAGCCTTTTAGAAATGAAGAAACTGGGGCTCAGAAAGGGAAAATAACTGGTCCAGAGTCACCCAGTTTTTAGCTTCAGACAGAGTCTAGTATTCTTCTCATTATATCATTATATTCTTCCCATTATATCACATTGGCACAGAAGTCACCATCTTGGTCTTAGCAGAACAGAGGACTATTTCCCTCATGCTCAAATGTTGGAGGCATAGCTAAAGAATAACTCCTTATGAGATACAAATGCAGAGATTTCATTCTACCTAAGCTCTGGTCTTCTCTTAGCCTTATAAAGGGTCATTTATCCATTAGATCAGTTTTGTTCAAAGAGGTAGAAAAAGCTTCCCTGTTGATTCCAGGATCTCTCCTTTCTCTGAATTCTGAGTTTATGAACATACTGTATGTACTTGTAATGCATGTTGTACCATTTTGTTATTTAACTTTTGTAGGTGCTAATCTTATCTCATCAATTAGGTTGTAAACTTTTGGAGTGGAGGGACCACGCTACATAGTCTTCTATAGATCCATTATCACCCTTGGCACAAAAATTGCACTCCTTACATATATATTTAGTGGATAGTTGGTTAAATGAATGAATGAACGAATGAATGGAAGAAAAGAAAGCCCATGGATTCACTTCCCTTGTTTCTAGGAGAAGGACAGACTGGTATATGTATATGTACATGCATATGTATATACAGATATACATATGTGTATATATTTATTAATTAGCTTACCAATATATAAGTATATTATGAACATATGTATTATATACACATATGTAAGCATATGTGTATATAATGCAGATGTGACACACCTGTGTGTATACTATACATTTGCATGATACACATATGCATGCGCATATAGTACATATATAATAATATTTATATATATTGCAAATATACATATTTATTAGTAAGCTGATAGATACTGGTACTCATTTGCAAGGCTGTACTAAGTTTCTATATTTTATTAGCTTTCCATTCCATCCCTAAGGACAGGGATGTGTGTATGTGAACATGTATATTATATATAAATATATAAATATTATACACACACATACATATACATTGCATGTGTATGTATATATGTATATGTATTTTTTTCCAGGAATTATGTAAAAGGCAGGCTGACAAATCGAACAGAGTATTGGACTAGATGTCAGAAAGAGGTGGGTTTAAAGCCTGTCTCATACCTACTGTAATTTAGCCTCTTTGAGAATCAATCAGCTCCCTCATTTGTAAAATGTAGCTAAAAGACTTACCATTTCTGGGTTGTTGTAAGAGTCAAGTGAGATAATGTATATTAATTTTTTACAAACTGTAAAGCTTATGTAAAAATCAATTATTCCCATTCTTCACCTGCAAAATGGGTACAGTTGTATTTTTACTCTCTACTTTACAGGATATGGTGAGGGGAAAGCTTTGTGACCTGCTTTTCTTCTTATCAGTGTCCCAGCTCTCCCAGCACCTTCTGCCTAAGTTGAATTCCTTCTGGAGGTCTCAAACAACGTCATGTCCTCCGATCTCTGCCAAAGCTCCTTTCTTGTAGTCTGTGCCTGCCAAGGTGACACCATCAAATAAATGCCTTTCCTCCAATCAGTGCTCTGAGCTGACACCCTGATTTGCATTTCAATTTGACTTCCTTTGGATAGTTCCAGCCAAAGCCAGAAAATCACTGCCTGTGTCAGTCTCCCTCCTGTTATGTTTTGCATCTTTCCCTGCTTGGTCCCCATCAAGGGCTATTCTTTCCTTGACATCTTGCTCCCTTCCACAGAGAAAAGTCATCCTTTAACAGCAGTTTTATTGCCCGGTGATATTAACACAATGAAGGAAATCGCTGCTAATTTTTATGAATTATCTCATCATCTGCAGCTAATTAACAGCTGCTGAAAGAGCAGGCCTTGCTTTCCCTCAGAGAGTCTTTGCCTTGGAGCACTCCAGAATTCAGCTCAGCCTGGTCATCAACTGTGGGGGAAGAGTGGGGTTGACTCTCTCTGCTTACATTCCAATGGGGAGAAGGTGTCCCTAGCCTTAGTGCTGTATCCTCCTGACCAAAGGGTAGATGGGCTTCTTGGAGTTCACCAGTGTGTATTCAGCACTTGCCTGGCTGCCTGCAATGGGGATGATTTAGGTTAGCTGGAAACTTTATTAACATCTAATCTAACTGGGCTGCTGCTGCTCTCAGTTCTCATTACCCTCCTTCTTTCTCCAAAAATCAAGCCTTAGCCTCTATATTTCACTGAAGCGGGCCATAAAGCTAACTGAATGGAGCAACCAATAGCTAAATACCACTTATTTAGAAGCTAATCCAGGCCCAGGTGGAGAGTAGAAGATTAGAGAGACAAGAGAGGGAAGAAGAGATAAGGGGGAAGGTGAGGGTCCAGCACTCTGGGTTTAGGGATGAGGAATATGAGATTCAGAGAAGAGGGACTTGCCTGGGGTCATATAAGTGGCTCAGACTCCAAATCCTGTGTGGTTGGCACAGACAGATTAATGGAATATAGAGCCAGGATGCACAATTCTGGGCCCTTGTCTCAGAGCCTACAAAGAAAGGGAACATCGATGTGAACTCTTAGAGGGTAAACTGGTAATGAGGTAGATTAATGTCTGGGTGATAGCACAGTTCTAACATTTGCAAGCAACCACATGGAACTGTGTAAAGAGAGCACTAGAGTCCATCCAAGTGCTGGTGATTGTTGGTAATCATTCAAATATATACCAAAGGGATAAAAAGACATAGGAAACAGTTTAGCACAATGGAAAGGACACTGGTCTTGGAGTCAGGAGACCTTGGCTTCACTTTCTCTCCCTTAGCCTCAGTTTCCACCTGTCAAATGGAAATGATAACACATACCACTTCCCTCATATGGGCTGCTCTGGGAATCAGGTCATGGATGGGACGTAGATCTTAAAGTTACCATTACATCATGATGTCAGCAAGAGGCATTGGAGAGGGGAGGACAGATATGGTTTTAGGACCAGGGACTGCCTGTGTCAGTCTCCCTCCTATTATGTTTTGCATCTTTTCCCTGTTGGTCCCCATCAAGGGCTATTCTTTCCTTGACATCTTGCTCCCTGCCACAGAGAAATGTCACCCTTAGGACCAAGGTTCAATCCTACCTCTGTAGGCAGTGTGTGACTGTAGGCAAGTAAGCCTCAGTGACTTAGGCAATAATTCAGGACTTGTAGTTACAGAAAAGATATCAAATTGTATTGGCAGAGGGAATTCCTTGGGCAACCTGCCATCAATGAAATTAGAGACCCAACTCCTAACCTACTTAGAGAGCAGGAGGAGGCTAAGGTCAGTGCTTGGAGAGAGTATCTCTGAACAACAGTAGTTAATTATTTGGAAGACAGGAATTTGGGGGTAATAGATCATAGATTTACAGCTAAGAAGGACCTTAGAATGTTTATCAAGTACAAACCCCTCATTTTACAGATCTGATAAGGAATCAGAGTCCCCAAGAGGTTAAATGAATTCTTTAGTCACACAGATAATACCTGTTGGAAGTGGGATTAAACAAGTACCCTATCTACTTCATCACATGTTGGTGGGACCACGTCAAGTCATTAGAACACAGTGTAATGGACATAGGCCCTTAAGCCAGTATTGGGAAAATAGGCTTAAGACAGACTACTCAGTAGCAATCTACTCAGGATCAGTGTACCCTGGAGAGCCACAGAAGTGGCACAGTCCAGGATCATATTCTCACAGAACCATCACTAATTTGTGGTCCAGCTGCTGATTTCAGTGCCTCAGTTTCCCCATTATCAGGATGCAGTCTTTTCACTGGTGCTTCGTGTACTCTATAATTAGCAGTTACAGAAGTTGGAGATGTGCTGTCTACATGAATAACTCAGGAACAAGGAGTGGGACCTATTGGGGATCCGCAAGAAAAGATCATGTTGAAGTAAGGGGTGGGAAAACAAGCTGGGAGCTGATGAAGCCCAGGGAATGCTATCTGTATGGGAAGAGGATTTATGCTGAGATTATACAGAGTAGAGAAGAGCAGTGAATAGAAAGGGTTGGTCAGGAGGAAGGATTAAATGAGCTATAGAAGGAGGTTGGAGCCCTTTGGCTACATATCCCAAAATAGACAGGGAGGGAGAGAAGTAGGTTTGGGTTGTGGGGAGGGCAGGCAAAGCCTCTGATTGGTGGCTGTGTCCCAGGCTCTGGAATGAAGGAGAGAGGGACCTTGGCTTAGGAAAATGAAGATTTCCTAGATGCCCCTCTTGTCCTTGTAATACCAAAGTTGAGTCTCTGGCCTTTTCAATTTTAGCAAAATACACTGTGTGAAGTACCTGACCTTTCAAAGGAGGATTGTGCAAGCTTGGCCCTACCTCAGGTGGGCTCCCTGGGGCTTTCTGACTTGGACACCCAGATCCCATATGAGCAGGTGTCATCACACCATCCAAAGCTGAAGCCACAAGGGGGGGATCATAATTTTCTAACCTTATCCACACACGCACACATGCACACAGAATCCTATTGTGTTGTCATCATTGCACATACAAATACTGGCTGCAGGGAGTTTGGCCTAGGGAGATTTAAAGTTGATATATGGAGAATAGAAAACACAGGAGGAGGAGGAACTGAGGAACATCACTGGACAAGGGAGAGCATGAAGAGGCTTCTGAGTGAGAAAAGCTGGCACTATGGGACTTGGGCAAAGGGAGTGGTGAAAGGAAAAGCAAAGGATTTAGGGAAGGAAAGACACATAGAGTAAGCTTGATAGAGAAAAGGAAAGAACATTGAGCTAGGAGTCAGGAAAGATAAATTCTCTTCCCAGCCCTGCCAGCAATCATCTGTGCGACCTTGAGTGAATCACTGACTTTTCTGGGCCACAGAATCCTCATCTTCTGGTTGTGCTTGTCCTTCATTCTCCAAGAGGACCATGACATCAAGAAGATGACATGACTTGCACTTGACTTTGATCTGAGTGAGGGAGGGCTATGCAAGGTCACCAGCCTCACTTTCTCCTCCAGTCATCTGAGTCCAGTGACCTGATATTGATCAGAAAGACTGGAGATTGCCCAGGATGCAATGGGAGACCCTGGCCATTTTAGGCTAAGGTCTTATCAGATTCTCACACTCATTCAATGACTAGGACTCTTTAAGTAGTTATTCATGGGATGGCCTCTTTTAATAAAGAAAGAAAAACAAAAAATCAACCTGGGAGGGGAAAACCCTCAGGGTTCCTGGGTAAAAGAGAAACAATTACTATTTAGTATTTACATTCACTCCGTACTAAGTGGGCAGAGACCTGTTGTCCAATCTATGAGCTCCAGAGTGAACTGGGCTTAAGGATCATCTTTGAGCAAGAAATATCATGAAGGGATTGTACTAGATGGTCTCTAATGCCTCCCCCTCCCACCCTCCCACCCTCTCAACTACAACATTTAGATTAAATGGGAAGAATAGAAAACATGAGCCATGCTAGAGAAAGGATCCAGAAAGAACAAAGCTTCCATTGATTACACAAATGTAAAGAAAAATAACATTGAAAGACTTCTGAACTTCAATCAACTCAGTGACTAATGGTGGTGAACTTTAGGTGCAGAAACGAATGAATGAAAAAGCATTTATGTGTTTGTGATGTACCAGGCATATATAAAGTAAAGTAGTCCTTGCCTTCAATGCTCTTACATTCTAAAAGAGGAAAACAATACTTAGAGAAGGATGGTGACTTTCCCTGAGAAGACACAGAGGTAGTGAATGGAGCCTTGGGGAAATTGATCAACTTGTCCTTTCCAAGAGTGGTGTTGTTGATGTGATTAGTATTCTAGGAGAAAGAGCTGGAAATTAGGGTAAAGGAAGAAGGATGTATGGTGATATGCCAATTATTTATAACATGATGGGTCTAGAAGAGCCTAGATATGGCGAATGCAAATGGCTGGGGTACCAATCAAGGGCACAGGTTTCAGCACCTAGAAAAAGCCATACATTAACAAACAGAGCCAATGTGTTGTGGAGGTTTTGTTCTAGTTATTGTTGGGTTAGCTGTACTTCTTTCAAGGGAGGGTTCTATTGAGGGATAAAGAGCCACTGAACCATTGGTAAGTGAGAGTGATGTAAAAAAAGAACATCAATCAGACTTTTTTTTTTTAAAGCAAGGGACAGGATAGGGAGAATATTTTGAAGAATACATGTGAATACAGAGAGATCTAGTGAGCTAATCTCCTCTCAAATAGATCCTTTAGCTCCTCCCAGTTTGTCAAGGACTAGAAGTAGAGGCCCTCGTGTTGGACCCTGATTTTCTAATCTCGAAAAAAGTAAACAAAAAAGAACACAGCCACTCATCAGCACTTGACCCAGTGCCTTTCTGGTTGTGAACACTCCAGCCAATGGAGTGGAAGCTCCACCACTGTCTCCTTGGGACACTGGTGAAGCTTCACGTTTTATGACAGACTTTTTCTGGGCAGCCCTGTTTGCTTCCATCTACTTTACACAGAGGACTAAGAATGAACCCCAGAATGATAGCCCAGTGATGAGTCTGAGTTCATGATCATAATAATTATGTTTGGAGGGACCTTAAAGGTCAACTGGTCCAAGCTCTTTGTTTTACAAGCAAAGAAACTGAAGTCCAGAGAAGTTATGTGACTTGCCCAAAACGAAAAGAATTGGGATTTGAATCCAGGTCTTCTGACTTCAAATCCAGTACCCTTTCCACAGTATCATATTGTCTCTCCTTGGAAACTACTGCAAGGAAATAAGGCATAGCTATGTGTTTCCCCATCCCTAGAATAACTTGGTCCTATGGGTCTTTTCCAGGCCATTAGGAATAGACCACTAAGGGTCACATAACCCCTCTGTCTAGGCTCCTTATATCCAACAAAGTATCCTAGGCTTAGGAAAATCATCCCATCTCTGCTATTCTTGGCTCCGACAAAAGTTGCTTCCTCTAGTAGGTTCTCTAGCCCTACTCCCATCTCAAACCTAATTGGGTTGATTCCATCCATCCTGTCATCTGCCCTGCTTCTGGTGAGCTTCTCTCCACACCTAGATCCACACTTCTGGAAGCCAGAATAAATGTCATCTGTTCCTGGACGTAAATGGAGGAGTTAACACACTCAGTTTTAGAATTCTGGGCCAAAATGTCTACACTGGTGAGTGATTGAGTGTAAAGTCAACTATCTGGACACCCTAAGCCACCAGACAAGACTACACTTTTCATCTAGCCATCTGCCTCTGTTACTTCATCACTTATCCTGATTCTTGCATATTATGATGCCTTCTCCTTTTTCCGTTTCTTACTCTGGGCTCAGTATCAAGTCAATATCACCATTGTTCTTAGGAAGGGTCAGAGAAAAGTCTTGAATTTCTACCTAGAAAGATAGAGGAGGCACACCAATTGACATCAGCTCACAAGTGGCTTCCTTCCCTGAGCATCACTTCCATAAGATTTCTCAAGCCCCTTCGGTTTCTATTTTGTATCTGCATCCCCAATACTTAGCACAGTGCTTGGCATAGAGCGAATGCTTAATAAATAAATTTTTGCTATTCAACCTTGAGATAATGGAAAGCTGAGTCCAGATAAGAATAAACTAGCACTCAAAACCAACCTCAGACACAGCCTCCTCAAACTTTCTCCTTTGTAAAGGAGGTAAATTAAGGTGGTCTTTGATCTTACTGAGTTTTCCTAAACAACCAATAACCAAATATGAACAACCTGATAACGTTATAAGGCATTGCCTATTGGATAAAAGTAATTGATTCACTGGCTAACATTCAGCCATATCTTTGAGAGCATCTAAAAACCACAAGGGGGCCTCACTCTGAAGTAAGTCAGTTCTAGAACCTGGAGGAATACTGAGCTCTTAAGGATTATTCATTCTTCCCTTAAGTAGGAGGAGAGCTCTGGTTCTTTGCTTATCCCATCCACAATTATCTCTCACAGCAGAAGGGCTTGGCCACAGAAGACATGAGTGCATTCGGACAATGAGTGGAATTCAGAAACACTGTTGCAGCCTAGGTTCCCCTCACCTGCTCAAAGCAGCAACCAGGGTGGTGGAGTGGAATGAATGAATGAATGAATGAATGAATGAATGAATGAATGAATGAATGAACTGGGAGCAATAGCTTAGCAACCAGGGTGGTGGAGTGGAATGAATGAATGAATGAATGAATGAATGAATGAATGAATGAATGAATGCACTAACTGGGAGCAATAGCTTTAGAGTTGGAAGGATGCCCCTCTAGTTCAACCTCATTTTACATATCAGGTGACTGAGGCCGAAAGGACTTAAGTGCCCAAGTCACAAGGAGTGAAGGTGACAAGTTTAAGAGTTCATAGTCATGACATTTATGTTTGGAGAGACTTTAAAGGTCATCTAGTTCAAATCCTCCATTTTACAGGCAAAGGAACTGAAACCCAGAGAAATTTAAGTATGGTAGAGCTAGGGTTTTGAACCAATATACTTGGTTCTAAATCCAGCGTCTTTCTACTGCATCAAGCTGTCTCCCTAGATTCAAATCCAGCTTTTGTCACTTACTATCTATGTGACCTTGGACAGCTCACTTAGCCTTTTTGAATCTCAGTTTCCTCTTCTATAAAGAGGATAAAGACATTGGATGAACTGTAGCCCCTTTCAGCTGTAGATTCTATGCTTTTTTGTAATAAGAGGAATAGGACTAGGCTTTCTCAGTCCCTACAGGTCACTAGAACAATAAATAATTCTCCCAGCCCCTCTTCCCTGCCCAATGCCTGTCTGAGTATGAAGTGCCAGGAACATTTAACAGAGCTGAATAAACAGCTATAATAATATATGTTCAGCCATTAGCCACACAAGCAATCAAAGATCACTGCTATATGATTCCTGGTTAAACATCATTCGGAATCTAATAAATAAGTGGCTATAAATAAAATCCGAGTGCAGGATTGTCCCTCCAGAGTTGTTCGGGCACAGCACTTATTTTTAGCCTAAAGGTGCAGTCTTCATGACTCCCATGAAATGTTTTTCAGTTAATTTCTCTCTCCAAAGTGTTAGTAAAGGAAAAACCACTCGGGAATGGTGAGAACATCTGAGAAGTCTATCTTTGGTATCTCTTAAGGAATAGGACTGTTGGAATCTGTTCCTTGACCCTGCATCCCTCTCTTCCTCTCAAGTCAAGCAAGTCATTAGTTAAGGGAAGGTCAGAGTAGCAGCCCTGGGATTAGTCACAGAAGGCAATTTTGGAAGGAAATATCAATAATTGTCATTATCATCCACCTCCAGTTTAACAATTATGAAGGGTATGCCACACAATAAACCTCTGGGATAGGCAATTATAATAACTAACCATTTTCATTTTTTCCAGACTTACAATTTCATCTATAAAGGAAATTCCTCTACCATTATAGATCCACTGTAGATCTTAGAGAGTTACCTGGGAAATTCAGAGGTTAAGTGACTGTGCCAAAGGTGTACTTGAGCCCAAGTCATCCTGACTCCAAGCCTACCTATCCACTATACTGTGAACTATATTATATGCCTCTCAATTCATTGTACAAAGCATTATTGCTCCAAATTTACAATCAGGAAGAAAATGAGACTCAGAAGTAAAATGAGTTGTCTGTGGTCACACAGTAAGTAGAATCAGGAAGCAAACCCTGGTCTCCTGATTCCAAACCTGATGCTTTATCCATTGCTCTACCCAACTTCTATTAGTACAGTGGAAATAACTTTGACTTATAAGTCAGGAGAGCTAGTTTCAGATCCTGCCTCTGGCACTCACCACCTGTATGTGTGATCTTGGGCAAGTAGCTTCTCTCTGGACCTCAGTTTTCTTTCTTGTCAAATGAAAGAGTTAGACTAGACAGCCTCCAAAGGCTCTTCCAACTCTACATCTATGATACTATGGGATGATCTTTCATTTATATTTAAAATAATATATAACGTCCTCTAAGCAAAGTCGAAGCAGAAGGAGCTGAGAGCATGGTGACTGGGCCATGGCAGTGCTGATGTAGCAGACCAAGGAAAGGATCAGAAGAACCCACATGTCTCCTGTCTCCAAGTCTAATGTTATTTCCATAATACCATTATGCTTCAATTACTCACTCAATAGTTCAATATTATTATTGCTTTGCCTCTTCAAAAACAGGAGGGTGCAGTACTCAGACATTTTGGGAGTGGTAGAAACCCTATTACTAATGGTTCCTAATAACATAATGGTAATTTTTTAATCAAATATTTTCAGATACATTCTATTCTACATTTAACGACATCACAAACAACTTAGTGGGAAAGATATGACTGTTTGCTACCAATAAGTGTTTTATAATTAGAAATAATATTGGGTTGGATAAAATCCTATAGATCGATAATAATTTTCATTTTCCCCTTTATTTACATAAGACAGGATTTGGGGGGATTGCTTCTGCTTATCACTTTTCCCTTAAAACATTCAAGACATTTTCTCATACATTTGCTGTCTTGTGTCGGTAAATACCTTTGTAATGTAATCATGGAACGGTAATATACCCCACCGGATGCTGCAAGATCAGGAAGAGTAAACCCAAATTGGAGAGAGCTATCATTACATTTTCATTTCAAATTAGCTTTGGGATGTTTGTTCATTCAATTCAATTCAACAAACATTTATTAAATGCTTATTAGAAGCATAGGACCATGTTAGGTGGTGGGGCTACAAAGACAAAGTACAAAACTAGTCCCTACCCTTAAGCAGCTTACCCTCTACTTGGGATAGTCATTTTTACGTTAAACTTTTGCTTCCCTGCCTCTTTAAGCTTCCTAATTTTGGACAAATTTTCCATAGTATAAACAAGAGAAAATATTTATAGGAAAAGTAAAAATAATAATCATGTAAATGGGCATGCACACTGCTGAAGCAGGCAAATGTTTGATGAGATGTGTTATAATATTGAACGCATTTGATGATTGTTTCTAGACCAAGCCAACTTTTGATTACATAATCAATTGTACCAGTCTCAGATGATTTTCCATATAGACTGAGCATATACATTAATGTGTGATCAACTCAGATAACATGAAAATTGGTCTGCCGCCTGTACCTGCATAACCATAGAGGAGGAACACACAGCCAAGTGGGAGGATTTGTTCTCTGTGTTTTTCAGGCACTACAGCCCTAGTCCTCACAGATCCCCTGAAAATACCTAGCAGAAGCCCAGAATTCTGAGGACTCTTTTGAGGAATGCTGATATAGGGAGAAGAACTGGATTTGAGTCCTCCTAGTTTTGTCATTAACTAGCTGTGTGACCTTGGGAAAGTCCCATTACCTCTCTGGGTCTCAGCTTAATCATCTATAGCTTCAATGATATATAATGATACTTGCATAAATTAGGATGAAAGAGGAAAGTCTATATAAAGTACTTTACAACCTTAACGGGTCTTATGAATAGAAACTGTCATTGTGGTGTTGCTATTATTCTAGAATGTTGAAATGGACAAAGAGATCAAAAAACTACTTTGGGACAAAAGATTCTTGACTTATGGGAAAATGTCACTTTCTCCAGTCTTAGTTTCCCCCCTCTCTATCCACCATCATGGCAAGAAATGACCATATCTTTTAAAGCCAGTTCCAGAGATGATCCACGTGATACAGACTCAGACAATACTCCCTCACCATGCATCTCTCTGAGATCCCCATGTATAATAAATGGCTAGGTTACTAAAACAATCAAATAAAGTATTTTCCTTTCCATAACCTCATGACTCAGTGGTCTATTCCAGTGAGGCACCATTTTGTTTGAGGCCAAGTTACCCAGGTATGGGATTCCATCCTGTCTAAGAAGATCCTATGGAAGTTTATCTGCTTTGGATTTATCAGTCTGTGATACTCATATAAAAAAATTGATTGGAATAGAATAGGTTCTTCTTCATAGGATGAATTTCTCTATATGTTAAAACACTTTTCCCTCCTATGCAAAGCATATACTTTCCTACATACTATTTTACCTGAAACCCAAGCTCCTAAAAGGGTCTTACTCCAGTTCATCTTTTCTTCTCAAAGAGGACCCAGTAACATGCATGGTGCAATGGGAAGCTTTCTGGTCTTGGAGTCATACTATTTGGTCCATGGTTAAAGTTCTTTAACCTTCTAACCGTAAGGCCATGCACAAGTCACTTTACCTTTAGGGACCTCAGTATCTTCATCTGTAAAATAAGGGGATAGACTAAGTTATGATCCCTTCCAGCTCTTAAGCCTAATGGTTCTATCCAAGAGGTGTTTTTCAGAGGCAGTGGGCCACTTCCTGGTGACCCATGAAGAATCATACCAGGACCACGAGCGCCACAGGCTTCTGGTCATTTAAGAACACATGGGTGACATGGTTGTCAGAAAGGCATGTCCTAAAAGTCTTCAACAGACGTGATAGTGTATCATTTGCTTCCATCATTGCTCCAGCTTAAGTGTCTGCATTTGCCAACACTAGTTTGTCTCGAACTCTAGCTGGCTTTTCTGTTCCAAGATCTGATTTATGCCAATCCCACTTTGTTAACTTGACCTGTTCCTTAGGCTGTCTCTTGCCCTTGCTACCGACTCAGTGCTCTTTTGCTCCCTATATCTGCTGGACTCTTTGGTGTGTGACAGGCCTGTGCAATGTGGGCTGCTCCCATTCCTCTGTACCTTATACCTCCTTTGCAAATAGTGAGTTCATCAGCTGCCCGACTGAGCCGCGGCTGCCCTCTGCTGGTCTGAGTAAAAAGCCACAACCTGAAGAAACCCAGGGTAGCCCTGGTTAACTTTCACTTTACCAGTGCCCTGCCTCAGGACCTAACATTAGGCACTCTGTACTTTTTTGGAGGGAAAGGATACAGGAATTTCCTGAACCCAATATCATAGAATATTAGAGCTGAAATTCCCTTCCATTTACCCTGTGTATATATTTGTTTGCATGCTGTTTCTTCCACTTGAATGTGAGCTCCCTTGGCGGGGCGAGGCAGGGACTAATTTTACCATGTTTAATCATCAACACAGCACAATTCCTGGTACTTAATAAGCCCTGAACACATGCTTGCTGATTGACTGACAAAAAGGAAGCTTAGAGCTCACAGAAAGGCCACTAGTGAGCTAATAAGGGAGTTTCAGACACAGAGTGAGAAGACCTGAGTTTGAAAACCGGCTGTCATTTATTAGCTGTTTGACTGTGAGGAAGTCCCTTCACTACTTTGAACCTCAGTTTTCCCATCTGTACAATGGGGACAACCACAACAACTTGGACTGAACATCACAAACCCACCTCACAGGGTTATTGTGAAGAAAGGTTTGCAAACTGGACCGGGCTCCAGAAATAGGAGTTGCTGTTGCTGTTACCGTTACTATTAAACAATGACAGATCATCAATTCAGCTTCACACCTGAGCATGTGACTTTTCAGCTTCTTCTCGAAGAGGCTACCTATCTTGCCCCAATCTCTCTGCTGATGTCCCATCTTGCATCTCCAGCTGCCTTGCAGACTTCTCAAAGTGAATGTCCAGGAGACATCTTAAACTCAGCATGTCCAAAAGGAAACTCATCTTTCCCTCTAAAACCCTGCCCTCATCTACCTTCCCTATTACTTTAGAGGGTAACACCATCCTCCCAGTCCCTCAGGCTCACAGACTAGGAGTCATTCTGGACTCCACACTATCTCTTGCCTCCACCCCCATATCCAAGTTGACAAGGCCTGTTGGTTCCATCTCTGCACCATCTATCTTTCCAATAAGCTCCCTTCTCTCCTCTGACATTGTCTTCTCTCTGGTGCAGGCCCTCAGTCGCCTCACAGGGGACTACTGCAGTTGTATTCTTTAATCCACCTACATTGGCCTCCTTTCTGTTCTATGAAGAAAACATGCCATCTCACGGCCCCAGGCAGGCATTCTCTCTGGCTGCCCCCATGCCTGCAACATTCTCCCCACTCTGCTCCAACTACTGGATTATATTAAATGCCAGTTATAATCCCACCCTCTACAGGGAGCCTTCCTTAATCCCTCTTAATTCCAGTGCCTCCCTTCTGTTAATTATTTTCTATTTATCCTATATATAACTTGCTTTGCCTACATTTCTTTGTAAGTAGTCTCCCCCAATAGATTGTAAACTCCTTGAAAGCAAGGACTGTCTTTTGTCTCTTTTTTCTATTCCCAGCACTTAGTGTAGTGTTTGGCACATTTGGTGCTTAATATTTATTGATTGAAGACATTCAGTGACCTCACCCTGGGGTCAAGCTTATCTAATCCAACCTCTTCATTTTACAGAGGAAGAAACTGAGTTCCAGAGATGTTAAGTGAATTTTCTAATCAAAAGGCATTTATTAAACACTTACTACATGCCAGGAACTGTTCCAGGTGCTGAGGATCCAAAAATGAAACAGTTCTTGCCTCAAGGAACATAGAATTATGAGAGAAATAGTATATATACACATATATGTAAATAGAAAACAGACAGAATTAAATACTAATTAATTTAGGGAGGGAACTAGCTGCCTGGATGGGGGCAGGGAATCTGAAAAGGCCTCTAATAAAAGGCCACAGTGCAAAACCAGGATTAAAACTCAAGTCATAGGATCATAGATTTCAAGTTAGGAGGGATCTTATAAGCATCTTTACAGATGAGGAAACTGACCCAAGATCATATATGGAATAAGTTTAAAGGCTGGCTTTGAACTGGTATACTCAGACTCCAAATCCAGTGCTCTTCTTGCCATGCCATGTTCATTATATCACTCAGCTGAATGGTCTGGGAACATTTCCTGGCCTGTTTTACAGAGCTCATCCTTCATAGTTTGGTAGCTGAGTGTGAAATTGTGTTCTCCAGTGTCTTTCCTGATTACTGAACTTCTAGAGCTGCCCTGCATTATCACAGGTTATGAAGGGCTTTAAATGCAAAACAGGAGATTTTATGTTTGATTGTGGAGCTGACAGGGAGACATTGGAGTGTACTGAGTAAGGGAGGAGGTGACATGATCAGACCTTCTCTTAAGGTGAAAGCTGAGTGAAGGCTGGACCAGAGTGAGGAGAAGATTTGTGGCAGGGAGAACAAGCACCAGGTTATTTGGGCCTCGGTTTCCTATAAAATGAAGGGGTTGATATAAATAGATGCTCTCGAAGGTCCCCTCCAACTCAATCTTTTAATCCCAAATTCAGACTCAAACAATGACTACCTGGTGGTCTGCTTCCTTCTAGCAGGGATGAAGCAACAGCCTCTGGATCTCTGAAGGCCCTGTCAGAGCTAATCTTCCCCTCTGGGATACTGTCTCTGTGACAGTTTGAAAAAGTACTTAAGTAAATAAAGGCAGAGATCCACTGGGGGTAATCCACAAATAATTTCAGTCATTTGTTCTCTGTTCCATCTTCACTGACTAAACTTACTCCATTTAACAATCTTAATTCTTCCAGAGCTCTGGTTTTCCAAATTGACCTCATTGGGGAAACGAACATTCAACCATCATTTTCACATAAAGCTCCATTTATTATAGAAACCCCCACAGCTCCAGGAAGTGCAAAGAGAATTCATTAATTTTGTCCTTGGGAGTGTCCCTGCACCTCAAGTCCCTAGCTCCCACCGCTAAGGCCAATTGACTATGGGCCTAGATTCAGCTCACCCAGGTCCTACTCAGAGGGAAGTTCATATTGGGTTCCCCTTCAGTATGTTTCTTTAATGGGACTTTTTGCTAAAGCCCCTGGGGCTGTTTGCTTTCTTTTACTGTCATCCCTGGGAAAATCCATGTTCTTTCATCTGTGAGCTGGAAGCTCAAAGTCTCATGTCGTTAGATCCCTGCCACTGGGGGAAATTTATGAGCATACTTGGCAGCAGCAGCATCCCTTCCCCCTTCCAGCCCTTTCTGGAGTGTCACCTGTTCACTCCAGGCAAAATAGGTGGCATATCTTACAGCACAAAGTCAGGGCAGGGGATAAGGAGACAGGGAGAATAAGGTTCAAGACTTGGCTCTGGTACTTGCTACCAGTGTGACTTTGGCTAAGTCACTAAACATTCATTGACCTCAATTTTCTCATGTGTAAAAAGAGGGGATTAGATGAACTGGTCCCTGCTAGCTGTGATCCCTATGTCACTGAGTCACAAAACCCAGAATATCACCCTTGCACTCATAGTCCTTTACAAACTGAGAAGATTCTGCTTTGACCTTTAGAGGTTTTAAAGAGTCATTCCTTGCTCTGAATAGGCAAGTGATGGTTCCAACACAGACCATAAGTGCTAGGTTTTAGAATAAATTGGGGATGGAGACAGGATGGTGGTGGTACAGAGCTAGCTATAAACAATCAGGGAAGGCTCCAGGAGGACAAGACTTTAAAGCCATGTTTTGAAAAGGGCAAAAAGGCATGATTTATTGGCGAAGTGGTGTATCCTACCAGGGATACACCTGTGGAAGTCTATTGATGTATACAATCTACTTAAGAGTTTATTTTTCTTTTGTTTTTGGAAGGAGTGACTAGGCATATTAAGTGCATTTTGATGGAGAAATGTGGCAGAAAACAGAGATAATGATAATAATGATGATGATGATAAAGAAGAATTATCACCATCATATTATTTTTTCTTTATTTTCCTTTTTCTTTATAGCCATATATGCAATTGGCAATCTCACTCACTCCCATAACTCCAATGATCACATCCACGCCAAAGACTCCCAATCCTACATCTCCCAAGACCTCTCACCTGAGTTAGTCTCATACCTCCAAATGCCTGCTACACATCTCCACCTGGATATTACTCCACCCAACACCTCAAACTCAACCAAACTGAACTCATTTCTGTCCCTAAGTCTCTTTTCCCACCAAATTCCCTATTTCTGTTGATGGCTCCCAGACACCCAGGCTTGAAACCTTAGATAAAGAAACTAAATACAAATGAAGAGAGAGAGTAGGACCACTAGATAAGGGCAGACTTAACTGAGGAGGTAACAGCTGAACTGAATTCTTGAAGAAGGGGTTTCAATAAGTAGAAATGTGGACGGAATGGGAGAAGGAAGGACAAATTCCCAAACAATGAGTAGGGGAGTAAACAGTAAAATGAGGAGGGAAGTTATATAAGAGGGGAGACAGAATTCCTGCCTAGAATTGTGCTAGTGTTAGACAAATCAGGAAAGAAGAGTTTGAATAAAATTGTAGGGGGAGGAGTAAGAAGGAGAGAGAAAAGGGAGAAAATGGAAGAGAAGAAGGGAAAAAGAGGTGGAAAAGAAAGAGAAAAAGAAAAAGAGACAGAGACAGATTGAGAAAGAGTATTTCCAAAAAGCATGGAGTAATCCAGGAAGGTATATGGGAGGGCGAGGAAATGAAAATCAGAGAAAGATAATTTAAGTCAGGACAAGATGAATTTCATCTGGGAACTAAGGGAGGAATGAGGGGTGAATCTCTCAAGGTCTCTGACTAGCAGGTCTAGAATGATGGAGGCACATAGTCTAAAAGAATTAGGAGGATTGTGAGAGACAAGGAGAGGGAGAGAGACAGAGAGAGAGAGAGAGAGAGAGAGAGAGAGAGAGAGAGAGAGAGAGAGAGAGAGACAGAGACAGAGAGAGAGAGAGAGAGAGAGAGAGAGAGAGATTGACAGATATACTTGTCCCAAGCCCTCGGTTTCCAAACTTTTACTAGAGGGTTGGAGGAAGTTGATTTCCATGTGACTAAAGGATGATCCAAGTCTTGTAGCACCATATTAGAGGAAGGGGCACTACAGGCAGTGTAATTCTTGTTGGTGGGAGTGAGGGACTGCCATCAAGTTGCATTGCTGTGGAAGAATCAGAATAGAGACAAAATGCAATAAGGATATAGTAGAGGGAGGAGGTAGAAGGATGTCAGAAGGTAACTGCAGTACGACTTGCAGTGCAAGTGCTCAGCTTGTTCTAGTTGTTTCCAAGTACTAATCAGTTTGGAGAAGCCCTTAAAACACCTGATTGGAGAGAAGCCAAGAAGAGGGCTTGAAAAACCCTGACACTGCTAAGCTCTTCAGTGGACGAAGAAGGAACTGCAGAAGACAGCATGACTTCTACATGTCTTTTTCCCCATTTGCTGTAAGTTTGGGGTGGGTCTATGTTTGCTTATCTTAGTCCCTCACCAGGAACCCAGCAAGGTGAAGAGAGAGAAAAGAGGGAACTGAGATTCAGGTGGGAACTTGAAGGTTAATAAATAGCTGCCACGATTGCCTCAGAGGGGACACACTGAAGGGGACAAGAGAAGAAAGAATACAGGACGAAGATTCTAGTTCTAGTCCTGGTTCTGACATTAATGAACCTTGGCAAATCACTTTGATTCCTCGGGTCTGTTTCCTCATTTGAACAGGATGGTGTTTTTAAGTCCTTTTAAAAATCTAATATTCAATAATCTATCAGGGAGAAGGTCATATTCATTCCCAAGGATCCCAAATGTAAAATGGGGGTGCTGTCCATGGTACCAGGCAAGACAGAAATGAAGGGACCTTCAGCCATGCCAGCTAGCATCTGTGGCTCCTATGTACGGAAGCCAGCAAAGCACCTGCTCCACAAAGGGCTAACTTCCCAGGCAAGAAAGCTATTGCATGCAGAGGTAAATCCAAACAGCATGAAGCTGTGCTTTGTGCTTTCTGCTACATTTGCCCATCAGTGTATACTTAATGTGTCTGGCCAGTCCTACCCACCACAAACAAATAAGTAACAATAATTCAATACAATTCTAGGAAACACACAAACAAGGCACGGAGGGGCTATTGGGAAGCCCAGCAGCTGGCCGATATCATCCTGCTATCCAAATAGTCCTAGCCAGCAAAGCCTGGGTCCCTGTAAAACCAAGGTGGAGCATATGCCTGTTTATTCAAGTTAATGACACCTAATTTTGACTATATTCCATGTTTAGAGCCATGGGAAAGTTCTAGGAGAATACTTATGGAAATACAGTACACAAGTACATGAAATGCACACATACACACATAAATATATGTGCATTTCCAATTTATATTGAATTTGGCTTTGTAGTATAGCATATGTTTACTGAGGCAATTGTGTTATAGAATTATGCACTATAATAGATGAAAGGGAACCTCTTTGGTCATCTGGTCCAACCTGTACCTGAATAGAAATCCCCTCTACAACATTACCAAGAAGTGAGCATCCTGAGTCTTCTTGAAGAATTCCATCGATACTACAAACTGAAGCATCCCATTTCATCTTTGGGTAGCTCTAAATGTTATTTTTCCTTATTCTGAGGCAA
Source organism: Bettongia penicillata ogilbyi (assembly GCA_023548195.1). NCBI lineage: Eukaryota > Metazoa > Chordata > Mammalia > Diprotodontia > Potoroidae > Bettongia > Bettongia penicillata. Next base: position 1,999,744 of record JAJHZJ010000311.1, read on the forward strand.
AACTGTTCCCCTATAGCTTCTCTTCATTAAGTATAATTTTACCCTTCAGGGTCAAGTACAATAGGTCAAACCCTTATTCTACATGAGATCACTTAAACTACTGGAAGAGAGTGATTATACTTTTCTCTCAACCCATTTTTCTTATTCATACTAAATATCCCCACTTCCTTTAATTGATCTTTGCATAGCATGTTCTCCAGTCTCCTAACCATTCTGTCTACCCTCCTCTGGATTCTTTCTAAACTTGGTATCCAGAACTAAATGTAATGCTCCAAACATGGCCTTATCATGGAAGAGTACAGAAAAACTATAACTCCTTTACTCCTGGTAGATACGGCTTCACTTAATACAACTTAAGATAACATTAGCTTTGAGAGCTGTCGTGTCACACTGTTGATGTATATTAACATATTTTTTTAGATATGGGCAAGAATTTGTTCTGCATGATTATGTATATTTGTTCCAAGTTTTGTATTTCTTTTTAATGAGAGGAGAGAGAAGAAAGCGAAAGTATATTTTTGTTCACCGAATAAAATAATTGTTTTTTTAAAAAGATTCATGCTAGCTTGCATTCCACTAAAACTCCCCAGGCCTTTTTCATACTAGCTTTTGTCTAACCATGTTTTACCATTTTGTACTTTTGCAGTTGATTATTTGAATTTAAGTTTACTGATTTATATTTGCCTTATTAAATTTCACGTTTTCACATTTTATAGCATTCTAGCTTGTCAAGATGCTTCTGGACCCTGATTATCTACTTCTCACAGCCTTGCATCATTTGCAAACTTGATAAGCACGACTTCATTCAAGTACTTGATTTTTAATTTTAAATAAAAAGAGACAAGAATACCATAGCACCCCAAGGCACTCCTACAGGTCACATGAATCTATTAATCACCATGTTTCTAACAACGGTGATCAAGACAGACCCCTCCATCACTAATGCTCAGAACAACAAAAGGCACCAACCATGTTTTCAATAAACAATTGATCTATGGAGCAAGAAGGCATCAATTGTGGCCAATAACCTTGCTGAGGAGACCAGTCTCTATTCATAGCTAAGTTTTCTTATAGCCAACTAATAAGAGCAGGTAGAGTCTAGGATTTGGTGCCATCATCCTGTAGTCCTTCTTGTGCTGTCAGGAGAGCAAGATTGGCATATAAGTTTTATGGAACTTCAGTGTATCTCAGGAGAATTCCTTGAATGTCTTGTGCTATACAAATAGTCATAGCAAGAATACCATTCCATGGGCTCCATTCCAAGCTGGCAGCATATTAGGCACAGCATATATCAAAATGTTGGGCAATTATGACGATACAGGTTAGTGAGTTAATAACAGTTGTATCCTTAACATCTTCTGAGCCATTCAGTATGCTCTTGAGCATCACTTTGTCAGAGGTCAACAGACTTTTGCAATCAGAAGATATGGGATCCTGATGTCCTTTGGGTCCAGTGATTTTGGCTATTTCCAAATCCACCCAATTGTACTATCTTCCAGGAATTCAGGGCTTCTTAAATTTTTTCCACTTGTAACACTTGTAGTGCTTCTTAAGTTTAAGAACAGTTTAAGAAGCACTGTAGCTCCCAACCCCTTATGGGGTCTCAACCCACAGTTTAAGGAGCTCCAGAGGGCAGAACCCAAGATGGTGGAGTAGAAGCAGGTACCTGCCTGAGTTCCACCCCTCAAACTCCTCAAAAATACCTGTAAAAATGACTCTAAACTAATTCCAGAGCAGCAGAAGCCACAAAATGACAGAGTGAAACAAATTTCCAGCCCAAGACAACCTGGAAGGCTGACATGAAGAGTCTACTGTACCAGTCTCAGAGGAGTGCAGCACAGCATGGGCTGTGCCAGCACAGACAGGACTGGAGCAGGCCTCAGGGCACTGGCAGATGCTGCAAATTCAAGATTTCTCAAACCACAAATACCCAAGACAGCTTCAAAGGTCAGTAAGAAGGTTCTCTCACTTGAGTGAGAGGGGAGCATGGTCTGGCCCCTGCCCCAGACCCAGGGTAGCAGCAGCCACTGCCACAGCAGCAGTTTTTTTCTGTAGTTCTTGGGCTACAGACAGTGGAGGAATCGAGCAGCTGATCTGGGTCAAAGTCCTTGCTGGTAGTCCTGGGGCAAGGAGGAGTGCTGATAGAGTGGACCTGGTGGCAGCTGTGGAGAGAGAATCCTGTTTGCTGTCCAAGGGTAGAAAAGAGCTTAAATTTGTTTCACTCTGTCATTTTGTGGCTTCTGCTGCTCTGGAATTAGTTTAGAGTCATTTTTACAGGTATTTTGAGGAGTTTGAGGGGTGAACTCAGGCAGGTACCTGCTTCTACTCCACCATCTTGGTTCTGCTCTCTGGAGCTCCTTAAACTGTGGGTTGAGACCCCATAAGGGGTTGGGAGCTACAGTGCTTCTTAAACTGTTCTTAAACTTAAGAAGCACTACAAGTGTTACAAGTGGAAAAAATTTAAGAAGCCCTGAATTCTGGAAGATAGTACAATTGGGTGGATTTGGAAATAGCCAAATCACTGGACCCAAAGGACATCAGGATCCCATATCTTCTGATTGCAAAAGTCTGTTGACCTCTGACAAAGTGATGCTCAAGAGCATACTGAATGGCTCAGAAGATGTTAAGGATACAACTGTTATTAACTCACTAACCTGTATCATCATAATTGCCCAACATTTTGATATATGCTGTGCCTAATATGCTGCCAGCTTGGAATGGAGCCCATGGAATGGGCTTTATGCTTATGGTTGCTCACAGATAACACCTCTCCTGTGATTATACCACTTTGGAGGAACTGAGAACTTACATGTCCCTAGAGATATCTCTGAAAACAGCTGCACAAACTCTCTGAAACCTGGGGTAGTATACCCTGCACTTAACAAAGAGCTCAAAAGTCAAGTAATTGGCTGAGAAAATGACCAAAAAGGGGAAAAATAAGACTATAGAAGGTTACTTCCTTGATGAAAATGTATTTTCTTCTGTCCTTTTGGATGAGGAAGAGCAAAGCATACAACCAGAGGAAGACCTAAGCATACAACTAGAGGAAGACAGTAAGGTTAAGGATTCTACATCCAAAACCTCCAAAGAAATATGAAACTGTCTCAGGCCATAGAAGAGCTCAAAAAAGATTGTGAAAATCAATTAAGAGAAGTAGAGGAAAAATTGGAAAAAGAAATGAGAGCAATGCAAGAAAATCATGAAAAATGAGTCAACAGCTAGCTAAAGGAGACCCAAAAATGCTGAAAAAAATAACACCTTTAAAAATAGACTAACCCAAATAGCAAAAGATGTCCAAGAAGCCAATGAGGAGAAGAATGCCTTAAAAAGCAGAACTGGCCAAATGAAAAAACAGATCCTAAAACTCAATGAAGAAAATAATTCTTTAAAAATTAGAATGGAGCAAATAAAAGCTAATGACTTTGTGAAAAATCAATTAATTATAAAACAAAACCAAAAGAATGAAAAAATAGCAGACAATGTTAAATATCTTACTGGAGAAACAACTTACCTGGAAAATAGATTTAGGAGAGATAATTTAAAAATTACTGGTCTACCTAAAAACCATCATCAAAAAAGAGCCTAGATAGCATCTTCTAAGAAATTTTCAAGGAAAACTACCCTGATATTCTAGAACCAGAGAGTAAAATAGTCTCCTGAAAGAGACCCCAACAGAAAAACTCCTAGGAATATTGCAGTCAAATTCCAGAGTTCCTAGGTCAAGGAGAAAATATTACAAGCAGCCATAAAGAAATAATTCAAGTATTATGAAAGTACAGTAAGATAACACAGGATTAAGAAGCTTCTACACTAAGGGACTGAAGGACTTGGAATATTATATTCCAGAGGTCAAAGAAGGTAGGATTAAAACTAAGAATCACCTACCCAACAAAACTGAGTACAATACTTCTGGGGGGAAAATGGAATTTCAATGAAATAGAGGATTTCCAAGCATTCTTGTTGAAAAGACCAGAGCTGAATAGAAAATTTGACTTTCAAATATAAGAATCAAGAAAAACATGAAAGAAATCATAAGAAACTCATTAAAGCTGAACTGTTTACATTCTTACATGGAAAGATGATATTTATAACTTATGAGATTTTTCTCAGCATCAGGGTTGTGAGAGGGTCTACACACATACATATATACTTGGATGTATTTGTGTATATATACACATATATATATACATGTACATATGTATATATACATACATGTGTCTATATGTTTGTATGTGTACATATGTGTGTGTTATATGTATATATGCAGATGTGTATATGTGTGAATGTATATGAGTGTGTATTAACATATATGTATATATACATATATGTATATGGAGAGACAGAGAGAGAGAGAGAGAGAAATAGGGCACAGGGTAAGCTGAATATGAAGGGAGAATACCTAAAAAATAGAAAGTACTGTTGAGAGGAATGTGCTGGGAGAAAGAGAAAAGGAGAGGTAAAATATAGCAAATCATATCACATAAAAGAGACAAGGAAGAACTTTTACAATGGAGGGGAAGAAGGAGGAGGTGAGAGGGAATAAGCGAGTCTTACTTTCATGGGATTTGGCTTAACAAGGGAATAACACACACTCAATTGGGTATGGTAATCTATTTTACCTTGCAGGAAGGTGGGGTGGGGCACAGATAAGAGAGGGAAAATAGTGGACAGGGTGGCAAATTGGGGAAAGGGATAATCAGAAGCAAATACTATTGTGGGGGCACAGGTCAAGGGAGAGAATGGAATAAATGGAGGGCAGGACAGAGGGAAATGTGGTTAGTCTTTTGAACTATTACTATACATACATACATACGTATGACTTATGTCAAACTGCTTGCTTTCTCAATAAGAAAGGGTGGGAAGGGGGGAAGGAAGAGAATATGGAACTCAAAGCTTTAAAAATAAATGTTCAAAACTGGTTTTGCATGCAACTGGAAAATAAGATATACAGGCAATGGGATATAGAAATCTATTTTGCCCTACAGGAAAATAGAGAGGAAGGGGATGGGAGAAGGGGGTGATAGAAAGAAAGACAGACTGGGGGAAGGAGTGGATGGGGGTACATGCTATACTGGGGTGGGAGTGGGGACAGATGGGGAGAAAATTTGAAATTCAAATTCTTATGGAAGTAAATATTGAACACTGAAAATAAATAAATTATGTATTTAAAAATAAAATGATAATAATAAAAAGAAGCCCCAGCCCATAGTTCTCCAGTTTGCCTACAAAGATATATGGAATGTTTTGCTGAAATTCAGATACAAAGTCCATGAAATTCCCCTCATCTACTGCTCAAGTAACCCTTTCAAAAGAGGAAATGAAGTTAGTATGGCATCACTTGAACTTGATGATCTATGATAATTAATAGTGATCACCACTTCCTTTTCTAAAGTCTCATATGCTATCTAGTTAATAATTGATTATCCAATTTTCTAGGAGTCAAGGTTAAGTTTATCAGCCCCATGTTAGAATAACTGACTTCTTAGTGAAAATCATGCCATTTTCCCATATATAGTCCTGAGGTACCCTTTTCTTTAAAAGTGCTTTAGATTTGGAGTCAGAATATGGGGATCTGAGTCTCAACTACACTGCTTCTTAACTATGGACTTTTAGGCAAGTCACTTCACTTCTCTGGAGTTTCTGTTTCCTTCGCCTTCAAATAGAGATAATAATGCTTAAACTACCATCTCATATGGTTGTAAAACTCAAATATTATAAAATCTGGAAAGTACTTTGTAAACCATAAAGTGTTATATTCATGTTAGCTATTATTATTATTTATGTAGCCAGTGGCTCCTTGGAGTGCAATGCCAGGCCAGCTTGTATAACTCTTTTTCCCAACTCTCGTCCCCATGGGAGTGAAAGAGGCTCACTGTTCTTGCACAGAGGACTGGGAAGAAGGCTTCCTAGCAAAACTAAGCTAAGTCATTCTTGACCTCTTCTGGGTGAGATGCCTATAGACATCTTTATTCTTCTCACCAAAAAGAAGAAGACATAGTAATCAGGAGTGCATGAGTAAGAACCATAGCACATAGGACAAGCTAAGCCAGCCTGCATGGAAGACACCATAAGCAGGAGTCAAACAGAGAGAGGTAGATGACTGCAGACTGGACATTTGGAGACAGAAGGGGAAAGAAGTAATCCTATGCAAAGACTTGGACCTTTACTTAAGTTTTCAACTCCAGGATCATACCTGAGTGTCCTCTATCTATGTCCTGAATTTGGAAGAGCTTGAATCCTAAATTATAATGATAGGTGACATAGAAGGATAGTGTCCTTGTTAGGGTATAGGATAATACTACTGTTACTGCTTTAATATTGATTTCTATCTCAATGAAATGCTACTCCAAGTATGATAAGCATCTAAATAGGAAAAAAGAAACATTTATTAAAAACTTGCTGGTGCCAGGCACTGATAAATGCTATGGATAGAAATACAAGATAATTTCTGATATTAAGGAACTTACATTTAAATGGGTAAAGACAACACATGAAGAGAAGTTAGAAAAGGTAGGGATAGGGATGAATACTAGCACACTAGGTATGGTGTGGTGACTACCAGAAAATGGCATGGAAGTCTTATTCTGGTAAGGAAATTCTCAAAGTCCAGCAGTCCAGGGTCGCTGTCCAAGGTTCTGAAGGATGTAGAGAGGAAGGGACATAAGGACTGACTGAAGTGCAGTTGGCATGGTGTGGAAATGGCCAGTTTGAGGCCTGAAGGCCTAGTTAAGGACAAAACCCAAACAATATGTCCAGAACACAGTGTATCATCTTTAACCTAAATTTATCCTGTCTCCATTTTCCTATTTCTATTAAGGATACCACTATCCCATCTAGGCAGTTAAATTTAACATCTTAGAGTAATCTTCACTTTCTCACCCACTATATTCAACCAACAGCCATGCCTTATCACTTCTATCTCCACACCATCTCCTACCTCTATTTCTCACTCTCTACTGACACAGCCATCACCCTGGTTTATGCCTTCATCACATCTCACCTAAACTACAGAGGCTATTGTGAAAACTTTTCATTGGTCTCTTTGCTTCCCTTCTTTCCCCTTTCCAATTCTTCCTTCATGCAGCCACTAAAAATGTTTGATCAGTTTGACAAGTCACTCCCTTCCTCAAAAACCTTCAATGGCCCCCTATTACCTCTAGGTTAAAATACAAATATTTCAATCTAGCTTTTAGAGCCCTCCAAGATATGGCTCCTACCTACTAATTCCAGCTTTATTTCATACTAATCCCTTTCACGAATTCTACATTCCAGTCAAACTTAAGCATTCCCCTAACTTAAAGTGATTTTCTTGATCTAACCATGTCATCTTCCTATTCAATAAACCCCAGTGACTCCCTGTCATCTCCATGATCAAATATAAAATCGTGGTTGCCTTTCAGAGCCTGTCAGAACCTAGTCCTTTCCTACATTTCCAGTCTTCTTACACCTTATTCCCCTCCATATATATCAATGATCCACTGATACTGGCCTCGTTGCTGCTCCCCAAAAAAAGGTCCTCCATCTCCCAACTCCTAGCATTTTCACCGGCTGCCCCCAATGTCTGGATCCCTCTGTTTTCTCATCTCCACCTCCCAGTTTTCTTCAAATCTTAGCTAGTCTTACCTTCTTCAAAAAGTCTTTCCCAGTTCTTATTAACCCTAATCCCTTCCCTCTGAGGCTATATCTAGCTTATCCTGTCTATATCTTGTTTGTACATAGTTACTTGCATGTTATCTCCCCTATTTGTCTATGAGCTCCTTGAAAGCACCAGTTTTGCCTATCTTTGTATCCCTAGAGCTTAGCACAGAAATCTGGCATATATAAAGGTACTTAATACATGTTTGTTGAATGAATGACTTCGGTTCGAATTCCACCTCAGACACTTACTACCTGTGTAATCTTAAGTAAGTCATTTCATCTCTGTTTACCCTAAATGGTCAATTACCTAAAATGGGAATAACAATAGCACCTATCTCCAAGGGTTGTTGTGAGGATACAATGAGATAATACTTGTAAAGCACTTTACAAACTCTAAAGTGTTAGCTACTATTGCTACTACTACTGCTACTACTACTACTATTATTACTACTACTACTACTACAGCTACTACCACTACCACTACTACTACTACTAACTGCTACTATTACTGCTACTATTACTACTACTACTATGACTCAGGGCTTCAAGCCCTTCATTCAACTGTATCTGTGCCATGCCAGGTGGCTAAATGAACTTTGCTAGCCAAAATCACTTTAAGTGATAGAGGGGCTTGAGGGATAGAGAGTATTGGTGTCCCAGACTATCACTCACAGTGGACATAGAAGTATCAGAATGAAATCAAAGGATATATAAGGAAGACAGAGCATTGAAATAAGCCGATGTATTAGTGGAAACTTGGGAGATTTATGTGAATGATTCCACAGGCAAAAATAAAACTATCCTCTCTTACCCAAAACTATGCAACCTGGATTTGGGGGGCGAACTGAATAGATTATTTGGTTATATCTCCTACCTCATGCTTCTTATGAATGAAAAACAGCATCCACATTCCTGGATAATGGGCACAGTCATCTCTTCACAAGCATTCACATTTTTAAGATAAGATAAGACAAGGTGATCTAGGGGGACAATTCAACAGGATGGCTATTTATCTGTGGAATTTCTGGGCCTTTTTTCCAGCCTTGGTTTGACTACTCTCCATTAAGAGAGCTGAGGGGAGGGCAAACATCCTCCAAATACAAAGTGTGATGGGGGGAGGGGTGTTCTGTATAACTTGAGAAAAAGCAATGAGTCAGCCTCTCCCCAATCTTTTTAGCAGCCACAGAAAGAATGATGCCACTGATTGCTATTCAGGTCCATCTGTGTAGAAGGTTACCTTCTGTTAAGCACATCCACATGTGTTTTCTTGACCTACTTCTCTTCTGTGCTGGCCCCACAATTCTACTCTGCTCCCCTCTGGGCCTGGGTAATTAGTGCCTCTCCCTCTGGAATGAGAAGAATCTTTAAAAAAAAAAAAAAAAAAGCTCCTGGCTCCCAAAATAGCCAAGGAGAGAATAAAACCGATCTTCACATAGAAACCTTGTTTGTGAGGTCTTTCCTTCCTAGATTGATTACCTGTCCCAATAGGGTACTAGACCTATTTGGACACATCACCCAGAAGACCCTTGGTCAGTGTGAAGAATGAATACCTGGACCTAGACCCCAGGAATTTTGGCCAAATGCCACCCAGAGAGGCAGAGGTGGCTAGTAGCCATCTGTTGTAGCAGTAAAAGAAGTGCCAGTCCCATTTATTGCCTACTTTCTGGAAGGCAAGCATCAGGGAAGTCAGGACACTTGAGCATGGCAATTTGTAGCTGAATCCCTTTCCGCCTCACATTAGCGACAAACAGAAATTGATGGGTTACTGCTTCATCTGCTCATTTAGAGGTGGGGGGAGAAAAACCTCAGAGCAAATGCTGAATAACTGTAGGCATCTTATAAATTAAGCATCTTAAGGATATGAAGCGTTTTGCATTGCGGCTAAACAGAATTAAATTAGATTTTTAAGTTTCAGTCAAAATGAATGGAGGAAAAAAGTGTGGAGAAGAAGCTATGGGATGATATGATTTGTCTTTCCTTATCATTACTATTTTTTGAAAGCATGTGGAGTTATAACCAAAGGGCAGCAAAAGAAAATGGAGAGTACTGGAGAGGAAGTAAACAGGCCACTTGTCCAAGTTTCTTACTCAGTGAAGCTGTCAGCACAAATTTTCAGAGAAGCCATACTTTCAGGTAAGGAAAGCAGGCCCAACCTCTTTCCACACCTGCTTCTAACACATGTGCCTTGGCATCTCTTGTAGCAGGGCCATCAGTGCCAAAGATCTTACTCTCCCATGTACCCTGACCCCTCCTGGAGCTAGACTGAATGACACCAGAAAGTCGAGGAGGGAAATAAGATAAACATCAGTGGGGGTTTCTGCTGACCCAGATAGTTAAACCATTATGCCTTCAGAAATCAATTGAAGACCAGGAGCTGAGACATCATGATTACCACCACCACCACCCACAACTGTCCCTTTTTATTGAACAAAAACACTCTCTCCATCCTTCCCACAAAAACCCACAAAACCATCTCTCCTATATCATTCAAATGTCTCCGGAAATTCTACCTCCATCACAAAACATTCCTGGATTCATCAAAAGACAGGTGGCTTCATCCATCAATCCCAACCCTAATTGGACTTGGAATCTCCAATGACTACCTGCTTTGTTCTCTACCTCAAATATACCCTTAATATGTCAGTGCCTTTAAGGGGTAGTTTCAGAATAGAAATAATTTGCTCTCTTCAGTTTTGTTCTAATTAATGCTGCCCATTCTTGGACAGCCCTTAACGGATGTTTCTTAAATGCCAAACCCTGGGCTGAACACTTCAGGGCAAAGAGGAACAAGGCAGCTCTCCCTGGTCTTACAGGAGCTGGCAACTTAACATCAATCTGTTTTAGATGATGAGCTCCATCAGGGCAGGGGTCAGATCTAGCAAACTCACTCTGAACAATGTCTAACATGGCGCCAAAGGGCAGTGAGAGCTACCAAGTTGCTGTTCACAGGTACTCTGGGCATACCACTGGGCCTTTTTATGTCTTATATCCTCTCCTGATAAGGTCCATGCTGCCTCAATCTTCTTCATACTTTGCTTTTAATGGACATCACGTTCCTTTTACCCCTCCTTTTCCCTGTCCCCCAGAGAAACTTGAATAAAGCTTACCAATCCTCAGAGCATGAGGGCTGCTGGCGACTGTCATGAGCCATACCAGAAGGAGCACCAGAGGCGCCAAGACCCGGGGCATCTTCTATGAATCCTCATGGAGCCCTCAACTGGTCTGGGCATGACATAACTCTGCAAGAGAGGGAGAGACGGGAGTAAAGGCAGTTAGGTGGCGCAGTGGATATAATTCTGGACTTGAGGGCCAGGAAGACTGGAATTCAAATCTTGCCTCAGCTATGAACTGGTTTTGAGACTCTGGGCAAACCATTTAAACTCTCTCTGCCTCAGTTTTCTCATCTGTATGAGGTAGATGATAGTAGCACACACCTCAAAGTTGTAAAGACCAGTGAGAACATATAGCAAAGTACTCTGCAAAACTTAAACTGGTGGCTTCATATGATTCTCATTATTACTACCGTTGCTCTTGTTGTCACTCCTAGGATGACCCCCCTCCATCTCAGCTCCACTTCATAGGCTGTGTAACAGAAAATGGAAAGAATCCTGGACCGAGAGTCAACAGATTGGAGTTCTTTTGCCATTAGCTTCATGTGGAATCTTGAGCAAGTCACTCCTGAGTGTCTTGGTTTCCTCCTCTGTAGAATGGAGGGAGGAGTAATGTTGGAAAGATGTGATCTCAAAAGTTCTTTATGATTATAAAAGTCTGTGATTCTAAAGAATCTCAACAGTCTCACTCCAGAGGCATTTCTAAAGGGCAACTCACCTGCTAACCTACTCCCAGGTAAAGCCATTAGGATCTAATTGTGCCCCAAATGAAAGCTTCTATCTGTCTGGACCCAGATGAAAAAAAATAGGACTGGTTCAAAGCAAAGTTGTAAGTTCAGGGTATTCCTTTTTTGTCCCACCTCCATAAGGTACCAAGAGGTACCAACAGTACCTTAGGCTGTGTAACGTGGAATGGAAAAAACATTGGCAATTATAAGCAAATTAAAGGAGCATGGAATATTTCACTTGTCAAATTTATAGATAAGAGAAGAATTTATTAGCAAAGAGGAGATGGAGATCATTATGGGATGTGAAATGGATAATTTTCATTACATCAAATTAAAAAGGTTTGGCACAAACAAAACCAATGCAGCCAAGAGTAAAAGGAAAGCAAAAACCTGGGGGCAAATGTTTATAGCAAGTTTCTCTGATAAAGGCTTCATTTCTCAAATATATAGAGTGGCAAGTCAAATTTATAAGAATACGAACCATTCTTCAATTGATAAATGATCAAAGGAGATGAACAGGCAGTTTTTAGATGAATAAATCAAAGCTACCCATAATTATATGAAAAAATGCTCTAAATAATTATTAATTAAAATAACTCTGAGGTACCATCTTATACCTATTGGACTGGCTAATCTAACAGAAAAGGAAAATGACAAATGCTGGAGGGGATGTGGGAAAATTGGGACACTAATGCATTGTTGGTAGAGTTATGAAGTGGAGAGCAATTTAGAATGAAGCTCAAAGAACCACAAAACTATGCGTATTCTTTGATCCAGAATTATAACTACTAGGCCTATACCCTAAAGAGATCAAGGAAAAAGAAAAAGGACCTGTGTGTACAAACATATTTACAGCAGCTCTTTTTGTGGTGTCAAAGAATTAGAAATTGAGGGAATGCCCTTCAATTGGGGAATGACTGAACAAGGTTGTGGATTATAATTGTTATGAAATATTATTATACCATAAGAAATAATGAGCAGGATGCTTTCAGAAAAACCTGGGAAGATGTACATAAATTGATGCTGAGTGAAGTGAGAAGAACCAGAAAAACATTAACATTAACACAATATTGTACTATGAATCACTTAGCTATTTTCAACAATATGACGATCTAAAACAATTCCAAAGGGCTTCTGATGAAAAAAATGCTCTCCGCTTCCAGAGAAAGAACTGATGGCTTATGAATGAAGACTGAACCATACTTATTCAAAATTTTCTTTATTCTTTTTTTGGTGCATGTTTTCTTTTGCAACATGACTAATATGGAAATGTTTTACATGACTACACATGTATAATTTATATCAAATTGCTTGCCTTCTCAAGGAAGAAGGAGGGAGCTCATTTAAAACTCAAAATTTTAAAAAAAATGTTAAAAATGTTTTCAAGTAATTGAGAAAGATAAAATTAAAATTAAATGAAGGAACCAAAATAAAGAACTTTAACAACAAGAAGAAACTCTAGGGAAATATGTCCCCATGGGCAAGAATGCTGATTACAAGGAGTTCCTTGAGAAGCACCTGTTCAACTTGCTTATGCTTGTTCTTAGAACATCCCAATCACATTTCAGATCCTGGGTTCTGTCAGTCATGTATTGGTCAACTTTTTATTTCCCTCTTCCAGCATCATACAACCCCCATTTCATCTTTTAACCCTGTACCACCCCCAATTTATTCTTTATCTTCTTGACACAGTTGTAAGATGGGCCAGCCATTCTCCACTTTGTTGGAGAACATGACTATGAGATGTGTTTCTCAGTCCATGGTATGTCCATGGTCCATGACAGTTCTCCTCTTTCATAAACAAATAATAAAAATGTCTTGGCAAAGGCAGGAAGATACACAGTATGGAATTAATCCTTTAAAACTGTCTTTACACCTTAGGAAAGTTCCCTGTTCCCCTAGGTTGCATAAGCTGAAGCAGTCCAGTTGTAAGAGGTCTATTCCCACTTGCTATTGGGGTGGATGAAAGTATTCCACATTGCTAGTTACCTCAATAGTTATGAGACCCAAAACCTACTCTCTTCAGACCCTCCATTGGACATAATATGTGTTTAATATAGTTTTGCTGAATAAGTAAATTATTTATTTATTCATTTGAATAAATGATAAATTTAGTGTAAGGGGTAAAAGGTGGAATATGGAAAGAGTACTGCATTTGGAGTCATAATGCCTGGGTTAAAATCCCAGTTCTACATCCCGGTTTCATTATCATTTGAGAGGGTTGGATTAGATGGCCCCTCCAAGAGAAGTGCTGTGCTATACTTGAAAATATGCTGAACCTTAAATCATGAAATCTGTGTTTAAAATTTTCAGGTGGGCAGTTACTAGGTGCATCAATCTGAGCAAATTATGCTCATGTGCCTCAGTTTCCCCATCTATAAATTAGGAATAATTGAATTTTACTCACAGGGTAGGGTAATTCTATTAGATAGTGTTGTAATTATCATTACATTTGTTATTATTGTACTTGAGTACATCTAGCCTCCTCCCCCAAAGTCCCCAGATGCTAACAAAGTCTGTCCTCATTGTCCTTCAGGGCTCAGAATTTCTACAATCTCCATCTGGGCAGAAAATCAGGCATTAGGTGAATATAATATAATAATACTCAAAAACCCCTAGAGAACATGGGGGATCTACATAGGGAAAACTGCAGTACATCATGGGAAGCCAGCAGAGCCTAGCTGTTTGGCTGTTCAACCCTAAAGTACCATCTCTTGGAATGTTAGAGACAGAGACTCCCAGAGTTGCATAGGACATCAATGGACATTTAATCAAAATAATAAATGTACAAGAATTCCTTTTACAACATACCCAAAAACCAGGCATCCAGACTTTGTAGAACTACAGTGAGGGACAACTAACCATCCCACTTTGGTGTATCTCTGTTAGGAAGTTTTTCCATACATCCACAGTTCTCAAACTTTGTGTCATGGCACCCTGCTGTGCCCCAGCAGACTTGCAGAAGTGCAGCAGGAATTTCAAATTTTCAAGGGGAAAACAGCGCCTATTATGTTGTTAGAAGGCAAATACTTATCGAGTTGTTTACACCTAACTACTTAATAAATGGAATTGTTTGGCCTTTTCTTTTTGACCTAGGGACACAGTGAAAAAATTGCTGAGACAGTAAGGGCACCCTGAACAGAGAAAATTTGGGAACCCCTGCCTAATAGTAATCAAGCCTAAATCTGCTTTTCTGTGACTTCTATGCATTGCTCCTATTTCTACCTTTTGGAGCCAAGCAGACTCAGTTAGATCCATCTTCCAAGTGACAGCTCTTCAAATCCTTGAAGACAGCTATTATGTTCTCTCCTCCCCTCCCTCAACCATGCCTTCCCTTTTGCAGGTTAAACATACTCAATTTAGCCATCTTTATACAGCACAAACTTAAGGCCTAGAGCATCCTGGTTCCTGTCTCCCCCACCCCCTACTGGGTTTGAAGGGGAGGCGGGTGGAGAGGGAGGGTGAGAGAGAGTGAAAGGGATTGAGATGTTCAGAGTATCAAGGAAAACTGTCACACTGATGCAGATTATAGCTCCTGGAGCACTGACAAAGAGAAGAAAAAAGCCCTGTAAAAACTCAGCCTGGTTGTATAAAAGTAATACTAATTACAATCATTTAAGCCAACTACTTGCCGTTCACGCCTAATCACCATGCAGCACAGTGAGGATTATGCACACCCTTAAATATGTGTTAGATTAACTTTGTTGTAAGTTTTAATTTCAGCACTAAACTCTGGTCATGCCTATTCAGGCTTGCCTGCTCATAACTATAAAAAATTAAAAGGAACATTGTCTGGGAGCCAGGGTTCTCAAATCTCCATTGCGTGACTGAGATAAGATGATCTATCTCTTTGGGCCTCGATTTTCCCAACATTAAACATGAATCATGATTCTCCTTCCCATCCTTAGAATCATCATGAAGAGTGGAAACAAGCATGTGCCACAATAAACTCAAAGTCTGAATATAAAATGTCATCTCATTAGAAAAATAGAAGAGAATGAGATAAGGTAGTATGGCTCGAGGGAGAATTCTTAACTAAACATGGGGTAGAGGAGGTCATAAAAGACATAATAGACCATTTTGATTACAATAAAATTTAAAAGTGCGTGTACAAACAACATAAATGAAGACAGACGAAGAAGAGAAAGAAGGGAATGGGAAAATATCTGACAAATCTCTGTGTCTAATAAAAGTTTGATATCCAAGAGACAGATAGATGATAGATACATAGAAAGATAGAAAGATAGATGGATGGATGGATAGATAGATAGATAGATAGATAGATAGATAGATAGATAGATAGGAAGGAAGGATAGAAATACACAGATAGAGACAGGAATATATGTCTCTATGTGGAATTCAGGCAAATACATAACAAAAAACAAATGCCATAATAGATATGTTCAAAGGATATAAAAAAAAAATTAGGGGCAGCTAGATGGTGCTGTAAATAGGGAACCAGTGCTGGAGTCAGGAGGACCTGAATTAAAATCAGACCTCAGACACTTACTATCTGTGTGACCTTGGGCAAGTCACTTAACCTCAATAGCTTTCAAAAGAAATTAAAAGAGTTCCAACTACAAGAGATCATTTGAAAAGCTCTCAAAATCACTATAAGTAAGAAAAATTCAATTTAAACATTCTGAGGTCTCACCTCACTCTTTGAAAACTGTCAAAGATGACATGAAATAAGAAAAAGGAACATCAGAAGTACTGCAGGAAGACAAGTATGCTAACACACTATTGGTGGATCTATGAATTGGGTTAACCAGTCTAAATATTAAGAGCAATGAAATAAAGCAACTGAACTTTATCCACAACCTTTTTAACACAGGGATTCTGCTATTGATCATATACTCCAAGAAGGCCAAAGAAAGAAAGAAAAGTCCAATATATACCTCCAAATGTACTCTAAGAACTAGAAACAAAGTGAACATTTCCACAGTTGGGGACTAACCAAAAAAAAACTATGGCATATGACTATAATGGAATACCACTGTCCCACAAGAAATGAGGAATAGAAGGAATTTAGAGAATCATGGGGAGATTGATATGAACTGATGGAGAGCAAAAGGACAACCTAACAAGCAACTGCAACAACAAATGAAAATATCGCTTGAAGAGAGCTGCTAAATAAGTGGAAAACCAGTGAGAGTTCCCAGAACAGATGAGAAAATGACTTCCCTTCTTATGGGAAAGGGATGGCAGCATATGAGGGCAGAATGTTGCATATACATATTACCAAAACACATTCATTGTAAGCTCTTTGCTTTAACCATTTTGATTGTTTTTCTATGCAGTAAAGGAGGGTTCCATCTAAAAGAGGGATAGAGAAGTGCCAGAAATTACATGGTACAAAAACATAGTATAAAGGCCAAAAGTACCAAAAGAACATTTTAAAAAGTAGAACCATAAAAGTTTTTTTTTTAATAGAAAAATGAGGCTCCTGGACAGATCTCAATTTCCTCATCTGTCAAATGGGGAAATTGGACAAGATGGTATGAAAAGTCCATTCTAGCTGTAGAAGCCTATAATACTACCTTCTATGTGATTCAGGGCATCATTATTAAATATTCCCATTAATGTTCAGATTAATCCAAGTAAAACCTGGACATAAAAAGCTATGTCTTCCTTAATAAAGTCATCAAAATAAAAAAACCTTTTTGTTACTTGGAAAGCATAAAAAAGAGCACCATCCAAACTGACACAAATAATGTGATAAATTCCAAGGTCTTTAACAAGCCCAGAACATACAGATGAAACCTGCTGTATATATGCACAGCAGACACCATCCACACCAAGAACACTCATGGGGAGTATCACTAGAGACATCATATAGGCCCACAGATTCAAAGACAGGCTCCTTTGGAAGGAAGGTAGCAGAAAAAAAAAGTAGGCAGTGCATTTTTTTTAATTGATTAATTTATTTATTTTTAGTTTTCAATATTCACTTTCACAACATTTGAGCTCCAAATTTTCTCCCCCTCTCTCCCCTCCCCCACCCCAAGACAATGTGCATTCTGATTACCCCTTTCCCCAATCTGCCCTCCCTTCTGTCACATTCCTCCCTTCTCTTATCCTCTTCCCCTCTATTTTCTTGTAGGGCAAGATAGATTTCTATACTCCATTGCCTGTATGTCTTATTTATCAAAGCTGCATGTAAATTTTTTTTAACATTTGTTTTTAAAACTTTGAATTTCAACTTCTCTTCCTTTCTTTCTCCCCACCCACCCCCCATTAAGAAGGCAAGCAATTTGATATAGGTTATACATGTGTAGTCATGCAAAACACTTCCATAACAGTGATGTCGTGAAAGACTAAGTATATTTTTCCTCCATCTTATTTTATCTCCCATTTATTCTGTTCTCTCTTTTGACCCTGTCCCTCCTCAAAAGTGTTTACTTCTAATTACTCCCTCTTCCCATTTGACCTTCCTTTTATCATTCCCCCTTATCAACTCCCACTTGTTCCTTTCCCCTGCTACTTTCCTGTAGTGCAAGATAGATTTTCATACCAAATTGAATATGTATATTATTCCTCCTTAAGCCAAGTCTGATAAGAGTAAGGTTCACTCTTTCCCTCTCACCTCCCCCCTCTTCTTCTCCATTGAAAAAGCTTTTTCTTACCTCTTTTATGTGAGAGATAATTTACCCCATTCTATTTCTCCCTTTCTCCTCTCAAAATATTCCTCTCTCACTCTTTAATTTTATTTTTTAGATATCATTCCTTGCTATTCAAGTCATTCTGTGCCCTCTGTCTATATACATGATCCCTCCAACTACCCTAACAGAGAAAAATCTCAAGAGTTACAAACATTATTTTCTATGTAGGAATGTAAACAGTTCAACTTTAGTAAGTCCATTATAATTTCTCCTTTCTGTTTACCTTTTCATGCTTCTCTTGATTCTTGTATTTGAAAGTCATGTTTTCTATTCAGCTCTGGTCTTTTCATCAAGAATACTTGAAAGTCCTCTATTTTATTAAATGACCATTTTTTTCCCCTGAAGACTTATACTCAGTTTTGCTGGGTAGGTGATTTTGACTTTAATCCTAGCTCCTTTGACCTCTGGAATATCATATTTCAAGCCCTTCAATATGGTAATGTAGCAGCTGCTAGATCTTATGTTATCCTGGTTGTATTTCCACAATACTCAAATTGTTTCTTTCTGGCTGCTTGCAATATTTTCTCCTTGACCTGAGAGCTCTGGAACTTGGCTACAACATTCCTAGGAGTTTTCCTTTTGGCTTCTCTTTCAATGATTGATGGATACTTTTAATACCTATCTTACCCTCTGGTTCTAGAATATCAAGATAGTTTTCCATGATAGTTTCTTGAAAGATGATGTCTAGGCTCTTTTTATTTTGATCACAGCTTTCAGACAGTCAATCATTTTTAAATTGTCTCTCCTGGATCTATTTTCCAGGTCAGTTATCTTTCCAGTGATATATTTCACATTATCTGCTATTTTTTCATTCTTTTGGTTTTGTTTTATAATTTCTTGATTTTTCATAACGTTATTAGCTTGTATCTGCTCCATTCTAATTTTTAAGGAATTATTTTCTTTAGTGAGCTTTTGGACCACATTTTTCATTTGGCCAATTTTGATTTTTAAGGAAAGTTTTCCTCGTTGGCTTTTTGGATTTCTTTTGCCATTTAGGGTTGGTCTATTTTTTAAGGTGTTGTTTTCTTCAGTATTTTTTGAGTCCCCTTTAGCAAGCAGTTGATTCATTTTTCATGATTTTCTTGCATCACTCTCATTTCTCTTCCCAATTTTTCTTCTACTTCTGTTACTTGATTTTCAAAATCCTTTTTGAGCTCTTCTGTGACCTGTGCCAATTCATATTTTTCTTGGAGACTTTTGATGTAGGAGGTTTGACTTTGTTATCTCCTTCTGGTTGTGTATTTTGATCTTCTTTGTCACCAAAGATTCTATAGTCTGATTGATTTTCTGGTTTTTGCTCATTACCCCAGCCAATTATTTGACTTTTAAGCTGTTTGTCAAGGTAGTTTTCTGTTTCCAGAGGGAGTGGGGGGGGGTTTTCTGTCAGTCACTTGATTCCCCCCACAATCCATGAGACTAAAGCTCCAGAAACAGTTGCTGCCCCTGATGCTACTGCATTGCTGTGGGCTCCTCCACCCCCTCTGTCACCCTGGGGCTGAACCACTCTATTTTCTCACAAAGATCAGTCAGGTTTTTTTCCACTGACCTTCCAGTTTTTCTTTAGTGTTTTGGGGTCATGAATTCTGGAAACTTCCACAGGTGTCAGTGATTCAGCTCCCCAAGGATTGCTCAGGTTCCATCTGTGCTCATGTGGCCCGTGCTGGACTATGCCCTGCTCTCAGTGGGGCACGATAGACACTTTCCATCAACCTTCAGGCTGTCTTGGGCTGGAGATTTGCTTCACTCCATCATTCTGTGAGTTCTGCAGCTCCAGATTTTGTTTAGAGTCATTTTTATAGGGATTGACTAGGTTTTGTTGGGGTGGGGAACTGTAGCAAGTCCTTGATTTTATTCCACCATCTTTTAGACAGTGTATTTAATGGCTACTTTCTTAAAGGGTCTTTGGACCATCCCTGCCTGTATTGAGCTGTGTCAGTATTGAGGACCTAGAAAATGCATGAAGACGTGAGTTCCAAGAGGAAAATGGAAGGGAATTAGCTTCTCCCACATCCCAATATCTATAATGTGGGAAGGGTCACTCTCTGGAGAAAAGAGAGGCCAAGAGCATAGATATCCTCAGTCTGAAGAGGGCTTTTCCCCATTCAGTTGGAAATATTTTCCCCTTAAGATCTAAGTTAGATGTCTGAACAATAATTTATGTAGTCTTCAAGAACTTAATCATCTGCTTTGTGCCCATGGCAGGTCATATTGACTTCACCTTTCTCTGGTCTCATGGTACTCAAAGGACCATGGAGCTAGAAGGGACCTCCGAGGTTTCACTTCTCATATCACTTATTTGACAATTACTTTAATCCTGGCTTTGACATTGGCTAGCTAAGCAATACTGAGAATGTCATCAGATCATAGGACTTAGAGATGGTAGGAGCCTCAGAAATAACCTAGCTCATCCCCTTTATTTTATATATGGGGAAAATGAGAGCCAGAGGGTAATCTCCTGTCCACAGCGGTTGTGCTAGGCCTTCTCATATCTTCCCAAGCCTCCCATGGCACTGATTCCTTCTACCCTCTCAACTGAGGACCTCATCATACCATCATCAAAACAGTGAATCCACTCAGAGAGTATTCCTTTCTACTATCTTCATCTCACATAATTCAGGCATCTTCCCCTACTATCTTCTCTCATCTGAGATGAAAAGGTGGTCTTGCCAAGGCCAAGGTCCCCTCTACATGCACCTTTGATTCATGTTCTTCTATCTTCTCCAGGAGATTACTCCAATGTCTTCCTCCACCATCCCCTTCCCCCTCTCTCCCTCTCTTTCTTCCTTTCCCTTTTCTTCTCATCTTAAATTTTTACTTATCTACTGGGTATCCTTATCCGTGTGTCCTTCCCTGTTGTCTTCAAACATGTCCAAGTCTTCTCTAGTGTTGGGGAGAAAAATCCCTAACTTGAAGCTATCTTCTTATATCTATTCTCCCTTTTGTGGCTAAACTCTTTAAACGCCAGCTACAATGGTGCTTCCATTTCCACTCCTTTCACTCTCTTCTTAATCTTTGTAATCTAAGGTCAGAGATGCCAATGATCTCTTAATATTATTAAGGTATCTTTTCCTTATTCCTCATCCTCTTTGACCTCTGCAGGATTTGACACTCTTGAACATATCTTTTCCTAGATACTGTCTCCTCTAGGTTTTTGTGACATTGCTCTCTCCTATTTGAAGGACTGTTCCTAAGTATTCTTTGCTAATTCTTCTTCTATTATATGTCCACTAAATGTAAGTATCCCCCAAGGTTCTTTCCTGGGTCCTTTTGTTCTTTCCACTATATATTATTTCATTTGATGAGCTCATTAGCTCTCATGGGCTCCATTATCATCTCTATGCAGAAGATATATACAGTGTCCTAATCTATCTTCTGAGCTCTAGTCTCCCATATCACCAACTTCTGGACATCTAAACTGAATGTCCCATAAGCATCTCAAACTCAATGTCCAAAACAGAATTCATTTTATTTCCCTCTTAACCTCCCCCCCTTCAAACTTCTTTATTCCTGTTGAGGGACCACCATCTTCCTAGTCACCTAGGCTCTCAACTTTAGGATCATCCTCTTCTTTAACTCCTCACTCTTACTCATCTTATAGTTTATTGCCAAAATCTGTTGATTTTCCCTTTACAACATTTCTCATTCACGTCCTCAAATTCAAGTCTTCACCTCCTCTCACCTGCAACACTGCAATAGTTTTCTTGTCTTCTTGTCTCAGGTCTCAGCCCACTGCAGTCAATCCTCCACTCCATTTCCAAGGTGATTTTTTCTAAGGCATAGGTATAATCATATCATTCCACACTCAAGGAACTTCAGTGGCTCCCTAGCATCTCCAGGATCAAATATAAACTCTTTTAGTTTGGTAGTGAAAGCTATTCATAACCTGCCCCTTACCTATCTTTCCAGTCTTCTTATGCTTTGCTCTCCAGAATATGGCTCAGCTACACTGCTCTCTAAACGTGGCTCTACCTTCTGTCAAGCTTTCCCCCATTCCTGGAACCTTCTGCCCCTTCACCTCTACCACTTCCATCTCCCTGACTTCTTCCAAGATTCAGCCCAAATCCTACCTCCTGCACACAGATGAGCCCCTCATCTGCTAGTGTCTTCTCTCATATGACCTTCTCTCCGCCCTGTTTATGTCCTTGTATAGAACTTGTTATTGATATGTCATCTCCTCCATTAGAATATGACCTCCTTCCAACATATACAAAAATATTTATAGCAGCTCTTTTGGTGGTGGCCAAGAACTGGAAATTGAGGGAATGACCAACAATTGAGTAATGGCTGAACAACTTGTGGTTATATGAATGTGATAGAATACTATTGTGCTATAAGAAATGATGAACAGGTAGACTTCAGATAAACCTGGAAAGATTTATATGAACTGATACTGAGTGAAGTGAGCAGAACCAGGAGAACATTGTATATAGTAACAACCACAGTATACAATGACTGACTTTGATAGACTTAGTCCTTCTCAAAAATGCAAGGACCTAAAACAATTCCAAAGGACTCATGATGGAAAATTTCCAGAGAAAGAATGATGGTGTCTGAATACAGAGTGAAGTAGACTATTTTCTTTTGTTTTGTTTTTTTCTTTCTCGTAGTTCCTCCTATTCATTCTGGTTCTTCTATACAACATGACTAATGTGAAAGTATATTTCATGGGAATGTATGTATAGAACCTATAGTGGATTGCATGTCATCTTGGGGAGGGATGAGGAGGAGAGGAGGAGAAAATTTAAAACTTATGGAAGTGAACACTGAAAATTAAAACTAAATTAACTTAAAAAATAACCTAAATGGAAAAAAAGAATGTGAGCTCCTTGAGTGAAAGGACTGTCTTTTGACTTTCTTTGTGCTCCTAGCTTTTAGCACAGCGCCTGGCACATAGTAAGCACTTAATAAATGCTTGTTGACTGACTGAGGGTCCAAGAGGGGAAATGGCAGCCAAAGTCACCACAGTAAAAGTAAATAACAGTTTTAATTAAAACCTAAGTTCTCTGATTCTAGATGCAAAGCCATAATAAGGCAGCTTACCTCTCTTGGGTTTAAATTTCCCCAACAGCGAAATGAGAGAAATAGATTAAATAAAGGAGTCTTCAATCTCTTTCAGATGGGTGAATGACTTTCTATTTCCCTGAGGACCCAAGGCAGAGTCTTTAGCATTTTGTGTGTGTGTGTGTGTGTGTGTGTATGTGTGTGTGTTATGGGCCCCTTTGTTAATCAGGTAAAGCTCATGGACCCTTTCTCAAAACAATATTTTAAAATGAATAAAACAGAATTACATAGGAAGCCAATTAGATAAAAATATACTTTGAAAGATTTTTTTTTTTTTAATTCACAGACCCCAGGTTAAGAAACTCAGATTTAAAGTCACCAGATTAGTAGGAATGCCAACAGTTTTCACCCTCAGGGAGCAAGAAGATGATGGCTTTTGGCCATGCCAGAAATGCAAAAGAGTCAAAGGGCAGTGGGTATGCCTGTGAATGACCAAGCTGCTCTCTCTTCCAATTCAAATCCTTTAGGGTTCTCTTGAATTTTACTTTTCATATCTTCAGTTATCTCCACAGTAAGATTGGAAGCTACCTGAAAGTAGGGCAGGGACTGTGCATTATACTTCTGTGGGTCCTCCATAGTCCATGTGTTCAGTAGATGTCTGTTGAATATAAACTAGTCATTAGTGCAAACAGAGTCAAGTACTGGATTTGGAGCCAGGAGGACTGGGTTTGGGTCCCAGTCCCCGTCACTAATTATCTGAGTGACTTTGGGGTTGGATGATGTGAGTGTTGGACAACATTTATTCTAAGTGCTTTCCAACGCCAAGTATGGTAGCCGAACTCTTTCAGTCCAGGTGCTAATGATCTCCTCCCCTCATCTCTCCTAAGTTCCTTTGATATTTTCTCCCTGTCTATTCCTCAAGGGGCTATTACACTATTAATTGTGATTTTTTTTTTCTGGGAGGGTCAGAAAGGAAATTGACAGTGACCAGATGAGGTTCAAGATGGGGAGGGCAGAAGAAATCAGAGGGGCAGCTGGAATAATTACAGGTCTTTTCACAGCTGTGGGAACCTGATTATTTTTCATGATGCCACAGGCTATTTAAAATAAATGGACCTGGACTTCCCTGCTGATTCCCTATCTCTGTCCCTAGATGAGAGGCTTTAAGCAGATGGAGAGATGGGCAAACCATGGAATCACACAATATTAAAACTGAAAGGGCTGTTAGATATCGTCTAAGTCCAAGATTTCTCACAGTGTGCTCTGAGGATCCCTGAGGGTCCCCAAGGCCCTTTTGGGTGTCTTCAAGGTCAAAACTATTTTCATAATAACACTGAGATGGTATTTGTTTGTTAAAATAACCTTTCCTTTTCCAACTGCATATTAGGATGAGGCTGGATTTTCTTCATATATTTCAACCACAACAAAATATCACAACAGATTGAATGTTAAGGCAGACATGGGAATCCAGTTTATTGTTTATTAAGGCAGACATTAAAGGGATTTGCAAAAAAAATGTGAAACAATGTCATCTTTCTCACTAATTTTTGTTATGGAGATATAATTAATTTTATAAAAATGCAGTATTTATGTTACTGTTTAATGGGTTTATTGCTGTATGTTGAAATGCATACATATTTTTAAAATTTATTGGTTTAAATTTCTAATGTGATATATTTCAAGAGATGTAACTCACATAAACAAGAACTCTTTGGGGTCCTCAATAAGTTTTAAGAGTGTGAAAAGACCTAGAAACCAAAACTTTTAAGAATTACTGATCTAGTCCAACTGCTCACTTCAGAGAGGGAAAAATGAGGCTCTGAAAGGGGAATGATTGTTTTAGGTCACACAGTTAACAGAGCCAAGACTCAAACCCAAGCCTTCTGAATCTAACTCCAGTTAGAACAGGAGTAGAAGTGCTACAAGAGAATTAGTACATGGTCCCACTGGCATCTTGGCTTCCCAGAGATGAAAGCTAGGGTAGAACTACTTCTGGAGATCACAGAGCTGGAAAAAATCTCAGAAATTGGATAGTTTAATACCCTATTTGTAAATGAAGAAATTGAGGCTCTATGTACTGTCCATACAGCTAGTCAAAGAACTATATCACAATGGCTTTAAACTTCCTCTTATATGCACTTCCAAAATGAGTCTACTTCCCCTCAACCTTTATTTCTTATTTTTCTCAGAATCCTTATTCACTCTGTATTGCTTCCAAGCCTTCCCATAGGATCATGGAATTATAGCTTTCAGAGTTGAAAGGGACCCTAGAGGCCAACTATTCCAGTCTCTTTATTTACAGATGATGGAACCAAGGCTTAAAGAAATTAGGTGACTTGTCCAATGTCACCCAGGAAGTAAGTTGCAGACTGGAGATTTGAATTCAGATCCTTGTACTCCAAATTCAGGGCTCTTTCCATTCTCCCATGCTGCTGAAATGACTCCTCTATTTCTCTCTATTGACCCATGTCCCTCTTCTTCAAAATTTTGCTCAACACCCACTTTTTTCAGGAGGGTTACCTTGACTAATCCCACCCATCTCCAATCATTCATTTCCTTTCCTCAAAGCTCATAAATTCACCTGACATGGCTGAGTGGCCTGCAATTAACCTGTTATTTCTATGGGTGTGTGTGTGGCTGTTTTATGTGATAGTCTCCCTCATCCTCCTCATTATTATTGATAATATAAGTTTGGGTAGCCATTGGATTAGGATTTGTGGGTAATTGATGATGGTAATGGAGTATATTTAAATAGCATTTTACAATGGACAAAGTGCTTTACATTCATTATCCTATTTGTCTTTCTTTAGACTGTGAGCTCCCCAAGGTTGAGATACTTATGTCTTCTGCATCTCTGCATCTCTGATGAGTGCCCAGTATGGCTCACTACACACAGAGGGCACTCAGCGATGTTGATTATACTGTATCTGTCAACTTCCGTTAAGATTGTCCTCCCATAGTTTGTGATTCAAGAAGGAAGAGGAGACATGGAAACAGAGGCAAACAAGACTTTCTTAGAGGGAAGGAGCCTGTTAAAGAGGATAAAAGTAAAAAAAAGGATAAATCATCCTTCCTTTGTGAGCTCGGAGACATACCAGTGGCACCAGGGAAATAAGAGCAGTCAGTGTAGACAGGAAGGGCAAGATTGGTTCTGAGTAGTGAAAAATGTCCCTGGCATTTATCTGAGGTCACCAGCCGGGGTCTTGGGGGAGCCAGCTTCTAGTAGTCACGTGAGCTGACTTTAAAATAGAGGAACTTTAAAATAGAGCCAAGGAATTGAAGCCCTAGCACATTTAGGGCAGAGAACCTTGTGGACTGGAGGATAAATAAAATATATGAATTCAGAGGAGAAAGACTCACTGAGAGATGGGAAGACAAACACACACAGAGACAGAGAGAGAGACAGACAGAAATAGGACAGAGATAGACAGGCAGACAGACAGAAATGAGGAAGGGGATGCTGTTGTTCACCTCCAAATGATCATAGTCCACTGGCCCCTGCTGTTGAGCCTTTTATGAAATGGAAGGGCATGGGGTCAATCTTAGAGGAGCCTGCCTGTGCTACTGAACAAGGCTGTATGTACTTCCCCTTCCTATGAATAGAGGTGACCTATACAAATTAATATTATTTAGCTTGGAGAAGTCTATTTAGAGCTGAACTTTGAGCCTCTGATGGGACAGAGATCTTATACAAGGTATCCTAAAAGCCTTAGGCCAGTTGTAAGCAAACAACTTTCCTAAAACTTTTGAGATATCTTGGGTTATTATTTCCACAGAGAATAAAGTAGGAAGAAACAGGATATAGTGTGGTCTGGGGTTATCCTGAAAGAACTCTGTTGCAAGGTTGTTGGGTTCCAAAGACTCAGACAGTTATATTGGCTCCTCCATTTTGCATCTGGTCTGGTTTACTTTATTTTGCTTTTATTTCTAGGTATTTCTTGCTTTTTGCTATCCTGATCCTAGTTGGATTTTAAGATTCTCAAAGGTAGGAACTGTACCTTCGACCTTTATTTCTCCAGTTCTTCTAGGAAAGTGAGGCTGAGCACACAGTAGGTGCTCTGGAAAGGCATAACAGTATAAATGAATTAAAGATGGGATGTCTCTACATCCAGGTCTCTCGAAGCTGTTAATGGCTGGATTCATTTTCTTCCCCTGCACTGCATAATTCTTCTTTTTTACCCAAGGTTTATATCTAAAGAGAAACAGGTGCTAGGGCTTCCTAGAGACTCCAGGTGCCCAAGCAAAGAAGCAGTGAAATAGATCTTCAATGGTCTTTAGAACATAAGTCGACACACATTTATTAAGTGACTGCACTGTACCAGGCACTGTTTTCAGTCTGCGTAGAACTAGTAGGATATGCCAATGCTGACTTTCCTATAAGCCCTGCTGCATCCTGCTAGGCATGGTCATTAGCTTCAAAAGATCAGCCAGTGGAAAGATGTGTACACCTTAAGCTAACACAGAGCTAGATCTTTCTCTCCTTCATCTTCTCTTAGAGACTCTCATCTGAGAATGTATACCCTTCCACTCTCCACCTTTCTCTTGCCCAGCCATACCCACTCACCCATTCTATCTGCCTTTCTTTCCTTGTCAGTATCTCTCCAGTCCCCTACCAACTACAGCCTGATGATAGTGTCATATGTCACTGCAACCCTAGTGGAAATAGTTGTGTGGGGTCATTTACTCCTGAGTAAATTCTAGGCTTCTGGGCAAGTGTTAGGTGAAATGTAGGAAACGAGGATCCCTAATGAGAACTTCTGTGATTAGATGCAATGCAAACAGCAAGGTGCTGCCAAGTGAAATGGTAGTGATGGTCCTGAGGCTGGCTTTATCCATGGGAATTGGGTCTGGACTTCAGCAGATACCACAGAGCAGCTTGAGTGTGTTTCTTTCTTCTCCTCTCTCACCTCTGCTGACAAAGTTCTTGATCAACAATGCCAAATGACTAAAGTTTTTTCTTTGGCAGTGATAACAGACTTCGGAGATGCCATGGAAACCATAGACAGGGACTACTAAGGAACTAGGCATCTCAGTGAGTTGGATATCCAGAGACTGGGGATTCTAATTTCTATCTCTTAACTAACTTCCCAGGTAACCTAGGATAAATCACTTATCTGGATCTATCCTCTCTGCTCTGAGACAGTAGTGTCCCAACGTGAACCAGCCTCCCAAGATTTTGGTAGGACAAAAGGCTAATAAAAAAGAGAGAACAATTATGGTCAGGCAGAAAAATGTTATAGACTATGAGGGAATCTTGTTTCCTCCTATAACCTCACAAAAACCCAGCTGCCTCTGGGGTAGGAAGCACGTCCATGGAGGACACTGAAGCATCACAGAAACCATTGCTCAATCAGTCAAGTACATCTCAAGTACTTCCTATGCTAAGTACTGAAGGGGAAGTATGAAGCATGGCTCTCTGTCCTCAAGGGGTTTGTGGTCTACTTGGGCAGATGATACTTCAATAGATGAATATGGAAATAAATAATTAGGGAAGACAAGAGTTATCCTAAGGTAGTACATAAAGAATTACTACACAGATGGTATAGACAGCAAGTGACTATAAGGGCAAAAACTCAAGACATCTGGGAAGGATTCAAGAAAGAGACAGATTTGAACTGGGTCCAAGTAAATTTAGAATATGTGGAGAGGAAGGAAAAAGGCAATCCAGGAAGGATGGATTGGGAGACAGGTAAGAATCTTAGGATTATGTCCTGGATAGGACCCAAAAGATTCCCACCCCAGACCCTTCATTTTACAGATGAGAAAGATATGATTTAGCCAAGGTCATGCAGGTAGAAAATAAGAGAGCTGGAATTCCAACCCGCACATCTAGATTCAAGAGATTTAATATTGCTATTGCTATTAATAATAGTTGGCATTTCTATAGCACTTCAAGGTTTCCAAAGCACTTTACAGTTGTTATCTCAGTTGATTCTTGCAACAACCCTGGGAGACAGTGCTATTATTATCCATCCCCATTTTGCAGATAAGGATGCTGAGGCTGAGAGAGATTAAGTGGCTTCCCTAGGATTGCCCAGCAAATGTCTGGAGGAGGATTCAAATTTAGGTCTTCTTGACTACAGTTCCAGAGCTCTATGGAACACAAGGTTATTGGAATAGTTCAAGAATGAGGTGAATATTCAAATTTTCCTTGAGTACACTTGGATCTCTTTTTTGATCATCATATTCTACCTTGCATTATACTTATTGAGGTAGGTACCATATCCCTTAATTTATTGTTAGCTCCTTGAGGGCAGGGACCTTGTCAGTTTTCATTTTTGTATTCACACAAAGTAGGTACTTTGTATTTATCTCTGTGTATATGTATACACACATACATATATAGATAAAAATGTGCATAGATACACATATATTTGACATATATAGGAAGGGAGGGAGGGAGAGACAGAGACAGAGAAAGAGAGAGAGCTGTACTGGCGCTTTGTACGTAATAGGGAGTTAGTAGGTATGTTAACTGAATTTAATTGAAGTAAATCTAGATGCAGGTAAAACAAATTCAATGTGATTGACTCAAAACTCCTTGATTGTTAGGATACCCCAACCTGTTTCACAAAAAAAAGACTCTAAGGTTGTTAGTGGCTTTCTTCCACTCAAAGAATGAGTGGGCTCCTCCCACCAGGACGGGAAAACAATGCCCATTCTTGATTATCCACATGGGAATTATCTCTTACATAAGTTACCTGTGGTGAACTTTTAGCCGGAAATAATCATCCCATGGCCAAACAAGATGCTTTTGGGCACACACACACACACACACACACACACACACACACACACACACATTGTTTAGCTGGTCTGCTTAAGGGGCACAGATTCATTTTAAAAAATTAACCTGAGCAAGAAGTTATTATGAAGAAATAAATGTAATATAATTTTTCCTTTTTCCTTCCATAACTACTAACACAATGAACTACAGTCTTAACAAAATGACTTCTTTTGGATTATCCAAAATTTTGGTTTATCCATGTCACTATCTCTCTTTCTTTACCATAGACAACTGGAGGGTTGGTTGTAATTGTAGCTAGATTTTTGGATTTTCTCATGGTAGTAAGTAGAAGAAACTTAACCTAGGTCCAGATGAGCTTTGACTGTCATGACCCCAGAGGCCAACTTAATATCATTATTGAATTTCATCGTGGGCTGAAGGAACCGAGTGGATCAGTCACCCATACGGTACCAACTCAGTGTTAATGGTGCAAGTGAATTACAAACAAGGCCCACCTGCTGTGCTCGGCTACAAAACCCGGCAGGAGGGTAATTACCCAGAACACGAGCACAGGGGGATGCAGCAGGCAGGGAGCACATTAACCATGGGGAAAAACAATGTTCCAATGCTTTGCTTTTTAGCACAACCCAAGAAGCAGGTGGCAAGAGCCAGAGAGAGAGGAAGGAAAGAAGTCCCAAGGTTGCTCCTATTATATGGGGAAAGGTTGGGAACCAGGAGGTCAGAAGAAAAGAAATAAAGGTAGATCCTCATAAGTCTGAGACAATGTCTCATCTAAGGCCTAACACAGATGCCTGCCTAATAGCCCAGACATGGTTTTGATAGAGCTTCAAAAATATCAACAGGAAGCAAACAAAATAACATGAATAGGGCAGTGAAACCCACCTTCACTTCCCCCAGCAAAGATGCTCAGAAAAGCTACTAATGGAATAGAAAACTAAGAGCAAACGTAGTCATGAAACTGACAGAGGTCATCATCAGCACTATGGCCTCCCCACTCTGAACACAGTTCATGAGAACCAGCAGCAGGCTTACCCAGCTGCTGGTGACCTAATTCTCGCCACTTGTTTTCACTTAAGCAAAACAGATTGTTGATGACCAGTTATTGAGTCGTGCAGTTGGAATGACAGCAAGGCTACCCAGAGTTGCTCTTCTTTCATGGAGTTGGGATACTATTTCCCACTTAGAGTTGTGTGCATAGGTATATATCTCTCAAAATCCCCCCATTTGAGTCTGTGGAACAGTATTTTGTCCATATTTACAATATAACTTATAATATTTATATATTTTAAATATAATTTATAATATATTGTCTATGTTTTTTAGAAAAGAGATCCCTGGCAACAGACTTTTCTTTTTCATCCATATCTGTCTGGGTAATGCCATGGCGTGTGGGCGATGTGTGGCAGCAGGAAACTGTTTGGAGCTCCTCCAATAGTTAATGGTACAGAAATACTAGTAAGACCTTGCCCCTAAGCAGGTTAAGTGGGATAGTATTATCTCAGAGTAAAGCTGTCAGGTACTCCCTGTCACTATCCCTTAAGTATTCCCCCTTGGGGATTCTGAAGTGCCTTCATAACCATATACAGGTAAGTGCTTAGTAAATGCTTTTGGGTAATGGTGACAGATTTATCTCATTTAGACTTTTGGTCCTTTTTGTATGTACCAAACCATTAACCCTCGCAAGAACTCAGAAAGGTAACTTAGCTGATGTTAGCATCATCATTGTATGGTTTGGGTTAACACATGCCCCAAAAGAGATTCACCAAAATCATACTTGAGACTTAGAAGCACCTGGGCCAGATCCAATTCAATCAGTCCTATCCCTGTTTCCATGCCCAAAGAGCTACCTGTGAACACCACGTCCTTTTTATGGAGCATAATGGGTGAAACAACAGATTTTAGGAGAGAGCAGAAGGTAAGCTGAACAAGAAAACCAAACCTTTCTTTTCTGACATAATTGAAATATTTGAAATCAGGAACCTGAATGTAATTCCTGGCTCCACCATTGTGTGACCTTGAACAAGTCACTCAACCACTCTGAACCTTGGTAAAGGGGTAAGACACTTGGCCCTACTTACTTCACAGGACTGGCACAAGAATCAGAAGGAATGAAATATGGAGAGTACTTTATAAAGTTACAAAGCACCATATCCAGGTTAGTTCTTGTTCTTCAAAGTTTCCATTCTCACCTCTAGCAATTAGCAGTGACATCTTTACTTGTTTTTCTATCTAACAATGTTATCTCAGGCCACCAGGAACTCTCCTTCTTAGAAGTATGGTATTAGAGAGGAGGAGGGGGAATAAAGACTCCAGTGCCTTCATTTTGCATACAAGGAAACAGAGGTGGGAAATGATGTGTCTATGGCCTTACAATTAATTGAAACCAAGTCTTCTGCCTTGAAGCGCAGTATTCTGGGCTGCTAGTTAAAAGAACCAGACCCCAGATTTGGCAGTTACTTGAACAATCACTTAGGTAAAGGAGAGAAGGAAGAAATATTTATTCATCGTCTACTGTGTGTCAGGCAATGAACTAAGCAAGCACTTTGCAGAGATTATCTTATCGGATCCTCACAACTACCCTGCGAAATAAGTGTTATTATCATCCCTATATTAGCTGACAGAACTGAATCAGAAGTTAACTGACTTGCCCAGGGTCACATAGCTAATAAGTGACTGGGGCCAAATTTGAACTCATGTTTTCCCTACACCAGGACTTTATCCACTGTATCACCTAAATGGAGAAAGGGGATCTGGTTTCAAATCTTGACTCAACTATTTACTGCTTGGGAGAACTTGGGTAAATCACTGAAGTTCTCTGGTCTCCAGTTGTTTTATATTTAAGGTGAGAAAGTTGAACTAGAGTAACCCTTAGGTCCTTTCTAACTACAAATATATCCCCTTGAGCCTCAGTTTCCCCATTTTAAAAAATGGAAATGGCAATCTTTATGTAAACTACATCACAAAGTTTTGAGAAAAGTATTTTATAAACTGTAAGACTATGCAGATGTAATATGATTTCATTTATCCCATAAATATCAGATCACCTATTACATATGAGACACTATGCCAGGCTCTGGTAAAAAATTCTCACGTTTTTAAAGGTTTTATGTTCTAGTGTGATTTTTATATCCTCATCCAACTTTGCAGGGAGGTGGTATCATATTATTTTGCCCACTTTAAAAATGAAGAAATGGAATGACATACCCAATGTCACACAGCTGGTAAGCAGCAGAGCTCTAAAAAGTCCTGGAGTCCAAGTTCAGCAATGATCCTGGCATTGAAAGAGCTTTCATGATTTTTTTTAAAGAACTGATTCAACCTGGATCTGTGCTTGTCAGAGTGGGACACTCAGAATTCCTCCCTTCTGTAAGCTTATAATCATCATCAACAACAGCAAGTTTTTTTTTTTTGTTGGGTGTCTAATATGTGCAAGGTACAACACCACTGATATCCAGAGCTACACAGGATGACCAATGAACAAGCAAAGCCAATAAATGAATAGTAAGATTCAATGCTTATGATTTATGGTACCAAGATGGTGGAGTGAGAAAGGAACCCCCTGAAACATTCCCAAATTCCCTTCCAAACCACTAGAAAACTGCCTCAGAATTGATCTAGGAGCAGAGAAGCAGCTTACCAGCCAAACAGCAAAGATATGTCTCACTGGAATGGGAGGAGAGCAAGGTCCAAGCACTGTAGCAGCTAGCCTCACAGCAGGAGCCTATGGCAGCGCTTGGAGCCTGGGACAACTCACCAATGAGGCCCTACCCTCCTACAAATCAACACATCCCTTAGCAAGTGAGCAGTCTATGCAGCATAGTAAGGCCCCATTCCAGTGACCCCATTCCCAGCACAAGCCACCAGCCAGGCCTGCCCTGACCCTGTTGCTGACCAATAGTGAAGCCTTACCCCAGGGCAGGCCAACAGTGAGATGTCCCGCCCCCCCCTTCCTGCACTTACCTGGGGCCTACCAGCAGAGAAATCCTGTTTCCATAGCAACCCAACTATACAGCAATACAATTAATCCTTCAGGACCTGCCAGCAGAGAGGCCCTTCCATAGCAACCCAGCAGCAGATCACCACCCCTGGGGCAGGGGAGGCTAACAGAGGCCCCACACCCCAGTACAAGCCAGAAGGGAAACCTACCCTCCAGAGAAAGCAAGCAGATAAGCCCTGAAGCCTAGTGAAAGCCAGCAGTAAGATCTTGAACCCCCACACAAAAAGCTTGGGATAGTGCTGGACCAGAATTCATCTCTCATTAAAAAAAAAAAACACCAAGTCACCAAAAAAGGCAGAAAAAATGAACAAAAAATAACAACAAAAATAGAGCTTGCTTAGATAAAGTTACTATGGTGATAGAGAGGATCAAGGGATAAATTTAGAAAAGGACAATAGTGCCAAAATGGCCACATGTGAAGCCTCAAAGAAATATATAATTTGGTCTCAGGCCCAAAAAGAACTCCTAGAAGAACTTAAAAAGGATTTTAAATAGTAAATTAGAAAAGTAGAAGAAAAATTGGGGAAAGAAATGAGAGTAATTCAAGAGAATCATGAAAAAAAGAGTCAGTAGCATGGGAAAAGATATAAAAAACTTACCAAGAAAACTCCCTAAAAAATAGAAATAGCCAAATGGAAAAGGAATCACAAAAGTTCACTGAAGAAAATAATCCCTTAAAAATTAGAATTGAACAAGAGGAAACTAATGACTCCATGAGACATCAAGATAACAATAAAGCATACGTACATATACGTGTAAGAAAATGTGAAAGATTCTATTGGCAAAACAACTAACCAGATCCAGAAGAGATAATATAAGAATTCTTATACTACTCAAAAGCTATGATAAAAAAAAATCCTGGACAACATCTTTTGATAAAACTTGAAAGAATGTAATGATCAACACCTGAAAGAGATCCCAAAATGAGAACTCTGAGGAACATCATAGCCAAATTCCAGAGCTCACATATCAAGGACAAAGCATTGCAAGGGAAACAGTTCAAATATCACGGGGCTTGAGCAAGAATTTGGCCACCTCCACATTAAAGAACCAGAGACTTTGGAATATGCTATACTGAAAGGCAAAGAAGTTAGGATTACAATCAAGAATCACCTACTCAGCAAAACTGAATATAATCTTCCAGGTGAAAAATGGGCATTTAATGAAATAGAGGACTTTCAAGCATTTCTAATTAAAAGACCAGAGTTGAATAAAAAAATTTGACCTCCAAATACAAGACTCAAGGGAAAAATTAAAAGGTAAAAAAGAAACAAGAAAGAGAAAATATAAGAAATTCAATAAGATTAAACTGTATATATTTCTATATGGCAAGATAATATTTGTAACAAGAACTTTGTTACTATAACATCAGTTAGGAGTATATGTAGACAGAGGGTGTAGATACAGGTGACTTTGATGGGATGAAACCCCCCAAAACCCCAAAAACAAAGAGATGAAAAGGAAAATTGCACTGGAAGAAGGAAGGGGGAGATTTAATGAGATAAATTATTCCACATAAAAGAGGCATGAAAAAGTTATTATAATGGAGGTGGAGAAGGAGGTGGGGAGTGATGAGCAAAGTTTAAACCTTACTCTCATCAAAATTGGCTAAAAGAATAAATAACATACACACTCAGGTGAATATAGAGATCTATCTTACCCTACAAGGAAGTGAAATGGGACAGGAATATAGAAGGGAAAGGAGGAACTAATAACAGGAGGGTATATTGGAGAAGGTGTTGATTAGAAGTAAAACACTCATGGGGAGAGAAAGGGTAGGAGGTAAGAGAGGGGATGGGGAACAAGCAAAAAATAGCATGGAGGGAAATACATAGTTATCATGACTATAAATGTGAATGTGATAAACTCATCCATAAAATAGAAGCAGATAGTAAAACAGATTAAAAACCAGAATCCTACAGTGTTTTATTTACAAGAAACACATTTGAAGTAGAAAGATACAC
The DNA here is from genome assembly GCA_023548195.1 of Bettongia penicillata ogilbyi. NCBI lineage: Eukaryota > Metazoa > Chordata > Mammalia > Diprotodontia > Potoroidae > Bettongia > Bettongia penicillata. The sequence continues at coordinate 2,035,592 of JAJHZJ010000311.1, forward strand.
ACAGGAAAAAGCAAAGGGACTGGAGCAAAATCAGCTGAAGCAAAGAAAAGCAGGAGCAGCAATCATGACTTCAGACAAAGCAAAAGAAAAATCAGATCTAAATAAAAGAGATAAAGAAGGAAACTATATCTTGCTGAAAGGTACCATAGATAATGAAGTCATATCAATGCCTACACTAAATAACATACCTACACTAAAAGGCATGGCATCTAAATTTTTGAAGGAGAAATTGAATGAGATACAGAAAAAAATAGAGAATAAGACTATACTAATGGGGGACCTCAACTGTCCCCTCTCAGAGCTAGATAAATCTAACCAAAGAAGTAAACACAAAAGAAGCTAAATAGGTGAATAAAATTCTGGAAAAGTAAGATATGATGGATCTCTGGAGAAAACTGAATGTGAATAGAAAGGAATATATACCTTTTTCTCAGCAATACATGGCACATACACAAAAACTGACCATGTATTAGAACATAAAAACCTCACAAACAACTACAGAAAAGCAGAAATAGTAATGCATCTTTTCTGGACCATAATGCAACAACTTGATTTCCGAAATCCTTTTTGAGCTCTTCCATGGCCTGAGCCCACCAGACATCCACCTGGGATGTCTGGGATAGAGAGGCCCCGACCTCCACATCTTTCCCTGATGGCAAGCATTGTACTTCCTCATCAGAAATGAAAGGAAAAAAAAAGAGCCTAGACATCATCTTTCAAACTGCCCTGATATTCTAGAAACAGAGGGCAAAATAAGTATTGAAGGAATCCATTGATCACCACGTGAAAGAGATCCAAAAAGAGAAACTCCTAGGAATGTTGTGGCCAAATTCCAGAATTCCCAGGTCAAGGAGAAAATCTTGCAAGCAGCTAGAAAGAAACAATTCCAGTATTATGGAAATACAATCAGGATAACACAAGATCTAGCAGCTTCTACATTAAGGGATTGAAGGGCATGGAATAGGGTATTCCAGAAGTCAAAGGAACTAGGACTCAAACCAAGAATCACCTACCCAGCTAAACTGAGTATAATACTTCAGGGGAAAATATGGTCTTTCAATGAAACAGAGGACTTTCAAGCATTCTTGATGAAAAGACCAGAGCTGAAAAGAAAATTTGACTTTCAAACACAAGAATGAGAAGAAGCATGAAAAAGTAAGCAGCAAAGAGAAGTCATAAGGGACTTAACAAAGGTGAACTGTTTACATTCCTACATGGAAAGACAATATTTGTAACTCTTAAAACTTTTCAGTATCTGGGTAGTTGGTGGGACCACACACACACACACACATACACATACATGTACACGTGTGCATGCACACACATACAGAGACAGAGAGCACAGAGTGAATTGAATAGGATGGGACCATATCTTAAAAGAAATTAAGGTAAATGGTGAGAGAGAAATGTAGTGGGAGGAAAGAGGGTGAAATGGAATGAGGTAAATTATCTCTCATTCAAGAAGCAAGCAGGAGACTTTTTAGTGGAGGGAAAAAGAGGAGAGCTGAGGAAAAAAAAAAACCAAGAAGTTTACCCTCATCACATTCGACTAAAGGAAGGAATAAAATGCACACTCATTTTGGTATGAAAACCTATTTTACAATACAGGAAAGTGGGGTAGAAGGAGATAAGCAAGGTGGGGGGGATGATGGAAGGGAGGGCAATGGGAGGAGGGAGCAATTTGCAGTCAACACTCGGGGAGGGACAGAATCAAAAGACAGAATAGAAACAATGGGGAGCAGGATAGGATGGAGGGTAATTCAGTTAGTCTTACACAACACGACTATTATCGAAGTCATTTGCAAAACTACACAGATAGGGCCTATATCAATTGCCTGCCTTCCCAAAGGGAATGGGTGGGGAGGGAGGGATGGAGAGAATTTGGAACTCAAAGTTTTAGGAACAACTGTTTAGTATTGTTCTTGCTACTAGGAAATAAGAAATACAGTTAATGGGGAATAGAAAGTCATCTGGCCCTACAGGAGAAAAGAGACGATGGGGACAAGAGAAGGGAGGGATGAGAGAAGAGAGGGCAGATTGGTGATAGGGAAAATTAGAATGCTTGGTGTATTGGGGTGGGGGAGGGGAGAAAAGGGGAGAAAATTAGGAACCCAAAATTTTGTGAAAATGAATGTAAAAAGTTAAATAAATAAATTTATATTTAAAAAAAAAAAGCTCAAGAATATCAAGGGAATCAATGAAAAAAAGTGTGAAAGAAGGTGGTCTAACTATACCTGCTCTCAAACTGTATTACAAAGCAGTAGTTATTAAAACAATCTGCTTCTGGCTAAGAAATAGAGTGGTGAATCAGTGGAATAGACTGGTTCCAATTACATCACAGAAAATGATCATAGTAATTTGTGATAAATCTAAAGACACACACTTATTAAACAAAAACTCATTATTTGACAAAAACTGCTGGTAAAACTGGAAAACAGTATGACAGAAACAAGATATAGACCAAAATTTCACACTATATAACAAGATAAGGCCAAAATGGGTACCTGACTTACACATAAAGAGTGATACCATAAGCAGATTAAGAGAGTATGAAATAGTTTATCTGTCAGATTTATGGATAAGAGAAGAATTTAGGATAAATAAGATATGGAGAGCATTGCAAACTGTAAAATAGATAATTTTGATTATATAAAATTAAAAGGATTTGCACAAATAAAACCAATGCAATCAAAATTATAAGGAAAGCAGAAAGTTTGGGAAAGTTTTCGCAAAAAGTATCTCTGATAAAGGCTTCATTTCTAAAATACATAGAAAACTGAGTCAATTTATAAAATATAAGTCATCCCCCAACTGATGAATGGTCAAAGGATGTGAATGGCAGTTTTCAGACAAAGAAACCAAAGCCATCAATAGTCATATGAAAAATACTCTAAATCACTATTGATCAGAGGAGTGCAAATTAAAACAACTCTGAAGTACCAACTCACACCTATCAGAATAGCTAATATGATAAAAAAGAAAATGTTGGATGTTGGAGAGGATGCAGGAAAATTGGGACACTAATGCACTGTTGGTGAAGTTGTGAACTGAGTCAACAATTCTGGAGAGCAATTTGGAACTATTCCCAAAGAGATAATAACATTGTGTACACTCTGTGATCCAGCAATACTACTGCTAGATCTATATCCCAAAGACATCCAAAAAAACCCAGAAAAGGACCTATTTGTACAAAAATATTTATAGCAGCTCTTTTTGTGGTGCCTAAGAATTGGAAATCAAAGGGATGACCATCAATTGAGGAATAGTTAAACAAGCTGTGGTATATGATTGTAATGGAATATTATAGTGCTGTAAGAAATGACAAGCAAGATGATTTCAGAAAAACCTGGAGAGCCTTACATGAAGTGATGCACAGTGAGGGGAAAAGAACCAGAAGAACATTGTACACAGTAACAATATTGTTTCATGAAGAACCGTGAATGACTTAGCTATTCTCAGCAATACAATGATCCAAGACAACACCAAAGGACCAATAATGAAGCACACTATCCACCTCCAGAGAAAGAACTGATTTTAATTGAGTACAAACTGAAGCATCCTATTTTTCACTTTTTCCTTTTATTTGAGTCTTCTTGTACAAAATGACTAATGTGGAAATGTTTTACATGATTGCACATGTATAACCTATATCTGACTGCAACTCAGGAATGAGGGAGGGAAGTGAGGGATAGAATTTGTAACTGAAAACTTTTTTTAAAATGTTAAAATTTTAAAAGATAAATAAACATTTTTTTTAAAAAATCAATGCTTACCTACTGGTTAAAGGTTAAGTGCAGCCACTGGGGGTGTGAGACTCATTTGGAGTTTAATGTGGTGTTGGGGAGAGGGTGAGTCTCTCTCCAGATGACTGAAAAATCATTAGTGATGGCAACAGAACAGGGCTGGTTTTTAGATTTGTTTGTTTTGGGGCTTTTTGGCAGAACATAGGATAAAAGAGGAAGGGATGATGTAGAATTTAGAGCTGAAAAGTACCTTAGAAGTCATCTTATCCCCTCATTTTACAGATGAGTAAACAGGTCCCTGAGGAGTGGAGTGACTTATCCACAGTTGTACACCTAGGAAGAATCAGAGCACCTAATTCTTCTGACTTTGAATCCAGTGCCCTTTTCATTTCAAGGAGTTTTTTATCCTACATTCAAAGAGTAGCCAATTATGAGTTTATTCCAAGAGCCTCTTAAGACTAGAGTCCAAGTTTTGCTGTTCGAGGTTCCAGTGAAGGTCCTTGAAGAAACAGCATCCCTACTCTAGGTAGGGAGAGACTAATTTCTTCATGGTTTTTTTTTAAAGTTATGAAGACCAGGATAAAAAAAAGAAAGGAAAAAGAACTTGGAGAAATGAAGAAAGGAAAGGATAGGTTATATCAAGAGACATCAGTAAAGTTGAAAGTGTCAAGTGTCTTTTCAGGATCTCATGTTAGAATAATAGTGAGCATGGACAATACAAATTCATCTACATTCTTAATTTCATTGCATGGAAGACTCAACACTGCCTCCCTAGAGACTCAACTTGCTTTTATGTCTTTGTCCATGGTGCTGATTGTTAGGTTCTGACTAGGTGCCAAGTGAATCTCTGAAATCATAAGCTATGATTATCTGGCTAGGTGCTACCCTTGAAGTCATTAGCCCTCTCTTCACCAACCCAGTTCCACCAATCTTGAAGACACTGAGACTATGAGAAAACTGTAATATTGGTGATCTAGGACCTTCAAGATTCTTTCAAAGTTGAAGGAAGAAGGGAAGGGGAAGGAAGGGGAGGGGAGGGGAGGGAAAGAAGATGAATTATGTATTTCTCTCTGCTGAAACTTGGACATGGAATTCAGATCCAATACTCCAGATACAAAGCCTTAGTACAGTGATTTTTCCACTATAATATTATTTGCCAAATAAAACCAAGAATAATTAACTCAAATTTACACCACTTTTTTAAGGTTTATGAAATACTTCTTACAGCCTGGTGTAGTACAAGTATTGTTCTTAGAATTTTACAAATGATGGTAGTCAAGAACATACCCTGGAATAGGAAACAGATGAAACAGGGAAAATAGCAGTCTAAGTTCCAGTGTATAGGAGGGAAGGATGCAATGAAGAACATTGTTAATACTGTTTTAAGTAAATTCACGAGGGGAGGAGCCAAGATGGCGGAGTAGAAAGACTCACATATGCTAGCTCTGAGCCCACGCCCATAAATTTCCTGTAAAAAGAACTCCCCACAAATTCTGGAGCAGTGCAAGCCACACAGCAACACAGCAGAGGAGATTTCTGTTCCAGAGAGCCCTGAAAAACTGACCCCAAAGGTCCATCGCGCATTGGACAGTGGAGCCCACCCCTTCCCTGGCCACATGGCCCTGAGAGGAGCAGATTTGAGCAGGTTTCAGGGACAGAACCTCCTGCGGCACCAAGGTCCCTCCACCCACAGGTGCTACAGGTCAGTGAGAGAGACTTCTGGGGTGGCCGAGAGGAGAGCGGGGTGTGTCTCCATAACTCAGGCCCCCGTGGGAGGAAGTGGCAGAGGCAGCGGCAGCCCGGGACTCCCGGAGCAGGCTGGAGTTCCACTCCATTACTGAAGATCTCCACATAAACCCCCTGAGGGAACTGAGCCTGGGAGGCGGCCCTGCCCCCACCTGAGCACCAGAACTTAAGCTCACATTGAATAGCAGCCGTGCCTGCCACTGAAAGCCCTGAGGCTGGGGAGCAGCATTTGAATCTCAGACCCCAAGCACTAGCTGGGCAGATCTAGGTGGGGGTGGAGAGGAATCTCAGAAGTCAAGTAACTGGCTGGGAAAATGCCCAGGAAAGGGAAAAAAAATAAGATCATAGAAGGTTACTTTCTTGGGGAACAGATGTTTCCACCTTTTCTTTCTGATGAGGAAGAACAATGCTTACCATCAGGGAAAGACATAGAAGCCAAGGCCTCTGTATCCCAAACATCTGAAATAGATACCCAATGGGCTCAGGCCATGGAAAAGCTCAAAAAGGATTTTGAAAATCAAGTTAGACAGGTGGAGGAAAAACTGGGAAGAGAAATGAGAGAGATGCAAGAAAAGCATGAAAAACGGGTCAATACCTTGCTAAAGGAGACCCAAAAAAATGCTGAAGAAAGTAAATTCACATGATTTAACAGCAGAAAAATTACTTTCAATGAGTCCTAGGTCTTTACTTTGTTATAAGTTGAACTGTAGGTAAGAGCATCCAGTAGACAGTAACAGTCAGATGAGTATATGGAGGACAACAAGTATCAACAAATGTTTATTAAGAGGCTACTCTATGTAAATCATTATGCAAGGCACAGGGTTAAATGAAAAAGACTTTGCCTTCATGGAGATTACAGGCTGATGAAGGCATAAGATACCAACATAAATAGTCTAATACAAAATATTACTTGATAAGTACACCAGAGGTGATGTAAGAGGAATGGTGAAATATGTCTCCTGCCTCTTGGCAGGGAGATGATATAAAATAAAGCATATATTCCCAGACATGGTCAATGTATTGCTTGCTTTGCTTGACTATAAGGAATGGTTTGCTATAAGGGATGGTTACACTGGCAGTGATGTAACAAAGAAAGAGAATCAATAAAACATCTTTTAAATAGGTACATTAGCGGAGTGCAAACAAAAGGAAATGAGTTGCCTTGGGAGATAATGGGTTCCTCCTATCCACTAGAAGACTTCAAACAAAGACCCTTGTCAGTGAGTGCATTGTAATCAGGATTCCTTATCAGAAATGGATTGGACCAGATGATCACTAAGGTCCCTTTCAACCCTGAAGTTCTGTGACCCTATTCTATGAAGACCAAGGAGAAGTTCATTACTGACATGTACAAGTCAGGGACAGTTTTGCCTCCAGCACACTAATTCACTCTAGTGGGGAATTACTTCTAAAACTTTGAAAATACAAAACCTTGATTGACTGGGCTAATTGTGGGGGTGGGAAGCAATACTGACAATAACAATAATGTGTACACATACTGTGCGTATGTATATATGTTTATATATGCATATATATATATATATATATACACACATACACCTCCTTCTAGCTTATTGAATACTTTATTCACAAATATACATGCATATGTGTACATATATATGTGTGTTTGCATATAGTATACATATACGTGTATACATGTATGTGTATATGCATGGTTCTACAAAGTACACCACAATCCTGGGAGGGAGAAAGCAAGTGCAAATGTTATTTTCCCCATTTTACAGATGAGGAAGTCAAGGTTCATAGAAGTGAAATGATTTACCTAGAGTAGCACAGCTAGGAAATCAAAGTGCCTGAGCTCAAATCTAGGTCTTTGACTTTAGTGGTTTTTTCCTAAGATCACAGCTTTGGAGCTAGAAGGGATTTCAGAAGTCATCTAGTCCAATTCACTAATTTTACAGATAAGAAACCTAAAAGCCAGAGAAATTAAATGACTTGCCCAAGGCTATTTGTGTAGCAAGAAACGGAGGCAGAATTTGAATCCAGATCTTTTGACTACAGGTCAGTGTTCTATGTCAGCTGTCTTTCTCACTCGTTCAGGTGTGACTCAACTGCCTCTCCCCTTTCCCCTCACATGAGGAATAAAAGAAATAAGCTCCTGTATGCAAAGAAATAAGGCAGGCAGCTCAGAAACGTCACTGGACCACTCCAATGGAAGAAGCTGCAGCATGGGCCATTGGCAGTCTAGCCCACTTGGCCAAGAAAAACTAGAAAGAGGAGAATGAAGAGATTACATCAGCTGTGGCCTCAGCTCACCCTATAAAACAATTGTGTTGGAAATGGATTCTTCTTTTTTAAAAGTAGTGTTTACTTCTGAAACATAGCAATCACTTTCCACGCTGCTATGATGTGTGTTGAATTTGATCTCGCTTCATTGTACTAGGGAGGGATTCCTCTCTCATGTATTACGGCTCTTTCTTTATAATGCACTGAAATTTACAGCACATTTGTTATTCAGTTCTGCAAAAGGTATATGAATAAAGAATAACTCAGCAATCAGCGTTACTCAGCCTGCATGGCCAGGAAAGCCGTTCTGCCTTTGAATGAGCCAGCCCCCAGAAAGCCAGTCCCGCCAGGGCAGCCTGACACTGCACCATAGCAGGCTGGTGTTTGTGCTTCTATGGTGGTAGTTATTGGTGCACAGTGACATTGTGAACCCCAGGAGGGATCTACATTCTGAATCTCTCTGGCCCTCCCCACTTTCTTGTTTATTCTGGGAACAGGGAAAAGGTTAAAGATATTCTCATTCTCTCTCTCTCTCTCTCTCCTCTCCTGTTTTTGACTTTCTCTCCCTCTTTCTCTCTTTTTCTCCCACTCCCTTTCTCTCTCCTCTGCCTCCTCTCAATTCCTCCCTTCCTCTCTCTCTTAGGACTTACTTCAGTTCCCTTCTCTATCTTTCTTTTATATCTCTTCCTCTTCATGTCTTTCAATGTCTCCCTCTGTTTCTGTCTCTCCTTCTCTCTCCTTTATCATTCAATTCAGTCTTTCTGATTATCTCTACATCTGTATCTCCTTCCTCTCTTTCCTTCACTCCTTCCTCCCCCACCCTACAAATTCCTCCCTTCTGTCTCTCCCTCCCCTCCTCTGTCTGTCCTTGTCTCTGTCTCTCTATCTCTGTCTCTCTCTGTGTCTCTTCATATCTTTTCATGTGTCTCCCTCTGTCTCTACCTTTCTCCTTTCTCTTTCTCTGTTTTGGTCCGCATATTTATTTCTTTTTCTGTCTTTCTCTGTCTACCTCTGTTTCTGACAGTATTCTCTCTTTCTGTGTCTCCATTTCTTGTTTCTCTGTCTGTTTTTCTGTCAGTTAGAAAAAGCTATCACAATTACCTAATTCAACTCCCTCATTTTACAAATACAGATATTGAGGGTCAGTCAGGTTAAGTGACTGGTTTGTGGTCACATGGATAGCAAATGATGCTGTCAGGACTTAAATGTAAGTACCCTCACATCCAATCCAGTATTCTTTGTTACACTGTGCCCTCTCCCCACCCCCACTCCTCTCTCATCTGTACCCAAAGCTATTATTGCCACTAGAACTTAAGAAAGGAAAATTGGTTCTGGGAACACCTTTCCCTCTAGGATACACCTGTGAATTCTCACTGGGGAGGTCTCTCACTGAGACAGAGGGTCCATCTCCATGGTGCTGAATTCTAGCTTAGTTCTCAGGAACAACCTGAGCTAAGTTCTATGAATGCCATCTTCTAAGGCTTGAATTTAAGCAGAACCCAAACTCCTTCAACAGGTGTAACCTGCTATATAGATATTTTTCTGGTCTCCTCATATTTTACTGCTTTCTCCCTTGCATTTACTTATCTATCTCTTCCAGTAGAATGCATATTTCTTGAGAATAGAGACTATTTCCTTTTTTTTTCTCTATGACCATTGCCTAGAACAATGTCCCAGAACCAGTTGGTGGCATAATGAATAAAGTGTTGGGTCTGGAGTCAGGAAGACTTGAATTCAAATCCCACCTCCCCACCTTTCCTCTCCCTTCCCCCTACTAGCTGTGTGATCCTAAGCAAGTCATTAACCTCTGTTTGCCTCAGTTTCCTCAACTACCAAATGGAAATAACAGCAACTATCTTTCAGGGTTGTTGTGAGGATCAAATGAGATAATATTTACAAAAAGCCCTTAGCTAAGTGAATGGCACATAGAGGTATTATATAAATGTTTATTCCCTCCTTTACTTTGTACCTAGTAAACACTAAACATCTGTTGAATTGTACTCAGTACTGTCTGGACTGCTTTCCTTAGGTATGAGGATCATGTTGGACAAAAGTATTAAGTTTGTCTTTGACACCTTCCATCTCCTATTTCAATTCTATTCCCTTTCTCTATGGGGTCTCTCCAAACATTCTACCTCTCGTGTTCTTTCCCCCTTTCCTCTGCTCTTGGTAGCCACATAAAGTAGGTGGCATGACACTTCTAGGTCCATACCCCAAAATGATCAGAGAAAGAGGAAAAGGACATATCTATCTATTTATCTGTCTGTCTGTCTATTGAAGTTCTTAGTCCGGTGGCAAAGAACTGGAAATGAACATGGTGCCCATCAACGGGAATGGCTAGAAAAATTCTAGTACAATGAATGTCATGGAATGTTATTATGCTATAAGAAATGATGAAAGGCATGGTTTCAAAGAAACTTGTAAAGATTTATATGAACTAGTTCAGAGTAAAGTGAGCAGAACCAGAAAGACAATTTATACAATAACAGCAACATTGTAAAGGCCAAAAATAACACTTTGAAAGACTGCAGAACTCTGATCAAAGCACTTATTACAGAGCTCCCACAATGCACACCTCCTAAAAGAGCAGGCAGAAATCATGGCAGAAATTGAAACATATATGTAACCTTTGTCAGGAAGTCCATTAGTATGGGACTCTGTTGGTGGGGATTCATACCCCATGAACATGGACAGCAAGGGAATTTGCTTTGCTTGATTGTGTATATTTGTTACAAGAGTTTTGTTTTCTTTTTTGGAAGGGAAAACTTGGAGGGTAGAAAAAAATTGTTCATTGAAATAATTTAATTGAAAAAAGAAAGTAGGTGATAGACTTAATTCACACCATGACAGAAATTAATATAAAAGGTTGAATATAACAGCAAGAGTAGGGTTTATATTTTTTCATTTGAATTTCATTTTATTTTCATATTTGCATTCATACCCTCCGACCTCCACCTCCCCTACTTGAGAAAGCAAGAGAAACGTATTACCACTACAAACATGCACAGCTAAGAAGAAAAAAAAAAACCATTCCCCACATTGGCCATACTTCCATATATACTCCATCTGAACTCTAAGTCTATCACTCCCCTCTATGAGAAGGTAAGCAGCATGTTTCATCTCATGCCCTCTGGAACTTTGGTTGGTTATTGTGTTGATCAGAGTCTTTTAAAGTTCTCCATAAATGGAATATTGTGTTGATCAAGTCTTTTAAAGTTCTTCATAAATGCAATATTGCTGCTATCATATAAATTTTTCTCCTGGTTCTACTGAGTTCAGCTTGCATCATTTCCTACAGATCTTTCCAGATCTCTCTGAAACCATCCCCTTATCATTTCTTATCGCATGGAAGTATTCCATCACAAACATATACCACGGTATGTTCAACCATTTCTCAATTGCTAGGCCCAGGGTTTATATTTTACTTGATAGAAACCCTTTCACAAAAAGGAAAGAATTTCCAATCAGCAATGGGAGAATGGAAGAGGTTAGGGGAAGAGGGTTCCCTGGTTTTTGGTCAGGGGAGTCTATTTTCCAAATATTTCTCAAATCTATGAAGTTTGAAAAGTTCTAGAGACACAATTTCTGAGTAATGAATTACTTTTTAAATTTACGCTAGCATTTTATTAATAAAAGAGGTCCATGACACTCTTGAATGTCAACGACCCCTCTTGGTGGTGGGCTTATAGTTTATTATATACCTTTGGAAGAGTAGATGTTCCTGAGGGTGGCAATCAACTCTGTTAACTAATCCCAGCCTTGGGCAATCCAGATAAAGGATCTACCTCCACCCAACCTGGACTGGAACCCAATGAGCAGGAATTCACCTTAGATAAGATGGTCTAGATGGGGTAAATTTTTGGTAGAGGTAGGTAATGTCCTTCAAAGGCTGGGCTTCAAACAAGGAAATAAGATTGGAAAATGCATGGATTTCCCCCATAATTTCTTATTAATAATAATTTCTCATTAATCAATAATCATATCAGACCACACAGTTGTCTCCTCTGTCTCTGCATAAACCCAGTCCTGTTTGACACCGGAATAAGTTTCCACTTTTAGGAAAATGAGAAATTATAGCAACACAGCAGGAGACCTAGGGCTCTATTCAAGGGTATGCTGGATCTGGCTCATACAAGCTTTGGAGAGGTGATAGTTAAATTTTTAGTGTGAGAATTTGCATCTCAGAAATCCATAAACCTTACTAATAAGGACTTGATTTATTGTTTTGTTGATTGTCCAGACTTAAGAAAGTGATGGAGGAAATATAAATTAAGTTTAAAAGTGTCTGAGAGCTGGTGCTTAAATATTTATCAGTATCTACAGATGGGAATTCTGAAATTTGTGACTCATCAGTGAATAGGTCTCCGAATTATTTCATCCCCAGATGCTCTTAAAGTAGACTTGCCTGGGACCCCTGAAGCCAGAGATGGAGTCTCAGTGAAATAGTCCAAGGTAATTGGAAGACAAAGAATTTTATTCAAAGCCTCTGAAGACTTGGGTGGAGTCAGGAAGAGAGCTGGCCCAGAAGACTTTCACCTAACCTACTCTCTCTCAAAGGCCCCTATGTTTCTGATACCCCTTTATGACTGAGCCTCAGGCTTAGGAAATCAAACCCAGCTCCAGGAAGTCATCAGGCTTCTCCAGATGCATTTTTCTCAGGTGATTTGCCCTGAGGCTTTCAAAGCTGAATTCATCCGAAGAAAGGGGCTGAAGCTGTCTCTATCTTCCTTCCTCAGGCATTGGGAAGATTGAGAAGTCCCATCTCCAGTTCAAGGTGGGCAGAGTCATCCTGAGCAGAGCAGGAGAGAGCACCCAGGGAGGGAGAGAGATAAGCACCTGGTGACTAGCGAGGGGATAACCATGCCTCCTCCTCCTTAGGTTTGTCAGAACATCTCTGCATCCCCCTCCTTTGTCATCCAGCTCTCCCACTTCCTAAGTCCCCAAGCCATAAACTACTAAGGTTTTCAAAGCACATCAACAGGTTCCCTACCTGACAAATTCAGAGCTGGATAGGCCCAAGGGTAATAAAGCATTTCTCAGGAATCCCTCTGGAAAGGAAGGAAATTTTCCCGGCATTCATTGTTTAATGTCCCAGGGGGGCTTTATAGAATGGCAGACAGAGGACATGCTGAGGCTGGGGCAAAATTGCCTCTGGTGGGTGTCTCTTGGGGCCTTGGGGCTGGGATCAGAGACCTTTCTGACAAGAACAAAGTTAAGCAACTACAGAAGCACAGCTGGAAAATGTATTTTTCAGAGATGTTGCCTGGACTGGTCCTGTGGATAAGCAAGTCACCTAACCACCCCGAACCTTAGATACTTCCTCTTTTAAATCAGAGGTGAAAGACTTTAGAATTCTGATCAGTACAATAACCAACTGTGATTCCAGAGGATAACAGACAACTAAGCATGTTTTCTACCTTCTATTAGATTCGTGATGCAAAATGAAGAATTTTGGGACATGGACAATGTTGTTTGAATATATACATTTTCTACCAGGGTGGTGTCATGATGGATTAAGCACTGGACTGGGTGTCAAGAAGACTTGAGTTCAAATCCTGCCTCAGAAACCAGTTGAATCACTTAAAAAAATTCTCTCTGCCTCAGTTTCCTCAACTGTAAAATGGGGATAATGGTTGTTGTGAAGAAAATGAGATCATATTTTTAAAGCTCTTTGCAAATCTTAAAGCTCTATATAAATGCTAGCTCTCATCATTGTCTACTATTAAGTGGAAGAGGTAAAGAAAATAAATGTTTTTTATTGAAAATAAAATAGAAACAAAATTTTAAAATAACTTTAAAAAATGCAATCATGGGTTTCATCAAGCTCATCACTAGATTCTATCCAGTTTTTGAATTCTATTCTATTTCTATTCTACTCTCTTCCAAATTTGGTGCCATCAGCTTGCAACCTAGTAGGGAGATGGGATTGTGAATGGTCATTTTTCAGGTCCAATTCCCAAACACAGTTTAGGACTCAACATCTTTTGAAGGACAAGGAGTATATTCCCTAGGGTAACTCAGTGTTCTGCCAACGTCTCTCTTCTTCTATTTCCTCCTGCCTGGGATATCATTGTACAGTATTCTCTTTTCTAAATGGTAACATTTCCAACCAGCCCTCAACACCAATGATAACACAAAACTGACTCTCAAATCTCCTTGACCCAGCATTTCCCAGTGCTGGCACAGCTGGTTCCCCTTCACCTAAAGAATGTGTCACCTCTGTTTTTCCCTTTAATTAAAAAAGCTAAATCAGGAGTGTCTTTAATGCTCCAAATTTATCTTTATTAATAAACAATAAAAGTTAAAAGCTTCTGAGTTCCCTGATCGAGCATCATTGACTTGATGGCACCTCAAGCAGCTTCATTTCAAATATAGCTTAATCTCTTAACTTGTAAATTAGGGAGTTTTAAGACTATGGGCACACACCCATAGTCTCTCTCTCTCTCTCTCTCTCTCTCTCTCTCTCTCTCTCTCTCTCTCTCTCTCTCTCTCTCTCTCTCTCTCTCTCTCTCTCTCTCTCTCTCTCACACACACACACACACACACACACACGCAAGCAGCATACCTTAGCAGTACAGAAAAAGACTGGAGAAATGGGAGAGAGGAAGATTTCCATATCCACAGGAAACAGGTTTTCTCCTTACTCTGACGGAGTGCAGGGGCCAGTCCTGTCCACACACTAACTGCTCCTCTGATTTAGAGAGCTGTTAAAACTTGACATGGCTTTGAATATTTAACCACTTTAAATACACAGATAATGATAATTACCTTGCTGATGGCAGTTTATCTTAAATTAAGCTCCAGGCCAAATTAGACTCTGAAGGCATCATCACTGAACCTAAAACATTCTTAGTTAACTCCCTGCCCTATTCCCAGGTAGGTGGCTACATCTCATATCAGCATGCTTTCTCTTCCAATGGGTCCAATAAAAAATAATCACAGAACCGCACGTTGATGTGGCACTTTAAACTTAACAGTTTACATCCTATGAAGTCTATTTTAAAGACTCAACTCATTCAAGAGTTGTTTTGCTTTGCATAACTACACTTAGTTGGTTATTTATTTTGTGAAGGGGGAGGGGGAAAAATTGGGGAGGGAAATGAATGATACTAAAAAAGGAAAAAAAGAGCAGATGAGGCATTTAAAAATATACAGAAAAAAAAAAACAGAAGAAAGCTCAGAAGGGGATATAGATGAACAGGGCACTATTGGAATAATCTTGTTAAATTTGAATGATGTAAAAAAGCAAGACCAAACTAAACTGTATGTTTCCTAGGTGGTCCTTTTTTTCTCTTCCTCCTCATACCAAGAAATGTTCTTTTTGTTGATATCTGTCAAACTCATGGTAGTAACAAAAAGCACCTCCGATGTGCAAAGCACAGCATCGTTACAAGCAAATATTACAGCGCTGTTTTTACACACAAGGACACTCATGCGATCGGAGGGACTTGCCTATCTATGGTCATAGAAGTTGTGGTGGAAGCAGTAGAACCCAGGTCCAAAGCTCTCTCCACGATGCCACCCCATGCCCTAAGCTAGCACATCTTTTGGCAGAACTATCATATCATTTCCTTCCCCGAAATGAGCTAAGTTTCTAGGGAAGAGAAAGATTGTCTATCTATTATTAACACACAATGCTCTGAGAGAGTTGAGGGTTTCATCCAGCCTTAGTCACTGCAGGGAATTACTCTCTGTCCTCTGGAAAGTCAACTTAGAATTCTAAGTTACTCCCAATGGTCCAAGCTGGTTTGCTCAGGCCTGGGAAAGTATCTGACTTTATGTAATTAAAACTATATCTCAGCATGAAGTGGGTAATTAACACATATTTTTAGACAATTTTGCCAAGCATTATGTACCCAGTCCTATGCTAAATGTTATGGAGGATATAGGAACATCTGCCCTCATGAAGCCTATGTTCTAATTTGAGAGACATGAAACAGAGAGAAATTAAGTTCTAAGCTCTCTGATGCGTTGTTATGGACAAAAATATTCATTATCAAATGGCCAGCCTACTGTAAATGAGTCTCTCTGTACATAGCTAGGTTGATACCCCAAAACAGACTCAGACAAAGCCATACTTGATCTTTTCAGTATTTTAGAATGCCTCAGAGAGTACACTCCACTGGCATTGCCTTGGAGACTCTAGGATCATCTCCCCACCATGGTAATAATGAAGAGACAGGGTAAAGAAATCAGTCTGGGCTAAAGAACTAAGGACCAATAATATTGTCTTCAAGACCCACCCTCCCTTGAAGTTAAGAAGTTCCATGAAGTGTAGGGGGGAAGGAGGAAGTTAAGGGAGAAGATCTTAGCTGAAGCTAGGCTCCTTACTCCCTGTGTGACTGGGCAAGTTAACCTCTCTGAACCTCAATCTCTCCATCTATAAAATGGCAGTAGCAGTATTTAACACCAGTTACCTTGTTTGGTTACTGTGAGAAAAGCACTGTGTAAACCCTCCAGATTCAGAATTGCAAGGGACCTTGGAGGTCATTTTGTTCATGCTCTCAGTTTATAGATGATGAAACTGAGGTCCAGGGAGTCTAAGTGACTCACCCAACATCAATTAACGTCTACTATGTGGCTAAATGCAAGGAGCACAAAAAGAAGCAAAGGACAGTTCCTGTCCTCAGGGCATTTACAGTCCAATGACAGACAAGGTGCAAACAAACATATACAAAATCAATACTATAAAATTAATTAAAAGCAATAATTAATAGAATGTCATTTACAAAAGGAAAGCATAAGAACATCACATAGGTAGGAGGTCACAAGGAGCGAGAATTTGCAGCAGGACACTTTTGCTACTGCACCATTAATATCAATTCTAATCCCTTCTCACAGGTGTTTACTACCTCCTGCTTGGGGTTTTCATACATATCCTCCAATTGCCTGGCAGGGGACCCATCCTTTAGAAACAACGAGACTTTAATCGTACTCCGAGACCTGTGTCTAGATAATGGATGCCATCTGCACTATACTTTAAATCAAGGATAATAGCCCTGGAAAGAGTCTTAGAGATCAGTTTGGCTTCAACTAGCCCTCATTTTACAGATAAGTAAACCGAGACCCCGAGAGGTTATAGCTCAGAGTCAAGATTTGAACCCAGTTCTTCTGAGCCCAAACCTGGCACTCTTTCTACTGTACCATTCTTCTTTGTTTCTCCAGTCGGTCCAAGAGTTGTCTAACTAACAAAGCAAATGGTCCATGAAATGAGTCTTAAAGATCATCACTGCCTTCATTTTACAAAAAAGGAATCAATCTGAAGCAGAAAGGAAAGTGGCTTTCCCCAAGACTCATAGCCAAGTGGCAGCTGATCCAAGTCTCCTCACTCCTTAAACCACTTTTATTTCCCTGTAACATGAAGCCTTTCCCTGCATCTCTCTCTGAGGCAAGGAAAAAGCTGGAACCGAATTTTAACCAAGGCAAAGACAAACTTGATATATGTTCCCAAATCTGGTTGTCTCCGTACTATTGTAGACCATAAGAATCCCCATATCCCAAAAAAGCTTCTCCCTTTACCTACCAGTTCCCAAGTGGTGGTCCCCACAGACCAAAACCCAGCTCAGTAGCTGTGGAAGAAGAGAAAAGGTGTTTCTCTCTGGATTTCCCTTTTTTCTTGGAAGAACAGGACAGGGAAGTGACTTACCCTGGCCAAGGACCATCAGTAGCACTGGTGACAGCTTCAACATAGGATTGGCTCCTGCCTGCTCCAGCAGGAGCCTAAACAACACAAACAGATTAATCTTCATTGTTGGGCCTGAAGTATATTTCGATTTATTTAAGAGGCACTCTGTGACTGACATCATAAAGTAGCTGGAGAATCTTTTGTCTGAGCTAAAGAGCAGGGCATTTGAGGCACAGTCAGGCTGCTCCCAGAGGGGCCTCCACATAGACAATGGAGAAGTCAGGTGAGAGTGTATAAAGAGCAGAGACACGATGTAAAGGCACAGAGTGCAGCTGGAGAACACTGAAATAAGAATCCAGTCAAGCTCTTTCCATGATACAGCTTAGAGCTATCCAACCTTCCAGATACTCTACTAAGAAATGCACCTCTTTCTCCTTTTCCCATCCTCCATCAGATGAGTCAGGCTACTTCCATCCCTGAGCAGAGCCCAGGTCCCCAAACGGTCCCCACTCGAATTCAATAGGCTCGATGCTACTGGATTAACATTGGACATTGAGGCAGCTCCCAATTAGAACAGTGGCTGTTGGCCAATGCCAAATGTCAGGCTCCTACACAGGTGAGCAGACAGGGCCTTAGGGGCACCTTTTTCCTCTTTCCCAGAAAAAGAACAATTCCTCAAAGGCTCAGCATGAGTATAGGGGGAGCAGGGAGGAGAACCTGTGGGAGGAGTTGATAATAAAGAATGCCAGAGCAAACTTTAATCCTCAGAGAGCAATTAGGACAGGTAAAGATGAGGGAGAAAGGTTTTCAAGGTAACTGCCTGAGGATCTCTGGGATCCTCAGCAGTGTAGAGATATGCAAGAGAGCATGAGTTAACAGATAGCAGCTCCCATTCTCCCAGGGAAGATTTCAGATGGGTTCATAAATTTCACAGGATTTAGTTGGAAAGACCATTAGAGATCATCTAATCTGACATCTTCATTTTACAGATGAAGAAACCAAGGCCTAGAGAGAGAGAGTGTGGAAGGAGCCAGGAAATGGAGGAAGTAGGAAGCAGGCAGAGGTGGTTCCTGGTGGCTCAGCAGGGACATGGAGGAGAAAGGTTAGGGCAAGAAAGCAGAAAAGGCTTTTCCCTGGTGCACTGTTGATCACAAGTACTGCCACCATCTATAGTAACTATCTTTCTTCCTTCCTCATCTTTGCATATAGAAACCCTATTTGTCCTTCAAGACCCAGAACCACTACCACCTCTCTTTTGAAGCCTTCCCTGGTTATACCCCACAGGAGTATTTCCTCCAAATCCCTACTGAATATTTTATCTAAAATGTTTTCAAATAAAAACTCTTTATAGGCTTGAAGCGTAACTATAACTAGTATAGGGCAAATGCCATGATGATGGCATTTGAAGGGACATACCTTTTCCCTCTGCTCACCTCCTATCCCTGCACCTCACCCTGCAGTCAATATCACTGAGCAGTGTGACATCCGCTGGGCTGTCACCTTCACCGGCCACCCATGTGATGCCCCTCTCTTGGGCCTACCATCCTCTTAACCCCACAGGGGTGAAGGCCGTACTGTCCAGAGAATAGGCTCTCACCTCTCCCAGTAGGACTGTACCTGTGATTACATCATCCCGGTAAATGCAGTCATCACTATCAACACACAGGCGCCAACCCATTACTCCACTCGCCATCTGCATACCTGAGTTTGTCCCATGAAACAGTCCTGCACTCTAGCAGCTTATGGGGAACAACATTATAAATCAATATAAAATACACACAGAATAAATACAGACTCACTTGAGGGGGCATTAAAAGGAAAGACCCTGGTAGAAGGTAGCATTGAAGCTGAGCCTGGGGGGGTGGGGTTCCAAGAGGCACAGGTGAGGAAGGAGGACATTCCAGGAATAGGGGGACAGACTGTGCAAAGACACGGAGGAAAAATGTGGGAGGTCACATGGGGAACAAAATGAGTTCTGCAAGGAAAATACCAAATTCTGTTTTGGATATGCTGAGCTTGAGATGCCGGAGCAACATCAAGGTGGAGATATCCATTTGATGGTAAAAGATTAGCCTACAGGGCAAAGATCACTCAGCACTCAATTAAGAATCATTTGTAAGTACCTGCCAAGTAGTGCATTAAGTACTAGAGATCAAAGAAAGGCAAGACTAGCTCCGGATGCCTTCATGGAGCTTATATTCTAATACAGGTCATCAAGAGTTGGACATGACTGAAAAGTGACTAAGCAACAGCTGCTGGATTATAGATTGCATGTGGGAAAGAATGAAGCATAAGAATTCAGGGGAAGTAGGCAAGGGGCAGGCTATGGAGATCTTTATTTTTTATTTTGCAGGTAAGAAATATAAATTATTTACTGCTCAACACTTACATATTGAGAGTCAGTACACACAATACTACTATTTATTTTTCTTCAATTGATGCAACTCAGTAATTTTTATTACAACTGGAAGACAATATATCACAGAAATTTTACGGTAGGTTTGGGGGAAAGTGTTACGGACAATAATTGATGAAATAGTTTGTCTTTGGCAATATGTTTACACATGAAGAAAATGTAAAATGCAGAAGTGGATGCCTCTAAATCAACACCATCTCATTCCCTAAAGTTCAGTCGCTTGCTCTTGTCTTTGGACTGCTCACTTAGGTAACACAAAAATACAACTTAACATTACTTTTTCTTCTGTGGAAATCTTTAAATGACAAACAGAGAAACTTATATCTGATCCTAGAGGTAAAAAGAATCCAGTGGAACTCCTTAAGCAGATATGGTGAGGGGAGAACTTAATCAGACCTATGCTTTACAAAAATTTCCTAGGTAACTGAGTAGAGGATGATTTGGAGTGAGGAAAGATAAAGCAAGGAGATCTATAGAAAGCTATTGTAATAAGATGTCTGAATGAGAAAGGTAGCTATGTGAGTGGAGACAGGGGCAAGTATTACAGATATTGTAAAGGTAGAAATGAGAAAACTTGGCAACAGATTAGATAGATGGGGTAAGTGACAAGAGCTGAGGATGATTCTGAGGTTATAAACCTGGGTAACTAGAAGGACGATGGTACCCCCAAAAGTAAAAGCAAAGTTTGAAAGAGAGGAGGGTTTCCAGGGAAATATGTTCTGTGTTGGACACACTGACTTTGAGATGTTTAAAGGACATCTAGTTTGAGATGTGAGTGGGATGTAGATGATGATCTGGCAAGGGAGACTTAGAAGGAACCATCAGATGGGTAGAAGGAGAACCAGAAGAGAGAACTGTTGGAAAAGCCCAGAGAGGAAGGAGCATTCAAGATTGACAAAAGCTACAGTGGTCAACAGGGGTGAGGACTGAGAAAAGAAGATGGGATTTAGCAGTTCAGAAATCACTTGATGACCTTAGAGAGAGCAGTTTCACTAGAGTGAATCTGGAAACCAGATTGCGAAGGGTTGAGAAGTGAGTGGGAAGGTGAGGAAGTGGAGGCTGGGAGTGTAGACAGCTTTTTCTAGGAGTTTGGCAGTGAAATGTCTTTGCTTGTCTCAGCCCCCTCTGCCTGGAATGGATTCCCTTCAACCACCCCCATCTCCATTTGTTGAAATCCTTCCATGTTTTCAAGGTCTAGCATAGGCACCACCCCCTCCAAGAAGACACCCCTGACCCTCTCTACCTCCTCAATGCCTCACCCAAATCACAGTTTTCTCTTCATTCTCAAATGTCTTATAGCATATCATTTAAATTTGTCTTCTGTACCCCACTCACTTTGCCTTAGGTCATAATTCTTTGTGTATGTGTATTTCTCCCTATTAGATTGTAAGCTCCTGGAAAACAGGATCTGTGTCTAATCTATTTCTCTATACTGTATGCAGTTAGGTATATAATGCCTAATCTATAGCATCAGATAAGTGGTGTCCCAGAAATCATGACTTGTGGGACACCCAATAAAATTTTAGGATTAATTGCTGTATTTTTCAGTTGCTTTTGTCTATGTCTTACCTCTCCTATAAGACTGTAAAATCATGGTCTTATGTGGCCTATTTCTGTGTAGAACATTATCTTACACATAGTGGGTACTCAAAAAGCACCTGGGAAATGAATGGATGAGTAAATGATTAAATATTGACATCTTAGAATATTATAGCTAGAAAGGATCTTAGATATCATACAGTTCAATTCCCTGATTTTGATAATGAAAAATTGAAGCTTAACAGTGTGGCAGAATTATTATTGTAAATTACATATAGTACATATATATATGTTATATATATGAGATATATATAGGCATAGACAATGCCTGACACTGTCCAGAAGAATAAAGTGCAAATGTATACATGATCTAGGTATAAAGGCTGATACTATAAACAAATTAGGGGAGCAAGGAATAGTGTATTTGTCAGATTTATGGGGAATAGAGAAATTTATGAACAAACAAGAGATGGAGAACATTATGAAGTGCAAAATAGATCATTTTGATTATATTAAACTGAAAAATTTTTTGCACTAACAAACTCAGTGCAACCAAAATTAGGAGGGAAGCAGAAAAATGGGAAATAATTTTTGCAACTAGTATCTGTGATAAAGGCCACATTTCTAAAATATATACAGAACTGAGTCAAATTTATAAGAATACAAGTCATTCCCCAATTGATAAATGGTCAAAGGATATGAAAGGCAGTTTTCAAAGGGAGAAATTAAAGCTATATATAGTCATATAAAACTGTTCTAAATCACTATTGATTAGAGAAATACAAATCGAAACAACTCTGAGGTACTACATCACACCAATCAGATTGGCTAACATGACAAAATAGGAAGATGATAAGTGTTGGAGAATATGTGGGAGGGAACACTAATTCATTGTTGGTGGAGCTATAAGCTGATCCAACCATTCTGGAGAGCAATTTGGAACTATGCTCAAATAGCTACAAAAATGTGCATACCCTTTGACCCAGCAATATTGCTTCTAGCACCAGTGCAGGAGTCAGGAAGACCTGAGTTCAAATCTCACCTCAGACACTTGACACTCACTAGCTGTGTGACCTTGGGCAAGTCACTTAACCCCAACTGCCTCATCTCCAGTCATCCTGATGAATATTTGGTCACTGGATTCAGATGGCTCTGGAGGAGAAGTGAGGCTGGTGACCTGCACAGCCCTCCCTCACTCAAAACAAAGTCAAGTGCAAGTCATGTCATTATTTCTCTGATGGCAAGGTCTTCTTCGGCAACGAAGGATGAACATACATCGCTTCTAGGACTGTATCTCAAAGAGATCATAAAAATGGGAAAAGCTCCCACATGTACAGAAATATTTATAGCAGTTCTCTTTGTGTTGACCAAGAACTGGAAATTGAAGGAATGCCCATCAACTGGGGAATGGCTAAATAAGTTTTGGTATATGAATGTAATGAAATATTACTGTGACGTAAGATATGATGAACAGGCAAACCTCAGAAAAACCTGCAAAGACTGATATGAACTGATGCTGAGTGAAATGAGCAGAACCAGGAGAACATTATACACAGTAAGAGCCACAGTGTGTGAGGACTGTTTTTGAAACTTAGCCCTTTACAGCAATGCAAGGACCTAAAATATTCCCAAAAGACTATTGAGGCACGATGTCATCCACATTCAGAACTACGAAATTGGAACGCAGAATGAAGCAGAATATTTTCTCTCGTGTTATGTTTTCTTTTGGTTTAGTTTTTCTCACGGTTTCTCCCATTCATTTTAATTTTCCTATGCAACATGACTAATGTGAAAATGTGTTTAATAAGAATGTATGTGTAGAACTCACATAAAATTGCATGCCATCTTGGTGGTAGGGAGGGAGAGAAAATCTAAAACTTATGGAAATGATTGTAGAAAACTGAAAACAAATAATTTAAAAAAAGAAAAAGAAAAACTGAAGCCCTCCAAGACTGAGTGATTTGCTCATGCTCCTCTGTGGTAGAGCCAGGATTGCCATGGTGAGCTCCCCACTCCCAATCAAGGGCTTCCTCTGGTTTCCTAGAAAGGAACAACTTGGCTTGAAAAATTTTCCCTGGAGTCACCTTTCCTTCACATTTATCATTTATGAGATAAAAATTAATCTAAAGGGACCCTGATCCTGGGAGTTCTGCTCTCACAGCTGCTTCTAGAGAATTGCTCTAGACCTGAGAGTTGATGGCAGTGACGGAAATGCCAGTGAAATCCCTATGGGATCTCAACACATCCCTTTACCTAGCCCCACACTGGAAGTACTCTTTTCCACCATTCTCCTATTAGTATACACTGCAGGGAACTCCTGGAGTTATAAACTGTCTGAGCTGGAAGGTACCTCAGAAGTCATCTCAAACAAAACTCAAAGCATGGGACTCCCCTACAACACCACTGATGACTAGTTTTTCAGCCTCCGACTGAAAAGTCGTTCAATGGTGGGAACTCACCACCAGAGAAGCAACCTATTCTACCTTTGAACAGTTCTAATTGTTAAAAAATTTCCTCCTTGAACTAGATATCTGCCTCTCAATTACTTCCATCTTGCCCTCTGGGGCCAAGCAGAACAAGACTTCATCTTTCTTCCATATGACAGCCCTTCAAATACCTGAAGGTGGCTCTAGTGTTTCCATCAAATCTTCCCTTTTCTAAGATAAACAGTCCTAGTTCCTTCAGCAAATTCAGGGGTTCCATCATTTCCTTAGCTCTAATGGAATCCTTTCTTGGTTTTCTTTGTGCTCTTGACATTTGACTAGGTGGTATTCAGAGGGAGTCAGGCAGGTCCCAGTCCCAGCCTTCTGGGAGTTGGTAGACTTAGACAGATACTCTCCCATAAGGAATCCCTACTCAGGAAAGTCTAATACATTGCAATGAAGGGTAAGGGCAGCTGTGAACAGTGATGGGGGAGTTGCAAGAGATTGATATAGAATGTAGATGTCAGTTGGTCTGGGACAGAATTCAATTCTGTGAAGTCATGGTAGCAATTTTGAGCCTAGAAAAATCAGAAACAGGAAGCGCAAAAATGGGACACAAAAGTCAATCAATCTTTCAGCTCCCCTGAAGTTTTCAAAGCCCTGAATTAAATACCTTCCAAACATATTAGGCATTAGACTTGTTTCCACCAGGTTTCCACTGGGACTTCCTATGACTTCATAAACAACCTAGAATCATAGCACCTTATACTTTGAAGGGAATTTATAGGTCATCCAGTCCAAGCTCCAGAAATCCCCCCAGCAATATCCCTGATAGATGGCCATCCAATCTCTGCTTGAAAACCTTCAGGGACAAGAAACTCACTACTTTCCAAGGCAGTTTATTCTACTTTGGGACAGATCTAATTAAAAAATTCCCTCTGATACTGAGGTGAGACTCCCTTAGTATAACTTCCACCCACTGCTCCCAGTTTTCCCTGTGGGAGCAGGCAACACAAATCTAAACCCATCGATGCTATCCCTTCATATATTTGAAGACAGTGTTCATATATCCTCATTCCCAGTTCTTTCAATGGAACTTCATATCTCAAAGTCTCCAATCCCTCACCTTCCAGATAACCCTCCTCTAAATTGTATTGCCTTTCTATCAATGTCCCATCTATAGTGTAATTCCAGAATAGAGTGCAGAACTTCAACCATGACCTGAGTAGAGCACTGTGCAGTGGGACTATCTCTCTTGTAGCAGTCTTACATTTCCTGACTGTGCCCAAGTCAGTTCACATCTTGCACAGAGAACTTACACAAATACTATCTCATTTGGTCCTCAGAATAATTCTTCAATTCTGTTTTCAAGACTGAGATTGCTATACCTATTTTACAGATAAGGAAACAGACATTAGTAGCAATGACTTGCCCAAGGTCACCCCTAGTTGTAACAGTCACCATCGCCCTGACTTTTGTCTTGCCACTGAACTTTGATGATTCTGGAAGGGTGAGACCAATGGTTTGATTACTGCCCCCTCACTTCAACACAATCCAAGTCATCACTAATTCTTGATGTCACTGGTCTTCTCTGAAAATGACGAACAACGACAATGAATTAGGACTGGAATCCAAGCCTCTTGACTTTTAATATGATACTGTTTCTAAAACATTCCATGGATATAGTGAACTTCTCTGAGATGAGTTCTATTGGCTCGAAACGGGTTTTTCTTATTGCCTATATTAATTTGCCCATCATACATTACAGTAGAAAGTACTTAGCATATGATAGGCTCTTCACAAATGCCTGTTGACTTGAAAGGGCACTGGGTTTGGAAATGGAGAACCTTGGTTCAAGTATCGGCTTAAGTACTACCTCATGTCCTTGGGCAAATACTTCCCTGGGCCTCAGTTTCTTAATTAGTAAAATAAGAGGACTGGATTAGATGATGTATGAAGTTCCTCCTCTCTCTAAATCTATATATTATGATCCTACAGTACTCTGGATATTAGTCAAGTATTTCAGGATTACTAAAGAGACAGTGTAGTTTTGTGGAAAAAATCACTGGAAATCTGGGGTCTCATTCTAGCCTCATCTTATTGACTGGGTGGCACTGGCAAGTCACTTTGCTCTTCTAGAGCTCAGCAACCTCATCTGTAAAACAAAAGGTTCTGTAGAGTCCTTTCTGATTCTAATATCTTTTGATTCTATGAACCATGATTTAGCTTTGATGGAATTATAGGATCTCAGGGCTGGAAGGAACTCCAGTGGTCATGGAGTCTGGCACCTGAACAACATCCTTTTATAATGCACCAGACAAATGGTAGGTTAGTCCCTGTTCTAAGAGGTCCAGAGTCAGCCCTTTCCAACTTGGGATAATAATAATGATCAAAAAGCCTTTGCTCATCTATTAGACCTAAATAATAGATAACATTCATATAGTGCTTTAAGGTTTGCAAAGCACTTTAAAAATACTGGGTTTTTTTACTCTCACAATAACAATGGGAGGTAGATGTGGCTGTTATCCCCATTTTACAGATGAGGAAACTGAAGCAGACAAAAGGTAAAAGTCTTGCCCAGGGTCATACAGTTAGTATGAGTCCAAGATAGGATTTGAATAGAGGTCTTCCTGAGGGAGAATGAGAGCACCTATTTCTAGTAGTTTTTGTGAGGATAAAATAAAATAATATTATTAAAGTGCCATGTAAATGCTATCTGATAGTATTCTTCTACCTATTGTACCTGGGGCCAAGAACAAATTTTATTCCTCCTCTTCCATGTGATAGCCCTTTAAACACTGAACAGTTATCCCACCTTTCCCTAAGTTCTTTCCTCTCTAGGGCAGCTGGGTGGTGCAGTGGATAGAGCACTTGGCCTTGGAGTCAGGAGGACCTGAGTTCAAATGTGACCTTAGACACTTACTAGCTCTCTGACCCTGGGCAAGTCACTTAACCTATTTGCCTCAGTTTCCCCATATGTAAAAATGATCTGGAGAAGAAAGTGGCAAACCACTCCAGCATATTTGCCAAGAAAATCCCAAAATGGAGTCACAAAGAGTCAGACATAACTGAAACGGCTGAGAGATTTTGTTTATATGGGTCATATCTATTCATTTTCACCATATTAGACATTAAAACATCTTGGTATTATTATGAAAACAGTTATGACCTCGAAGGACCTCCTTAGCCAACCCCTACCACACGTTGAGGACCACCTTACTATAACAAACTGCCTTTAGTTTTTACTTTTACATTTATTCCCTAGAAGATTTTCTCTTTCACTTTGGCCCAAGGCTCTGCTCTGTCAATATCTTTTTGGTTCATGACTCTATCATCCAGTGTATTAGTTCTCCCGCCTAGCTTTGTGTCATACAAAAATGTGATTAACATTTTATCTGTCTTCTATTCTCAAGATAAAAATCTCCTACTTACATCACCATATTCCCAACCATTACCAATCGGCATACAATCAATACTCACTTCTTTAAGACATTTAATTAGAGCACATGGAACCCAGCCAATGGTCAACAATAGTCATGATTCACATTAATATCAGAGATTATAGTTTGTAAAGGGCTTTCCTCACAACCCTGTGACATAGACTATTATTACTTTACAGATAAAAAATCAGGGTCAAGTCACACACTTTGTATTCATCATGACTTCTGGCATCATCAACTGTCATGGTCTCCCAAGTCCCCGTTGCTGCTTCTCAAATTCACAGGCCACAAGGTCGATTAGTTTTCAATTCATTTCAAGAAGTACTTAGTGAATGCCTGCCTTATGCCCAGGGTGGTGTTAGGGGGAAAGGACTTTTAATGACAACTTCTAAAAGACTTTAGCCTGAAGAAGGGTAGACTTAAGCAAGACAAGATAACTCATAAGGAAGAGAATACATAATAAACAGGTTTTATTTGGCAGCTAGGTGATACAGTGGATAGATTGCTATACCTGGAGTCAAGAAGATTCATCGTGTTAGGTTCAAATCTGGTCCCAGATACTTACTAGCTATGTGACCCTGGGCAAGTCACTTCACCACATTTGCCTCAGTTTCATTATCTGTAAAATGAACTGGAGAAGAAAATGGCAAACCATCCCAGCATCTTTGTCAAGAAACCCCCAAATGAGCTCACCAAGAGTCAGACATGAATGAAAACAAATAAACCTTGATGGAGGGGCATATGCTTGTGAATCCCATTTGCTACTTTCAACCCCATTTCAAAGGCCACAGGATCAAATCCAGATTTATTTGTTTGTTCCAGATTGTTCTGACTTGAGAGCAAAAGGTTAGATACTTTCCAATTCTACGGACTGTCATAGCTCCAGAGTTGGTACCGACAGGTATCCTTCTCTTTGTCTCCCATATCATATGAACCCAGCTAAAACTGGGAAACAGTCTTACCAGGAGGTGACTGTCTACAGTTCCTATTTGGTAAGATCAGGCAGTAGAAGAATGAATCACCCATAGAGACAAGAATCCCTCTTTGTATAGGAAGTTGAGAAGTATGTGGGGGAAGGAAGGGTTAATTTATAGGCCTGATAAACTTGAAACTCTTCCAGTTCCATACCATGCCCCATCCACTGGGTTCTTGCTTCCTGGTGGCAAGGCTGGTGTAGGCTTCCCCTACACACACACACACACACACACACACACACACACACACACACACACACACACATCATACTGGAGAGAAGCATCTTCCCCTCCACAGAATAGGCTTGTCAAACTTTCCAGGGCCCTGGTGAAGAGTTAGGTTTCATGAGCAAATGGAGTGTGTAATTCCACATTAATGAAAAGTGGGATTAATTTCAGCTCCAAAAATGTTCCCAGATGTAACTCTCTAGGACTGACACTGGCCACTTCCACAGTTATATGCTGTAGCCTTGCCCCACTTTCTGAAGTGTTATCCATTTTCATACTCTACCCTTGATGGGGGAAAAGAGGCTGGGTCTCTCCAATGGTCCCTCTGGCATCCTAGGAACTAGAGATACTGTGGAGCAGGCTTTGGCTCTGGGTTTCTATTTCTCTGACCAGAGGTGGCTGAGCCTGGGATTGTGCTGGGTCTCTTGTTTTCCTGTAAATTTTGGAGCCCAGAGCTCATGCTTCTTTTGCTGGTACCTTCTTCCTCCTGAGGAGGACAGGACAAGGGGAAATGGGGAGAAACTACAGCAAAATGGAGCAAAAGAGATCTTCCCTATAGGAGGGGTGGGGGGTTTAAGTAGGACAGACTATTGTATTCAGAGGTGTGCTGGAGCCAGCTCTAACCAGCTTTTGAGAGCTGATTGTAAAATTTTCAATATGAATATTTACACCTCAGAAATAAGTAATTCCTATAATGAGGGTGTGATTTAATATTTTGTTGATTATCTAGCCCTTAGAAAGTGTGAGTAATGCAGATTCAATTTGAAAATGTGTGTGTGTATCCCCACCGCCCCCCACCAAGCCCATTTGTTAAACACTCTTTCTTTGCTCAATAAACATTTCTTGCAATCAGCAGGAGCACAGTAGAAGACTATGGGAGAAAGCCATCACCAGACTGGAGACCTGGCGACTGCAGACTAATGATAATAATATTAATAATAACGGCTGTCATTTACATAGCACTTTAAAGTGTGCAAAGTGCTTTCCATGCAGTGTCGCGCTGGACCCCCCCCATACCCTAGATGGTATAAACGCATTGTCAGACAAGATTTCTTAGTCAGGTGTTTTTGCTTAATTGTTTCTTGATCACAAAAGAGGAGGGATCAAAGGAAGAGATCCTAGTACAGCCTTGCCTGGAGGCAGAGGGTTGGACTGAGCGAACTCTGGGAGTCTTTCGGAGTCTCCAATTACTTAAAAAAATTTGTTTTTAATTTTTAGTGCCTTCCATTTCATCCCTCACGCATTAGGAAGGCAAGCAATAGGATACCCATTAGACATGTGAAGTTATAGAAAATATATTTCTGTATTAACTATGCTGCAAAAGCAAGAACAATAAAGTAAATACATATGTATATTACATATGTATGCATGTATATGTGTGTATACACACACATACACAAAATTAACTCTGCCTTGCATCATGCACTCCTTTGACAAACTGTTGAGATCTATGGACCCCCTGTCAAAATAATGTATTTAAATGCATTAAAAATACATAGGATTGCAATGAAACCACATATATTGAAAGATAGTTTTCACAATTAAAATACAAGTTCCTGGACCAAAGGTTAAGAACCCTCTCCTTAGTGAATGAATTGGTTTAACCATTGTGTGTTCATCCTTCATTGCCAAAAAAGACCATGCCATCAGAGAAATAATGACATGACTTGCACTTGGCTGTTTTGAGTGAGGGAGGGCTGTGCAGGTCACCAGTCTCACTTCTCCTCCAGAGCCATCTGGATCCAGTGACCAGATATTCATCAGGATGACCGGAGATGAGCCAGGATGAGGCAATTGGGGTTAAGTGACTTGCCCAAGGTCACACAGCTAGTGAGTGTCAAGTGTCTGAGGTGAGATTTGAACTCAGGTCCTCCTGATTCCTGCACTGGTGCTCTATCCACTGCACCACCTAGCTGTCCAGTTTAATCGCTATAAATCAAGTTAAAACCCTCAGATACTAAGTTTCCCCACATGTCACATTAAAAACAGGGTTTTCTCTGCCTGCTCAACCACCCTAAGACAGCCACTGTCCCTTTCTCCCTCACCAGTTTGCCTGAACTGCTCTCCCAACATGTCAACATGGGCAAGTTTCCAAGTGCTGTCTATTCTATCTCCAAGACAACGCTTCCATCCCTTTCTTTTGAACCCTCCTGATCATTTCCAGCCACTACCTTAATGCAGGTCCTCATTCCCTCTTGCTTAAATTAATATAATAATCTCCTAAATCTTCCCAAGTGTTCCAGTCTCTACTCACTCCAATTCCTTCTAGATACTACTGCCAGATTAATTTTTCCTAATGTACATCTTTGATTACCATAAAAAACCATTGATGACTCCTCAATGTCAAGTTCCTCTGCCTTCCAGTCAAACTGGATAACTCACTCTGCCCTAAACTACTCTTTACTGTATTTGCTCATACCAACCCTAAATGCATCACCCTCTTTCACCAACCTTGTTTATTAAATCTCGGTGGCATAGTAGACAAAGGAAGACCTGAGTTCAAATCTTACCTGGGATACTTACTAGCTATATAACCCTGAGTAACAATAGTACTGACTTTGCAGGCTTTTGTGAGGAAGAAATGAGATTATATTTTTTAAAGTACTCTCTGCAAACCCTAGAGGGCCATGTAAATGTTAGCTATTATAGTTATTCTTCAAGACCAGGCAAGGTGCCACCTACCCATGAAGCCTTCCCAGGTCTTTCCATTTAGAACTAAATCTACAATTATACAACCCTTTAAGGTTTTTGATGTGCCTTATATTCATTATCTCATTCTGAACCTCATAGCAATCCGGCAATAGCCGGATATAACTGGGACTGTTATTAGCCTCATTTTATAGAAGAAATTGGCACTCAGAGAGGTTTTATAATATTCTTTGAATACAGGTCTTTCTGATACCAAATCCAGCACTCCTTCACCTAGACCACACTGCCTTTCCAAAGGGCACTTCATCCATACCTCATACCTCCCCAAAGTTTTTATCATATGCTAATTTGTATGATGGTTATTTACCATCACTTCTTCAATTAGACCATCAGCACCATGAAAGGCAGGGACCATGATCTACCCATCACTGTACCTCCCAAATCCCTAGAACAGATCCTCTCGTTTCAGAGATGAGGAAAATAAGGCCCAGAGATGGAAAGCAACTTGCCCTGTGTCACAGAGGTAGGAAATACAAGGACTGAGATTTGGACTGAGGTCTCCTGACTCCAAATGAATGTTCTTTCTCTACCTGACTGCCTCTATTAATGTGTGTTGAAATTAACCGAGTTCCTGGGAAGGCAGAAGATGCATGAATCCAGTGAACTCCATACATATTGATTTCTAATTATTTCTGCTGTCTAATCCAAGCTTCAGCTGAAATTGAAACCCATGTCATCCTTCCATGGTCCACCGTTCCCGTGACTTGAGTCCTGCTTCATATGTTCCCCAGTGGGTGTTGCCTGGGTAAGAGGAAGTCAGAAATCAAAGTCCCTCCTTTTCTAAGCCAGCTCTCCAGATCAATTGCAGTTGTAAAAGTTCACAGAGATAGTTATATATAATATTTTTATGTGATCCTCAAATGAATTCCTTTTAAAAGCATCTTTTTCTTGGGCACTTTGAAATAATTAAAGTCTTCCATCAAATTATCCAGGAGATCTTTCCATGAAAAGCCTTTAATTTCATCCCCCTTAATGTAATTCTGTCCTAGCAGATGAACTCAGCATTTTATTTTTCTTCAAATATTGTGTCAGGGACCTTAATCTTAGTTTAAGTCTAACAGTAAAGGGCAGGATACTCTCACTTGACTAAAGGGGGAGCCAAAATCCAGGGACCAGGACAAGCTCAGCTCAGCCTCTAATATCCAGCTCACACTGGCACTGCGTGCATGCTGCTCAATGAATGTATGACCTTGAAGAAGTTACTCCTTTAAACCTCAGATTCCTTATAAGCCAAAAGGGATAAATAACACTGGTTCTACCAACCTCACCAGATTGGGGAAAGGAAATAATACACACAAAGTACTTTAAAATTAGAGTATCTGATTATATCTGAGTATGACTACCAAGTACTACATAGGAAGTACTACATAGCACTAGGAAGAATATAAGATAATATAAGATGGTCTCTGCCTTCTGGGAGTTTATAGTCTAACCAGAGAGACCAAATATGTATATCCATATGTTTTGAAATACATATATATATAATAATAATACACATGTATTGCTGTAGATACACACACACACACACACACAGGTGTAAATGTAAAGTATTCCAGGAGAATGTAGGGTCTTTGAGGTCTTGACTGCTTTGTTTTTATCTACTGCAAGGGTAGGGATATGATGAAAGCTGAAAGTTAGATAAATGAATACCTAACATTCACTATAACTCCAGGCATTTAGAGAATCTGAAAAGTCATTTTCCTTTCCTTTCTTTCCTAACGTTCCATTTAGTGGCATGGGGCTCAAGGAGAAAGAACAGAGAGAAGAAAATCTGGCAATGTCTTTGAGTTCATGACTATGCATTAAAAAGAGAGTGCTCAGATGATTTAAACTCGTTAGTTTTCTGTGAGGAAGAGGGACACGACTGAAATGACTCAACAGCGACAGAATGCTCTACTGGGGTTTGCATGAAAGAGAATCAACTTACGCTGCAGCAGAAAGGATTTGACCGAAAGATATACCTGAGAAATTTGGATTGGGAAACCAAAAATAACTCAATAGTTCATGCTTTCATAGCAGTTTAAGGTTTACAAAACACTTTCCTCATGAAGTTAGAGTTGGGAAGGACCTTAGAGGCCATCTAGTCCAAATCTTTCATTTTATAGAAGAGGTTACATGACACAAAAGTTATAAATGATAAAGATAATATTTGAACTCAAGTTCTCTGACCTAAATTCAGCTCTCCTTCAGTTGTACCACATTGTCTTCCCATGTGTACTATTGGTATTTTAATTATAGAAAAGATGAAGAGATTCATGGATTGCTTGATTGACTAGACCTACGCAGTCATCATTAATGTTGTTGTTCAGCTGTTTCAGTCGTGTCTGACTCTTTATGACCCCATGTGGGGTTATGACCCCAAGGATACTGGAGTGGTTTACCATTTCTTTTTCCAGCTCATTTTGCAGATAAGAAAACTAGAGCAAACAGAGTTAAGTGACTTGCCCAGCATCACACACAGCTAGTAAGTCTGAATCCAGATTTGAACTCAGGAAGAGGAGTCTTCCTGACTTCAGTTTCAGTGCTCTATCCACTGCACCACCTAGCTGCCCAGTCATTAATGAGTTCATGTCAATTTTGGAGATCAAATCACTAGCAAGAGGGTTTAGAGATCTGTCCTTGGTCCTATTTCATTCTACCTCTTTATCATAGTACACCGACAATGTGAGAAGATTTAAGACCATGCCATGCAAGTATTATTTAAATGAACAAGACATTCAGACTAGAGAGGAAAATGCTGAAAAGGGCATGATAATTGTTTTCATCCCAGGTCACCCAGGAATCATTCCAACTCCTTTTTTGCCCGATTTTTTCTCTATTGATGATGCTTCTTTACCAAATTCTAAACTATCCTTCTAAACTAAACAAGTTCTTTAATCCTTGTTGCCCTAAAGATAAGCCATTTCAATTCAATTCACTTCAAATGGACAAGTATTTAAGTGCTTACTTTGTGCACTAAGGTAGGTGCCAAGGAAACAAGGACAAAAAGAGTAAAGGCCTCTGGCCTCAAAGAAGTCACACACAGATATATCAGAGTGGAAAAGCACCAACAATTGGTGAGATGAGGAAATGCTTCCACAAAAAAAAATTAAGTGAGTTTTGAAAGGAGGCGGGGATTCTATGACAGGTCTCTTTAATAAGATGTGAAATTCCCTTAGCAAAGTCATTTCTTTGATAAGGTTAGGCTTCTCTGGGTACTTCTTCCTTTAACACAAATACTTCACACATCTGAATTATATCTTCGGATATAATTTACCTTTAGAAAGGAAGATAATTACAGAGAGACTGGAGGCATTAGAGACATGGAAAGAAAAGCCAATTCAACAAGCATGTGCCTGGATGGTACTAAAGTGCCAGGGCCATAAAGCTAAAAAAAAACCCAAAAAATCAGTCCCTGGTCTCAAGGAGCATGTCACAGTTTAAAGCAGGAAAGAGCATATGAACAATTCTATTCAAACATGATGATACAGGATAATTCGGGAATGATCTCAAAAAGAAGACATTAAAATTAAGAAAGACTGGAGAAGGCTTCTGGAAAGAGAGACTTTAGATAAGACTTGAAGGCAGTCAGAGAAGCTAGAGGCAGAGGTAAAGGAGAGAATTCCAGGCATGAGGACAGCTACTGAAAATAGTTATTTTCTAGGAGGAACAGTAAGGAGGCCAGGTTCACTGAACTGCCAAGCATGGACCATGGTGAGAAAACAAAGTAAGATATAAGAAGCCTGGAAATGTGGAAGAGATACACCAGGCCTGCACAGCCTGTAGCCTGTGGGTTGCTTATGGCCCACGGGCTGCTTTCAGCATGCCAAAGGATTTCAGTGACCCACAAAGCATGCAGAGGAAAACATCCTTTGTATGTAGAGGAATTCCTTTGGTTTGTTGCAAGTTGTGCAGGCCTGAGATACAGTTATGAAGGGATTTTTAAAAACAGTGGATTTTAGATTTGATTCTTGAAGTGATAGGGAGCCACCGGAATTAGGGTAGGTGACATGGTCAGACTAGTATATTAGGAAGATCAGTTTGATATCTGAGTGGATGATGGGCTGGAGTGGGAAGTGACTTGAGGAAGGAAGGCCAACCAGAAGGCAAATCTGATAGCCTAGGAATGAGGTCAGAAGGATCTGTCCCACTAGTAGCAGTTTCAGATGAGAGAAGGGGACAAGATTTTATGAAGGTAGAAATGATATGACTTGCTAACAGATTGGACAAGGAAGATGACAAAGAGAGAGTAGTCAAGGATAAAGACACCTAGGTCATAAGACTGGGCAACTGAAAAGATAGCAGTACCCTCAACGATAATGGAAAAATTAGGAAGAGGAGAGGATTTGGGGGCATGCACAAGTTCAGTTCTGGACATGTTAAGTTTGAGATGTTTACAACACATCCATTTCCAGGCAGTTGGAAATATAAGATGGGAGGTCAGGAAAGAAGTTAGAGTAGGACAGATAGGTCAGAAAATCATCTCTATAGAGATGATGATGGATTCATGGGAGCTGATGAGATCACTAGGAGAAATAGGATAGAGGGGAAAGAGACAAGGGCCCAGAACAAAACCTTGAAGACACACATGACTACTGGATGTGACCTGGGTGAAAATCCTGCAAAGGAGACTGAGGAATAGTCAGATAAGCAGAAGGAGAAACAGGAAAGAGTAGTGTCACAAAAACCTAGAGAGAGAAGTCTCAAGGAGAAATGGGAGACTGGCTGCATCAAAGGCTGAAGACACAGAATAAAGGAGGATTGGGCACCCAATCATTTCACTTCACTGCAGAGAAGTGAAGGATGATTATTGAGGGAAAAGGCTATTTGGTTTGGCAATTAAGAGATCATTGGTCATTTTAGAGAAAGCAGTTCCAGTTGAATGAATGAAAGGAAAGAAAAGAAAAGCAGAGACACCTATTGTAAATAGCCATCTCAAGTTGTCATAAAAGGGAGCACAGGTCACTGGGGCATTCCACTGGAGACCTCCTTCCAAATCACAATGAACAATGAGGGAATATTCTTTAAGTTGTACTACTTAACTAGTTCTTAATCCATCTCATTGAACTATTATCTAATCTACATCTCCATAATTTCCACAAGAATAGTATGACTTTGTCAAATTACAAAAATCCAGTGATCAAATGGAATGAATAGTTTTCTGAATAAGAAGTATAAACGATCAAAAGCCACTTATAAAAATTTCAAATATCATTAATAACACAGAAGTAAAAATTAAAACAACCCTGAGATTTTACTTTAAAATTCATCAAGGAAGCAAAGATGGGAAAACTTATTCTTGGAGAATCTGTGGGAATATAGGCAAGTGAATTCACTACCGGTAGAGCAATCAGTTGCTCCATTGCCCCTAGAAAACAGTTTGGAATCAGGTTAAGAAAAATTACTAAATTGTTCATGCCATCTGACCCAGAGATTTAACTCCTAGGATTGTGTCCCAAGGAAGCTACTAATAGCAATAAAAGACCCGTATGCACAAAAATGTCCATGGAAACTAAGGGGGTACCCACTTATCGGGGAATGGCTAAACAAATTGTGATAAATGAATACAATGGAATATTATGTTACCATAAAAGATGACAAAATAGTGTTTCATAGAAAATTGGGAAGACCTTCATGAACCAATACAGAGGGAAGTGAGCAGAACCCATAGAAGAATTTTTTAATGAAAACCTTTAAAGGACAACTTTGAATGACCTTAGAACGGATCAATGCAATGACAAGCCATTATTTTTGAGAACAGAAAATGAAGCAGGCTACCCACCTCCTGCCAGGGAGGTGATGGGCTTAAAATGCAGAACGAGACATAAGATAAGAATCTCTTAACTCTCTGAATCTGTTTCCTCATCTGTAAAATGACAACAATAATACATGAAGTCCAATGAGGCTATCATGAATCTCACATGAGATAATGTGCTGAAGGCTTTGCACACTAAAAATTTGCTATATCATTATCAATTATTATAAACATTTTTAAAAACTGACCAATTTCCTAAATGCGATCTAACCCACTTGTCCTCCTATTCAGTTCTGAGCCAAGTTCATTATCTATCCATAGTGACTGAAGAATCCATTAAATGGGCTGCCTATCTAAAGGTAAAATCATAATCTGAACTAGTATTTTTCATCCATTTGGTTTGCGCTTGGTGATTTGTTAGGTCTTCTCTTTTGAATGACATTTTATAATACTATTCTTTCAGATGTAAGGAAAACAAAATTCAAACACTTTAGGATCATGGATTTAGAACTAGAAGGAACACTGAGGTCATCTAGTTCAATCCCTTCATTTTGTAGCTGAGGGAACTGAGGCCAGAAAGATGAAGTGATTTGCCCAAGGTCATGCTCAAGTAACAAGCGACAGAGCTGTGATTTTAACCTAAACCCTCTGATTCCAAATCCAGTCCTCATTAGACCCCTAGTGAAAAATGATTTGTTTACGGCCCCCTAGCTACTAATAGAGCTGGAGCTCAAACTCAATTAACTATGCTCACTTTGGGTGAGTACTTCTGACTCCACCCCATGCTGTCTTTCTCCTGAAGGCACAGCCAGACTTTTACTTTGACATCATCCTGGTGAAACTCAAGAGAATAACTTCATGGAATCATAGACTTCATGTCTGAAGGAAAATTAGAGACTGTCTTGTTCAAACAAATTCCCAAGAGAGTTAGATTTGCCCATGATCACATAGGTGAGGGGGCCGGAATTCAAACCTAAGTTCTTTGATTGCAAGTCTGTCACTCTTTCTCCTGCACCATGCTGCCATGGCATGTCACTGAAGAACCGTGCATGTAGTTTGGCCACCAATCAGTCGTCCATATATTGAGAGATGACAATACTTTAAAACCCAAAGCTGGTAAAGAGTGGAGTTTAGCAGGACTCATTTACAGAACCTTCCGAGCCTCTCTCCTTCTACTTCTCTTTCCCCTCCAGGAAGCAGGAGATTCTATCTTCCTCTCCCTTTCTCTATGTGTTTCTTCTCAGTGGCTGTTTCTTTATCTATCTCCACCTGTTCACCATTGCCAATTTTGTCTCTCTCTTCTTTTCTTTTTCCTCTCCTTTCCACTTTCCCTTAATGAGGTGTAAAATCAAACAGAAACACATTTTAAAATTTGTTGCACTTCATATATTTTGTTCTCTGTTATTAGATTTAAAATTAGTTTAACCCTCTATATGGTCCACTCTGTCAAACCCACTTCACCTCCATAACTAATTAAATTAAAGCTGTTTTTAATTTCCATGAAGTCTGAGACTAAGTTTTTATCTCTGAGGGACATTGGCCATCTATAGAAAAATAAGTTTGCTGACCTTTGGTACAAATTCTCATCCTGGGAGATCTTTAAAAATAAAAGCATGTCATGGGTTAGGGAGCATTACTATGCAGAGGCAGTGAAGGGAGAAGATGATTTCTGGGTGCCACATTCCAGAGGGTCTAGGCAATACCAGCCTAATTTATAGGTAGAATAGTGGCTGCCTATGGGGCAAGGAATGGCCCCATGCCCAACAGTATCTCCACTGCCTATTTTTTTTCATAGCATCGAGATCATCCCACTATGAGAAGGCCATTTGGGTTAAAGCTTCCTGTCTCCAAGCCCTCTTTAAAAACGTGAAAAGCCCTCAGAGGAATAACATATAAAGTTGTTATCCTGTATGATTGGAACTAGAAGGGGCCTTAGAGATCATTTAATGAAGTCCATCCTTCTTATTGTATGGCTGAGGAAACTCAGACTCAGAAAAGGGCAATGATTTGCTCAAAGCCACACTGCTACTTAGCAGCCAAGAAGCCATGAGAACCCAAGTCTCCTGCCTCCTCCACTAGGGCTCCTTCCACTCCACTAGACTATATATAGTCTTTAACAAGTCCGTGGGAGTTGGTCTATCTTCAGATCACTTTTCTCTATGGCAACTGACTGAGAGTAAGAGGGTTGTTTTAATGAGGGAGGGTAAGAATTAGATAAGCAGCTAGGTAGCGCAGTTGGAGTCAGGAAAACCTAACTTCAGACACTTACTAGATGTGTGACCCTGGGCAAGTCACTTAATCCTGTTTGTCTCAGCTTTCTCATCTGTAAAATGAGCTGGAAAAAGGAAATAGCAAAGCACTCTAGTATCTTTGTCAAGAAAACTCCTAAAGTTGGACATGACTGAAACTACTGAACAACAAAAATTAGGTAGATGAAGGAGAACCAGTGGTGTTCTATGAGAAAGAAATCGTTATGAGCACAAGCTTAGAGTTTGTGAGGATTATTTTAGAGCATGGCACATACTGTTCAGAATAATCAGATTGGCTGGGGAGCCACAGTGACAATGGTAGATATCTAGGGATTGAGGACATTGAAAAGGAAAGAGTTTTGGCTCTGGAGTCAGAGGACTTGGACTCAAATCCCACCTCTAATATCAAATGCCTGTGTGACCTTGGGCAAGTCACTTAACCTCCCTAGGCCTCAGTTTCATCATCTGTAAAAAAAAGGGCATTAGACATGATGGCCTCTGAGGTTGATTCCAGCTCTGGATCTAGGATCCTATAACCCCAAGAGGTGTCCACAGAGGAGAAACTTTGTCAACCTTATAATATTGCCCAGGGTATCCCCAGTTCAGGGAGGCCTCTCCCTATCCCAGGCCACCCAAGGTGAAATAGGGGATAATCAGAATAGACAATAATAGTATATATCTGGAGGCTGAAGAAAACTTCAGAGATCATCAAATCCATTCCCTTTATTTTACAGATGAGGAAACTGAGGCGAAGGATGGTGAGGTACCTCCCATCCAAGGGTGCGACAAGGCCCAAAGTTTGAATCTGCTGTCCTGGGGAGGCTCTCAGTCACATTTCTAATTGCTATAAAGGCCAATCAGGCTGCCAACTTAAGTGAACTTTCTATTGGTAGCTTCTCTAGAGTACTCACTGGTGCCTCCATCCTGCCCCCATCCCAAAGCCTTCAACAAGAGCCTAAAGTCACACAGAGGAAGATGCTTGATGTTCGGCATAATTATTGTGGTAACAATTTAATCATTTAAAAACACTATCTTGTGTGACTCTAATGAAGACAGTCTCTTTTCCATATTGTTTGTGCCATCTGTGAGCAATTTTCCCATTAGACTCTTATAATGGTAACAAAGAGTCTAAGCAAAGTTACAGAGACACAGGGAGGAGAGAAAGGGAACAGTGAGCATTGGAGGGTGGCACAGAGAGGCTATGAAGGTCAGAGGAGGCCTGCAGTCCCAAAGGCAGAAAGTGCATCTTTCTGCTCAGAACCAGATTTACAGTGTCAGGCTGTACCATGGATGGAAAATACAAACTTGGTTTTAGACACAGTGGGAAAACATCAGGGGCAGAACAAAGCCAAGGCATATGTGTGCCCTAGGCGAGGTTTGAAAACTGCATGTGTGTTACTGTGCACAAGAGTCTCTGAGCCTCCCCAGTGATACATGTGAAGAGATCTATCACAAAACAAATGCCTAAAGTCCACAGAGAGGTGAATTTACTGGCATCAGAAAGAGAAGCATTTTTATAAAGCCATATCAAAAAGTGTCCGTCAATTGTTGCACCTTGGGAATCTTCTTACCTGGCCTAACCCTAGTTGTGACTCTGCCTAAGCAGTCTGAAGTTATTTCAGTCTGAACTGCCCTAATCTAAGGTTCTTTCCAACCTGTGACTTTACCCCTACAACCTAAGCCCAAAGAAAAACTCTTCTCTATCTGGCTGGAATTTTTCAAATGCAAATCTCATTGATTATCTAGGAGGGGGATTTCTGCTCCAATGAGCCTTCTTTGTACTGAACAAGCTCACCATAACCTATGATTACCTGTTCAAATGATTTCAATATTTCTCTCTGACAGTTCCAAGGGACTGATTCTGCTATCCCATCCAGCAAGGATGCTGGTGGGTCTCCCTGTGTTGAGCTAAGCCATGACAAGAGAAGCAACTAGAAAGTCTTCTATGCAAGGTTATTCTCCCAATCCTATTTCTGAACATTGCTGATACCAGCCCCCATGTTCAGCTCAGGGCTTAAGGTTACCAGCTCCATTTGGAGTCAGAGAACCTTAGCTCAGATTCTGTTTTGATATTACTCCCTGTGTGACCTTAGGCTAGTGATTTCACCTCTTAAGGCCTGTTTCCTCCTTCCCTGATTGAGGGAGCTAAATTCAATGACCCACAAGGTTCTCTCTAGCTCTCTAAGTCTATGATCCCAAAGCAATTCTGTTCCTACATAAGTTTCTTAATCTTAAATTTGGAGTATTCCCAGACATAGTAAGTAATCCAATGAAGTTCCTTCCATCTACCAGTCAACAATCCACTATGACCACACCCCAATAAACATACCCACTGTGCTTTAACTATCTGCTAGATTCCTAGACTCAGTCTAGGTGGGATCTTAGAGGTCACCTAGCTCAAACCCATCACCCTGGCATTCACAGCTTCTAACCTTCTCCAATCTCACCCTTCACTCCTACCTGAAATGAGAAACTTCTCTCCAGATATTCGTTTCCCTAGCAGGTCATCAACATTCCATTATGTTTCCCTTGCCTAGGGATAAGAAGGAGCTTCCCTCACCTCCTAATTCTTCTAGCTATCAAATTACTATCCTTCCTTAGGGTAGCTTGGTGGTGAAGGAGATAGAGTGCTGGGCCTGGAGTCAGGAATACCTGAGTTCAAATTCAGCCTTGACCCTTACTAACTATGTGACTCTGGGCAAGTCATGTGACATCTGTTTACCCCAGATTTCTCAGCTCTAAAGTGGAAGTAATAATAGCACCCACCTCACAGGATTGTTGTGAGAATCAAATGAATTAACATTTGTTAAAAACAGAAGCATGCTTAGCACAGTATCTGGGATACAGTAGGTGCTATATAAAAACTTATTCTCTTCCTTCCCTTCCCCTTTTCCCTCCTGGTCTAACCCAGGTCTCTCCTCCTCCACAAAGCTTTTGACAAGCACCAAGGACTAGAGTGACTCATTCCTCCCCTGTCCTTCTTTCTCAATTTCTGCCTATAAGGATCATTTTGTACCAAACACTCTGTTATTTTCCTGAAGATATAATTTCTTTTCATGTGTATGTCCTGTCTCCCCAGTTAGCCCCAGACTTCTCAAGAACAATAGACTATATTCCACATTTCTTTGCATTCTGACCTAGCATAGAGCTTTGCACATGCTTAGCCTCCCAAAATATCTGCTACTAAGATTTTCCTCCTAACTCCTGAAACAATAGTTGGGTGGTAGGGAATGGAATGATGAGTAAAGGGAATCAGATCCTTTCTCTCCAACTATAGATGCTTATATGCTATTCTGAGGACAGATAAATTCATCCACAAACTCTACCTACCCTATCCCACTATGTACCAAGCATAGGTTCAGGGGCAAATCCTCTACTTTAAATGGTCCAAGTTATTTCAAGAGCTCTGATGAGAGAACTGGCAATGGTACTTTGGGGATGCGATGTCATAGCCAATTTGGATGGATCATTCAGCCTGTAACTTTCTGAGGCCCTACTTCCAATGGCTTCTTCCTCTATGGCTATCTTAATGGCTCTGAGCTCCAGATAAGGTGTGCCTGGGGAACCCCTTAGTGGAGGGATTATTGACCCATGAGCCGAGTTATTACAATACATCACAAGGGGAACCTTCCAAAGATTCCACAGCTCTTGGATTATGACCCAGTTTGGAGCATGGCCTGACTCATGTTTCAAATCCAGGAGGTGTTAGTCTCTGTGAACATGGATCACAACCCTTCTTCCCCTACCTTGGAGGAGAATGGTTCCCTCGAGGGACCACCTGCTTCTCCAAACACTGAAGGGAATGCTGATGCTATTTCAACCCCAGAGTGTTGAAGTAGAGTCAGTGACACAGGTTCACATCCTGGCTCTGCTACCTACTGTGTGACCCTCAGCAAATCATTTGAATTCTCTACTGCTAAATGGGACCAGTAAAGGAACAGTCCGAAGAAGGTATACGATAAGAGGTTTGTGGGTCAAGAACTCTCACCTCAGTCCTTTGACTTGCTCTGTTGCTTTAAGAAGGTTCATCCTTGTCTGTGCCCCAGAATGAATGCAAGTCAAAAAAATTCAGATTATTCTTATGAGGAAAATGTCAGGGGTAGGGGAGGGAAGACAAAGTAAAACTGATTAAAAATGATGAAGCACTTGGCATGCCACTGCATGACCACAGTCAAGAACTCAGGGAACCTTTCTCCCAGGAGGCAAAATCCAACTGGCCAAGACACAGCCCAGCAAAGCCCCTCAACTGCAGTCTGTTATGACAGGAAGACTGCATCAGGCCAGACAGGTGAAGTGTTACAACTGACAGGCCCTGGGGGGATCTCCAGGACAATGAGAGGGAGGAGCAGGAGCTGGCCGGTTAGGCTTCCTGGAAGCAAGAGAACAAGTCAGAGTCCAAACAACTGCCAGACAAGGATGAATTCATCTGAGAGGCTGAAACAGAGGTATTCTTCAAGCGTCAAATGAGAGCCAGAACAGAAGCACTGATAAGTACATAATTCAGGAAAGTCACTAATGAATTTTTGGATTGATTAGAAAATAGTTTGGCATTTCAATATATGGAAAGACCCCAAAGGAAGAGCCCCACCCTCATTCCAGTCAATATTGCTAAGTGCTTATAAGTGCCTATTTGTCCATAACCAGACACTGGATGACTGCAAATCGAGATATTGTTAGAAAATCAACTTTGCAGAAGTGCCTTCCTAGAACCTAAGAAGCCATTGGTGGAAGATCATGAATGGGGCCATGAACAGGGCAGATACATCTGAGGCTGCATGGCTTTCTAGGAAATGATCAGAAAACATGGCTCAGTTCCACTCACTGCCACTAGAACCCTGGGGTCAAAATCAAATAGAAACAGATCCCTGCAGACTGCATATTGACCCAAAACCACAGATTAACATTATCTGTGTTATATTGTATTTCTACTTATTTTGTTAAATATTTTCCAGTTACATTTTAATCTGGTTTGGGCCACACTTGGAAGTTTTGCTGGCTACATGTGGAGAGCAGAATACAAATTTGATACCTCTGATCTAAAACCTTTACTTAAGTGAAGTGAAATCACTTTTCTTCTCCATGTTAGTTTCATCTGGACAGATCTCCAAGGTCTTTTCTGGTTCTAAATCTGACAATTATATGAGAATATTCCTATACAGAAATACATTCATATGACTGGGTTCTGGAACACAGAGACTCATGAATATGCCCAGAGGCAATGTCATTTGCAGTGAGTTCTCTGTGGGCCAACACTATGATATAGCAGCCAAAAAATTAATGCAATTTGCAATAAGAAAGGCATGACTTCCAAAAATAAAGGGGTAGTAATGACTGTACTCTGTACTCACCCAACCATACCTGGAATACTATGTTCCATTCTGGGCACCACATTTTTTTTTTTTTTAAAAAAAAAAGAAGAGTAGATCCTTTGTTGTAAATGCCAGCGAGTTTATCTTTAATTCTTGGCAAAATTCTAGAATGTATTTTCTTTAAAAAATTATTTATTTATTTGTTTCCAGTGTTTCACAATCACTGCTATACAACCTCGATTTTTTCTTTCCCTCTCTCCTTCTCCCTCCTCCCTCTCTCTCCTCCCTGAGACGGCATACAATTTTATATATGTTCTATGCATACATTCCTATTAAATACATTTCCACCATAGTCATGTTGTATAGAGGAATTACAATGAATGGGAGAAATCATATAACAAATCAAAATGTAATAGAAAAGAAAATGATCTGCTATGTTCTGTGAGTGAATTCCATAGTTCTTTCTCTGGATGTGGAAGGCATTTTGCCTTAAAAGACCATTGGGAATTTTTCAAGTCCTTGCACTGCAATGAAGGTCTAAGTCTACCAGAAAAAATCCTCGTACGCT
The DNA here is from genome assembly GCA_023548195.1 of Bettongia penicillata ogilbyi. Taxonomy (NCBI): domain Eukaryota; kingdom Metazoa; phylum Chordata; class Mammalia; order Diprotodontia; family Potoroidae; genus Bettongia; species Bettongia penicillata. The sequence goes on from JAJHZJ010000311.1 coordinate 2,080,542, forward strand.
GTGGTTGTTGCTGTATACAAAGTTCTCCTGGTTCTGCTCCTTTCACTCAGCATCAGATCATATAAGTCTTTCCAGGCATCTCTGAAGTCTTCCTATTTGTCATTTTTTATAGCACAATTGTATTCCATTGCATTCGTATACTATAATTTATTCAGCTATTCCCCAATCGATGGGCATCCCCTTGATTTCCAGTTTTTGGCCACCACAAAGAGAGCTGCTATAAATATTTTTGCACATGGGGACCCTTTCCCATTGTTATAGTCTCTTGGGCATACAGTCCTAGAAGTGGTATTGCTGGGTCAAAGGGTATGCACATTTTTGTAGCCCTTTGGGCATAGTTCCAACTTGCTCTCCAGAATGGTTGGATAAGCTCACAGCTCCACCAATAATGAAATAGTGTTCCAACTCTCCCACATCTTCTCCAGCATTTTTCATCTTCCTGTTCTGTCATGGGCACCACATTTTAGAAAGGTCATTGGCAAGCTAGAGAGCTCCCAGCACACAGCAGCAGAGGAGGAAAGTCTCACATTCATGCTATATGGGGATCAGCTGGAGGAAATGGCCGTGTTGATATGGAGGAGGGAAACCTCAAGGGGATAGCTGGCTGTGTTTAAGCACTTGAAGGTCTTGGGGAAGAGGGTTCAGCCCCAGAGGTCAGAAGTAAAAGCAGTGGGGAAGACGTTGAAATGAAGCAGGTAAAAGCTTGAAGTAATGACAAACGTCCTAAGAGATGGAGCTAGTCCAAAGTGGAATGGGCTACCAGAAGGTAGTGAGCTCCCCAAGACACCCTCAACCCTCTATTCCATTGGAGAGGCTGGGTGATTATTCATCCAGCAGACTATAGCAGGAACTCTTGCCCAGGAATGAGTTAGAGCACATGGCCCCTGAAGTCCCTTGCAATTCTGATCAGTCGGTGTTTCTGTGAGGGAGGTCCTCATCTTTTTCTGGGTGATGGTGGAGTAGTCATGATATATAGCCTCTTTTCAGCTTATGAGAATTCATAAGTGATGGGAGTGGAAAGCCAGGATGTGCAGTGAGTACAGTTATGGCAGAAGACATATTGTCAAGGAAAGAACATTGGAGTGGGTAGAGTACTGATCAATGGAAGGATCCCTAACTCCAGATTTTAGCTGGGCTGGTATCTTTATCAATGTACCCAAAGACTCAGTTCCTGATGTCTATGAGGAAAAAGTAAACATCAGGCCAGGTTTACACTTCAATTTAACATTTTTTGTATCTGAACCCCTTTACATGCAATGTCATACTGACTTCAGGGCCCTCACACCAGCTGTCTACTCAGTCTGACCACAATACTTTCATTGCCCAATGACCTGGATTTACCACTCCAGCCAGAAACATTACATAAGATTATAGGATTTAATGGGAAAAGTCCTTGGAAATCATCTAGTCTAATTTTTTCACTTTACTGAGGCTGGTGGAGTGTGGTGACTTGTCCAAGTTTAGCTCGGCAGTAAGTCACAGAGCCAAGATTAGAACTAAGGGGATTTGACACTGACATATAGTTGCCAGAGCATCTTTATCACCACCACTGAAACCCATCATGTGGAAAATCATTCTTAACTCTCATCATTATGATATTATATTTTCACATGAAAAAGTGATTACATTTGTTCTGTTTGGCTTTAGAGGGCTATATAGCAATGGATGGGCATTCTACAGAAGCGACACAATGGAAGAAAGACCCTCATAGAATTCTGGGTTGTCCAACAATGGAATAGACTGGCTTGCTGGGTCACTCTCCATTGCTGGAGAAGCTGACTGAGTATTGTTGAGGATGATGGAAATGAGATTCATTAGTAGGATCTGTATTCCCTTTCCACTTTGGTATTTTATTTCTTATTCTCTTAGGAAAGAAATCCAGGTCAAGGGATGGTAACAAAGAGTTTCTAAAAGAATAGAAAACTATCAACAATCATGGGGAGAAAATGTCCCTAATTACTAATAATATGAGAACCATCAATCTGAGGTTTTACTCACACCTAGAAAATTGGCAAAGCTAAAAAGACTGAAAGAGTTTATGCCAGTACTATGGAAGACAAGCACATTATTAATATACTAGTTGGTTAGTACAGACATTCTGGAAAACAATTCAAAATTAAAGTTAGAAAGTGACTACACTGTTTATATCTTTTGACACACACACACAAACCCTCCCCCCATGCCATCTGCCATATACCCTAAGGAAGGCAAATAAAAGGGGAGGGGGGGGATCTCAGACGTTCTAAACTATTAAAAATAAAACACTTTTTGTGCTAAGGAGAAAGCTGGAAACAAAAGGGGTCATTGATTGAGGAATGATCAAGCAGGTTATGGTATGAATGTAAAGGAATAATATCACACTATAAGAAAACTTCAAGAGAGGAATTCAAACTTGTGAAGATTTATGTGAAATCTTGGAAATACTTGTAGGCAGTGCAAGAAGTAGAACCAAGTAAACAATATACACAGTGACCATAATAATGGAAAGAAAAACACTAAAAGACATGGAAATTCAGATCAATGAAACAGCTTGAGAGGCTGGACAATAAAACAAACCTCCCTCTTCTCGGTCAAGGGATGGTGGACTATGCGTGCAGAATTAGACACATGCTGTTAACCGGAGTTGATGCATCAGCTTGTTTACTTAACTATATATAATTCTTTGTTGCAAGAGTCTATTTTACTTGTGTGCTTGTCTAGAGGGATAGTTCTAGGGAAATAAAGTAGTATTAAAAAAAAAAGACTCAATAAAACATTTGTTAAATGAAAAAAAAAATCCTCTACATCTTATTACCTTTCTTGTTCCCAGCAGACACTTACTCTTCGTACATTTACTCTGTCCATAATGTCCTTCTCCTTCACTCTCCTTCAAAATTTTCCTTAAAATTCACTTCCTATTACAATGAATATGCACACTATCCTCCCTCACCTCTTAGCAATGGGGAAAGGTCTATAAATATGCCATATTGTATGTCTCCTGGCTTTTTTTGATGTGTTGATCAGTTATACTGATTTTTTCTCTTCTTTTTATTTCTTTTTTTAGTCTTTGAAAATATGATTTGTTATATGAAATGGCTCTCTGGGAAAGGGAGGGGAAGGGGTATTTGGGGGAAATATGGTAATGTAAAAAAACAAAAGATATCAATAAAAATTATTTTTAAAAACATTTCACTTTCTCCATGGAGTCACAGAATCTTATATCCATAGAATGTTACACCAGAAAGGACCATAGGATCTTGAGATGGAAGAGGCCTTGGAGGTTATGTTGTCTAGCATTTCCATTTTACAGAAGAAGAGTGAGATGCAGAGAAGACAAGCGACTTAGCCAAAGTCATATAGGTAGTGAGAAACCCTGGATTTAAGTTAAGGTGCAACAACTCTAAGTTCAATGTTCTTTCCACTAGACCAGGTATGGGGACCTACGGCCTCAAGGCCACATGTAACCTTCCAGGTCCTTGGGTGTAGCCTTTTGACTGAGTTCAAATTTTACAAAAAAAATCCCAAAAGGGATTTGTTCTGTGAACTTTGCATTCAGTCAAAGGGCCACACTTGAAGACCTAGAGGGCCATATGTGGCCTTGAGGCCACAGGTTCCCCACCCCTGCACTAGACCTTAAAATCATCTAATCCAACCCCTTCCTTCCACTTTACAGAAGGACAAACCTGAGGTCCAGAAAATTTCAGGAAGATGACCAAAGCTACATGGCACTTCCACCCCCCATCACTCCCACCAAGGCAGCAGTGACTCACTCCTGACTCCTTGGGGTTCCATAAATGTTCACTCCGCTATATCTCTTGAACTGTAGTATGTTGCTCCATTTACTACAACCAGAACAAGTTTTCAATGGAAGCATTCTCCTCTTGTATCCATGTTATATGAGCCTCTGTCCAGTTTCCCTGCCTAGGCATCAAGCTCACTGAAAGCAGAAACTGGGTCTTTTGTGTCTCCTCTAGGACCTAGGACAGGTCTCTGCACAAAATAGGAGGCTCCAACCTCACCATTAGCTGTCTGACCAACATACACAGAAACATACCATCTCTCATCTCTGTCACCGTTAAACACCAAAATTTGATTCATATCCAGGGCATGCTGACTGACCAGTGCATACGGAAACATGCCATCATTCATCTTTGTCATAGCTAAAGACTGAAAGCCAGTTCATACTCAGACCACGGACAATTAGCCTATTCATTAATTAGGATCCCTTTACAACCTCTATTGTCAAACTTAATCATTTGTTTGTTTTAACTAAGATCTTCTTCCTTCATTAAAGTAATTACTGCCTGTCTATAAATTATCAGAAAGCTGTTAGAAACACCACCAAACAGTTTCAGTTTCACATGTCCGCCTTCCTAGGAGGCCCTGAGTGTGGGTCAGAACAGGAGGCTACATCCATACTGGGAAATGGAGGTGGTGACTGGGGAGTGAAGGAACCTTGGAAGCTGTGGAAGGACTGGGAGTAGAGAAGAGTATGTACAAACAAAGGGGTTGAAATGAGAAGCCAAAGGATGCAGATGGTAGGACACGGAAGAACTGGGATGGAAGCCAGAAATCATGAACACCGGGAGCCAAGGAGGAGTGTAGGGAGCTCAGGCAGTCATGGAGGATGAAGGCAGGCTGCTGGGCATGCATACCTCTTACTCATCTTCCTTTAATTGGAAAGGCAAGGCACTCAGGCTGGGACCCCATCTTTGAATCTTACAAGGGGAGTCTTAATGGAATTCAGGGACTGGACATCAGGGTCTTCTTAAGCCATCAAAATTGTCATTCTTTTCCAAAGAAACCTAAGTAGAACTCTAATTCATGAATTTGCTAATCACACAATCGATAATTATTTATTAACTCCCAGCCAGTGTCATACATTCACAGATTTAGAACTGGGAGGGAACTCAGAGATGATCTATTTCAACCCTCTCAATTAAAGATGAGGAGATAAAGTATGTGCCCAGAAAACTGCGGTGCTAGCATTATGGGGAGGACATAGGAGAAAGATGACAAGGTCTCTGTCCTCCCAGAGGCAAGAAAGAAGGGGATCAACATTTCTACTGACTGTGACCTGGACACTGTGCTGAGAGCTTCACAAATATTATATCATTTGATCCTCCCAACAACCCTGACAGATTGCTGTTATTCTCCTCATTTTACCATTGAAGAAACAGAAAAACAGAGGTTAATTGACTTGCTGAGAGACACATATATAGGAAGTATTTGAAACTGAATTTGAACTCAGATTTTCTTGACTCCAGGCCTAGAGCTCTATTCACTACTTCATTTTACTGCCCCAATCTAACAGAGCTAATAATCTAGTCAGAAAGAAAAATTAAAAAGTAACTGAAAGCTGAACTGTTCTAAATTCAATAAGACTTCAGAGAAAGGATAGACTCCTGTAAGTCAAAATCCTGAAGGAATATTTCCACTGGGATTTGAGCTGACATTAAGGCATAGAGCAGGTAGGTGGCATAGTCAATAGAGGGCCAGATATGGAGTCTAGAAGACCTGAGGTCAAAGCCAGCCACAGACATTTAGCTTTGTGATCCTGGAAAAGTCACTTAACCCTGTTTGCCTCAGTTTCTTCAGTCCTAAAATGAGCTGTAGAAGAAAATGGCAAACCACTCCAGTACCTTTGCCAAGAAAACTCCCAGTGGAGTCATTAAGAGTCAAACAGGACTGAAAAACAACTCAACTGAAGGCATGATATTGTAGTGATGTGCAACTGCTAGATTTCTCTCATTCTCTGCCAAAAATAAATCAGCTAATAACTTCTTGACTTGTCTCAATGATAATTTTATCCTTTATAAAATTGTGGGAACCCAACAAAGGGAAATTCCATTCTGGTTTTGGTTCTTGCTAACACGGAATAACTCGTTGCTGGGGTGAAAATGATGGAAATCTTGGGGGAAAGTGATTATTCTCTCCTAGAATTTGTGATGGAGGAGAATAAATCCAGGCACAATGTGGTTTGGTTAGAGAATATTTCAAAAGATCCATAGGAAAGATAAGTAGTATCTTGTAGGCTGAAATGTGTCAGGTTAAATTAGTCCAAGAGGAATATGAGCTAAGAATGAAATTCTGAAAGCATAAAAGGAAACAATTTCAATGAGGAAGAAAAATGAGATTGGTCTGAAGATACCATTCTGAATGCACAGGAAACTCACCAACTAACTTAGATCTCTAAAAGAAATATCTAGAATATGGAAGTAAGTCCAGATAACAAAGAATACATATAAGAATGTGACTCAATATTGTAAAAAAAATCACACCAAAAATGCTAAAGCTCAGCATGAGCTGAGGCAGGTGAGGGTAGCTTTGGACAACAAAGAATAGGTTGGGTTATTGGTTTCTTTGTCTTAGCAATACTGAGAGGGGAAAAAGAGGGTCAATAAAGAGATGGGATTTTTACTTGCACTTTATATAGAACAATGATAAATGACAACAGAGAGAAGGCAAAACTATAAAATTCTAATTTTGCTTTTGTTTTCTCTACAATGGAGAGAATGACTTTTATACTGGAAATAAGAGAACAAAAATGACTAACAGGAATATTCATAGAAGAAGAGAGTAACAGAGTACCTAGGTAGAGACTGTTGACTGCTGATGAGTTCAAGTCACCTGATCCAGCTGGCTGGCAGATGTGTTTGCTGAACTACTTTCAATGATAAGTAAAATGTCACAGAAAATGATAGAGCAACCACAAGATTCAAGAAGGAGAGAAAGAGAGAAAATGAGACAGAGAATGAGAAAGAAGAGTGAGAGAGTCTAAGAGACAAGAGAGATGAGATACAGAATGAGAAAGAAAGAAAGAAAGAAAGAAAGAAAGAAAGAAAGAAAGAAAGAAAGAAAGAAAGAAAGAAAGAAAGAAAGAAAGAAAGAAAGAAAGAAGATAAAGAGAGAGTATTATAGTTGGAAAAATTGGGAAATTCTAGGACAGATCATTTTAAAAGAGTTGGCAAACAACATACAAAGGACAGTAGTCATTTCAAAGAACCAGCATAGCTTTATCATGAATAGTTCATTCCAGAGCACATCCTATTTTCTTTTTTGACAGAATTATTAAACTAGCAGATGAGGGGAATGCTTTGGACATAGTCTACCTAGATTTTAGCTAGTATTTCATACTATTCATGTGGGGGAGATGGAGAGATATGAATTAAACAATAATGCAATCCAATGGATTGAGAACTGGTTGGGTGACCACACAACATTTAAAGTCAACGTGGCATAAGGTCTTCATTGGAGTAACCCAGGTGTGCTAGGCACCTCAGCTCATAACCTAGGTGTCATCGTCAATTCTTCACTCAGTTTTCTCCCTCAGATCTAATTTGTTGCCAAGGTCTGCCTATTTTACTTTGTAAAATCACTGGTATATGCTCCCTTTTCAACCATAACACTATCATCACCCTGGTGTAGGCCTTCATTACCTTATGCCTGAACTATTTCAATAGGCTGCTGGTGGCTCTCCCTGTTGGAAAGTCATTCTCTACTCCAATCCATCCTCCACTCAGCTGTCAAATTAATCTGACAGGCCCAACCCTGTCACCTCCCACTTATGCCTCTCCAATTCAATAAAATTCAGTGGCTTCTTATCATCTTCAGGATCAAATATAAAATCCTGTTTGGAATATAAGGCCTTTAATAACCTAGCCCCTTCCTACTTTTCCAGTATTCTTATGCTTTATGCACCTCCATACATTTTATAATCAAGTTATTCTAGTCCCCTTGCTGTTTTTCAAACAAGATACTCCATCTCCAGGTTTTAAGCATTTTCACTGGCTGTCCCCCATGCTTTGAATTCTCTCCTCCTCATCTATGCTTTCTGGCTTCCTTAAGGTTCCAGTCAAAATTCCACTTTTTCCAGGAATCCTTTCCTGATCCCCGCTAATTCTAATGCCTTACCTCTTTGGATTATCTCCAGTTTAATCTGTAGGTAGCCTGTTTGCACATAGTTGTTTTCATGTGGTCTCTCCCATTAATCTGTGAGTTCCTTGAGAGCAGAGACTATCCTTTGTTTTCTTTGTATCCCCAGCATTTAGCACAGTGCCTGGCATATAGTAGGCACTCAATATACGTTTATTAACTGACTTGGCCCTATGTCATTTAATATTTTTATCAGTGAGTTGGATAATGGTATAGATGCATCAGATGTACTGAGTGTATAAAGCCAGGAGGGATACATGATATAGAAAAGTCAGGATCCAAGAGGATCTTGATAGATTTGGATGAATCTGATAAGATAAAATTCAACACAGATAAATGTAAAGTTTTATAGCTAGGCACAAAAATATCAATTTTATAAGTATAAGATATGGAGGTGTGGTTAGACACAAATTATTCTGAAAATTATCTGGAGGCTTTGATAGACTGCAAGAACAACGTGGAGCTCTTGGGGCACCTCAAGAAAGGCAACACTTCCAGCAAGTGGGAGGTGATAATCCTACTGCACTGTCTCCTAAAACTTTACCTAGAATACTATGTTCAGTTCTGGGCACCACAGTTTAAGAAAGACACTGATAATCTGGAAAGTGTCCAGAGTAGTGCAACAGGAAGGCGAAGGGTCTTTGGTCCATGACATGTCAGGATTTGCAGAAGCCACTGGAAATGTCTAGTCTGGAGAAGACACAGGGGAGATGTGATAGCTGTCTTCAAATATTTAAAGGGCTATAAAATAAGTGAACCAAAATTGTTCTGTGTGACCTCAAAAGGCAGAGCCACAAGCAATGGGTGAAACTTGAAAATAAGCCAAGTTAGGCTGGATGTCGGGAAAAACTTCTTAATACTGGAGAGGTGGGGGGCTCTTCTTCCTTATAGATCTTCTAGTAGAAGATGGAAGACCAAGTGTTGAGTATGTTATAAGGGAGATTCCTTTCATTATAGGTTGTACTAGATGTCCATTAAGGTCCTGACCATCTTTGAAGTCCTATGATTCTGTGACTGACTCTGTGTGGTCTTGAATAAGCACATATAGAGAGCATGATAAAATAAACTGAGTACCTGGATTTTATCAAGCTGTGCTGTGTATTACCCGTGTGATGCTAAAGAAGATACTTTTTCTGTTTCTCAGTTCCTAGGCTATAAAATGAAAGGGTGGCCAAACAGATCAAAGAAGAGGAAAAAAAGGCTTATAGGAAGAAAAATATCTTAGCAGCGCCTTTTGAAGTGGCAAAGAACTAGAAACTAATAGAGGTTGTATATAAATGGTAAGTGTTGTAAAACAAATTATGGTATTACATAAATAAAATGGAATATATAGAATTATTATGCCATAAGAGATTCTGCCATGGAATAACTGTCATAAGAAATTATAAAAGAGATGGTTTTTAGAGACATCTGGAAAGGCTTGTAGGAAACAACATAGAATAAAATGAGCAAAACCAGAAGACTATTTAGCACAATAATAATAATATTGTAAGGACAACTTTATAAAACTTAAGGACTCTGATTGATGCCAGATTAAGTCCATCATGATTCCATGATGAACTATGCAGCCCACCTCCTGATAGCGACATGATAGACTCAGGGGGCAGAATGAGACAGATTTCTGGACATGGACAATGCAGGAATTTGTTTTGTTTACTATGCATATTTGTTTTGAGGTTTTCTTTTAATGTTTTCAATGGAAAGGGTGTGAGAGGGAAAGAAGGATGAATACTTATTAATTAAATTAAATTACTTTAATTTACTTTAATTAAAATTAAATTACTTTTAAAAATTTTAAATAAAATGAAGGGATTGGAGACTTTTTAGTGCTACATGTGGTGGTGGTGGTGTTCAGTCATTTTCAGTTGTGTCCAATTCTTCATGACCCCTTTTGGCATTTTCCTGGCAGAGATACTGGAGTGGTTTGCCCTTTCCTTCTCCAGCTCATTTTACACATGAGGAAACTGAGACAAAGTTAAGTGACTTGTCCAGGGTCATATGGCTAGCAAGCATTTGAGGCCAAATTTGAACTCAGGTCTTCTGGACTCCAGGCCTGGAGTTCTATCCTCTGTGTCACCTAATTGCCCTTGATACTACATACTCAACATCAATAGATACATGCTTAGAGTTTGTTTTTTAAGTACTAGAGACATTGTGGGCTGATTCATTCACCATTTTTTGCCTGTCTCTTTCCTTCCAATCAACAGTTTGTGTTCACAAGGACTGAAATGATCAAGGAAGAAAGAAACACTAGCAGGCCCTTTCAAGGACTGAATCTATGACCTATGAGACTCTGAATCTTTTCCGTGTTCTATTACTTGACCCATTACTGTCATACCACAGTGTTTTTGAGCACTTGGGAGGAACACTAGCAGGCAGGCAACACAATCTTTATGCTTAGGGAGCCACCACGGAGGGAGAGAAAGAGTAACTCACTCCCAAATGGGAAGGGAGAAAGAGAAGGGAATAAATATTTATACAGCACCTACCATGTGCTATGTGCTAGAGGAACAGCTAGGTGATACAATGAATAGATCACCATACCTGAAATCATGAAGACCTGAGTTCAAATCCAACCTTAAACACTGACTACTTGTGTAACCCTGGGCGAGTCATTCACCCTGTTCTCCTTAGTCTCCACATCTATAAAACAAGATGGAGAAGGAAATGACAAATCACTCCAGTATCTCTGCCAAGAAAATCTCATATGGGATCACGAAGAGTCAGAATGACTGAAATGACCGAACAACAGCTACGTGCTATAGCACCTACTCACCTATGTGCCAGGCATTGTGCTAAATGCTTTACAGACATCTTAATGGAGTTTCACAACAACCTTTTGAGGTAGCTGCAATTTTTATTCCCATTTTCCAGTCGCAGAAGCTGAGTCAGACAATGGCTAAGTGACTTGCCCAAGGTCACATAGCCAGCAAGTGTCCGAGTCCAAATTTGAACTTCAGTCTTCCTAACTCCAGACCCAACCAACACTCTATTTACTGCAACACTTAGCTGCCCCAGATGAACTGGATCACCACCAGCTCTAACCCAAAGGTTCTGGGGCTGGCAATGTCACTCAGTCACTGGGTGACCTCAGTCAGATAAGTCATTTCTTTTCTATAGGCCTCAGTTTGCTCATCTCTAAGATGAAAGAGTTAATGAAGTCACCTCTAAAGCATCAGTGTTCCACATTCTGTGTTCCAGCATTCCCTTCCAATGTTTCCATCCTCTGGCTTTGTACTTGGAATCGAAATTGCTTTGTTCTGTCAGTCAGGCTTGGAGCTCCCAGTGTTTCCTACTCACCAGGTTAAAATGACCTCCAGAGAGCAAACTGGGCAAATCCCCAAGAGGAGAGACCATTTAGGCAGAATTCCCAGAGATTCCATCCTGTCATTGTGCCCTATTTCACTCTAGCAGGAAAATTGCAAACAGGATGGGTTCTCCCCACAGGCCATCAGGAAAGGACCCTATTGCCCTATGTTTCTCACACGACCTCCTGACCACGCCTGCCCCAGCTTCACACACTGTGCCATTGTCCTTGCTTAGATTGGACCAATAGCATTCCAAATCTTCTCTAGACAGAGCCTCTAGACCAGGTGAGAGGGATAGCGGATTTTAGCATCATACTGAGATCTCAGACAGGTGAGAAAGATCACTCAGCATATGCTGGTGCTGAAACACTAACCCCTCCAGACCTGAACATCTTGTTTCCTGGGGCTTAGGGGTATGGAAAACAGAAATAGGGCACACAAGAATAAACAATCTCGTCTCCAAGTGTATATTTTGTCTTCATTATGCCATCGTTGAAGGTGTTAATATACAACTTACAACATATTAATCACCCCTCTAACTTCCAAATGCTAAATGCATCATTAACATTCATGTTTTCTTCAATTACTTGGCTGTTCTGGGGGAGGGGAGGAAGCCAGCTCTTCACTCAGCCCAGCTCAGGGGCAAAGGCACAGGGCTCATAAAAGGCAGTCCAGAGGCCTCTGCTCACGTCAGTGACTGGGAGATCCTTTTCTGCTGCTTCAACATGGCCAGGGTACATATAAATCCCAACCCATGCCAAGAGAGGAAGAACGGGAGGGAGAGAGGGAAGAGAAAATGGAGACAAATTACAGTGGAAAGGTGTGGGAACAGGTGGGGGGAGAACGGAGAGTTTTGAATAGTAGGTGAGAAAAAAGAAGGGCAGAGATTAAAGACAGATAAAGGAAAAGGGAGGCAATGAGGAGAAGGGGTGGGTGGAAAGGGAAGAGAGGGAGGAGGGAAATCACAGGCTGAATACCATTTTTTCCCCACTGGTATCTTGTTTTTACATCACCTTAATTTCTGAATATATCCCTTCCCCCTCCTCTACTCAGAAAGCCATCTCTTGTAACAAAGAACTTTTTTAAAAGAGGGGAAAAAATAGTTTTGCAAAAACCAGCCAACAGAGAAACCAAGTGTGCCAGTATATGAAATATTCCACATCCAAAGGACTCACCTCTAGGAAGAAGGGAGGTACATACATTTTCTCTGCTCTTCTCCAGGGTCAAACTTGGTCAATACAAGTACATAATATTCAATTTCATTTTAAAAATAGAACAAATGTATTCTCTCTTACACATGAAAGCCTTCCAGAAATTGAAAGCTAGCTCTCTTAAATCTTCTCTGGTCCCTACCAACTCTTTCCCTTCACCCTGACTGCAGCCCAAATCTCTGTACCCTTGAGATGGACAGATGGGAAGAAACTGAGTCCATGTTGTAGTCATCACAAAGGTGGTATAGAAGGAGCACACTCAGGCCACAGGTAGCCTTACTCAGTGGATGATCCATTGTCTGAGACCCTTTTCTATTCCATGTGACTCAAGAACTCAGGTTCATTAGATATGACACACAATTAAAATGCCATTTGTTTACAATGATGGTATTTCAGCTAGGGATTTGCTACAGGAACTGGTGGCTGTAAAATCAATTTGCTATTGTATTTTGGGAAATCACATTCAATAAAAGCCTTGCCAGAGAGTTATAGACAGACCCCCAAATTAGAAACGAAAAAAGTGAAAAGGTGGTTAGCATATAGTTTCTTGTCCAGAGGCCACCATGACAGAGGGTCTACCAACAAAGAACTATACTGATTCACTTTGGAAAAGATGTCCCTTAAAATAAGTACAAGGCCCCTGAGGGACAGAAGTGAAGACTTCCAGAAACAAAATGGAAAATAAAAGTGGAGTATGTGACAGTTTGGGCAAATCAAATCACATATCCAGTGCTAGCTTTAGCTGCCTTTTCCACAAGCTATGTTAGGCAGATAAATTAATAAAAGGCAGATAGGATATCTTTTAGTTTGATGGTATTGAGTTTCCTTTTCCTAAAGGTTTTCAAGTAGAGGCTACATGACCACTTGCTGAGTATTGTAAGAGGCATTTTTGTTCAGATTGGGGTGGGACTACAAATGAACTTTGAGGAGTGCATTGAAAATAGCTGTAAAGTCTCAGAAGAGTCTATTGTTTATAGTATAAGCATTTATACCTGGGAAATCAGCAAATGCTACAAAGTAGAGTTTGATTTATTATTTTATTGATTTCTGGACTTAAGAAAGCGATGGAGAAAATGCTAATAATACAGAATAAACTTCTAAGTGTGTCATGAACACTTTTTCCCCAAGCACATTTAAACATTTACTAGCACAGTACTGATCCTTTCTATCTCAGAAATTCTATGTGTAACCCAGCAGTATGAACTTGTTGTACCTCAATAAATGCAAAACACAAAGAAATACAGAGTCTAAAGAAAAATGTGAGACAGAATACATAAAGATGCCTTTTACCCACATGCATGTGAATTTGCAATGTTCCAAAACTGGAAAAAAATTTCAGGCTGTGTCTAGCAGAACTCTTTCACATTCCCATCAATGATTAATACCTATTGGATCTTCCTTGATAAGGTCTCTTAAGTATATCACTCCCTTTCCATACCAATGGCCATCACCCTAGCTCACTCTGACTCTTCACATATGACCTTTCAAAATAGCTTTCTAACAGATGTCCCTGCCTCCAATCTGTCTTCACCCACTTCTATGCAGTTCTAATAGCACTCCCGATATGTTATGCTTCTTCACTGCTGTGAAATCTTCAGTGGTTCCCCATCAATGATAAGAACTTCAAACTCCTTCACCCCTAAGAATTGTCTTCAGTCTTCCTTTTCACCCTTAATCTCCATTTCTCTTCTACACAAACTCTACTCCAGTTCCACAAGTCACCTCACTGTATCCTGAATATGACTGGAACATGCCTATTTCTACAACCTCCATATATATCATCCCTTCCCCACCTGTAATTCCTTCTGTTTCCATCTACCTGAATGCTCGGGCAGCTAGATGGTGTAGTGGACAGAGCACCAGAGTAGGAATCAGGAGGACCTGAGTTCAAATACCACCTCAGACACTTGACACTCACTAGCTGTGTGACCTTGGGCAAGTCACAACCCCAATTGCCTCATCCTGGGTCATCTTCAGTCATCTTGATGAATATCTGGTTACTGGATTCAGATGGCTCTGGAGGGGGAAGTGAGCCTGGTGATCTGCACAGCCCTCTCTCACTCAAAAACAAAGTCAAGTGCAAGTCATGTCATCATTTCTCTGATGGCATGGTCTTCTTCAGCAACAAAGGATGAACATATACCTGAATGCTCCTTTTAGTTCAAAGCACAAGCTCACCTTTCCCATATTTCCCATGAAGTCTTCCCTGACTACTCCAGCATGCAGTAAACTTCAACTCCTCTAAACAATTGCTAGAACAAAATATATACAACACTGATTCATCATATATTATTAGCTTTATATATGTGCCTTGTTCCCCTCTTCCATTAGATTTTAAAACCTTTGAAGCCTTCTGTTTTATAGCCTAAACAGTGGCTAGTATGGTATATAGCATACAATCAATGCTTGTATTATTGCTGTTTTGTGTTTGGCTCCTCTCTGTTCCTTCTTCAGGCTTTCTACTGCTCTTTTTCAGGGCTGTGGACCTGAAATGCTCCTACGAACTATTATCAAGCTGATATTCCAAGGACCCTGGACAGTACCTTATGCTTGGAAACTCTTGTCTCCATTTCCTAAGGGTCATGCTCTTAGTCTGGTGACAATGGATGGAAATGGTTCAATAAGCTAAATTAACCCATATTCAAGTACTACTAACCCCTACTTAAGTGACTCCCTATATTTTTCATTCTTCATTTTCCTCTTCTAATAGAGTGGAGTTGGACAAGGGTTAGTTCTGATTAAAATTTTGCTTCTTAACAAGATAAAGTTGCTTACATAGATATAGATGAAATTATTTAATCTACATGTGTAGACCTACCTGTATATATCTATAGATCTATCTACATATCTGTAGATATAAATTAAACAAGTTCATGTTTTATATATCCATAGGTATCTATAGATACATGGACAACTTTATTTCAATATAATTTATTTCTTTTGTAACTCCATATACTTTATTATATACATTTATAAACATTATTATAAGAAGGGATCATCAGACTCCCCAAGGGGTTCATGACACAAAAATGTTAAGAATCCCTGGATTAGATGGTCTCTAAACATGCTTTCAGTTCTGCCACTCCTGGATCTAATTCCATTACATGCTTTTTTCTTTAAATATCCTTCTGCCATAAGACACCTCTCATTCATAGGTCCCCATCCACCAACCTTCCATAAACTTAATGTCTCTAATTACATGGCTTCAAATTACACAGTTCTCTAGGAACACAATGACCGACTAATGGGATTTCATGACATAAAACTTTTATATAGTGATAATAATAAAAAGAACTCAACTATAGGTTTAAAGGTTTGAAGCAGACATCTCTTTTAATCCTCATGCTAATCTTGTGAAGTAGATCTCTAGAGGTTTCCCCATTTTGAAGGTAAGGATCCTGGGGTTCAGAGAGGCTGTGTGACTTGTCCTAGTGGATATGGAGGCAGGATTTGAATTGAAGTCTTGCATCACTCTCATTTCTCTTCCCAATTTTTCCTCCACTCCTCTTACTTGATTTTCAAAATCCTTTTTGAACTCTTCCATGGCCTTCGACCATTGCATATTTATTTTGGAGGTTTTGGATACAGAAGCTTTAAATTCCTCTGATTGTATGCATTGTTCTTTCTCATCCGAAAGGATGGAAGAAAATACCAGTTCACCAAGAAAGTAGCTTTCTATAGTCTTAGTCTTATTTTTTCTCCTTTTTTTGAGCATTTTCCCAGCCAGCTACTTGACTTTTGAGTACTTTGTACTTGATCTGGGCAACTGCAAGTTCTCATTTCATCCAGGGTGGTACAGTCAAGGGAGAGGAGTTTTCTCCTCTCCTGGCCTGCAAGCTGGTCTGGGAGCAACCAAAAACTTTTCTGCCCATAATCTGTGAGTAGAATTCCCTCTCCACAACCACCTCCAGCTGGGCCAGGTCACACCAGTGCTCCCCCTCACCCCAAGGCCATGCTCAGGGCTGAGATTCAGATCAGCTGCTCAATTCCTTCAGGCGCTCTGGGTGGAGGGCTCCAAAAATGGATGCTGCTGCTGCTGCAGTGGCTGCTGCCAACAGTCCAGACTGTGCTCCCCTCTCCTGGATGAAGAAGCCCTCCCACTGACCTTTGAAGCTGTCTGTGGCATTTGTGGGTTGAACAATCTGGGAACTGCAGCTGCTGGTGGCTCTCTGAAACCTGTTCCAGGTCCTGTCCCTGCTACACTATGCAGCCCACACTGGGCTGCGCTCCGCTCCATGCCTGGTGTGATAGACCCTTCCAGGCTGCCCTGGACTGGAAATCTCCTTCACTCTGTTGTTTTGTGGCTTCTACTGCTCTAGAATTTGTTTAGAGTCATTTTATTCAAGTATTTTATGGGCTATGTGGGGGAGATTCTACAAGTCTGTCTTTCTACTCCACCATTTTGGCTTTGCCCCCGCTGAAGTCTCTCTAAATTCCAAATATAGCATTCCTTCTTGGCATCTTCAAGACACCCAGAAACATATTTAAGCTGCATTCTATGGCCACAGGACAGAACTTCTACTGAGGTGGAAAGTTCTCTGGATTTGATGTCATGGAGTTAGGTTTCAAATGATGGTTTTGCTAATTATTTTGCTAATTTGCTATTGATAGACCAAGTCACTTTCCCCTTCCCCACCCACCCTGTGCCTCAATTTAATCATCAATAAATTGAGCAGTTGAACTACTAACTCTAAATCTATGATGTTTTCCATATAGAACCTAGCCATAGCACAGGGCTCTATAAAGGGAAATAATCCAGTCAATATGGGCTATCAGTGTGGGCTTGGTATCAAGGGTTGGTATGGATACAGTCTGAAGACAGATAAAAAAATGTCTGGAATAAAATGAACTTGCCCTTCCTCAAATATTTACATTGTTATATAAATATACATCTCCTAGGGATAATGGGTGGGTCATCTCTACCTGGGCCCAGAAATAATCCAGTCGAAGTAGCCTATCAGTGTGGCTACTCAAGTGTGAAACAGAGGGATGTGGTGCAGGTTTGAGAGGCTACAGAGGACAGGAGGATGAAAGGAAATATAATAAAATACAGGAACATGACAAATCTGGGCCTTTTGCCATGAAAAATGTGAGCCGTCCTTGATTCTGGTAGCAAATGAGGTATGAAAACATATCAAAATGTTATATTCAAAATATGGATGTATTTAATATTTTATGAGACTAGAAATCAGTCACCAAAGGTTGGATGATAAATCAGCACTGAGCAAGTGTACTTGCTCAAGTTTAAATGTTTGGCTTATGGAGATAAAGTAGTTGGTTAGGGATTGGGGTAGGGAGATAGGTAATCTTATTAGAACCTGGGGCTGTTAGAGGAGCAAATAGTTGATATTTAAATAGCAATTTAAGATGCCCAAAGTACTTTCTTCAAAGTAACTCTATGAGAAGAGTAGAACAAGTAATACTATTCCCATTTTAGAGATGGAAACTGAAATTTGAGAATTGACTTACATTCATTCAGTGAATAAATAATCAGAGCCATGATTTCCACACATGAGTCCCTAAGAACCTCAGCTCTAGGGGTCTTTTTAATGACCTTTCAGTGTCTGAACACCCAAGCCCTGATCACATCTTTCTTTGTTCCTTCATTGCCCTGTAGAGATTCTGTGATTAAATATTCGGTTCTGTGATTTTCAGGATGGAAGCACTTTGTGATACTTTGTATCATCACTTGGCCATTTCAAGTTGTTCAAATGGGTTTACACTTCAAGATATCTTTTTTCTACCACATTTGCCTTTTGTAGATTTTTGACTAGGTGTGGTTTTCTCAAAAGGAACATGCAGAAGTCAGTAATTCTGCTTAAAGTCCTCCTTTCTCCCTCCCTCAGCCCTGACAGATACTGCCTTCACTATCAAGAAGGTCTAGAAATGTACCAACTACCCTTCCTTTCTCCTACATACTACCACTAATGTAAGCACTAAATATACTCCTATGTTCCTGTCCCTGACCACCTTGGAAAAGATAATCTGCTCAAAATTGGAGTAAATAATGGGACAGAGCTGATTGGGCTGAGGACTGAACACACACACACAAACACACACACAAACACACACACACACACACCTAGCCAGACAAGCCCAAGGACTTCACTAACTCTTGCTTTAACTCATGCAGAATCATCTGCCCTGTTGTTTCCATATGGCCCCCTATTCTCCACTTCCACCTTGTTGAGAAATTGATAATCAAATCTATATTACTATTGCTACTATCCTATGGTCCTACTCAGGGTCCCTTCATTTCCAAGTCATAGAGTGACTACTCCAGAATTCTCTTTGCTGGCTACTTTCCTACTCCCTGTAACCTCTTTGTCAGCCCCTTCCCTACATGACCCTATCATACCCTATCCTCACTTTCCATTTTGCCCTCTGGAATTTCCATTCTATAATTAGTAAACTGCCCTTCATATTAATCCTGTACCCTTTCCCTGGAAAATACTTGGTATATGTCTGTATTTTACTTTCTCTGTGTGGTTCTCCCCTCCAATAGAGTGTAAGCTCTTTGAAGGCAGGAATTATTTTATGTTTGCCTTTCTGTTACAAGGTCCCACAGTGCCTGGTACATAGTAGGAATAGGTATAGGAACCAGACCAGTGACTTGATTGGTATAAGGAACTCCCAGTAAAGCACTCCTTGTACCTTCACTGGAACTGATGCTTTTAGAGAGCTGTCTCACCCATTGAGAGGTTAAACATCTTTCCCAGTGTCATTCAGTCAGTATACATCAGAGGGAATACCTAAACCCAGGTCTTTCTGGCCCCATGGACAATTCTTTACTCATTACATAATATAGCCCCTTATAGTCCATAGCCAACACTTAGTAGGTGTTTCTTGAATTGAATGCTTAGCTTTTCAGGATAATTTTTTCTTGGATATAAGACTGTCTCTCCCTCCCCCTATTTTCAATATTCTATACTAATACTTTTTTTACTTTATTGTATTAGATATACAATCCTCTATAATTCTGACCAAAGTTCCTAGGCATAGTAACTGTCTCTTCCAGGTCTGGACATTTGCACTATTTTTTCTACAACTTGAAAGCTCTACAGTTTGGCAATCGTCCTTCTGGGCATGTTAAATTTGGGGTTTCTGATGATGATGATCTGTGTGATCTATCTAGCTTAATTTTATCCTCTGGTCCCAATACTTATAGACAATTTTCTTTGAAGATTCATTTGATATAAAAGTATCCAAGTTTTTGTTTCATCATGATATTCTGTCATCCCAAAGAAACTTAAATTAAGTTCCTGTACTCTATCTTCCCAGGTCATTTGTTTATAGCACTATAGAAACCTTGTGTGTTCTTCAAATTTTGCCGTCTCTTAACTTTGATGTAATAGCTCTAGTTTTACCATTGTATTTTTCAACTGATTCCCTTGGGTTTTTTGTTTTATTTATCAAGATATCCTTTACCTTGCAAAGATTTTTTCAGGCTTTTCTAAGCTGTTTTCTTTTCAAGGCTTTTTTTTAAATCAAGAGTTCTAACTTTACTCTTAATCACTTCCTTCCTTAATTTTAGTACGTCTTTCAACTACCCTCAGAGACCTTTTAGCCAATTAGTTCTCTTCTCTGGGCTTCAGTCTTAGTTATTGTGTGATCATTCTCTTCCTTTGCAGTTTTATCCTGGTATTCTGTTAATCTAGAGTATGTCTTTATTTATTGCACTAAGAGTCTTCCTATACTTGCTCATTACCTCAGTCATTTCATTTCTTTTTTTTATTTTCCCTGTGGATTAATTTTTCTGGTTCTAATTGAATTACTAAGATGGGGCAACTCCACTGTGGATGACTGGCAAAGATTCACCCCTCCTATTACTTCCAAACTTCTCTCTCTTCTACAACTTTCACTTTGAACCCTTAGCCTCCAGCAAGGCTTCAGATCCAAGGTGGAGAGGAGTCAAGGAAAGGGCTAACAGCAGCTGTGCAGAGCCCTCAGCCTTTAGCTGAAGGTGAAGGTAAGGGAGGACAGGGGGAATGGTGCACCCAATAGTGAAGCGCTTTGATATCGGCTTTCATTTCTCACAGAGATTACTTTTCAGGAGTTATTTTCATTTTTCTCTTTTAGTTATTGATCTTTTGTTCTGATTGTAACATTTCTTAATGTTTTTGAGATACTGGTAGAGGGAGCTGTATTTCACCAGAACTTGTGACTCTGCCATCTTATCAGATGTCATCCACACTGCCTCTCAGCAGATTTGTTAAAAAAAAAAAAAAGCCAGATCTAGCTTCACCAGCAGTATCTCTGTGACTTTTTTCCTTTTCCCCAGCTCTCTCAAGGGAAGACAAGCTAAATAAAGTGCCACTTTAAGGTGAGAAGGTACTAGAAAAAGGTTGACTATTCTACCATGGTAAGTTTTTAACCTAGGTTAGGGAGCATGGAACAAGACATATTAAGGTCTTGGTTAGAACAAGGAACAGCATTGGGGTAGAATGTAGAGTATATGAGGGAAATAACATGAAATCTATCTGAAAAGATAGGTAAGAGTCAGATTGTAAGGACTTGGAATGTCAAATAGAAGAATTTATATTTTATCCCAGAAGCATTAGGAGCTATTGAAACTCCTTGAGCAGAGGAATTAGACTTGTGTTTTTGGAAATCTCTCTCTCTCTCTCTCTCTCTCTTTAAAGGTCACTACAGATTGAAAAATACAACCTCTGAATAAAGACTAAAGGTATGAGGATCATTCAGTATCATGAAGAAAAGGTCAAAAGAAAATTTAGTAACATTTTAACATAATAATCACATTTAAACTGCACTTTAGGGTATACAAAGCTCATTTCTTATAACAATCCTATAAAATAGTATCAACATTATTATCTTTATTTTGTAAATGAAGAAACCTAAGACTCAGAGAGGTAAGTGACTTGCTCAAGGTTACTCAACTACTAAGTTGATGGAGCCATGATTAGAATTCAAGTATGCTGGTTCCAAGTCTCATTTACTTATTACTCATTTACTCACCACATGTCTCAATCAATAGACCACCATGTCTCTCAATCAATAGGCCATCACATCTCTACTTAGTTTGAAGCTAGATAAAATAGGTTTAAACTAAAGTGCAAAAGCTCTAAGTGTGATGTTAACAAATTTTCTGAACAGAAGAGCTGTTTAATAAATAGAATGGGGACTCATACACACATAGAATATAAGCTCATTGAGAGCAGAAACTGTTCTGTTTTTATCTTAGTGTCTAGCACAGTGCCTGGAGCACAGTTGATGCTTAATAAATACTTGGTGATTGACCGAGGGAAGCTAAGGACTCTTTTATATATTAGATATTTTTAAAAGGACAAACAAGTCTTTTGTTTAGAATGTTTAGCTATGGTCTTATAGACAGGAGAGTAGACTGCAGGATCTCTGAAAGTCTCTTCCAGACCCTAGTGCCTTATGATCTAAGATCACTGAACTCTGAGTCAGAAGATATGGACTCAAGACCCAATTCTGCTACTAATGTGTTACCTCTGGAACTTTGGGCAAATCTCTTAGCTTCTCTGCACGTCAGTTTATTCATTTGTAGAAGGAAGGAATTTGAGCTAGACAATCTCTAAGATCCATTCCAGCTCTCATACTTATAGATGGGCTATTTGAAAGTTAAAGAACTTGGAAAGGTAGCTGAGAAGAAAGTCTACATGAAAAGGACCTCTGACTAGGAACAAGAAATTCCCCTGAAATTACCAAGAGGAGGGAAGAACACTCTGTTTTAGGCTTTATGTTTGTGGTGGCTACTGTTGCTGCTAAGGGGATGAGACTGATTTTTTTAATGATGTGGAAGTCGGAGGGGGAGAGAAAAGAAAGAAGGAAGGGTCCTTTTTTTTAATTAACAGGTTTATTTTCCTCCCACCTCATACTGCCATGTGAAGCTATGAAGATAAGCGGTACAGTGGGAAGTGGAGTCAAGAAATCCTGAGTTTAAATCCTACTCAGGACATCTAACTGACTGTGTGGCCCCCACCAAGTCACTTCAACTTTCTTGCCCTCACCTTCCTCATCTGAGGAAGACAGGATAACACTAGCATCTACTTCCCATCTAAGGTTGTTGTGAGGATAAAATTAGAAGATATCTGTAAAGTACTTTGCAAACCTTAAAATTCTATAAAAATGCTAGCTATTATTATCATTTTACAAAGAAAAACAATACTCTTAGAACAAATATTCATAGTCAAGCAAAACAACTTCCCCCATTGGTCATGTCTGGGTATCTGCACCTCAATCTGCATCTTGAATCCACTTCCTGTCTTTCAGGAGATGGGCCTCATAGGTCATCACCAGTCCTCTGTGATCATAGTTTGTTACGGTACTGATCAGGTTTCTGAAGTAACTCAAAGTTGTTTTTACAATGTTGAGAGAAATATAAATTAAAACAACTCTTAGGTTCTACCTCACACCCAGCAGATTGTCAAAGTTGACCAAAAAAACGGGAAAAAATAAACTGTTGGAGGAGCTATGGGAAAATAAGTACATGAATGCACTGCTGATGGAGCTGTGAATTGGTTTGACCATTCTGAAAAGCAATTTGGAAGCACACCCTCAAAATTCACTTAACCGTGTATAATCTTTGACCTAGCAATACCTTACCATACGTATACACTAAAGGGATTAAAGAAAGAACAAAAGGAATCATATGGACAAAAATATTCCTGGCAGCTCCTTTTGTAGTGGGCAAAGAAATGGGAACTAAAGACAGTGCCCATCAAATGGGGAATGGTCATTTCTAAATGGGCTGTTAAGACTTTTTTTTATAAGTTGTACACTTAAGACACTCCATGAAGCCTCCCAAATACACAGTAAGACAAAAATAGGAGATCTTCAACAGATGAGATTCCCCAGTGGATGATAACCTTCCTCCCCCTGTGTGGTCCTTGCTTGGCTATTTTGGAGCTAGGGCTGAGCTCAATGGTGATGCTGTTAGTGTTAATAACAGTAATAATGAAACCACATGGAGTTTGTGGGCGAGTGTTTTTCTGCAGGCACCCAAAGCTCTGAGCCAATCTTTGAACATCCTCTGGCTTTCTGAGGGACCCAAGACAGATTCTAGCATCCCTGCTTGTTGAAACAAGTCATGGAGACACGGTGAGACCGGGGGAAGATCCCCTTTTGCAGAGAAAGGAAAGGAGTCTTAGCTTCCTAGACATCGTTCTTTATTCAGAACCACTAATTCAGTAGCATTTAGCAAACCCGTTTCTCCAAGTGGGCTCCTCATGTCCCCCTAAAAAAGGTCCCTTTGTTCCCTGACTGAGCATTCAGCAAACTTAAATGAACCCCAAATCAAAGGCATTGATCACATGACAAGTATGCCAAGATTTCCGCTTCAGTCCTTGGGTACCTGCTAGAGATGGAAGGAGTCCCTCTGAACCAAACGCATCCCATCTGAAGAAAGAAGAGAGCTCATTTTAACTATGCAATGAACAACACTTTGACATAACCAAAGTAGAAAACAAAACATGGGGAGTGTAGCTCTGTTCCTCCTCATTTCTGTGGCTCCATTTTCCATCTCATTAAGCTTAGACAAGAAAAGACAGAGAGTATTGTCTCAATTTTGCTGCCAGTCATCTCTGAGACAGTTTCATTTTCAACTCCTAGTCAGTCTTGCTTCCTGGTTCTTCAACACTTTTAGCCTGTTTATTCCTTATTTATTTTGCTCATCTCAGCCCCTTTGCTTCTGGGAGCACTTCCAACTTAAAAAAAATCCAACACAATCAATTAAGAGACAAGCTGCTTGCAAATCTCTAGAAAATGAGAAAGAACCCCTCTCTACCTTCCCTCTCCCCTCTTCCCTAGACATTGAACCAGAAAGTCAATCTTGAAACAAAGATGGCAAAAACACGGAGATGTTCTCTGCTGATGAACTTTCAGGCTCAGAGAATGATCATCAATTTAGAATTGGAGGGATCCTTAGAGGTCACTTAGTCCCATCTTCTTTTTAATAGTTGAGGAAACTGAGGCAAAGAGAGTCTAACTGACTTGCTGAAGGTGACATGGGTGGTAAGTCACTGAGATTAAACTTTAACCAGAGTTTTCTAACTCTGAACTCGGGGCTCTTTCCACTGTACTGCATGGGCTTTAATGCAAGGATATATGAAGGCAAGGAAACTTAAGCTTCCCCATTTAGATGTGAGCCTGCTTATTCTGCAACATTGTCAATCCCTCAACCAAAGTTGGTATGATGTTTAATTCTAGAGAAAATGGTTTCCTTTGGGAATTTTTTTCTTTTTTTCTTTCTTTTTTTTTCTTCTTTGTTTGGTTTGGTGGCAGAGAGTAGGAATAAATAAAAGCCACATTCAAGACCTAGAAAGGACTGGCAGAAAAAAAAGGTAAATTTCAGGCACCTTTTTCTTATGGAACTTAACTACATTTCACTTTCTAGCTTCGAAGCAAACTCTTCTATTTTGCTTTCAAAGAAGACACTTTTTTTACAGCACTTAATACATTCCACCTTCTAATGCAGATACGAATTATTCCATTTTGCTTATGACAATCTAACTCCAATGTACCTTTTCAGGCTTATTATATATTATTCCTCCTCATGTCCACAGTAATTCAACCAAACTGACAATTCTTGTGTTTTTCATCCATAACACCCCATCTCCCATCTCTGTACCATCTCCAGGCTGTGTTCTCTGCCCCTGGGATGCATTCTCCACTTAGCTTCCTTCAGAGCTCAGCTCAAGAATCACATTAACCCTTCCCTATTCCCCCAGATATTATTGCCCCTATAACCTTTATTTCCTTGGTATATACAGTGTTCTAAAGAAATGTCTTAGCTAAATTTTAAAAGTTTAAAAAAAAGTAACAAGACAGAGACGACTGAGGTTGGCATGCTGGTTTGCTTTGAAAATTTTCTCCAGACTCATGCAGTCAGGTGGTTGAGTTGGGTGGTCACAGACTCTCAGAGCTGGAAGGTGACCATCTAGTCCAAGCCTCACCTGATGAGGAAGCAACATGACGGGTGTGATTATTTAGCCTCTTCCTGAAGACCTACAGTGATGGAGAGCCTGCTGCCCACCTGCTCTCCTGTGTACCAGGTGTAGACTACTCACTGTCCTTGGCATCAAGAGATCTAGTTTCTTGTCCCAACTCTGACAATAATGAACAACAACTCTTAAAGACAAGTCCCTTAATTTCTCTGGGCCTTCATTTCTTCATCTGCAAAACAAGACAACTGGACAAAATGATGGAGAAAGGGTGACACTTATTCTAGTAGTTCTCAATGGGCAGAACTGAAAACCGAAAGGGTAGAAGATGGTATACAGGAAGACTAAGCCCTAATGTAAAGAAGAACTTGGCAACAATTGACAGTTTTCAAGAGCAGAATGAATTGCCTTAGGAGGTAGTTACGTCCCTCTCCTCCACCCCCACCCACAGAGCCCTTTGGGCAAAGAACAGGTGACTCTTGTCTGGTACTTTGTAGAAGGATTCTTGTTCAGGTATGGGTTAAACCACAAAGTATCTGAAGTCTTTCCCAACTCTAAGTAAGATTCTGTGATTCTTTCTCCAACGACAGCTCTGTTAGGAAGTCTTTCTATTAAGATGAAATCTCCCTCTCTCTAGCTTCCACCCACTGTTCCTCTCCAGATGGCAGAGGAAGCCAGAGCACTTAGGATTGGTTTTTATTTCTCTTCCTATGCCTACCACAGCAACCAGAAAAATGGCTTGCTAAACTTGCCATGTCCTTCCCCTTACAATATAACTTCTCCCTGCCCTGACCAGATCCTATGAGAAAGACAATCACCCAAGACAACCACGATCTCCATTAGAATTGGAAGATTCAGACCCTTTTCTCATAGCCCGAGGCACATAGTTGAACATCCCCTCCTCAAGGTTGAGAGACAGAGGCACAGGAACTGTAGTTAACACCCTCCATGATCTGTTCCAAACTATTTTTAGGCCCTCTACATCCCAACCAATCAAATTAGTCTAGTGGTTCTTAGCCTGCAACTGAGGTAGGCAGGTAACACCATGGATAGCAGGTAGGGTCTGGAGTCAGGAAGACTTGGCTTCAAATTCAGCCTCAGTCACTCACAAGTTGTATAACCCTGGGTAAGTTACCTAACCTCTGTCTGCTTCACTTTCTTTAACTGTAAAACAGGGGATCACGATAGCACCCACTGACCAGGGTTGTGGTGAGGATCAAATGAGATATTTATAAAGCGCTTAGCACAGTGCCTGGCACATAGCAGGTTGCTTAACAGATGCTTCTTTCTTTCCTTCCTTCCTTTCTTATTCCTTTTCTAGAACATATTCCATCTTCTTCTCTGACTATTGCAAGCCTTCTTTTTCACTAAGGCCTGGCTCTGGTACCATTTCTTCCAGGAAGGTTTCTCTGATCCTTCTAACTAAATGTTATCCCTCCTCAAATTTTCCCAGATTGCTTTGCCCCATCACATTCTGATTTGTATTATATTTAAGGATCTATTGTATTTCCCCCCTCACTTTAGATTAAAGCTCCGTGAGAGCCAAGACTGCAGGGGTTTTTTTTTTCATCTTTGCCTTTTCATTAGAGCCTAATGCAAAGTAGGCACTGAATGCATCTTTATGGAATGGAGTTTGAAGATCACTTCACCTTTAGATAGCAAACATAGACTACAGGGACTGAGTATTGCTATGCCTTACTACAGGACTCAGGCTGCTCACTAGGAGTGATCTGTGAACATTAACCAGAGGAAAGCAAATGGAGAAAGAGTCTGAGTATCCTCAGATCTCAGGTCTTTTTCCACTGGGAGGAAAGGAGGGAGCATCTGAAAGCCAACAGTGACCTGGTGCTCCCAATATTCAATATCCGCTATTGCAGAGGTACAGAACCTATGAGTTTGTTCATATATATTCTATACATAAAAGATTTGTTCTATAAAATTTGGATTCAGTCAAAAGGCTACCCTTAAGGATTTAGAAGGCCACACATGGCCTCAAGGCCACAGGTTCCCCACCCTTGCTCTATTGGCTCTGCTTTACAAGAATGGACTTACTTTTTTAAAATTCATTTAAGTTTTCAACATTCATTTCCACAAAATTTTGAGTTCCAAATCTTCTCCCCATCTATCCCCTCCCCCCACCCCAAAATGCCTTGCATTCTGATTGCCCCTTCCACCAATGTGCCCTCCCTTCTAACACCCCTCCCTTCCTTTATCCCTATCTTCTCTCTTGTCCTGTAGGGCAAGATAAATTTCTATACCCCATTATGTGTATTTCTTATTTCCTAGTTGCATGCAAAAACAATTCTCAACATTTGTTCCTAAAACTTTGAGTTCCAACTTCTCTTCCTTCCTCCCTCCCCAACCATCCCCACTGAGAAGGCAAGCAATTCAATACAGGCTATATTATGTGTAGTTTTGCAAATAACTTCCATAATAGTCTTGTTGTGTAAGACTATATTTCCCTCCATCCTATCCTGCCCCCCATTTCTTCTATTTTCTCTTCTGACCTTTTCAATCCCCAAGAGGGTTTGCTTCTAATTGCTCCCTCCTCCCATTTGCACTCCCTTCCATCATCCCCCCTACCCTGCTTATTCCCGTGTCCCCTATTTTCCTGTAGTATAAGACAGATTTTCATACCAAATTGAATGTGCATGTTATTCCTTCTTTGAGTCAAATGTGATGAGAGTAAGCTTCACTTTCTCCCTCTCACCTCCCTCCCTTTTCACCTTCATTGGAAAAGTTTTTTCTTCGCTCTTCTATGAGAGATAATTTGCCCCACTCCATTTCTCCCTTTCTCCTCCCAATATATTCCTCTCTCACCCCTTAATTTTATTTTTTTATATATAATCCCTTCCTATTCAACTCATCCTGTGCTCTGTGTGTGTGTGTGTATAATCCCTCCAACTACCCAGATACTGAGAAAAGTTTCAAGAGTTACAAATAATATCTTTCCATGTAGGAATGTAAACAGTTCAACTTTAGTGAGTCCCTTGTGATTTCTCTTTCCTGTTTACCTTCTCATGCTTCTCTTGATTCTTGTGTTTGAAAGTCAAATTTTCTTTTCAGCTCTGGTCTTTTTTTTATCAAGAATGCTTGAAAGTCCTCTATTTCATTGAATGACCACTTTTTCCCCTGAAGTATTATATTCAGTTTTGCTAGGTAGGTGATTCTTGGTTTTAATCCTTGTTCCTTTGACTTCTGGAATATTCAAGCCCTTTGATCCCTTAATGTAGAAGCTGCTAGATCTTGTGTTATCCTGACTGTATTTCAACAATACTCAAATTGCTTCTTTCTAGATGCTTGCAATATTTTCTCATTGACCTGGGAACTCTGGAATTTCACTACAATATTCCTAGGAGTTTCTTTTTTTGGATCTCTTTCAGGAGGTGATCTGTGGATTCTTTTAGTATTTATTTTACCCTCTGGTTCTAGAATATCAGGGCAGTTTTCCTTGATAATTTCATGCAAGATGATGTCTAGGCTCTTTTTTTGATCATGGCTTTCAGGTAGTCCCATAATTTTTAAATTGTCTCTCCTGGATCTATATTCCAGGTCAGTTGTTTTTCCAGTGAAGATATTTCACATTATCTTCCACTTTTTCACTCCTTTGGTTTTGTTTTGTAATGTCTTGGTTTCTTATAAAGTCCTTAGCTTCTATCTGTTCCATTCTAATTTTTAAAGAACTATTTTCTTCAGTGAGTTTTTGAACCTCCTTTTCCATTTGGCTAATTCTGCTTTATAAAGCAGAATCATTAGTTTTTTGGACCCCTTTTGCCAATTGAGTTAGCTTATTTTTTTTATTTAACTTTTTACATTCATTTTCACAAAATTTTGGGTTCCAAATTTTCTCCCCTTTTGTCCCCTCCCCCCCACCCCAATACACCGAGCAATCTAATTTTCCCTATCATCAATCTGCCCTCTCTTCTATCATCCCTCCCTTCTCTTGTCCCCATCTTCTCTTTTGTCCTGTAGGGCCAGATGACTTTCTATTCCCCATTAACTGTATTTCTTATTTCCTAGTAGCAACAACAATACTCAACAGTTGTTCCTAAAACTTTGAGTTCCAAATTCTCCCCATCCCTCCTGCCCCACCCATTCCCTTTGGGAAGGTAGGCAATTCAATATAGGCCATATCTGTGTAGTTTTGCAAATG
Source organism: Bettongia penicillata ogilbyi (assembly GCA_023548195.1). Taxonomy (NCBI): domain Eukaryota; kingdom Metazoa; phylum Chordata; class Mammalia; order Diprotodontia; family Potoroidae; genus Bettongia; species Bettongia penicillata. The sequence goes on from JAJHZJ010000311.1 coordinate 2,110,054, forward strand.
ACTTCGATAATAGTCGTGTTGTGTAAGACTAACTGTATTTCCCTCCATCCTATCCTGCCCCCCATTATTTCTATTCTGTCTTTTGATCCTGTCCCTCCCCAAGAGTGTTGACTTCAAATTGCTCCCTCCTCCCATTGCCCTCCCTACCATCACCCCCCCCCCCTTGCTTATCTCCTTCTCCCCCACTTTCCTGTATTGTAAGATAGGCTTTCATACCAAAATGAGTGTGCATTTTATTCCTTCCTTTAGACGAATGTGATGAGGGTAAACTTCTTGTTTTTTTTCTCAGCTCTCCTCTTTTTCCCTCCACTAAAAAGTCTCCTGCTTGCCTCTTGAATGAGAGATAATTTACCCCGTTCCATTTCACCCTCTTTCCTCCCACTGCATTTCTCTCTCATTATTTACCTCAATTTCTTTTAAGATATGGTCCCATCCTATTCAATTCACTCTGTACTCTCTGTCTGTGTATGTGCGTGCATGTGTGTATGTGTGTGCGCGTGCACACGTGTACGTGTGTGTGTATGTGTGTGTGTGGTCCCACCAACTACCCAGATACTGAAAAATTTTAAGAGTTACAAATATTGTCTTTCCATGTAGGAATGTAAACAGTTCACTTATGGTAAGTCCCTTACTGTTTACTTGCTGTTTACTTTTTCATGCTTCTTCTCATTCTTGTGTTTGAAGGTCAAATTTTCTTTTCAGCTCTGGTCTTTTCATCAAGAATGATTGAAAGTCCTCTGTTTCATTGAAAGACCATATTTTCCCCTGAAATATTATACTCAGTTTTGCTGGGTAGGTGATTCTTGGTTTGAGTCCTAGTTCCTTTGACTTCTGGAATATCCTGTTCCATGCCCTTCGATCCCTTAATGTAGAATCTGGTAGATCTTGAGTTATCCTGATTTTATTTCCACAATACTGGAATTGTTTCTTTCTAGCTGCTTGCAAGATTTTCTCCTTGACCTGGGAGTTCTGGAATTTGGCCACAATGTTCCTAGGAGTTTCTCTTTTTGGATCTCTTTCAGGCGGTGATTGATGGATTCTTTCAATACTTATTTTGCCCTCTGGTTCTAGAATGTCAGGGCAGTTTTCCTCAATAATTTCATGGAAGATGATGTCTAGGCTCTTTTTTTGATCATGACTTTCAGGTAGTCCCATAATTTTTAAATTATCTCTCCTGGATCTATTTTCCAGGTCAGTTGTTCTTCCCATGAGATATTTCACATTCTCTTCCATTTTTTCATTCTTTTGGTTTTGTTTGGTGATTTCTTGGTTTCTCAGAAAGTCATTAGACTCCATCTGTTCCATTCTAATTTTGAGAGAACTATTATCTTCAGGGAGCTTTTGAACCTCTTTTTCCATGTGGCTAATTCTGTTTTTGAAAGCATTCTTCTCCTCATTGGCTTTTTGAACCTCTTTTGCCAATTGAGTGAGCCTATTTTTCAAGGTGTTATTTTCTTCAGCATTTTTTTGGGTCTCCTTTACCAAGGTATTGACCCGTTTTTCATGCTTTTCTTGCATCTCTCTCATTTCTCTTCCCAGTTTTTCCTCCACCTGTCTAACTTGATTTTCAAAATCCTTTTTGAGCTCTTCCATGGTCTGAGCCCACTGGACATCCACCTCAGATGTCTGGAATACAGAGGCCCCGCCCTCCACGTCTTTCCCTGATGGTAAGAATAATTCCTCATCATCAGAATTGAAAGGCAGGAACATCTGTACCCCCTCAAAGTAGCTCTCTAGAGTCTTATTTTTCTTCCCTTTTCTGGGCATTTTTCCCAGCCAGTTACTTGAGTTCTGAGATTCCTGTCCACCCCTGCCTAGATCCGCCCAGCTAGTGCTTGGGGTCTGAGATTCAAACGGGCTTTCCGCGGCAGGTGCGGCTGCTGTTCAATGTGAGCTTAAGTTCTGGTGCTTGGGTGGGGTCGGGGCCGCCTCCCAGGCTCAGTTCCCTCAGGGGCTTTATGCAGAGACCTTCAGTAACGGGGCGGGTGGGGGCAGGCCCATCTACCAGGCTCAGTTCCCTCAGGGGGTTTATGCAGAGACCTTCAGTAATGGAGCTCCTGCCTGCTCGGGGAGTCCCGGGCCACCACCGCTGCCTCTTCCCCTGCCTCTCCCTCTGCCACTGCCTCCCGAGGGGGCCCAAGTCACGGAGACACCCCGTTCCACTCTCGGCCAGCCCAGACGTCTCTCTCACTGACCTGTAGCGTCTGTGGGCGGAGGGACCTTCCCGGCCACTGGAGATTCCATCCCTGAAGCCTGTTCGGATCTGCTCCTCTGGGGCCGCGTGGCCAGGGCAGCACAGGGGTGGACTCCACTTTCCAGAGCGTGACAGACCCCTGGGGACAGTTCTCCAGGGCTCTCTGGAATGGAAATCTTTTCCATTGTGTTTCTGTGCACCTTGCAGTGCTCCAGAATTTGTGAGGAGTTATTCTTGCAGGAAATACATGGGCTGTGGGTTCGGAGCTAGCATACGTGCATCTTTCTACTCCACCATCTTGGTTCCACCCCGAGTTAGCTTATTTTTAAAGGTGTTATTTTCTGCAGGATTTTTTGGGTCTCCTTTTAGCAAGCTGTTGACTCATTTTTCATGATTTACTTGCATCGCTCTCATTTCTTTTCCCAATTTTTCCTCCACCTCTCTTACTTGATTTTCAAAATCCCTTTTGAGCGCTTCCATGGCCTGGGACCACTGCATATTTATTTTGGAGATTTTGGATACAGATGGGAGAGAACACCTGTTCCCTGAGAAAATAACCTTCTATAGCCTTATCTTTTTCCCTTTTTTGAGAAGTTTCCCAACCAGTTACTCACTTTTGGGTCCTTTGTCAAGAGTAGGGAATACTCTGGGGACCTATAAGTTCTCAGTTCCTCCAAGGTGGTACAATCAAGGGAGAGGAGTTTACTCCCTGGCCTGGCTCATGAGTGAGATTCAGATCAGCTGTTCAATTCCCCCAGGGGCTTTCAGCTGAGATTCCAACAATGGAAGCTGGCTGCTGCCTGGGACCAGGGCTAGAGGAAGCTTCTGCTCCCTTGTCAGGGAGGTGAAAAAGCCCTCTCACTGACCTTTGAATCTGCCTTTGGTGCCTGTGGGTTGAGAGATCTGCGAACCTCCTCTGCTGCTGGGGATTCTGCCACTGAGGCCTGTTCTGGCCCTGCTGCTCATGGCACCTTGCGGGGCTGTGGTCTGCTCTGCATCTGGTGCAACAGACCTTTCCCATCAGCCTTCCAGGTTACCCTGGGCTAGAAATCCCCTCTACCCCATCATTCTGTGACTTCTGCTGCTCTAGAATTTGTCGAGAGTCATTCTTTACAGGTATTTTTTGGGCTATGGAGAAGAGCTAGAGTATGTGCTTCTTTCTACTCTTGGCTCTGCCCCCAAGAATGGACTTTCTTAACAGCCTCTGCTGGCAACAGTTTCCAGATACAAAGCTGGGAAACTGAGTCTGGGAGACTCAAGGGGAATGGGGTGGGGGAAGAAGGCAGGGTGGAGGAGAACCATCAGAGAATGACTAAGTGGATGTTTCAGGGAGAAATGGGGCTCTCACACTTCAATAACACATTCTCCAGGACCTTCCTTTCAAAAGGCTTGAAATACTTTGGTCCCTACTTTCCAGATGATGGAAAGCACATTGTGCCAGGAGGAGAGGCAAAATATTGTTGTAAGCATCCCTGAATCAAGAGAACTGCACAAAGACTTGGAGGGGGTTGGGAACATGTAGTTCCCCCTCCACCCCACCCCCACACCCTCCAGTCACAAATTTCACTATAGCATTCTTCCCACCACAGCTCCAAAGATGCACTCGTGGGCAGCTCTGAGCATCTGTTCCAGTGAAATAAAAATAAGGAAAGATAATGTCTCTGATGAGGACATGGACAGAGTAATGAAGGAGGTTCTGTGATCTCATTGCCTGGAGTGTTTCCCCCCCAAAAAAAATTAAATAAAAGAAGTCAAGGCACTGGACTGGCTTAGGGGCTGTCCCATTCTTTCTAGGCAAGGACCTGGATGAAATGTCTTCTCTACAACCTCTTGCAGCCTCTGATTCTATAACTTCCTTTTCCAGGACTTCAAGCTTTTCATCTACATTACCTCTCCCTCCATAACACAACAGGAAGAGAATCTGATCCTCAAAAAGAGATGAACTGAGCAAGCAGACCAGAGGGCCAGGGTCCTTTCTCTCCCAACTCCTAGAAGTTCTCTGTTTGGGAGAATAGACAGAGCACTGGATCTGAAAGCAGGAAAACCCAAGTTCAAATTCCATCTTAGATAATTTGCTAGCTGTGTGATCCTAAACAAGCCACTAATGTCTTAGCACCTCATTTGCTTCACCTGCAAAATGGGTAGAAATAACAGTGGCATGGTAAGACTCTCAAGTCAGAGAATCTCGGTTCAAATTCCACCTCATATTTACTGTGTGGCTTTGGGCAAGTCACAACTTCCTTGTGCCTCAGTTTCCTCAACTGTAAAATGAAATAGTCATTCTCTAGACCTATGAGTTTATGAAGGGGGAAATAGATAGAAACAGGTCCTGTGTTCTAGGGATAGGGAACTCCCAAGTGAAGCAATTCCTTCTACTGAGGTAGGCTGGCACCTTCTCTAAAACTTGTATAGTGTCAGAGAATTGCCTAGAGCATTGAAAGGTCAAGTGACTTAACCCAGGGTCACACAGTCAGCATTTGGCAGAGGCAGGAATAGAATCCATATCTTCCTGACTTGGAGGCTGGCTTTCTATCCACTAAGCCAAACTGTTTATGAGCTTATATATTTAAAATGTTCTGCAAATATATATATACATATATATATAAAATCACTATTAGCTATGTGACCTGAGATACATATATATATATATATATACATAAAATCACTATTAGCTACGTGACCTGATATATATATATATATATATACATAAAATCATTATTAGCTATGTGATCTGATATATATACATATATACATATATACATAAAATCACTATTAGCTATGTGACCTGACATATATATATGAGATATGATATATATATGTGTGTGTGTATATATACATATATACACACACACATAAAATAACTATCAGCTACGTGACCTGGGGCACCCCAATGAAACAAATTGCTCTGGGCTAAGCACTTTGGTGGTGAAGAGAACGTGCTGAAATCTAGTGGAGGTAGGGGGTGGGGCACCAGTGGGACAAATACACAAATAACAATGCCACTCCCTCCCTCCCCAGGAGAATGAGAAGAAGTTCAGAGGAAAGACCTAAGAAAATGCTATGGAAAATTGGAGGCTAGAGCCCTCACTCTCATTTGGGATGCGCAGGGAAGACCACAGAAAGCCTAAGCTGGATCGTAAAAGAAAGGACTTCAACAGATGGAGGGTAGGGGGGAGGACATTCCAGGTTTGGGAGACAAGATGAATTTTCTTCATTTCTCTGTGCCTCAGTTTCCTCATCTGCAAAGTGAGAGGGTTGGACCAGATGATCCTTAAACCCTTTTCAGGTTCTCAAACTCATAGTGGGGGGGGGGGGGAAGGAGAGGGCCATTACAAGGGGGAATTGGAGGAGGGCTGCATTATCTCCAAGCCCAGCTGCTTAGATCTTCATTTTTTTTAATGTCTCAGGAAGAGAGACATTTTATCCAACATTCACTGCATCAGCACCTCTGTAAGTAAAATGTAGACAACACAACGTCTTTATTCATTCCATCAGGAGGTAATTAGGGCTGGGAACAGGAATCTCAGTCTACAGGCACTTGGGCTCCTAAAAGCCAAACAGGTTTCTAATTAGGAAAGGGAAAGACTAGCAGGAAGCTCAGAAAAGCTGCTGCAGGAGAAATCATCCAGACCCATGAGTTCCCTATTCCTTTCACACACTTTAACAGAGAGAGGAAAAAAAAGAGCTTGCTATACAGTATTAGGAAATTAGAAAGACAAAGTGTGAGCTGAATTGAGGAGGAAAACACATACACACACACACAGCCCACAACCCGAAGGACCCCCACGGATCCCATAATGTAAACATGTTGGCAAGGCACTTGGCTGAGGCAGCCAAGTAAGACTGAGAGGTAACTTTATTTTCGTTGTTTAAAAAGAAGCAGCTAAAGAAATAGCCTCTTATTACATACAGCCTCTCTCCACCCCCACCCCTCCCTAATCTACTTCTGGCTGGGCTAACACTTGGGGTGCAGGGCAGTGGCACGTTAAAGACATCTCTCAAGTTTGCTGGGGGTGGGGCAGGGTTGGAGGAATTACAGAGAAGGAGGTCAATGCCATTGGGATTTTTCTGCCCAAGTTAAGTGCAAATGTCTCTGGCAGTCATGGCCACTAAGGGACAAAGCCACCTCAGTCAGGGCCTAGCGTGGGGCTGACAGATGTTCTCTCTGTTTTGTGGGGAGCAGCTGCAGATGTGGGAGGGAGGAGGTTGAAACCCCTTCCCTTGATAACAATGATAATAACTCATATCAACATAACACTTTCTCGTAACCACCCAATAAAAGTAGGTGGTCCAAATTTATCATTCTCATCTTATAGATGAGCAAATGGAATGAATCCTCCTTCTTAAGTGACCTGACGGGTTATATAGGTAGTCATTGTGAGAGTCTAGACTTGAACCCAGATTTTTTGACTCCAATATCTCTTCACTACACTATGTTGCATTCATCATATAAAAAAAAACACCTGGCATCCCACGTCCCTGTTTGTACCTCCTAGAATATGCTCAGTAATCAGTCCCCCTCATCTCTATCCACCCATTCTCTCTCAACCAACCAATCCCAATCTCTTCCTTCCATCTACCTCCTCATTGACCCATTCTCTTTGAGCTCTGTGCCCAGCTGACCACAGCTTACCCCCTCTTTTCCCATTGTTCAAATATACAAATGCAGAAGCATCAAATATTTGACAGAAATCTCTTCTGTTAGAGACAGGTACTGGGCATGGATGTCTATTCACGAATTCATGTTTTAGGCAGGTAATCAGTCTCTTCTAAACCATTGCTCACAGAGATTTCATGGCCATTGCCTTGAATGAGATGTGCTTATTGGGAAAATAAGGGACCCTCTCCACAATAGAGAAACTGGGCAAAACTACGCAGGGATGCCTGTCTTTGTGGACCTCAAAAGGCACTATTTCTAGCCAGCCTCATAGCAGAACACACGATACTCACAATTCCATCCAGCTATCTACCCAGGGTCATCTTGACATCTGCCTGCTTTGTGCTCACATGCCATCCCCCACCCCCATCCCCCTTCTGTTTACATCTTACTCTGTTCTGAACTTAAAAAAAAAGAATCCTTTTGGAAAGTGCACATCAGTTGTAGGCTCTAGAAGCAGTGTGGTATAGAAAATGGGGCAGCTAGGTGGTACAGTGGGGAGAGACTTACCTTCCTGAGTTCAAACCTGACCTCCGACACTTATTAACTATGTGACCCTGGGCAAGTCCTTTCATCCTGTTTTCCTCAGTTTCCTCATCTATAAAATGAGCTGGAGAAAGAAATGGCAAACCATTCTGGTATCTCTACCAAGAAAACCCCAAATAGGACCACAAGGAGTCAGACATGACCAAAAATGACTGAACAAGAAAAATAGTAAACAGAGAGTTGACCTTGGAATGAAGAAGAGATGAATTCAAGATCTGCTGCTGATGCATTCTGGCTATGTGGCCCTGACAAGACAAGTAACTACTTAGTGCTCTAGGGAGCTCTCCAAGTCTCAGAAGATGCTGTACAGAAAATGCTGACCTGCAGTGGGAGGGGGACAGACCTCACTGGGAGTTCCCTATATGGATGAAATCACAGGTCTAGTCTCCATTCCTATGGATCAGCTCATTACCCCTTTGACTCCCCAAACTACAGTTCCCTCCTGTGGTCAGAGATGTGTTATTCCCTCCATTCAAACGCCAGCTCCTTGGAGGCCTCAGCTGTCTTCATTTCTGTGTTTCTATCTGCAGCGGGTCTGACACATCCTAAATATTTAATAAATGCTTTTCTACTCCTTCAATTCAATGAGAGTTGTTCTTCTGTTGCAGCTAATCCAATGAGCATTTTAGTAAGTACCTACTTATTACCTTACCTTACTCACATGCAAACCCCCTTACCATCATTCTCCAGTCTCTGATGATTTACTCCTTTTGTCAGCCTTGGCCAAAGCCTCTACATATGCCCTTGAACCCATCCTCTCTCAACTATTCCAACTAATTCTACTCTCAGGCCTCTCCTCTCTCCCCTCTTCTCTTTCCCTCTCCCTCCCTCTCTTGCTTTCATCCCCCTCTCTCTTTCCCTCTTTTCCCTCCCCCTCTTCTCTCTCTCTCCTCTCTTTCCCCCTCTCCCCCCTTTCCCTCTCTTTCTCTTTCCCTCTTTCTCTACCTCCTTCTCCTCTTTCCCCATTTCACCTTCCCCCTCTTTCCCTCTATCCCTCCTCTCCCTCTCCCTCTTTCTTTGCATCTGTCTCTCCCTTCCCCACTTCTACTTTCCCTTTTCCTCTCTCTTTCCCTCTCTGTCTTCTCTCTTTCTCTCTTTCTCCTTCTCCTTCTTTCTCTCTCTCCTCTCCTCATATCATTTTTAGCCTCTAAGTACCCACTAGTATCCTTCATTCTTTAACAACCTTCACTAGACCCTATCAACCCCACTATCATCTAATATCTCTCCTTTTATCAGCCAAACTCCTAGAATAAGTCATTTACACTCATCTCCATTTTTTCTCTTCTTGTCCCTCTACAATCTAGTTTCTGACCTCATTACTCAACTGAACCTGCTCTATTCAAAGTTAACCAACTCTTAATTGCCAAATTAAATGAACTTTTTCTCAGTCTTTATCCTTCTTGACCTCTCCGCATCTGATCACCCTCTCCTCCTGAATACTCTCTCCTGACTCTTCTCTTATTTTTCTGACAATTCCTGAGTGCCCTTTGCTGGCTCTTCATCTGTATCATGCTCTCTAACAGACAGTGGACCCCAAGGGTCTGTTCTAGGCCCTCTCCTCTTCTCTCTTTATGCTCTCACTTGCTGTCCTTGTCAGTTCCCCAAGGGTTTAGTTATCATCTCTATGAAGCTGATAATCATACCTTTATATTTAGTGCTAGGTCCTCTCTCATGACCCAGTCCCATATCACTAACTGCCTGTTGGACATTTCAAACTAGATATTCCATAGATATCTCAAACTCAACAAGTCCAAAATAAGACTGATTATTTTTCCCCCAAAACCCATCCTACCCAAAGTTCGCCATTTCTGTCAAGAGAAGCCCCATCTTTCCAGTCTCTTAGGTTCATAAGCTTTGTTATCATTGACCCTCACTTTCCCTCACCCCATACATCCATTAGGTTATCAAATCTCATCTTTTCTACCCCTAGTATCTGTACCCTTCTCACTTCTCACACAGTTGCCATTTTGGTTCACATCATCAACCCTCCACTACAAAAGCCTCCTAATTTGTCTCACTGCCACAATTCCCTCCCCACTTCATGCTGCTACCAAAGTGATTTTCTTGAAGCAAAGCCTAACCATATCTCTCCCTTACTCAGTTAATTCCAGTGGGTCTTTATTACCTCTAGGAACACGTTTGTAGTCCTCTGTTTATCTCCAAAGCCCTTCACAACCTGGCTTCAACTTAATTTTTCAGCTTCATTATATATTACTTTCCTTCCCACTATATACCATCTAATCAAACTCATCTTCATGGTGTTGTTTATTAGAATTTCATTTCCCATCACCATGCCTATGTGCTTGAACATCTGGAATACATACCCCCCCACTCCTGCCTCTTAGAATAATTTATTTTTTTCAAGACTTAGGTCAAGCATTACCTTTGAGGAGAGGCTTTGCTAATTTCCCCAACTTCTAGTGCCCCCTCTTCTAACCTACCTTGTATTTAATCTGCCTTTATGTACCCAAATAAGTACATATAATAGAACATAAGTTTCTTGAAAAGAGGGACAGTTTTGTGGTTGTATTCCTAAAGCTGAGCAAAGTGTATGGCATTCAGCAGGTCCATAATAAATGCTTGCTACTAGACCGTTGATTGTTGAGGATACAAATTCATAAAGGAAAACAGTCCCCAACCTCAAAGAATTTAGATTCTATAAATACATTCTAGAGTTTTGTGATGTAAAAAGGTGTTGATGGAATACAAAAGATGTGGTAGTGATTAAGTTAAAAAAACTTGGCAAGTGACTGGATGTGGGGGTAGGGGTGTGAAGGAAAGTGACAGTCAAGGATGGATCCAAGGCTATGAACCAAGATAACTAGAAAGATCACAGTGCCTTCAATAAAAATGAAGAGGTTTAAAGAAAGAGATGGTTTGGTTGGGAGAAGATGTGAATACTGTTTGGGATATCTACAGACTTTCAGGTGGAGATACCCAGGAGGCAGTTGGTGATATAAACCTGGAATCCAGGAGAGAAACTCGGATGGTGAAGTTGATAGAGGACCAAGTCTGGAGGCAGGAAGATGAGTCTTCCTGAGTTCAGATCTAGCTTCAGACACTAGCTGTATGACCCTTGGCAAGTTACTTGACCCCATTTTCCTCAGTTTTCTCTTCTGAAAAATGAACTGGAGAAATAAATGAGAAACCACTCCATTATCTTTGCCAATAAAATCTCAAATGAAGTCACAAAGAATCATACATGTCTGAAACAAATGAAGGACAAGAAAATATAGGTCTGGGAGTCATCTGCATAGAGGCTAGTTGAATCTATGGGAGCTGATACCATCAGGGAGGGGGTATATAGAGAGATAGAAGACAGCCCAAGATAGAACTCTGAAGAACACAAATAGTTACAGAACAGGTCATGGATAATTGATCCAACAACGAAAACTGAAGAACCAAGGCATTGTTGTTGACTTAATGGACATCACCTAAAAAGCTGTGTGTAAATCCAGTTTGGATAAATCAAATTCTATTTCTCCATGGATCACAGGATTATAAGACTTGGACACAGAAGACACATCAATTATACAGTCCAAAGGCCTTCTCTTACAGAGAGTGAAACTGAGGCCAAATTTCAGAGATGCTCCATCTCCCTTTCTGATTGATCTGCAATTGAGAATGGTTTAACACATTGCCTTTATGTTTCTTATATCTTTCCCCAAAGCTCCCTACTTAATGGCTTATAAAGCAGTAAATGAATGGACATAGTTTCAAATGAAAGGAACCTAGCATTGAATCATCGTGTAAGTCAGGAATATTTGAGTGATGTGAATAGTTATACCCTAATTTAAAGGCTTCGCTAGTTTTAATTTTCATCATTGGATTTTCTTAGGGTAAGGCCCATCTGTGTTACAAATGTAAGTTGTGTTGAGTTGGCCCAGTCATTCTGAAAAGTAAAGTCACTAAAGCCCCCAAGTTACTAAACTGTATATGACCTTTGACCCAGCAATACAATACTAGGCCTGTATCCCCAAAGAGATCAAAGAAAGAGGAGAAGATTCAATATGTGTAAAAAATATTTATAGCAACTTTCTTTGTTATATAGCAAAGAACTAAAAACTAGCAGGTGCCTATCAACTGGGGAATGATTGAACAAATTATGGTATTTGAATGCAATGGAGTATTATGTCACTATAAGAATTTAGCAAAAGGATAGTTTCAGAGAAAACTGGGAAAATTTGTATAAATTGGTGCAATATAAAGTAAGTAGAAGCAGGAGAACGATTAATATAATAGTGACCCTATAAAAACAATTCTGAAAGACTTAAGAACTCTGATCAATTCAATGACTAACCATGATTCCAGAGGCCCAATAGTGAAGAATGCTACCCACTCCTGAGAGAGAGGTAATAGTAGGATTAGATGTACAGCTCAGAAAAGGCCAGGATGGAAGTATATTTTGCTTGATTATATATTTGTTACAGAGAATTTTTTTCTTTCTTTTTCAATAAGAGATCAGGGAGGAAAGGAGGAACGTTGATAGGAATGGAGGGAGGAAAACAGGAAGGAAATGAGGAATGGAGGAAGGAAAGAAGGAAGGAAGGAAGAAAGGAAAGAAAGAAAGGAGGGAGAGAAGGAAAAGGGGGGAGAAAGAAAGGAAAGAAAGAAAGGAGGGAGAGAAGGAAAAGGGGGGAGAAAGAAAGGAAAGGAGAGTGGGAGGGAGGGAGGAAGAAGGGAAGGAGTAAGGGGGGAAGGGAGGAAGGAAGGAAGGAAGGAAGGAAGGAAGGAAGGAAGGAAGGAAGGAAGGAAGGAAGGAAGGAAGGAAGGAAGGAAGGAAGGAAAGAGAGGAAGGGAGGAAGAGAAGAAATGGGAGAGGGGAAAAGAGAGAGTAAAGAAAGAAGAGGAGGCCAGTGAAGTGTGATTTTGAAACACACAGAAAAGAATAGAGGAAAACCAGGAGACATTATACAGACAAGCAAAACAGCTTTGAAAGTTGCATATAAAACAGAAGCAAAATACACAGTTTCATGTACAACCCTTTCTTTCTGTTCTACTGTGTGTTTAGAAGTACTCATTTTATTTAGTTGATTCTTGGTAAGAATTTTTTAACGGAGAAAAAGCCATTTCAGTGTCATTCATATCTACAGGTAGTGTGGAAGAGGAGGTGAGTAATGGGATGAGATGGGGGTGGAGTGGGGGAGAGACTTGAATGCCTAGGATGTATTCATTAGCAAAGTAAAATGACTTTTACTCTTGATCCAAATTTGACCAACAAGCAACAAGTGATTAGTGACAGAAATCTTGGAAGAAAGTGAGCATGTGTTTATAGAATCAACAACAGCCAGGAAGGAGAGAAGACTGGACATAGTCACGTATATGTTCTTTGGAAAAGTTAGGGGAGAACATAGATGAGACAGAGTGGCATAATTGAAAGCACACTGACCTTGGCCTATGAGGACCCAGCTTTGAATCTTGGCTTAAGAGGCAGCCAGGTGGCCCAGTGGAGAGTGTTGGACCTGAACTCAGGAAAATTTAAATTCAAATCCAGTCTCAGATACTTACTAGCTGTGTGACCCTGGACAAGTCACTTAACTTTTGTTTGCTTCAGTTTCTTTAACTGCAAAATAGAAATAATAAATAGCACCTACCTTGCAGGGTTTTTTTGGGGGATCAAACGAGATATTTATAAAATGCTTAGCACAATGCCTGGCACATAGTAGGTGCTTAATAAATGCTTATTTCCTTCCTTTTCTACTTGTTCCACGTGACCCTGTTTTGCTTCTCTGAGCCTCATTTTTCTCATTTGTAAAAAAAAAAAAATCAGTAAGCTTCAGGAGTTTTAAAGTCTCTCAATTTTACAATCAATAGAAGTAGTGGATGGACTACAGGATTGGGAGCCAAGAAGAACTGGGTTTAAATCCTTCCTTAAGTCCACACTGGCTGTGTGACCCCACCAAGTAGCTTAACCTCCCTGAACCTCAATTTCCTTGACTATACAATGGAATAATAATTGTAGCTACTTCACATGATGATTATGAAAATCAAGTATGATAACATATGTCAATTGTTTTGCAAACTTTAAGGTGCCATAACAATGCCAGCTAATGTTATAATATTTTTTATTATTATCAAGGCTCTCTATAGCTCTAAGATCTGGGACCCTGAAAAAAAAAGATGACTCAAGGGGAATGGAGAGTTATCAGAAAGCAGTCCATATGCTGAGGAGGCAGAAGAGGGAATGACAGCAAGTTCTCCCATGAGTTCAGATTTTAACAGGACTTTTACAAAAGATGGACACAGAGGCCTATAACTAAGAAATTTATTTAAATAATTCAACAAGCATTTCTGAAGTGCCAATTAATAACCTCTCATTCAACACAGCTTTAGAGGGAACAAAAAACTGTGCTCACAACCACTCTGCAAGGTAGGTAGGAAAATATTATCCTACTTTTACAGATAAGGAAACTGAGGCTGACTTACCCAAGATCACAAAACTAGTAAATGGCAAAACTAAGAGTAGAACCTAGAACCTCCTATAATGGTCACTCAATAATAGAAGATGGGGGAGCTAAGGAGCTCACAACCTAGTTGTAGACACAGTTAGCACACAGGAAAGAATTATAAGCTAATCAGCGTAGTATTGACTCCATGTGTGTTCAGAGAAGGGCATGATCCATCCTCTGTGATACTCGTGTTAAAGTAGTAAGAAAAGGCTTCCTAGAAGAACAAGGACTGGGAACCTGTGCCAGGCATTGGGAGGGAGAAAACAAAAGAGGTATAGACTTGGAAAAGTAGTGTTAGGAAGGACAAAACCAAGGAACTGAGACTCATAGAAGTGTATTAGGGACAAGATGAGAGGCTGAATATTTTTAAATGTAGGTTGCAGTCAAGAAAAGCAAGAAATAGTGAAACCTGCCCTTTGTGGACAATAATGTAATGTTTAAAACCAACAGAAGAAAAAAATAAATCAATAAGTGTTTATCAAGTTGTTATACTGTACTAGACATAGAGATAAAAGAGAAAGACTAAATTGAGCAATCCCTGTCTTCAAGAAGCTTACTATCTATTAGAGGAGAAAATGTATAAAATATATACAAGATATATACAAAATAAGTCCAATGTAATTTGTGGGAGATGGGGTGGACAAGAGACATTAGTATCCAAAGAGAATAAGGAAAAGTGTCATGTAGGAGATGGGATTTGAGGTGGACTGGGAAGGAAACTAGGGATTCTAAGAGATAGAAGTGAGAAGTGAGGACATTCCAGGCATAAGGCACAGCAAGGTCAGTTTGGCTAGATTTTAAAGTGTGTAAAGGAACACAATGCATATTTAGCCTGAAAAAGTTAGCTTAAAATTCATTTATAAGTGGCTTTCGACGCCAAATAAAGGATTTTATATTTTATCCCAGGGTCTACAAGGAGAAACTAAAGTTTCTTATGAAGATTGCTTATCTGTAATAAATAATATATGATATAATGTAATGGTATACTAAGTAATATAAGAAAATTAAGTTTCTCATGTTTATTTACAATAAATAACATGATATAATATGAAAATTAAATTTCTTATAAATGTTTATTTATAAAAAAGAAAATAAGATATAAGAAGTAACACAAGAAAATTGTTTCTCATAATGTCTATAATAAATAATATAATGATATAAGTAACATAAGAAAATTAAGTTTCTTACAAATGTTTATTTATCATAAATAAAATATAAGATAATAAGCAATATAAGAAAATTAAATTTCTTATACATAAATGAAGCAGGCAGATTTCAGAAAAACCTAGGACTTAGATGAACTGCTGCTGAGTGAAGTGAGCTGAACCAGGAGAACATTGTATACAGTAACTGTAACATCATTCAATGACTAACTTTGATAGACTCAGAAGAGCTAAGATAATTTCAAAAAACTTAGGATACAAAGTACTATCCACATCCAATGAAAGAACTATGGAGTCTGAATGCAGATCAAACCATACTATTTTCTCTTTTTTGGTTGTTTTTTCCTTTTGTTCTGATTCTTCTGGGGGATTTAGACCCCAGACTCTTATAAAAGTGAATGTCAAAAACTAAAAGTAAATAAATAAATGAATGGAGTGACATGTGTTTTAAGAAAAGCACTTTGCCAGCTGTAAGTAAGGATGATGGATTGAAGAGGGAAGAGACAAAGGTAGACAAATGAATTAGGAGGCTGTTGTAATGGTCCAATTGAGGAATGAAGAGGGCCTGAACCATGATGGTAGCCAAGTGAGTGGAGAGAAGGAGATGGCCGTGGAAGAGGTAGAAGCAGCATTCACAAAGCTTTCCAACAGATTGGCTACATGAGGTGAAGCATTAAGTATCTCTCTAAAGTCGTGAACATGAGTGACTAGAAGTGGCCATGGATAACAATAAAGAAGTTGGGAAGAAGACAGATTTGGACAGGAAAAAGTTCTGTTTGGGACAAATTGAGATTGAGATGCCCATGGGACATCCAGGTTGAGATCTGCAGTAAGCATTTGGTGATGGAAGACTGGAGCTCAACAGAGTGAGGCTAGGGCTGAGTATGTAGATCTAGGAATCATCCACCTAGAGGTGTGATCACTGACCCCATGAAAGCTAATGAGAGCACCAAGTGAAAGTTTAAAGAGTCAAAAAGCCTCAGGAGAGTCTTGTGATATCCCTAAAATATGGGCTTGGAACCAGGATGGCAACCCAGCAAAAAAGACTAAAAAACGAGCAGATAGTCAGGTAGAAGGAAAACAAAGAGAAAATGGAATCATAAAAATGAAGTAAGAAGGAAGCATACAGGAGGAGAGGGTGGCCAGCTAGGTCAAATGATGTGGAAAAGTCAAAAAGGAAGAAGACTGAGAAAAGGCCATTATATTTGGCAACTGAGAGATGATTGTTAACTAAAGGGGAGCAATTCTGGCTAAGTGATGGGGCCAAAGCCAGACTACTATCGGTTACCAAGAGGATAAGAGGAGAGCTGCTCAGAACTACTTAAGATTTAGAGCTCAATGGGGTTTAAGAGAAACAATCACAGTACTAGAGAAATGTGTTTTCTGTCCAGAAGTGTGGCTTCATTGGTAGGAAATATTCCCTGTGAGGAAAGTACATCTACTAATATAGAAGGGCAACATATGGTCTTAGAGAATTGCCTGGGGGACATTGAGAGGATGAGACTTCTCTATGGTCACAAAGTCAGTATGTATCGCAACCTAAACTTGAACTTAGGTCTTCTTGAATCTGAGGCCAGTTCTCGATCCATTACTCCACTGCTGCCCTTCAAAGAAAGAGAAAATGGCAACTCTTCTAATTTTTCAATTAGCAACTCTCAATGAGTTATGTGCCACTTTTTCAGATAGAGGTACAAGGAAGGAAGAATTCATAAAGGCAACTTGCCCCAGTTCTATAAATAAGGTAGATTGGATCTGATGTTCCATACTGTCCTTTAGCCCCACTGAGGCATATTGCCTCCCATTTCCATATCTCAAAAGGCGCTGATATTTGACTGACTCCCATAAAAAGGCTGCAGGATGAGCCCAATCCCTGGCTGATAATAAGAAGATACGGTTCTCCAAGGAAGAGCATGGGATGAGAAGGGATGGGAAGAGAGAAAGTACCACAAGTGGTTCATTCAAATCAATTCAAAAATCATGTATTAGGTACTTACTAGGAGCAAGACTCTATGCATGAGAACAACAGTGGTCAAATCAGATTTCCTGATCTCAAGATGTTCATATTCTCACATGAGAACACTACCAGCTGGTCCAGATACCTGCCTGGCAAAAATTATTTGCTCTCTTGGACCTTAAATTCCATACATTTCTATGGAATGAGGGAATCAATCTAAGTAATTTTCATAGGATTACAAAAGACTCAGAGCTGGAAGCCTCAATACAGATTATTTCATTCAAACCCCTTTATTTTACAGATAATTTCAATTAAGCCCAAGTCACAGCTTATGAGCAATGAATTAGAACTCATGCTCTTTGACTCTAAACCTAGTGGTCTTCTCTGCCACCCCAAGGCTCCTAGGGCTAAAGGTTCTTCTGAGTGGAAGCAAAGAGAAAACTTGCCATGAGAAAATGTCAGAAGTCCAAGCTGTACTAAGCTGTGTCCCTCTGACCCTTTTTTGCTATCAATACCTCTTAAATATATATTTAAAGAATCTAATGCTCTGCTACAGCTAGATTTCTGCTAGAAAGGAAGCTGTTGCTGCCAAGCAAGAAATGAACAAGCAGAGGGTAAAAAAACACCATGGGGGGATAGCCCTGGTCACACTGAGCTTTACTTTGTGTTTTCCAAGCACCCTGTGGGAGCAGAGGATTGCAGACAGAGCACACTCCCAAAGCAAGTGGTTGACATCTCAATGCCTTTGCTAGCTTTTCAAATTGAGCCCTGCTCTTCTCCAGGGGCTAAGTCTAATCCAAGAACCTCAATAACTAGACGGAGATGCCTGAGAAAGGCAAATTGTTTGAGCCAACAAGAATTTCTGAAAACTTAATCTCTGACTTGGAAAATATCACACTTTGGATCATCCGTGCCTTAGGTAATTGACTTTTCATTGTCTTAATCTGAGCACTGGCTACCAAAAAAAAGATGTGAGAAAATGCCTCCCCTAACTCATTTGCAAGTGTGGGAAGTCCACAGGTATGAAACATTGTATATACCATCATATTTATATACATATATATATAGATGTATATATAAAAAAAGATCTTTATTTCTCTTCCTCTTGTTTTCTTTTTTTTACACAAAAGGTATTTGTTTTGAAGGATGACTTTCTGGAAGGGGAAGTAGAGGGATACAAGGGGGAAATTAGGTGACATAAAAAAAACTATATCAATAAAATGTATTTTAAAAAATAAATTGGAGCCAAAGAAGTATAAGGCAAAGGTACCATGCTAGGACTTAGAACTGGAAGGTATATTAGCAGTTATCTAAGTCATTCTCCTTGTTTTTATAGATAAAGAAAATGAGATCCAGGGAGATAACACATCTGATAAGAGAAGGCCCAATATTCAATTAAAGATCTTCTGACTACTAAAACAACATCTTTTCTACTACACTGAACTGCTTTCCAACAAAAACACTCCAGTTCATATCCCAGGAGGTAGGTTTGATGCTATCACTTCTTAGTTCCAGCATGGGTTGGTGGGGTAGGCACCCCAAATGGAGACTGTAGAGATAGATAGGGAGAACAGACATTTTGGCAAGCTTTGGAAATAGCCAGAAAGAGAGAATGGAGGCCCAGTTCTGAGCAGGATAAAGTAAGAAGGTCACCTATCAGAGCCCAGAGGCAGAGGGTCACGGAAGGAGAAGAAGGAAGAAGATGACCCAATTCCAAGTGCCATGGTTTAGAAACAGGCAAAAAGTTATGGAGAAAACACATCAAATTTGCAGATGACATGAAGCTGGGAATTCATATCTTGGAAGACAGAACCAAGATTCAAATGGCTCTCATCAGGCTAAAATTATGGGACAAACAGAGTAAGATAATTATTGAATAAGGATAAATATTGAGTTTTATACTTATATTTTTTTTTTGAAATTTGAAATAAAAATTTATTTATTTAACTTTTTACATTCATTTCCACAAAATTTTGGGTTCCAAATTTTCTCCCCTTTTGTCCCCCTCCCCCCCCACCCCAATACACCGAGCAATCTAATTTTCCCTATCACCAATCTGCCCTCTCTTCTATCATCCCTCCCTTCTCTTGTCCCCATCTTCTCTTTTGTCCTGTAGGGCCAGATGACTTTCTATTCCTCATTAACTGAATGTCTTAGTTCCTAGTAGCAACAACAATACTAAACAGTTGTTCCCAAAACTTTGAGTTCCAAATTCTCTCCATCCCTCCCTCCCCACCCATTCCCTTTGGGAAGGCAGGCAATTCAATATAGGCCCTATCTGTGTAGTTTTGCAAATGACTTCGATAATAGTCATGTTGTGTAAGACTAACTGAATTACCCTCCATCCTATCCTGCCCCTCATTGTTTCTATTCTGTCTTTTAATCCTGTCCCTCCCTGAGTGTTGACTGCAAATTGCTCCCTCCTCCCATTGCCCTCCCTTCCATCATCCCCCCCATTGCTTATCTCCTTCTCCCCCACTTTCCTATATTGTAAGACAGGTTTTCATACCAAAATGAGTGTGCATTTTATTCCTTCCTTTAGTCGAATGTGATGAGGGTAAACTTCACGTTTTTTTCCTCAGCTCTCCTCTTTCTCCCTCCACTAAAAAGTCTCTTGCTTGCCTCTTGAATGAGAGATAATTTACCCTATTCCATTTCACCCTCTTTCCTCCCCCTACCTTTCTCTCTCACCATTTACCTTAATTTCTTTTAAGATATGGTCCCATCCTATTCAATTCACTCTGTGCTCTCTGTCTCTGTATGTGCGTGCATATGTGTGTGTGCATGCACACGTGTACGTGTGTGTGTGTATGTGTGTGTGTGATCCCACCAACTACCCAGATACTGAAAAGTTTTAAGAGTTACAAATATTGTCTTTCCATGTAGGAATGTGAACAGTTCACTTTTGGTAAGTCCCTTATGACTTCTCTTTGCTGTTTACTTTTTCATGCTTCTTCTCATTCTTGTGTTTGAAGGTCAAATTTTCTTTTCAGCTCTGGTCTTTTCATCAAGAATGATTGAAAGTCCTCTGTTTCATTGAAAGACCATATTTTCCCCTGAAGTATTATACTCAGTTTAGCTGGGTAGGTGATTCTTGGTTTGAGTCCTAGTTCCTTTGACTTCTGGAATATCCTATTTCATGCCCTTCGATCCCTTAATGTAGAAGCTGCTAGATCTTGAGTTATCCTGATTTTATTTCCACAATACTAGAATTGTTTCTTTCTAGCTGCTTGCAAGATTTTCTCCTTGACCTGGGAACTCTGGAATTTGGCCACAGTGTTCCTAGGAGTTTCTCTTTTTGGATCTCTTTCAGGCGGTGATTGATGGATTCTTTCAATACTTATTTTGCCCTCTGGTTGTAGAATGTCAGGGCAGTTTTCCTCAATAATTTCATGGAAGATGATGTCTAGGCTCTTTTTTTGATCATGACTTTCAGGTAGTCCCATAATTTTTAAATTATCTCTCCTGGATCTATTTTCCAGGTCAGTTGTTTTTCCCATGGGATATTTCACATTCTCTTCCATTTTTTCATTCTTTTGGTTTTGTTTTGTGATTTCTTGGTTTCTCAGAAAGTCATTAGACTCCATCTGTTCCATTCTAATTTTGAGAGAACTATTATCTTCAGGGAGCTTTTGAACCTCTTTTTCCATTTGGCTAATTCTGCTTTTGGAAGCATTCTTCTCCTCATTGGCTTTTTGAACCTCTTTTGACAATTGAGTGAGCCTATTTTTCAAGGTGTTATTTTCTTCAGCATTTTTTTGGGTCTCCTTTACCAAGGTATTGACCCGTTTTTCATGCTTTTCTTGCATCTCTCTCATTTCTCTTCCCAGTTTTTCCTCCACCTGTCTAACTTGCTTTTCAAAATCCTTTTTGAGCTCTTCCAAGGCCCCCTGGGATGTCTGGGGTACTGAGGCCCCGCCCTCCACGTCTTTCCCTGGTGGTAAGAATATTTCCTCATCATCAGAATTGAAAGGCGGGAACATCTGTACCCCCTCAAAGTAGCTCTCTATAGTCTTATTTTTCTTCCGTTTTCTGGGCATTTTCCCAGCCAGTTACTTGACTTCTGAGATTCCTGTCCACCCCTACCTCGATCCGCCCAGCTAGTGCTTGGGGTCTGAGATTCAAATGGGCTTTCCGAGGCGGCTGTGGCTGCTATTCAATGTGAGCTTAAGTTCTGGTGCTTGGGTGGGGGCAGGGCCGCCTCCCAGGCTCAGTTCCCTCAGGGGCTTTATGCTGAGATCTTCAGTAATGGAGCGGGTGGGGGGCAGGGCTGTCTCCCAGGCTCAGTTCCCTCAGGGGGTTTATGCAGAGACCTTCAGTAATGAAGATCCTGCCTGCTCGGGGAGTCCTGGGCCACCACCGCTGCCTCTGCCACTGCCTCTGCCGCTGCCCCTGCCTCTGCCACTTCCTGCCCCTGCCTCTGCCTCCCCTGCTTCCTCCCGAGGGGGCCCGAGCCACAGAGACACCCCGCTTCCCTCTCGGCCAGCCCAGACATCTCTCTCACTGACCTGTAGCGCCTGTGGGCGGAGGGACCTTCCCGGCCGCTGGAGGTTTCGTCCCTGAAGCCTGCTCGGATCTGCTCCTCTCAGCCACGTGGCCAGGGCAGCTCAGGGGTGGACTCTACTTTCCGGGGCATGATGGACCCTGGGGACGGCTCTCCAGGGCTCTCTGGGACGGAAATCCCTTCCACTGTGTTTCTGCATGCCCTGCAGTGATCCACAAGCTGTGGGGAGTTCTTCCTACAGGAAATCCATGGGCTATGGGTTCGGAGCTAGCACACGTGAGTCTTTCTACTCTGCCATCTTGACTCTACCCCCCTTATATTATTTTTTTTTAAATCACCTTCATGAGTATAGATAGAATACTCTACTGTTCTATCTATGGCTAGGTAGTAGTCCCTGTCAAAAACATCTCGGGATTTTAAAGGACTTCAACCAGGCAAGTCAACAGTAATAGACAAGATGAAAGCCAGAAAAGCTAATGCTATCCTGGGCTAAATTAAGAGAGGCATAGAGTCCAGAATAAGGGAAGTAATGGTCCTGATACAGTCTGCTCTGGTCAGACCACATCAGGAGTACTGTGTTTGGTCTTGTGTCCCACAATTTAAGACCTTTCCGATCCAGAGTTAAGGGTTCAGCCATTACAAAATATTAATGCTCAGGTGATCCACTTACTCTGGCATGCATGGATCATTCATTTAAGAGGACAAAGAAGGTTGGATGGTGAAGGGAAATTAACATTATCAACTTAATTAGAAAACGGGTAAATGCTTACAATGTCCAAATCATCTTTAAGGTTAGGAAGCTGGGCAGCACAGTGTCTAGAGTGCTGGGCTTAAAGTCAGGAAGAACTGAGTTCAAGTACAACCTCAGACATTTTCTTAGCCCAGAGTCACACAGACCCAGAGCAAGTCACTTAACCTGTTTGCTTCCACTTCATCAAGTGTAAAACAAGGATATTCATAACACCTACTTCATAGAGTTGTTGTGAGGATAACATGAGATAACATTTGTAAAGCACTTAGCATGGTACATGGCCTTTAGTGGGAGCTTAATAAGTATCTTTTTCCTTCTATTTCCCACTCTCAATATCCAATCAAAGTCCCAGTGCTGTTGATTCTTCCTTTGTAATTTTGACTTAACCTTTCTTTCTATTCTGACTACAGACACCATTACAATAATTATAATAACAGTATAATAATGAAAAGCAACAATTCACATTCCTACAGTGCTTTAAGGTTTACAAAGTATTTGCTCACAACAACTCTAGGTGATAGACAATATAGAAGTGTTACCTCATCTTACAGATGAAAAGACTGAGTCTCATAGAGGTGACGTAATTTGCCCAGGGCCACACAGCTAGTAAATAACAGATCCACCATGACCAAACAGAGGGCTCCTAACTCCTGACTGTGGTTCAGGCATTTTTCTGTCTCCTGCCTCAGTGATTGAAGTAGCCTCTTCCTTCTCCTCTTCTCTGATCTCATCTTCTCTAGTGTTCCCTCCTTCCATACCATTCCACATATCTACCTCCAGACTAGTCTTCCCCAACTTATGCTTTGATCAGATCGTTTCTCTCTCTGGAAGTCTTCAAGAATTCCCCAGGGCCCAAAATTAACAGAAATCAGATGATTATCTCAACAGATGCAGAAAAAGCTTTTGACAAAATACAGTACCCATTCCCATTAAAAAACACTAGAGAGCAAAGGAATAAATGGAGTTTTCCTTAAAATGGCAGATAGTATCTATCTAAAACCATAAGCAAGCATAATATATAATGGGGATAAGCTAGAAGCATTTCCAATAAGATCAGATGTGAAACAGATGCCCATTATCACCATCGTTATTCAATACCATACTAGAAATGTTAGCTTTAGCAATAAGAGAAGAAAAAGAAATTGCAGGAATTAAAAGAGGCAATGAAGAAACAAAGTTATCACTCTTTGCTTATGAAGAATCCTAAAGAATCAATTAAAAAATACTTGAAATAATTAGCAACTTTAGCAAAGTTGCAGTATATAAAATAAAGCCACATAAGTCATCAGCATTTGTATATATTATTAACAAAGCCCAGCAGCAATAGAGAGAAAGAGAAATTCCATTTAAAGTAACTGTAGACAATATAAAATATTTGGGAGTCCAGTTGCCAAGACAAACCCAGGAACTATATGAACCAATTACAAAACACTTTCCACACAAATAAAATCAGATCTAATAATTGGAAAAATATCAATTCTTCATGGGTAGGCCGAGCTAATACAATAAAAATGACAATTTTACCTAAACTAATTTACTTATTTAGTGCCATATCAATCAAACTACCAAAAAACTATTTTATGGAGCTAGAAAAAAATAATAACAGAATTCATCTAGAAGAACAAAAGGTCCAGAATATAACAGGAAATAATGAAAAGTAATGCCAGGGAAGGTGGCCTAGTCATATCAGATCTAAAACTGTATTATAAAGCAGCAATCATCAAAACTACTTGGTACTGGCTAAGAAAAAGAGTGGCAGATCAGTTGGAATAAGCTAAGTACACAAGACACAGTAGTCAATGACTACAGAATCTACTGTTTGTTAAACCCAAAGACTTCAGCTTCTGTGATAAGAACTCATTATTTAACAAAAATGGTTGGGAAAACTGGAAAACGGTATGGCAGAAACTAGGCATAGACCAACACCTTACACCATATACCAAAGTGGGTACACGATTTAGACATAAAGGATGAGACTATAAGCAAATTAGGAGAGCAAACAATAGCTTACCTTCAGATCTATGGACAATGGAAGAATTTATGACCAAACAAGAGAGAGAACATTATGAAGCACAAAATGGATAATTTTGATTATATTAAATTAAAAATGTTTTGCACAAGTAAAGCCAATGCAACCAAGATTAGAAGGGAAGCAGGAAGCTGGGAAGCAATTTTTACTGCCAATGTCTCTGATGAAGGTCTCATTTCTAAAATATATAGAAAACTGAGTCAAATTTATAAGAATACAAGTTATTTCCCAATTGATAAATGGTCAAAGAACATGACCAGGTAGTTTTCACATGAAGAAATTAAAGCTATCTCCAGTCATATGAAAAATGCTCTAAATCACTATTGATTAGAAAAATGCAAATCAAAATAACTCTGAGGTACTACTTCACACCTATCAGATTGGCTAATATGACAAAACAGGAGAATGATAAATGTTGAAGATGTGGGAAATTGGAACACTAATTCATTGTTGGTGGAGTTGAATCAACCATTCTGGAGAGCAATTTGGAACTATGTCCAAAGGGCCATAAAACTGTCCATACTCTTTGACCCAGCAATACCACTTGTAGGTCTGTATCCCAAAGAGATCATACAAATGGGAAAAAGAACCATATGTATAAAAATATTCATAGCAGTTCTTTCTGTGGTGGCCAAGAATTGAAAATTGAGGGGATGCCTGCCAACTAGGGAATGGCTGAAAAAGTTGTGCTATATGAATGTAATGGAATGCTACTGTGCTATAAGAAATGATGGGCAGGTAAACTTCAAAAAAATCTGGAAGTAATGATTAGTGAAGTGAGCAGAACCAGGAGAACATTGCACACAGTTACAGCAATATCGTGCAATGACCAACTTTGATAGACTTCACTCTTCTCAGCAATACAAGGATCTAAAACAATTCCCAAAGATTTGTGATGGAAAATGTTATTCACATCCAGAGAAAGAACTGTGGCATCTGAATGTAAATCTAATTATGCCATTTTCTCTCTCTTTTTTCTTCCTTTGTTTCTTCTTTCTCATGATTTTTCCCTTTGGTTCTAATTCTTCTTTACAACATGACTGAAATATGTTTAATATGATTGTACATGCATAGCCTGTATCAGATTGCACATCGTATTGGGAAGGGGGGATGGAGGGAGGGGGAGAAAATTTAGAACTCAAAATATTATAGAAATGAATGTTCAAAACTACAACAAACAAATATATAAATAATTTTTAAATAAAATTTTTTTAAAAAGAATTCCCCAAGGCCCAAATGATCAGTTCTGGGTTCCCTAGAAGAAAGCACAATCTGGTATCAAACCACTACCTTCATGATGCTCTTGAATTGTTCCACTTATCTGAAATGTCCTCCTTGTACCTCTACTCTTGGGGAAGGGGAAGGCAATGAGCATTTATGTCACACCTACTGTGTGCCAGGCAGTGTGCCAAGCACTTTACAAATATTATCTCATTTTATGGTCACAACAACCCTGCAAAGTAGTTACTATTATCCCATTTTACAGTTGAGGAAACTGAGGTGAGCAGAGGTTAAGTGACTTGCTTAGGGTCACAGCTAAGAAAGTGTCTGAGGCCAGATTTGAAATCATATCCTCCTGACTCCAGGCCCAGTTCTCTGTCTACCATACCACCTAGCACCTTAGAAAAATTGTAAATCTCCCCTGAAGCCTCCCCTGAATATCCCAGCCCAAAGGGATCCCTTCTCCATGGTACACAGTACATTGTCAGTACCATTCTCTGACACTAATGTCATACTGCCTTTTTCTCTCTTTATCTATACCTCATGTGATGGACTATGTTTTTCTTTTTCTTCCTTAGGACTAAGTAAAACAGATTCTAGTTTGCAAGCAGGAGAGGCTTAACAAATATCAGTTGATCAACTAATTGGCAGTAGAACTCGGGAAATGGACAGGATGATCAATTCACCTTCACTGAACCAGGACCTACCATTTCAGAGAATACCATAATCCAAGTCAGCCTCCATCCAAAATAGCAGCAGCCTCACCTACCATTACCCTTTTTATCCCAACCTAGAGTAGGCTGCATGAAGGAAACACTGGAAAAGATGCAGGATCTAGCATATGAGGCCATGGGTTCAAATTTTAGTTTTGCCATGGAACTTTGGGCAAATCATTAAATGAGGGCATTGGACTAAATCATGTTATCTACCGCGCCCTTTCCAGCTCTAAATCTGTGATGCTGAAATCTCAGCAACCCTCCCTAAGTTGTTTCACCCCTATCCGAGACCCAGAAGCTCCAAAGAGAGAATGGCTTTGAGCTACAAACTAGCAAAGACAGGAAGACTCATGTATGCACATGCACACACATGGACGCCACAGCTCACAATCTGGGACAATAAACTGAATTCATGAATATAGTCTGTCAGATGCAGGCAGCCAAGAGACTGACAGCACTTTTCATAACCAGCCCTGCAGGGTCAGAGCAGTTACTTTTATCGGAGATGAAATTAGAAAGATCTCTTAATAATGCAGCTTATTGTCTTATGGCCAGAATTCTGTCCCCACCCCTGCCTCAGGGGCAGGTCTCTGGCCTCCCTCTACCATACTCTCCTCAAAAACTCATTTTTCCCAGCACTATGTCTTGATTTCAGCCTTCTTATCCCTTCAAACTAGATCATAGGTTTAGAGCCAGAAGGATTTTTAGAAAATCCAGCGCAAATTCCTCATTCTATAGATGAGAAACCAAGGCCTAATTTGAATGGTATGCTCCAACTAAAACAGATACTAGCTAGTATCATAACTAGGATGAGAACTCAAATCTATAATACCATGCCAGGTGTGTTGGCAACCTTGGCCTTCTACTAAACAAGAGGACTCTTTTTGCTCAGACCACAGAAATACAAGGCAAAGAGTGCTTTCGGCTGAAATTGGTAACATCTCCAGTCACAATTCCTATACAGAGTCCTGGTCCACATTCCTAAGTATCCTAGCTGGTAGAAAGTTGGGGAAGGTGAATTAAAACTCGCCTAAGCCACTTAATCTAGTAGGACCCAGATCATGCTTCAACTCCCATCTAGCCATCTACCAGAAAGCCAAGGCCCATCCAGTGTGGGCATCTTGCCATCCATCCTGCTGTCATGGTCATGCCTTTCCCTACTTTCCTTTCATTGCTTGTTCTTGTTCTAAGAATGGTAATCAAATCAATGTTCCCATTACTACTGGAAAGGTGAAAACTGACTGCCCATGACTCTACTCACAATTCCCATTTTTCGTCAGGCCAAAACTCTTTTCCTGGGACCCCGCTTCCCTACTTGGCTATATTCCTCTCATAGAACATAAGCATCCTAAAGGAAGGCACTGTCTCCCTCTTGTCTTTGTATCCGCAGTACAAGAATAGTACCTGGCACATAGTAGGTATTTAATAAATAGCTATTTATTCAATTAATCCTATATCCTCTTTCTTGTGGGGGGGCAGAGGGATGGGAATTCTTTGCTTTCTTCCTGACCAAAAAGCAACCAGACCCTAGCTGGGCACATTTCTTCAGGGACATCTGGCCTCAGATAATCAGGATATTTACGCCAAGTTTCCTCCACTCCAATTTCCATTATGTCACTGCATTCTGGCATTCTAAAGCAGCTCCGTCATAAACATTGCTTTGATTACAAGCAGAGATTGTTGCTTCTAATAAATAAGAAAGTGTAATGTATACAGAGGGAGAGACACCTCTATATTTTCAGTTTTGTAAAGACAAATAGCCTCGATTGTTTAATCAATAAAAATGCCTCTCCGACTCCTACTGTTATTACAAAGCAATTTTAGACAGAGTGAAATAGGAGCATCAGATCTGTATTACTGTCATGGCAGGCAGGGCCTGTTAGGCCAATGGATGAAGGAGCTGACCCATGCCCCCACAGTCTCCATGGCAAGTGTCTCAACAGCCTTCTCCTCACTTTCCTATCCTGGGCTCTAGGAAGCTCCTCGAGCAGTGGTGGGGATGGCAGATGCCCCAGTCTCAGTTGTGCTCCATGAATTGAAAGGCAAAAAGAATGAAGATTCATCTAAATTGCAGAGCTGAATCATCAGGAGATTCCCTGGGGCCCAAGACACATGGATCCAAAGAAGACTGAAAAACATCCCTGACAGGGACACAGAAAGGGCTGCAATTACTAAGAGAGGAGTGAAGAAAAAGAGAAAAAAAGTAAAAGGAAGAGTGAGGAAATGGGGGAAGGCCAGAGGGGATGTAAAGAGGAAGAGAGAAGGAAGACGAGGAGGAGAAGCAGCAAGATGGCTGGAAGCAATAGACAACACCCTGGGTGACCCTGATCTGGAGAGTACCTGCTCCACCCCCCCCTCCCCTCACCCCTGCCCTCCAGAGCTGATCAGGAGGCAAAGCTGAATGAGGAAAGTGCAACAGGAGGAAGACTAGGATAGGAAGAGTGTGAACAGGGAAAGACCCTGGGGAGTTAGCAAACTCCTGGTCACCCAGACACTCAGTCCTATCTGGCAGGATCCCGAGGACCTCTCTCTGCTTGAGCCTGGATAGATCACAACATCTAAATTCCTTTATTTCACCAGAAGGCCTTGTTGTTTTTCCTCTCCCCACCCCCATCCCAAGGACATATCCTAAATAGTCTTTAACCATCCGTCTCTACCTGTCATTCCTGGTTTCTGCGTGGGCTGGGACAAAACTGTAGGTGGTCTCATTCCTTTTCCTCCTACTCCATTCAGCCGGCTCTTCTGAGGTCATTTCATCTCTGTTCTTCCCAAACCTGTCTCTCCAGGCTCTCACTCATAGCCTAAGAAGTTCAGATCTTGAATCAGCTATGCTCCAAGTTCCAAAGACAACCTGCTTGTCATACTAAATTCTTTCCATCTTCCCACCCTTTCTGTGGCACTGGTGTTGCTGCTCAGTCATTTTCAGTCATGTCTGATTCTTCCTAAGTTCATTTGGGATTTTCTTAGCAGAGACACTGCAGTGGTTTTGCCATTTCCTTCTCCAGCTCATTTTACAGATGAGGAAACTGAGGCAAACAGGGCGAAGTAGCTTGCCCAACTACCTTCAGCTAGTAAGTGTCTAAGGTCAGATTTGAACTCAAAAAGATGAGTCTTCTTGACTCTAGGCCTGGCACTCGGTCCATGAGCCACCTAGTTGCCCTATTTCTGTGGCAGATGGACTTAAATTTCAGCTTGAAGTACTTACTACCTCTTTGACATCCCTGATACTGGCTGTATGGGAGACAATGATGAGGCTTGGTGAACAGAATTCTGATCTTAGAGACAGGAAGATCAGGGTCCAGATCCCTAGAATCCTTGCTAGCTTCATGAGCATGGGCAAATCACTTCTGTACAGCCTGTTTCTTCATCCATAAAATGGGGGTGCCACCTATAGTGTTGTTATGAGACCACAGTGAGATAATCTATGCAAAGTCATTTGCACATTTTAAAACACTATATAAATATTAACAAATATCATCATCATTCTAATCTGCAACCCTATCCACCACCAGTTTTCAAATAGGATCAAGCTCTTACACATTGGATGTGTGAGGTGTCTGATTCACATTGCCCCCTTACACCAGGTTTGGGCAGAAAGAAGGAAGACAACAGAAGATAGAGGAACATAAATACAGAAGCAGGAGAACATCCCAGGGGGAAGACACTTTCCCACCAACACATCCTGACTAGGCTTCAGCCTTTCCTGCAGGGTTTCCTGCTCCTCAGTATGGAGGGTCTACAAAAGAGTATTTCCTAAGGAACAGCTCTCTCTCCATCCTCTCTCCCCTCATCTAGGGACAATTCAGCAGCATCTCAGCAGGGAGAGTGGAATGGCAGACAAAAAAGACCAAGGGCTTCCTCGGGGTAGGTCTGCTACTATATTGTCTGCCTTTTTCTTATTCATCCTATAAAAAGCTTTCTTCCTCTGTCAAATTCCACTTTTCTTTCAATCCCATTCAATTCATTTGAGCTACCATTAGTAAGTGCTTATGGAGACCAGGTTACTAAGCTGAGCACTGGGGGACATACAAAGTTTAAAGAAGGCAGATCCCTGCTCTTTGGTAGTTTACATAGTAGTAGAGGAATAGCATAGATAGATAGATAGATAGATAGATAGATAGATAGATAGATAGATAGATAGATAGATAGATAGATAGATAGATAGATAGATAAATAGACAGACAGTAGATAGAGATAACTAGCATTTATATAATACCTTAAAGCTCTTCACATGCATTATGTCACTTGATCTTCTCAATAATCCTGTGAGCTAACGATTTTGGGCGTTATTATCCCCCTTTCATAGCTAAAGAGACTTTTGTAGATGCAGCTAAGTGGTGCAGTGGATAGAGTGCTGGGCCTGGAATCAGAAAGACTCATCTTCCTGAGTTCAAATCTAACCTTAGACACTTCCTAGCTGTGTGACCCTGGGCAAGTCACTTAACCCTGTTTGTCTCAGTTTCCTCATCTGTAAAATGAGCTGGAGAAGGAAATGGCAAACCATTCCAGTATCTTTGCCAAGAAAACCCCAACTGGGGATCACAAAAAATTAAGCATGACTGAAAAATGACTAAATATAAACAAGAGAATTATAAAACAAAGTGCCATGTGAGGTCCCAGGAGGAAGGTACTTATCCACAGGGATGGCTTCATGGAGGAAGTCAAATTCGGACTAGGTGTTAAAGTATTTTAGAAGTAAATAGGGAGAGGAAGGATAATGTGGGCATGGGGAACAGAGTTAGCAGAAGTCAGGGGGTGGGGAGGAAACACAGAACATGTTTGAGGGACAGAGAGTACTCCAGTTTGGCTGGAACTTGAAGGATATGAAGGGAAATAATATGAGATCAAGTTGGCTTGGTAGGCTGGCAACAGACAGTATACATGGTTCTATGCAAACTATGCCTAGGACCTATGAAACTAGAAGCAGGTCTATAGAGGGGAAAAAAAGTGACCATTAAAAAAATTGCAGGATGAAAACATTTAGATCTCTTCTTTAAGATGTGTGTGTATATACATGTCTATCCACACATATAGCAAGGGGAAACACAAATTTTTAAGATATTTTCATTGGAAAACTGTATTAAATTATGAAAATGCATCCACCAAAGGGAGATGTCAGGCAAATGAGTTTGGATTTGACTCTGGACTCTGTTCCCTTCTCAAACAGATGATAAAGCTCATCCAAATCCATGCAAGCCAATCAGCTTCATGAAAAGCTACTGATGCCTGACATACTGTAGATGCTTAATAAGGGTCTGGCCACTTGCTGACTTTCTTACATCAGAATATAAGCTCCTTTGAGGACAGGGACATTATTTTAATCTCCAAGACTTACCTAGTACAATTTCTTGGATTTTTGCTTTTTGGGTTTTGTTGGGTATTTTTTTGGGGGGGGAGGGAATTGAGGAATTTGTTACCCCAATGAAATCACAGTGATTTGCTTGGTATAGAGAGCTTCTTGTGTGGAAACTACTTCCACCAATGCAGACAGGCTATTCATCTGCAACTTACAGTCTTTTTTTCCTTTCCTTTCCTTTTCTTTTTTTTTTTTTTTGGAGGCAAATGGAGCAAGGTGACTTGCTTAGGGTCACATAGCTAGTAAGTATCTCAGGCAGGATTGGGACTCAGGTCTTCCCAACTCCTGGGCTGGTGCTCTAGCCATTACACCGCCTAGCTGCCCCTGTAACTTAGTCTTAAGAAAGGACCTGGGTACACTGGGAGGCCAATAGACTTGCCCAGCATCACATAACTGGTACATGTCAAAGGTAAAATCTGAACCCAGATCATTCTGTCTCCAAGGGTGATACTCTCTCTACTAGGCCATATTTCATAAATGCTTGTGAAATTGTTTCTTATTGAACTTTTCCTCCACTCTCCAACACAGTGGCCTTCACACACATCTGATACTTACCCTTATTTAGGGGAACCCCAATGCCCACAGACCCAGTCACCCCCTCCCCTTCCACAACTCACCTCCTCCAACTACCTAGCCCATATTGTCAGGAGCTCAGGCCCCAGGCTGGCGAAGGCTCTGGAAACCTTGCTGTCATGTACCAAGGATATCCAAAGGGTATCTAGGCTGTGGCTGTGCTCCCTGGAGCTGAGCTAGTGGATATGAACGCACACAGCCTTGGAGCTGTCCACCACCACTGCTGCTGCTGCCACCCGAGCCCTGCTCCAGCATGGAGTGTGTTCATTAAGCTTCCAACCATTCTGAATCCCAGCCAGTTACTCACGTCTGACTAAAAGCCTAGCTGACACACAGCCAGGGAGGAGGGGCCGGGGCCAGCAGGTGTGACAGCCCAGCTCAGCAGCAGTAGCCTGGCAGAAAGACAGGGCGAAGGGGAGGTTTTCTGAGCTTGGGCAGAGGTGAAGGGAGAAGGGCAAGGAACAGTATCATTTTATGCCTGGCCTTTGCAAGCAGACAGGCAAAATGACTTGGTGATCCCGGAGCTCTCTAAATTAGCTGCATTTTACTACTCCCCCGGGTCTGTCGGGAAATGTCCCATTAAATCTTAATGATCTGCCTTCCAACCAATTCCCAGGCAACTCTGGCCTCAGGAGAATGGGAAGCCCTAGGGACCAAGCTTGGGAGTTCTGGCTGGAGGGATGGGAGCCTGGGGGGAGGGGCAGAGGGGAAAGCTGAGTCATTTACACAGTAGGCTTAGCCATGGGCTGCAGCATCCCCCCTTTCCTGGTAGCTTTCCACTGCTTGTCACCCATGCCTGGAATGCACTTCCTCTTCCTCTGCAGCTTCCAGTCTCCCTGACTCGGGTCAAATCCAACCTTCTGAAGGAGGCTTTTCCTTTTCCACCTCCCTCCCCGTACTAGTGGCATCTTCCTTCTGAGATTACCTCCCATTTTACACTGTGTGTGTGTGTTATGTATCTAATTGTTTGCATATCATCTCCTCCACTCGAATGAGAGTTCCTTGAGGTCAGAGACCATGTTTTCCCTTTTATCTCTTTCCCTAGTCTTTCACATAATGCTTGCTATGAAGTAGGGGCTTAACACATCTTGTTGGTTGGCTGACTAAGTCTTCAGAACTCAGAGTGTCCACATCCATCTAAACAGAGAAGCCTCCATCTTCTTGAGTCTGCCTCCTCCTCACAATACCCTTCTTCCTTTTACCCTTCACCTCCTCACCCCAGGAAACAGAACTTTTCCTCCACAAGGAGTCTTCCCATATCCAGGATGAATAGATGAGTGCAAAGTCCAACAAGGAAAACCATTTAGCACCAGACTATCCTCCCATCTGTAAGTCCCAAGGGAATAATTTGCCCCACTGCCATCCCTTCTTATTTACACCCCAGGGCTGTGATGGGAACAGTCGTGAGTGGCTTTAGATAACCAGAGGAGGTTATTACACTCTAAACAAGAAAGTTCTTCCTTGTATCTAATCTGAAGCCCATAGACTCTAATTGCTCAACAGAACAGTGGGGGAAGGAAAGAGAAAGAAAAATGAAGCCAGTTTTAGAAATGGGTGACCCAGTGTCTTCCTTCACACACCCCAAAAGAAGGTGGTCTGTGAATGCCCACTTGGAAAGAAGAAGGACCTTGAGCAGAAACACAGAGGTCAAACCCAATGCAAACAACAGCAGGCAGTGTTCCCTGCCTGCAAGAGGGAACACGGTCTGGTGGTCACAGTGGAGCCCTGAGAAAACAAGCCTGGAAGCTCCATCTCCTGGCTCTGCCACTGCCTCCCACTGCATGACTTTGGCTCTGCCATTTCCCAGCCCTCAGTTTCCCCAGCTGATCAGTGCCAAGGAAGCTATTCCTTTTTGAGTAAAGTCTCTTCACTTCCATCCTCTACTTTCCCTCATTTCTCCTTATCCAAATGCTTTGGGAAGGTCTGATCCTCTCCTCCTTCTGATCCCTGAATGTGCCAACTAAGAGCTGCTTTTCCTTGCTTGCACCTCATCACCTCAACTGCCTGACAAGGTAGTTATATAAAAAGTCAAGTTTGCTTCCAAATCCAATTCCTTTCTTGGGAGCCCAATACCAAAGATGAATCCATCACCTATTTCCATTGTTAGATCCATTTTGAAAGTTATTATTGTGGGTGCTTAAGATGTCAACAATGAAGAATCCTGTTGTTGCACTAATTAATTCAGCAATCTCCCTGAAATAATAGGAGCTGTAATTGTAATTCTAAACTCACCCCTCGACCACTGGAATCAACTAATTAAACAAAAATCACCCAGCCCGGCTGCTTTCCGGAGGAAGATGGACTACTCCTTTTTATAGCCACAATTAGGCGACACATTCAATAATCAGGATGAAATACAAATTTACCCAGGAGCCCACTAAATTATGACCACTCATACTTTGTTTTCCTCCCCTTGCCTCCTGGAAAACACAAAGGCAGTGCATCTTCCAGCTGCAGCAGGAAGCCTGCTGCGTGGCTGCTCAGCCCCAGGATCACCTCTGAGTTGCTCATTAGGGTCCCCTGCCAGCAGTAACAGACGTGCTGCTCAGCCTGGGACATGGGACATCAGCGATGGAAAGTAGGAGCTGCAGGACTGATCCAAGTCATTCCCACTGTTATTTCCAGTGGGCTCCCAGCAGGAAACAAAGGGGGTGGTATAAGGCTGTGAGGGAAAGGGACAGAAAGAAGGGAAAGTGGAAAGATGGAAGAAGGAAAATGAACCAGGAGCTATAAGCTATATGTATAACACACGTGGGCTTGTAACACCATCCCTCTGCTTCTTCCCCTCCTTCCACTGTCACCACTCCATTCAGTCAACATGGAACCCTGGCTGGATACCCAGTGGAAAGAGAGGCTTTGGGGGCTTATCTTCCAAAGAAAGTCTCTCCCTGCAGTAATGTTACTGGGTGGGGAGGTTGTAGGAAGCCCCGCTCTGGCAAAGGAACAGAAGGAAAATGATGCAGACAAGTGTCATGAGGAGCCATTGAATGAGGTGTGAAAATTAAATCAGGTAAAAAGCAGACTGCCAGGCTGAGAGAGGGAGAGGAGCCCTGGAAGGAGATAAATGGAAAGATACCAGCACAGAGGAGATGTCAGTGGGCTTCCAGCCCAGCACAAGACTGGCTTTCCAGTTTTTGCAAGATGTTTGCATCTGCCTCAGCCAGAGGGAGGCAAGGGGAGGAACCTTAAGGAGCCCGTGAATTCATCAACAAGGGGCTACAGCAGAGGTGAAGAACAAGGAAAGGCAGAACTCCTGTGTTTTATTCAAGGTGGGGGGAGCAGAGGTTTTACAAACTGTTATTCTAGGTTCCTGGAGGGTAATGTAGGAATTAGTGGCTGGGAATGGACACTCTTTGAGGGCAGGCAGGGCAGGGACTGATTTTGCTTTAGTCTTTGTATCCCCCAGCAGTCAGAGAAATGCCTGGCACACAGTAGATGCTTAATAAGTATTTGCTGGAGTGAAGAGACTTTCAATTCTACTATATTGTCTTTTATATTGATGGGATTTAGGTGGTCAAATGACTAGACCCATGAATGGGTGAACATCGTCACTTTGGAAAGCAAAATGTAAGAGTAGGGGGAAGGGAAGAGAATATTATGTAGGGGAAAGAGCTGACTTTAAATCTTGGAAGAACTGGGTTCAGGTCATGCCTCTGACATATACTGACTGAGTGACTCAGAAAGTCATTTAATTTCTCAGTGCTGGAGGTAATTTGCTAAGATGTAAGTTGCAGAGAAGGTGCTGAACTGTGCTAGTAGAGAGCTTTCCTTATTTGGAAGTTCTCTGTACCAGTGAAATCACAAATCCAGTCCTGAGTCTTAATTTTGTGTGTGCTTCTTGAGGGATATGTTGTAATAGGATCAGGACACTAGTGCTGGACCTGCCTTCAGAGATCTATCTCCCTTATGCTGCAGAAGAGGGAAGAGAGGCCCTGGAGTGATATGAATTGCGTAGGTACTAAGTGTCAGAAATGAAATATGAACCAAGGACCCCAGATATCAAAATTATCTCTTCTATATTCATATTTTCTGCCTTTTATAGGATATAAACTCCTTGTGGGCAGCACTATTTCAACCTTGTCTTTTTTATCTCCAGAATATGCATGGCACATAGTAAGCATTTAATAAATTCTTAATGGTTTATAGGTTGACAAAAAATGGGGTCCAAGGGGTAGAGACACAAGGTAAATGAAGACTAAGAGGTCCTTGAGAATAGGAACTATGCCTTATTTTTCTTTGTTCCATCTCCCTGCATATACATGTTATCGATGGTCTATAAGCCTTTATTCAGTACCTACTATATGGCAGGCACAGTGCTAAGCACTGGGGAGACAAAAAAGAGGGAAAAGATGCCCCCCTTCCCTGAAGAAGCTCACAATCTAATGGGAGAGACAACAAGCAAACATATATACACATATATATGTATACATAGATACTGATATATAAAGAAGCTCTATATAGGAAAATGAAAATAATTAAAAGATGGAAGGCACTAGAATTAGAGGGGATGGAAGAGGCTTCCTGTAGAAGGTGGGATTTTAGATGGGACCTGGAAGTCAGGGCATTCAGTAGGTAGAGATGAGGAAGGAAAGCATTCCAGTAATGCAGCATAGCCAGAGAAAATTCCAGGAGCTGAGAGATGAAGTGTACTGAAACAAGGGGGCCAGTGTCACTGAATCAAAGAGTACATGAAGGAAAGGAAAGTATAAGAAGACTTAAAGGGTAGGTGGGTTTTAAATACCAAATAGGATTTTGCTAAACAGACCCACCAGCAGGCTATGGCAATAATGCAAGCATGAGGCCATGAGGATCTGCTTCAAGATGGCGGCAGTGTCAGAGAACAGAAGGTGGCATATTCAACAGACGGTGAAAAGGACAGGCCTTGGCAATAGGTTGGTATGGGGTGGGAGTGAGAAATAGCGAGGACTTGAGGACGACACCTAGTCTGAGGGACTGGGAAGATAGTGGCACCCTCTATGGTAATGAGGAAGTTTGGAATTGGGAACTGTAAGATAATGGAGTTCTTTTTCTGGACAGCATTGTATAGCGTTGAGGTGAACACACTGAGCAGACATGGTTGAATAACAAATTTTGATAGAGTCATGTATCAAAGCCCCATGGAAATTCGGTTTGGTTCGTTATTGACTCAATCGATTCAGCAATGATAATTCAATAAGCATTTATTAATCACGTATCAGATATTGAGCACAGGGTTAGGCACTAAATGATATATTAAAGAATGGATAAAAATTTCATGGCTTTGTGGAGCTTTCTGTCTAACGGGAATGAATGGATATGTGCGTGTCTGTGTTCTATCTAGTGGGGAGATATATATATGTATAATATACATAGTCACAAATAGCTAAGATGATGAAACACGGAAAATGCATTTATTAGCAGAGATCAAAAATGCCATACAAGGTCTGAAGAAAAGGATCATTACCGCCTGGAGGGAGTAGGGAGCAGAGATCAGGGAAGGGTTTCTAGAGAAGATGCCATTGTTGTTTCCCCTCCTTGCGTCATGGCTGCCTCCCTCAACAAGCATGCAAGAGACTTCAAGAGGTCATCTGGCTCAGTTATCTGCTATAAACCGAATACCACTTAAATTAACCTTACAGATGGTCTTAAAGAATGTTTCCTTTTGTTTATCATCAAATGGCAAGAAAAAATGTCATTCTACCTGTTAATTTTCCACTTATCCTGCTCCCATTTCCAGAGACTCCTATCTTTCTTTTATATTTACTATCTCTTATTACTGGAAGTCAATTCAATTCAGTAAAGATTTATTAAGCACCTACTGTATGCATAGTTCTGAGCTGTCTTTCTCTTACATAAGATGACAGAATTAGACTAAATTGATCTATAAAGTACGTTACCACTACTAGGTCTGTATCTCAAAAAGATTTGAAAAAACAAAAAAAGGGAAGGAAGTACATGTGCAAAGATATTTATAGCAACTCTTTTCGTGGTGGTAACTAATTGGAAACTGAGGGGATACCCATCAATTGGGGAAGGGCTAAACAAATTGTGATATATGATAGTATTATTGTGCTATAAGATGATAAAGCAGGAAAACTAGGTAGACTCACATGAACTGATGCAAAGTGAAGTGAGCAGAACCAGGACAACATCATACACAGTAAGAGAAATAATGTAAATTGATCGACTGTGAATGACTTAGCTGTTCTTAGCAATAGAATGATCCAATTCCAAAGAATTTATGATGAAAAAATGCTATCCACCTCCAGAAAAAGAACTGAGTCTGAATGCAAATCAAAGCACACTTTTTAAACTTTCTTTATTTTTCTTGGTTTTTTTGGCTGTGTTTTCTTTTGCAATGTGTCTAAAATGGAAATGTTTTGCCTGACTTCACATGTAGAATTTACATAAA
Organism: Bettongia penicillata ogilbyi; assembly: GCA_023548195.1. NCBI lineage: Eukaryota > Metazoa > Chordata > Mammalia > Diprotodontia > Potoroidae > Bettongia > Bettongia penicillata. The sequence continues at coordinate 2,148,558 of JAJHZJ010000311.1, forward strand.
ATTGTTTGCTTTTTAAAGGAATGAAGAAAGGAGGAAGGGAGAGGATTTGGAACTCAAATTAAAAAATAAATGTTAAAAATTTTACATGTAATAGAGAAATAATGGATGAAATAAATAAAGTTATATTAGGAGGGAAAAAAAAATAAAGTACCTTCCAGTTATAAATGTATGATCTTAAGTGTGCTCAGAGTGTTTTGCAAAATCTAAGGAAGGAACCAACATCACTATCCACTAGGGGGAGATCAAGGAAGGCCTCCTGGAAGAGGCGGTCTATTAACAAATGGCTAAAATTTAAACAAGCAGAAGAGGGAGGGCTTTCTTAGCTGAGGTAATAGAAGAAAAGACAAAGATAGGGGAAAAATGAGAGTTTGTGTAAGGGAGTATGATTAGTTCAATATGGCTGGGACATACAAGGCATGAAGAAGGGGTAGTATGGAATTAGTCTGGAAAGGTAGTATCAGACAGAGGAATAAGAAATCAGAACTTTATTTGATAGGTGGTAGGTGATTTGGATGAAGAGATGACACATCAAGATCTCTCTATAAAATTAATCTGGAAGTAATGACTAGAGGGAGGAACAAATAGAATCTGGGGAGAAGCATCGGAAGGCTATTGCAATAGCCTAATTGGTTGGAAATAAAGGTTTATTCTGGGGTGGTAGCAGTGGAAATAGAGACAGGCTTGAAAGAAGTCAATAGGAATTGATAACTGACTGGATATGGGAAGTAAGTGAGAGAGAAAAGCAAGATACAGAAGAGGAGAGACATGGAGCAGTGCCTGTCCTTGGTAAGTCTCTAGTCTATTGGGAATGAAACCAGTCCCACAACATCCGAGAGAAGTCAAAAAAGATTGTTGATTTTGAGAGGAAGTTAAAAATAACAACATTCTTCTCCATCACCAAAGATGTATCCAATCTTCCTTGAAAGACTCTGAAGATGGAATGAAGGAAAAAGGAAGAAATGAAAGAAGGAGAAAAGGAAAAGGAAAGAAAAGTAAACAGAGTGCTGAACCTGGAGTCAAGAGAGACTTGAGTTCAAATTTAGCCTCTGGCACTTATGTGTGACCCTGGGTAAGTCACTTAATCCTGATTGCCTCAGTTTCCTCATCTGTAAAACGAGCTGGAGATAGAAATGGCAAACCTTTTCAGTATTGAAAACAACTGAATAACAGAGAAGAAAAGATGATGACAATGATGATGATGATGATGACAACAGCTAACATTTATATAGTGCTTACTATGTGCCAAGCACTATACTAAGTGCTTTTGATCTTCACAACAACCCTGAGAAGGAGATGCCATTATTATCCCCATTTTATAGATGAGAAGACTGAAGCAAAAAGAGGTTAAGTAATTTGCTATTAAGATCTGAGGCTAAATTTGAATTCAGATCTTCCTGGCTTTAGGCCTAGTGCTCTATCCACCATGTCACCTATCTGTATCAGCTAAGTATTCTTAAAGTTCATTTCTCTCACCTGTATATCATTATGCCTTATCTCTACCCATTCGCTCTATCTTTCCCCATGGCATACATTAGAGGGATTTGTGCACCGTAAGGACACATATTGGCTGACAGATGAAAGTCTTATTCTGAAAAAAATTATTTTAAAAATCTATTCACTATAAAAAAATTACTCCTTCCCTTTCCTCTATATATTCTATCCTCTAACTTGCCAGTCCTTCCCTAATTTACTCTAGGTCATGAAAGACTTCCTTAATATTTTCCATTCAATGCTTATTCCCTACAGGGAGACCTGGAATGGGAGAAGGAAGTTAGGAGGTATCTATCCCAGTTGCTCTAAGTTGGCTCCCTGCTCCTAATACCATTCTCTGCCCATTCATCTGCAACCAAACAATTTCACCCATTTGCTCAACCCAATTCAACAAGTATTTATCGAGAACTTAAAACATGCTCAGAATAACAAGGAAATATATGACATCATTTCCTGTCCTAGAGAAACTTACCATTTTATCAAAGAGATGATCAAGGATTAATAGCAGTCAGTCAATTAACATCTGGGGGCAAGCGACAAGCACGTATTAATAGGCAACTCTGTGCCAGGCACTGGACTAAGAGCTGGAGATACAAAGAAAGGCAAAAACAATTTCTCAAAGAGCTCTCACAGTCTAAAGTGAGAGTAACAACATTTAAATAATATAAAAGATAAATTAGAGATTATCTCAGAGGGAAGGCACTAGAATTATGGAGGATCAGAAGATCCTTTAGATCTTCCCTGGAGGATTCCAAGTTGAGGGCTCTTAGTCAATAAGCATATAGTAAGTGCCTACTGTGCACCAGGCACTGTGCTGGGGATACAAAAAAAAAAAGGCAAAAGACAGTCCCCCCTTGAAAGGGGCTCATGGCCTCATGGGAGAGATAACAACTGTGTACGGATAAGATAACCTGGAGATAAGAAACAGAGGTACTAGTCCTAAGGGGCAGGGAAAGGCTTCTTACAGATGGTAGAAGATTTTAGCTGGGACTTGAAGGCAGCCAGGGAGGTCAGGAGGCAGAGAAGAGGAAGACAAATAGTGTCTGTGTCTTAGAGGTCACCTGGCCTAACCCCCTAGAATTACAGATGAGAAAGTGGAGGTTCAGAGATGTTCCGTGACAGGAAAGAGATACTATAGGTAGCAGGTGGCAGAGTCAGGATTTTTCCATGAGACCCCTTGACTCCAAATATTGACATTTATAAAGCACCGTAAGGTCTGCCAAGAGTCTTGGCCATAACCTAATCTTGTGAGGTAGATATAGGAAGCATGATCATCCCCATTTTTAGAAAGCAGAGATCTCAGACACATGAAATAATTTGTCCCAGACTCCAGCGGTCTCACACCCATCGGGGACAACGATCAAATCCAGAGCACGCATGCTGCCTTCTTGCTTGCCTCATAAAAACTTCATGTGGCAGACAATGCATCTAGTGTCATTATCATTTTATAGATGAGTAAATTGAGGTGCAGAGAGATTAGGTGACTTACCAAAGTCATGGGGCTAGAATCCAGAATCATGGAATTTCAGCATTATTTTGTGTATTCAGTCAGGCCCAATGGACCATATGGTTCATGGAATTTTCATGGCAAAGATACTGGAGATATTTGCCATTTTCTTCTCCAGTGAATTAAGGTGAACAAAGGTTAAATAACTTGCCCAGGGTCACACTGCTAGTAAGTCTCTGAGGTCAGATTTGAACTCAGGTCTTCCTGACTCCAGGTTCAGTGTTCTAACCACTAAATCACCCTGCTGCCCCCTAGTCCAAATACTTGTATTTGACAATGAATCCTATTTACAATATCCTCACTGAGCATTCATTCAGAGATAAAATACTCTACTTCCAGAGTTCCATTTGCTAGGAAGTCTTTCCCTATGCCACGCTATAATCTGAACCTTTTCACACTGATCCTAGTTCTTTCTCCTCAGTGGCAATAATAAGAATACTAATAATTTCTTTTCCACCTGACAACCTTTTAAATATTAGAAGGCAGCTATAATGTAATCCCCAAGTCTTCCCTTCTCCAAGGTAGAAGTCTCCAACCTATGGCTTCTAGTCTTGCTCTGATGCCAGGTTTGCTCATGTCTGAATACTCTGATGGCTCAGTTTGAAAAAGCTGGAAGCAAAAAGAACTTGTCAATGTCCCTGTTACAATGCGGGGCACATTGTAAAATGATGGACACAAGGCCCAGGGACATATTTTTGGACCCAACCACTGTATGAATAAATTTTGTTTGACTGTGCTTAACAAGAGTCAGGGGGCCTTCCCCTCCTAATTCCCTTTCTAATGTGGGGAGGTCAAAGTGGGAGATAGGATTTTGGTAATGCCAAGAAAAAAGAGCCATTGTAACATTTTTGAATGGGAAGAAAAGGAAGTTCGGAAAAAAGCAGAAACAAATAAGGACATTTTGAAAGGAATATATTGAATTTGTTATAGAGGGGTTTTGTTGCTGTTTAGCAAGAAGTGCGAAATGGGGATTCGTGGTGTCGTAGAGAATCCTCTTATTGTGTAAAACAAACAAACAAATACAAGCAATGTGCTACACAAAATTGCACGCAACATTCTAACGAGTGGGAGATGCCCCCTGCAACCCAGCTTCCCTGGAGCCTGGCTTAATGTTCTTTCCACTACACCAATGATTGCCAGTCTTGGGGTCTGCAGTCTAATTGACAGGGTCCTGAAAGTCTATAAACAAGCAGGCACACTTTCTGTAGGTTGAATAAATTATAAACCTCACTCTTCTATGTATTGATATTTTTTGAATGTATGCAGAAAATATTCTGAGAATACAATATAAATGTACTTAAGAGCATTCCTGAATTTATAGGAGCTTTTTGTCATTCCATATTTTCTCAAGATAGAACAACTCTTATTGTGGGTGGTTTGTAGAGGTTTTTGTTGTTTTTCTCTTTGATGTTAAAAAGGTTGGGAACAACTCTCCAGCCTAACTTGGAAATTGAAATCCAGTAGCACCAACCCTCAATTATCTAAGACTTGATTATTTAATTTATGGATTTTTCCAGATGTCTTGCTTCTCAAGGAACTGTCTACTGGTCTATTCAGGTCATTTCGCTGCAAATTTGCACCTTGATTGAGGCGGGGGAGGAGGGAAAAGCGGAAATGAAAGAAGAGATACCACTCAATCAGCAGTTGTCCTCTCTAACTACTAGGTGAGAAAGATTAAAATTAAAGGAGTCTCAGAACTATTTGTAGGTTTCATTTATGCATGAAGTCTGGAAGGAATTTCCATTTCTTTTCCACTCCACTCTCCCACCCACCCCCATCCCAAAGGCTTCTTGAGGAAGGCACTAAGAAAGAACTAAACCTTGAGACACTGAATTATAGAATTCCACGACTGGAAAAAAGGCAGCTAGGTGCTACAGCAGACAGAGTGCTGGGCCTGGAGTCAGGAAGAACTGAGTTCAAAGCTGTGTGACCCTGGGTAAGTCACTTACCCCTGCTTGCCTCAGTTTCCTCATCTCTAAAATGAGCTAGAGAAGGAAAAGGCAAAACGCTCCAGTATCTTTACCAGGAAAACCTCAAATGGAATCATTAAGATTCAAACATGACCGATACAAATGAACAATAGATCTGGGGAAAGGAGAGAAGTGAGGTTCAAATGAGATAATGGATGACACTGCAAACCTTAGAACACAATATAAATTCTAGTTATTGTGGATATTGCTGCTGCTGTGGTGGTGACTTCATTCCCTGACCCTTCTATTACATCCTTGCTAAGCTCAAGCAAATGTCTGCAGAGCAATTTGACGTTGTGCTTGTAAAATGTTTAAAAGAGAGCTTAGATAGGGGATGTAGGAACAGACATTTAAGTTTAATCTGCATTTTTAACACTTTTTTAAGTGTTAAGTCTAGATAATCAAGAAAACAACACATTAAGTCCTGATTGGCAAATTTCCATGGTGTAAATGTACTGAAAATTGATCAGTCTGCTTTCTCCCAAACTTGTTAGAGTTCGCTTCGATTCTAACTCACACGGCTGGTTCAGAGGGACCCCAGAGGTCACCTAACCCAACCCACAGATAAAGCATCAATCCCATCTACAATCTCTCCAACAGGTGTTCTTTATTTGAGTGAGAAGGTGCTGATGAAGCCTATTCCATGGCTGGGCAGCTGGGATGACTGGGAAGTCTTCCATGTTCTGTGCTAATGTTGGTCTCTCTATGATTTCTACCTATAGTTCCTAGTTACACCTCCTATTGCCCAGAACAAGCCCAATCTCTCTTATACCCTGAAATAAGTGAAGACAACTATCACAAGTTCTCTCTTTTCCAGGCTAAATATCCCCCGTACCTTCAACTGACCCCTATTTACCCCAGTGACCAGTCCTCTCGCCATCCTGGTTATCACCCTTTGGAAAGGTTCTAGCTTGTCCAATTTCCTTCCTAAAAGTGGCACCTAGAACTAGGTGCAATGATCTTGTTATTTAGTTATTTCAGTCATATCTGACTCCTTGTGACTCCATTTGGGGTTTTCTTGGCAGAGATACTAGAGTGGTTTCCAACTTCCTTCTCCAGCTCATTTTACAGATTAAGAAACTGAGGCAAACAGTGTTAAGTGACTTCCCAGGGTCACACAGCTAGGAAGTGTCGATCGCCCTTTGAAAGAATTCTAACTTGTCCAGATTCCTTCTCAAAGATAGCACCCAGAACTAATTACAATCATCTACGTGCGGTCTGACCAGGAGAGATGACAGAAAGACTAACACTTCCCACATTCTGGACACTCTACTTCTATTATGAGCCTGAAATCACATTAACTCTTTTTTTTTTTGGCTGTCGCATTCTGCTGCTGAGTCACAGTGAGCTTGCAGTCCAGTAAAATCCTGTAGGTCTTTTTTCCAAGGAACTGCTCTCTCCCTGTCCTGTATTTGTGCCATTGTTTTTTAAACCCAAGAGCAGGATTTTACGTTTAACTCCATTAAATTTCATCTTGTTAACTTCAGCTCACCCTTCCAGACTGTCAGGTTATTTTAGGTTCCCAGTTTCATCTTGTGGCATTTAGCTCTCCCTCCTAGCTTCTTGTCACCCACAAATTTGATATAAGCACATCATTTATGCCTTCATTCATACAACTGATTTAAAGAAAAACAACAGAATTTGGTCAATGATAGAGTTCTACTAGAGGGGTGTTCTGGATGGAAATCACTCATTTATTCCCTCTTTTTTTAGTTTGATTGGTCAGCTAGTCTCAGCCCCTTCTAAATGTAGCTTCCCCCATCTTTCTGTCTTGTACATGAGAATATAAAAGACTTCCCTATGGCCTTTTCCTGATCTACTAATCTTATAAATCTGCCCCAAGATTAACTGAATTAGATTAGTTAGTCTGACATGCTTATTCTTTTGTACATAACTTATTTTTATTGATTTTTTTGTTTCTAAATCTCTCTCTTTTCTACTACCCAGTAAGTCATCCTTCATAACAAATAAAAGGAAAAACAAAGCATTTCAGTAAAAGGAGGTAACACATAATCTACTCCTAGGGCTTTTGTAAGGATCAAATTATATAAATGTTAACTATTTACATCAACTACGTCTCACTGTTTCTTAGTCCCTCACCTCTAAAATGAAGGGAAGGAAGTGAATTTTCTTAATCCATCTCTAGGGTCAAGCTTAGTCATTAACAGTTCCACTGTGTTCGACTTGGATTGCTTTGCTTTCCATTTACACTGTCATGGTCATTGTAGATATTATTCTCTTGGTTCAGCTTACCTCTCTGCATCAGTTCATTCAAATCCTCCCATACTTCTCTGAATTTTTAATCTTTGTTGTTTCTTACAATGAAATAATCCCACTACATTCATGTATCCCAACTTATTTAACAATTCCTCCAATGAATGGTCATCTGTTTTGTTTCCAGGTCTTTGCTACCACAAAAAGTGTTACATCATAGCTTAACAAATCCATGTGGGTTCATGGAGATCAACCCTTGGGGGCAGCCAGGGTAGGATGATCCCTTTAGAGCTGGCTGGGCCAATCCTCTCAATGCTAGTCTGAGAGGAGATTTGTCCAGGGATTCCAGTGGTAGCTACTCTTCCTCTCCCTGACTCCTAGAATCTTTTAGAGTTGAAAGGATCTCAGAGGTCATATAATCTCCCAGGAAATATAGGAATCATTTCTCTTTGTCTCTGGATGTGCTCAAACAAAGCTAGACTGCCCACATTCTGCTGCTCAAGTCAGTGCTCTAATCTAGCCCCTTCCCCTTCCCCCTAGTGTCCCACCATGGTGTCCAGACCAGGTCCCACTCTCCCCTGTTGACTCATCTCTTGGTTGGCTTCTCCAAAACACCTTGGGGAATAAGAGAAGGAACACGGCAGCAGAAACAATAGGACCCTAGATCTAGAGTTCAAAGGGACCTCAGAGATATCAAGCTTATCCCCCTCATTTTACAGATGAGGAAATTGAAGCCCAGGGAGGTTTAAATAATTTTCCCAAGGTCACAGAGGAAACAAGTGGTAGAATGGAGATTTGAAACTAAGTCCTATGACTAAGTTCAACAACATTTCTGCTGATTGATAGTCTGGCCTAGATGACCTATAAGTCCCTTACACCTGATAAAATGGTAAGACTGCAGGTTAGAGTTAATTAAGTATTGTGTGGGTAAGGCTGAAGGCAGTAACCTGAGTCGTTGGGTACCCCAGCCATTGGATTGACATTGGGAGGTCTTGACCATCTGGTTTGAGGTCATCCCACTGTAGAAACGGTCATTCCCAGAAAGGCCCAAAGGCTAGGATAACCTCATGTGCTCCTGAGCAAATATCCCATTTCTCTCTTGGAAAGAAAAGAAGCTGAGGATGAGAAGGGCTAACAAAGATTAGCCTGGGCACAACTAAAGGAACAGAAGAAAAGGATGCTAGGCCAAATGGAGCACCAGTCAACAAGGAAGGGATTCTGGTCTGGATGCTACAGTAGGGTACATGAGCTGATGCCCTCACAAAAGCAGCTGAAGTTCAATAACACAGTATGAAGCGGACAATAAGGGTGACTGAAGGCAGGGGGGTCAGAAAGGAGGGGAATGAAAGCTCTTGGGAGCTACCAAGAGCTATAGGAACTGCTTCTTTTCTTTCCCATACATATTCCCAAAGGCGTAGCAGCCACAAGGAAAGGAGGTAGGTGGGGAGTCATGCTGACTATCTGACTTGCAATCCTACAGAGGGTCTCTCCAGGAGGCCCAGCGCATATAGGCAGAGGATCACATTATCTGCAGCACTTTCCCTCATGAAACACAATTGCTAGCTAATGCTCAGTGGCTCTTCACAACAATGGTAACCACCACTGCTCTTATTGCAATGGAAATGAATCTCTGGAAAAATATTTTTGTGCACATTATGGAGGCAATATTATAAATATAACTGGAAAATAGTTCTATTTTGTTTCTGTATTGCAAAGCTGAGTTGGAGCCTGGGGTTGCATAAGATTTTTTCCCAATCATCCCTACCTTCCTTTCTCCCTGCTCTCTGCCTTCCTCCAATTTAACTTCCCTCCTCCATCTCTTTCCTTTCTTGCTACCTTCCCTCCTTCCTTTCCTCCCATCCAGTTTTCTCACCTCCCTTTACCCCCTTTTTCTCCCTCACACACCCCCTCCTCTAAGTCCTGACCCCAGTTCTTTTTCAGAAGGGTTTTAACTTTTTTTCAGTCTAAGTGGAGAAAAAGGACTTTTTAAATCATTCCCATTGACTTGGAGGTAAAACTAGATAGATGCTCAGCTCTGGTTCTGCGTGGCAAGGTTGGAAAGGGAGAAGAGATCTGAAGTAAAAACACCAGGTTATTCAAATAGACAAATTGACATGCCAGTCAGAGGAGAAGTATGAGGGGCAGATCTGCTTCCAGTCAAAATAAAATAATAAAGAATGACAGCAGAAGGGATTGAGGATAGGGAGCAGGAAGGAGTGTACCCCTGCAAGAAACCATGAGCCACAGGATCACACTCCCAAGTGAGCTTTGGAAATCTCCTCTGAAGATTTTTTTAAGTGTTAACAGCTCTATCCATAGTATATTTTTAGGTTTTGGCTTCCTCTGAGGCAAGAAGATGGAACTGACATGATCACATGTCCACACAAAATATCCATACTGTGTCTGTCTCAGACACCCACTCAAACACTGACCTCAAGAGGAGGCATCCCTTCCTTGGCACGACATCTCAACTCTTCTGCCAATAAATGCCTGGCATCACTTCCTTCAAGATGTGGCTATGCTCACCCCATGATGTCTTCCCCAATGAACCTGCACTCACTCTGCTGTCTCCTATGCAGCATCGCTCCAGAAGTAAATTATATACTTGGGATCACATTGTCACATACTTGGCTTGATACAGCTTTATGAATGGTTTCAAGTAACTTCATAGGACAAGATGTTCGTTATCAGGCCCCCTTCCCCTACAATTAAATTCCCAGTCCTTAGAGTCAGTCAATCAATTTATTAGGTAACTTCTAAGCGCCCAGTAATATGCTAGACCATGTGTTCTACTGCTTCTATATCCCCCAAGAAATCCTCACACAAGACTGGCCACTGAATAATAATAATCACCACTTAAATTTAGGGGATGCTTTATGATTTACAAAATGCCTTGCATTCATGACCTTGTTCTAGATTACTCTTCCATGAACAAATGCTGGCTTGTCCTCACTTATATGCCCTCACTCTCTAAGATTTTCTTGTTTTTCTCATATAGCGATCCTTCCTTCAGAGTCCTTTCCAGACCTGCCTCAAACAGAAGGATGGATGCACCACTCTGCACTAGAACCTAGAGACCTTAGGTCTAGTTTGCACTTCAACATTCCCTAAACTTTGCAGTACTTCAGTTACCACATCTGTAAGATGAGGTGAATACTATCTTACTTATCTCATTTTCTACCTCATTTCTTTTCTACTGTCCAACATGGGAACAATTTACTGTGGAATAATAGATTCTTAATTTCCAGAACCCATTTCAGTTAAGATCCTCCTGATCCCTACCTATCCCAGATTCAGCAAGTTGAAAATTGAATCTCCATGAAGAAAAAATTTTCTCTGGATAATGTGAAAGAAAGCACAGCACTAGGAGTTAAAAGCTCTGGGTTAGAGTCCTGTCTCCACTACGAATTAGCAGGTACTTCCAACAAAGTCAGTCCATGCCTCAAATCAGATGTGATAAGAATACCTTGCAGAAAGCTTCTCAGGGGGCTAGGAAGAGCCAATGAAATCGCATGTGCAGAGCACTTAAGCAAAGTGCAATGGAAAGGGACCAGAGGAGTCACAGTTCAAAGCCTGACTCTGCCTCTTGCTATGTTTATAACTTTGGGCAAGTCACTGCATCTTTCTGGGCCTCCATTTCCTCATCTGTCCAGAGGGGGAGGGTCTATATGATGCCTAAGGTTCCTTTTCAGAGATCTGCATTAACAGTACAAAGCAATGATGCTTGCTTACTGAGAGAACCACACCTAAGGACCTCCTGGGACCATTTCTTGCCTTTTCACTGGTTGTCCCCAATACCTGGGCCTCTCTGACTCTCACCTCAGCTTCCTGGCTTGCTTCAAGATTCAGCTCAAAGCCTACATTCTACAAGAAGCTTGCTGGTACCACTTGCTAGGCCACTCCAACTGCTAGTACTTTCTTGTTGGAGATAAACTTTTCATCTCCTCTAGGGGTTCTTAACATGGCTTCTGAGAATGTGGTTTTTTTAAAAAATATTTTGAAAACTGTTTTTCAATATAATTTGTTTCCTTTGTAATCTTATTTTATTTTACGTTTTTATTTTATGTATTTTATTTTATGTATTTAAAAACACTCTGAGGAGGGGTTCATAGGCTTTACTAGGATCTTACAGGGGTCCATCACACACACACACACACACACACACACACACACACACACACATGATTAAGAACTGTCCTGTTATTCATCTTGTATGTATCTAGTTATTTACATGGTGCCTCTCCTATCAGAATGGAAGATCCTTGAGGGCAGAGAAGATTCTTCATCTTTCTTTATATCCCTAGCCTAGTGCTTGACACACAATAAGTGTTCCATTAATGCTTGTTAACTGACTGAAGCATTTTAAGTTCAGTCTGGTCTGAAGGCAGTGGAAAGATATGCAGCACTATTCTAGAAGGCAGGTCTGGGTTCTAATCCTGACTCCCTAACAGAACTTAAGATTTAGATTCTACTGTGCATTTCATCACATCCTAGCATCATGGTATTGAATGGGTTACTTTAGCCTTCTTCCCCTCAATGACCACATCTATAAAATGGAGCTAATAATTTACATGCCTAAAGACAGGAGCCTGACCCAAATAACCTTTTTTAAGGTTCCTTCCAACTCTCAAAGGTTTGATTCCCTCCTTAATGGCTTCCCTGAGACATGGGGATAACCAAAGGACAAAAACTCTGCTTCTGACAAGTGAGGAAGCCCAATGACTGAAGAAAATTCACAGAATAAGTCAATAAGTAAGATAAAATTCAGAGTCCTGGACTCCTTATTTTCAGTGCTATGTGCTTTCCTCTGGACAACCCCACCGACCCCCAAGAAACAAGGTAGAGAAGAAAACCTTGTCTCCCTTCTCCACTGAGAGAGATGCTATTTATTGGCTAGATTTCTGCATGTGACCAGATTTCACAGCTGAATTCTAAGTGGAAAGACCTAAACACAGCAAAGAGCCATGAGGGTAGGAGTAATTAACATGTAAAAGCCTTAAGCCAGACCCCATAATTCTACTCTGGTCTCATTAAGTGACTGGCATTGCCCCGGGGTTGGAGGGCTTTCCCCGCCTACCTGTCCCTCCCCACTTGGCTGCTCTCTGTTGTACCTCTAACAGTATTGGATCCCTTCAATGCTTTATATTCCATTTGCCAACGCAGAGATGATTCAGAGCAAGATTGGGTTATTACAGATTCAGGAAGCACCGCACACACTGCTGTCATGTTTCAGTTACCCTTTCTCTTGGTTTAATAAAATTTGCCACACTAATACAAAGCCATCTTTTATCGTTTTCCCTGCAGTTGTAACAACTTGTCCGGCTCCCTCCTGCTAATTAAAGGAGGAGGGGAATGTAGTAACTCATGGGAAAGAGAGTTTCCAGGGATACACTGTCAATATCTTTGCAGCTACTTAGCACTAGTTGTGCTCTTTAACCAGCAGCCCCTATAAGAGATAGATCCTAATGAGGGCTTGAGATACAGTAGGCAGATCCACTCTATCTGCTGCTTGGGTACCAATTCAAGCCTGAGGGAGAGCAGACCCACAGTTCCTCTTTGGGGATAGGACGACATCTCTTGCATACCCATTTTCCCTTGCAAGCCTTCTTCTTCCTCTCTGTACCTTACCATAAGTACTTCATTCCCTATTGCTTCCCAATCTGCCCCCCCATACACACACACACACACACACACACACACACACACACACACACACACACAAACAATTGTTTGGACCCAGGTGGAGAGGAAAAAGCAGATAGACTTGTAGGTGAGGGGATCTCTGTCACAATTAGAAGAGTCTGAAAAGAAAGATGGAGAGAAAGAACCAGAAGATGAGAAACAAAAAAGATAAAGAGTGAAAGGAGGTAAGAGAGGGAGAATTAGAAGTCTAAGGGTCATACATAAGCCATTGGAAAGAGAAGAGGTTAAAAAAAAAGGAGAAATAGAGATGACCTTTGCCAGCAAGCAGCAAAGAACAGGAATCAGATCATTCCCAGGCAAAGTCAGATATTCTCTCTATGAGTTCAGATGTACATTATTTCAGGACTGTTCTTTTGGTTCAGGGTTGGACAGTCTTACCTTGTAGCCCTTGGGGAAGGCATGCAGGGAAAGGAGAGGAAGGACGAGGAAATAGAGGGGAATAACACAGTCAATGCCATCTCCATCTGTCCAGTTAAATACCCCATGCAGGAGTCTGGCCGCTTCTTACAAAATAAAATAAAATAAAAAGGCCCGGGCGAGAATGCTTATTATCATTCTGGGCAGCAGATTCCCTCTGCAAGCAGGGTCACAGCATCAGCCCTGCCATAGCCAGAACCTTTTGTGGCTTCAGGAAGCCATCAGGGCCAGGAAGCTGAGCTCTGGGTAACACGTTCCCTACCCCAAAGGGACCAGGGCAAGGGGAGACAGAGTGACAGACAGTTAGTCTCCTTCTCTCTCAGCATCTCAATTTGGGCATCTTCCTCATACCCCACCTCACCTCAACACACACACAGCAACTTCATCTTCAATTTGCTCCTTTCTAACTCTGAGATATTTCCAGAGACCAACTCTTATCTCCTCTGTCCTCTACTTCTTATGCATTTATATCCTTATCCATTTCCCTGGCAGAAAATCTGGGTAGGGGGCTGGGCATGGGGTAGAGAAACTACAGATTTCCAACTCCCTATCCTTTATACCATTTAGTTCTCCTTTTTCCAATACATCGGTACCACCTCTGCATCCTTCTGGCCCCTGTGTTCCAAGGGAAGCAGGTTGGATCCCCTAATTAGCATTCGACTACAGCTTTGTTTCCCAATCTTTCCTCCTCTTCTCCCTGCCCCATGCACACACTAATAAGTTTACAAATGGAGGCCAGTGGCGCCTGATGTAATAAAAGGCAGAAGCTCTGTTTCAGAGTTTCAATGAGAGCATTTTCCCCATAACAAGGGACTGGATTCAGCTGCCTGGTGCTGCCTGACCAGGGAGAGTTGCCAGAGTAACCAAGCCCCAGCAAATGAGCCTGGGAAGAGGAGTGGAGGCTCTTTCTGAAATGGTGCTGACAGTGATAATGACAATGATGTTGGAGGTGCTGTGTGTGATGCTACTTCTCTCAATGGGGAAGCAAGAGTACTCAGAAACGTAGCTGGGAAAGATGACTCCCCAACTTCGGCTTCTTCTGTCCTGATTCTGCTGCCCATCTGGAACTCATGGGCTCCTAAGATTATCTCTTCAAAGCTGGAAGGGGGCTTAAGGGTCACTGAGGCCAGCCTGAGTTCTATTTCTAGCTTATACTCTCTGGCATGAAACAATAAAACCCCAAATCTGAGCACTGGATAATTATAATGACTGAGCTTGTTCCTGGAGGAGAATTGAGCAGAGGTACCTTCTCTGTTTTTGAAGAGCCAGGAGACCACAAGTGTGTACTCTTGTCTATACTTTCAGACACAGGTGATATATTTTCTGGGTTTGATGATTCCTCCCCACACACATACACACCTTTTAAATCTTTTGGACAGCTTTGTTATAAAGGGATGGATTGCTAGAGAGGGCAGGGGAAAGGACATATTCAGAAATAAAAGTGATGAAAAAACAAAAAATGTCCACTATTTAAAAAGAAAACAAAAAATGAAGTTATGCCTCTCTTAATACAGTCCAAGATTATATAGTTTTTTTTTTCTCCTATTGGCTGTGGGAAGAGGAATGGGATATAACAAACTGTTGATTCATATTGAGCTTGTAATCTATGAAAATCATTAGGTCTTTTTTTTCAGATGAACTGCTACCTAGCTACACCTTCCTCCATCTTGTACTACTGAAGTTGATTTCTTGGACCCAAGTATAAGATTTTACATTTACTCCCATCAAATTTCAATCTTATTAAATTCACACTAATGTTCTAGTCCATCAAGGTCTTTTTGGATGCTATCATGTAGTATAGTAACTCTTCTCCAAAGTTTTACCTCATATGTACATCTAGGCATGTACAGCACTTCCCAATCTATTAGTTTAGTATATTCGTCTGGCACGATGACCAGGCTACTCAAATAAATCTTCATGGTGACATGCTCTTGAGTCCTCTCACCACAATGGCCACCCTTCTCTGTACCTGTTCTGGCTTATCAGTTTCCTCTTTAAAATCGAAAAATCAAAAAATCTCAGAGGTGGAAGGAACTTAGAGCTCACCTTGTCCAAATCACCTCTCCCTCTCAACAGCAGCTTGATAGAGTGAAAGAGCATTGGATCTGGAATCAGAAGACATGGGTTTGAATACAGCCTGTGCTACTTACTACTTTGGTGTGGTCTTGGGCAATTCTCTTCTGTGCCTTCATCTGAGAAATGCCACAACTGAACTAGACAACCCCCTAATGTCCTTTCCAGCTCCGGTGTATGGTCGATGATCGTATGGGTTTCATAAGATCACAGACTAAGACTTCAAAGGTCCTTTAGTCTAGCTCCCTCAATTTTCAGGTTAAAAAAAAAAGCAAACCAACATAAGCATTTAGGTGCCTACTATGTACCAGGCAACATGCTAAGAATTTTACAAATATTATCTCATTTGGTCCTCATAGTTGAGGAAAACTGATGCAAACAAAGATTAGTAACTTGCCCTGGGGCACACAGTTAGAAAGTGTCTGAGACCAGATTCCAGTTCAGGTCATTCTGATGCAGACCCAGTTGTCTGTTTACTACCTATTGTATATGTGTCTATATTCATATGCATGTCCACGTAGATGTATGTGGATGTATACATATATGGAAGAATATGTGCATAACGGGAATGTATGTGTTCATATATGTATTTGTATGTGTATATACATATATACATGTGTGTACATATATACACGTGTGTGTATATATACAATTATTCCTTCCACATTGTGACTTTTCCCATCATGGTTTCAAAATGGCATGGGTTAACATAAGAAATTAAATGGGAATTTGGGGAGAGTTTTGTGGAAGCTGTAGATAACATGTGAAGACCAGAAGACACACAGAAAAGGTTTAGAAATTCAGAAATGCATAAAATATATGTATAGTATTATATAATATCAACATATTTTATCCTTTACTACCATAATAGTTCAGACTTCTTCTCTGATATAAAAGGAGGGCCAAAAAATTTTACATGGATTTTCCAGATCGTGGGGGAAACACAGCCCTAACCTTTCAAAATATGAAAGGGATAACTATGTTATATATACATACATACACATATGTATGTGTGTATATATGTGTGTACATATGTGCATGTGTGTATATATGCCAAATCCAGGCTCACACACTTACTG
Organism: Bettongia penicillata ogilbyi; assembly: GCA_023548195.1. Lineage (NCBI taxonomy): Eukaryota > Metazoa > Chordata > Mammalia > Diprotodontia > Potoroidae > Bettongia > Bettongia penicillata. The sequence goes on from JAJHZJ010000311.1 coordinate 2,165,012, forward strand.
ACCCTGAGCAAATCACTTCATGCTCTTTGCCTCAGTTTCCTCATCTGTAAAATGATCTGGAGAAGGAAATGGCAAATCACTCCAGTATCTTTGCCAAGGAAACCTCAAACAGAGTCATGAAGAGCTGGGGATGACTGAAACAACTGAACAATATACATGCATATATATTGTATGTATGTATATGTATATGCACACACATACAAACATACCTCTGTATATATTTATGTGCCTCTGTATATATATATATATAATATACATTTATTCATTACACATATATATTTCCCCACCTCTTTCATTTGATGAACATGGCAGTGACGCTCCAGCTATACTAGATGGTGCCCGCTCAGATACACATGGACTATGGTGCTAGGTCTCCATAGTTTGCTGCCCAGTTTCCTGACGATTCGAGCTATCCACAATTAGCATGTGACCCTGAGCAAGTCACTTACTCTCTCTCAGCCTCAATCTGCTCATCCATAAAAAGGGGATAATGAGAGCACCAACATCCCAGGGTTGTTGTAAGGATCACATAAGGTAATATTTGTAAAGAACTTCCCAAACTTTATTCAAACTACTGTTAGGTTATTACATTTTCTATTTTGGTTCTGTGGAAACTTTTTAAAATTAACATTTAAGTTTAGGCTTAGAAAATGAAACATAGTACAAAGACTGAAGACAAGAAGGAAATGAAATTCATTGCATATACTTGTATTTTTAAGTTTTCATTTAATTATTTAAAATTCTCTCCTTTCTTTGATCCCCTTACCAGGTAATGTTCTTCCCAACTTAGCTCCACCCTCTACCTTCAAAGATACTGAATTCAGCTACTCCTCCAAACTTTTTAAAATCTAATCCTTTACTTCACAGTCAAGCAATTGTTGGGAAGGGGTTAGTCCAACCATAGGCCATATCCAGTCATTAAAATGGGATCTAGAATCAATGGAGCTATCTTCTGTCTGAACATATTATACCTTCAGAAGTCATCCTGTCCAACCAACAAACCCCTCATGGTGCCCTTGACATCAACCTGGCTCCATCTTGAATGAAACCCCCTGATTCCTGGGGCCAAAGCCTCCCCAGACATCTGCCTTTCATAACTAGTGACCATTTATGAACATGTTAGTATCCAAGAGGAACTGAAACTAACAGGCCTATCCTCTGACTAAGGATCTCAATCAATGACTAATACACTCAGGGGCCTTCCTTATTCGATTCATAGTGTTTCATTTTACAAATAAGGAAACTGAGGGAGACTCAAGGAGAGTGAAAGGATTGTCCCAAAGTAAGGTGGCAGCAAAACCAAAATGGTTTTGAAAAGTACCAGGTCTTATGGAAGATGCTATTTCTTTTGTAATAAATAAAGAATAAAGGAGTCCTTCCTAAAGTTTTCACTTGAAGGACATTGAATTTGAAGTGCTATTCTGATCTATAATAATGGAAGACCTTTTAATAGCATTCTACATATATTATCCCTTTCCACCCCTACAATAGTCCTTTCAGGTGTCATATCATCCCCATTTTATAGATGAAGAAACGGAAGCTCAGAAAAGTGTAGTGACCAGACATGGTAGGATGGTAACATCACAGACTTAGAGATGGAAGGGATAGTAAAGGCAATCTCATCCAAGCCCTTTATTTTATAAATTAGGAAAACAAGGTACAAAAGGATCAGGGGATTTGTCTAAGGTCATACTGTAAGTATCAAGGGTGGAATTTGAGTCCAGCTCATCTAATTCCAAATCCAGGGCTTTTTCTATTATACCCTGCTCTCTGCCTAATAAAGGAGATCCTGATCTTATTCATGTCCAGCACGATTTCCACTCAAACACAATGCCTCCTAAGGATTCCCTCTTCCCCTCTTCCCATCCCCAACAATGATTTCCCCTGGTCATTATGATTCTTGATGAAGGTGACTGGCAGCCAAAAGAGCTAGATATGGGTTTTCAAATTACACAAGGAGCTGGCATCTCCATCATCATAGGAATGGCAGAATGTCTCCATTGCATCCCCATAAACTGGGTAGAGAACCCATACCACCAAATTCAGTCAAGTCCCTCCACGCAAGATACATTATAATGAGCTGTTCAATCCAATCAATCTCCAAAACCTTCTGGATTCCAAAGAGGAGAGAGAGCAGTTGTGGACAACTGCCACAAGGTACCCAAGAAGTCAACTGAGGCAACAGGCTTGGGGAAGGGGTTGGCAAACAAATGGTTGCCTTCAGCTTTATTGCAAAGAGTTGAGGTGGGATGAGGGAGAAAAGGAATCCAGAAATATCTTTCTATTCATTCCTAACCTTCCCTATAGACATAAAGAGACAGAGGGAGGGAGAAACACCTTGCATATAAAGCTGCTTTTGAGGGAAGTGGTGAGGGTAGGGTGATGCAGATCTGACTCTATGGCTTCATGCTTCTAGAGCAATCCTAACGGGGAAACTCCCTCTACCAAGGCTGAACTTAATTATATATTAGGCTTATGTATCAGGCAGCTATGTAGCAAAGTGAAGAAAGGGCTGGATCTAAAAATAGAAACACCTGAGTTCAAACCTTGCCTCAGACACTAGCTGTGTGACACTTAATCCTATTTGCCTCAGTTTCCTCACCTGTAAAATGAGCTGGAGAAGGAAATGGCAAACCATTCCATATCTTTGCCAAGAAAACCCCAAAATGGGGTCACAGAGAGTCAGACATATCTGAAAAAGGACTGAATTATTTTAAAAACCAAAGTCCTATTCTTTGTCGTTGTGGGAGACTGTTCCCAAAAGAAAATGAGCAGAGACATCAATTTGGAAACGGCCACACAAAGTGTGGTCCACAAAGGGAATGGAACAGAGTATCACACACAGTGCGATAGGAAACAACAAAACGGTGACCATGGAGAACTGGAAGGTTTATGTGAACTGAGGCAAAATGAAGGAGAAGCAGGAAAACAATGTACTCAATGACTGTAGCAATGAAAATAAAAATAAACAACAGCCATGCAAGTATCAAAACACCAGCCTGGCCCCCCACCCTCCCCCCACTTCTTTGCAGAGGTAAGGGCCTAGGATTGTGGACCCCTGAATGCAATGGTAAACTTGGTCAATATGCTGCTTAATTGTGCTAAATTTTCCCCCATCTGTTCTCATTCTCATTATAAGGGATGGGGTGATGGGGGAGGGATCGAGAAAACTAAAGATATCAGTAAAAATATGTATTTTTAAAAATGGTCAGAGAGAAGCATGTACTCCTGGGGGATATAATGCCACCTTTCCCTCTGCAGTCTCTAGGGACCTTTCAGTGGCAGCTCTCAGCCACTGAGGTCATCCACTGTCTCCTTTTCTCCTACCAGCCCTGCTCTGGGCCCTCAGGAGGAATCTTCCTCTCCCCAGGCACAGAAAATAACTACAAGGTATTCGGCAGAGTCATAGAAAAGGGCTCTGAGGCAGCCAAGTGAAAATAACAAGAGTACCGTTGTCAGCCTTTCTCCCTCCGAAGCTTAGGCAGAGGCATTGGGGGGTGGGGGGCAGAGGAGAAGGGGGAGGCTGAAAATGATGAAAAGAAGGCAAGGGAGAAAAGCAAAGATAGAGCCAAATAGCCATAATGAGAAACTGGGGGATGGAGGAAGGCCTCATCAAAGTGGTCTAAACTTTATCCATAGAGAAAAAGTCTGTAAACTTTCATCCACCCACCCTCTCCCCATCACAATGTAGTTCTGCATCCTCGAGTTCCCAGACTTGAGAACAGGAGATCCTATCCCGCCCCTTGCCCCTTCCCAATTCCCCTCTCCCCCCACCCCAGCCCTCATCATCCAAGAGACCCATCCAACACAGCTGCTGGCTTGCTCCTTCACTGGTTGTTTTGCAATTTTAATTTCTCACCTTCCTAAACAGCAAGATTTATGGTGCACTTGACAGAAATATTTAATTTTCCAAATGTCTATTATTCAGAGGCTGTGGAAATCTCCAGCTCTCACATTTCTGCATTAATATCCATCTCAGGCAGTGGCTAAATAAAGACCTTCACAGGGGCAGTGGTGGAAGGGGAGACAAGGCAAGGAAGAGACACAGGTCTGGGCAGAGACAGAGACAGAGCCTCTAGCAAAATCCAAGCATTGTAGATGACTGAACAGGCCACCAGCTCTAAGCCTGAGAGAGGCTAACAAAATTCCTCTTTCTATTTGCTGAGACCCCAAGCCCTCCAGGTTGGCTCAGACATCTCAAATATAACCTTCTGGCATCCAACCAGCTCTTGGAGCGTCTCTCCCTCTCTCTCTCTCTCTCTCTCTCTCTCTCTCTCTCTCTCTCTCTCTCTCTCTCTCTCTCTCTCTCTCTCTCTCTCTCTCTCTCTCTCTCTCTCTCTCTCTCTCTCTCTCTCCTCTTTCTCTATGTCTCTTGTTGTCAGTGAATTCTCCTCTCTACTTCCCCTTCCAAGTCAAAAATGAGAAAATTAATTTTAGAAGTAAACTTACTAGTTCTATATGTAAAAGTAAATGTTCACAATGCTCAGAGTATATAGAAATAATTACAAACACAGCCCAGGGATTCTAACCTTTCAAATCAGGCACAATGCCCAAAACCAACTAAAATGACTAAACAGACCTACTTCCAGACTACTAATGGAGCCCGTGTTGATTTTAGGAGCCCAGAAATTCATCTATCCTGCCTGAGCAGATGAAACATGAAGTAGCAGGGAAAGTACTAAAACTGGAATCTATTAAGTTCACATACTTATCTGCGTGACCACAGGCAAGTCATGCAACACCTCTGAGTCTTGTTTCCTCATCTGTAAAGCAGACTCAAATGATGTACTTCACAAGGCCTACAGTGATATATAAATGTCAGTATTATAATTATCTAGCCTAAAAACCCTCTCTCCTCGCTCCTCAGGCTCTTGGCTCTGCCCCCATCTCCAGGTAGAAACTTTCAGCTGCTTTCATATTAGCGCAATCTCTCCCACAATTTCTGTAATAACTATATGCCTACTGTATTCTCCTTCCCCCGACCTGGGGAATACACTATATTATAACAATGTATGTACCTTCTGCCTACTATGGTCTAAAAGTAACACCATCATCTACTCCCAAAACATTGGAAAGTTCAATTGTTTACACTAAATGTCTAAATTCCCATTGATGTCCCTACCTTTGCAGTGAGACAGGTAGTGTGGCTAAGTGGAAAGCATATTAGATTTGGAGATGAAATCTAAATTTGAATCTTGCCTCACATACATACACTATATGACACAGAGTCACACAGTTGTATGACTGTAGACAAGTCCACTCCCAACCCAGAGCCTCAGTTTCTCCATCTATAAAAAGGGCACAGAGGTTTATCATATCCTAAGATAGCATGCATACAGCACTTTATACATCTTAGAACACTATAGAAATGCTAACTATTGTTAATATAACCTGAGCTCAAAACCTGCCTCAGTCACTAAGAAGTCACCTTTCGGAGTCTCAGTTTCCTCATCCACTATATGGGAATGATGATGACTATACTACCACACAGGATTATTTTGAGGATAAAATGAGATAAGGGCATACAGAGGTCCTAAAACTTTAAAGCTAAATAAAAACATTACCCATTTCCACTGTCACTGTTATCAGTATTACTATGGCTGTACAGTATCACTGTAGCAGTGAAAAGATATGACTTCCTCCCAGACCTGTTATGAGGCTCCAACGAGTTATTTCTCAGGAGCTTACCATAGTGCCTGGAACTTAGTATGAACTACAGAAATGTTAGCTACTGCAATTATTATTAATAATAAATATTCTTATCCTCCACTGGTGCAGTTGCTCCACAGTTTTATGCTTGCATGTTCTATCAATCAGTTAATTCCTTTATTCAAAAAGTGACAGAGAGCACACTACAGTCATGACACTTTGCCAGGTGGTAGGAGAGAGTTGGGGGTGAGGTAGAGAGAGATCAGAAAGAAATGTGGAATGATAAGAATTTAATTGTAAAACGTGTCCCTCGTCTTCCAGGGCTTGCAGTCTGGCTAGAAAACAAAACACACTCAAACCTGACTGGATCTGTGATCTCATTGCTCTGGACATTATCTCCAAGGATGCAGAGAGCAAAGCATCCTGGGAAATTCTTTTCCATAGTCCTCCCATATGTTCACCCCAGGGGGGTCTACCCAAGTGCTAGGAGGGTTTCCTCACTTTTTCCATGTAGTTATTACCAGAAATTGTGGGAAAGATTATGCTAATATGAAAGCAGCTGAAAGTTTCTACCTGGAGATGGGGGGGGTGGGGGGGGGAACAGCAGAGTCAGCAGTCTAAAGACCAAGGAGAGGGGGTAGATTTTGAGGCTAAACAATTATAATAACTGACATAAAAGGATACCAGTAGGTTAACCGGGTTAATTCAATTCTGCCATATAACCAGCCCATACTTTTGTACTTCTGAATTGGAGACTTCCCTGATGACATCCTTTATTCAAGGTTCTTCATATTTTCTATGTTGTAACCCCCATAAAACTCTCCATCCTAACTGCTATTGTTGTTCAGTTGTTTCAGTTGTGTCCACTCTTTGTGACCCCATTTGGGGTTTTCTTGGCAAAGATACTGGAGTGGTTTGCCATTTCTTTTTCCAGCTCATTGGACAGATGAGGAAACTGAGGCAAACAGGGTTAAGTGCCTTGCCCAGGGTCCTACAGTTAGAAAGTGTCAACACATTTTCACTTAACCAAAGAAAAACAGCCTCAGTTACTCAGAATGCTACTGGTAATCCAAAAGTAATTTTTTTAAAAAGGCAGTGAATAAAAGCTACATGGACTATTACACTTGCCTCAAAAGACAACCCCCTCAGGCCCTCTTCACAGCACAATTTGGAAGGAAAAGGCTTAATTGGCTAATTTCACAGCCCAGGACATATTGGAAGCAAGAAATTAGGAGAGGGTAGAGCTGCCGGAGTGAGGCTCACCTGCCACAACAAGGAAGGGTCCATTACTACCAGAAACAATCGGAAGTCAAAAAGTATAGCAGTATGGGGTCATTCAGGGGCCTCCCAAGTCAGTTCAATAATATGAAGCGCCTGTTACTGCCAGGCTCTGCCCAAAGTGGGGCTGCAATGATGATGAAGGAAACAGTCTGTGTCCTCAAGGCACTCAAGAGCCTTCAGGGGCAACAACAGGCACACGTGTAAATGCATGCAAAATCAAAATAAATACAGGGTAACTGGAAAGGGGGAGGCACCAGCAACTGGAGTGATCCAGAAAGCCCAAACCTATCTGAAGTTCCACTTTATACCACCAGAAAGTTACTGCCCAGACTCTGCATGAACTCTCCAGAGAACAGACAGAGAGACAGAGAGAAGAGTGGACAAGGGTGAGGGAGGAGCCTTCGAGGCTGCCTATCGTGGCTGTAAACAGCCCTAATTGTCAGCAAGCTCTTCTTCGCATTAAGATACAATCTTCCTCTGGTAACTTTCACCCATGGGTCCTGTATTTCCCCTCATGGGCCAAGAGGAATATCTAATCGCTAGAGTAATTTATTGTCCAAGCTCCTGTGAGTCATCAAAACAAGGTTAAGTTCTATGGAGTATACACACAGAAAACTCAAGAGTATAATGAATTCTGTTTGCTCACTGATTCAGCCAATAAATATTGGCACAATAAGTGTTCTTGGGAGACTTCTACGTGTGAGGCACTGGGTCAGGTGCTATGACGAGACAAGGGATAACAGGCAATGGTCTTTGTCCTCATCAGGTTTACTATTTAATAAGGAGGGTAAGGCACATACATAAAACACAGCGATAATACAAGGGAGAATACGTAAATAACAAGAAAAAATGTGGTATCATAGAAAGAAGGATGGACTGGGATCGAGGGCTCAAATTCTGTCTCTGAAACCCAGTGTGGTAGAACAGGTAAGTCACCGAATTCTCTCTCTCTCTCTCTCTCTCTTTCTCTCTCTCTCTCTCTCTCTCTCTCTCTCTCTCTCTCTCTCTCTCTCTCTCTCTCTCTCTCTCTCTCTCTCTCTCTCTTTCCCTCAGTTTCCTCATCTGATAAAAGGGGATAAAAATAGTTGTAGTACCTATTTCCCAGGGTCATTGTTGGAAGCTAACATATAACCAAGATGCTTTGCAAATGTTAAAGCATCGTATCAATGTCAGGCATTCTACTCCCAGTCTCCATTGAGAGATGGCTAAGCAGCAGGAGAAGAGAGAAGGACTTCAGACTAATTAGGAGGAGGAGGAGGAGATGGAGGAGATGAAGATGATGATGATGCTGATGATGATGCTGATGGTGCTTGGTGACTTGGTGGGGTTTAGACAGTGAGGCAGGCCACAGGTTGAAGGCGAGAAGGAGAAATGCAGCCTTATTTAGGAGAAATTGAGGAAATTTTAAAGCAGGACCATCCCCAGGCCTCGATCCGGATCCAGATTCTATACGGAGGTTGAAGGCGTAATTGGACAATCAGGTAGGGTATAAATTTGTAAAGATTAAGAAGGATTAGGAAGTAGAATCTGAAGAAAGAGAAACCAAGAAGGAGAATAAGGTAATTTGTCAAGACAAAACAAGGTAAAAAAGAAAAGGGAGGTAAAACAAACAGCAGAATAAATTGCTAGAGTAGGTAGGTGGATAGGAAAAACTGGTGAAAAAGGTAGAAGTTGGTGCAAACCTGCAATAATCAGGTATGGCTGCGTCATTGCTGTAAAGGCTAAAGGAAGACGTTGTGTGGGATTATCAAGTTATTAACAGGTGATAATTGGGTGTGAAAATTTTAACCAGGTGCTATGGGTTGAGGTACAAATATTCACAAATAGTTTTCTTTTTTTTAAAAAATCCTGACCATTGGTACAGTAGAGGAAATAATACAGCAGCATTCCTACAGTGTCTGATGTTTATCTTTCTGCCACGGCTGAGTGACTTTTCATCTGTGTTCCAAGTGTAGGCAGATCTTCCTCCTGGAGGAAAAGGTGAAAGGATTTTAAGAATATCTCCCTTCACACACCTCCAGATTGTTAGGGAGAATGAAGTGTTTTTGGTTTATGTTCTTAAGTGAGGCTCCAATGGGAGAAGGGGATGAGATGGTATCTGGAATGAAAGAGAAGTCTGACCCTGTCAGGATGTTGGAAAGTAAAAGATGGGTACACAGAGGAGAAAGGGGAGGCAAAGGACAGCTGGCAAGGATAACTGTTAAGGAACTGAAGAGGAGGGAGCAGGCTGCTTTGAGAAAAGAAGATGCTGTTTGTACTCCAAAGAATGATAGAACAGAGCCTCCAAAACTATCAGGGGAGGAATCATTCCACAAGGGTTACAGCAATGAGAGGAGTAGTAATTGATGCTAATTCCTTGTTCAGCAATATATGTCAACCAGTAAACAAGAGAGGTTCATGGTTACCCTAGAAACATATGCAAACATAACAGTTTTTGTTGCTCAGCTACATCCAACTCTTCATGACCCCATCTGGGGTTTTCTTAGCAAAGATACTAGAGTGGTCTGCCATTTCCTTCTCCAGCTCATTTTACAGATGAGGAAACTGAGGCAAACAGGGTTAAGTGACTTGCCCAGGGTCACATAACCAGTAAGTGTCTGAGGCCAGATTTGAACTGGGGAAGATGATTCTTCCTGACTCTAGGCTTGGCACTCTATCCACTGCATCACCTACCTGCCTAAACATAACATGGAACCACCCAAGTCTTGTCAAAATGGAAAACTACTAACTTCTGATGATTCACATGAACACAAATGGCACTGCCAGAAGGAACTTAACAAGTACAGTCAATCCTCAATTTTTGGAGGGGCAATGTTCCTAGAAAACTATACAAATGGAAAAAATGCAAATGTTGATACACTGAACCTATGGAAATAAGGGATTAGATTCCTGTGATCACCAAAAATTGTAGTCTTTCACTAAAGATTGCTGAAAATACACTTTTCTGTGTACAATTCTTTATAGCAAAACATTAGTTAGATAAGATACACTTTTCCTAACACAGTAATCACAAAATAACCCATAAAATGCAGTACACAAAATAAAATTGGTAACATGTAAAACATTTTTCTCTAGTAACTGTCTAGAATTCTGTGACCTTTTGTGCTAATAAAGCAATAAAAAATATTGATTTAAATAATATTTACTTTTCATAACCCATTAAATCTACAGAACCATAAATACTGTGCAGCAAATAAAATTCTCCAAACTAAAACATTTTTTAACCTGAGTCTTATCTTCCACTGTGACAAATGGTGATGTGAGGGTGTTATACTGAATAAATACTATACTGCTGCAAACCTTTATACCTTGGCTGCTCTCTGAAAACAAAGGGAAAGGCTGCTCAGACTTTATCATCACCTCTGACCCTCTCTCTTTCATGGCTAGTGGATGGCAGAGATTGTGAAGGATGTGCCAGCTTGAAATAACCCATCAATGATGTTTGCTTTGCACACCATTTGAGATCCTAAAGGATCTTGGAGTATGGGCAGATAGCAGGGGTGAGTGGAACTTTAACCTTGAGGCTGCCTAATAGGACTCCACAAACTTGCCTGCACTGCACCTTGTCTTTTCTCTACTGTGCATAGCCACCAATGTGTGTGGTTGCCAACAGAAGAGTGAAAATGAAGTTACTAACAAAATCCCAAGAATGCTTGAAGTCATGAAAGTTAAATGAGAATGTTGAAAATCGACTGTATTATAAAATCTTGGGCAATCAACTGAAGTTCATAAGGGCACAGCTTATATATTCCTCACAGTCGCCCACTGGATGCAAGAGATACTGAAGAGAAAAATGAATTCCCTAAAAACCTCTTCCTTCATCATCTCACCTCTTCTGGCTATCATGGAATGGGTCTACAAGCTGCAACTTCACTTCCTCTCTTCTCATTTCACCCTAAACCCTGGTCCTCTCCATTTCTAACCTCATCATTGATTGAAACTTTTCTCCAAAAAGTCACCAGTGATCTCTTAACTGCCAGATCAAATAACCTTTTCTCAGTTCTCATCCTTTTCTTCCCTCTCTTCAATTTTTAACACTATAAATTACCTTCTTCTCCTGGAAACTCTATCCTATAGGTTTTTATAATATTACTCCCTTGTATTGATCTGACTATTCCCTTTTAGTCTCCTTTGCTCAATTTTCATCCAGTTCACTGCCACTCCCTCTCTCACACACATGCACACACACACGCGCACATGCACACACATACAAACACACACACACACACACATACACGTTATGGACTCTCTTCTCTTCTACCTCTACATTAATTCATTTGATGATCCCATCAGCTTCCATGGGTTCAGGAATCATCACTATAAAGATGATTTTCAGATCTATATTATTCAGCCCTAACCTCCTTCCTGAATTTCAGTTTCCTATCACCAAATGCCTTTTGGGCATTTTAAATGGGATGCCCCATAGATAACGTGTAAAAAATAGAATTCATTATCTTTGCCCCCAAATCCTTCCCTCTTCTGAACTTCTCTGCTAATGCCAAGGGAACTCCCATCCTCCCAATCACTCAAGTTTGCAACAATATTAGTATCATTCTCTGCTTCTCTCTTTCATTCACCCCACATATCCAGTCTGTTGCCAAGTCTTTTCATTTCCACCACAACATCTCTCATGTATGTTCCCTTCTCTCCACTCACACAGCCACTATTCTGTTACAGGTCTTCAATACCTCACAAGTGGATAAATGAAATAGTCTGTTGGTTTCTCTCCTTGCCTCAGGTCTCTTCATTCCAATCCATCTTCTATTTAGCTGTCAAAGTGATCTTCTTAAAAAGCAGGTCTTGTCACCAACCTACTCAGTAAATTCTAGTGGGATTGAAGAGGGGGGCGGAAAGGACAAAAACTAAGAAAAGGTCATTAGACTTCGCAATTAAGAGATCATTGGCGACTTTGAAAAGTTTTGATTGAATGATGAAGTCAGAAGTCAGAGCGCTCAAGGTTTAGAGGTTGAGAGAAGAAAAGGCACTGCTTGTAGACCAGTTCCTCAAGGAGTTTGACCAAAAGAGAGAGAAAAGATATCAGATGATAGCTAGCAGTGAATTCTAGTGGTTCCCATATTGCCATGAAGATCCAACACAAACTCCTCTTTTTTATATTTAAGACCTTTCACATTTTGGTCCCTTCCCAGTCTTTTTGTATTCTACTTCTCACCCTATATTTTAGGATCCAGCAACACTGGCATCCTTGCTGTTCCTAGCACTCCATCTCCCAAATGTGCTTTTTCACTGACTGTCTCCCATGCCTCACTCACCTCCACTTCCTGGTATCTCTGGTCCCCTTCAAGATTCAGCTCAAATCCCATCTTCAACAGTAAATTGGGGAAGAAATATGGAATTGTATATTAAGAATGTGTATTCATGTAAGGAAACTGGGAAACTACAGGAGAGAAGCTCCTGTAGGAAGGATGGAGCTCAATGGAAGGGAAAAACAGAAGTAATTTTGTCATTGGAGTACATCACATACTACCTGAATGTAAAGAAATGGAGGAGGAATTTGGGGATCATATCACAGGTACTAAATATATGGGTGATAGGAGATTTCAAGTAACCAGACATCTGCTAGATCTCTCTCTCTCTCTTCCCTCCTCCTCCCTCCTCTCTCTCTCTCTCTCTTTCTCTCTCTCTCTCCCCCCCCCTCTCTCTCTCTCTCCCCCTCACTCTGTCCCTCCCTCCTTCCCATCTCTTTCTTTCTGTCTCTGTCTCTATGTATGCCTCTGTTTCCCTCTTTGTCTCTCTATCTCTGTGTGTCTCTGCTTTCTTAACTCTCTCTGCATCTCTATCTTCTGTCTCTGTCTCTCTGTCTCCCTATATGACTCTCTGTCTCTGTGTATCTCTGTCTTTCTACGTCCTGTGTAAGCCTCTCTCTTTTCTTTCTCCTCTAACCCTAAAAAAAAAGCCTATCAGCTAATAGCTTCTTGACTTGACACTGATAATTTCATTCCTCAAGGGAAGAGATACCAACAAGGAGAAATTCTCTTCTGGATCTGATTTTCACTAACAAAGTGGTTGTTGTTGAGGTAGAAGTAACAGAAACCCTGGCGAATGTGACCATTCATTCATTCATTCATTCATTCCTGAAAAGGAGAAAAAAACCCTGGTCTAGTCTCATGTGTACTCCGGATTATGGAAGGGAAAAAACCAAAACAAATTTTGAAGGATTCAAAGGAAATAGGCAGGATCCTGTGGATTAAAATGGTACAGAGGAAGTCATTTTAGGAGGGATGAAAGATACTAGAGAATGAAATTCTGAATATATTCAATTCCAATGAGGAGGGAGGAAATGGTATTTGTCTAAAGAGAATGATGTGGAGTCCCATGGAACTCACCAACCAACTTAGATTTTAAAAAAGACATCCACAATCCTCTAAAAATGTCAAGGACCTTAGAGATTAGAATGAACTAAAAGGAGAAGGAAGCTAAGGGTAATAACAAAGGTCAGCTTTTTTTTAAGCTATATTTGAATGCAATTCAAGGAACCTGGATCAGATGAACTATATCCTTGGGAGCAGGTAGGGAGGTGCAATGAATGGACAACTGGGTTTGAGATCAAGAGGACTTGTGTTCAAATCCTGACTCAAAGTCTTACTATTTGATTTCTGATAAGTTACTTAACTTCTCTTGGTCTCATTCTCCTAATCTGTATAAGAGGGTGTTCGACTCGATGGCTTTTGAAGTTCCTTCCACAAACCAACATCAGTGATATTTGAAAAATCATGGGAAATGGGAGTGTTCTGTATACTGGCTCCAGTGCTTATTATTCAACTATATTCAGGTTCTCTACCAAGTCTTTCCTGTGAGTGTTTGTCTCAATTGTGAGCACCTGGAAGGGCAAAGGTCCCAACGCTTTCACTCACTCTGTTGAGCACCATAGACTAATGGGCACTTACTTAATAAGCACTCCCTCTAATTTTGATTATAAGACTAACAAATTTCCCTGATGATAAAACTGGTTCAAGGAAAGTTCCCTTCTGACCTAAGACCTTGGGACACTCTGCTCTGTCCTATAATTTGTGACTCAAGTTTACTGAATGTTTGCTTAGGAGAGGGGAAATTCTGATGGGAGGGGAAAGGAGGAACTTCATAATGAATGGGTACTAGATGCAAGAAATAAAGCGTAGTGGAGCAATAAGATATCTTGATTTAGTGAAGCACTTGATAAGTCATCTAATGAAATTTTACTTGCAAAATGAATTCAAATTGACTGGCTGGGAGCTTCCATCATTGGGACAGCAAAGAGGCTGAGAAATTATAAACAAGCCATGATGAGAACAGTTGGAGACACAGAACAGATAGGCACTTGACAGACGGGTCATTTCTTGGGGCAGACTATGAAATGAACCCTTTCTGTTGATCTGAAGAGGAGAAACAGAGAGCAAGAGGTACAGATAAAAGAGAAGAGTATGGGCTGAAACTACAGCAGGAACAGTGCACATCAGACAGAGATATAATTAGCAACCAGAACTCTGTCCCAGGATACTAAGATTTAAAGGGATGTACATTTTATCTCAATGGTCCAATGATCCCCCTTTCCATCCCACATTTGCCATGAGGCCAGAATTCCTAGTTATAATTCTGGCATTAGCCACAAAGGAAAACTTTCTAACAGTAAGGATCATCCAATGGCAAATGGGATCTTCCTTGATGATCTTAAGAATATAGAGAGAAAGAGATCTTTTGAATCCCATGCTACTTATAAAATATAGGCAAAGGGAGGACAAATTAGAGTCAGATGCTAGATGAAGGGGATACTCTCTTAGAAGGAAGAAATTACTGAAAGTGACCATCAAGCTGGCTCTAAGAATAACAGAGTTGCCCCAAAATTCAGAGTAATTTAAGCTCTAGTTGGAGCAACTTCCCAGCAGGAGGCAGAGGTCAGTAACATCCTTCCGGCAAGAGACAGCAAGGACAAAGTGTCAGCTCAGGATCCCTCTTTTCCAGAAAGGTGAGGTCCACTAGGAAGGTGGGGGCAAGGAGCTAAAAAGGACAGCAAGTCAGACAGAGGGGAGGGCAACTAATGAGGAGAAATCAGAAGATAGCACAGTGGGTTGAGTAAAACTGACACAGGGGGCGGGGACGTGACTGCCATTCACAATTAGTGAATGAGTGGAAAGGCAAATTACTATAATTATAAGCCTATGGAATGCAGGGAAAAAATGTTTCTTTCATGTAAGTGGGGGTGGGGAGTTAAGGAAAGAATGCTATTTTTCCCCCTTCAGCAAAGCCTGAAGATAACTCCAAAGTCAATTCCCAAGGCATCTGCTATCCAGTATAATCATGAAAATAAGCAGGTGCCCCAGGACCAAGACAAATTAGGCAGACCAAAAGGAAACCTGACAGTGAATGTTAAAGAAGTCTAATAGAATTGGTTTATCCTTCCTAGTCCTTGTGTGCTTGGGTTTTCTGGGAATCCCGTAGTGTGTGGGTGAAGTTGGCCATCCAGGATGTTTCCTGGGTGTAAGTAAGTTGCTAGCTTCTGTTTAGTCAGTCCCTTAGAATGAGATCTCTTCAAAGGGAAAATGAGAGAGAGAGTGTGTGTGAGAGTGAGACAGACAGAGAGAGACAGAGCAATAAGAAACAGAGAACTATAAAAGAGACACAGAGAAACACAGAGGGAGAGAGACAGGAAAAACGAAAGGTAATAGATGTAGATGACAGACAAGAAACAAATACTGTAGGTTACACTTTCGATTTGGGGAGAAAGTGTAATTTATCACAGCTTTACTTCAATGCTGATGTGTAACCTTCCATAAGAGCACATGCTCCTTCAGGGCAGGAATGGTTCTGATATTGCTTTGTCCTTATATGCTTGGTGTCTAGCACAGTGCCTTTAACATGACAGGTGGCTAATAACTGCTTATGATATTGCATTGGATTTATATCAAATCAGATAAAATATAAAGCACTTTAGCATAGATAAATACTAGCTGCTATTATTGGTAATGTTATTACATTCAAGATAATATAATAAATTATTGCTTATTATTACTATTAATTTATTATTAATAGTAATATTGAATAATATTTAATCAATTAAATTAATATTAAATCTTAAATAATAGTAACAGTATTTAATAATATTAATAATAAATATATAATTATTTTTAAGATAATGTTATGTTAAGAGTTCATTGGTCTCAGGTTTTTAATCCCTACTAAAGGACACTGAGGCTGGGGATCTCTTGATCTGGATAGTGCTGAAATGCAACAGCACTAAAGTCAATCAGGTGTATACATACACTAAGCTGGCACCAATGTGGGAATGGGAGGTGTGGGAGGGGAGGATCAGCTCAGATGGGAATCAGTCTCATGAGTTACTACTGCACTTTTAACCTAGGAAAGATAGGGAGACCCAGTCTCAAAAAAAAGCAAATAAAATCAAGAGGTCATGGGAAACGAGGTAAAAATAAGATATCTCTAGAACCTTTATGAGAGAAAAAATGACTCTGAATTTCCAGGAAATAACAGTTATTTGAAAGAACGCTCATGTAGAAGAAGGATTATCCGTGTTCTGCTTGCCTCCAGAGAGAATAGAACAGACTTTTGCCTCAATAAAAGGAAGGATTTGCTAATATCGTGTCAAGCAATGGAATGGACTGTCTCCTAAGATTGTAAATTCATTATCCCTGGGAGTGTTCAGCCAGAAGTTCTGGAATACTGTAAAATTGACTCATGCATTAAGCAGGCTGTTGGACTGCATTACTTTAAACTCTGAGATTCTCTGATTCTAAGTTCTAAAGAGAGCCCAGGTGCTAGACAAAGGCCAACTGGAGGTAGAGAAGCTAGGTGAAAGATGGATGAGAGCCTGAGGAGCTAGGCTGAATGCAGTGTAGCTAAGCAGGGACAAGGTTCTAAGCAGAAATAAACCACTATCACTGCCTCCTTGGTACCCTGGAGGATTAAGTGTTAGAGGTCTCTGGTAGACCCTCAGGGATCTACCCCGAGGTAGCTTGGTGGTGACAGTCACAAGTGACTGCAGTGTCCTGCTTCACTCTAGGGAGTCCAGATCCACCCTTAAATCTGTGACCCTATGATCTGCCCACAACAGAAAGGCAACTAACACCAGAGCAGAAAATGGTTGTCTTGGGATTCATGGACCACTGGCTATGCTGTTATGTGGACTCTCTTACCTACTCAGAATTCTGAGCTGCTGCTCCTAACCATACCATCCTTCTGGTTAGAAGCATGATGGAATGGAAACAACTCATGACTAGGAGGGAGAAGATTCTGGTATCAAAGCCCAGCTCTGCCACTAACAAGCTGTGTGACCTCAAGCAAATTGATTTACCTTTCTGGGCCTCATCCAGAGATCACTAAAAGCCAAAATTGGCTTTATCGAGAGCTTGGGGAACCAGACTAACCTCATTTTCTTTTTTCACAGTGCTACAAGACTGGCAGATCAGGGAAATACTATAGATAGAGTTTACCTAGATTTTAGCAGATTATCTGACAAAGTCTCTCATGTTATTCTCCCAGGTGAAGAGATTTTGGCTGCATAATGTTAAATAGACTCAGAATTTGTTGGCAGATCTAGACTCACCCCCCAAAAAACTAATAATAGATTAATGTCAACATGGAATGAGATTTCTCATGGAGGACAACAAAGCTGCCCTTGTTATACACACAATCAATCAATTAATTAGTGTGTATATATATTATATATATATGATATACATACAATAATTACTACATATATAAATGGGCATGCATGCCTGTAGTATAGGTATGTGCACATGTATGAACATATATGTACATACTTATAAAGTCTATAGATGACCCCAAACTAGAAGGAGTATCAAATACATTACATGACAAAATGAAAATATCAATATTCAAAAATATCTTGACTAGCCAAAACAATGGATTTAATCTCATAAAATGATATTTAATTCACACAAATGTCTGTCTTACATTTGGATTCAAAAAATGAACTGTACAAGTTCATAGCCAGACACACCAAGTGTTGGGTTAGATGACCTCTGAGGTCCCTCCCTTCCAGTTCCGAGGTTCTGTGAGTCTATGAGAAGGCTAAATCAAATGGGCTACGTATCTATTCTCTTCTCTCTCACTGCTCAGTTGGTTCTCTGCCCCACCACCCTTCCTGCTGTCCAAGTCTGTTGCTTTTCTCCATCACCTAAAAGTGCCAACCATGAATTATACAGAAACAGGAGGGTGGCAAAAAGCAGGTGCAGGTAAAAGAGCAAGGCCATACCAGCTGTTTAGAACCTGGCACCAACCTCCCTCCAGCCCTGCAGTGAGTGGACCCAGGGAAGGGTGAAAAAACATATGCATCTATTTTTAGGGAGAAAAGGAAAGAAGTCTCCAGGCATGGAGCAGAAAGTTTTTCTAGCAGTAGAAATGCAAATCAGACTTTAGAAACAAACAAAAGCCAGACTTCCACTGCTGTGTCAGGCCCATGGAAGGTTTTTCTACTTGGCCGTCGATGCATCAGCATGGCCTCTGGTTTACTCCCTGCTAATAATGAGCTCTCTGTGCTAAGCAAGGTCTCTATGTCTAGTAAATAACAGAGGAGCTACATGCTGGTCTCCAGAATTAAGGCTCCAATGGTGCCAAAGATATGTGATTCCCTCATAGTTAACAGCTCCTCCTCATTTGCAAGCCCTCCATCCACTTGCAGAAGTAAGGTCTGATGCTGAAATGAAAATGCACTGTATGGATACTTTCACCCAGAAATGCCTGGCCTAGGGTACTGTCCAGTCTGAGGCTGCATGTGACCTGGAGACCCCACATTCCCTAGTCCTGGTCCAGACAATTGGCTTATTGGAGTTACGATCCAGTAGGTGGATGACTGACAGGGTATCATTGTTTACCTGTAGGAAGCCCCTCCTCCATACCTTCTATAGGAGTAGCTTTTGAATCCTATAACTATTGCTTAGGTTGCGGTAGGAAAGCCTAGTAACCTTTCTTTCTTCTCACTCTTCCACCAGGGCCTCTCCTTACAACACCCCCACCATCCTTTGGCCACTTGTTAGACAGGAGAGCTGAAGCACCAAAGTTTCTGTAGTTCAGCCCATGTCACAGGCCATTTCAGGAATCAGGGCACCTGTCTAGCCTCCCCTTGGTTTATTCCATTCAAACATCTGCATACTTCCTGAGGAGATAGGGTCAGTAAACTGGGGAGACTAAGAATCAACATGGAGGTGGGAGGTGGAATGTAGAAGACTGGCTGCTGTACATGGAATCAGGAACCTGGGTTCAAATAATATTTCAGACATTGTATAGCTATGTGACTAACCCTGAGATCATTTCTTGACCTCTCTTTGCCTCCGTGTCATCATGCATAAAAAGAAGGGTTTAGAGTCAATGGTCTAAAAGATCTCTTCTAGCTTTAAATGTATGATCTTATATCTTTTACCCTAACCTCCTTAATCCTCCAACACACACACACACACACACACACACACACACAAACACACACACACCACCACCACCACCACCACCAAGAAGAATGTTAGACTTGGAGTCAGATGAGACCCAGGTTCTAATTCTGACAATGACGTTTATGAATGGTGAGACCAAGTGCAAGTCACTTAACCTCTCAAGGCTTAGGTACCTCATCTATAAAAACTGGATAACATCATACCCCCACAGGATTATTATGACGTTCTAGTGAGATGTTATACACAAAGTACTACATGAACCTTAAACTACCTATATAAATGTCAACTGTGTCACACACATGCACATGGGAGCACACACACAAATACATACACCTAAGAGGCATCATCTGAAACCTCATTACTACTCTACATCCAAGATAAATTTCAGCAAGAGAGAGACACCAGCTGGATATTGGAAAGAACTCTTTGACTGTGAACAGCGAGATATCAACATATTATTCAGGACATCTCTGGGATGACTGCCCCTCTCTAGCTGACCCCCTTGATGTCCAAAAGCTCATCCGATATGCAAACAATCTTATTTCAATTCAATGTGTTTTTACCCTACCTATTCATTGAAATAGCACTTCTATAAGTGCCTGAGCATGTAACAGAGGACTAAATATTCTTTGGGGCTGGTGGTGAAAACTCTACAGAATCCTTCTGATAGAAAGGGTTGGTCACTTTGTCTGCTTCTCTTAAAATCATCAGTCTGCTTGTGGCCCTTTCCCCCATCCTGGATGTGGTCTCATATCCTTCCATGGATTACTACAGCTGAGGAATCTTTGGGAGCAGCCAGTTTCACTTGGCTCCTCTTTGTGAATGCTGTTCCAGTCAAACTGGACAATGAGCTGTTTGCTGATTCTCTCCTACCTTTCCAGATACATTTCCAGATACTCAGAACATTTGCACAGGCCATGTTCTGTGCCTGGGATGCACTCCTCCTCTTTTCCTATTAAAAAACCTTCTTTTCCTTCAAGACTTAGTTCAGGAGTCAACTTCTCCATGAAACGTTCCTTGTTTCCCCAGCTCAAAACATTCTTTCCCTAAACTGCTCCTAAAGGACTATCTGTATCTCCCCTTTGACCTTCTCACACTTTACCTTGCAGTAGATTTAATATTTTTACATGTTATTCCCTGCTCGTAAATTTTTTAAAAAGTGAGGCTGTTTTTCAACCCTGTCTCCTCAGCACCCAGCACAGTACTTTACATACAATGGACACTAAATAAATTTCACAGCTATTGACTTTGGCTTGTTCCCACCATTTTTATTGATGTATACATTTTTTTGTTTTTATATCACTTTTATCTTCAAATATAACACTACTCTTACCCTTGACCCAGTAAGCCAACTTTGCAACAAAGGATAAAAAATAATCAGAGTTAAAAAAAAAAAAAGCAGCCTAGCAAAACCAACCAAAGAATCACATGGCATATGGAATATTTCCATAGTCCCTCACCTCTGCAAAGAAGGAAAGGCGTTACATTTTCTCAACTCTTTTCCAGGGTCATCTGGTCATTATAATTATACAGGCGTTGGTTTCTATTTTGTTTCTGTCGTCCTTTTTGCTCAGGTTGTTATAGTCAGTGCACATATTGTTTTTCTGGTTCTACTTTCTTCATTCTGCACCCATTCATATAAGTTTTCCAATGCTTCTCTGAATTGTGCTTATTGTGTCTCACAGTACAGTGATACTCCATTAAACTGAGGAGCCACCATTTGTTTAGCCCTTTCCTAATTGATGGAAATCTATGTAGCTGCTAGCTCTCTGCTGCCACTGCAGCTGATGTAGGTGATTAAGGAGGAGGGAGGGCCATGATCTCCAGACTGCTGTTCTGGGGTTCTTTCTCCAGCACCCCTGCTGCTCCCCCCTTGTCTTTTCCTCCTTTCCTCTAAGTCAACTTCTGAGTCTTTGTAAATCAGACTTTTTACATATTTGCCTCTATAGGTGACATGGCTCCACAAAATGGGATGAAGTACATTTCTACCTAGGCAGAAGGATGGTCATCACAGGAATGTCGAAGAATGGTAACACGGACCCAGACCCTCAAAGACCTCAAAACGTAGTAGAGAGAAACAAGACTCACCGCCCCATTAAGCAGCCATGGAACTGTTTCAACACGATATAGAAACATATGAATAATAGTGGGATAGTAACTGTCAGTAGGAGCCAAAAAGAGTTGGGGGTGGTGGTAAAGGATAATAATAGGTAGCATTTATGCCATGCCTTAAGATTTTCAAAATATCTTACAAAAATTATGTCATTTGATCTTTGCACCAACCCTGGAGGTGGATGCTATTATTGTTACGTCCATTTTACAGAAAAAGAAACTAAGAAAGAGGTGAAGTAACTTGCTCAAGGTCACTGGAACTCGAGTCCTCCCCAATTTAGCCCAAGTGCTCTATTCACTGGAATGACATGCATAGACTTTGGGAAGGCTTCACAAGGAAAGTGCCCCACTAGATTTTTCAAGGAAATGTGGGATTTGCAAAATAAGTTAAAAAAAAGCAATAGCAGAGAGAGAATATTCAGTGCACCTACTGCATCCTGCTAACTGCTAAAGTTAGCACTTTTATAAAACGTCTTTCACCTGTAAGTGGTCACAGGAACACAAGGGATCGAGAAAATTTTGTCTAGTCCAACTGAGGATTAGCTACTTTTGGTCACCTTCCTGACTAAATCCTAAATTCAATGAGACATCTACCTTACAAAACCCCACCTCCTATTCATCATCTGTCTCATCAATGCTTTGGGATGTGTAGATATGGATGGAGGTGGGGATGTGGTCATATATTATACCCCCAATGCATCTGATCATGTCACTCACACGTCTCCCATCCTCTTTTCCATTCCTATTTCACTAGACAATTAAGCACATATGAGCAAGTTTAGACTCCCCGAAGGAAGGAAGGAAGGAAGGAAGGAAGGAAGGAAGGAAGGAAGGAAGGAAGGAAGGAAGAATGATACATACACACACATACACACACACAAGGAAGCCCATTCCAGTAAAAAACATATTCGGGACCCTGGATGTTCACTAAGTTTAATTACTTATGTATAACTCTCCCCAGAAGTAGGGGATATGCAAGATAGCCTGTAGCAGTCCTTTCTAACTCAAAACTTTAGTGCTTTTTCCTGCATGCTGGTATTTTCCCTTATACCACAGACATTCCCAAGAACTGGCTTCCACTTCCTCTCCCTGCTCATCAGTTGTCAGAGCAGCAAGCAGAGACTGAGCTCTACTTAGCAAACCAGGGTGCCAAGGGCAGAGACCACGTCCTCTGCCCGTTCCCTACAGCACTTTCTGACATGTTCGGTCAATGTGCAATCCATCTATCAATCTCAGCCCATGCCCACACCCCCCCTCCACAGAGGAGTGGACAGATATCCCAGAGTCTCCTTAACAACTGAGCAGATCTCCTCTGACTCCCCACAATGACAGCTTCCCAGAGAAGAGACTTCTCCCCCACTCTCACTGGTCACTGATCATGGGGTTAGTTCCTTCCTGGGCATCCTTAAGCAGAAGAAACAATCAAAGAGTAACTCTCTGCTCTCTGGGCCAGCTTTCCCTTCCCAAAAGGGTGAGGAAGAGACCATGGGTTACAATGGAAAAACCCTTGACTCTAGAAACAGATGATGTGATTTCAAATTTCACCTCTAATGCTTACTGCATCTATGCTTTTGGCAAAACATTTAACTTACCTGGGCTTCATTTGCTCATCAGTAAACTGAGGGGACAGGACCAGAGCACTGCTGAGGCCCCTTCCAACTCAAGTTCTGTGAGCCTTCCTTAGGCACTCCCCAGGAGGACATCAGGCTGTTTATGACTTTGAACAAGTCATTTCCTCTTCCTATTGCTCAGTTTTCCCATCTATAAAATGACAGGATTGGGCTAGGCAATATTTAATATTCCTTACAGTTCTAATGGTCTATAACTGGTCCCTCTTCCAAGAGACATTGTAAACAATGGCCAGAGCCCCTGGACATCCTATCCAGTAACCTGCTCTCTTCGGAATGTTCCAGTCTGTCTTCAGGAGGTCTAAATATCTACCTATTTCTGAGTGACAGCTGGTTGGCATGCTCAGCTCCCCATTTGTTCAGAGATTTCCCTTGTTTTTACCTGTTGCTGCCACTGGCTCTCTTATAGCTGCTTGGTTTTCCTGCCAGCCATCTTTTTCCACATTTAAGGTGTGATCTGAGTCTCTTATTATTCTCAGACTCTCCTCGATGTTTATCCACAGATTGGCTGAAGGGAGAAGAGAGACCCCCAGGCCTTCATGTGCAGCACTCAGAGTGGAGTGTTGGCGACTGGCTTCATTCTGCACCCTTGAATCTCCCTAGAGCATTCTCCTTTAAAAACAAAATCAGAAACAAAAAACACAACCATCTGTAATTTTACATTTCTCAGTCTGCACCCTGGTCCTTTCTTTTTAATCCTCCCTTTCCACATATTGCTGTTTATGACCATCTGGGTCCACTGCCTCTACCCCATGGAAACATGTTCCTTCTAACCTGGAAATAGCCAAGAAACACAGGGGAGTCCCAAGTTTCATCCAGCACAGAGAAGCTAGAACACAGTAAGATGAAGTTGCCTCACTGGTAAAAATAAACTACAGGCTGAACAGAGTCAGATATCAAGTCCACCCTGATGCAGAGTATGAGCACCCCGGCTGACATTCGCAATGGGAATATGTGTGTTGGAGTACAAGTATACTTACTAGTGGAAGAGACGTCCAATTGGCGCAACAAATTGTGTGAAATTGAATCATTGTCCCAATGACTTCCACTGTAATCTGAGAGATGCACTCCCAAAGACAGGTAGTAAAGAAAAAGATATTTGGCCCCAAGCAAAAAATAACTGCTGTGTAGAGATCAGAATTCTCTGCAGTGATGGTAATTGGGACTGGTGCAAACAATCCATCTTACATCCCTCTGCTTGGGTCTGAGTGCTCTAACACCTGGTAAGCAGTGGACTGTCAATCTCCCTAGACATAGGGGCTTTATGTCTAGGGTCCCTGGACCTGGATACATGGAGAGATTCCTAGGGATCCATGAACTTGAATAGGAAAAAAATTACAAGGAGGCAAAAGTTCACTGAAGAAAATAATTTCTTCAAAATTAGAATAGAGCAAATTGAAGCTAATTACTTTATGAAAAATCAAAATTATAAAACAGAACCAAAAGAGAGAAAAATAGAAAACAATGTGAAATTTCTCATTGGAAAAACCACTGACCTGGAAAATAGATCCAGGAGAGATAATTTAAAAATTATTGAACTACATGAAAGCCATGATCAAAAAAAGAGCCTAGACATCATATTTTAAGAAATTATCAAGAAAAACTGCCCTGATGTTCTAGAACCATAAGGCAAAATAGAAATTGAAAGAATTCACTATCACCTCTGGAAAGAGATCTGAAAAGGAAAACTCCTAGGAATATTGTAGCCAAATTCCACAGTTCCCAGGTCAAGGAGAAAATACTGCAAGCAGCCAGAAAGCAGCAATTCAAGTATTGTGGAAAGGCATCTTTATTTTCACTAACCTGTAACTGAAATTTAGCATTTCCTTCAATTATTTTAAAACATTATCCTAAGAAAGGTTCCATAAGCTTCACAAGCATCACAAAGGGATCCATGACCCCATAAAGGTTAAGAAACCCTGGTCTAGGGAAAAATCTATAGCCTGTCTGTCACACACGAGGAAAAGCATCATCAGAAGCTCCAGATGCCACCCCACCATCCCTGACTACAGAAATTCCTAAACTGAGGCTTCTTGCCCTGCTCAATGTAGCAGAAGCTCATACTCTTTCATTTTTAGGTTCAGACATTCATAGATTTGTCATTATGACAGCTCATCTTTCTACAGACCTTCATGGTTTACAAAGCACTTTTCTCCTACTCGTTCTGTGAGGTAGGTAGACAGCGTAAATTGTTTTACTCCCAGTTCAGTTGGTTGGTTGGTTGGCTGTTGTCCTTCATTCTTGAAGAGGACCAAAATGACATCACCATGATAAAGTGAAATTTCAGTGTGTCTGACTGTGGCTGATCAGACCAACATGAGCTCAGAATGCTCTACCACAGGTTGGGCAAAGATAGTCTGGGTGAATATTTGGAGTGTATATTACTTTGTTCTGTCTCAATTCTGCTTTCCTCATAGAGCACAGCACAGCACCCTTTTTTTTCTCCCAGTTTACTGAGAAGGTAAAGTGATTTGCCAAGGACTTGAGATTTGGAAGACCAGTACCTTTCTACTGCAACAGAACTTAGAAGTGACAGATCTCCAAGGTCATCTAATCTCTTCCCTCTACCCATTTGACAAATGAAGAAACTGAGGCCTAGAAAGGTGAAGTAAATGTTTAAGGCCACTCAACAAAGGAGGTCCTTAGAGTTCTAATAATTGTACTCTGCTGCCAAGAGTTCTCCTTCTCTCATTCAGTGATGAGATGCTTGTTTCTTTGCCTCCATCTCCTGTCCCTAACACTTTTCTCCTTCTTCCTAAGACTGATCTGTAACCCAGACTTTCATTACACATTGTTTTCTTTCCTTTCTATTCAGACTTTACTTTAACATCAGTGCATCTGAATTGTACGCTGAGGATGATGAACTGTGGTATTTCTGCCCAGAAACAAGCACCCTAACTGCATCTCCTGCTTCTGCCTGACCTTAGTTAGGAGGGAATGTTTTGTTCATCGAGTTGTCTTGCTTCCCCAGGAGGTTTGTACATCACTTGGTAAGGTTGACAGGGTTTGCTGTGGACACCTAGGCTTAGTCAACACTTCCACACGCATTATTATTATCTCAATAATAGGGAGAAAGGTGTTATACTCAGAGTCAAGAGGCCTAGGAGTCAAGGCCTGACTCCATCACTTAGGTCAATCATGGCTCCTCTCTGACTTCCTCCTGCCTCTCTCATTTCACTTAGCCTCAGTTGCCCCATGCGTAAAATAGGGGAGGGAGAGAGAAAGAGAAGTATAATAATGTAGGTGGTATGGTAAAGTGGAAAGTGCATTGGATTTGGAGCCAATTCTGGCTCTGTTATTTATTAATTCTGTGATCTTGTTTAAGACTCTGGACTTTCAACTCACTGCTCTCCTACTGGATCCAAAATTATGATCTACCTGCCCTACAGGGTTTTGGGGAGGACCAAATGAGATAAAACATGCAAGGTATTTTGTAAGCAGAAAGCTCCTTAACATAAGCAATTATCATTATTGTGGGCTAACCTAGCAGGCAGCTGGGTGGTACAGTGGATAGAACACCACACCTAGAATCAAGACTTGAGTAATGCCTCAAGAGGGGCAGCTGGGTGGTGCAGTGGATAGAGATAAAACATGCAAGGTATTTTGTAAGCAGAAAGCTCCTTAACATAAGCAATTATCATTATTGTGGGCTAACCTAGCAGGCAGCTGGGTGGTGCAGTGGATAGAACACCACACCTAGAATCAAGACTTGAGTAATGCCTCAAGAGGAGCAGCTAGGTGGTACAGTGGATAGAGTACCAGTGCAGGAGTCAGGAGGACCTGAGTTCAGATCTCACCTCAGACAATTGATACTCACTAGCTGTATGACTTTGGGCAAGTCACTTAACCCCAATTGTCTCATCCTAGGTCACCTCCAGTCATCCTGATGAATATGTGGTCACTGAATTCAGATGGCTCTGGAGGAGAAGTGAGGCTGGTGACCTGTGCACAGCCCTCCCTCACTCAGAACAAAGTCAAATGCAGGTCATGTCATCATTTCTCTGATGGCATGGTCTTCTTTGGCAACGGAGGATGAACACACACTACCTCAAGACACTAATTAGCTTTGTGATCCTGAGCAAGTCCTTTAAACTCTGTTTGCCTCAGTTTCTTCAACTGTAAAAGGGGAATGATAGTAGCACCTACCTTACAGGGTTATGGGCAGATCAAATGAGATAATATTGATAAAGGGCTTAGCACAGTTCCTAGCATGTAATGGGCTCTAGATAAATGTTTATTCCCTTTCAGAAAATGGAGGCTGAGATAAGAAAAAAGATTCCAGGCATGGAGGACAGTGAGTGAAGAGACACGGTGAGATGAGACAGAATGTTCTAAGCAAGAAATAGCAAGCAAGGTAATGTAGCCAGAATGTGGAGTTTGTGGAGGGGGAAGAGAGGGCAAGAAATTGGAAAGAAAGGAAGAGGATACTATAAAAAGCTTCAGATACCACATAAAGGAGTTTATATTTGATCCTAGAAGTAACAGGGAACTTTTAGAACTCATCAATCAGGGGAATAATGTGGATAATTGATTGAAGGGAGGAGAGACTTAAGTTAGAAAGACCAGATAGAAGCTATTACAAGGGTCTGGGTGAGAAGGAATGACCAAGTGAACTAGCAGAACAGCGGAGTGGAGAGAAGGGCATATACATTAGAGATGTTATAAAGGAGTAATAGCAACCACAATAACTAACATTTACATAGTACCTACTGCGTGCTAAGTGGTTTACAAATATCATCTCATTTGATCCTCACAGCAACTTTGGGAGATTGGAGTTTTAATTATCCCCATTTTACAGTTGAGAAAACAGAGACAATCCAGGGTTACATGACTTGCTCAGGGTCACACAGTATCTGAGGTGAGATCTGAACCCAGGGTGTTATTGACTTTAGGCCAAGCATTCTATTACTGTACCACCTAGAAAGTTTTGGCAATGGACAAAGATTGGACATGTGGAGTGAGTGGCAGTGAGGAATTAAGGATGACACCAGGATTGTGGATCTGGGTGACTAGGAGGATAATAGCATTTGGATGAAAGTTCAGAGAAGGGGAGAATTTGGGGAGACAAAAACAGTCTCACGTTCTCCTGGAAACTTTCTTTTTCTCCAGCCTGGTGATTCACTACTGTTAATGAGATTAAAGATCTCCCCCACTCATTAATGGGCCTACCCATTAAGCGGGGTTTGATTAGGGGAGATTTGTAGGAAGGCCCACACCTTTTGTTAATGAGGCACTAGTTCTCCAGCGTTGTGATGGCCTCTGACTCTAAAAAGTATATAAATATTTTGAGGGGAGGTTTTACTTTGGGGCTCACTCATTAGAAGTGTTTGTTTGGCCAGATGAGATTCTGAGCAGCCACTAAGAAGCCCCCTGACTTTGAAAACCCAAATGTTGGTGCTTCTCTCTCTGGTAACTATGTGTATATGGTCAGACAGTTACCTGTCTGTTGATCTGTAATGTATGATCTGACAGTTGGAAGCCTTGTCTGTTGGTTGATCTTTGTCTCTCTGTATTTTCTCTGAAGTTCAGGGTACTGACTTTCTCCCCTGAACTAAATGAATGATATATGTACTTGATTAAAGTGATTGTTGACCCCTCAAAAGTTGCTTTCCTTTTAGAAAAGCAGATCTAAGAACCTGTACGGCAGGCCCTCCTGCGTATGCTGGGGTGTGTGCTGATACAACTACCTATGTGATCTGAAGAAAATCACTACCCCTCCCAGAGTCTCAGTTTCCCCACTGGTAAAAAGAAAGATGACACCTAAGGTCCCTTCTGCCTGTAACTCCAATGGCCCTATGATTTACTATTCTGCCCATATTACTGCTCTAGGTTCCCTCCCTAAGTATTCAAGAGCGCATTTTCTAAGACATAACCTGCTTGGGCGGGTGGGGGGGGGCGGGGAATGGCGTCCCATGGAGCAGCCCCCCTTGCAGCCACAGATTCTCTTGTTTGGCAGTCAGCTTGTTGACTCCGTTTCACTCTGTCGCATTTATCCTGCTAATGAGAGCTTTCTCACTTCTCTAACAAGGTTCCTCCCACAGAGCAAGGTTCAGTAACAAAATCTTTTTTTTTTTTAATCCAATACATTAAGCCTGGATTCTAGCACATGAGCAGGCCCAGGGGGAACACCTGCATTTACCAAATAGCAGGCAGTGACTTTATTTTAATTAAAAAAAATAATGATGATGAGCTAATGTAATCTTTGGTGCCTCCCTAGGAAGACAGATTTTCTGATTTTCCACGTAAGGAGTTCCTTGAAGGAAAAGTCAAGAGAGTGTCTGAGTGTAACAGGGCAAGAGATGGATATTAATGGCTAACAAGGAGCCAGAATTCTTCTCTGATTACCCTCCCCAGCTCAGATCGCCTCTGGATTCTCAGTGCTCACATGCCCAATTTGCCCTAAATTCCATTTGCACTTCTTGGTACGTCATCTTTTTGGTGAAAGCCTTTTCATATATGAGTTTCTTGTGTCCCTAGCTAGATTCCAGGCTTCCCCAAAGGTGGGAAGCAGACCTTTATTCCTTGATATTCCCCTCCCCCTTTCTACCTCCTTGACAGAATTCAGCCCACAGAAGGAACAAAAGGCATGAGGTTGGAGTATTTCCCCATCTTAACTAAACCACATCATGGAAGTTCTCAGTCCTTAGAGGCTGATAGGAGAGGGATGAGATCTCCGGTATTATAAAGTTATACCAAGGAATCCTAGTTTAATGTCTGAGACAAAACCAAGTACTCCCACCCAGCAATTCAGCAGGAAGAGCAATGGATTTGGAGTCAGAGGTGGTTGTGGTCAAGTCATCTCAATCATATCTGACTCTTCACAGCCTCATTTGGGGCTTTCTTGGCAAAGATCCTAGAGTAGTCTGGCATTTCCTTCTCTGGCTCACTTTACTGATGAGAAAACTGAGGCAAACAAGTTAAGTGATTTGCCTAGGGTTACACAGTTAGCAAGTGTCTGAGGCCAGATTTGAACTCAGGCCCTCCTGACTCCAGGCTGGCACTCTATTCACTGCACCATCTAGCCACCTTTGGAGTCAGAAGACCTGGGTTCAAATCCCAGCTCTGTCACTTACTCTCTGTGTGACCTTGGACAGGATACCTAGCCTCCTGGATGCAAGTTTCCTCATATTAAAATGAGTAGGTTATATTAGATGACTCCTGAGGCCACTTTCAGCTCTAAACTGATTATCTCAAGACTCCATGCTTCTGTGTACTTATATGTCGTACCCACAGCTGGCAGGCATAAAGCTCTTAGCATGGCAGCCCCTATGAGTCAGGGAGAACCCTGGGATGAACATCATTTAATAGGTTGGAAAAGTGAGTTTTCTAAAACAGAGTATGTTGGTGCCCAAGTCAGGACTAGGACCTAGTTTTCTGGATTCCCCCAACATCAAACTAATGCTCTTTGTTAAAAATAAATTGTTAATTGATGACTTTTCTTGTTATCGTTGCTTTTAAATTAGTAATCCCAATGTTCCTGTCAACACTGGCATCTTCCATGAGAATATTTGTAAAAGTGCTTGACAAATAGTAGGTACTTGATAAATGCTTATTCCTCCAAGTCCCCCCCTCTATTTCCTGCCTTATATCCACCTACCTTGGTCCATAAAACCTCCCCAGGACACTGCTATCAGTTACCCTTGCACATGACTGTCAAAGTTAATAGAAAGAGCACCGGCTACAAAGTCAGAGAACTTGGGTTCATTATGCCTCTGATACTTACTCCCAAGCCTCAGTTTCTGCATCTGTAAAATGAGAGGATGGGACTCTAGATGAACTCTGAGCTCCCTTCCAGCCCTGCATCTGGGTAGTAGAACAGTAAGAACAGAACAGAAAACACCGGAACCTCCATACCCCTCTCAAAAACCTCCCTTCCAGCCCTGCACCTTGGTGGAAAGGGGCTATCTGGGTAATGGAACAGAAAGAACAGAACAGAAAGCACCAGAACCTCCATACCCCCTCTCAAAAAACCTACCCCAAGTGTGCCACACAGCCAAGGAAAATCAGAATGAGGTAGTAGCAAGGGCAATGCAGAATCAGGAGACCTAGGTTCAAATTCTGACTCTAATACAAGTCGGTTGCTTTCACTGAACTTCAGTTTCCTAACCTACAAAACAGGGCTAATAAATATTTATACTATTGACCTTTAAGGGTTTTGTGAATATTAAAGTAGACTGTAAAAATGTAGACTTTCATTAAGTTATATTATATTATTTTTATTGCATGCCCAGGTGGCTAGGATAGAGTGCCAAGCCTGGAGTCAGGAAGACTCATCTGGCCTTGGATATTTTCTAGCTGTGAGACCCTGGGCTTGTCACTTAACCCTGCATGCCTCAGTTTCCCCATCTGTAAAATGAGCTAGAGAAGCAAATGATCAACCACTCCAATATCGCTGCCAAGAAAACCCGAAATGGGATCAGGAAAAGTCAGACATGACTGAAAAACAACTGAACAACAATTATATTATTTATAAATTAACTATAGAAATGTGCATTTTTATTTCAACCATGAGAAAGGCAGCCAGGCTGGGGTATGGCCCCAGGAGTCCTAGGTATGCATCTGCACTGGCTTCATTTCATGGCAAGATCCTTTCCATTAATGAATGAGTGAAAAAGCATTTATGGGCAGCTTACTAACCATGTGCTATACATTCTAGAGACACAAATACAAAAGCAAAGTGCCTTCCCTCAAGGAGTTTACACCCTATTGGGGGAGATAATAATACACATGGGAAATGCTGGCCATGGAGGGACAATGTTATCTGGAATGACACAGGGATGGTGAGTGGAACTATAAGGAAATATTCTGAAAAAACCAATGTAAACAGAAAGGACCAAAAAAAAACAAATTTGAATGCTATGTAATCATAATGACCAAGAAACTTGGTTTTACAGAAAAGATAGAAAATTCACCTCTCTTCTTTCTGTGCAGACATGGTAGACTGTGGGCATAGAATGAATACCACATTTCCTATCAGACTTAGTTGATAAGTTATTTGGTTTGTTAACCTGCTTCTTCTCTCTTTTCTGTTCTTTGTTATAAGGTATTATAAGGGAGACACGAGGAATATAGATAGAAATAAATGGAATTGAATGTAAAAACAAATAATATCAATAATTTTTAAAAGAACAAATTGTGACACGTGAATGGAGTACTATGCTATAGGCAATGATGAATAAGATAATCACAGAGAAGCATGGAAAGGCCTGCTTGAACTGATGCAAAGTGAAATTGGTGGGGCCAAGAAAATACAATGACTATAAAGCAAGTAGAAAAAACAACCACAAACAAGGGAAAGTTAAGGCTGCAAAAATGTGAAAGAGCAGAACACGGCTCCAGTAAAGATTTCTAAGAAGACACTCCCCACATGAACCCTGTGGAAAGGAGGGAGGTTCATAGGTGTCCTATATTGTGTATATTTTCAGCCTTTTTAGCTGTATCAATGAATTTTCTTCTCTTTCTTTCCTTTTCTTTTTTCTTTAAAAATATGACTTGTTACATGGGAAGATTCTCCAAGAAGATGAGAGAAGAATACTAGGGGGAATTGTGATGTAAAAAGCAAGGAATCAATAAAAAGTTTTTAAGTAAAAGAATATTCATGAAGAAACTTACAAGGTAATTAGAAAATCCATCATTCATCCTTAAACATTCTTCAAATAAAAAGAAGCTATTAGTTGTGAATCCAGTGAGACAGATCAAAATTTGATTATGAGCTTTTAAAATTTGAACCATACAAACTTCAGATCAGTCCAGCCAATCCGCTTAATTCCTTTAATATTGGATGGGCTAGTCTACCCAATCATGAAGTTTGGTTTGGCAATTCTTTCTATCACTGCTTCTACAAGTATGTTCTTGTCCCCCATTAGATTAGGAGCTTAAAAGTGAGATAGGATGGGGAGGGAAGCACTGGTCCTGTCTCTTTCTTCCAAGGTATACTGCCATACTGTCACACACACACACACACACACACACACACACACACACACACACACACACACACACACACCCATGCACAAAATCAGATAATGTAGTGCATTTCAATGAATGTCTAGTGGATTGCAAAAGAGACATGAGACATGGTTCCTGTCTTCAGGGAGCTTATAGTCCCAATGGGGAGGAAAAATATTCAGTGGAATCATTAGTTAATACTACAAGCTAGTTTGTGGCTTTGCAAAATGGTACATATAGTAAGCCAGAGAACCTAGGAGGCAGTGCTGAAAAAGAGAGTTTCTGACATGACCAATAAAAATGCCCAGAACTTATGATGAAAGGTGCTGCCCATCTCCACAGAAAGGACTGGTAGAGCCTGAATGCAGATCGAAGATACTTTTTCTTTATTATTTTTTTTGGGGGGGAGGGTTGTCTGTGTTTTCTTTCATGGCATGACTTACATGGAAATGTGTTTTGCATGACTACACATATATAAGCTATGTCACATGGTTTCCTTCTCAACCAGGGGAGAAGAGGAGAGATGGAGCTTGGAACTCAAAATTTGAAACTGTTTTTACATGTAATGGGGAGTGGGGTGTGAATAAAATATCAAAAAAAAAAAAAAAAGAAAATACTCAGTATCTGAAGATGAAATTTTGAGTGTAAAGAACAATAAAGGAGTAAGTGTCCTCGGATGGCCGAGTATGTGGATGAGAGAAGGTGTAAGAAGACTCAAAAGGCAGGAAAGGAAAAAGTTCTAAAAAGCTTTAAAATCCAAACAGAATTTTATATTTGATTCTAAAGGCAATAGGGAGCCATTGGAGTTTATTGGATAGGGGAAAGGGAATTGTGACATGGTCAGGTTCAACAAAGCAAAGAGAAGATTCCAAGGAGAAAAGCAGAAACAAAGGTTACATAGGCCAGAGAAGAGCATGGGCAGTGTTCAAGGAGACCAGGCTGGGTGGAGTTACTGAAGGAGAGTTAGATCATTAGTTTGGGGATAAATTCCAGAGGATCTTGAACTGCCAACTTACACTTTGGATTTTAACCAATATAGAATGAGAATCCATCTTGGCATCTCTCCCTAAGGCACTAGATCAGAGGTGGGAAACCTGCGGCCTCGAGGTCACATATGGCCCTCTAGGTCCTCAAGTGCAGGCTTTTGACTGAATCCAAACTCCACAAAATAAATCGCCTTAATAAAAGGATTTGTTCTGTAAAATTTGGACTCAGTCAAAAGGTCACACTCGAGGACCTAGAAAGCCACAGGTGTTCTCAAGACTGCAAGTTTCCCGCCCCCTGTACTAGATTCTTCATATTTCTCCATTCAAGGCCCATTCATCCCTACCTTTTGTTTTCTTAACTCATTCATGACAAATCAGCACCCTTAATCTCATGTTGATTCATTATTTTTCTAACCTTTGGTGTGAAATCATATAAAGGGCCTTTAGAAATTCTAAACAGATTATCACTAGAGCTTCCCTTTAATTTATGGTTAACTACATTTAACACATGTGAAGAATTCTATAATCAGATTGTGTTCTGGCAAGGTTTGCTGTGGCACAAAGTTAGTTTGAAAAATTTGGTCCATCTACCCTTTATTATAGATCCTATTTGTTTACCCAAAATAGAAAGATTTCCTGGTATCTATGTCCTACGTTCCTCCTAGGTCATTCCTAGGAAAGATAGTAACACGCCATTCTTCTAATGTGATGGCCACATATAATCACAGACTGATCTGCACAACGGAACTCCAGAAGACATTGAGGCCTTTTACCAGGTAGAATCTGAGGCTGCTCAGCAGATAGTCCCTGGACTTGCCACCTGACCTTGTCACTCTGCAGAATATCCCTCCCTCAACCTGCTGGCTCCCATGTGTTTCTTCCCCACTTTCGTTCCAAACCAACAGGACCATCTTCCCCAACTGGATAAATAACAGCTGCTTGGCCGGACACCTGGATCCTTCCTACCTTCCTAATGCCAAGCTTTGCCTGATGAGCTTGTCACACTTCAAGGGCATGAGAGAGTCAGTGCTTCTGTCTGCCAGTGTGTTCCTCTGCCTCATCCCCCACACGGAACTTCTCTTCCTCAGTGCTGGAAATGTGGCAGCCCAAGGATGGCAGGGTCAGTGCTTCTATTTATTTAAATTGTTTATTTCTTCAATTAACAAAAGTCAACTTTCCCACTGTACCCCAACCACTGAAAACAAACAAACCTTTGTAACACAGAAGCATCGTCAAGCAAAACCAGTTCCCACAGTGGCCACAGTGGCCATGGCCATAAATAAGTTTCTCATTCTGCACCCTGTGTTAATCACCTCCGTCAGGAGGTAGGTAGCAGGCTTCATCGATGCTTCCCTGGAATCATAGCTGGTCCTCGCTTTAATCAGAGCTCTTAAGTTTCTCGAAGTTGTTTGTTTTTAGTGTAGTTGTTTCTGTATAAATTGTTCTCTTGACTGCTCATTTCCCTCCTCCTCCATTCATCACTGCTTCTACTTTTCAGTACCCCATCCTCAGAGTGATACTTTCCTTCCCCAGTGTTGGAGATATGCCAACTGGAACTGGGGTAGAGTAAGATGGGAAGGAGAAGCAGCCCATACTCAGCATTAATGATCTCTATATCAAGGATATCCTGGACCTCACTTGGCTTTCATCCCTGGGGAGTCTGAAAACAGACACTAAGAGATTTCCAATTTTGCCACCACCAATAGGATGGACGACAGGAACCTGGACCAAACCCACTGACAGCAGATGGTCTTCCCTGGGGCCTGTCTCTGTGCTAGGGTTCTCAGTATTTAAAGTTTGGGAAGAGACAACTCTCAGCATTTATCCAAAAAAGGCTCAGCCTCCTCCTGCTGGCATTATGGTGCTGTTTCCGCTTTTCCTAGTGTCACAGGGTACAGGTAGAATGAGATCTTGGCAGTGCTACTGGCCCACTGTCAAGGGAGGGCCAATGTCACCACCATGAGGTTATCTCAGAGCTCAAATGAAACGCAGACACCATCTAGACCAACCTGTACCTGCACAGAAATCCCCAAGCGACTTCCCTGCCTTTGTGAAAGCCTCCAGTAAAGGGCGACTTTACCACCTCCTACGTTGGCCCATTCTGCTTGTAGAAGGGTTTAATTGTTAAGAAGTTTTGCCTTATATTGGACCTAAAAATACCTCTTCATTAATTCTACCCATTGCTTTTAGTTCTGCCCTCTGGGATCAAGCAAAACAAGATTAATTCTGTTTCACTAGACATTCCTTTAAATATTCAAAGGCAATAACCTCAGTCTTCTCCTTTTCCAGGGAAATTATTCCCACTTCCCTCAATTTATACTCATGAGGCTTTGCTTCCAGTTCCCTTTGCATTCACATCACCCTCCTCTGGGTGCTCTCCAATGAATCAATATCCTTCCTAAAATGTGGCAACCAGAACCGAAAACAATATGTAAGCCTTGACTGACACCACCTCCCTCCGCTTACTCTACTTTGCATCCGCCGCTTTGTCTGGATTCAGCTACAAAGAACAAGATTCCTGCCCCTTGGTGTCCCCTGAACCTGCTTCCCTGCCCTCTCCCTCATTAGATTATAAGTGCCTTCAGGGCAGAGACTGTCTCTCTTTATTGATCGTATTTCTAGTGCTTAGTTAGCCCAGTGCCTAGCACACAGTAGGTGCTTAATAAATGTTTATTGGATTGTATTGGATTAGAAATGGTCTATCTAACCTAGATTACTATCAGCTAGAAATTATCACCTCCTTCCTTTTTGAACCCTGGCTCTCTTAATGTAGCCTAATGTTGCACTGGCCTTTTGACCTGCCATGTCATAAGCAGCTGTGTTGATTTTTTTTCACAGAAGTAACTATGTCTAGTTGTGGATTTTTTTTTTAAATCCAAGTATAGACAGTTACACTTATCCCAATTAATTTCTTTAAAATAAATCATTTTATTCCCACCAAATTCAGCCCCTCTGTTCTTGTCCCTTGGGATGTTTTTGGAACTGGACCCTGTGCTAAACACTTAACAATGGCTATCTCATTGGATCATCACGACAACACTGGGAGATGGGTGCTATTATTATCCTCATGTTACAGAGGAGGAAACTGAGGCAGGCAGAGGTTAAATGACTTGCCCAGGGTCACACACAGCTCCTAAGTGTCTGAGGTCACATTTGAACTCAAGTCTTACATCTGGTATCATTCAACAAGTTCGGAAACTAACCAAGCATCCTACTGTCTGGTCCACAGGGGTAACATGACAGATTCTGTCAAGTGCTTTGGTGAAATACATTTCTACTCTGTTTATCATATGAACCCAATCTATTTTCTAGTAAATCTATCAAAAATGAAGTGAGGTTAGTCAGCCATGACCTAGTCTGGAATAGGCAATCGTTTCTTTCCTAGATTTTCATGAACCATCCCTGTAATAATATGTTTTAGAATTGGGTCTATGTTTTAGCCATTGGCAACAAGATCATTAGACCACAATTTGAATACTTTACCCAATAAATGCTCATTTCCTTCCTTTTTCCCTTCACGCTTTTGAATGAATGAATGAAAACTGTTCAAAAATAAATGGGATTCCTCAGTAGATAATGAGTTTTCTGACACTGTAGGTATTCAAATAAAGATTGGATGACCCCAGACATAATGGAGAAAACATTCACTCTTTTGATTCTAAACTGCAATCCCTTCTGAGCCTAAGAATCAATCATTCTAACTAGCTGTGTGATCTGGAAAAATTATGAAACTTGTCTCAATCCTACAATTTCTTCATCATTTCTAGCTTTTGAAATAATTGACATCACAGAACCCATAAATGAAGTCCTGACATAATAGGACTGAAGCGAATCCACGACAAAGCACAGTGATATCATTGATTTGTTGTCTTATTTCTGAGTTTTTGAGACAAAACTCTAGAAAAAATTTCTCACAACCTGTCAGAGACATCTTTCAATTGATGGGCCTACTGTGGGCAAGGCCCTGTGCTGGACAAAACTCAGTCTCTGTCCTTAGGAAGCTTACAGTTCTATTGGAGGAAGGGAATCGTTGTGGCTTCTCTACCTTGAAAGGTCCTAAAATTCTGCTGTAGTGCCCTTGGGTATGGAGCTGGAAAGCTGCCTCATAGGGGAGTTGGCACAGTTTCACTTAAAAAAAAATCAGAAGCTATATCAGTAGCCTAAACCTCCCAGGAAACTCTGTCCAGGCACCTGGAATTACAGGTATTTTACCGTGCCTGCTTCGGACAGAGACTACCACTGAAACAATTTAGGTGAAACTAGAGAGGCAATCTCTGACTCACTCCTGTCTTCCTGCGTGCCCTTTCTTTCCCTGTTCCCAGAGGCTAGAAGCAGTGGGGAAATAACTGTCCAGGATTTGCATGGTCAAAGATCCCACCCAGATAGCAGTCAGTACATCTTATTACATCAGCAACAGAGATGAATCAGAGAGATTCCAACTCGCCAGCCTTGAATAGTGAGGGGGCCAACAACACCAGTGAGTGCAGAAGAAGAGCAAAATACAATTGCATAACTAATGTGAAAATTGATTCCAAATCAGAGAGAAAGAAATAGAAAATCTGTTTGGAATGTTAAGGCCTAAGGAGATGGACTGGCTAGATTCCAGTACACAGGGAAAACTGACACATTAGGTAGGATAGAACTTCCCCAGAAAGAAATTGAACTAAAGGAAGCACTTCTGGGATTCAGCTGGCTTATGCTATCTCCTTGCTGCCCATCATTACTGGGGAGAATGCTTCTCTTGGGTGCTGGGTTCTGACAGTTGTATGAAGAGAAGGTGAAGGACCTGAAGATGTTTTATCTGGAGAAGAAAAGGCTTTAGATATTACATGATAGTTGCCCTGAAGTGTTTGAAGGCCTGTCACATGGAAAAGAAATTTGAATTATTCTGCTTGGCCCCAGAAAGCAGAAGTAGGGCCAATAGGTAGAATCTGCAAAGAGGCAGATTTAGAAATCATTTTTTAAAAAAAAACAAAAACCTTCCCAATGAGAGCTGTTATAAAGGGAACCATGCTGGAAGTGAGCTCTCCATAACAGAAGGGCATCAAGGAGAGGAGAGAGTAGATGACTACTTTGGGGGAGATGTTCAAGAAGGGATTCCTAGTCAGTTAGGAGTTGGACTATGTGATATCTGGGAATTCTTCTAACTCTGAGAATGAATCAATGAAATTTTTGGATATCATAATAGTAGAAAC
Organism: Bettongia penicillata ogilbyi; assembly: GCA_023548195.1. NCBI lineage: Eukaryota > Metazoa > Chordata > Mammalia > Diprotodontia > Potoroidae > Bettongia > Bettongia penicillata. The sequence goes on from JAJHZJ010000311.1 coordinate 2,204,227, forward strand.
GCTACTGCCCAGTACAAGCCAGAGACCTGAACTCTACACTTGGCTTCGCAACTAACTAGCTGTGCAACCATAGAAAGTCAGTGGCCTTCTCTGAGCCTCAATGTTGTCACTTGTTAAATGAGATATCAATTCACCATAGACTTTGAACTTCAGACTTTTATCAGACTGACATCCAAAATCAATGTGGAATTAATTCAGGCTCAAAAGATTAAGGGTCATTACTCAATATTGGGACAAGTAGACAACAATGACTTTTCAAAAGAAACTCTATCTATGTAGTTACATATATAATTATAATATATACTAGCATATACTATATATCAACAGATATATCAATAGATTATATATATAATATATAAACTATCAATAACTACTGATGGAAATTATCAAAATCATGAATAATCAGGAAATGCAAATTAAAACAAACACAAGCTATTACTTCATACCCATAAAGCTACAAAGATGCTAAAAGATGTAAAACTCATTATTGGAAGGATTATGGGAAGACAGACACAATTATTCATTGTGAATAGAGCTTTGAATTAGTTCATCTATTTGGAAAAATAATTTGGAATTATGCAAGAAAAGTGATTAAATTGCTCATATCCTTCAAACCAGAGATTCTACCTCTGGGACTATATCCCAAGAAGGTTATTGACAGCAAGAAAAGGCCTACACTTACAAAAATGTCCATAGCATCATTATTTGTAATTTAAAAAATGGAAGCAAAATGTGATCCCAAAGATTGAGGGAATGGCTGAGCAAATTATAGTTTATGAATGTAATTAAATATTATTGCACTATAAGGAACAACAAATGCAAAGAATTCAGAGGAAATTGGGAAGGCTTGTATGGAGTGACCCAGGGTAAAGAAATAGAACCAGGAAAATAACAAAAGTAATGACTTTGACCATGTAAATAAAGTCTACATCTGGAAGCTACAAAAATGGTCAATCACAAATCAAGTTTAGTAGGATACTGTCAAAAACTAAGTCAATCCTTCCTTTCTGTCAAGAGACTTATTTATAAAGAATGTACTTTGTAAGGGCAGGGGTCAGGGGGGAAATCATTGGGGTATTTGTTGGGAAGTGTCTGTTGTATCAAAACAAAATATAGCAATACATTTAACCAAAAAGAAACATTTTTTTAAAAAAAAGAAACTAGGAGTTCTGTTAGTAGCTGGAAAATAAAATAAAATGAGGTGGTTCTGTAAATTGTCTCCTTTTCAGCTCTAACTTTCTAAGGTACTATGGATTTGATTTATCCAAGCTTTTCTAGAAAGGCAATTTCATTCTGGAGATTCATTCAGAGGCATTCATTTATTCATTCATTTATGAGAAGTGTCATGGTACTTAGAGTTAGGAGAAACCAAGTTTGGAATCCTGCTTATAAGACCATGTGACCATGATCATTTAACTTCTTGTAGCCTCAATTTCCTTTTCTGCAAAGTGAGAGTAGTAAGAAAACTTAGTACCTATTTCATAAGGTCACTGTAAGGCTCAAATGAGATCAGGCATATAAGGGCATTGCATACCTCAATATGTTATAAAAATGTCAGTTCAGAAACATGTATTAAACATTAGCTATATCCCAGGCACTATGCTAAACACTGGGGATACAAAAAGAGGGAAAAGACAGCCTCTGCCCTTAAGGAATTCACAGTCTAATAGATGAAACAAGTCAACAAATAGGTATGAACAAGCTGTATATAGGATAAAGAGGAAATAATAAAGAGGGAAACCACTGGACTTAAAAGGAGGTGGGACAGGCTTCCTGTAGAAGATAGTTTTTTAGTTGAAATTTAAAGGAAGCCCATGAGGGAAAGATGATAAGAGAGGCATGGAAGACAAAGAAAATGCCCAGAGCTAAGAAATTGAGTGTTTTCTTCCTAGAAGAGCCAGGAGGCATATGGCAAGAGAGTAAGGTATAAGAATACTGGAAAGAAAAGGGTATGAAGGTTATGAAGGGCTTTGAATACCAAACAGAATTTTGTACTTGACTGTGGAGATGACAGGAAGCCACTGGTGCTTATTGTGTAGCAAGGTGACATAAGTGGACCTGTGCTTTAAGAAAATCTCTTTGATGACTGAATGGAGGATGGATTGGAATGTGAAGAGATTTGAGACAGGTAGACCCATCAATAGGCTATTGCAAATATTCAATATGATATGAAGGTCTGCACCAGAGTGGAGGCAATACCAGAGGAGAGAAGGGGAATATGTGAGAAATGTTGCAAAGGTGAAATTGACAGGCCATGGCAACAACTCGGATATGGGGGTGAGAGATAGTGAGGAGCGAAGGATGACACCTAGGTTATAAGTCAGAGAGACAGAGAGGGTGGGGAGATAATGAGCTCAGTTTTGGAGTTATAGATAGATAGACAGACCAACAGATAGATAGGTATGTGCATGTATATGTATGTGTATATATGTATAGATGTGTATATGTGTATATGTATATATAAACACATATGTACACATACATATAGGTGTCTGTATATCTACACATGTCTGTATGTGTATACATGCATACATATATACATATAAATAGAGAGACAGAATAAAAGAGGGAGAGAGAGAGAGAGGGAGAGAGAGAGAGAGAGAGAGAGAGAGAGAGAGAGAGAGAGAGAGAGAGAGAGAGAGAGAGAGAGATGGAGGGTGTCTGAGTGATGTGTCCACTGGACAGCCAGCTTAAGATGTCTGAAAGATAGTAGTTGCAGGTGTGACGTTGGAGGTCAGCAAAGAGGTTAGGCAGGATAGGTAGATTTGAAAATCAGTAACATAAAGATGGTAATTAAATTCATGGGAGTTGATGAGATCACAAACTGATCAGATAGAATAAGAGAGATGAGAGAAGAGGGTCCAGGACAGAACACTGTGGAACATCGACAGTTAGAAGGCATGATCTACATGTCGATCCAGCAAAGAAGACTGAGAAGGGGTGATCTGGGAAGGCAAGATATCAGATAAGAGGCAGCAACTCAGCTGAGTTCTCCCAACATTCAATTCAAAACAACATTAAAATAATTCTTCAAGTCAAATTTTGGAGTGGCATAGCCAACACAAGGTTGGAGCACGACATTTTTCCAGCCTAGGACAACTTAGGAGGTTGCAAGGAGAGATGTGTGACACTAGGGTGGAGGCTGACCCAGCAGCAACATGCATGGTGGGTGTTGGAGGTGGCTGCAGCAGCTTTGGGGGTCAGACAGCTGATCAGAAAGAGATTACAGGGAACCCTTTGCTGGCATGAGGTGCAGAATTCTGTTACATTGCCCATATACACAGTTCTGGGTCACAACCTCAGGGTAGAGAAGAGTGCTTGTGGTCTGTCACAAGGAAGCAGGAGACCTGGTCTCAATTCCAAGGCAGAAAGGAGCAGTAGCACCGGTGGTCATAGAACAGAGGACCTGGTTACAGTTCCAGAGCCAAGAAGAGAGCCAGCACTTGCAGCGAGTGAAGCAATGTCCCTTCCTGACTGAAGACCAGGGCACAGACCAGGAGATCAGTGATCACACCTCTATTTGGATCAATACCACCTTGGAAGTACTGAAAACTTACGGACCTCCTAGAACAAACTATGAAAATATCAGCACAGCCTAACTTTAACATAAAATTGAAAGTAAAGAAATAGACTATAAAATAGAGTAAATAATAAAAAAAGAACCTAACCATTAAAAAATTACTATGATGACAGGGAAGATCAAGATACAAACTCAGAAAAAGACAACAATGTCAAAACAGTTATAAGCAAAATATCAAAGAAAAATATGTGAATTGGACACAAGTCCAGTAAAAACAGGAATTCCTGGAAGAGTTTAAAAGGAATTTTCAAAATCATAGAAGAAAGGTAAAAGAAATATTGGGAAAATAAATGAGAAAGATGCTAGAAAATTATGAAAAGAGAGTCAACAGCTGGGTAAAAAAAGCATGCGCGCGCGCACACACACACACACACACACACACACACACACTGAAAAAAGCCACACCTTAAAAAGCAGAATTGGCCAAATGGCAAAAGGGGCACAAAAATTCACCACAGAGAAAAACTCCTTAAAACGCAGAAGTGGCCAAATGGAAAAATGGCCAAAAGCTCATCGAAGAAGAACATTCCTTAAAAATTAGAATTGAACAAGTAGAATCTCATAACATGAGACATAAAGAAATATTTAAAATGAAGTCAAAAGAATGAGAAAATAAAAGAAAATATGAAATATTTCACTGGAAAAACAATTTATCTGGAAAATAGATAAAATAGACATAATTTTAAAAGCTATCATCAAAAAGAAGCTATATTTCAAGAAATTATAAAGGAAAATTGCCCCAATATCTTAGATTCAAAGGGCAAAACGTAAATGAAAAGAATCCACTGATCATGTCCTGAATGAGCTCTTAAAATAAAAATTCCAGGAATATTACAGTCAAATTCTAGAGCTCCCAGGTCAAGGAGAAAATATTGAAAGTAACAAGAAAGCAACAATTTAATATCATCAGGCTACAATCAGGCTTTATCTGCTTCCATGTTGAGGGACCAAAAGTCATGGAATATGATATTCTGCAAAGCAAAGGAACTACTAAAAATAAATTACCCAGAAAAAGTAAGTATAATCCTTCAGGAGAAAAAAATGGATATTTAATGAAATGGAGGACTTTCAAGCATTCCTGATGAAAAGACCAGAGATGAATAGAAAATCTGACATTCAAACTTGACTCAAGAGAAGCATAAAAAGGAAAACATGAAAGAGAAATCATATGGCACTTAATACTAATATGGTTAAATTGTTTAAATTCCTGTAAGGAAAGTTGATACTTATAATTCCTAAGAACTTTACTATTATTAGGACAGTTAGAAGGAGTATACATAAAAAGAAACCATACATTTGCATAAACTATGACAGGATGATCTAAAAAAAATTAGATCAAGGGATGAGAAAGAGGGATGCACTGGGAGAAAGCAGAAGGGAGAGGAAAATTGGAAAGATTATCTTACATAAAAGAGGCACACAAGGAAGAGCTTTTACAGTGGAAGAGAAAATGAGGCATGGCAGGCAAAGCTTAAATCTCATTCTCACTGAAATTGGTTAAAAGAGGGAATAACAAGAACAATCGTTTAGATATAGAAGTCTATCTTACCCAACAGGGAGGTAGGAAAGGAAATGAATAAGAGGAGTGGTGAGAGTGATAAAAAGGAGAGCAAAATAAGGGGAGGCAAGGGTCAGAAGCAAAAGAGACTTCTGAGGAGGAACAGGATAAAATGAGAGAGAAGAACAAATGGGAAAAATAGGACGAAGAGAAATACACACTTAGTAATAATCATAACTGTGAATGTAAATGAGATGAACTCACCCATAAAACAAAAACAGAGCAAAACTAGAATTCAACAATATGTTGTGTACAAGAAACACACTTGAAACAGAAAAACACAGACAGAGTAAAAATAAGGAGCTGGAACAGAATCTTACGTTTCAGCTGAAGCAAAAAAAAAAAAGCAGGGGTTGCAATCATGATCTCAGACAAAGCAAAAACAAAAACTGACCTAATTTTAAAATATAAACAAGGAAACTACATCTTGGTGAAAGGTACCATAGATAATGAAGTAATATCAATACTAAATATATAGGCACCAAAAGGCATAACATCCAAATTCTTAAAGAAAAAGTAAATAAGTTACAGGGAGAAATAAATAGTAAAACTATACAAGTGGGAAACTTCAACTTTCCCCTCTCAGAATGAGATAAATCTAACCATAAAATAAGAAAGAAGCTAAGGAGAAGTTAGATATGATGGACTACTGGAGAAAAATGAACAGGAATTGAAAATAGTCTACTTTTTTCTCAGCTGTACATGGCAGTTTCATAAAAATCTGACCGTGCATTAGGACATAAAAGCCTCACAAACAAGTGTAGAAAGGTGGAAATATTAAATGCATCCTTTTCAGAATATAACGCAATCAAAATACGTTCAATAAAGGACTATGGAAACAGAATAAAATTAATTGGAAACCAAGTAATTTAATTCTAAATGAGTAGGTCAAAGAACAGATCGTTGAAAAAATCAATAATTTCATTAAAAAGGATGACAATTATGAGATAACATAACCAGATGGGTGGGGTGTAGCAATAGCAGCACTAAAGGGAATATTTATATCTCTTAATGCTTACATCAATAAGAGAAAAAGAAGATCAATAAATTGGCCATGCAATTAAAAAAAACTAGAGAAAGAATAAATTAAAGATTCCCAATTAAACACCAAAATGGAAATCCTGAAAATTCAAGAAGAGATTAATAAAATTGAAAGTAAAAAAACCATTGAACTAATAAATAAAACTAAAAGTTGATTTTATGAAAAAAAACAATAAAGTAGGTGAACCATTAATAAGCTGATTTTTTTATGAAAGAAGTATTTATAATTACCTGTTATCAAAAATGAAGAGGAAATGCACCACCAATGAAGATGAAACTAAAGCAATTATTAAGAACTAATTTGCTCAATAATATGCCAGTAACAATTTAAGTGAAAATGACAAAGTGAAATGGATGAATATTTACAAAAATATGAATTGCCCAGAAGAGGAAACAGAACATTTAAAAAACCCTACCTTGGAAAAAGAAATTGAACAAGCCATCAATGATCTCCCTAAGAAAGAAATCCCAGAACCAGATGGATTCACAAATGAATTCTAACAAACAGTTAAGAATAATTAATTCCAATAGTACATAAAGTATTTGGGAAAATAGGCACAAAATACCAAATTCCTTTTATGACACAAATATAGTTTTGATAACTAAACCAGAAAGAGCAAAAACAGAAGAATAAAATTTCCCTAATGAATATCAGTGTAAAATTTTTAAATAAAATACTACCAAGAAGATTACAGCAATATATTACAAAGGTCATACACTATGACCAGGTGTGATTTATACCAGAGATGCAGGGCTGGTTTACTATTATGAAAAGTATCAGCATAATTAATCATATCAATGAAAAAAACAATATTATATGATTATATCAACAGATACAGGAAAAACTTTTGACAAAATACAACACTAGTTCCTACTAAAAATTCTAGAAAGCACAGGAATAAATGAAGCTTTCCTTAAAATGATAAGCAGTATCTATCTAAAACCATCAGCAAGTATTATCCGTAATGGAGATAAACTAGAACGCTTCCAAATAAGAGCAGGGGTGAAGCAAGGATGCCCATTATCATCACTATTATTCAGTATTGTACTAGAAATGCTAGCTATAGCAATCAGAGAAGAAAAGGAAATTAAAGAAGTTAGCATAGACCATGAGGAAACAAAACTATCACTCATTGCAGACAATATGTTGGTATACTTAGAGAACCCTAGAGAGTCAACTAAAAAACCACACGAAATTATTCACAACTTTAGAAAAGTTGCAAGATATAAAATAAATCCAAAAAGATCATCAGTATTTCTATATATTACCAAAAAAGCCCAGCTGGAAGAGATAAAGAATTTCCATTAAAAATAACTGTGGACAGTATAAAATACTTGGAAGTCTGTCATCTAAGACAAACCCATGAACTATAAGAACACAATTAATTACAAAACACTTTTCAAAGGCAGATATAAACAATTAGAGAAATATTAATTGCTCATAGTAGGCTGGGCCAACAGAATAAAAATGGTCATTCCACCTAAATTAATTTAACTAATTTGGTGCCATGCCAATCAAAATATCAAAAAAAGCACTTTATACAACTAGAAAAAATAGTAACAAAATTCATCTAGAAGAACAAAAAGTCAAGAATATCAAGGAAATCAATCAAAACAAAAGTGAAGGAAGGCGCTTAGCAGAGCCAAATTCCAAACTATATTATAAAGTCAGAATCATGAAAACAATTTGGTGCTGGCTATGACAGAGTGGTGGATCAGTGGAATAGGCATACAATACACAGCATTAAATGATCATTGCAATCTAGTATTTTATAGACCCAAAGATCTAAGCTTTTGGGATAAGAACTCACTATGCGACAAAAATTGATGTGAAAAGTGAAAAGCAGTTTGGCACAAACTAAGGGTAGGCCAACACCTCAGGTCAAAACAGGCACATGACTTAGACATAAGAGAGGATGCCATAAGCAAATTAGGTAAACATGGAAAAGTTCACCTGTCAGGTCTATGAATAAGGGAAGAATTTGTGACCAAACAAGAGATAGAGAGGATCACAGGAAGTAAAATGGATAATTTTGATTATGTTAAATTAAAAGGATTTTTCACAAACAAACCAATGCAACCAAAATTAGAAGGTAAACAAGAAACTGGGTGGGGGGAAGGGATTTTCAAAGCAAGTTTCTCAGATAAAGGCCTCATTTCTCAAATACATAGAATATAGAGTCAAATTTGTAAAATAGGAGTCATTTCTCAGTTGATGAATGTTCAAAGCACATTAACAGGCAGTTTTCAAAAAAAAAATCAAAGTTATCTATAGTCATGTAAAAAAAATATTCTAAATCACCATTGCTTAGAGAAAGGCAAACTAAAACAACTCTGAGTTGCCACCTCACACCTATCAGATTAGTAAAATGACAGAGAAGGAAAATGACAAATGCTGCAGGGTATGTGGAAAAACTGGGACACTAATGCATTCTTGGTAGAGTTGTAAACTGATTCAAGTGTTCTGCAAAGCAATTTGTACAAAGGGCTATATAACTGTGCATACCATTTGATCCAACAATGCCCTCCTAGGTCTATATCCCAAAGCAATTTTAAAAAAGGGGAAAGGATGTAGGTCTAAGAGTTCCTAGATGGGGCAACTAGGTGGCACAGTGAGTAGAGTACCAGCCCTGGAGTCAGGAGGACCTGAGTTCAAATCTAGTCTCAGACGCTCACGCTTACCAGCTGTGGGATCTTGGGCAAGTCTCTTAACCCCAAATGTCTTGGTTCCCTCTCCAAAATAAATAAATAAAATAAAAGGACCTAGATATATAAAACTATAGCAGCTCTTTCTGTGGTGACAAGGAATTGAAAACTGAGGGGATGCCATCAATTAAGGAACAGTAGAACAAGTTATAGATTAGAGTCACCATGGAATACTATTGTGCTATAAGAAATCATGAGCAGGATGGTTTCAGCAAAACCTGGGAAGACATATAAACTGATACAAAGTGAAGTGAGCTGAACGAGGAGGACCAGTAGCATTGTTAGGATCATTATCTGCTCTGATCAATACAATGATGGAAGACAATTCCAAAGGACTTATAGTGAAAATGTGATGCATTTCTTGAGAGAGAACTGACAGAATGAAGTCTGAGTATATACTGGAGCATTTTTTTCTCTCTTTATTTTTCATGCTTTTTTGCAATATAGCTACTATGAAAATATCTTTTGCACGATTTTGTCCTGAAGAGGGGGTCCACTCCATATGCTGATGGCCCTTCCTCTGAGTCCCTCATGTCCTTTACGAGTACCAGGCAAGGTTAATGCTGTCTGTCCTTAACCCCTCAACATTCACTATATGAAAGACCCACTTTATTTTCCAAATTATTCACGTCCTGGACAGTATGCCTTATATCATTTCTTGACCATAGGCCATCGCTGAAAATTCACTGCACCTTCATTTTTAAAGCTCACCTTCTGTCTCTCCATTGTCTTCTGGGGCATCTGCAATTTTTAGCAGGGAGATAAGACCCACAAATCCAGCATCAGACACTTACTAGCTGTGTGCCTCTGGACAAGTCACTTAACCCCCTTTGCCTCAGTTTTCTCATCTGTAAAATGAGCTGGAGAAGGAAATGGCAAACCACTTTAGTATCATTGCCAAGAAAATTCCAAATGGGGTTACCAAGGGTCAGACACAACTGAAACGACTCAAGAACAATACATAATAAATGCATTGGAGATTTGCCAAATAAAGGGATTTGTGAAGTATTATTGTCATGAGGAATCAGAGAGGGCTTCATGGAGATGGTGGCATTTGAGCAGGGCTTTAAAGAATGAACAGAAATTCAACTTGCGAAGAAGAGGAAGGAGAACATTCTACAATATATCCATCTAAGAATATATATGGTACAAGAGAAAACCAATGAGCACATTTATAAATTACATTTGACTTTAACTACTCACGTTTATGTAGTTCTTTAAGGTCTAAAAAATGTTTAACACTTATTATCTCATTGGATCCTCATAGCAACCTTGTGATGTAGGTGGTATAATTACCCTCACCCATTTTACAGATAAAGAAACTGAGGTTGAAAGATTAAGGTTGAATTGCCCAGGGCCACACAGCCAGCGAGTATCTGAAATAGGATTCAAACTCAGGTCTAACTCCAAAACAAGCTCCATATTCTATCCACTTTAAAACCCAGCTTCCCTAGTTTCATAATTCTATTCCCCAGATTCTTTGCCTGTTAGTCTAAGGAAAGGATACTGCCTCCATCACAGCTATTAATACTGGAAAGGGTATTGTTTGAATCTGGCTCCCTGGTGAGAAATGTAGGGCTCCGACATCGAAACATGCTTTCACTTACCAAGGCTATATAATCAAGGCGGAGACCACTCTACTTAAACTATTAGCCTTGGCAAATGGCACATGAAATCAATTCACAAACTTGTTAACTTTCCTTCCTCTCTACTAGGCTGTCTCTGTGCACACATGTATGTACCTACATCCATTTTCCCTTCCTAGTCTTTCCTTCTCATGGTGTATGTTCTTCTTCCCAAGAAAAATACCCCAAAGGGTTCTCAAGAGAACAATAATAGTAAGTGAGCCCCAACATGTGTACAGAACATGTATCTCTTTGTTCTTCCCCAGAATATCCCTTTTTACATTCTTTTCTAGAAGTGACAGTAGGATTCCCCCAGGCAATACAGAGGTTGCCCTACTGACGAATCCTGGAAATCTCTATACACTCTACTCTGCCTCCTCTTCACCTGCATTAAAAGGCAATGAAATATCATGGTTAATAAGCACAGAAAACCTTTTTCTTTAAGCTTTTTTTTTTAAAATACTGAGACATCTTAGACTCTGAACTTCCCCTCTCTGAATGCAACTTTGCTTCCTTCCACCTCTCCCACTCCACTCCCACTGAATTTATTCATTTCTCTCATTATAACTGACATTTCCTTCATCCACTTCTATTTTGCCAGTGTACAGGTCTCTGGCTTACATGCCTTTCTAATCAGCCTAGAACCAATTCAAAGGCGCTTCAGCGTTACCCTTGAGAGCATCCTGGAATTCTTTCCCCTCTTGATATTTTTCTAGACTTGACTGGCCAATCTTCAACCCTGGGTCATCCACTACCATCCACTCTCTCTGCTTCTCATCACTGGCATTCTTCAAGGGAAGGCTGTCAATATCTTGTTAACTTAAACCATGAGAATAACTGTCCTCCAGTTCTCACTTATATTTGGGGCTTAGAAGGTGCTTTTACATGTGTCATTTAATCTCATGATAGTTCAGATTGCTATAGAGTTTCATGGTTTACAGAACACTTTCCTTACAATTATGCTGTGAAGAAAGATTATGTTAAGGATTATTATCCCCATTTTAGAGATAAAGAAACTGAGGTTTAGACTAAGTGACGTGCCCAAAGTCTCTTAACTAGTAAAGATTCAAGTCCAAGTCTTCTGACTACAGATCCAAGTTCTCTCCACTAAACCTCACCGCCTACATGTCTGTTCACAAGGAAGATCTAGAAGAGAGAACAGATGGATCCATGGAAGTTCATCACTGAGAACGAATACCTGAGTATCCACATACATACACAATTTAAAAACTGACGATGGATCAGCGGCATCACTTTCAGGTCACAGTTGTGTGAGCAAGAGCACATGGGTATGAACATGTGGGAATGTGCACATGAACAAGGGCTCTTGTATCTATGTGTCTGTGACAGAAGTCAACAAGCACTTCTTGTGGTTAATTGTTTCAGCCACGTCCAACACTTTGTGACTCTGTGTCAGGTTTTCTTGGCAGAAATACTAGAGTGTTCTGCCATTTCCTTCTCCAACTCGTTTTACAGATAAGGAAACTGGGGCAAATGGTGTTAAGTGACTGACCTGGGGTCACACAGCCAGCAAGTGTTTGTGGGCAGATTTGAACTCAAGTCTTCCAGACTCCCAGCCTGGCACTCATTTAGATGCCCTGAGAATTTATTAAGCACCTACTATGTTCCTGGTACTACACTAAGCGATTTACAGATTTGATCCTCACAATAACCCTACAAGGTAGTTCTACTATTATCCTCCCCTTTTTTTTAACTAAGGAAAATTGAAGCAGATGGGGGTTAAGTGACTCACATAGCTTGTAAATGTTTTGAGGCTGGATTTGACTCAGTTCTTGACTCCAGGCCCAGTGCTCTATCCTCTGCACAACCCACCTGCCCCATGAGCTATTTTGCCATATGAGCAAGTATGTGTATCCAGGTCCAAGTGACAGTTATCAAAAGTTCAAGCAAATTTTGGAAAGACCTTTCTATCCTACCAATCACACTAAAATTGGATGAAAAAGCCATGTGACTCCTAAGCTTTATCAACAATGACACAGAGGAGACATCTCAAGCCCATAACAGATAGCCTTTTTTTTAATCTATTTTTTATTGCAAACTTAAGAATCTTCATACATAAACATTTCAATATATAAAGAACAAAAAAAGGTTGTAGATGAAAATGTAAGTTTTCTATGAGTTATATAGTTTATTTTTAAAGCATCATTAAATTTAGCAAGATGAGTTACAAAATTGTTATATCCCTTTCTGAATTTTTTTATTTCCTTGTGTGTATCATTCAGTGTTTTACTGCTGCCTTTGACTTTCTGGATTTTTTTTTTTTGCATCTATGGCCCTATGCAGTCATCTGCCACAAATAGGTATGGTCAATCAAAATAACACAGGCACGTGTTGGCTATATCTGTGCACATCTCATTCAGAGCTTCTACTCTACACCCTCTTTGCCAACCAGGAGGCATTCTTCAGAAGACATGACTGGTCACCATATGGATCAGCAGCACCCACAGATGTGCACTAAGGAACACACATGCTCAGCTCCCAATCTACTGCAAAGAATAAAGAGGAGGTGGAGTCAGAATTTTCCGTGAACAGCCTCAGGGGCATTCCCCTTCAATCAAAAGAATCTGGTCTGCTCAGAGCTAGACACCGACTTTGAGAATGACCCAGCCCAGGTCCCTGGTTTGCTTTTTTCCTGTTGTTCAGGTATTTCACTCCTTTTTGCAACCCTGCCGGAGGACTAGCAGAGGCAGAAAAAGAAGGCAAAGCTCAAATCAGTTGATTTGGTCACTCATGTCAGATGAAAGAAAGATTTGATTTATTCTGTCTGGCCCCAGACAGCACAACTAGGAGCAAAGGGTAGAAGTGGCAGGATGGAAGATTTCTGTTCAATATTAGAAAAAAAACTTTCCAATAACTACAGCTGTCCAGAATTGGAATTGCTGCCCCCAGATGTAGCAGGGCCCCCATTACTAGAGGTCATAGGATCATAGATTAAGAACCAGGAACCCTTAGAGTCTTCAAGAAAAGGCTAAGGAACCATTTTCACTTTCCAAAGGGAAACTAGAAAGGCTTCTTGCAGAAAGCACTTGACTTCGATCTAGAAGGATGAGATCAGCTTTTATAAACAGAGAAAGAGCAAGGGAGGCAAAGACATAGAGACAGGAGAGGGCAGGATGAGAAGAGGGGACAGAATATGATCCAGCTGGGCTAGGATATGAAGGGAGTAGTAAGAGACAAGGCTGGACAGCTAGGTTCAAGCTGTAATATGGAATATGGATGTTAGGGTAAGTTCATACTTTATGTGAAAGAAAAAAAGGAAGCCACTGTAGGTTTTGACTAAAGAGCATAGTAATCAAAACACTTTGGAAGGAATAAAAAGGCATGTCAACAGAGGGGAGAGGATGGAGGCAGAAATACCACTTAGGAGACCATCACTTTGGTCCCAGTGGTGTCAAACTCAAAGAGAAACAGGGACAGCTACATCACACATAAAGATCCCTGTGGGCTGCATATCAACTTAGTCTTAAAATATACTGTTATATACGTTTTGTTGCATTCTTATTTTTCTTGCTAAATATTTCCCAATTACATTTTTCCCATTCAACTTTATTTTATTTTCAATTCCAGATTCTCTTCTTCCCCCCAACTCCTCACCCATCCATTGAGAAGGCAAGAAATACAAGATCTGTTACAAACATAAAGCCTTGAAAAACAAATTTCCACATTGGCTACGTTCCAAAGAAAGAAAGAAAAGACAAGGAAAGAAAGAGAGAAAGGAAAAAGGGAAGGAAAGAAGGAAGGGAGAAGGGGTAAAGAAGGAAGGAAAGGAGGGAAGAAAGAAAAGAGGGAGGGAAAGAAGGAAGGAAAGTAGAAAAGAAAAAAAGGAGGGAAAGAAGAAAGGAAAGGAGGGATGGAAGGAAGGAAAGGAGAGAAAGAATGGAGGAAGGAAGGAAGGGGAGGGAGGAAAGGAAAGAAAATATGCTTTAATCTGTACTTCGAGTCCATATCAATTCTCTGTCTGAAGGCAAACAACAATTTTCATCATGAGTTCTTTGGAACAACAGTATGTAAACTGGTTTGGGCCATATTTGGAACGTCATGCAGCTTTTGGGTTACATGTTTGACACTTCTGATCTAGGTAAGAATACATGAGGGCCTACCCTAGAAATGGGAGTGGAAAGAAAGGACAGATATTACAGAGATATAAACAAAGAGATTTGGGAAATGACTTAATGTCAAGAAGGAAAAGTAAAAAATGGTACTGGAGTTCTGATGGTGTGAAATCATCTACAGAAATAGGAAGTTTGGGAAGAACAGGGTTTGGCAGGGAAAATATGGAATTTATTTGGAGATGCTGGCAGGACTTCCAAGTAGAGATGTCCAACAGGTAAGTAGCAATATGAGAGACATTTAAGATGGATATATAGATATAGGAATCATCTGCATAGTATTAATCACTGAAGTAAATGGAATAATTAAGGGAGAGATGAGAACCAAGGACACAGGCTTGGGGAATACCTGCAATTAAGGACCAGAAGGTGGATGAGGAGCTAACAGAGGACTGAGAGAAGGGAGAATCTGAGAAGCAGGAGAAGCGATATGAGCGTTCAATGTCACCAAAATTAGAGTAGGAGAAATTATTCAGGAAAAGGAGATAGTCAGGGATAATAAATACTACAGAGAAGTCTAGGAGGATAAAAACTGCAAAGGAGCCATTGATGGAGAATATGATGACTAGGAAGTCACTGGGGATATTTGAGAGAGCAGTTATAGGGGAGTGGTAGAGACAAAATGCAAGGGGTCAAGGGGAGAGTTAGTGGGGAGTAGGGGTAGGCAAAGGGCGTAGTAGATGACTTTTCCATGATGATGGCAGTAAAATGGAGAATGATATATAGTCAAGAAAAAGAAGCAACATGGTGGCCATGTCAGAAAAAATGTCTGTCTAACCCTTAATTCCCTTCATCACTTTATAACCAGTCTTCTGAAGCAATGATTAGTGACCACATGGATCAGAGACACTGATCAGAGCAGGACGAGGGGCAGCAGAGTCAACGCAAGGCTGTGGCTTATTTTTTGCTGTTGTTGTTTTATAGTTGAAGAAGATGTGGCTAGATAGTGGTTTGTGTGGAAAATACTGCAAGACCAACATAAGCCAATAGTGGGGGTGGCAACTAGGAAGGTCAATATGATTCTAGGCTGAGTGAATTGAGTTGATCATAATGTCTATATTGAGAGAGTGAAGATCCCACTATACAGAACATATCAGAATATTATCATTTTTAAATATCTTATTTTTCCCCAATTATATGTTAAAATAATTTTTATCGTTTAGGTTTTCTAAAGTTTTGAATTCCAAATTCTATCCCTCCCTTCTCCCCTCCCTGAGACAGTAAGTAATCTTATATAATTTATAGATATGCAATCATGTAAAACATTTCTGTTTTAGTCATTTTGTACAAGAAGACCCACACGGAAAGAAGGAAAGGAAAAGAAAGGGAAGGGAAGGGAAGGGAAGGGAAGGGAAGGGAAGGGAAGGGAAGGGAAGGGAAGGGAAGGGAAATTGAAGGAGCTGAGACTAATGTGTAGAAGAGAAGACTTGGAGACAAGAGAGTTGTCTTTCAAGTATCTGAAGATGTCATGTGCAAGAGAGATTAGACTTACCCTGCTTATTCCTAGAGGGCAGAATGAGGGGCAATAGCTAGAAGTTCTAGAACAGGGGTAGAGAGCCTGTGGTCTCAAGACCATTTGTGGCTTCAAGGTGGGACGTTCCCCATCCCTGTTCTAGAGTCAAATCTCCGTAACAATGGGAGCTGGAAACAAAGTGAACTGGTCTGTCTAGGAAGTTGTGCCCCCCACTGGAAGCTTTCAAGTAAAAGATGGATTGTCAGAGATACCATGGAGGCCATTCTTGTTCAGGTCCAGCTTGTACTATGTGTCTTCTGACTTTCCTCCTTATCATAGGATCATAGCTTTAGAGAGGTTAACCACACATATTCCCCTCCCCCTCCACTGTATAGATAAGGAAACTAAGCATCAGAGAGGATAATTTGCTATTAAGTATAGTGAGTAGTAGTAGTAGTAGTGGTGGTAGCAGTGGTAGTTATAGTATAGTAGTAGTCATAGCTATAGTAATCATAGTTGTAGTGGTAGTAGTACAGTAGTTACAGCTAGCATTTGTAGCACATTTTAATATTTGCAATGGACTTTATAAATATTATCTCAACTTATCCTCATAACAATCACGCAAAGTAGATAGAGGTTAAGTGACTTGTCCAGGGTCATGCAGCGAGTGACACTCTCCGACAGAACACTACTCCGACATCTTGTGAGAGGTGAGTATGTTGGGGAGCTGAGAGAAACGAGCTAATAATAGCAACAGTTAACATCCATATCATGTTTGCACTACACCAGGCACTGTGCTAAGTGCTTTATTACCCCATTTGACCCTCACAACAACACCTTGAGTGAAAGGCTATTATCTCCATTTTACAGACTGAGGCAAATAGAAATTAAGTGACTTGTCCAGGATCACATAGCTAGTAAATATCTGAAGGCACATGTGAACTCAAGTCTTACTGACTCTGGGCTCAGGGTTCAATCTCTTACACAACAGTGCTCTGAAGTTCTATGATAAGTGGACATGTTAGAGGTCTGAGGGGAAGGAGCCTGTTGAGATGAGACTGGCTCTCACAGCCTGTGGAACACCTCAGTGCCTTAATTCTTTGCGTTGCCTCAGTCCTGTATCCTTAGCAGTTAGCAGTCTTTGTGACAGGCACCATGGCCAAGTGTAGCTGCTCAGCATAGCTCTGGTGGACGCAGCCTCCACAGCTTAGATCTTTTTCCCTGTTATCCACTTTCTCCCATTCATTTCCTACTTCTTATCTAAGAAAGGCCTCCAGCTCCTGGCTCATTTGCAGAATGGTAATGCCTGAGAAGGTCTGAGTTCAGTGAATGACCAAGCATCTCCCTGTTCTAGGAGCACCCACCTTCTTAGGGTGTTCTGTGCTGTCTCCTGAACCTCAGTTCCCCAATGGAATGATCTTCCAGAAACTCATTACTATTTCAGTACCCAAACACTGCATACAAACATTAGAAGTAACAGCCAAGTGCCACCAATGGAATTTCTCTCATCCCTCAGCACACACTCATATGTAACAACCTGGACACACTCATAATTTACATCAGAAACTCCCAGAAGACAATGACTGTTTCCAATTTCCATGAGCAATACCTTGGGCAACTCAATTCCTATCCTCAATTTCCTTATCAATAAAATGAAGCATCAGAGGATCAAAGATTTCCAGCTACGAGGAAGCTGAAAGGTCATCTAGTTCAATTTCTCTTGTTTTACAGAGACCCAGAAAGGGGTTAACATCTGTGTGGGCAATGAGTGGCAGAGCTGGGATTTGAATCCGGGCCCCTTGACTGTAAATGCAGCATGCTTTCCATTTCACCATGCAGTCAGACTCTAATCTGTGCCAGCTCTGGATCTGCAAATAGCCACTGTGTTCATTGGCATTTCAGTGTTTCTTTCCTGTAGGAATGGTGGTGGCCAATGACTCTTTTCAGACTTTCCTTCTCTCTATCTGTAAACTGGGAGACATCACTGGAACAGGACCTGGGAGAGCTGGTGCACTGATCTTTAGGGAGAGGAGAGATGTGTAAATTGACCACTCAACCCAAGAATCTGAGCTGTGAGTTATTGATTATCTCAGATTGCAAAGAGTTTAAAGTGAGGACCACTCAAAGGACAATGGAGAAGTACACAGGAGGGTAGTTTTCAAAACATGACCAACCATTTAATAAGAAAAATGATACAAAGAATGGCATTAAAGAAATGTATGGCCAGAAAAAAAGAAAAGGTAGGTCAGTCATGAGCGAGAATGTATGATAACCAATGGGTAGCAAATAAATGCAAGACAGAGATAATCTAGACGATGGTAGGGCAAAGCAGAATGGAATAAGCATTTGTTAATTGTATATGCCAACTTGGTGCCAGGTACTGTGCTAAGTGCTTTTTACAAATAGTATTTCATTTGATTCTCACAATAATCCTGCAAGACTGAAGCTGTTATTATTTCTATTTTTGCAGTTGAGGAAACTGAGCCAGAGAGAGGTTAAGTGACTTGCCCAGGGTAACATAGCTGATAAGTATCTGAGGCTGGATTTAATCTCAGGGCTTCTTAACTCCAGGTCCAGCAATCTATCCCCTGAGCCATCAGCTGCCACTAGGATTACAGATCCTAGCTGGGGGGAGGTGGGGTATCAGAGTCCATCTGGTGACCCAGGGATGGGGAATCTGTGACCTTGAAGTCACATGTGACCCTCTAGGTCCTCAAGTGCTGCCCTTTGACTGAATCCAAACTTCCCACCCCTGACAGTTCAACTTTTCCTTTTGAAGATAAAGAAGCTGAGCTCCAAAGAAACCTAAGGTACTTCCCCAAAGTCATATAAGTACATAAGAGGCAGGATTTGAAAGATGACCTACACATGCCCGCCGATAAATGGGAGGGGGTTTCTTGCAGAGGATTTATAAGAGAGCATGAACAAAAGTCACAGAGAATGACAAGGCATAATGGTGGGATAGGAGCAGCATCACTGGAGAAAACAGCCACATCGACAAGATCTCAGATCCATCAGAGCATAAAAAGTCAACCTGCCCTGAATGACCTCCCCAGAGCAAGCCAGGGAAGTTCACTGTGAAGCTAGAACAGTAGACACAGTATTCTGGGCTCAGCCTGTGGCTGCTCTCTCCCCCTGGAAGAGTGCAGACTAACCCTTCCCCGTAGCTACTAGATTAGACTCACTGCCCTCCTCCCAGAGCCTTCCTCCTACCTCCCAAGTCTCCAGATGAAGCCCTTCACACAGTTCCCCACTTACACTGACAAGAAAACCCAGTCAAGTGCTATCGAATACATCCCCAGGAGCATCCCCAGGGAGGAAAACCATCTTACATCTCTAAGGCATGAGGCACCAGACTGACTTTTGGACTCATTTCCTGGGAATCAGGTATCTTCTCCCAAAAAAATCTCCCATTAAAGAATGAGTCATGAGAATGTACCTGGGCAGGAACAGGAGTTAGAGTAATGGCAAGATAGCTCCAGAAAACAAAGGAAGCTCATTATGTAGTCAGGGAAATAAAAGCATAGGGGAAGGGGAGAGAGGAGGGTTCTAGGGAGCAGAGAGTTCAAGACAGAAGAAGAAAAACAACATGGAGGTCAACTGAACTATTTAAGCAATCTAAGACTAAAACTCGGGGAAGGAAAAGAATGAATTAAGTCAAACTCCTGACGGGCAATCGATGGACACTCAATTAACAGTTACAATATTACTAATTTATACAGCATGCCTAAGCAATACAGGTTCTTTATTTCCCCCATCGAAGCAGCCCTGATTCATTGCTCCTCTGTGCTCAGACATCAGATCCATCCCAGTCAATTGCCCCCTTCGACAGAGGAAAAAAGGAAAGACAAGTCCACTTTAAACAAAAAGGGGTGGGGTACAGAAGGTCACAGGATCCCAGCAGATCAATAGTGCAGTCCTGCTCCCATCACTTCACAGGGGACAAAGCAGGAGTCCCAAGGGTAGAGGACATAATGGACCCCAAAGAAGAATAAGCAGAATCATTAATGCTGACCTTTCATCTAAGAAACTTGGGGGCTTTTTAAGAATAGGATTTGGTCCCAGGGGCTGGGGAGGCAGGGATGCTCTGACTCACCCTTTGGCTACTAGGTCCCTTGGGACTGACACTTTGTAATCTTCATAATAGCAGTTATTCATGGCTCACATCAAAGTGAGTGTGTCTGGTGTCTCATTAATTTTCCACGCATCTGTAGATGTCAATACCTGGGGGAAGGGAGGTTCCTTTTGGGACTGGGGCAAAAGGAAGAGGGCAGGAAATTGATCCATGACTTCCTAAATGTCATGGCATAAGAGAATGATCATTCAAAAGCTGTGTCTCAAGGGAAAAGCCCCCCAAAGTCCAAGTACCAGTGTATGGGAAACTCCCTATGAAATTCTCTTTGGGGATTGGAGGAAAGAAAGATTCAGAGAAGGGTAGTATAATTTTCCAGAACAACTGCAAATTCTTAGAATATAGATGGAGTACCTGAATTTCATTTTCAGTTACCCTCAGTTTGGCACCTTCACAGAATCTCAGAGTTGGAAGGGCCTCTCAGAAGCCAGAGTCAAATTATACCTGAATAGTAATCCTTTCTACAAAATCCCCAATAAGTAGTCATGTAGTTCCCATTTCAATACCTCCTTGCTGTTCCCTGAAGTGACAATCTGTCTCCTGACTCCAAATATTTTCACTGGCTGTCCCCCATGCCTGAAGCACTCTTCCTGCTCATCTCTACCTGCAAGTTTGTTAGCTTCCTTCATGTCTCATCTAAAGCTACCACTTCAAGAACCCTTTCCCACTCCTCCGTAATCTTAGTGCCTGCTCTGGGACTGTCTCCAATTTATTCTGTATATACTGTGTTTGTACGTAAGTATTTGCATGTTGCCTCCACCATGAGACTTGTGAACATCTTGAGAACAGGAGCTAATTTTTGCCTTTCTCTGTATCCCCAGTGGTTATCACAGTGCCTGGCACCTAGTAGGCACTCAAGTAATGCTAGTTGACTGACCAAGTTAGTACAATGCTTACCTCTTTATAAACAAGACAGATACAGAGAAGGTGGAAGGAAATCTGAGAAGGGAAAGTACTAGCAGATGGAAAAAGCTAGAAAAGATTCCTGACATAGGTTCCCAAAGTGGACGATACCAGCTCCTGGGAGGGACTAATATGATCTGGGGGGCAGTAGTAAGCTCAGGTGCAATTGGGGAGGCAGTAAATAAAAATAAGGGGGTGATGGAAACATAAGGAAAGAAGAGAAGAGGGGAAAATTTTGAAAAACTGTTCATACAGGTTTTGTGCATAGTGTAACAGTTAAAGTTACAGGAATTACATGATTTTCCAAATAAATGCACAAAATGCAAGTTATAACTGATCAGTGGTCAAATCCTTGGATATGTTGTAACAAGGGAGAGTTGGCAGGAGAGCTTGTCATGCATTGTTGGGAAGTACAGCATTGTCAAGAATATGTGCATCTAATGACTTGTTTACAATATGATACAGTTCCATGATGTAATATTGTGTCATCAAAATTTCAAGGCAGAAAAAAACACAAATTTACAATAAATTATTAAATTTAAGATGTGTCTTTTCTTTAAATTTGAAGTGATACAAATTTTTAAAAAAAAACTGTTAAAGGGTTAAAGAAAGCAGATTTCCGGGGCGGGGGGGGGGGGGGGGGGGAGGGCTGAGTAATCTTTTTTTTTTTTTTTTTTAAAGGGAACAGTAGGGAAAATAAGTTTAGGAAACTCTGCTGTAGAAGGCACCATTAGAATTGAGGCTAGTCAGACCTAAGTGGCTGAAGAGAAAAGGCAGAATGCCAGGCACGAGGGTTAGTTAGTTAGCCAGTGAAAAGGCATGGAGACCAATACTGAGTGTTTGTTGCCGAGGGTGTAGTTAGATCATAGGGTGTTTGGAATAGAAGACAGGAGGAGATATGCATGCAAGGTGGTGTGTAAGTAAAAACAAGTAGATTTGGTAAGAGATTGGATATGTGGGCTGGGTGACAGTGAGGAATTCATGATGCCCAGATGGCAGACCTTGGTGACTGGGGATATAGTGGTGGCTTTGATAATAATGGGGAAGTTTAGAAGGTCCGTTCTCACCCAGCAGGGAGCCACACGAATTAGATTCAACCTTGAAATCTCTGGTTCCACCTTTAAAGGGCCACACCTCTTACCCTCCCCCATCCCAATCAAAACAAAGTTAAGTGCAAGTCATGTCATTTCTCTGATGGCGTGGTCTTCTTTGCCAACGAAGGATGAACAAACATTCAGGATGTGAATAGGACCAGAGTTTCTAGGAACTTAGTTTCATTACAGATTGAATCTCAGATGGGGTGACAGATGCATGCTCAGCTCTCCATGGAGAAAGAACATGGACTGGTAGCTTCAAAACTCCTGTGGGGGAACTTCATCACTGCTCTTGGGTTCCCTTGGGAAGAGAGCAGGCAGAGGGGGAGTATTTGGAGAAATCGTAATTCTTGGTCTCGCTAAATTCCCTGCCATCCTTCATAAGTTCATAGGGTTAGAATGGGAAGGGACTTTCAATCCCCTCATTTACAGGAAATGAAGCCCAGAGAAAGTAAGTGGCTTACCCAAAATCACACAGGAGCTAAGTAACAGACAGAGATTTTGAACTAGTTCACTCTACTGTACTGTGCACCTGAGGTTGGACCAGGGTAGGAGGGGCCCACCAGGTTGACTTTTCCACACTGAGTTTCTCATTTTCAATGTGTAAGCCAGAGCGAGAAGGGTGGCCTGCTTAACACTGGGATAGGATAGCAGGAAGGAGTAAGGTAGCAAGGAAATGGCATGGTATTAGGACTCAGAACAACTAGGTTGTCCTGGTTCTGCTAGCATCTAGCTGTGTAACTTCAGGGGAATAATTTCACCTCTCCGGGCTTTTAGTTTCTTCATCTATCCAAGTAAGTGCACTGGATGGGATTCAAATCCAGGCCCTGTAGCTCCACATCCAGCCAGTTCTTGCTCTTCACATGCCTTGGATTTCTTCAGTACCCAAAAGGGAAACAAATGTAGGAATCAAGGAAGTTTTGTTTCCACAGAGTCATGACCTAGGACAGTCAGGTAAAGGTCAGAAACTTCTGTGCAGGCTCAATGAGCTGTGTGAGAGAAAACCTATCAGAGAGGAGAACATAAAGTCACATGGCCAGGGATGGTGTCAAGGGAGATCCAAAGTTCGGAAAACGGTATAAGAAGCTCCATAGTCATCCTATAATCTTACTGGGGAGGCTGCCCATCCATTCAGGGGAAATGGATGTAAAGATTACTAAAAGCTTTCCTGTTTTCACAATAGGTATTGTTTGTCTAAGGTGAGCGAGTTTCTCACAGAAGGGGGCTTGTTAGGCTCATTTCTCACATGGGACTAGATCAAGATTTCAACTTTCGGAGTCATTTTCCCCATTTACCTCCACCCCAGAGGCCTCCTTCCTCTGCCCTATACAAATGCCTCTCTATTTTTCCATCTGAAGGGACAGCCTTTAAATGGGGCAGCATTCATTCAACGTATCTCAGAGACTGCCTGAAACCTTGCTTGAATGCTGGATTGGGATATGGCTTTCCAAATTGAAGATTTTGAGCACAGATCACAAGAAAAAGATATTCAGGGACTTTAAACCCATTTAGTGCTTTTTTCTGCTTGGAAGTGTCACAGTTACTTGCAAATGGGCCTTTGGATAATTGAACAACTTCACTTTAATGGCTTTCTGGGCTGCCCTGCTAGTAGAAGACTGTTTTCTAGTCAACAAAGGCCACCAACCTTTCCCCCAAAACTAGAATAATCACTCTGACCCATAAAACTGTGCCTCTGAACAGTGCCAACAGTCAGTCACACCTCACCATGAAGTAACCCATGGCTGCTCTCCTCCTCTCATGGGGCCATCGACCGCTCCATTTGCTGGCCATTATTTTAAAAACTCAAATTTTATTAGCAGTGGAACATGAGTAATAAATACTAATAAACCGTTTGCACTTGAATTAGCCTCGGTCTTCCTGGGATCAAACAGCCATTTGTCAAAATCAGACTCTCTTCCCTACCACCATCTTGTGGTCAGGAAATAGACTCTCCCAAGGTCACAGGAATCACAGAAACTGAGAGAGCATCCAAGGTTTTGGTTTTTTTTTTCCTAGTTCAATCCTCACTAGCCTGTGTTCTTAGAAACAGTGTGGGCTCAGAGCTTGAAAGGGTATGTTACAAAATGCAGGGCTTTCCCACCACTCCAGCATGGCATTCCTGTCTTATTTCCTTTCTATTTCCTCCATCTCCCACCCCAGACCTATATTCCTCTTTTTTCTATTTTTCTAGACCCATAAACCTTTTCACCTTCCCAAATCCCACTCCCACTTGGGACTTTCCTTGGGCATAGACAACCTGTAGGATCTAATCTCCTCCTCATCTCTCTGCTGGATGAGCAGTCATTGTCACCAACAGATCCTTCTCCTCTCTTTACAAAACAGTCACCAATAAATCAATCAAACAAATATTTATTAAACACATCTGCTATGTGGAAGCCAACTGGGAGGGATAGGAAGAAGCATGAGGCAAGGCAGCCTTCTGCCCTTGAGGAGCTTAGAATCAGTTAGGGAGAGAAGACAAACACACGAAAAGGTTAACAGCATAAAGTCATCTGGAGGTTCACAGATTTAGAGGTAAAATGGACCTGAGATGGCATGGCATGTAGCCAAATCCCTCATTTTACAGATGAGGAAACTGAGTCCTAAAGAGGTTAAATAACTTTTTAGTGTCACACATAGACAGTAATAGTCAATGCTACATCTCCTGCGCAATTTAATTTACATTAAGTGCCTACCATGTGTCGAGCACTGGTGACAGATACAATAATAAACTTCAAATAGCGATATACTACTGGGAGAAACAACTTATAATTGATTACAAAATTTATACAAAGTAATTAGGAGGAGGTAGGGAGAAGGGCTGATACCTCAGGGAATCAGGAAAGCTTTCATATGGGAAGGTAGCACTTAATCTGAGTCAAAGGGAGCTAGGAATTCCAAGAGGCAGAGGTGAGGTGGGAAAACACTGCAGGCATGGGAGCAGGAATTCAAATGTCATGGATATACCAATCTAGCTGGAACATAGAGTAAGTGAAATCCGTCTAAAAAGTTAGCTTGGAGCCCAATTTTAAAGAGTTTTAAAATGACAAACAGAGGAGTATGCATTTTATCTCAGAGGCAACAGGAAGCCTCGGAAATTTTTTGAGCGAGAGAGTGACATGGTCAAATCTGTGCTTTAGAAATGTCAATTTGGCAGCTGCGTGGAGGATGGATAGAAAAGGACTGGAGGCAGCAAAATGAAGTTATTCTGCTGGACCAGGAGAGAGGTGATGGGGGTAGTAACTATGTAAGTGGCGAGAAGGGGAACTTACATGGAAAATGGGACTGAGTTAGAAGCCACAAGGCTTAAAAATTCATTGCAGAAGGTAACTGAGGAAGAGAAAGGGCTTCGGATGACTTAGAGATCTTGTAAAAACTCCAGTTAAAAGTATGGTAGTGACCTTGAAACGTAAGTGTCAGGAAGGAGGGTGGGCTTAGGGAAATGCTGATGAATTCTGTTTTGGACAGGCCCCAGTAGGCAGCAGAACACAGCAGAAAGAATGAGGGGTTTGGTGTTTGAAGAATGATTCTGCGATGAGTTGGGCGAATTCTGGTAAATCACCTAATTTCTCTGGGTCTTAGTTCTGCCATCTATAAAATCAGGACTTTGGACTCAATGACCATGGAGGCTCTTCCAGCGCCGTGTCTATGACCCTACGAAATCCCAATAATATTCAGCCTGTCCCATGTCTTTCCAGGCCTCTTTGCCTAGGATAAGTGTCAGATGAGTACACTGGCTACTTACTTATTATGTCAACTTACTAATTATGTAAACTCGCTGAACCTCTGTTCTCTCATCTCTAAATGAAGGATTTGGCCTAAATTACCTCTGAGATGCCTCCAAGTTGTAACATTCTGTTATTTTAAACATGACACAGACAGTAAACACTATTGGAGTTCAGAGTGGGAAGGGAACATTTTGATGATAAGGGTGGTAAGGGAAAGCCTGGAGGGAGCTAGGTGATATAGTAGACTATAGTATTGGACCTCAGTCAGGGAGACTTAGGCACTTACTGACTATATGACCCAGGGCAACTCATCTAACCTCTCAACGTATCAGTTTCCTCATCTGTAAAATGGGTATAATAAAACAAAAAACTCCAGGGTTGTTATGTGGAACAGATGAGATAATGTATATAAAGACCTTTACAAATCTTTAAGCCCCATATATATGTTAGCTATTATTGTCTCAGAAGATGTATGACTTAAGCCACGCCTTGATAGATTTGGGGTATAGAAATGGGGGGGTGGTTTTGATACATAGAGGTAGAACAAAGGGTATATATACACATTTCAGACTAGGATAAGGATAGGAGTAAAGGTGCATAGGCAGGAAGTAGACAGAGATATCTGAAAGATAGCAAAGAGTTTACAAATTATCTGAGAACTTTAAAAGTCATCCAGTCATCATCTGAGCTGTCTATACGATTCCTGAAAAGGAATAGGAGAAGAAAAGACTAGAAAGGGTCTAGATTGGAGAGGGCCTTGAATGCCAGGCCAAGGAGCTTGGTTGTTACCAGGTTTAGCGGGAAACCACACACAGTATTTGAGCAAGTGAACAGCATGGCAAAGTTGGCATTTGAGGAAAATGAATTTGGCAGCAGTGTGCACAGGGGCTGGAATAAGAAATTGACAACAGGGACCACTTGTTACAGCCAAAGGAATTTTAGTTTAAAAACCCTACATCTCTCATCCTCCACTATATACTTTTTCAATAGTTAATCAGACTAGCATTTAAGGGCCTCCCATTGTCCTGGGCATTGTGCCAATTTCTGGAGATACAAGGAAAGTCAAAAGACAGTCGCTGCCCTCAAGGTGCTTCTAGTGTGGGGAAGGGCTTTCCTTCTCTTCTCCCCTCACCATACCCCCTACCCCCAACATCCAATAGCAAGCCATGGGGAACTTTGACATATCGAAGTGTGTCATGGAATGGAAAAAGTGGGACATACTGCCCTCTAAATTAGGGACTCCCTGCCACTGCTAAGAGACTACACTCAAAATATTCCAGATAGGGGGATCAGAGGCAGTTCAGAACAATGGACTGGAGCGGTGACCATTCTATTCTGGGAAATCCTGAGGGCCATGGCCAGCAATGAGTGTTTAGAGTGCTGGACTTGGAACCAGGAAAATCTGAGTTTAAATTCTGCTTCAGTCATGTTCTGTCTGTGTCACCCTGGACAAGTCACTGAATGTCTCTGTGCCTCAGTCCATAGCTTTTGAAGTCCCTTCCAGTTCTAAATCTACAATCCTACTCCTGTGAAAAGGAGGCAGATAGGGTAACATGACACTTTTCCTTCTTGATTAAGGGACAGATATCCTCCACACTGCATCATCTGCCTACCCATTGGCTAATGACTTCCATTCAATTCATCAGGCACCTACTAAGTGCTAGTCAGTTAGCCTGCCTGGCTGTTGCCTATAAAGGGACTGTTCTCCCACCTCATTCACATCTGCCGTCTGACTTCTAATTGCAGCTAAAAATTCTGCCTTCTACAAGAAATTTTTCCCATTCCCTCAATGCTAATTTCTTCTTTCCAATTTCTTGTTGTTGTTATAGTTACTACTACTGTTGAGTTTTGTCTCCTTACCTCTGCCTCAGGTCACCCACTAGACAAAGTCCCCACTGACAAAGATACTGGAAGGGTTTACCATTTCCTTCTCCAATGTGTCCCCATTTTATAGCGGAAGAACGGAGGCAAACTGGGGTTAAATGACTTGCTCAGGGGCAGCTAGGTGGTACGGAACACTGGCCTGAAGTCAGAGAGACTCATCTTTCTGAGTAAAAATCTGGAATCAGACACTTACTAACTGTGTGATCTTGGGCAAGTCACCTAATTCCATTTGCCTAATTTTCTCATATGTAAAATCAGCCGAAGAAGGAAGGGGCAAACCATTTCATTATCTCTGCCAAGAAAACTTCACATGAGGTCACAAAGACTTGCAAAAGACTGAAGCTGGCTTTGCCCAATGTCACACAACTAGTAAGTGTCTAAGACTGGATTTGAACTCAGATCTTCCCAACTCCAGGGCCAGTGCTCTAATTTACTGCACCACCTAGCTGTGCCAGTTATAAAGGTTAATTTTACCCTTGCACCAATCTTGTATGGACTCCGTTGTTATATTATTTTTCCCAACAAAATGTGAACTCTTTGAGGGCAGAAACAGTTTTCACCTTTCTTTGTGTCTATCTCAGCGCCTAGCACATAGTAGGTGCTTAATAAATGCTTGCTGACCAACTGACTCTCTATGAGGTAATTAGTAAATAGAACTATAACAATTATCTCCATGTTATAGATGAAGAAATTGATGCTTGCCTGTAGTCACACTAGCTAGTGAAGGACAGAGCTGGGATTCAAATCCAAGTCTTGGATCCTTAAGTCCAGCCAGGTCTCCTTCCACTAAACTTGACCAGCTCTCTCAGGGAAGACTTCTAGGAGGAGGTGGGATGGACATGACTCACAGAAAAGCTTCCCCCAGCAGGCAGAATGGCTTTACCAGGCTGCACCAAGCCACATCCCCATCTCCTCTGGTAGCAAGCCTTGGACAACAATAAGCCTTTATCTGCTTTGTCAATTGCCTATGAGCACTGACGCGATCATTTCTCTCTTTGGAGACAAGGCCAAGGGCAAGGGCTGGGTTAGCCTTGGCTTAACCAAACCCAGTACAGATCTTAAAGATGTCTACTTCCCTTCCCCACTCCCCTTACTTCCCCCATACAACACTCTCTCTCTCTCTCAATCTCTCTCTCTCTCTCTCTCTCTCTCTCTCTCTCTCTCTCTCTCTCTCTCTCTCTCTCTCTCTCTCTTTCTCTCTCTCTCCAACATGCAAATGGGTCCTGCCACCCTCCTGCCTGCAAGCTGTGAGATCTCTGTGAAGATGCAAATCCCCTACACATGGGCTCTGGGGAGACAGTGACAGAAATCACATTATGCAGCCCTCCCTTCCCCACCACTGTGGCTGGAATAAATATTATGAATCTTCTTCTCTCACCTGGCAGGGATCTAACTGTGGGAAGTTTTAAATGAATACAATGCCAACGCCCCAAGCCCTCCCCGATTCTTCTGGCCATGCCCCAGTGCCCCCTACAGAGGATGTTGAGGGGCCCTGCCTGTCCATCGGCATGGTTAAGCATTCACGATGGCATGAGGACAAATGCATTCATCCTTCATTCCCTGCCCAGATCCTTATTTCCATTCTGGCTGAAGCTCAGTCTCCAAAAGTAACAGTGAGGAAACTGGGCCTTTGTTGCACTCTCCCTGAAAGAGAGGCAGTGACCAAAACCTATGCTAGAACTAGGGTTAGGCAAGCAGCCACTACCTAGAGCCCAATACATGGCAGGAAGCATAAAAAGGGACATCTTAAAAAAATTAATGTCCTTATTTTTAATGATAAAAAATTCTACTCTCCAAGACACAGAGACATTTATTTTGTGATAGTCAAGTTACAGTGATGACAATGAAATTTCATAGACTCCATTAGATAGTAAAATTAACTATAGCATTTCTCAACTTTCAAAAGGATAAGAATCCCTGTGAAACAAATTTCATGAAACCCCATCTGGCAACAGTTGTGTTATTAACAGCCTTGGGTTGGGGAAAACACTCAGTTGGATATGAATTCCTTGCAAATAATTCAGCAGTCCCCAAGGGGTTTGTGGTCCACAGGCTAGGAACCACTGTTGTCATAGGCAGAGCAATCACTGTCCTACCAAAAGACCAGGGTTCAGATCTGGGCTGCACTGTGGGTAATACAAGTCATTTCTCTTCTCTGAGCCTCAGTTTCCTCCTCTGTAAAATGAAAGGCATCAAATGATCATGGATTTAGAGAAGTCATTTAGAGACTATCTTTCTCATTTTATAGAGGCCCTGCAAGGTTGAGTGATTTGTCCAATATCACAAACATAGTAAATGGTAGGGACAAGATTTAAACCCGGGTTTTCTGCCTCTAAATGCAGCACTCACACCACCACATTATGCTGCCATCTCAAACCTCCCTTCCTTCCCTCCTTTGTCCAGGAGAAGAACAATTTTCAAGTCCTACCTAGAACATCTCACGCCTCTTTGATGGTCCTGGTTTTGCCAATTTCCTTCAAATTTCAGAAGCCTAGAAACTATATCCTCATTTACTAAAGAAGTTTGTTCAGGTTTATTCAACCATACTGTGAATTAGATCCAAAATATTCACCCTCATCTTTGTTCTTTTCTCCTTCCCTTCCCTTCCCTTCCCTTCTCTCAAACTGTTTACCTTCACTTTGTCCACTCACCCTCTGACTTTTCCTCTTTGTTAGTTTTTCCTCAGGATGGCCTCTGAGTCAAGTCTTCCCCAGGTTACCCCATAAAGTAATAGAAAAAGTATTGAAAGTCCAAGTCAAAAGACTGGGACTTAAATCTTGACACTGCCCTTTACAAGCCATAGTCATGAAACCTATCTGGACCTCATCTGTAAGATGGGACTAATGTTTATAGCACTGATTCCATTGGGTTGTTGGTAAGAAAAGGTAACATGGAGAATATAAATTGTGTGGCGACCACAAAACAAGAGTTATTCTTTGCCTCCTAGGAAGGTCCCCCTCCAAGTTATCCTCCTTCAAATATTTAAATCACTCCTGAAATCCCAGTACCTACCTCTAAGATTCCCCAGACTGATCAGAGGAGAGTTGATGGCTTTCCCTTGCTACCACAAAATTGCCATCCCACCATGATAAAAATGCATCAAATATTGATACAGATATAGATATTAAGTAAATACTTGTATGGTCTATGAGTTTGTGTGTCATTTCTCTTGTGGCCTATTATCTACCTGTCTTAAATTTTAAACTTCCAAAAACCAAGGACCCTGGTCATATGACTCCCTCGACCCAGTACCTAGCAACAGTGGATAATATTAGCAACTCCCATTTATTAATTTCTGAATAATTTAAAAATCATTTTCCTCGCAATAACCTTGTGTGTAAATAGTGCAAGTACCATTATCTTTATTTTATAGAAAAGAAAACTGAGATCCAGGAGAGGAAATTATTTGCCCTGGGTCTCAAAGTCAGTATGTATCAATGCCGAGATTCAAATTTAGGTTTTCTGACTTCAGGTCTAAGGATTCAATACCACACTCTTTCACTGTCCCCCAAAAGAATAGAAGCCCCCCATAAGAATACTGAAGATTATACCTTAAAACAGTTAAAAGAGAAACACATCACATGCCAGCTTATGGCTAGGGGATAAATTCTTTACCAAATAAGGGATCAAGCAATTATAATTTTAGATCATTTTGACTACATGAAATTTAAAAGCTTTTGTATAAACAAAATTAACACATTTAGGATAGGAAGGGATGCAGTCAAAAGGGTGGAAATAAACAGTAAAAACTATCTCTGATGAGGGTTTACTATACAAGATACAAAGACAACTAAGAGAAATATGTAAGATCAAAAGTCATCCTCAAACATACTCAGTCAAAGGACATAAATTATCAGGTCTAAAACAAATCGCTAACTATGAACAACTATATGAACAAAGGCCCTAAATCATTAATAAAAGAAAGGCACATCAAAACAGTCCTGAGGTTTCACCCCCTACCCAGCAAACTGGCAACAAACACAAAAAAGAAGGAAGTCAATGTTGGAGGGCTTGTGGAAAAGCAGGCCTATGAATGCATCCATTGTTGGTGAAACTAGTACAGTCATTCTGGAAAGCAACTGATGCAGAGATTTTACTGCTAGAAATATATACCTCCTAGAAGTCTCTAACAAGAGAACATGATGAACAGAGAAGCGCAGGAAGACATGAACCAGTGCAAAGTGAAGTCCACAGAACCAAGGAAACAATACATACAATCACCTTAACAATGTAAATGAAAAAGAACGACCGCTACAAAGCAATCAAAACTGAATGCTGTGAAATGATAAAGAGTAGGTCTGATCCTAGAGGAGAGCTATGAGAAGCCACCTCCCCCAATCATTTGCAGAGGTAGGGAACCATGAGTATGAAACACTTTATATAATGTCAGATTCTTTTCAATGTGTTGAATAGTTTGGCTGAATGTTTTATTTTTTTCTTCCTCTTTAAAAAAAAATTATTTGTTACAAAAGATTGCCCTCTGGGAAGTGGGAGGGAGACAGGTGGAAATGTAGATGATATAAAAACAGAAGATATTAATAAAAAAATCTGTTCTTAAAAATAACAAACTTCTTAAAAGCGTGACTTTCTCTTTTGTCTCAAGTCAAGCAAGTCAAACAAGTCACTTGGAACTAATCTCTTCACTTGTCAGATGATGGGCTTGGCCTTGAAGTTCTCTGAAGTGTGTTGTTTTTTAAACTCTGATATCCTATGATTTCGGTGATCCGACTGGAGGATGGGGTTGAGAGTCAAGATTAAGCAAAATTCAGGGCACAGGGCTTAGAGTTCAGAGGGCCTCTGAGCTCAGAGGTATTCTGGAATGTTAATCATATTTCAATGTATATTGTGAATTCCATAGGATTTTACCAGCTAGCCTGGGAATCTGACCATTGTATACAACACGGCAAAACTGTGAGTTCCAGCCGACTGACTTACAACCCAGTTTTCAGAATGCAAAACATTGGTAAACTGGGGACTCATCTGTATAAACTAGACACAGCTGAAATATTACTGCAAGTCAGTTACAGTAACTAATGAAGACTGAGGTTAGGAGATGTTGAAGCAGGGGCAGGGTGTCTACTACGGATGAAAGAACATCTTCATAACCTTACAGGAGCAAAGTATTTTGTAATATTACTCATTCATTCAATAAACCCCCAGGCTCAGTGTGGGCAAAGGGATATAGCAATGAGTAAAGAGTAAGGACAACATCATTGTCCTCAAGAAGTTTACAGTCTAGGAGGAGAAATAACACAAGCTGACAAATAACTGCAACGAATGCTACTGAGTCAGGAGACCTGAATTCTTGGCCTAGTTTTGTCCCCAACAACCTATCTGTGTGACCTGTGGGAAGTCACATCATTTCTCTAGCCTCCAGTTTTCTCATCTATGTGATGATATAGTCCAATAAAGTCCAATGAGGACATTGGACTAGCTAAGGTTCCTCACTGTATCTCACACGCGACGTTCCAGCTCCCATCAATGGGCCTTAACTTCCATGCAGAACATGCACTGAAGCCACACAACTGCTTCTTGTAATCCCAAGTTTCTGTGAAAGTTCAGCTCAGATACCACCCGCAGTGCAGAAAAGGCTGGATCTGGAATCAGAAGACCTGGGTTTAAATCCCAGTCCTCATATTACTCCCCCTGTGGCCTTGGGGAAGCCTCTTAAACATCTCCAGACCTCACGTTTCTTGATAGAAAAAAGGAGAAGATTGGAGTAATTGTCCTCTAAGGCACCTTCTAGCTCTGAATCTATGATCTTCAACTGTGAGATGGTCTATTTCTACAAACTCAGTCATATTCTCATGTCAATTTAATGCTATAGTGTGATCACAGAGAAAGCAACTGGAAATAATAGAGTCAGGGCCACATAAGAAGGCAGTGACCAGTCCTGTGGTGCAGGGTCAGCCCCTTGCTGCAGTACAAAGAGTGAAAGATTTACAATAAGAACATTTGACCCTCTACCTGAGGACTTTACTGATCCCTCACCCGAAATGTGAGTATAATCATTAGCTAATATGTATACAAGACTTTAAGGTTTGCAAATCACTTTACATACATGATTTCATTTGATCCTTATAATAACCCTGTGAAGAAGGTGCTAGCATAATCCCCATTTTACAGATTAGAAAACAGATCAGAAAATAGGCTTGCCTAAGCTTACACAGCTAGGCAAAGGCTAAGGCAAAACTTGAATTCAGGTCTTCCTAAGTCTAAGACTAAGACTAATACTCTAGTATAATGCCTAACTGCCTGTTAATGCCTCTTCTCCCCCCATATCAACTTACGTGTGTGTGTGTTTGTGTGTGTGTGTGTGTGCATTTATATTGGCTCAATGAATAGAACACCTGGGTTCAGAAAACCCTGAGTTCAAATCTAACCTCAAACATTTACTAGTTGCATGACCTTGGCTAGTCACTTGACATCTCTTTGCCTCAGTTTCCTCATCTGTGAAATTGGGATAATACTATCCATTACACCCTTCCCCCCTCACAACATGTAGCCCATTAAATACAAGGTTATCATGAGGGTCAATTGAGATAATATTTATAATGCATTTAGCACAGTACCTGGCACACAATAGGTACTACAATAATTATTAATATTACTGATTCTCTCTATATATGGAATATATCCTCCTTGAAGACAGGTATTGTTTCATTTTTGTCTTTGTATTCTCAGAACCCACACAATGTTGGTATTTAGTAATGCTTGTCAGTAGGTTTATTGGTTGAGTCTGGTTGCATGACTCTTTTGTTTTTTCAGTCATTTCAATCATATTCAACTCTATGACCCTATTTGGAGTTTTCATGGCAAAAATACTGATTTGCTATTTCCTTCTACCAACTCATCTTACAGATGAGGAAACTGAGGCAAACAGGGTTAAGTGACTCGCCCAGAATCACACAGCTTGTAAGTGTTCGAGGTCAGATTTGAACTCAGGAAAATGAATCTTCCTGATTCCAGGCCTGGAGCTCTATCCACTGAGCCACCTACATGCCCTAGTTGCATGATTCTACATAGGCACACAGGACTATGGGGGTTCAGAGCAGAGAGTGCTCACTGCTCAATGAGAAGATTCAGAAGATTTCATGGAGGTGGTGCTAACAAAGCTGCACCTTGAAAAACAGGTAGGATTTCAACAGCTGGAGATGCTACAGAGTGCATCCAGGTATGTGCAACAGTATTAGCAAAGGTACAGAGCTAACAAAGCACCAAGTGTGCCCAGAGAAGGATAAACAGGCCTTGATACAAAGCTGTGTATCTAAAAGGGTGTAGCAGAAGACAAGGATGAAAATTAAGTTGGCATCTATACACTGGCTACCTGGAGCACAAGGCTGACTTGACTCAGGCAGCCTCACTTCATCTGAAGTACTCAAGCTAAGTCTCTTCCAGGTGTTTCCTGTCATCACTCCTCTTTAATCCAAAGTGGAGTCAGAATAAGGCATTCATGTGTGCCCGAGGCAAGATTTGGAAATTATATCCCCATCAATGGAAATAGGAACACAATTTTCCCTCTTAAAAGAATAGGTATGTTACTGTCCACCAGAGGCTTGGAACCTTCACTGAACACACGCAGCTTGATGTATCACAAAATAAATACCTGTGGGCTACAGAGAGCAGACTTTTGTAGCATTAAAAATATGTGCATTTTTTAAGAGTAACATTAAAAATCATTCCTAGCTGTACCCCTCTGCATTGAGGCCTAATGCAGCTGCCTACCTTGACTAGGAGCAGATCCAGCACTGTCTAAAGGTTTCCTTCCTTAGCTTCCCAGATCTGGCTCATGCCTCTATAGCAGGTATCTTCTTCCCCCATCTTTTGGGGTCCATGCACAGATTTCAGGGGGTCCATGAACTTTGATGAGGAAAAAATATATCTTTCTTTTCATTAACCTCTAGCTGAAATTTTGTATTTCCTTCCATTATGATCATAGGCAACAATATATAGATATCCATAGACTTCACCAAGGAGGTCCATGATGTAAGAAAGGTTGAGAACCTCTGCTCTAGGATGTCTGCCCTACTTGTACGCTCTAGTCCCAGGTCAAGCTTTGTATTGGTCTCAGGCCTAGGCTTCAAGAGAACCCCTGTCTTCTGCTGGGAACCTAACTTTAGAAATCCAACTGGCTAGTTTTGACCAGTCCGTGCTTTAGAATTCCTGGAAATATCTCTCTTCTCTCAGAATGTGCCTTGGATGATTTTGGTTGGCCCACCTTCTTTCCCCCTCCCCAGCCATGATCAATAGCTTGGATCCTGTCTCTTGTCTAGTCAACAAACTTTTAAACCTCTGCTAAGAGTAAGGAACTATGTTAGATATTGGAGATACAGACAATGAAACAGTCCCTGCCTTTAGGGAGTTTATATTCTAGGGGGAGATATAACATGTGGCCCAGTAAATACAAGGCAATTTGAGGAGTTGTGAGGGACAGCCTATGCAAAGGTCCAGAGATGGGAGACTGAATGGCAGATTCAAAGAATGGCCAGTAGGCCCACTTGACTGGAACAAGAGTGTTTTAATGGGAGTGATGAGAAAAAATTCTGGAAAGATGAATAGGAGATAGAATGTGGAGATCTTTAAATGCCAGACTAGGGAATTTGTATTTTATCCTAGAGACAACAGAGAGTCACTAAAGATGCTTCAGCAGGGAAATAACATAGACCAATGTCTGGAAAATGATTTTCGAAACAGTGGAGAAGAGTGTTTGGAGAGGGGAGAAACTGGCAGTAGGAAGGTTAATGAGGAGGTCATTGTAACCATGCAGATAACGGATGGTGAGGGTCTGATGATGGAGGCAGAGACCATGCAAGTGGAGAGAAAGGAAAGCAAGCAAGAGATGTCTTTTTCCTATCTCCAGGCAGCCCCTCACCTCTTGGCTCTATGAACCGATTCTCACTATGTGTGTATATGTACACATATTAACATATGTGTTACAGGCATGCATTAATTATTGTGTGTTTATCATACATACACATGTACATATCTAATGGGGTAGATTATATACAATTATGTATATATCACATGTATAATCATATTATACAGGTATACATATTTATTCCTTGTGTGTATGTATAATTTTCTGTCCTTCAAAGCCTCACCTGATCAAGGGCACCTGGTCCCCTCTTCATCAAGAGTACATCTAATCATATAATTCCCTTGCTTAAAACCCTTTCTTGGTCTCCCATTCCATAACAAGTAAAAGCCCACATTCCCCAACCTGTTTCCCAAGGTCATGTGCTGGCTCTCAGAGAACAGGATTCCAAGGCCAAACTACCAGCATGTTTAGCCTGAAGAAGAAATCCCTTAGAAGGAATATGGCAGCCATCTTCAACTGTTTGGAAGAGGGACTGGGCTTGTGATTAACCCCAAAGAGCAGAAAGAAGAGTCACGGTTGGAAGTTACAGAGAGGCCGATTTGAGAGCAGTGGGCTGGGAGTCAGGAAGACAAAAGTCTTCCTGAGTTCAAATCTGGCCTCAGACACTTACTAGCTGTGCGAACCTGAGCAAGTTACTTAATTCTGTTTGCCTCAGTTTCCTCACCTGTAAAATAAGCTGGAGAAGGAAATGACAAACCACTCCAATATCATTGCCAAGAAAACCCCAAATGGGGTTATAAGAGTCAGACCTAATGGACATTAGAAAAAAAACGTCCTAACACTTCAAATGGTCCAGAAGGGAAATAAATAGCCTAGCCAAGGAAGTTGTTGTCAGTCCCTAGAAGGCTTCACACCCAGGTACAAATGAACTGGATGATCTCTAAGTTCCCTTCCAACTTCTTTCTTCTAGTGTGGACATCACCCCTCTAAGTTATTCCTGTTTCTAGTCCACATCTATATGCTAAGAGGCAACTGCCACTAACCAACTGACAGTGTGAGAGATGGAAAGAATCTTTGATTGGGGATCAGAAGATCTGGGTTCAAGTTCTGATTCTGATATTTACTCTCTATGTGATCTCAGACAAATTACCTGCCTCTCTGAGCTCCAATGTCCTCCATTGTGAATATAAAACCTCCAGGGAGAGAACCGATAAACTCTTGGTGTATACTGAAGCATACTTTTTTCACTTTATTTTTCTTGCCTTTTTTTGACAACATGGCTAATATGGAAATGTTTTGCATGATTTTACATGTATAATGGATACCATACTGCTTGTCTTCTCAATGGGTAGGGGAGAGAATTTAGAACTGAAGTTGTTTTTAAAATAAAAGCTAAAAACTAATTAAGGGCTAATTTTTTGAAAGAAAAAATGTAAAAATTTTTAAAAAACAGTTTAGTGAATATGTATTAAGTGTTCTCATGCTCAAGGTACTTTTCTAGGCCCAAAGGGTACAAATGTATCTACAAAATGAGAATCACACTTGCATTAATTACCCCTGAAATGTGTTGGGAGGATCAGATGGATATAAAGTACTTTGCAATGGTAAACTGCTATCTAAACGTAAGCCTAGGACCCTCTCAGAAGGGTCATAGGATTATAGATTTTGAATTGGAAGGAACTCTACAGCTCAGCTCTTCAGCACCATCTCTCTTTTACAGATGAGGAAACAGGCCTAGAGAGGGGAAGTTACTTATCCAAGGTCACACAGTAGTCATCAGCAGAGTAAAATTTGAATTCAGGTCATAGGATCATAGGAATTTATATTCAGAGCTAGACAGAATGAGGAAACTGGGAAGTGATTTGCCCAAGGTCACATAACTAGTAAGTAGCAGAAGTCTAGATTGAAACCCAGATGCTGTGTCTCCAAATCCAACCCTCTTTCCACTCTACTCCCCTAAAATGGAGCTGAACTGGAGGAGCCTTCTTTCTCATGCCATCCCCTCCCCGCCACCTTGAGCATCCTGCAGGCCTGCGCTAGAGGCAGGAGGCACAAGGAGAGACTCCTGTTGAGTTGGGTGGAATAGGGGTGCAGGGCAATGGAGAAGAGAAAAGAGTCAGGAAAATGCTTGCTTCCTTTCTCAGCCTCGGCTTCCTGCATTCAGGCCTTGCTCACCGCCATAAAAGCGTTTCATCCCCTTCTTCCCCAAATTGCTGCCATCTTGCTCTCCCTCCCTGAGCAACTTCAGGGGGAGAAGAGCTAAGTGAGGGGAGAAAAGACAGCTAGAGATCACTCTGACAGAAACAAGTTCATTTATCCTTTTTTGAGGGTTGCCTTTCCACTCCTTTGATTGTCCAACTACCTTGTTTATTTCCAATTTGCACCCTACCTGGCAGATTTCATGTTCCAGCCTATTTATTTTGGACTCTGGCAGAAATTTTCCTTTTTAAAAACCAGGCATGTAGTGGTGTTTTCAGCTCTGATAAACCAGTAATTCCCTCCCCTTACCTAGCTTAAGTCTCTCTTCACTGCTTGAACCAAGGTCATCTAGACCTTTCTGCCCTTCCAGTGGAAGGTCCAGATAAGTGGCCCATGCCTGCCTTGGAAGATGGAAAAGTGTCCTAATTAGGTGGTCCTGAGTCCATTGTTGACACACTGATATTTAGTTTCTCCATCCCCAGGACTGTTTGTTCCTCCCCTTCCAATCCTAGGATTTAGCACTTCCCACCTGTTCTTGGGATTTAGCCTTCTCACAACTTCTGTGACTTCCTTGACCCATTCCTAGGCCTCACCTGTTTCTGGTTCCATGATTTAACTCTCACCTACCTCATACCCAATATATTCAACAAGTATTTATCCAATATATACTATGTGCCAGGTATTGTGCTAGGCACTGAGGGCATAAAATCAGTAAAACAATCAAAACTCAAAAGGAGCTTAGGTTGTAACGGGAGAAGTTACCAGGCTGTTTAAATCCCTTGCCATGGAGCAAGTGAGGTCACATAAGAAATTCAATCACAATTGAAAAGGACCAGGGTTTAGGAGCTAATTGCTATTCCTGCTCTTAATCTGTGGTCCTAACCACAATGGCCAAGCCTTTAGCATAGCTTCCAAGTTAAAGGATATGAAGATTAGGTTATTTATTTTCCCTCAGATCCCTAACATGTTAACCGCACTGTCCCCTGAGACCCACTGGCCTGGTGAAATTCTCTTTTTGATATAGTAGGTTCTGATCCATTCAGACAGTGACCTGGTTCAGTACAAAGAACCCTGTACTAGGAACCAGAAGAACTGAGCTCCTTTTGTGGCCCAAATAGGCTCAATATATGTCTCCAAATATCCGAAGGGTTGTTTTATGTGGCTACAGGAGACAGGGAAGCTAGAGGGGGCAAAAGAGCACTATTAAGTAGAAATAGTAGAGAAACAGATGTCAGCTGAGTAGAAGAAAGAATTTTCTAACAAGCAGAATTATCAGTGAGATGAGTTAGCTTGCGGGAGAGTGAGCTCCTCATCAGTAGAAGAGTTCGAGCAGAGAGTAGTAGAGCCAAGATGGCAGAGTGAAGTCAATATTTGTGCCAAGCTCTCCCAACACAAAGAATAAAAGGGCTGCAGACGCTGGGGTGAGGGCTGCTGAGAAGCACACTGCTCACCAAGGTGGAAGCAGCATCAGCGATGCCAAGCACTCAGGACAGTCAAGAGACTGAACATAGAACCCAGGAGACCTCTTTACTGGCACTGGGCACAGGGTTAGGTACCATTTAGCAGCTCTCTTACTCATTATCGAATTCTGGGTCACAGTTTCAGGGTGGAAAGGAGTTGTTGGAATCACAAGGGAGTAGGAGTTTTTATCTTTTTAAAGACCAGAGTGCCAACCAGGAACACAGTGAGCAGACCTCTCCCTGGATCACCTCATTTGGGAAGCACTGAAAACTTATAGGTGCCTACGAAGTTGTAAAAGCAGAAGTTCATAAAAGACAAAAGCTCCTGCCAGATGTCTCCCCTCCTCCTTTGCCCCCAGGGGTGAGCAGAGTCCAACTCTAACATAAAGTCTAAAGTCAAAAAATTGTCTGGGAAAATGAGCAAACAACAAAAGTAAAGCCTGACCACCAAAAACTTCTATGGACACAAAGGAAGTCAAGATACAAACTCATAAGAAGACCACAACTTGAAAACATTTACAAGCAAAGCCTCAAAGGAAAGAAATGTGGATTGAACACAAGTCCAGCAAGAATTCCTAGAAGAGCTAAAGAAAGAGCTTTAAGGGGGTGGGGTGATTATTTTTAAAAATCAAATAAGAGTGGAGGAGGAAAAAT
Source organism: Bettongia penicillata ogilbyi (assembly GCA_023548195.1). Lineage (NCBI taxonomy): Eukaryota > Metazoa > Chordata > Mammalia > Diprotodontia > Potoroidae > Bettongia > Bettongia penicillata. Next base: position 2,245,192 of record JAJHZJ010000311.1, read on the forward strand.
TGGGAAAAGAAATGTAAGTATTTCAAGAACATCATGAAAAATGAATTAGCAACTTGATAAAAGTACTGAAAAAAAATCCTTATAAGCAGAATTAGCCAAATGGTAAAGGAAGTAGAAAACTTGACTGAAGAAGATAACCCCTTAAAAATGAGAATTGTTTAAATGAAAGTTAATGACTCCATGAAACCCTAAGAAACAACAAAATCAAGTCAAAAGACTAAAAAAGATGTGAAGTATCTCCTCAGAAAAATAACTGACCTGTACATTGAGAGTAGAATGAGAAGAGAATGTCAAGACATTATTAGGAGACACCCTGTTTTCCAATGCTAAGCCCCAGCAAGCAAGCTGTGCCCTGAGCCTGGAATAACAACAACCTTTTGTGCTCATCTTCTGAGCCTGGGCAAACATCAACAGGCCCAGACATGAAGCCCTGCTGCGAACAGACTTTTTGTCACTAGACAGCCTTGCCTCACTGTTACTACACTAACACTCTTTAATTCTTTGTCTAGCCACAAGTATATAAATCAAGGTTCATCACCACTCCCTCGGGTCCCCCCACTAGGGGACTCACAAGTTAGAGGCCAGTTCAGTCTGGTTGACGTTAACTGGTGTCAGAAGTGGAACTGGACACAGAACTGGGCCCCTACAATCTCTAGTTCCAATGGACTAGGTGCCATCATAGATTTATTTCTTTGGAGTCCAGACCCACCCCCACCTCTGCATCTGGTGAGTCTTCCACCGTTCTCCCTGCTCTAATCCCGAGTTCCTGCTTTGGTTGAGCTCACCATTCTTTGTGAGGAAAAGTCCAGGGCCCCCTCTGGTGACCTGTTCATCTCAGATCACTCTGGTAAAGATATCCTTTCTTAAACTGCATACCTCTGTTAATTGGCTTCTCTGCATAACTCTGCTGTTTTTTTAACTGCAAATCTCTGTAAAATTATGACTGAACACCTCTGTATGAACTATGATTGAATGCCTTGTTCTGTTTGTATCTGTCTTGTCATTTTATCTATGTTTAAGTCTTTGCAAAATGTGAAATGTCTGTGTAGATTCTGTCACCTTGAAAGTTTTAAGTCAGCCAGAAAAACTGAGGGCTACCACCAAAGAGTTTAGAATACCGGAAAAGATTAGTGAACTTTCATACTTGAAGCAATTGTCCCAGTAAGCAGGACCAACTCCCACTTTAGGCTTTTTGAGGGAGACTAGGTAGAAAAATAGTCAGATAACCAAAGTTTATAGAACTGCTAAAAAAAATCTCCGATTAAAGAGCTGGAAGATCAGTCATTTTAAGACTGCAGGGGAGAATTGCTGAGACTTTGGATAATTCCAGAACTCACTCTCTTCTAAAATATCTTAGTAAGTTTTAGGGTAAAATTTGTTTTAAGGAAAAATAAGAATTAAATTTTATAAAAGTTAAAGGTAGATGGTATTTGCCCTTGAAGACTGATATCTTCGTTGCTCTAGGTCAATGAAGGAAGGCAGCTAGTTTGGAAGTAATCCCAGAGCAAAGAAAAAAATAGGTAAACGGTTTGCAACTTACATCAACCCTCTTTGACCACGTTTGTGACTCCCCCAGACCAGAGACCCTCTTCCTCCTACTCTCTCAACCCCTCTCATCTCAGATCAGATTCCCAAATAAAGGTGCTGAAAAAAATGCTGTAAAAATGTGGGGAAACTTGAATTAAGTTCCAGTTGCAGAAACTTACTAGTTGTGTAATCTTAGGCAAGTTATATTATCTCTGTTTGCCCCAGTTCCCAGCTCTGTGAAGAGAAAAAGAACAAATTGTACCCACCTCCCAAGGTTGTTGTGAGATCAAAATAATATAACGATTGCAAAGCGCTTAATACGGAGCTGGCATATGCTAAGCACTACATTGTTATTATTGTTTCTCCAACTGAATGTAACTGTTCTAACCCTGATAACTCTAAAGATAATAAGATCAATTATTTTTATATGTGATAATCTGAAAATGCAATTGATGTCATCTGAAGATTTGTTTCATGTTTTAAACACTTGATATTGTTTATGCTATCATTGTATTTCTAAATTCTCTTATACTGTGAAATTGTGACAGAAATGTTGTTAAACAAAACAACTTTTTAATCTGGATGCTATTACACATTAATTTTAAAAGAATGTAATAAAAATTGATATTTGAAAACTATTAAATATTTAATAAGGTATATTTTGTTATAAAACATATAATAATAATAAGTTTAACAGTGAATTTTCATTTGAAAATTCTTGGCTATTATGAAAGTGTATATGGTTTAAAAATGTAGCTTCAACGTATTAATGATGAGTCAAATATCAAGTATTTACTGTATGCCTAAATATGGGTAGTTTTAATATATAAGTAAAGGACAAATAAAATGTTTACTGTTAGGGAAACATCAGGAAAGGTATTTAAGCCCTAACTTGTGGTTAGTGAAAATTTGCTATTTAAGATAAAAATTCCTGCGACTGTAATTTGCTATTTTGAACATTGATTACAGGGATAGTTGTCTGAATTGTCATGAAGTCAATAGTAGAAAATGGAATATGCTGTAACTTGGGAACTACTAAAGGTGGATGTCTATACCTGGGAAAAATTTGGGGCCACATGGCCTAGGAAGGATCTTCATGACTCTATTTTCCCATTGTGCTATTTCCTTTCTGAAAAGAATATTTCCCCACATGGTTAATCCTGAGCCTTACTTTTAACACTGTCACTACAAGACTGGCTGTCAGATATGATTCATGTTGGAATCAAAGAGAACTAAGGAAGTTTTCCCATTATGATAACGATGTCCCTCTTTTTCCTTTTATAGTAAATTTCTATAATCAAGTTTTATACGTGCAATACTAAATCTATTAAATAACAGATTGATACCAGAACATCTCTGAGTTATTATAATAGGATGCAAGTATGAACATCTTACAATTTTAATCTGTATTTGTGATCAAATTATAATATAGGGATGATAACCTCCTAATGGGGAAATGATTAGATGAAGAAATAAGATAAAGATGTAATGTAAAAGTTTTTTAAATAAATGGAATAGTAAATTTTGAGAAAGCAATAGGATTATGATTGGCTTCCAAATTTATCTATCATGGAAATTCAGGCTTTCAATATATTTTAGTAATAAGTTCTCAAAACTGGATTAAAATTTTACACATAAATTGTATTGATAATGGTAAAGAAAGTGAAATTATTTTCCCATTTTTGAGCTATAAATCTGATAATCTTAAAGGGCAGAAGAGTTCATTTTGCAGTTGGACCCTCATAAATTTTTAAAAGATTCTTATATCATGTACAGGGTTTAGGTAAGGATAGAAACAGTGAGTATTATATAAACTGAAGCTCTCTGAAGTTTCAAGATTGGAGAACCAAATTTAAGTGATTGTACTAAATTACATTGTCAGAATTATCTAGGAACCTCTGGATTTGGAACTAGACAAATAGAGTCTATTTCAGAGCTGTCCTGAGAATAAAAAGTATTGTCCAAGAAAAAATATCTAGGGACCAGATAATTACATGAGACATCAGGGACTCAGAATATGCTGATTAAATGGATATTAACAATGGGTTACTAGGATACAAGGAAACTTGATGTTAGTTAACGTTGGTGATCATTATTGTATTGCTTTGCATGGTTTATATTTAAGTTTTCTTGGTTACCTTGATGACTTGTAAATGTCCTTTCTTAAAACTAGTCCATTGTGAGCCCTCTAAGTAGTTTGATCTGTACCTGACAATGTAATTATGTACCTATGGGAATTGTGAGAAAACTTTAGTGCATTGTTTAAACCCAGTCTGAATGGCTGGGAAACTGGACCATTTCTATGTGCTGTGCAGAGATCCTTAACCAAGGACCAATATTTTGCTGATCAGAAACTCAGATCCAAAAACTGATACAAGGAGTTTTCCCGCAACTATCAACCCATATGTCTTCTAAAGGCCCCTACCAAGTCCTTCTAACTACACTCATAACTCTCAAACTTGTAGGTGTGGACTCCTGGATCATCTAAACAAAGTTTCTGCTCCTGAGTGAGCAGAAGAACCCTCCAAGGACCTCACGGTTTGTCAAATATGGACCCAGAAGAGGCTGACATCCAGACAAGACAGCGGTCCCAAGATTCCAGATGAGGGCAGGGTATATGCTCCTAGTTTTGTTTTTCCCTCTTCTCTTTTATTATGTGCCCAACTACCAAGGCCCTGATTCAAGCATATGCTTGGATTTTCTCTTTCTAATTCTTGGCCCCCCCCTCTTTTCTGCATGACTAGCAATGATACCCGGGACATACATCCTAGATAGGTGCCTTTAAGGAGTTAACTCCTGAGGTAACATCTCATTCTGGCCCAACTGGCCCCTCGTGGCATCTAGAGGCCAATTCAGTCCAGTTGACAAGATAATTTAAGAAATATTGAACTATCTGAAAGCCATGAACAAAAAGAAAGAACCTAGACATAATATTTTAAGAAATCATACAGGAAAACTGCCTAGATATTATAGAGCCAGAAGAGAAAATAAAAATGGAAAGAATCCATTGATCACCACCTGAAAGAAATCTGAAAATTAAAACTCCAGAAATACTATGCTCATTCTCCTGGGTAATGGATAAAATACTGAAAGCAACCATAAAGAAATTATTCAATTGCCATGAAATAATTCTCAGGATGACACAAGATTTGACAGTTACCATTATAAAGAAGTGGAAGGCTTAGAAATATATTCCACAAGGCAGTCATACTAGGATTATAATCAAGAATAATCATTTATAACAGTATAATCCTTCATGGGGGAAATGAGCATCTAATAAAATGGAAATAGCAAGCATTGCTGATGAAAAGACCAGAATCAAACATAAGATTCAAGAGAAGCATAAAAAGGTAAATATGAATGAGATATCATAAAGAACATAATAAAGTTAAACAGTTTACATTCTTATAAGTGAAGATGATACATATGATCCCTAAGAACTTTATCATCATTAGGGTAGTTAGATGGAGTCAACTCATCAAGTTGGGATGATCTCTTGCTTATGAGAGTGACACTTGAAACAGAAAGATGGGGCTGGAGCAGAACCTATTATTCTTCAGCTACAGTTATAAAAGCAATGGTAGAATCATGATTTCAGTCAAAGCAAACGCAAAAACAGACCTATTTTAAACAGATAAGCCAGGGAACTGCATCTTAATAAAAGGTATCATAGACAATAAATTAATATTAATATTTAATGCATATGCACCAAATGGCATAACATTAAAATTCTTGAAGGAAAAGTTAAATGAATTACGGGAGGAAATGGATGGTAAATTATACTAGTGGGAATCTTCATTTTATTCCTTTCAGATCCAGTTAAATCTAACCAAAAATAAACAAGAAAAAAATTAAGAGGAACTGAATTTTTAAAAAGTTAGATATGATAAACCTCTGGAGGATACTGAATGGGGATGGAAGGAAGTATATTTTTTTCTCAGCTGTACAGTGTGGCTGTTCATCCTTTGTTTTTGAAGAGGATCAATGACACCAAGAAGGTGAAGGCTTGACTTACATGAGAACTGGATTTCAGTAAGGCAGAGTTGTGCAAAGTTGTCAGTTTCACTCAGTCTTCCACAGTCATTGAAATTTTTAAAAGTCAAAATGACTGGCAATGGCCCAGGATGCAGTGGATGACCAAGTTCTAAGAGCTCCCTAGTGCCTGCTTCAGCTGCTTTTGTGGCCATTAGGACAAATTGTTCTCATCTGCCTATTTCTTGGAGAAAAGTCTTTACATGCTTGGGGTAGATAACCCCCTAACTCACCAATGGGTTTGTGGTCCATTGGTTACCATCAACTTGATATGCTTTTCCTGGCATGTGGCTAGTGCTCATGCGACAGCTACAGCTTCTTGGAGTCACAGGTAAGAGTTGGGTAAGAGGTGAACACCAAAGGTGGGGTATACGGGATGCTCAAGGAGAGCTAGCAGTCCTAGTGTGAGGGCTTGCTGAGGGCTTTTCAGGGATGCTCATCCACTTCTCTCTATGTAAAATACTAACCACCCTGATAATGATAAAGTTCTTAGGAATTACATGGATCATCTTCCCATATAGAAATGTAAACAGTTTAACTTCATTGAGTCTTTTATGATTACTCTCTCATGTAATTTTCATGTAATTTTTTATGCTCCTCTTGAATCTGAATGTCAAATTTCCTATTCAGTTAGGTGGCACAATGGATAGAGTACCAGATGTGGAGTCAGGAAGATTCATCTTCCTGAGTTCAAATCTGGCCTGAGATACTCACTAGCTGTATGACCCTGAACAAGTCACTTAACCCGGTTTGCCTCTGTTTCCCCATCTATAAAATGAGGTAGAGAAGGAAATAGCAAACCATTCCACTATCTTTGCCAAGAAAACCCCAAATGGAGTCATTAAGAGTTGGACATGATTGAAATATGTGAACACCAACAACAAAACTGGTTTTGATAACTAAACCAAGGAAAGTAAATACAGAGAAAGAAAACTATAGACAATTTTCCTAGTGAATACTGATGCAAAAATTTTAAATAAAATTCTAGCAAGAATATAATAACATATCACAAATATCATATACTATGAGCAGCCTGGATTTGTAGTAGGAATGCCGTGCAGATTCAGTATATGAAAAACTATAAGCATAACTGATTTGTATACTTGGAGAACACTAGAGAATCAACTAAAAATCCAGTTGAAAGAATCAACTTTTTAGCCAAGGTTCACGATATAAAATAAATCCATACATATCACCACCATTTCTATATATCATCAACAAAGCCCAACCAGAAAAGATAGAAAAAGAAATTCCATTTAAAGTAGCTGCAGACAATATAAAATACTTGGAAATCTACCTGCCAAAAAATACACAGGGACCATGTGAAAACAGTTACAAATAAAGATAGATCCAATCAATTAGAGAAATATTAATTACTCATGGGGAGGATGAACCAGTATAATAAAAATGGCAGTGCTAGTTAAATTAATTTACTTTTTCAGTGCCATGCCAATCAAACTACCAAAAAACACTTTACAGAGCTAGGAAAAATAATAACAAAATTTTTCTGGAGGAAGAAAAGGTCAAGAATTTCAAGGGAATCAATTTTAAAAATGTAAAGGAAGGGGGCCTAGCAGTAACAGATCTCAACTTATATTACAAAGTGGAAATCTTCAAAAGAATTTTGTACTAGACAAGAAATAGAATGGTTGATCAATGAAATAGATTAGGCATACAATATATAGAAGCAAATTAACACTCTAGGCTAGTGTTTGATAAACCCAAAGATCTCAGCTAGAACTGGGGCAAGAACAGTATTTAACGAAAAATTGCTGGGAAAACTGTAAAGTAGAAACTAGACATAGACCAACATTTCACATTATATATGAAGATAAGCTCAAAATGGTCATATAATTTCAATATGAGGGGTAATATTATAAGCAAATTAGGGGAGTAAATTACCTGTAAGGTCTATGGATAGGAAGAGTTCAGAAAACATCACAGGAGGGAAAATGGTTACTTTTGATTAGATGAAATTAGAAAGTTCTTGCACAAACAAAACCTATGCAGCCAATAGAAGAAAAGCAGCGAAAACAGAGAAAAGAAATTCTTGCAGTAAGTTTCTGTGATAAAGGTCTCATTTTTCAAATATACAGAAAATTGAGTCAAATCGGAGCATCTAAGTGATATAGGGGATGGAGTCAGGAAAACTCATCTTCTTGGACTTAAATACGGCCTCAGATATTTACTAGCTATGTGACTCCAGGCAAGTCACTTAACCTTATTTACCTCAGTTTCCTCACCTATAAACTGGAGAAGGAAATAGCAAACCACTCTGGTACCATTTCCAAGAAAATCCCAAACAGGGTTATGGAGAGCCAGGCAAGACTAAAAAGTACTGAACGATGAGCCAAATTTATTAAAATATAAGCCATTGCCCAACTGACAAATGGTCAGTTTTCAGAGGAAGAAGTCAAAGTTATCAATAATCATATAAAGATACTCTTAATCACTAATAATTAAAGAAATGCACATTAAGATAAATTCGAAATATACCCATCAGATTGGTTAAGATGGCAGAAAAGGAAAATGGCAGGTTCTGGAGAGAATGAGGGAAAATAGATAATATGTACAATATCTTTCACATTCATATCTTTCACAATGTAGAAGGTGTTCTACATTCAATAAAATGGCCTCACGAAGCAGATAGTGCAGTTTTTAATCCCTATTTGACAAATGTGGAAACTGAGGCATTGAGTAACTAAGAAACCAATCTGTTCAAGATCACTTATAAGAGCTGCAGTCCAGATTCCAGTGAGAGAGAGAGGGAGGGAGGGAGGGAGCCCTTTAAGATTTTTGTAAAGTGCTTTCCTGAAGTTCCTAGCACTTAATAAATGCTAAGTGCTTGATTGACTACAAATATTATCTAATTTGATCTTCATAGCTTTAGGAAGTAAATGCTGTTATTACCCCTATTCAGGGGTAATATTCTTTCAGAAAGCTGAAAGAAACTGAAGTTCAGTGACTTGCCCAGGGACACACAACTAGTAAGAATCTGAGGCTGGATTTAGACTCAGGTCTTCCTAACCACAGGCCCAGTGCTACTACCAACTATAGTTAAGTCTTCTGATTCCAAATCCTGTGCTCCTTCAACTATACCATACTGCCTTCTTTCCGTTTTATTGTTTTTTGAATGAAAAAGTATTTATTAATCACTCTGTGCAAAGCACTCTGCATAAATGCCATTTAATAATGGTAGCAAAATTTTATATAATGCTTTAATTTTTAAAATTGTTCTCTATACAAAGGTTCATTTTCTCCTTTTTAAAAAAATCTTATTGATGTATTCTATTTTAACAGTGCAAACATTTAGAAACTGCCCCTTCCTCTGTGAGATTCCTCATTCAGCAAATTAAAACAATGAAGTAAAACTAACAATATAGCGAACTTATCTGAAAGGGCATACAACATTCCATATCTGTAGCATCCCTTCACCTCTCTGATTTTAAAATAAAGGTGGATCAATCCTATGGTCAAAATGTTTTAAAAAAAGGAGGGAGGGGGTAGGGTGGAAGAAGTTTTTTCAAAAAGGATGAGAAACTCTCAGGAATGAAATTCTTGTGACAAACTCATTTTGGTTCTGCTAAGGAAGAAAGAGACTGATGTGCCTATGCATCATTGCGCTTAGACTTGAAAATGACATAAGAAATGGGGCTGACAGGTATCTGAGGAAACATACAGTGCAGTTCAGTCCTATAGGAAGTATTGAGGAATCTTTTAAAACCCAGAATAATGTGTTCAATAGGTTATGATAAATAGGGAGATCATAAGAGTGCACATAGCTGCCTTTGATGAGCTCAGATCACAAGGCCCAGACAAACTGCATCCCAGGGGGCTAAAAGATTGGGTGGCTATGAACACTGAACCATTGTCAAAGACAGGTGAAAGATCATGGAGAACAGGAGAGGTACCATGGGACTGGAGGAGGGCAAATGTCATCCCAATTTTAAAAAAAAGTGAAGAGTACAGTGTGCAAACTACATATAAATAAGCTTGACTTTGATTCCCAGCAAAATTCTAGAATAAATGTTTAAAAAGCAGGGTAGAAAGCATCTAGAAGAAGAAGAAGCATGAATCATCGAAAACCAGCATGGCTTTGACATGAGTAAGTCATGCTGAGCAATCTCATGTCTTTTTTTAAAGGGTTACTTGAAAGATGGATAAGGGAATGATAGTGAATCAAGCAACTTGCATTTATAAAGTACCTACTATGTGCCAGGCACTGTGTTAAGTGATAGGGACACAAAGAAAGGCAAAAACAGGACAAAACATAAATGAGAGACAGAGAGATACAGAGACAAAGACAGGGACAGACAGAATTTAACAAGATAAAAACGCTTAACTAGATTTCAGAAAGCAATAAACTTAGTCTGAAAAAAAGAACACGGAGAGCCAGTCAAAAAGATGTGAGCTAATACAATGTCATGAATTTGGAACTAGTTAGATGATTGCAATTCCAAGAGTAGCCAGTGACTTGACAGAAGGGGATATCTAACAGTGATCCAGGAACCTGTCCTTGGTCCTGTGTTTTGTAGCATTTTAATCAATCACTTGCATAAAGGCATGAATTTCATGCTTATCAAATTTGGGAGGAATGGCTAATAGACTGGAAGGCAGAGTCAGAACTCAGAGACCTAGAACACTGGGTTAAATCAAATAATATTACATCTAGTAGGAATAAATGAAGTACATTTGAGTTCAAAAACTAAATGTCACAAATCCAAGTTCGATGGGCTTAGTTTGATAGCAGTTGATCAAAAAGAAGATCTAGGGGTGTCCTAGTGGAATAAAAATTCAGTGTGAGTTAACAATGTGAGGTGGCAGGCAAAACAGTTAATGTAACATGGTACAACTTTAAAAGAGGTGAAGTGTGTCCAGAGAAGAACTCAATGGTCCCACTGAACTCTGCCCTGTTCAGATCACATCTAGAATATTGTGTTTATGTTCTAGAAGCCATATTCTAGGGAAGATACTTGGGGAGGCATTCAGAGAAGGGCAGTCAGGAAGGTGAATGTTTTCTACATAATTTCCTAGGAAGCTCAGTTGAGAGTAACTGGGAATGTTTAAGGGAGAATAGAAGACTAAGGAGGAACCCTATCGCTGTGTTCAAATACTTAAAAGTTGGTCACATGGAAAAGGGATTAGAATTACTCTGTTTGGCAACAGAGGTAAAAGTAACAGCCAAAGTTGTCACTCCGGGCTTGATGTGAGGAAAACATTCCTCCTCACCAGAGCTCTCCCAGAGTAGATGGGGCTGCCTTGGGAAGTCGAGGGTGCTACATCCTCCCTGGAAGTCTTCTAACCAAGGCTGGAGGATCATTGGTCTACGATGCGGTAGAGTATTTTTTTAGGTAGGAGCTAGACTAAGTGCTCTTGGAAATCCCTTCCAATGTTGTGACTCAGGAGACAACAAGGATTTTTGTTTTGTTTTGTTTTGCCTTTTATAGCCACCAGAACAAAAGGAAGATCCAAGAAGAAGTTGGAATACTGAGAAGGAATGAGGCGACTGCTCTAGATAGATAAGACAATAATGGAGATGGAAAATAATGTCTATTTCAGGCCAGGAAACACAAAAAAAAATGGCTAACAGGAAACTGAAACTCACCTTAAACATAGAGATAGTAAAACAGCATGCTTGCTTCCAATGAGCCCAAGTCACTGGAACAATCAGTTGATGTGACTGTGGAATAAGCTGTCAACGATCTTGGAGAAAAGGTGGTGAATGAGAGAGGAACCACAAGACTGGAGATAAGTACATGTGCCAGTTTTCGGGAAGGGGGAAAAGATGGAGCATTCCAACTAGAAGTCAGGGAGCTTGATGTTGATTCCAGGAAAAATTCTAGAGCAGATTATTAAAGGAATGGTTGGTGCGCACTTGGAAAGAGAAGAGGTAATAATTACAAGCCAGGATGGCTTCATTAGGAACAAGTCATGCCAGACAATGCTCATTTCCTTTCTTGACAGGGTTACTAGATTAGGAAAATACCATAGATGTTCTTTCCTTGGAACTTAACAAGACATCACTGGGCAACACCTCTGGAGATTTTCTGCTAAATAAGATAAGAGAGATAGGCTAGATGATAGAATAACTAAGTGATTTTGAAATAAGTTGATTAATGACTGGATGCCAGCCCCAGAGATCTCTAGTGAAATCCCATGAGGCTCAGGTCTTAGTCTCGTTCTGTTCAGTATCTTTGCCAATAACTTAGATAAACCACACTTGAAGAGGTGGCAAATTTATCAAATGTTCAGATGATATGAAGGTAGGGGTGAGGGTGGATTTCTAAAGCAGAAATCCACAACTGAAGTTCAAAAATATCTCGATAGGCTTTACCTAATGAAATGAAATTTTAAAAATGAATAAACACAAGCTTCTTCAGCCTAAAATGTCAGCACAGGGTGGGGACTTATAAATGACTAGAAAGTGCTTAGTGTGAAAAAGACCTGAGGGTTTAGTATCTTACCAGTTTGAGATGAGTCATCAGAGTGATAAGACAGTCAGAAAGCTAATGTTATTGTAAGCTGCATTAGGCACAGTGGCCAAAGCTACAGAGCACCACTGTCCTCTGTTCTGGGCAGCTCCCATCTGGAATGTTGTACTCAGTTCTGAACACCACATTATAAGAAAGACATTGAAAATTTGAAGAAAGTGTAGAGAAGTGCAATTAGGATGGAGGGAAATCTGAAGATCAAGTCATTCCAGAATCAGCTGGGGAAACTAGTGGAAGGTGGGGAGCTTAGCCATGAGAAAGCTTACAAGGATCATAACAGCAGCTGTCTTCAAGTCTCTGAAGGGCTTTCATATGGAAGAAGAAGGATTAGATTTGGTCTGCTGGGCCACAGAGGACAGAACTGAGAGCAATGCATAGAAGCTGAAGAGGTTAATTTTGGTTCAACTGAAGAAAAAAAATCTTAACAGTAAGAAGTATACAAAAGAAGAATGGGGCTCTAGAATGGGCAGGTAGTGAGGTTCCTCATAATGGGAGGCATTTAAGAAGGGTTCATGTAGGGATCAAACTAGATGAACCTCTGAAATTCCTTTCATATCAGAGATTCTATGGTTCTATCTCCCCTGGACTTCCATTTCCTCTGAAGCAAAATGGGGAGAAGTAGTCCCAGGAAAATGATGCTGTATCATTTGTCCTCTTGGAGAACAAAGGGCAAACAAAATGTTTTAATGGCTTATAATGAGTCTAAATAATAATTGTTTTCCATTGTGGCCTGGAATTTGGAGACTCTTCCCCCCACCCAGATTGATATTTTGTAATGGTAAACTAGGGCATCTTTTGTCTCAAGTTTTACCTAGATTTTAGTCACTGAATGGGCACTGCCTCAAACAAAGAGACCTGGGAAAGACCTTAATTTAGAAAGGCCCAGGTCATCCCTTGCATCCTGGGCCATCACCAGTCAATGACTCAGGAAGAGAGAGTGAGGCTAATGATTTTTTGTGACTCTGGTTCAGTCAAATTAAATTCATAAGCACGTCAAGACGTGACCCTTGTGACGTTGTTGGTCCTTTACAAGAACACAGAACAAACAGTTTCAAGAAGAGGCTCTCACCTGAGAACCAGTTGTCCCTTTTTGTGACCTCAAGTGAGCCTGGCTTCCCAGTATCCCTGAAGAGTTAGCAATTCATATATGGGCTTAGGCTGTGAGCTCAGAAAACCCATGTTTTAGTCTCAGCTTCTCCATTAAATTCCAGGTCACCCTCAGTTAGCTACTGACATTTTGTGGGCATCATTTTAACTATCTATAAAATGGAGGAATTAACCCTTGTCCCTGTATACCTCAAGGATTTAGAAAACTGAATGAGTGAGCAGTGGGGCAGAGGGTAGAGAGAGTGGCATGGAGGAGGGATGTTAAGGCACCAAATATGAACTAGCTTGAATTTATGCTTGTTAATAAGAAAAAAATGCTGCTTGCACCTCTCTAGGGTTTTTGCTGTTACTTAGTCAATTTCAATCATGTCTGATTCTTCATGATCCCATTTGGGGGTTTTGCCATTTCTTTCTCCATCTCCTTTTACAGATGAGGAAACTGAGGCAAATAGGGATTAAAGTGACCTACTCAGGGTTACACAACTGGTATGTGAAACCAGATTTGAATTCAGGAAGATGAGTCTTCCTGACTCCAGGCCTGGCATTCTATCCACTATGCCAAAGAGCTACCCCGCCTCTCTTTGGTACTTCTGTTCTATTTTGTATTATATTTGTGTATGTGCTGTATCTCCTGACTATACCATAAGATTCATAAAGGTGGGAGCTAAGTCATTTATTTTTCCACCTCTCCTAGCACCTAGTCCTGTGCTCTGCACATACTTGTGCAAAAATATTTCACTGTACATAACTGAAAGCACTGGAAGCCTTCTTATAACCAGTCACCTCAGGAAACAGAGAGTTCTCTATTACTGAAGGTCTTTCGGTAGAAGTTGGATGCCCATTCATCATGAAGTTCCAGTCACTCCCAAGGGTCTCTAGGATAGGCTAGAAACTCCTCTACTTAACACGTAAAGCCCTTCAAAACTTGGTCCTAACCTACCTCGCCAGAGTTGTTACACAATGCTCACCTTTATGCATTCTATGTTACAGCCAAAAGGGTCCACTTGCTATTCCCCATACCAATCCATCTCCTCTCTCTGAGCCTTTGCACAGCTGGGATGTGCTCTCTTATCTCCTTCGTCTCTGAGAATTTCTTAGCTTCCTTCAAGGATCAGATCAAGTACCTACCTATCCTGACCCTGCAAGCTGCTGGATCAAATGAAATAATATTGGTTAAAAAAAAAACCTTAGTACACGGCCTAGTACACAGTCGGTGCTATATAAATGCTTCTTCTCTTCCCCTTTCCTTCTCTCTCTCTGTCTCTCTCTCACTGATGTATTTTTTATTTACTTTACTAAGTGTATACCATTACTCGCCCCACCACAGGAGAATATAAGTTCCTTGAGGTTGGAGAATATTTCATCTTTATATCCTTGGTGTCTAGCACTATGCCAGGAATACAACATGAACTTAATAAATGTTTATTGAATGAAGGTTGTATATATAACTAATATCAAATTGCTTACACTCTTAGAGATGGGGGAGGGAAGGCAGGAAGGGAGAAATTTTGGAACTCAAAGTTTTTGTTTAAAAAATGAACATTAAAATAAGTTTTTACATGTAATCAGAAAAAAATAAAATACTATTTTTAAAAAAAGAATGAATGTTGTAGATGGGATTCATACCTTGTGCATGGTTGAACTGGACAACCTGTAAAGTCCAATGCAGTTGTGTGACTTTATGATTTTATGAGTTACAGGAGCAAGCTAGTATTCTAGTGCCCTCCTAGTCCTTAGTAATCTCCCATGATTGCACTCCGGGCTCCCCTTCAATATGACTTCTCCTCCTCAGGTCCACTAAAAACAGCTATGGTTGATCTCCAATTGATTTCCCATAGTCATTCCAAATCTTTGAGACCCAAATGAGGCCCTCATCCTGCCCTTATACTCCAACTGAGCAACCCAGGTTACCATACCTGCCTGCCCCCTGGATCTTGAAGGAAAAAATTTAAAGTCCCCCATGTAGTTTCATCCTCCCAGGGCAGTTGCTGCAATTAACCTCTCTTAGTCAAGGTTCAGCTTGACTTCCAATCAATGCAGTGCCTTGCTGTTATTGCATCGATACCTTTAACTCCTTCCTTCCTCCCATCACCAACCCTTCTCTTAGCGACCCTTGAATGAAGAAAGTCTGTTTAAGACAGATCAGAAGGCATGGATTTTTTTTTCCAGGAGATTGGTCAGGGAGAGGTTAAGCTACCCACGGACACAGACATTGACCTACCTGTTCAACAGACCTAGTGAGAAATCAGGAAGAACAAGGCATTTCATTTCTATTCTAGTCTTGGTTGCCCATTTAATTTTTCAGTTCTGTGTCTAGCTGGACTCCCAGTGGGTTGGCCTTTGTGTCTCCTGGTTCTCTTCCTGACCTTTCAAGATCAGGGGTCTGACAGGGTTCCCTAATGTCCTCTCTCTGATCCTCAATTTGCTGTACACTCTCCCCATTGTCAACGTCCTCCTCCCTCATGGCTTCAATCATCCCCTCTCTATGTACATATGGCTTCCATCTCTCATATACTCACTCTGCAATATGCCTGGGATCACAGATACAGCACTACAGCTGGTGTTCTAGTTTAATCCGCTCATTTTGCAGGTGAGAAATTGTTAGGAGTTAGGTGACCTTCCCAAAATGAAAGAGGTAGTAAGCAGCAGATCTGGAATTTGAATCCAGGTTATTTGACTCTGAATCCAGCACACTTTCTGTATTTTAATTATGTTTGTCTCTACTTTCCCTGGTCAGCTAGATGGCACAATGGATAGAGCGCCAGGTCTACAGTCAGAAGGGCTCATCTTCTTGAGTTCAAATCTGGCCTGAGACACTTACTAGCTTCGTGACCCTGGGTAAGTCACTTAAATGTTGTTGGCCTCAGTTTCCTCATCTACAAAATGAGCTGCAGAAGAAAATGGCAAACCACTCCAGTATCTTCACCAAGAAAACCCCAAATAGAGTCACAAAGGGTCCGACACGACTGAAATAATGGAACGACAACGATGATCTTTTCTCCCTATCAGACTTTAATCTCCATTAGTTCAGGGACTCAGGCTTACAGAAATTTTGCCCTTCCAGTGACTTCTTCACATAGTAAGTGCTTAATCAATGTGTGTCAGACTGAATTGGTCCTTGGCCAGAAAGATGGAAGAGCTCTAAAAAAAAAAAAAAAAAGGTTGGTGGGCTTAAAGTTAGGGGTCCCTGGAAATGCGAACAGGACCAGCAAACATTATAAACAGAAGATATCATTTTTGATACCTGGTTTTAAACAGAGAAATCCATTAAGACCATTATTTGCAAGTTTAATTTAGATCCCATTCTGTGTGGAGATTGGGGGTGAGTTTAGTTAACCTCTTCAGGTCTCTCTTGTAAAGCTTACACTGTATTCCTGAAGAGGGAGGCCAAGAATTAAATGGGGAAAGCTTTCAGCTGAGAGCCTGGAGACCTGGATCACAGTTCTGCCTGTGCAAGTTTGGGGAAGACTCTCTGGGCCTGTAAAAAAGGGAGGGCTCTATGTGGGCTCTAAAGTCCCTTCCAGCTATAATAGTCTAAGGAACCCAATATTCCTCAAACTCTCTCCTCTCTTTGCTCATCAGGCTCCTTGTCTATAAAAGCAGGAGCAGGGAAAAACAAGGTCCCTCCCTCCCAGTTCTAAATTCTGAGATTTTCTACATTCCTACCATCAATACCTAGCTAGGTACTGACGCTGTTCTGCATAAGTCTATACTACCTCTGTCCAAGAGTCAGGAAGAAGAAATCTGGCTGTTCCAAGAGCAAGAAAGAATTCAATATGGTCATAATAATGGATGACTTTACATAAACACCTTTTTATATATTGTTTAATTTGATCCTCAGGATAACCCTGTGCGAGTGGAACAACCAGCATTACCTGTATTTTACAGACAAGGAAACCAAGGCTTAGGGAAGTTGTCTATGCCTAGAAAATTAATGAGTTTCAGGGGAAGGATTTAGAGCAGAGATTCTTAACTTGGGATTGGCAGAAATGGGAATGGTATGGGAATGGGAAAATGAATGGGGAAAAAAATTAAATCTTTATTTTCACTAATCTCTAAATGAAATTTTGCATTTGATTCCATTATGAATATGGGCAACAGACATGATTTTGAGAAGAGGTCAATAGGCTTCCTCAGACTGCCAAAGGGGTACATGACACCAAAAAAAAGGTAGAAAGTGTTAAGACTCCTTGACTTAAAACCATAGTCTCTCCTGATTTCAGGTTCACTTCTTTTACTATATCTCAGGCTGTCTTTTGAGCAAGGAGAAGGAATAGAGAAGAACCTCCCCACCTCCCCATCCTTACCCTCTTCACACAAAAAGGTCATGCACGGGCATGGGGTATTGGATTTTTTTTCTTTTGAGAGTGGGTCTCTCTATCTCATCCAGGCCTGGAAGAACAGTAGTCAGTCAAAGGCCCAAACCCACTACTGATTAGGACAGAAGCTTTGACCTGTAACATTTCTGGCCTGGGTCAGTTTGCCCCTCCTTAGGTACTCCCCCACTCTCAAGGGCTCTCCATATTGGCGCTGGACTTAATACAAATACCCAATCAACTTTATTCCATTTCATCTCCGAACTTCTGATCTCAAGTGACCCACCAGCCTCAACTTCCCCAGTCGCAAGGATTGCAGGCCACACTTGGCCTACCTCAGTGGCTCATTCCTAGCTGCTAATCAAGAGCAGAATGGAATAAAAGATGGAGGAAAATCCACTTGATAACCCAACATGAAGAAAATCATTCTCCCCAGGGGAGCTTCTCAGAGGCTCTTGACCTAGGAAATCAGAACTATATTGAATCCCAGCTTGTAGATATTACCAACTCCATATCCTTCATCATCACCAACTTCTTTCTCAAAAGTTTATTTTTATTAAGTGCTCTTTGCTGCCACTTCTCACTTACATTTTAACCTCCTCTAGGCTATTGATTCGTCATCCTATTAAATCCTCTTTAACTCTGTTCCTTTCATTCTAAACATATATTCCCTCCATAGCCATCCTCTCACTCCTTCCCCCATTTCTTTTCATTACTCCCATTACCTCCAGGTTCAAATATAAAGTCTTCTGCTTGGTTTTCAAACCTCTTCATAAGCTGGACCCTTCCTAGTTGTCAGGTCTTCTTATATTCTAAGATCCCATGACAGCAACCTCCAGTCTTCTTATATTCTATATATTCTTATATTCTTCTTATATTCTAAGATCCCATGACAGCAACCTCCATCTTCTTATATTCTATATATTCTTATATTCTTCTTATATTCTAAGATCCCATGACAGCAACCTCCTTACTTCTCCTCAATCTGCCAACTTGGAGTATTTTCATTGGCTATCTCCTATGTCTGGAAAGCTCTCCCTCCTCACTTCCACTTGCTGGTTCCCCTGGCTTCCCTTGAGTCTTAACTAAAGCCCCATCTTCTGCAAGAAGCTCTCCCTGGTCCTCCTTAATCTTAGTGCCTTCTCTCTGAGATGACCCCCAATTTTCCCTGTACATACTTTGTCTGTACTTATGGGTTTGCAAGCCCATTGGTCTGCAAGCTCCTTGAAAGGAACAACTGGGTTTTGCCTTTCATCTTACGCCCCTTGTTTAGCACAGTGCCTGGCATATAATACAGGCTTAATAAATTCCAGCTGATTGACTGATTTCTGAGGAAGAAAGCCTGGGTTAGAGATGTAAGAACTTAGAAAACTACCTTCTAAGCTTCATTTTCCTTATCTACAAGATAATGGCATCAGACTACATCAACAGTTCTCAAACTCTTTGGTCTCAGGACCCCTTTACACTCAAAAATTATTGTGGACTTCCCCTGAAGACCTGTTGTTTTCTGTGGTTTATCTCTATGAATATTTACCATACTCTAAGCCTGCCAGACCCATCCAACCTTATTTCCTACACTCTATAACCTTTGCCCCAATCAGGCATGTCTCCTCACTATTCCATTAGACTGGAAGTGCTCTGAGAGCAGGACCTGCCTTTTGCCTCTTTTTGCATCTCTAGTACTTTAGCATTGTGCCTGTCATGCAGTTGGAGCTTAATAAATGCTTATTGACTAACTAGGTTTATTTACTGTCCTCTTTTGTACCTTGAGGAATAAAAGAATTAATTGTTCTGTTTCTCTACAAGAAATAGCTCAATGGCTTTTCTAACTATCCAGGGGTGGGTAATCAACCTGTGGCCTCAAGGATGGCCCCTCAGTCAAAGTGCCATAAAGGATCCTTCCACCCCTTCCTCCTTCACAAAGTCTCTCTGCCTCCAATGCCCATCAGATATGATCTCTCCTTTCTCTGGGATAACCCCTACACAACTTTTAGTCACTACTTCAAATTATAGCATCTAATTATCCCCTCAATATTCTGCCTCTGTGAGTTCTATCTTTCTCAGTTAAACCATATACCCCTTTGGGAAGGGCTTCCCTCTTATTCTTGTTTGATACATTGGAAAGGATTCAGGATTCAGGTCCTGATTACAAGTTGTGTGACCCTGGGCAAGTGCTCAGTTTCCTCACCTGTAAAATAGGGATAATAATCCTTGCCCTTACTACCTCATGCAGCTGTTCTGGGAGACCTATTTCATAAACCTTAAAATTCTACAGAAATGATAGTTTCATTTTATATGTTCCATAGCTCCTAACATGATGTGTATTCAAAAATCTCCAATGACTGATTTCTGAGAGACTGTATGCAAGCAGAGCTCAATATGTGTATATGATCACAGTTCAAACACTCTTCCTTTTGAAATTACTTTAAATAAAGTTACAAATACTTTATATTGACCTCTCTATTTACCTGCTATAACCCCACAATAGACCATAAGCTTTTTAACAGCAGGTACTGTTTCTTTTGTTTTTTTGAGCAGAATGCCTTGTACACAGGAAGCCCTTAATCAATGTGTTTTGAATTGAACTGAGTGAAATGGATGCTGGTTATTTAAGGAAAGTCTATGGTGAATTCTTTTGTAAAACAAACATGGATACTCTTAATTTATGTCTTGATTTAGAGGAGTTTGAGGGAAGTCTAGATTTCTTTTACATTGGATTTTCTTTCTTCTCTTTCTCTTTCTGTCCATCTCTGTCTCTTGCCCTGTCTCTCTCTCTCTCTCTCTCTCTCTCTCTCTCTCTCTCTCTCTCTCTCTCTCTCTCTCTCTCTCTCTCTCTCTCAGTCTATCTCATCCAGGTTGGAAGCATACCAACCACTCACACACCCAAGCCTACCCACTTATTAACCTATTTCATTTTTGACCTGGGCATGTTCACCTCTTCTTAGGCAACCAAGCAGTCCCCTCACTCTCAGGGGGCTTTCCATATTGCTACTGGACTTACTGCAGACACCAGACTGACTTGGCTCTACTACAGCTTAAGCAATCCACCAGTCTCCGCTTTCTCAGTAGCGAGGATACAGGTGTGGAACATCACACCCGACTACCTTGGATCTTAAAGCAGATAAATACTAGACAAAGTGAATGCATAATCAAATAAAGAATTACTAAGTAATAACTAGGAAAGATAAGTTACCATGGTTGACCTCAAGGAGCTGTTAATTTGGCTGAGGAGACAAGACATATACACTTAAAAAGGTACCTAATACCAGTAGCAGACATATGCTGAGTTACAAAGGGCAAACCGGTTGAAGAAGGATGACTGGAGAGTTGGAAAGGAAACAATCTGCCAAGGCTTCCCAGAGAGAGTACAAATTCATGTGGACTTAAAGGGTATGATTGGTCCAAGCAGAGAGGCCACTTAAAGGGCCCTGGAGAGGCACAGGATGGGCAGAAGCAGGTTATAACATATTACCAGTGGAGACACAGTGAAAAAAGATACCCACACCAATATCATAGAGCTGACCCTCATAACCATCATCTGGGGAATCAACTCTCATAGGGAAGCGGCTAGCCATCCACCCATCACCTGGTAACCAACTGCCACTCAAAGGGCAGGTATGCCAGCCTGGTCGAGCAGGGGCATACATACCCTGAGGGAGAGACAGGAGACAGTACATGACCAACAAGGCAAGCCACCATCACCACCATGACTATCCCTAATGGGGACAGCCCAGGATCCCCAGTAATAATACAACATGAGATAACGACATCAATTAAGAGACATTGCCATCTGCTTTGCCACCACACCCTGTGGACCACAGGACCTTTCCATCTGACTTGCTGCTAAAACCATCCATATGTGCTGTCTCCTCCATCAGAAGACGAGCTCCCTAGGAGCACTGACGGCTTTGCTGTTCTGTTTATATCCCACAGTGATTAAACATAGTAGGCACTTCAATGCTGCGTTCACTCCAGGGCAATTTAGTCTAACTGCTTCATTTTACAGGTTAGGAAAATGAGCCCCAAAGAGGGAAATGACTTGCCCAAGGTCACACAGGTAGCAAAAGGCAGCGTGAGGATCCAAACCAAAGTTGTTGGACTAGAGAGCAAAGGATAAAGAATGGAGAGTTTGTGCACCTGTGCCCCATTAGCTTCCATGCAACGTCGAGCGCTCTGGAGGAGGGCCCACAATGCACTGGCTAGACCACCTGCCTGCCTGCTTGTAAAAGTCTTACAAAAGTTACATAGAATAAAAAACTATGTGGGTAGTCTGCAACGTTAGTGGAGTTTACCTATAACTCTGAAATCCATCAAAGGCTCAAAAGACTATGTGCAAAATGCAACATTTCATTTGCTTTCT
This sequence comes from Bettongia penicillata ogilbyi, assembly GCA_023548195.1. Classification (NCBI taxonomy): domain Eukaryota; kingdom Metazoa; phylum Chordata; class Mammalia; order Diprotodontia; family Potoroidae; genus Bettongia; species Bettongia penicillata. Next base: position 2,267,025 of record JAJHZJ010000311.1, read on the forward strand.
ATAATCTTAAGCCAATTCTTGGGTCAAAGACCACCTTTGACATCAGGAGAAACAGGGTTCAACTGAATGTATGCGCAGCATAGTCCCTGGCCTTATTCTCACTCTCATCTGCAGCCTGAGCCCCAAAGAGCAGCTGAGTATGGCTTCCCACAGGGTTCTAGAGGGAACTCAGAGGGGTTGGGGTTTATTTCTCAGGACCCCACATATTTGTGCTTTCCACTGTCATTTAATCTATTAACATTAATTAGCTTTTATAAGGGGATATCTACTGAGGAGATATAACAAAAACCAGAAACATCCCCCTAAAAGAACCCCCGAAAAGACTAGGATGTACTCTCCCACAAGTATATAGAGAGTCCTGGGCAAAGAGGGCTCAAACTTAGGGGCATCTTTGGCAAGGGAACCTCAAAGCTCCTCATTGGGTGAGAGTCCTTTTCTCCCTTCTTGGAGTCCTTATTATGATCCTCTAAGTTACATATATCTCTTTCCTGGGCTTCCGGGATCAGGGCCCTTGTAGAATCCTGAAGTTGCTTCTCTAATGTGTCCAGTATGTCACAGAGACAGCTAGGTGGCACAGTGAGTAGAACACTGGATCTGAAGTCAGGAAGACTTGAGTTCACATCTGATACTAACTAGCTGTATGATCCTGGGCAAGTCACCTAATCTCTCTCTGCCTCAGTTTTCTCAGTGGTAAAATAGGTTTAATAATAGCAGCTATGACTCCCCCATCCCCACCCCAGCCAGGGTTATTGTAAGGATCAATAAATAAATATTTATTAAATGCTTATAGTGTGCCAGGCATTGTGCTAAATGCTGGGGACACACAGAAAGACAAAAGACAGCCTCTGCCCTCAAGGAACTTTCTACCTAATGAGGGAGACAAATATATAAAACAAATATATAAAAAAGCAAGCTATATACAGGAAAACTAGAAAGTAATTAACAGAATGAAGGCACTAGAAGTAAGAGGGGATGAGCAAGGTTTTCTGGAGAACGTCAGATTTTTTTGGTAGTTCCTAAATATTAGAGCCATTCCATTTTAGGATTTAAAGGAAGTCAAAGAAGTTGATAGAGCAGAGGAGGGGAAGCATTTATAAGCATAAAGGACAGTCAGGAGCTGAAAGATGTCTTAGCCAGGAGGCCAGTGTCACTAGATAAAAGAGGACATTCTGGGGAGTAAAGTGTAAAAAGACTGAAAATATAGGAGGGGGGGCTAGGTTATGAAGGTCTTTGGATGCCAAACAGGATTTTGTGTTTGATCCTGGAGGCAATAGGGAGCCACTGGAGTTTATTGAGTAGGAAAGTGACATGATCAGACCTAACCTTTAGGAAAATCACTTCAGTGGCTGAGTGGAGGATGGGTTGGAATGAGCAGAGACTTGAGGCAGGCAGATCCATCAGTAACTATTGCAATATTCCGAGCATCAAACGAAAAGACTCTGCACCAAAGTAGTGGGAGTACCAGAGAAGAGGAGGTATATTCAAGAAATATTGCAAAGGTAAAATCAACAAGTATTGGATACAAAGGATGAGAGATAGTGAGGAATCCAGGATGACTCCTTGGTTGGGAGCCTGTGAGACTGGGAGAATGGTGTTGCCCTCTATAGTATCAGGGAGGCAAGACATAGGGAGGGGAAAAGATAATGAGTTTGACTCTGGACATATTGAGTTTAAGATGTCTACTGGGCACTGGATTCAAGATGTCTGAAAGGCAGTTGGACATACATGATTGGAGGACAGCTGAGAGACTGGGGCAAGATAGGCAGATTTGAGAACCATCAGCATAGATAGGATCATTAAATCCATGGCAGCTGATGAGATCACCAAGTACAGTACTACAGAATAAGAAGACAAAAGGTTCCAGGACTGAACTTTGATCAAATGAGAAAATATTTGTAATTGTCATATAGTAGGCACTTTAAAAATGCTTATCCTATCTATCCATCATAAACCCCTGATGCAGAAAATACCATTTGTCCATGCTCTTCCAGGAACACCGGGTATCCCTTCCTGTGGGCAAGGAGAATGAGAATGAGGAAAGATAGAAACTCTCTCCTCTTCTCAGCCCTTCCCTGAGTGATTTCCTTTCCGGGGGTTGGCTGGGGCTGCTCCATCACTAGTCTGGCTGCTATTGGAATCCTGGATTCCAACCTGGTTGTTGCCTTTATGCAAGCCCCACAGGACTAGAGCAAATTCTCTTCAACCAACCCCATTATACTTTCTCTGTAATATCATCTCATTTCATCCAATGGCTATAAGCATTTTACTCCTTTCAGATTGATTGAAGACTTTTTCCCACCTAGTTTATGCCTTTGGTTGATTGATTGATTCAAATACGGAGTTTAGGAATTGCTCCTACACACTTTTCATCTTTCATTGATTCTGTAGCTCAATCAAAGAAGTGGTCTCACCTGATAAGGGAATCACAGCATATGTCATATTATTAGTTACATTAATTAGGTGGGAGTAATTGATTGATTGAATGGTCTGAAAAATGCAAGTCTTCTGCATTCACCCACCGTTGCCTAAGAGAAAACTTCCTAAAAATCCGAGCCATCCCAATGTTGAATGGCTGGCTCCAGAGGAGTGGATTTTCCCTCAGAACAGGCCTTCAAGTAAAACAGGCCTGCACTGGTCACTTGTGGCCCACCAAAGGATTTCAGAGGGCCATCCAAAAATGTTGAGAACATAAAAGAAAGTAAAGATGCAATGAATGCTTTGTCTGTGCGCCATTTAGCCCGTCTTCTGCTACTGTGTCCGTCATGTAACCTGGCCGGTGGGTTGCACTGCATCCTCTCTCCTGTTTGTTACAGGACCCACAGCAAGCAACTAGTCAGTCTGCCTCTAGTCTGAGAGGAGCTAGAGTCATGTCTTTTCATTGTGTTTTCAATCATTACTAAATGTAAACAGTAAGAAAACCTGAAAAATATATTACAACTTGTATTGCTTAGCAAAGTAATTTTTTAACATTAATGTGATTTCATGATAAAAATCTTAAGTAATAAGTATAATTAATTGATATTAATTGAGATTTCCTCTTTTCAATATAGTTAATTTACAAAATAGTTTGATCATTAATTATACCTTTACTTGGAAAGTGAATTGCTATAAATCTATCTGCAGCCCAGAAGTTTAGCCTGTTTTAATTTTAACCCCTACCTACTGCCAAGTTGAGCAGGTCTCAAGTAAAGACTGACTTGTTGAGGATGTAAGGTAGAAGGGATTCCAACTTAGGTCCATATTGGAGGTCCCTACCTACTGAGCTTCTGTGATACTATAACAGCACAAATCATTTCAAGGAGACAGTGAGGAGGCCAGTCTGACTCACACATGGAACAAGTGGCTGATAAATTTGGAAGGTTAGGGACTGTAGTGGCCTTGAACTAAGGAGTTTAACAATTCATCCTGTAGGCAATGAGGAAGCACTGAAGGCTTTTGTGCAGGTGAACAATCTGTCAAAAGCAATGTTTTAGGAAAATTAATCTGGCAGTGGTGTGAGGTAATCTAATCTGCAAGAAAGGCTGGAAGCAAGGAGACCAATGAGGAAATTACTACAATAATCTAGCCAGGGCCTAAACTGGACAGTGGGAATTGTGGGAATGAAGAGATTCTAAAATACTAAAAAAGGAAGGTTTGCCAGACCTTGTTGATAGTAAAGAAGATGTCAAAGATGGTTCCAAGCTTATCAGCCAGACTGACCTGGGGAGAGCGGTGGTGCCTTTAAGGAGATAGAAAGAACCAGCTTAGCAATAAAGGAAGGCGTTTGAAAGCAGTACATGCCTTGCACATATTAGACACTTAGTAAACGCATTTGGATTGAATTGGTGATAGATGGATGGATGGACTAGATATGCAGACAGACCTTACGTAAGAAAAAATTTTCTAAAAATTAAGGCACTCAAAAGTAGGGCAAGACACATATACCTACATCTGTATATGTCAATGTGGCATGTTTGAGCACCTAAAGGGACACAGATACAAGAAATGATGAAGTTAGAGTTGGTCAGGATGCTTGGCAACTGTGAAAAAGTAAGTTTTGAGCCAGGTTTTAAAGGAGATAATGGAGATGGACAGGGAAAAGGAAGAGGGTGGCTACTGAAGTGAATGAACATGTCAATATACAACAGAGATATGGCTAACTTAGCCCTAACAGATCTAGGGACTAGAACAGAGAGGCAGGGCCTTGAGAAAAGTATTGGACTTGAAGTGTTTGCCAACCAGAGTCAGAGCTCAGGGACAAGATGGATAAGAACGAGTCCTGAGCTGGCTTTACATTCTGGGATTCGGCATTTTTGTGACACTCAACTTTACCACGTCACTGTAGGAGCTTGGGCCTGGGCCTCAGTTTCTGTAGCTAAAAAAACAGAAATAATTAAAATCTACACTATTTTCATAGGTTGGCAATAAAAGAACAAATGACAATCCATTTAAAAGCTTCCTGAAAGGTTTTATACAAATGGTAAGGTACTGTTACGCAGAAATAGCAGGAGATTCTCTCTCAAACACATTAACCACAATTTGCCTACAATCATGGGGAGTGGGGAAATAAGCATTTCTACAGTCCCTGTTACGTACAGGCCAGGCATTTTGCTAAGTATTTTACAAATATTTCATTTGACCCTCACAACCCTAGGAGAGGAGTACTGTTCTTATCCCCATTTCGCATTTGAGGAAACTGAGGCAAACAGAAGTTAAGTGACTTGGGTCACACAGCTAGTAAGGGTCTGAGGTCAAATTTGAACTCAGGTCATCCTGACTCCAAGCCAGCATTCTAGCTGCTACATCACCTAACTGCCCCAGCTCTCTCCTCTCCTAGGTGATTTCAAACACATCCAGTGTTTCCATCTCCCTGGTATCACTTCCAACTTCCTCTGCAGTGAGCTGCAACCTGAGTTGCACAACACTGTTTCATGACTTCAGGGAAATGCCCCTGGTAGCTATCAAGGGTCCCCTTCTCTATCTCCCACAAGGGCTTCACTTATACTCAACCCCATTGCTGCCAAGTTCAGGAACCTCTCTCAGTTTCTCTCTTTTTAAACAAAAGTTCTCTCCTTTTCCTAAATGATTAAGAGAACACCTCCCTCCTTTTCCCTTTTCCTCTCTCCACTATGTATTTTTCTGTATGTCTCTATTTCTCTTTGTGTGTGTGTGTGTCTCTCTCTCTCTTTCTCTCTCCCCCCATTCCCCCGTGTGCGTGTGTGTGTGTGTGTGTGTGTGTGTGTGTGTGTACCAAACTAAAAAACAGGAACAAAGAATTTGGGGACAGAGGAGCCAGCACTGGTCCATGAAAGAGTTTAAAGGACATAGAAAATCAAAGGTTTTCCCCACCTTTACCCTACTCCCACTAATATCAACATTGTCTCCATCCCCGTAGAGGACTCAGAGGCCTAGCTCTTCCTCAGGACTGATCCTCTGAGGGAGCCAGCTGCAGACTGGTGGGCAACCCTACCACTCATCTTCTTGGTGGGGCAGCAGGCATAGGGATTTTAGGAAACCAGAGAATAGGACTGTTTGGGGAGGGGAGAGGAGATCTGAAAGAAGACTGATAGGAGAGCTAAGGTCTTGGATCCCAGTGGAAGGCTTGATCAACAGAAATGGAATAAAAGGCAAAAAATTAAACAAACCCAGACACTGTAATGTGTGCATTTTAGATTAATTCTCCAAAGGGTCATGACCTTGAGGAACACATCCAGCCAGTAGGAGAAAATTTAAAAACCCAATTAATTACAAAGAATGAGCTACAACTTCAGAAAAGGGAGGGAACAGTGCTGCTCAGCTGGAAGACCCCTGAAAATTCCCACAAAATTCTTTGTGAGACTGGAGAAGTCAACTCCACCCTGCTTTCCACCAAACATACCACAAGATCCCCAGGATAAGGCTCATGTCTCCTTGGCACTGTACAGTGTTTGCTGCCAGAGGGACAGCTTCTGTCCCAGGTGAAGCTAATCTGTTTCTAGGTGTGGAAGGAGGTGTTTGTACCACCCATATATTACCCACAGGTAGCACGAAGCTTTCTCTCTCTGCTTTCTACTAGAAAACAGTCTCCTTTGCTAAGGCTGAGGCAGGTGTCTGGGAAAGAGGAACAAGTCCCATCCCACTCATTCTTAAAACACCAGGGGGCACAGGTGTCCCCAGCCCCCGGGGGGGAGAGCTGGCACAGGATCCCACTCCCCCTTCTAAATCAACTAAGCCACTCAAACACATGCTCAGGAGATCCACTGGAGGGAGACAGAGAGGTGGCACCAGTGTGGCAACCAGACAGCAGGCACTGGGAGGAAGATGGCAGCGTAGAAAACAGATGCCAAGATCTCTACAGCTAGAGGTCCGGATGGGAGAAATCTTAGCCTACATGACTTTGGCCCCTGCCAGGCAGAGGCAGCTGGATAACTCTGCTCTTGCTCTCCCTCTCTACCCAAATCTCAGGTACCTTGGTCAACTCTTCCCTTCTCCTCCCCAACTGCTCCCCTTCTGACTTAAGCTCTCAGGCACCCATGGGAGACATAAGCATTTCAAGTGTTTTGAAACCCCAACCCCAGCAAGAAATTCTCTTCATCTCAGATCCCCACCTCCCATCTCACCTCCCCCACCAGCACACACACACACACACACACACACACACACATATACACACACCCCTCTCTGTCTCCCCAGGCCTGAACCAATTGCAGCCTCACAGCACTGTTTGTGCCTCACTGGAGTGAATCTCAATCAGCAAGCCCCCCCTTACACACACACACATACACACACGCACACACGCACACACACCCCACTGCAGGTTTCTGGAGTTTCTCCCTCACTTCTCATTCCAGATTTTGGGTTCTACTAAACTGGGGAGAGGATGAAGGGGGAACACAATTGATGTAACGGAGGTCAATGCTAGTAGGATGCTGGACTCCCCCAGGGATGCACAAGGTGGGGGGGGAATGAAAGATTGGTGGATGGAGTCCAGAAGGGGAGGGGGAAGGGAGAGGGAGAGGGAGAAGAAGCATATAGTACAGAGAAGGAGACTTAATGGGGGTACTGGGTTATTGGGCTGAGATGGGGGCTCGATCCAGAGCAGAGAAGCAGAGGAGGCACGGGAGATGAGCCCGTGTTGGGAGACAGAAAAAAAGAAGACAGGAATTGGGAAAGGGGCCATAATCGGGTGGAAGGGGACAAGAGAGAGACAAGGAGTTTTTTGGGGGGGTGAGGCGGGCTCGAGAGAGATGGGGAACAGGACCGGAGGAAGGGGGCTCTGGAAGCTGGAAATCAGGACGCAGGAGGCGGGGGTGGAGAAGGGGGTCGGGAGGGTAGCACTGGGGGTGCAGAGGAAGACGCAGGGGATGGGGCTTCGGGGGCAAGAGCGAAGCGAGGACGCAGGACGCGGGGCAGAAAGGAGGGCACAAGTGGGGGGCGAGGCAGGAGGGCGCGGGTCGGGGTGCCCCGCACAGGTGGGACTCGGGGCGCCCCGCCGACGTGGGCTGGGGCGCGGGGGCGGCTGCCCTACCTGAGCGGGTCCGAGCTCCGGGGCTGGGTTGGGGGCCGCGCCGCGGGTCAGCCGGGGGCTGGGCCGTTGTTTTCCTCCTCCCTCCCCCCACTTCTTCCGCAGCCGCCGCCGCGGCTCCAGCCCGATCCGCCGGCAGCCGAAGGCGGTCTGTGTCCGGCCCCAGCAAGCGAGCGAGCGAGAGAGAGAGAGCTGGGGAGCCAGAGAGGGAGGGAGGAGAGAGAGGGCCCGGCGAGGCGCGGGGCGACACCCGCTGGGAAGCCGGGGAACTGCAGCGGGGCGGCCGCGCTCCAGACCGGGCAGCAGGCGGAACACTGGAGCCCCGCGAGCAAAAGCGCTCCCTGGGGGTGGCGTGTGAGTGGGTGCGTAAGAGGTGTGTGTGCGTAGTTTGTGGGTGTAAGGGGTGTGCATATATGGCATGAGTGTAAAAGGTGTGGAAGGGGTATGTCAGTGTGGTGTAAACGGTGTGTGTGTACACATGTGAGTGCAAAAAGGGTGTATGTGAAAAGGCACGTGCATAAAGGGTGTGTGTAGTGTAGGTGTAAAGGGGCTGTGTGTACATATGGTGTAGGTGTAAAAGGAGTGTGTGTGTGAAGGGTATGTGTGAGAGTGTGTATAGAAAAGGTGTGTGTGTAAAGGGTATTTGTAGTGTGATGTAAGAGGCGCATGTGTAAAAGGCATATTATAAAGGACATGTGTAAGGGTGTGTATGTCGAGTCTGTGTGTGGTGTAAAGAGGCTGTGTGTATATATGATGGAGGTATAAAAGGAGTGTGTGTGAAGCGTATTTGTATAGGGTGTGTATAGAAAGCGTGTGTGTGTGTAAGGGGTGTTTGTAATGTGGTGTAAAAGGTGAGTGTGTAAAAGGTATATTGTAAAGGACATGTGTAAGGGATGTGTATGTAAAGTCTGTGTGTGTGTAGTGGAAAGGGGATGTGTGTGTAAAGGAGGATTGAGTAAACGGTGTGTTGTGTGTATGTGGGTGTGTAAGGGACATAATACCAAAGAAAGAAAACAAAGGGTAACCGTCTGGGTGCTGGCAAAGGCCACACCTGTGGCTGCCCAGGGAGCAGGAGAGGGGAGCGCTGGGGGAAACAGTGAGTGCAAAAGTAGGTCGGCCAGGGGGATGTCGAGGAAGGCTGAGAGGCCCCTGGAATGCCAGGTGTGCAAGGATCAGCGCTGGAGAGGACGACCTGGGGGCCTAGCTGGCCCTCACAAAACCAGATGAACGACTGAGTCACTGAACTCAGCGCCAAGGCACCAAAGCCGGCTCAGTAAGTTCGGAAGAGAAGGGGGAAAACCCCACCAGGTAAAGAAAGACAGGCCAAAATACACCGGGACCCCTGGGCCATGAGGATTTAGAATGGGGCATTCTTCTATGGGCGAAGGGCTCCCCCTGGTGGACAGAGAGTGGACAGCGGGAAGGAAAAGGCCCTGATGGGGCAGAGGATGATGAATTTTAGGGAAAGAGAGCAAGGGAAAGGTGTTTCCAGAGAGACAGTGATGAGTTGGAAAGAAAGAAGAAAGGAAACATTTGTAGATAGGTGGTGTTGTTGTTTGTCCTTCGTTCTCAAAGAGGACCGTGGCATCAGGGAGGTGATGCCATGACATGCACATGAATTGGATTTAGGTGGGAAGGGCTGTGCAAAGTCACCAGCCTTACTTTCTCCTCCACAGCCATCTGGGTCCAGTGGCAAGATACAGACTCTGATATACAATGTTGCATGAGCCATATACAATGTTGCATGAGCCATATATAATGTTGCATGAGCCTACATCCTGAACTTGGGTATGATACCTTGGAGAGAGGTCTGGATCCCATAGTCTGAAGAAAAATAGCTTGGGTCTGTTCTTGGTTTCCTTTATAAACAAGGCTTTAGGTAAGCAAAAGAATTTCCCAAGAGCTAATGAGGGTAAACAGTAGAGGCAGAGAGTAGAAGAAGTAGGTAGCATTATAGACAGAGAATTCTACCTGGAAGAAGGAAAACCTAAGTTCAAATCAGGTTTCTGAGTTGCTTAATGCTCTCTGCCCAGATTTTCTCATCTGTAAAATGGGGAGAGTAATAGCATCTAGCTCCCAGAGTTGTCAATTGTTCTACAGCTATTATCACACCATTTTATAGATTCAAAAACAGGATCAAACCAGTAAAATCATTCGCCTTCCGTCACACATCTAATAAGGAGTTGGGCTGAATTTTTGAACAGGAGTCTTCTGATTCTCAATCGTTTGCTCTTCCCACAACAATAAGCTATCAGTCTACACCTAGAACCTTAGATTATGAGTCAGGAACCCTGGCTTTTAGGAGCAAAGAGTTAGAACTCAAGAGGTCATAGAGGTAAATTAGTCCAATCCTTTCATTTTTAGACTAGGAAAGTGAGACCCAGGGAGCAAGTGACTTGCCCAAGGTCATAGGCAGTAAATGACAAAGCCATTATTCCAACCAGTCCAGTGCCCCTGACTCCAGAAGGGAAGTTTTTCTCACTATATCTCCCAACCATGCAATTATTTTTCTGTGGTGACCTTAGATAAATGACTCAGATTTCTCTGGGGAAGAGCATTTATTTTGTCAATCCCTTCAGTGCAATCCCTTGTAAATAGGTGTTTGGTGCTTGTCGAATGTAACTGAATTCATTTCTCCATAAAGCAAAATGGACAGAAGGCAGTGGACTAACGATGGTGAACTCCTTGAGGGTAGGAGCTCATGGGATGTGTGTGTGTGTAGATATACAACTATATATGTGTAAATATACAACTATATATGTATAAATAGACATATAGATAGATGATAGAAATGATAGATAGATAGATAGATAGATAGATAGATAGATAGATAGATAGATAGATAAAGGCTCTATCACAGGGCCTTTTACTTAAAAACTGCTTATTGCACTGAATTGATGCCAGAAAACCTGGGTTCTAAACCCAGCTCTACCAGTAACTCTCCACAGGGCTATGGAAAAGTCATCTCATATCTCCGAGTCCTGGTTTCTTCACCAATAAAATGAGGTCAAACTGGGTGACTTCCCAGGTCCCCAATCCTCTCCTCAAAGAGATCTGGACCACACCTGGGAAGGAACTACTTATTCTTTTACTAAAGACTGTTTTATTGCTAGGGGTAAGGAGAGAAGAAGGGGGCTTTTGTAGTGAGGGGCATTGCTTTCAGGTTCTGGAGAGAAACTCTGTCCTGTGTTTAGCCCCGCCTTAGGTAGAGACTGACTTTTTACCCAGAATATCTGGAATTCTTCAGTTGATCTTCGAAAAAGGTGATGGGGCTCATGTAAAGTTCCAAAGGACTCATGCCAGAAAATGCTCTCCACATTCAGAGGAAGAGCTGATGGAGTCTGAATGCAGACTGAAGCATACTATTTTCACTTTCTTTTTTGTTTTTTGCTTTTTTTTTCCCTTTTGGTCTGTTTCTTCTTTTAAAACATGGCTAATATGGAAACATGTTCTACATGATTTCACATATATAATCTATATGAAAATGCTTGTTTTAGGGAGGTGAGAGAGTAAGGGAGGGAGAAAATTTGAAACTCATATTTAATGAATGTAACAAATCCTCTTTACATGTAATTGGAAAAAAAATACTATTTAAAAAAATCTGTACTATGGTGTTGGACACAGTTGTCTCCGTTTTCCACATAACCTGGCGGTAATCTTTTACTACACTGGTTGGGACTTAGATATCTTTATAATCAAGAATACTGTCTAATGGATACAGATTAGTCAGGGAATGACCCATAAAGCTAGTTCCTGAGCTTCCTTCCTAGATTGTAGGCATGTCTGGGTTGCAGTGTGCATTATTGGAGGGAATCCCCACGTCAATGAGATCACTTGATCCAGTGACCTATAAAAGTTCCTAGCACTTCTGTCATTGTGCCTGCCTCCTTTGTCAGGGAGCAGAATATCATACCTTAAAATGGAAAGTAAATAAATACCTTCCATCCCTTTCTTTATGCCCCATCCCCCCCATCCCTTTTCCAAGTTCTAGTCTGGATCCAAGAGATACATAATAGATAGATAGATAGATAGATAGATAGATAGATAGATAGATAGATAGATGCACAGACAGACATGTATGTATATATGTGTATATATATGTATGTGTATATGTATATGTATGTATATATGATATTTCCATTATGGAAATGGGAGAATTAAGGCACAAAGTAATCACTATCTTATTCTCCTTCTGCCTTATTATAAAAGATAATTGGGGGAAAGGGAAGAAAAAGGAGCCATTCATAAAAGGAAGTATTTATTAATTACCTACTATGTATCAGACACTTTACAAGAATAAGCACTTTACAAATATCTCATTTGATTCTCACACCAGCCTTGAGATGTAAATGCTGTTATCATCCCCATTTTACCATTAAGGAAAGTGAGGTGAAGTGACTTGCCCAGGATCACACACTTAGCAGAAGTATCTGAAGTTTGATTTGAATTCTGGTCTGTCTGATTCTAGACCCAGCATTGTATCAGTTGTACCACCCAGCTGCTGCTAGCCTGTAAATCAGGCTTCTCTTTCCTTCTGTCGACTCAGCAAACAGAAAGGGTTGTTGTTCGTTCACTTCTGCCTGACAAATGAGGGGAGGCAAGCTATGAGAAGCACAGAGCTTTTAGAAGACACTGATAACCTGGTGCTTTTTGCATCTTATACTAGTATGTACACTGTTAGACTCTAGAGAGCCCCATGGAAATCTCTAAAAATAAAAATAATCCCCTCAATGTCTTACTCTTAGGACCCGCTTGAGAGATAGATGATTCGTTCCTAAGGGATTAACCTCCTGGAGCCAGTAAAGAGGCAGAATTAAAGTTTTAAAAAATAATTTCTTTTTTTATTTGAACTTATGCCCCAAGGCACCAAATGAAACCAAAACTTTAGGTAATGTCATCATGGCATAAGTAGCCATTTCTGACCAAAAGTTGGGGTATCCTGGACCAGCTTCTCAGTGTTCGTAAAGAACAAATATGTTGACTCCTCCATTAAACTCAGTACTCCTTAAGAGTAATGATTCCTTAGCACTCAGCACAGTGCCTGGTACATAGTACGGGCTTATTAAATGTTTGTTGACTGAATGGCTGATGAATTTGTGCATAAACACAGGGGTCCCCATCATAGACTTCCATACTGCTCAATCCAACTCAGTTAGAAAGAACAAGTCTAACTTGAATGAATCCCAGCCCTTTCCCACTCCCATTTGAAAAATACAGTTTTATTATTCTGCTACTCCTTCCTCCAACATTTTCTTATCTCCTCTTTATTATTCTGTGCATAGAGTGATGGTCACAGTGGAATTAAATTGAAAATACAGATTCTCGTTGATCAGGACAGAGCTTATTTCTTCATACTTCAATTTCTGTTACTTTGTCTGATGGGTCCTCAATCCCATCCAGGTGCCCTGACTTCTCCCCATATCCAGGGGAAGGATGGGAGGGGAACATGCAGTGAATTCTTAGATTGAATCCTACAGTTTTACTTAGCAGCCAAAGGTGGGGGAATAGACTTTGCCATGTGCAGTCATTCTGTGGGGGCATCCTGCCTGCACTTGCCCTGAGACCATGCTTCCTAGTCCTCCAGTAGCAGATGGGAAAACTGCCATCAAACCTCAGTCTGAGGGTCCAATTGCCCTAAGATTCTTCTTCTGGTGCCACTTTCACACCTCTCCCCACCTTCAAGAAGTAGGACTGTTTCTTATGCCCTACTGCCATCCTTCAAATGAATTTGCCCTAGGAGCAATTACAATTGGATTCCCCAACAGGTATTGGCCTGGAAAAGGAGACAAGAGATTTAGTCTGGTAAAGTCACTTGGCCATTCCCCAAGGCAATTTCTAAATTTATTATTACTGTTTTCATTTCCTTCATAATAACACCAAGTTAGACTTCTCTTTTTCACTTTTTTGGTTAATCATAAACTTAGAAAACACCAAATAAAATGGCTATTTCCACACCCATGGAATAGGAAAAAAGGATTGTACATGAAAATGTAGAACTATTCATAGTTTAGTTTTCTTTTCAAGTATATAAATATATCTGTCTGTCTTTCTGGTCTTCTTTCTATTCTTTTCTTTGCACTTAAAGAAAATCTATAACTCAGTAACTATTTTTCTTTCTTTCTTTCCTTCTTTACTTTCTCCTTCCTTCTTTCCTTCCTTTCTTCTCCACTCTCCTTCCCTCTCCTGCCCACTCCCCCACTGAAGAAACACAAAACAACAACCCCAAAGTCCTTGTAACAAACGTGCATATTCACAACTTTGATTTTTCTAGTTTTTTCACACTTTTCCAATTATGTTCAGCATCCACTATCTCACTGGAACCTTGCAACCAAGTCTGGATCATTACACATAATGATCCACATCTCTGCCTTTCAGATAGAGGAAACAGGCTGAGTGGTGTACCTGTGGTCACTTAGTAATTAAATGACAAAACTGGAACTTAGAACTGAAATCAGCTCATTTCAAATACACTGCATTTTTCAACTAAGCCACACTATCTACCTGCATAAATTATTTTGATTAAAAAATGGCTAGAGGGGGGGCGGAGCCAAGATGGCGGAGTAGAAGGACGCACGTTTACGAGCTCCGAAACCAAAGCCCATGGAATTGGTGTAGAAAGAGTCCCCCATAGATTCTGGGTGAGTGCAAGGTGTGCAGAGGCAGAGTGGAGGAGATTTCCGTCCCAGGGAGCCCTCAAGACCCGTCCCCAGGGTCCGGCGCGCCCCGGAGAGTAAACCCGACCCCCAGCGCTGCCCTGGCCGAGGCCTCAGAGAAGCGGATCCGAGCAGGCTTCAGAGACGGAAGCTGAAGCAGCCGGGAAAGTCCCTCCGCCCACAGAAGCAGGTCAGTGAGAGAGGCCGGGCTGAGGGAGAGGGGAAGCAGGGCGTCTCCGTGACTCGGGCCCCCTCGGGAGGAAGCGGCGGCGGCGGCAGGGACGGGGGCAGGAAGCGGTGGCGGCAGAGGCGTGGGCTGGGGCTGAGGCGGCAGCGGCCCGGGACTCAGGAATCCCCCAGCTGCAGGCGGGATCTTCATTACGGAAGATTCCCGCATAAAACCTGACGGAGCTGAGCCTGGGAAACGGCCCTGCCCCCAGCCCGCTCTGTTGCTGAAGACTTCTGCTCGGGACCCCCCAAGGGAGCTGAGATTGGGAGGCGGGCCCCCCACCCCGCCCCCCACCCGCTCCATTCTTGAGAGTCTCTGCATAAAGCCCCCCCCCCCCTCCGAGGGGATCAGAGTCCCGGAGACAGCCCTGGGCCCCGCCCCAGCACCTGAACTAAAGCTCACTGATTGACAGCCAGCAGGAGGAAAGCCCATTTAAATCTCAGAGGCCAAGCACTAGATCCAGGCGGGGGTGGAAAGGAATCTCAGAAGTCAAGTAACTGGCTGGGAAAATGCCTAGAAAGGGGAAGAAAAATAAGACTTTAGAGAGTTTTTTCCAACAAATGCAAATGATCCCAACCTTCGGATCTGATGGGGAGGACGAGAACGTATTTTTCCCATCAGGGAAAGATGTGGAGGGCGGGGCCTCAGTACCCCAGACACCCCAGGGGGGTGTTGGGTGGGCTCAGGCCTTGGAAGAGCTTAAAAAGGATTTTGAAAAGCAAGTTAGACAGGTGGAGGAAAGACTGGGAAAAGAAATGACAAAGATGCAAGAAGAGTATGAAAAAAAGGTCAATATCTTGGTAAAGGAGACCCAAAAAAATGCTGAGGAAATTAACACCTTGAAAAATAGGCTCACTCAATTGGCAAAAGAGGTTCAAAAAGCCAATGAGGAGAAGAATGCATTCAAAAGCAAAATGAGCCAAATGGAAAAAGAGGCTCAAAAGCTCACTGAATTTAATAGTTCTCTCAAAATTAGAATGGAACAGATGGAGTCTAATGATTTTATGAGAAACCAAGAAATCACCAAACAAAACCAAAAGAACAATAAAATGGAAGAGAATGTGAAATATCTCATGGGAAAAACAACTGACCTGGAAAATAGATCAAGGAGAGACAACTTAAAAATTATGGGACTACCTGAAAGCCATGATCAAAAAAAGAGCCTAGACATCGTCTTGCATGAAATTATCAAGGAAAACTGCCCTGACATTCTAGAACCAGAGGGCAAAATAAGTATTGAAAGAATCCATCGATCACCACCTGAAAGAGATCCAAAAAGAGAAACTCCTAGGAACATTGTGGCCAAATTCCAGAACTCCCAGCTCAAGGAAAAAATCTTGCAAGCAGCCAGAAACAAACAATTCCAGTACTGTGGTAATACAATCAGGATAACCCAAGATCTAGCAGCTTCTACATTAAGGGATCGAAGGGCGTGGAATAGGATATTCCAGAAGGCAAAGGAACTAGGACTCAAACCAAGAATCACCTACCCGGCTAAACTGAGTATAATATTTCAAGGGAAAATATGGTCTTTCAATGAAACAGAGGACTTTCAATCATTCTTGATGAAAAAACCAGAGCTGAAAAGAAAATTTGACTTTCAAACACAAGACTGAGAGGAAGCATGCAAAAGTAAATAGCAAGGAGAAGTATTAAGGGACTTACCAGAAATGAACTGTTTGCATTCATACATGGAAGGACAATATTTCTAACTCTTAAAACTTTTCAGTATCTGGGTGGTTGGTGGGACCACACATACACATGTACACGCATGCACACACATACACACATGCATTCACATGCAGAGACAGAGAGCACAGATTGAACTGAATAGGATGGGACCATACCTTAAAAGGAATTAAGGTAAATGATGAGAGAGAAATGTAGTGAGAGGAAAGAGGGAGAAATGGAAGGGGGTAACTATATGTCATTTAAGAGGCAAGTAGGAGATGTTTTTAATGGAGGGAAAAAGAGGAGAGCTGAAGGAAAAAAAAAACAAAAACAAAAACAAACAAACAAACAAACAAAAGTTTACCCTCATCACATTTGACTAAACGAAGGAGTGAAATGCACACTCATTTTGGTATGAAAACCTATCTTACAGTATAAGAAAGCGGGGGAGAAGGAGATATTGGGGGGGGATGATGGAAGGGAGGGCAAAGGGAGGAGGGAGTAATTGAAAGTCAACACTTGGGGAGGGACAGGATCAAAGAGAAACAATGAGGGGCAGGTGAGGAGGGATGGCAATTCAGTTAGTCTTACACAACACGACTATCAGGAAGGTCATTTGCAAAGCTACACAGATATGGCCTATAATGAATTGCCTGCCGTACCAAAGGGAATGGGTGGGGAGGGAGGGATGGGGAGAATTTGGAACTCAAAGTTTTAGGAACAATTGTTTAGTATTGCTGTTGCAACTAGGAAAGAAGACATACAGTTAATGAGGAATAGAAAGTCATCTGGCCCTACAGGAGAAAAGAGAAGATAGAGACAAGGGAAGGGAGGGATGACAGAAGAGAGGACAGATTGGAGATAGGGAAAATTAGATTGCTTGGGGTATTGGGGTGGGGGGAGGGGAGAAAAAGGGAGAAAATTTGGAACCCAAAAATTTGTGAAAATGAATGTAAAATAAATAAATAAATAAATAAATTAAAAAAAAAAAAAAAAAAAAAAAAATGGCTAGAGGAATCACCCTCTTTTTAATAGAAACAGAAGCTGAAACAGGCTTCCCCCCACCTTCCCGACTTCACTACTACAATTTTAGTAAGAATTAAGAGAATCTAACAAAACAGAAGGCTGTGGTGGTCATCAGGGCGGTGATGAAGCCTCCTTTTTCTAACCACAATGACACTATCTAATCCATCTTCCTCACAAATACCAAATTTGTATTCCTAAAGCCTAGATCTGATCATTTTTCTTCCTTGCTCATGAAGGTTCAGTGGCTCCCTATTGCATCCATTGTAAAATAGATACTTTTGTTTGGCATTTAAAGCTTCACAATCTGGCTCCAAATACATTTCCAGACTAATTTCACATTACTCCAACTCATACATTCTATTTTCAGTCAAACTGAAAACTTGCTTGTCCCCATATCACAATGTTCTCTCTCCCTCTGTATCTTTATATATGCTATGCCCTAAGCCAGGGCAGGTAGGTACTGCAGTAGATAGAGTGTTGGGTGCTCATCTTCCTGAGTTCAAATCTAGCTTGTGATACCGACTAGCTGTGTGATCTTGGGCAGATCACTGAACCCTGTTTGCCTCAGTTTCCTCATAGGTAAAATGAGCTGGAGAGAGAAATGGCAAACCATTCCAGTATCTTTGGCAAGAAAATCCCAAATGAGTTATGAAGAGTCAGCCTCCTGAAAAGAACTGAACAACAAAAATATAAGATTACACTATCTTTTAAAATCTCTATCTCCCATCAAGGGGAAACAGGGAGCATATATTTGGGTAGAGTCTAAAAGACTCTTTATGATATGATCCTCTTAACAACCTCAGGAGGTAGGTGGTATTATTATCCCATTTTACAGCTGAGGAAACTGTGGCAGACCGAAGTTAAGTGACTTGTCTAGGGTCAAAGAGCTCGTCAATGTCTGGAGCTGGATTTGAATTCCGATCTTCCTGACTCCAGGCCCAGCTATCTCTGGGCCACTTCGAGTGCCACCTCCTACATGAAACTTTTCCTGAATACCCCATTCTTCTTCCCTTCTAGTTGCCTAAACTTATATATGCCTGAACTTACCATTTAAATTTATCTATGCTTTCCTCCAATAGACTGAAGATCATTGAGGACAATCATTCTTTCATTTTAATATTCCTATTCCTGATGACTAGCACAATACCTGGCAGGTAGTAGGTGCCAATAAACACTAAGCAAATGAATGAATGGGTCTCTTGTTGTACAATGGTTTCCATAAAAGCACCAAAAACCAGCTGGCATTTTTTCCTATCAGCCTAGGGGTTTTTTCTTTTCTTTTCTTTCCTTTTTTTTTTTTTTTTTAGGGATTTACAACTTGTCCAGAATATTGTCTTAGCTGAAAGCAGGCATAAAATCATCTCATGAATTATAAAAGGGTTCAGGGATATTGTATATCTGTAGATCTCTATGTGTCTGTTTTAAGCAGACATTTTACAAAAACGGATACCCAAGTTATACACATGTGTATGTTTAATAGCAACAAGCATTTACGGAGAAGCATTTAATTAGCACTCTGAATAAAGTTTTCTCAACAAGAATGCATACTTTACTAACGCCCAACAGTCTTCCTAGTAGTTTTGGTCAATCTCAGCAATACACTAATAGTTAAAGGAGTAATTCAGCATGCTTACCTATTTACCTGGAATAATTCCTTCCTTGCCCTAGCTTGAAGAGTGTGTGGTTACTTTCAACATTTACGTATCATACTAGGCTATGCCTGGGCAGCAAAAAAGCACTACTAAACTTGGAATTGGGAGAGGCAGGGGTTCAAATCTTGTACTCTATCATGTGTGACTGTGGGCTGATCAGTTTATACCTCTGTCCCTCAGTTTCCTCATCTGTAAAATGAAAGGAGTAAGCCCAAATGATTTCCAAGGGTCCTTCCAAGTCTAAAATCTCATGATCTTCTAAGGATGCTGAAGAAGTAATTTAATCTCTCTGAGCTTCAGTTTCCTTGTGTGTAAAATGGAGGTGAAAATACTTGAAATTATAACCTCACAAGGTGGTTGTGAGGAAAACTTTGTAAATCTTAAAAGCGCTTCATAAACGTTAGTATTAGATTAATAGAAGTGTATTGGTGCTGGGAGGGATTCCCTTCTAGCTGGCTTAATCAGCCAAAAATTAGGCTCATATGATTTAGAGTAGGACAAGATCTTAGAAATCAACTAACTTCAAACCCTTCCACTTACACACAAGGAGACTGAGAAAGGTTGTAATAATTGCCCAAGATCAACTATGCCCAAAGGGTTATAAAAATGTGCATACCCTTTGACCAAGCAATATTGCTTCTAGGGCTGTATCCCAAAGAGATCAGAAAAATGGGAAAAGGACCCACATGTACAAAAATATTTCTAGCAGTTCCTTCTGTGGTGGTCAAGAACTAGAAATCAAGGGGATGCCCACCAATTGGGGAGTGACTGAACAAGTTGTGGTATACGAATGTAATGGAATACTACTGTGTTATAAGAAATGACAGACAGGAAGACTTCAGAAAAACCTAGAAAGACTTATATGAACTGATGCTGAATGAAGTGAGCAGAACCAGAACATTATACACAGTAACACCCACAGTATGTGTGGACTGTTTTTGATAGACTTAGCGCCTCACATCAATGCAAGAACCTAAGACATTTCCAAAGGACTCAAGATGCAAAAGACCATCCACATCCAGAGAAAGAACTATGGAGTTGGAATGCAGAATGAAGCAGACTATTTTCTCTTTTGTCATGTTTGATTTTTCTCATGGTTTCTCCCACTCATTTTAATACTTTTATGCAACATAACTAATATAAAAATGTGTTTAATAGGAATATATGTGTAGAGCCCATATAAGTTTGCATGAAGACTTGAGGAAGGAGGGAGAAGAAAGGGGGAGAAAATTTGGAACGTATGGAAGTGATTGTTGAAAACTGAAAACAAATAAATTAATAACTTTGGAAAAAAATAAAAAAAGAATTGTCAAGATCACTCAGGGATCAAGAGTTAGAATCCATTCCAATCTTTTCCTCTAGAACCAGTGTTCTTTTAAGGGGTATCCCACTAGCTGGGCCCTCTTCTCTACTTTTCCCACATCTGGATCACTTATTGTATTGTAGCTGTTCAGCCATTTTCAGTTGTGTCTGACCCTCTGTGATCCCATATAAGGTTTTCATGGCAAAGATACTGGAGTGGTTCACCATTTCCTTTTCCAGCTCATTTTGTAGATGAGGAAATTGAGGCAAACAGGGTGAAGTGATTTGTCCAGGGTCACACAGCTAGTAAGTGTCTGAGGATGGATTTGAATTCAAGAAGATGAGTCAGGATGGTGTTGTGCCTGGAGCCTACCCAATATTCTAGTTTGGCTGAAGTGTAGAGTGAGAAAGGGAAATGATGAAAAAGAATCCCAGGCTGGGGCCAAATTTTGAAGGGCTTAAGTGCCAATGAAAGAACTTTCTAGTTCAGCCTAGAGTCAATGGGGAGTCAGTTCCTTGACATGGTCAGACCCAGACTTGGGAAGTATTGATGCATACAAGAAGAACTGGAGTGGGGTAGAGCCTGGGAATACAGGCATGGATGAGGAGGCTCATTATTTATAGAGATAGAAGCAAGTGTTTTTGTACTGGGTTGTGCTAAACAGGGCCTAGGGTTGATGGTAGGATGGATGAGGGATCATCAAGTCTAATCTGCTCATTTTACAGGGGAAATCAAAGGACAGATAGCTTAAGGGATTTGTCCAAGGTC
The DNA here is from genome assembly GCA_023548195.1 of Bettongia penicillata ogilbyi. Classification (NCBI taxonomy): domain Eukaryota; kingdom Metazoa; phylum Chordata; class Mammalia; order Diprotodontia; family Potoroidae; genus Bettongia; species Bettongia penicillata. The sequence goes on from JAJHZJ010000311.1 coordinate 2,287,810, forward strand.
ACACAAGTAGAACAAGGTCTGAGTCCCAAGGTTCTCCCTGACTACAGATCTGGAGTCAACACAAGATAAAATGAGAGAGGCTGCCCTAGCGTTATCTCTGAACTGTGTAAAGCCAGATGTTTCACATTTGTAGGAAACTGAGGTAGAGAGAAAAGGAGTTTTCTTATGCAGCAACCAGGTGGCAAAGTGGATAAAGTGCTCCACCTGAGTTTGAATCCTGCCTCAATTACTTACTAGCTATGCGACCCTGGGCAAGTCACTTAACTTCTGCTTGCCTCAGTTTCCTCATCTATAAAATGGGGGTCATAATTGCACCTATCTCATAAGGTTATTGTGAGGATCAAATAAGACAGCCTATGTAAAGTGCTTTAGAAACCTTAAATCCCTATATTAAAGCTAGCAATTGTTATCATTATTATCTAAGCATCCAACTCCAATCTTCTCCTGAGCTGCCTCCATTTAACATTACTATTGCTGATTTTCTCAACCATCAATGGCAAATAAATCATTTCATTAAGTCAAAATGTATGAGGAGCGTACATTCTGAATATATCTTATGGAAGCAATGGTGAACCACAATACGACCAGGGTTGCCACAGTAAACAACTTATACCTAACACCTTTCCTACACTGTTACTGTCATACAGTTTGACAAACATGCTGCGCCTGGGTCATTGTAGAGGGAGAAACCAAGGTATAATGTGATTAAGTGACCACAGGTTATGTGGTACATGGCATTAACTATAATCCATATTCATTCCTTTTAAAATCTCAAGTCCCTTCCCTCCTTTTTTGATTTGACCCAAGGCAGCACTGTTGGTCTGGGCAGTAAGGGGCAGAAGTGGATAGAGCACTAGTCCTGGAGTCAGGAAGACCTAAGTTCAAATCCAGCTGCAAACATTTACTGCCTGATCCTGAGTAAGTCACCTAATCCTTGTTTACCTCAGTTCCTCGTCTGTAGAATGGGGACACACTGGAGAAGAAAACAGCAAATCCCTCCAGTATCTTTGCTAAGAAAATGCCCTGGACAAAGTCCATGGGGTCACGTAGAGACAGACATGACTAAACAACTTCACAATAACACTGGGACAGTTAGTCAGGGCCCTGAAGGAAAGAAAGACAGGAGAAGGCAAGCAGAGCAGCCAAGCAACACAAGAAATATAAATGGAGGTCGCCCCCACCACCACCTTCCCCCACACCAGGTGGTCAGCTAGGGCCAGCGATACTCCTCCCCCATAACCCCCCCTAGAGAAAGGGTGGTGCCTGCTGGAGGCTGGCTGCGTTAGTTGTGTCAGAGATTTCAAGTCACACACCCCTTAGACTAAGGACAGGGCTTTACAAGTCATAAAGAAATCCCATGGTCATAGTCCTGCAGGAAGGGCACAGACCTACACTCATCTTGGGATTACATCATTATGACCTTGGTTTAACTGCTCCCAGAAGGTCTGCTCCATCCAGTTGTTATGTATGTATGCATGTACATACGTATGTATGTGTATGCATGTATGTATACACACATAAAACATGTTTTGCACATATGTATATGTGCCTGCATATGTATAATGCATTAATATTAATGATGTATTACTATATATCAATATTAACGTATATGTTAATAAGTCCAACTATGATAAGGGAATATCCTAAAATCAAAAGCAAAGTTAAATAAAAAGAGCTGGAATTCTTTAAAAATCTAAAAGTCGTATGATGAAAAACGTTCTCCACCTCAAGAGAGAGAACTGAGTACAGATTGAAGCATACTTTTTTTTACTTTATTTTGCTTGTTTGTGTGTGTGCATGTGTGTACATATGTTCTTCTGCAACATAGCTAATATGGACATATGTTATGCATGACTTCACAAGTATAATTGTCATCATATTACTTATCTTCTCAAAGGGCAGGAGGGAGAGAGAATTTGGAACTCAAAATTTGTAAAAATGAATAAAAAATTTTAACGTAATTGAAAAACATTTAAATAAAAATATATTTTTAAAAAATGATCTGGTGGTCATATAAATATAAATTTTATATAGAGAGATATGTATAGATGTTAGTAGAATCCATTTGTAGTTAAAGGCTATACTCAATGTATTTATTTTCTGGTCATTCTAGCTCTCTATTTGCATGTTCCCCCTTCCGCCCAAGTGCTGGACTTGGAGTGAGGCTGAAAGACTCGAGTTCAAATTCATATTTAGATTACTTCTGTGTAATGCAGGGTATTTGCCTTAGTTTCCTCAACCGTAAAATGGGGATCATAGCAGCTTCTACTTGGCAGAGCTGTCATGAGGATCAAATGAGATAATAAAGTACTCAGCACATGGCTTGGCATATATAACGCACTACATAAATGTTAGCTACTAAGTATTAAGGCAAAGGTCATTGCAAGTTCTCTGGAAAGTCCCAGGATATTCAGGGAAAGAAATTCATAACCACCTCAAGATAAAGAAATAAATCCTGGTTCTGATCCCTCACTGCCTTGGAAGATCTCTTCTAGCTGTAAGTTTATGCTCTGTGTGATCTAGAATAAGCCTCTTTCCCTCTATGGTTCCAGTATCCTCATCCACAAAATAAGGGGGTCAGAATAAATGGTTGATGAGGTTCTCATCTAGGCCTAAGTCCTACAATTCTAAGATATTGACACATGTATAGGGTTGAGTCACCAGTCCTAAAACTATATTCAAAAAGTACTCCCATCTGTAAATCTACTAGATTGGAAACATGTTATTCTTTCTGTTTGGCATAAGACCCCTAACACAATATTTACATTTAATAAATGTTAGATAATAAAAATAGAAGATGACATTCAGACAACCACTTCTAAAGAGTCTTGCTAAGCATAAAGAAACACACACACACATGTTGTCATTTAGCTGGCTTCATGTAAGTAGGTGATTTTCTTTCTTCCAGGACAGGAGAGATAGAACAGTTCATAACTCATATGACATGCTGTTCAGTATGCTTACCAATCTAACATCCTGGAAAGTCAGTGTGTACTAACTGACCTGGGTCAGTATGAGCCTTTCCCTCCCCTCTACACTATCTCTAGGCTAATTATACCTTAGATATGAAGAAAGAAGGTACACCACATCTGTCTGGAAATAATTTACAAGGAAAGCAAAGCAACACAGCAGAGGGTTTAATCTTATAATCAGTGTCAAGGACAAAAGAAATGGACAGATGGGAGAATCATATTATGTATAATAGTATGAAGCTGAAAAGAAGGATTAAGAATCAGAGGAAATGAAGCAAGAATGTATAACTTGGTTCCTATGTTAATTCAAAACTGTGTTTTTAGGTATGGGAGGGAAGAAGCAATGAAAACTCCAGCAGGGAAAATGCTCATTAATATCCTAAGTATAACAATAACCTCAGATAATGGGAAATATTATGAAACCTCCAGAGAGCAGAAAGAAATGTGGATTTACTCTCCCATCCTTGGAGCTCAGTTTAATGCTATGTATTCAGTAGAGCTGAATAAATATCAAAAAGGAGGTTAAAACATTGATAAGGGAAAACATTTTACACAGACAGCATCTGAAAACAAACACAAACCAGTTAAAGAAGCAGGAGGAAAGATTTAGGGTGTTTTATTCTGCTGGACAGTAACTGGAGATTTGTGGGTCCTGCAATCCCAGCTGGTGGAGGAAAGGGGAAAATGCTCTTGGTGCAAAGTTATTGAGGGAGGCAACTATTGGCTTTATTACTGTGTTTTATGAAGCAATAGAAGAGATTACTGAGACATCTTCACTCACCAACAGGATTAAGTTGGACACAGGATGTAACAAATGACTTGTAAAAGGTTGCCAAGTCTTCTAAATGATTGAACCCAAATAAATTGTCTCCTTCCCGCCTCTCAGTACTGTGCAGCATCACAACCCCTACACACTACTGAAGCAAGAAGTAGAAATCATAGTTCTTAGAAGTCATAGCTCTTAGGCCTGTAGACAAAAAGGATCTCAAAAGTCTTCTAGTTCAACCCTTTCATTATACAATTGAGGGAACTGAGGTCCAGAAAGGTTAAATGACTTACCCCAAGTCACACGGATAGTAAGCATCAGATGTGAAATTTGAACCTAGGTCCAAAAACCAGTGCTTTTATGCTGAACTCAGGTATAGGAAACCTCAGGTTCAAATTTGGCTGTTATTTCATGTACCTTTCCAATGTAATTTCTACCTTTGGAAACTGAGCCTTACAGAATTTATTTGCCAACAGGAGTATCAGGATTGGACTAAGATCTTCCCATACCTATTTTCCCCCACCTAAATTTCACCTCTTGCTCTGGAGTGACTGCTTCTAGAAAGGGAATTCCAATGTACTACCCTACTGTTTAATCTAATATCTTTGTGACTCCCCAGACTGTAACACCATAGCTGGGGTTACAAAATATATAATATTTTATGTAATAGGGAATATAATATCCCGAAATATGTTGTCTTCCTCATTAGAATGTAAGATCCCGAGACCAGCACATGAGTGTAGACCAGACTAGCGTGGAGCAGCAGGGACAGGACCCAGAACAGGATTCAGGGTGCCACTTGCAGCAGTTCCCAGAGTCCTCAACTCACAAATGCCACAGACAGCTTTAAAGGTCAGTGGGAGAGCTCCAGCAGCTGCCATTTTTGGAGTCCTTCACCTAGAGCCCCTGGGGGAATTCAGGGCTGATCTAATCTCAGCCCTAAGTGGCAGCCCTGGGAGATCTCTGCCTAAAGCTCTTGGGGGAATTGAGCTACTGATCTGATTCTCAGTCCTGAGCTCCACCCAGGGGTGAGGAGGAGAACTGATGGAGGCTCTGGAGAGGGAATTCAATTTTAGATTCTGAGCAGAAAAGTTTTTCATTGCTCCCAGACCAGTGCACAGGCCAGGAGAGTAGGAAACACCTCTTCCTTGATTGTGCCACCTTGGAGGAACTAAGAACTTACAGGTGCCCAGAATATACCCTCCTCTCGACAAAGGTCTCAAAAATCAAGTAACTGACTGGGAAAATGTCCAAAAAATGGAGAAAAAAGTGACTATAGAAGATTACTTTCTTGATGAACAGATATTTTCTTCCATCCTTTCTGATGAGGAAGCACAAAGCATAACATCAGAGGAAGTCAAGGCTTCTGTATCCAAAACCTCCAAAATAAATATGCAATGATCTCAGGCCATGGAAGACCTCAAAAAGGATTTTGAAAATCAAGTAAGAGAGGTAGAGGAAAAATTGAGAAGAGGAATGAAAGCAATGTAAGAAAATCATGAAAAGTGAGTCAACAGTTTGCTAAAGGAGACCCCAAAAAATGCTGAAGAAAATAACAGCTTTAAAAATAGGCTAATTCAATTGGCAAAAGTGGTCCAAAAAGCCAATGAGGAGAAGAATGCTTTCAAAAGCAGAATTAGCCAAATGGAAAAGGAGGTTTAAAAGCTCACTGAAGAAAATAGTTCTTTAAAAATGAGAATGGAACAGATGAAAGCTAATGACTTTCTGAAAAACCAAAAAATTACAAAACAAAACCAAAAGAATGAAAAAATAGAAGATAATTTGAAATATCTCATTGGAAAAACAACTGATCTGGAAAGTAAATCCAGGAGACAAATTAAAAATTATAGGACTACCTGAAAGCCATGATCTAAAAAAGAGCCTACACATCATCTTTCATGAAATTATCAAGGAAAACTGCCCTGATATTCCAGAACCAGAGGGCAAAATAAATATTGAAAGAATCCACAGATCACCTCCTGAAAGAGATACAAAAAGAGAAACTCCTAGGAATATTGTAACCAAATTCCAGAGTTCCCAGGTCAAGGAGAAAATATTGCAAGCAGCCAGAAAGAAACAGTTTGAGTATTGTGGAAATACAATCAGGATAACACAGGATCTGGCAGCTTCTACATTAAGGAATCTAAGGGCTTAGATTATGATATTCCAGAAGTCAAAGGGACAGGGATTAAAACCAAGAATCATCTACTCAGCAAAACTGCGTATAATACTTCAGGGGAAAAGATGGTCATTCAGTGATATAGAGGACTTTCAAGCATTCCTGATGAAAGGACCAGAACTGAATAGAAAATCTGACTTTAAACACAAGAATCAAGAGAAACATGAAAAGGTAAACAGGAAAGAGAAAACATAAATGACTTTCTAAAGTTGAACTGTTTATATTCCTACATGGAAAGATAATATTTGTAACTCTTGAGACTTTTTTCAGTACTTGGGTAACTGGAAGGATTACACACACACACACACACACACACAGAGAGAGAGAGAGAGAGAGAGAGAGAGAGAGAGAGAGAGAGAGAGAGAGAGAGAACAGAGGGTGACTTGAATAAGAAGGGATGATACCTAAAAAAATAAAGTAAAATTGAGGGTGAGAGGAGTATATTGGGAGGAGAAAGGGAGAAATGGAATGGGGTAAATTATCAGACATCAAGAAGCCAAGAAAAAGCTTCTTCTGTGGAGGAGAAAAGGGAGGATGTGAGAGGGGAAAAGGGAAGCTTACTCTCTTCACATTTGGCTTGAGGGAATGATATGGTCACTCAGTTTGGTATGAAAGTATATCTTGCACTATAGAAGAGTAGGGGAGAAGGGCACAAGTGGGATTAGGATGATAGAAGGGAGGGCAAATGGGAGAAGGAAGTAATCAGAAGTAAACATTTTGGGGAGGGACAAGGTCAAAAGAGAGAAAAGAAATAAATAGGGGGCAGGATAGGATGGAGGGAAATATAGTTAGTCTTACACAACATGACTATTAGGGAAGTCTTTTGAAAAACTACACTTACACAGCCTATATTGAAATGCCTGCTTTCTCATTGGGGATGGGTGGGGAGGGAGGAAGGGAGAGAAGTTGGAATTCAAAGTATTAGGAATGAATGTTGAGAATTATTTTTGCATACAGCTGGGAAATAAGAAATACAGGTAATGCGGTATAGAAATTTATCTTGCCCTACAAGGAAAGAGAGAAGGAGATAAGGGAAGGGAGGGGTGTGACAGAAGGGAGGGCATATTGAGGGAAGGGGTAATCAGAATGCATGGCGTTATGGGGTGGGGAGAGTGGAGAGACAGGGAGAAAATTTAGAATTCAAAATTTTGTGGAAATGAATATTGAAAACTAAAAGTAAATAAATAAACAAACAAAAAAAGAAATTGTGAAACTAGTTGCTGCCTACAGCAACTTTCTCAGATCTTAAAAACAGCAAACTTTAAAAAGTTGGTAGTGCAGTCCACATCCCCTTACCCCATGGTCATACACACATGGGATTTTTTTCCCTTTAACATCCAGGTATAATGGCAATTGAAATGAGATCTTTCCCATTCATTAATAGGCCCATGTGACCTGCCTGGGTCACATGGAAGCCAGAGTCACATGAGTCTGAGTCACATGGAGCCTGTTGTAGGAGTAATTTGCTGAATGGGTGGAACAGGAAGAGGAGGACCTAGAGCAGAGCTGAGAGAAAATTGGTAAGAGTCTAGTCAGACCTAGGAAGGATGCAGGCAAGCAGGCTTGCTGGCTAGTATGACTGAAAGAGCTTGGTTGTGATTTTGTTTAAGGGAGCATGCTCATGATTTTTTTTTAATGGAGCTAGTTTGTGAAAAGCCTAGCAGGAGGAAGGCTTGGGGATGATGTTGTTCTCTGCATTGTTATTGTGTATAGATTTTTGTTACTATGGATAGGTTTGGCTTTCTAGTGTCTGAATACATATTTTGGTTCTGTCTTCAAAAAAGAAAAAAATAATGTAAGATGCCAGAGCACAAGGATTTTCTCTTTTGTCTTTGTATTCTCGGTAGTTACTCAATGCTGGACACACAGTAAGCATTTAATAAATGCTTTACATTCATTCAAGATCTTGATATGCATATCCTTGCATTTACCCTGCCAGAGGCTCCTGAGATCCAAAAGTAGCAGCAAACACAGAGGTATATTTTGCATTTCCATGAGAAGGGAGATCCATGGCAAGTTGACTTAACTGAAAATGAAAACTTTTAAGTGATAAACGTCTTTATACTTGTCCATTTAGATGTTAAAAGCTTATAATTTCTACCATCTACTTCAGTTATTTTATTTCCTTATAATTGTGGACAATCAGATCATGGACTTAATAGAGTAAAAATCACAATACTAAATTTGAAGAATAAAAATGAGAAGATATGGTATGCAATTAACACTCTTACATGACCTATTAAACTGAAATAGATAAAAGAATAGACATTGAAACAGATGACCATTTCCTATAGTTAAAATCATTCACTGCAACAAGGAGACCAAGAGTCTAGAAACCACTTTAGCTAGTAAGCAACTGATCTTGGACAGCATGGGGACAGTGGGAAAAGTGCTGGATTTGGAGTCAAAGGATCTTAATTTAAATCCTGCTTCATTTAACTACTATGTAAGTGACATTGGGGAAATTGCTTAACTTCTCTGGGCTTCAGTTTCCTCAACTATAAATAAGGGCATAATCCAATGACCTTTTTCAAAAAAAATAGAAGCAAAAGGCAACATTGGCTTAGAATATAAATTCATTTGTTTAAAAAATATTACAGATGATGATGGTGGAAGATTATGAGCAGTGGTAACACATCATGAAACAACTAGAAACTATAGGGGTGAAAATAAGTTTATGTGCATACCCCTTGACTCAGCCAAAACACTTCTAGGACTGTATACCAAAGAGATCATAAAAATGGAAAAGGACCCACATATACAAAAATATTTCTAGCAGCTCTTTTGGTGATGACAAAGAACTGAAAATCAAGGGGATGCCCATCAATTGGGGAATGGCTGAACAAGTTGTGGTATATGAATGTAATGGAATACTATTGTGCTATAAGAAATTACAAACAGATGGATTTCAGAAAAATCTGGAAAGACTTAGATGAACATATGCAGAGTGAAGTGAGCAGAACCAGGAGAACATTACACACAATAATAGCTACAGTGTGCGAGGACTGATTTTTTGTATACTTAGCCCTTCTCAGCAATGCAAGGACCTAAAACATTTCCAAAGAATTCAAGATGGAAAATGCCATCCACATTCAGGGAAAGAGTCATAGAGTCAGAACACAGAATGAAGCAGACTACTTTCTCTTTTGTTATATTTTGTTTTTCTCATGGTTTCTCCCATTCACTGTAATTCTTCTATGCAACAAGACTAATGTGAAAATGTGTTTAATACGAATGTACATGTAGAGCACATAAGATTGCATGCCATATTGGGGAGAGAAGGGGAGAAAATTTAAAACTTATGGAAGTGAACGTTAAAAACTGAAAACAAGAGGGGGTGGAGCCAACATGGCAGAGTATAAAGACTCATGTATGCTAGCTCCGAACCCACAGCCCATATATTTCCTGCAAGAAGAACTCCCCAAAAGTTCTGGAGCACTGCAAGGTGTGCAGAAATACAGTGGAAAAGATTTCCATTCCAGAGAGCCCTGGAGAGCCATCCCCAGGGGTCCGTCGCGCCCTGGAAAGCGGAGCCCATCCCTGAGCTGCCCTGGCCACGCAGCGGAGAGGAGCAGATCCGAGCAGGCTTCAAGGACGGAACCTCCAGCGGCCGGGAAGGTCCCTCTGCCCAGAGATGCTACAGGTCAGTGGGAGAGACATCTGGGCTGGCTGAGAGGGGAGCAGGGTGTCTCCGTGACTCAGGCCCCCTCGGGAGGCAGAGGCAGCAGCAGAGGCAGTAGTGGTGGCCCAGAACAGCAGGCAGCAGCAGGGAGAAGTTCAGGTCTCTGCATAAACCCCCTGAGGGAACTGAGCCTGGGAGACAGCCCTGCCCCCACCCGCCCCATTACTGAAGGTCTCTGCATAAAGCCCCTGAGGGAACTGAGCCTGGGAGGTGGCCCTGCCCCCACCCAAGCACCAGAACTTAAGCTCACATTGAATAGCAGCCGCACCTGCCGCGGAAAGCCCATTTGAATCTCAGACCCCAAGCACTAGCTGGGTGGATCCAGGTGGGGGTGGACAGGAATCTCAGAAGTCAAGTAACTGGATGGGAAAATGCCCAGAAAAGGGAAGAAAAATAAGACTACAGAAAGCTACTTTGATGGGGTTCAGATGTTCCTGCCTTTCTATTGTGATGACGAGGAAGGATTCTTACCATCAGTGGAGGTCAGGGCCTCTGTATCCCAGAACTGTTTACATTCCTATATGGAAAGACAATATTTGTAACTCTTAAAACTTTTCAGTATCTGGGTAGTTGGTGGGACCACACACACACATACACACACACACGTACATGCGTGCATGCACTCACACATACACACAATCATGCACACACAGAGACAGAGAGCACAGAGTGAATTGAATAGGATGGGACCATATCTTAAAAGAAATTAAGGTAAATGGTGAGAGAGAAATGTAGTGGGAGGAGAGAGGGTGAAATGGAATGGGGTAAATTATCTCTCATTCAGGAGGCAAGCAGGAGACTTTTTAGTGGAGGGAAAAAGAGGAGAGCTGAGGAAAAAAATGTGAAGTTTACCCTCATCACATTCGACTAAAGGAAGGAATAAAATGCACACTCATTTTGGTATGAAAACCTATCTTACAATACAGGAAAGTGGGGGAGAAGGAGATAAGCAAGGGGAGGGGGATGATAGTAGGGAGGATAATGGGAGGAGGGAGCAATTTGAAGTCAACACTCGGGGAAGGACAGGATCAAAAGACAGAATAGAAACAATGGGGGGCAGGATAGGATGGAGGGAAATACAGTTAGTCTTACACAACATGACTACTATTGAAGTCATTTGCAAAACTACACAGATAGGGCCTATATTGAATTGCCTGCCTTCCCAAAGGGAATGGGTGGAGGGGGAGGGATGGGGAGAATTTGGAACCCAAAGTTTTGGGAACAACTGTTAGTATTGTTGTTGCTACTAGGAAATAAGAAATACAGTTAATGGGGAATAGAAAGTCATCTGGCCCTACAGGACAAAAGAGAAGATGGGGACAAGAGAAGGGAGGGATGATAGAAGAGAGGGCAGATTGGTGATAGGGAAAATTAGAATGCTCGGTGTATTGGGGTGGGGGGAGGGGATAAAAAGGGAGAAAATTTGGAACCCAAAATTTTGTGAAAATGAATGCAAAAAGTTAAATAAATACATTTTAAAAAAAAATATAAAAAAAATAAAAAAATAAAAACTGAAAACAAGTAAATTAATAATTTTGGGGGGAGAAGAAGATAAGTTTATAGCAAACAGCAAGGAACAATCAAATCTTATCATTCTGAGAATTCTGATCATTTTGAGAATAAGCAAAAATGTTATAGTTGTTCTGTCGTTTCAGTCATAGTTGACTCTTCATTACCTCATTTGGGGTTTTCTTGGCAAAGATACTGGAGTGGTTTCCAGCTATTTTTCAGACTGGGCAAAAAAAGATTACAAAAAAACCCCCAACAAACCAACAGAAAACAAACCCACAACTATCTTCTCCTTCAATACAGTGGCAGCACCACATTTGGTTATTCTGACATCACAGTCAAAAGACCAGACCAAATATATAAAGAAGAGCTTCAACCAGAGGCAAAAGTATTTTGAGCATATAGAGGAACTGGTTCTTAAGATATACAAAAAAAGAATAGGATACCAATAGTATAATGATACAGAAAACATTAATAACTACAGGCCCATATATGTAACTTTATTTTTAAAATTTTCCATATACCTCCTTTTCCATCTTTACCTACTCTTTATGAAAATAATCTACAAAAAAATATTGAAGGCATCCTTGATGAAAGTATGAAAAAGGAACAGACTTTCACCAACAATATCCTAGAGATTACTACATTTTCAGTTGTAAAATTGACCAAAAGATGCAGAAAATACAAAATCCTATTGGGCTTATTATTTGACAACAATAAAGAAGCATTTGACACTAGAGGACAAAATGTGTCCTTAAAGGTTTTCTCTCACAAGTCCCCCAGAACCCCAAGTTATGATCATAAAAATGTTTTCACAGATCCAGCAGAGAACTTTGTTCCAAGACCATCTGCTTACAAAAATTGAGCAAGGTACAACAAAAGTAGACCAAAAATGTGTGCCATTGTGGCAGAACAATCCCAGTATGTGGTCCAAATGGAAGAGTAACTCCTGACAGATGAAGCAGGCTAAGTTCTCATGTTTATGGATAATACAATAATTGCATTCCGAGATCTATGATCACAAGATCATAGATTTTGAGTTGGAAAGGTCATCAGTGGCCATCTACCCTAATTCCTTCATTTTACAGATGAGGAAACTGAGGCTCCCTCAAAAGTATTTGGCCTAACTATATATATATATATATATATATATATATATATATATATATATATATATATATAAAAACTTAAGTTGATGTATTGCAGAAGACCTACTATCTCTAAACTATGATACATATTTGAGTGGACAGAGCATTTAGCCCAACTCCCTAGAGTTTGTGTAACAGTACGTATGTCCTGGACAGAAACTGTAGATGAACAATGAACTGGGCACAATCTGAATAGGAAAGCAGGATGGACTACATTTGACATATTGTAATAGTGTTTTTAATGACCTAAGCTTCTTCCTAAAATGAAGAATCACTTTTTTTTTTTTTTAACACTGATCTTTTTGAGTTATGTCATAAGATTGGGAATTATGGAATATCATAGTCTCTGAAGAATTAAAGATGCCCAAAGAACAATGGTAAGGCCCATGGTAGCATGGTATCAATGCAAATGGGAGAAAATGCAGAACTGTGCAGAAGTTTTCTAAAAGAATGGTGTCAAACTCAAATAGAAACAGAGGCCACTAAACCATACATAATGATTCCTGTGGGCAATGTGTTTGATATCTCTCATCTAAAAGATAGAAACAAAAAATAAGCATGACTAGAAAAGATGGCCAAGTCCTTTGAGTGTGAGGTAGGAATATTTGATGGATAGTCTATGTGATCCACTAGTATCCATACACTTTCAAGGTACACAAAGGAAGACTCTGAAGTCTTTGGGCAAACTCTCTTTGGCGGATTTATGGGAAGGCATGGACAAGAGTTGCACAATTCAATTCACTTCAACAAATACACAAAAAGAAGCATGGATTGTAATTTGAATTGTTGGAGGGATTACATCAGTCACAGATCCACTCAGACATCAACATATGTGTGCCCATATGAATGCAGTATATCCATCCTGTATCTAAAGGTTTCTCACGATGAACTCACCACCTCCTGAAGCAGAAAGGGCACAGACATTTTCCTCTTATTCTAAGTAATCTTTTCTTCTCCACATGGACCAGCACCTTCCACAGTGGACATGAGACCTGGACCTCCACACCTGAGACTTCCAGACTCCATGTCCCCAGTCCATAGAGGAGATACATAGGCTGGATGGGATAGTCTGGTGCCTAAAGAAGTTAGGTGGTATAGTAGATAGAACACTGGGCTTTGGAGTCTGGCAGACCTGAGTTTGAATCCTATCAAAGCCATTTAATTGCTATAAGACTCTTGGAAAAATCACTTAAACTCAACATCAGTTTCCTTACCATAAAATGAGGATAATAGTACCTACTTGACAGGGTTATGAGGATCAAATTAGACAACATATAGAAAATGCTTTGCAAATCTGAAAGTGTTATATTAATGCTAGCTATTATGATAGCAGATATAGTGAGTTAAATGGGCTGGGTGACAAACACTCCATATCTAGCCAGTTCTGTTACAAAGTTTTTTCTTACCTTAATTCTCAGTCTATCTCTCTGTTCCTTATCCCCACTGTTCTTGACTCAGCCTTCTGGGGTCAAGCAGAATGAAGCTAACCTGCTTCTCCATGGCTATTGGTCAAAGCTTAAAGAAAGCTATCATGTCTTCTCTAAGCCTCCTTTTCTCTGGGTTTTAAACATTCCCTCTTTCTTCCAGCCATCCCATGCCATGAGGGCAGCTTTCAGTGCCCTCATTATTCTAGTAGCTCTCCTCTGGTTGGACTCCCAACTCCTTAAGATCCTTGTTAAAATGTAGTGCCTTGAATTGAACACAGTATTGCATGTTTTGCCTGACTGACTTCATGGTAGTATAACTGCTCCCCTTCTTCCAACTATAATGCCTCTCTTAACACATCAGCTTTGTGACTGCCTCATCACACTTCGATACTCTGTTGACCAGTTTGGAAGTTGACCCAAGTTTGGCATGATTGTCTGGATTAGGGCCGTTGCAAAAAGAATGGAGAAGAAAATGCGAATCTGAGATTATTTTGGATTAACTATTAATGTTGTTACACATCACAAAGTGTTTTATTGTTTTCACTTTCACATATTATCTCATTTGATTCTCATTTAAAGGCAAGTGGCATTGTAATCCTTATTTTAAAGAGTAAGAGGCTGAAGCTCGTAAAAATCAGATAATTTCTTTTTTAAAAAGCACTTATCAAATGTTTACTGTGAACATAGCACTGTGCTGAGTATGAGTGATACAAATATTAAAAAATATATATATTTTTTAAAAAGATAGTCTCTGCTCTCAAGGAGTTTACATTCAAATAAGAGAAGACAATACATATAAGAGAGTGGTTAGTAGGAAGAGTATTTTATTCTAAGAAGATAGAAAGCAGGGGGTGGCAGATTATGAAATGGCCTGGGTAAATGGCTAGATGAGATTTGAGGCTGAAGGTTGGTCTGATTATCTAGGGCAAACTAAAAGATATAGTAGGTCCATTCTGCACAGATGCCCTTAGGCATCTTCTTACTCCTAGCCCATGGCTGTTCCCAGTGTATCATACTGCCAATTTTACCTTAATGCTCCATATTTTCTTTTAAACCACTATTGCTCTCCCCTTTCCATTGTCCGTTGCTCCATGTCTTCTAAAACTCTCCAATCTCTATTGTTGTTGGCCCAGCGAAAAAAAAAATGCCAGCTTGAGATCTGTCTAGTTATGTCCAGCTTCAACTGAAGCTTAGGTAATAGCAATATGAAGAGAGCTCAAGGGATTTGAGAAGCAATGCTGTTCCTAACTCATGTCTGAAGTAGGCCCATGCCTCTTTCCAGCATTCTTTGATTAGAATATAAACCTCACTATAACTCCCTGAACTATACAGAAGGAATAGGATGCTCTCCAATCCACTGTCACAGATGAGGCTTTCTTTAGAATTAACAAAGCA
The DNA here is from genome assembly GCA_023548195.1 of Bettongia penicillata ogilbyi. Classification (NCBI taxonomy): domain Eukaryota; kingdom Metazoa; phylum Chordata; class Mammalia; order Diprotodontia; family Potoroidae; genus Bettongia; species Bettongia penicillata. The sequence continues at coordinate 2,302,888 of JAJHZJ010000311.1, forward strand.
TGCACAGATGGTTGAGAAAGCATTTCTTAAGTTAAAGATTACTGGTTTCAAAGAAAAAAGAAAACAATAAAGGCAGGTGACATTCTGGGTCCCCCACCTTCAGTCCGTGGCAAGTCACAAGTAAAGGTCTTCTTTTCTCTTCCTCTTTTGCTTTTAGTATTTGTTGATTTATTGGGTTTATGGTGGCTGCATGAAAGCTTTCCAATTCTTTGGGATTTGTTTTTGCTGGCTAGACCAGCTTCTCTCCTGATGCATTTGCTCACTAAATAATATGACCAGCTGACAAGATCACATTACAGGACTCAAAATGACTTTTTTTATTCCTCCATCCTTCATAAATGTTAAGTAGATCTACATTTACAGGGAAGGTCCCATAACAGAGTTTATGGAGATCATGGAGACATCAGTGAGCTGAAGCAGCTCTCTTTTGAACCAATAAGCTTCCTTGAGAAAAGGAGTGAGGCCCTGAAATAGCTAAAAATGTTGATTTGTTGACCTTACCCCGAATAGCACTGGACTAAAGGGTTCCTTCAAATAAAAGCTACTCCAAAAAGAGATTTAACCCCTGGACAGACTTGACTGAGTGATACTATTCTACTATTCAAAGAACCTTTCTACTATGGGTGTCCAAAATTTATGATATTGGAAATTTGGGTGGAAGGGACCCTTTGTAGCAAGTTTCTCTGACAAAGTTCTCTTTCTAAGCTAAACTGAATCAAATTTATAAGAACAAGAGCCATTTCCCAACTGATAAATGATCAAAGAATATGATGAGCAGGAAGTTTTTGGAGGTAAAAAGCCAAGCTATAGCCATATAAAAATGTTCTAAATTGTTAAGAGAACTAACAATTAAAACAACTCTCAGGTACTACCTTTATAATTTACTAGACTGGTAAAGTTGACATAAAAAGGAAAATGACAAAAGCTTGAAAGGTTGTGGGAAAATAAGTACTTTAATGCACTCTAGGTAGAGCTGTGAACTGGTCCCGACACTCTGGAAAGGAAATTGGAACTATACTACTCAAACCATTAAGTTATGCATACTCTTTGGCCTAGCAATATCACTGCTATATTTATCCCAAAGAGGTCAAAGGACTCATATGTACAAAAATATTTATGGTGTTTTTTTGTGCTGACAAAATGACCGAAATTCATACAACAGAATAGGAAAGCATAATATGAAACCACCTCAGCAAACCACACAAAAAACTCAACTTGTACATTATGACAGTAATAGCTATAGCAGCCTTTTATGTACAATTAAGGAAGAGGAGAAAGGAAGTGAATATGGGATGTATGTGAAGCATGACTCAGTGTTTTAAAAACTGCCAAGTTCTAACTTTAAGAGACTAACCTGTTGCCATAGCATGTTACATAAAAGGGAGTGTACTCAGTAGGGGCAGGGGTGGGGGGATGTTGAAAGCAGAAGAGGATTTGAGGAGTTGGAACAAAACTAAATGTTAAATCAATCACGATGGGCTAGATTAGAAATGAGAAAGGCTAAAAGCTGAGCAAAATATTTTGTTCCTTAATCGATATAAATTCTCTGGCTGGTTTCTCCTCTCTTTATTCCAGGTAGGACTAAAGAGGTCAAATCCTCCTTGCACAACATTTTTATAGATATATATTTGACAGCATGCACGGAATTTCTATTGTATATGTGTGTACAACTTCATCTAAATGTAATCACATTCACACATTCCACATTAAAATGGAAAAATGTGAAAAAGTAGTTATCTGAAAACATCATTAGTGGCAATTTTCCAATCCTCATAAACTCTGCTTGGGGAGTAAGACAATTTCTTCCTTATTAATGGGATCTAGGACATGCATAAGAGTTCCACAGAAAGACAAGGCTGAGAGGGGTTGCAATTTGAACCACTGGAGCGGGGTATCTACAATCAGCAATAACTCAGAACCATTAAGGTCTAAAGGAAATCTACCAACAAGAAAGGGGTAAGGAGGAGTGTGGTCTTTCATAAAGATAAAATATTCGCTACATATTTGCTTTGTGTTATTCCACTGCATCTAATTTCTCAAGCTGTCCCTAGGAACTCTGATTCCCATATCTGGCTAGAGCACAGTTCCAAGAGAGCTTTGGTAAAAAGCTAATACTTCTCTAGGGCCCAAATAAGTCTTATTTTAACTTCCAGGCAGCCTCAGAAGTGGCATTACGGGCACTAAGTATGAAATGGGGCTTTTAGCAAGATGAAAACTACCATATTTACCCATGATTATGGAAGAGCTGCCAGCACATTCACTATAATTCCACTCAAAAGCAGCAGTACTAAGTTTAGGACCAATATTTAAGTTACTTTAAAATTGCTTTAGTAAATGAATGGAAAGGGTTTTTTTTTCTTTTTCTGTTCTAAATTCTGGTGGGTTGTTTGGTTGAAACACATAAAATAGAGATTAGAACTAGGACAGGGGCTGAATAATCTCTCTAAAAATGCAGACTATTCTAGTGCTAGAAAGGAAGACTAAATATTCCGAACTTTTTTTCCTTCTTCTCCCCACCATCTCAAGGCCCCGACCTTCTGCCACTGGTACAAGACACACATTCATATCTTCCTCCCCTACTACATGTTAATGTTTAGATGGCGCTGTCCAAAAAAATGGAGTAGCCTGTCTCTGATCCTGAGATTCCCCAGTCACTACAGATTTTCAGGCATAGGCTTCCTGTCATCTGCTCAGCCACATCACAAGAGAGGCTTGGAATCTTCTCAGGCAGGGGTGGCGATATGGATGTTCTAGCAAAGAATTAGTAGTAGTCAGACGAATAGGAGCACCAAGAGAAACAACACAAAAATATAGGAGGGAGTTCAGAAGAGGTGGGTCAAGAGAGTCAAATGTTGCAGAGAGATCAGGAATGAAGAATGAGAAAAGGCCAGTAGATTTATCAATAAGAGATCACAGGTAATTTTGGAGAGAAGTTTCAATTGAGTGATGAGGCTGGAAGCCAGATTACAGAGGATTTAGAAGACAGGAGAGGAAGTGAAGTGTAGACAACTTTTATAGGGAGTTTAAGAAAAGTTGGAGGGAAGGTAGGGTTAGGGACAGGTTTAAGGATGGAGGATATCTGAGTGTGTTTGGGTAAAGAAGGATTATAGAATTCTTTATTACCTTACATAACCTTGAAAATGAGGTCACTGATGAAGTGCATGGCCTGGTAAATGATCCACCACTACTACCAGCTGAGAATGAGGGAAAAAATCATGGAATCCAAGTTAAATAGGCCAGAGTTCATTTAGTCATAAGATTTCAAATTGGAAAAAGACCCTAAAGACAATCTAGTACAACAGTCTCATTTTATAGAAGGATGGAGGCCAAGAGTTTAAAGAATTTGGTGAATGAAGGTTACACTGCAAATTAGTGGCAGAGAACTCTGGGGTCCTGATTCCTAGTCTAAATCTTTAGCATTTTTGTTTTCAAACAGCAGGCAAGACTCACATGTAACAAGCAGAGGTTCATAAGAAAGCTGAATTTTTCCCCCCTTGTCCTGACTTACAGCTTCATTGACAGAGCAAAAATAAAGTTGATCCCTCAGTAAGGTTTAAGTCCCATCTCTATTGGCTCTGTGATCCTGGACAAGTCACTTATCTCCAGAGTACTCTCAGACTATAAATTATAGAGCAGTGGCTGTTGGTGTTGTTTGGTCATTTCAGTCATGGCTCATCCCATTTGACATTTTCTTGGCAAAGATACTTGAGTGATTTGCCATTTCCTTCTCCCATCCATTTTACATATGAGGAAACGGAAGCAAGCAAGGTCACGCAGCTACTAAGAGTCTGAGGCCAGATCTGAACTCATAAAGGTGAGTCTTTCTGATTCCAAGTCCAGTGCTCTATCCACCTCACCACCTGATTGCGAGAGGAATTTCCTCACTCAAGGGTTCTCCATATTAATGAAGTTCTATTTCCATGGTCACTAAAAAAAAAAAAAAATCCTATTTACTTTCATGTCACTGATGTCTCATTCTCTATCCTTTGAGGGACAAACCTCCAGAAAAATGTTACCTACTCTCCCTACCTCCATTTATTCTCATTTTAGCTATTTCTACCTTTTACAATCTGGCTTCTGAGCTTGTCACTAAACTGAAATAATTCCCTTCCAAGTCACCTTCTCCATGAAATCTTTTGTGTTCCTCCTAGCTGCTAGTTACACCGCACCTTCCCCACTCCTAATTATCATGTATTTATTTTTTATGTACTCATTGAGTACACGTAGTCTCCCTAAATGAACATAAAACCCTCAAAGGCAGAGACATTCATTTTTGTCTCTATATTCTTAGCACTTCAAATAGTCCCTGGCACATAGTAGTACTTAATAGATGTGAATTTGTAACTCGCATCTATTTTATTATCCAGGCACTATGAACAAATGAAAATCAAATGGCATGGCAGAAAAAGAGATAATCTTTTACTTTTCTAAATTAATTATCTAGTATGGGGGGGGAAAGTCTTATATAATACCAATACTTTGTCTCTGAGAGGGCAAGGATGAGGGCAAGAATCAGTGGTATACTGCCAACAACACTGGACCTGGATCAGTTCTCTGGGCCTTAGTTCCCTCATCTAGACAATAAGGATAATATTACTTTTACTATCTACCTTATAGGTCTGTCTATAGTAACACTCAAACACTGAGAATGTTAGAAAAGTGCTTTATAAATATGGACAAAGAATTTTCATTCTTTTCAGAAGGTTATTTTCTGGATGGAAAAAGGGAAAGTACTAAAATTTTATCACTTATACAAAAGGTACTACTTATACCAAAAGGTACTTACACAAAAGTGTTGAAAGGACTAAAGCACTTCTGTGTATTCTTAAGTAATTTGTGCTACAAAATACTCAGCATATTCTTCTTATGTTAAACTTTTAATGTGGACCAGTAGTCATGTTTCCCTTTGGAGGACTGAAAATAAGAACAACATGGCAAAATCAAAAGACAGGACTGTGCTCATTTACACAAACTATGCAACCTCTCATTTCCATGAAGAGGGAAAAAAAAAACAAATCACAGAGCTGTCTGTAAATTGGTATCCACAGGACAAGAGAAATGAGGCACTTTTGGAAGCCTCGGCACCTGGTAATAGAAATTACCCTAACAATATTAAAACTTTTGAGTTTAAGGCAATATTAAGTAAAAATGTCTCTGTATGAGCTATAAAGAACTTTCTCCAGATGCTTGGAGTCCATGAGCCCCAGATTGAACAATATTCATAAAAGTTTTTGCAAGATTTCTGAAAGTCATTTCTACCAAGATTAACTAATGCTTGCCTCACTCACTCACCACTTTCCTCTACAGAACAGGCAGCTATAGATAATCTAACACCACACAAACAAACCCAAAATGGTTCCTTTAAACTTATTTAATGATATTTGAATGCTCATTTTCTATTTTCCCAGATCCCAGAAAACAAAGTTCTTTTTAGATGACCAATATTTTGTTCCAGAAACATACAACCTTATCATCTAGTTCATAAAAGAGCTATTTTACAAACATACATCTGGATAATTAGAACAATAAAGTCTTTCAGACATTTCAAAACATGATCAGTAAAAATACAGGATTATTAATAAAGTTTTCTTTAAAGAATACTTCCAGATTTTTTAAAGTAATCTCTGTTAAGAGTACATGATTGTATGGTGTACAAGGAAAATAAGATGTTCTAGTATGAAGAGATTCAAAGATTTATTAAAAATAATAACCAACCGTTTGCACATTACAGTGACCATTTTTGCAGTACACCTCCTTGTCAGTTTGCACCTGGAAATACAGGGTATTTGTTTATTTTGGGGAAGGGGGTGGAAAGCACACTCCTTCAGCAAATTTATTAACAAAAACACCAACACCAGTGGAGGGAGACAGGTTATTAAAGAAAGGAAAATAACAAAGTCTTTGGAAAAAGGAAAAAACACCTGAGGGAGGGGTGTATTTTGGAAGGTACTGGGGGTGGGAATTAAAGAGCATTTTACAAAAATGTAACATTGCTGAAGGTGAGAAGCACAAGCACAAACAAATGAATTTTTCTATTAATTTGTCTTCTTCAATTTTGCCTAGTTTTCAACAATGGTTTATGAGTTCAATAGTCCAAATTAACACTGCATTTTAGGATATATAGATCCCAGTTTGAAATCTCTATCAGTCCCCTTTCAGTCTCAATACAACCTGCTGAATCTACCAACACCAAAGAGCAAAGAAAGTAAGCAATGAGAACCAGCAGGGGTTTGCTGCTCTCACACAGAAATTTTTTAAGTGATAGCTGTTGTCTTCTGTATTAGCTTATAAAACAAAGCATTTACAAAAGACACATAGAACAAAAACAGGATTAATTTTATCACAGAAACAAAGCAACGTCTGAAAAAAAGATCCCATGTAGAATTCCACAATGAATGTGATCCTTAGCTCTTAAAAGCCAAGATTCAGATGGGAAATCTGGAAGTTAATTTCAACTCAAATTGGTCCTGAATATAAGCTAATTTTAGAGTACACAAAGCATATGGCTTCTAGGGCAGGGAACTCCATTTGAAATCATGGTGCTTTGGGACTGTCAATATAACTTGACTAACTCTCTGTGTTCTCTAAAAGGAAATGAGATGTTCTAAATGTATTTCACCACTTAACAGTCAAGGAGGGCATTAAAATAAAAGGACAGAACACTATTTACTAAGTCCCTTCAACATGCCTTGAAAGAGCTCACAGGTTTTCCATAGATCACTTTTTCTGCTCCCTTCCGGAAAAAAGGATTCTATCTTCTTTATCTCTCCCTAAAAAAAAAGGGCTTTCTAGAGACCAGTTTTGCTTAAGAAGGGATTCCCTCACCTTTTCAACCGGAAGGGCAAACGGTATGTTAAAGTAACATAAGGATGTGGATAGAATGATTTAAAGGGAAACTTTCTTTCTCTTAACTGACAGCTCTAAGATGGGAACGGCACTTGAAGCTTTGGGATCTTTTCTGGATTATGCTTTGGAGATACGAAATAACTTATTTTGTAGCACCTGAACTACATTTGATGTGCTTTTTCCCCCCACCTAGACTTTGTATCTCCACTGTGCAGAGTAATAAACTCAAATTAGGAAGGACAGGATAACTAAGATTGCTCAAGGTAGTTTAGGGAATTAACTGGGGTAGAATGTAAAGCATTGCACTTTTTCTACCTTCCTCAGTTGTTGTTCTGTTAAGTGGTTACTCTGTAGGAGTGTGGAGCAAACTCATGGTTGTGCTATACTGCTCTTATCCCAAATTTAAACTGTCCTGGTGGACGCTTCTCAAATACCCACTGAACAGCATCTGCTTTGATGCAGACAGGCTGGTATTGGTACATGGTTGGGTACATGTGTACAGATAACCCTTTGGGTTGGCAGTGACCACAGCATTCTTGCCAGCAGCACATAATGGAGCTATTTCTTTTCTGAAGGCTCCTCCTGGTAGGTTAGGAAAAGCTCCAGGCTGGTGTTCTGTGTACTAGGGTTCTGCTTTTAAAGCTCCTTACCCCATTCTAGTTTACATTACAGTTTGTTTATAAATCTGAGATGCGGTTCCAGTCTACAGGCATATTCCCAAGTGAGTAACTGTGGCCATGTCCGAAAAGCATAGCTTAGATGACAAAACACAGGCAAGGAACTTGATGCAGTCAGATGAGTTGGTTCAGTTGTAGCTTCATGACACTTGAAAAACAGGTGGGAATTCCTGCCATTTATGATGAGATAAACCTGATTTCTTTGCGAAAGCTAAGAAGGGAGTAAAAATCACACACTGACCATTCGCAGAAAGTGGAAGATACTACTGAAAGATGTGATGAAATGAATGCTTTGTATAGGAACAGGATCTTGCAGATTTGGCACATGTTTTTAATTGGCAAAAACAAAACAAAACCAAAGGGAAAAAAACCCAAAAAAACCTCCAAAGCTTGTTTACCTGATGCACAAAGAATATTGTCCAAAGACTGTGACTGAAGATGTTTTCAAGTGACAGTTGTGAAACCCCTATCTCTGTAGGGTCCTGCCAATGCTGCTATTAACCCTAACGCAGTATCCAGAACTAGCCTGGAGGGTTCAGTGTATGTTCTGGTATTGATCTGCAGGTTTCAATTTGTAAGGTCAGTCTTGATCCCAGGATGGAAAGGGCTACAGCAGTAAAGCCAAAGGAAGTGCTTACAGAGCTGATGTGGGCAGTCCTGTCTTCTCCACTGTACTTCTTTCCATTCCAGCCTTGACTCTCTTTGCAACACAAATAGAGAGCATTTTGGCACAATCAGTGCAAAAATCAGAGTCAAACCTCCAGGTACTAAAAACTTACTGGCCTTATAATCAGCAGTACCCGTGGCTAATGAAGCCATGGTTCAGCTCAGTAGTGATTCAGTTTGACACATATGCTTTTCAATCTCTCTACCCTTTTCTCCATCACATTCTCCCCCCCCTCCCCAACCCACCCCCCAGCCCCACTATTTCCCTCTCTCTGAAGCATTTCCATTTTTATTTTTCTGCTCAAATTGCAGGGATAATTCATACAAGTGCCAAAGCCCTATGTATAATTGTAAAAATTCAACAATATCTAGGCTACTTTACAGTCAAGAAAACAAAACTTGGCTTCTCTTTTCCCTCTCAGATATCATGATTTTATGGAAGAGAAAAAAAGAAAAGTGAGCTGGGAGGAGGGCAGGAAAGAGAATAAATCAACTTTTAAGTGCCTGGCTATTTAGTGCATTAAGAATTTTTGTGACATGGGAGGTGACCTTTAGCTACAGAAGATGGAGGCTTGCTCCACAGGTAGGAAGCTCATCTTCTATCTGACCCCTCTTAAATATAGTCATTCTGTACATGAAAACCATAGGGAAAGAGCCCTTCAAGAAGCAATCTAAGGGCTAGCAGGGAGTGCTAAAATTCAGTCCAGTGAAACCAAAATACCCTAGTTCCCTCTAGCTTTCCTCAAACCACCCCAACCCCCAGGCCTAAATTGTGATTTTAGGAGCAGCTGATCCTTGGGCATACTAAATAAAAAGGGCTAAAACTCTTGTTATGCAATTAAAACAAAACCATAAAAGCAAAATTAAAATTAAAATGTGCTTTCAAAATGTGGAATGAAGTCAAATAAATACATCTGATTCTCTTTTTTCTTTTTTTTTTAAATGTCTAAATACATTTTTTTTTATATCCTACACCCAAAGCTCTGTACATTTGGTTTTTGTTCTGAAATCAAAATGAATTTCCAATAGTGAGGGGAAAACGATGAGAGAATGGACACTCCCTCACTGACAGACAAGTGCAGCTGCCATACTGGGAAAAATGATTCCCATTTTGAGCATACGGGGACATGGCTAGCACTCAGATGGTCCACAGGAAGATCCTCTGTCACACACTTTCTCCCAGTCCACCGTGGAGCCAGGATGTGGTGATACAAGGCCGAGGCTCAGAATCCAACCTTCAGCCACCAATAAGAGCTGTGGCTTTAACTTTTATCTGGGAAAAAGCAAGACATAAGGAGAACAGAGTGAGTCAGGGGAAATGGTTCCCAGGAACTAAATAAGAAGGATATTTCTTAATAACATGCATATTTCTATATAAACATACATATGTATATGTGTGTGGGTACACACACACACACACACACACACACAACATATATACATATAGGTATGGCTCTGAGGGCCTCTATCAGAAAGCAGAGATGTATTCTGATGTCACTGCAAAAGAAAGTCAATAAGACATAACTAAATCATATCATTATGTAATGAAGCTTGCTAGCAGGCCTGCACAACCTGTGGCCCGTGGGCTGAGATTTCAGGCGGTTTGAGAAAAATGTAGATGACATTTTCCTCTACGTTTTTTGCGGGCCCCCTGAAATGGTAGGCCACAAGTGGCCCATGAAACACAGGTTGTGCAGGCCTGTGCTACAGGAAAAATGTTGTCCTAATAATGTGTTTTTGCTGAGCCAGTTAACCTGAGGGACATATGCTAAATAACATATTATGACATCTACACTGGGTAAAAGTCTACACCAAATCATAGCGAAATCCTTTTTTTTTTTTAAACTCCTTGTTTACATAAAGAACACAGAAATGCCATAAGAGCCAAAAGAGACCCATTTTTTCTCTCATCAGGAAATCAGAGAAGCATTAGTAAATCTTTCACTACTGTAACTCATGATTTTCTAATTTACTATTTTCCTAATCCCTGGCTCTTGAAAAAGGTAAGGAGAAATGTAATGACACTAGAGCTGCTAACTGAAAAAAACTTATGATCCCATGGGAACATGCTGGTTTTCACATACCTGAGTGCTCCTCTGTGAGGGCTGATCCAGCCAGCCTTTGGCAAAGAGTCATGTAACTTTCCTCCACCTTCTGTAAAACACAACCCATATGATTTTCATCTGATTTCAGGGGTGAGGGGAGGGAAGATTAAGGGGAAATAAAGATTTTTATGCGATAACAGTATAAAACTGCTTTAGCATTTACTTCTATTTCACTTATGTTCCTTTAAATAAGAACATTATCTTGTTTAGAAATTTTGCCTATGAAAAAGAATGACTTTCATTTCTCTTACAACCCAATGCTATAAATAATTTAGAAGAAATACACAATAAGGATGTGTTAATGAGACAGTAAGAACAAAGGTTGGCAGGTGGACAGCTAGGTCATTCTTGGTGCCCCTACAAAGTCAGAAGAATGTCCTATAGCACATTGGGCTGACTCCCTGTGTTAAAATTTTGAGAGAACATGGATAGAAGTTAAATAGGAAAAGGTAGGAATGAATGAGTGATTACGTGCATTATTGTTACAGGGTACTCCTGAATCAATGAAATCACAGATCCATTTGAATATGCAAAAAAGGAAAACCAAACAAATAAGATCCCCACAAAGGTTTTTGGTAAGCTGCCTAATTAACTGTTTTATGTTGTATAACATGAGGTTCATCAGAATTAATTTCCTTACAAATGCACTTCAGACATTTCATCAACCACAGGGCAATACTATGCAACACTGCATAATAATCAGGAAAATATATGCAAATGAAATCAAAATGTATAAGTGAGAGAAGTTATGACTGGCAAAATGCTAGAAACAGTCCTACCTTCTTCCCTTCTTCCTCCCATAGCTATTTATTCTGGCAAAAGTACAACCTACCTATAATACATCTAGAATCTTTAGCATCTCTCCCTCTACCACAGACTGAGGTGGCAGATACTAAAATGTAATCCAATTCCTCAAAAAACAAGGGTTTTCAAGCCATTATTAAAAATACCATAATACACCAAACCTCCAAAAATGTAAGTTAAAGTTGGCATAATCTCTTATCTTGTAGAAACAGTACAAAAAAAGGACAATGAGAAAATATACGGGATAAGGAGGTCAACTTAGCAAAATGGCAGTCTATTTATTCATCCTATACTCTGCCCCTTTACTACTAGGAAAGAATCTCTCAACTTTTGATGAAACTGGCCTCTAAAACCTAAGAGCACCGAGTGAACTTCTGTTCACTTTCAAAATTCTCCTTCGATGCTAGGACTGTCAAAGGAAAAGGTTTTAGGCTTGGTTTAAAAGCCATTAAAGCTTTTCTTCACCTGTCATAAGACTCAGAAAACTACTATCACCATCATTATGCGTTACAAAACAAATAAGGGGCAACAGCAAGTTATGGCATTTCCTGGTCTAGATTTATAATTATACAGATACCACCTATCTTAGCATATTACTCAAATTTTCTCAAATTATCAGCCAAGAAAGTCACATACATTCAAACCTGTTAACTTGGAAATACAACGAGAAAACAGAGACACAGAAAAATGTTTCCCGTCCTTGTGATTTGACAACCTGAGAAGCTCCGCTACTTGTCCTCTCCATGGACAAGGAGAATGCATATATTCGGATTCTACCAGGTTTACTGATATCAGTGTTTCATTCTTTCTTTGCTTCCTTTCTGCAGCATTTGCCACTTGGAAACAAGCATTAGGGATGCTGAAACAGGCTTTAAAAAAGCAGCAGTGGATACCTTTAAGTGTTCAAGGTCAGCCTCTATCTTCCGAATGTACTGCATGATTTGGCTGTGTGAGTCTGAAGAGGAAGAGGGACTCTGAGCACTGAAGCCAGACTCCTCCCCAGGTCCCCAGTGCTGCTGGACTACGAAATCAGGGATGAATGAAGAACCTCCTCCATCAGATCGGGGATCGTGGAGAGGCTGCTGCTGGTGAGCCCAACCCACAGATGGGAGGCCTGAAGCCACTTCCTCCTCCGTAGAGCTCTCCTGCACCGTTTCAAAGCCATCAAGAATCAGAACGTTTCCTGTTGATGGAACAGAAGAACAAGTTACCACCACAAACAATAGCTGACAAGTCAGAGAGCAGATATCAGGCAAGAAGTCTATAAACAACCAAATACCCATATTTAACCATGCTGAGGTTAGTGCTGTGTAACAATTTGAGGTACAATTAGAATTTTAACATACTACAGATTCAGATGGCAGAGTAGAAGGATGGATCTGCTCTAGTTCTACCCCCACAGTACAAAAAATACCTGTAAAAAAATGGCTCTAAACAAATTTTAGAGCAGCAGAAGCCACAAAACAACACTGTGAAAGAGATTTCCAGCCCAAGACAGCCTACAAGGCCAACAGGAAAAGTCTCTTGCACCGGGCTCAGAGGAGAGCAAAGCCCAGCCTTGGTCACGTGGTACAGCACAGACAGGACTGGAGCAGGCTTCAGGGCACAGAATCACAAGCAGCAGCTGTGGTTCCCAGAATTCTCAACCCACAAACACCAAAGACAGCTTCAAAGTCAGTGAGAAAGCTCTTTCATCTGGATGAGAGGGAAGTTCAGTCAGGCCCCACGGTGGCAGTAGCCACTGCCACAGCAGGGTCCACTTTTGGAGCCCTCAGTCTAAAGACCCTGGGGGAATCAAGCGGCTGATCTAGGTCTCAGCCCTGAGTGGCGGTCCTTGGGTGAGGAGGAGCACTGATGTGGTGGAGCTGGTGCTGGCTCTGGAGAGAAACCCTACTCGCAGATCCTGGGCAGAAAAGAGTGCTTATGGTTGCTCACAGATAAGAACACAGGCCAAGAGAAGTAAATTCCTTTCCCTTAATCATACCACCTTGGAGGGACTCAGAACTTACAAGTACCTAGAACATACCCTCCACTTGACAAAGGCCTCAAAAGTCAAGTAACTGGCTGAGAAAATGCCCCTAAAAAAGAAAAAAACAAGGCTATAAAAGGTTACTTTCTTGGTGAAAAGGCATTTTCTTCCATCCTTTTGGCTGAGGAAGAACAAAGTATGCTTTAGAGGACACCTGGGAAACAGATCCAGGAGAGACAATTTAAAAATTATGGGACTACCTGAAAGCCACGATCAGAAAAAAGAGACTAGACATCATCTTTCATGACAATTATCAAGGAAAACTGCCCTGATAGTCTAGAATCAGAGAGTAAAATAAATATTGAAAAATTCACTGATCACCTCCTGAAAGAGATCCAAAAAGAAAAACTCCTAGGAATATTGTAGTCAAATTCCAGAGTTCTTGGGTCAAACAGAAAATATTACAAGCAGTTAAAAAGAAACAATCCAAGTATTGTGGAAATACAATCAAGATAACACGATTTAGCAGCTTCCACACTAAGGAATCAAAGGGCTTGGAAGATGATATTCCAGAAGTCAAAGGAGATAGGGTTAAAACCAAGAATCACCTACCCAGCAAAACTGAGTATAATACTTAAGGGGAAAAAAGTGGAATTTCAATGAAATAGAGGACTTCTAAGCATTCTTGTTGAAAAGACTAAAGCTTAATAGAAAAGGTGACTTTCAAATACAAGAATCAAGAGAAACATGAAAAGGTAAACAGGAAAGAGAAGCCTTAAGGAACTCATTAAAGTTGAAATGTTTACATTCCTATATGAAAAGATGTTATTTGTAACTCATGAGACCCTTTTCAGTATTAGGGTAATTAGAGGATATAAATATATCCTGTAAAAAAATGGCTCTAAATGAATTCTAGAGCAGCAGAAGCCACAAAACAACACGGTGAAAGGGATTTCCAGCCCAAGACAGCCTACAAAGGCTGACAGGAAAAGTGTATTGCACCGGGCTCAGAGCAGAGCAAAGCCCAGCCTTGGTCACGTGGTACAGCACAGACAGCACAGAGGATATAAATATATCCTCTAACTACCCTAATGGGCAACAGTGGAACAGAAAAGGAGTGGGCAGCTTTCAGAGATCTGGTATACAGTACTGCATTTGCTCATTTGGGTCAGAACATTCATAAACACCAAGACTGGTTTGATGAAAATGATGGAGAAATTCAGAAGATACTAAATGAAAAATGAGAACTCTACAGGATTTGCCAGCAGGAGAGTTCATCCACCTCTAAGAAGGCAGCATTTAATTCCATCAAAAGCAAAGTATAAGCAAAGCTTAGAGAGATGCAGGATTCCTGGTTCAGTAAAAACGCAGATGAAATTCAGTTTTATGCTGATAGTAACAATCCAAAGCACTTTTATGATTCGCTGAAAGCTATTTATGGACCAAAAATGAATGGTGTATCATAACTACTCAGTGCTGATGGTCCTGTGACAATCACAGGGGGATCTCTCTCTCTTAGTCACTGCTGGCAAAATTCTTACTAGAGTCCTCCTTAATAGGCTGATTCTTCACCTGGAAGATGGTCATATATATATATATACACACACATATACACATATATACATATATATATGTACCTGGGTAGGCATGTATATGTACATGGGTGTATGTACGTATACACACACACAGTGCACATGATGAGCTGAATATGAAGGGAAAATAGCTAAAAAAATAAAATTTACTGTTGGATGGAATGTATTAAGAGTAAGAGTAAGGGAGAGGTAGAATGTAGCAAATCATCTTACATAAAAGAGTGAAGAAAGGGCTTTTATAATGGAAAGGAAGAGGGCAGAGATAAAAGAAAATAATTGAGTCTCACTCTCATGGGATCTGGCTTAAAGAGGAAATAACACATACTCAACTGGATATGGAAATCTATTTTTCCCTACAGGAAGGTAAGGGGGAAGGGAATAGGAGAGGGAAGATAATAGAAGGGACAGCAAATTAGGGATAGGGATAATCAGAAGCAAACACTATTGTGGGAAGACTGGTCAAGGGAGAGAACAGAACAAATGAAGGGCAGAGGGAAATGTGATTAGTCTTTTATAACAGCTATTATAGAAGTGCTTTGTATTGTTACACATGTATGACCTATATTGAATCGCTTGTTTTTCCCAATGAGGCTGGGTAGGGAGGGAGGGAGATAATATGGAACTCAAAGCTTTAAGAATGAATGTTAAAAATTGTTTTTGCATGTAACTGGAAATTAAGCTATACAGGTAATGGAGTATAGAAATCTATTTTGCCCTACTGGAAAATAGAGGGGAAGTGGGATGGAAGACAGGTGGGTAAGGGAGGACAGACTGGAGGAATGGGTGAATGGGGTGCATGCTGTCCTGGGGTGGAGAGTGGGAAGAGATAGAGAGAAAATTTTGAATTCAAATTCTTGTGGAAGTGAATGTTAAGAACTGAAAAATAAATAAATCATCTATTTTTTTAAAAAATACTACAGATTCCACAAAAATTAAGAAAATAATTCAATACCTTTCAATCCGGCCTTCTTGGTACATGTATACTAAGATAATATGCTCCATTTGAGGTAAAGGAACAACATACTATCATCAGAACTGACAGAACTGGTTCATAATGAACTTGCCTGAGATCCGTAACTGAAGAGTTTCCTCTTCCTTTCTTTCTGTCCCATCACTTTCTGAAGGATTATCATCACTATGGACTTCACGGGCATCAAAAAAGTGCTCTCCGCTATCATCAGCACCCCCTTCTAGCTCCGCGCTAGATAGCTCTGGGGTCATGATCATGTGGTCCATGACTAAAACATTACTTGCCCTGCTATCTTGAGATGCCAGTTCCATATAATCCTGTGGAACTGGGGATTCAACTGAAGTCCTTGGGCTGTAACATGCAGCAATTTCGCCAGTTCCTATTTGGAGGGGCATCTGTCCTTCACGAGGTTGGCTGGTCTTATTATTTTCGGAGTGGTCTAGGACACTTTGGATTGCACCTGGACTTTCTACCTGTACCCCCTGAGAGGCTGTCCTAAACCTGAGGAAATGCTGCCAATCTTCATGAGTCCTCTTCTCAGTCAAACCTAGCTGCTGTACCAGCAACTGCTTCAACAGACCCACTATAAGAAGAAAGGAAAAAAAAGGATTTTTTTTTTAATCAGGATTCAGTTGAGTGGCCAAGCCATTTCTAAATACAAATCAATCAATAAGCATTTGTTAACATCTAATAAATGAATTTCTAAAAACACAAGTGCCAAACACTAAGGTCATTTTGGATATGTTTTGGCACTTAAAACACTGAAATAAACTGCCAAGTGCACCTATGATGCATTTAAGTTTAGTCTTAAGAGTCAGCAGATATCATCTAGTTGCATTATGGTACCTTCAAGAACCTGATATGTGACCTGGACAAGTTATCTAGATACTAGTGATTTAATTTCCTCTACTTTCTAGTTATGCTGAGAAAATTAGGCTTTTTGTATATCTGGTGGCTCCTGATTTCTTCCAAGATCAAAGGAAAACTTCCCTGTTATTTCAAGCCCTTGCTGGTTCCTCCTTATCTTTCCAAACCTATTAATTAATCCTCTTCATGAGCTCTGGTGCAGCCAAACTGACCTTGCTGTTCCGTTCCTCACATATGACATTCCATTTTCCAGTTCTGTTCCTTTCTACAGACTGACCCTCCCCTGCCTGGAATACAGGGCACTCCTTCCTTACTTCCAAGTTCGGTTCAGGGACCTCTTCCTCTCAGTTTTTTCCTAACGCCCCTGCTGTCAGTGCCTCCCCACCCTCACCCCCCATTAAGTTTTATTTACTTTGCATGGACTTCTCTGTATCCATGCTTTCCCCCTTATGGAGCATACGCTCCCTGAAGATGTGAACATCTCCCTTGTGTCTCTGTATGCCCAGGGCCTAGACCAATCTCTAGCACATAGCAATCAATTAACAAATGGCTGTTGGCAGGACAGCCCAGGATCTTAGCCAAGCAGAAAGCTCAGACTGCTGAGGCCTCAGCAACAGGGCTGCAACAACTCAAACAAACTGTTTAATTGACCAAATGAACTGCAGAAAGCGTATTACAAAGACCTCATGTTGATGGTCATCTTGATCATCCATTTTCTTCCATCACATCTGAGTCCATCAATTGTAGGAAAGTTGACAATGCAATGGAGAGTCAGGCTTAGTGCTTTTTAAAGTTTTGACTTAAAATTAATTATCTTCCTCGGTTACCTGGATACCTCAGGAATAGGTCAGTGTATGTGCATGTAAGTCATTCTCATAACCACTAGCCAGTTCCCCCAAAAGACCATCCCCGTTCCGGACTTAATTCTTTCTGCTGAAAGCATCCAATCAACTGATATTGAGCAAGAGAGAGTGAGAAGGCAGTGACAATACTAAAGTTGATAATCCAGACGTTGTTGCTTTCAATAGAAACTTCAGTTTTAGGCATGCCAAGTTTAAGATGCCCACAGTATATCCAGTTTGAAATGTCCAGGAGCCAGATAGAGATGAACAAAAATAGCTCAGGAAAAAGATGAGAGCTGGACAGATTTGGGAGTTATCTGCATCAAGATGATAATTACATCCTTGAAAGCTGATAAATGAGAGGACACATCCTTGGGATACACCCACAGCTAGGAGTTATGACATCAGAGATGGATCAGAAAAGGAGACTGAGGAGACAAGTAGGAGAAGAACGGAGAGAGAGGGAGAAGTATCATGAAAATCCAGAGAAGAGAGAGTATGCAGAAGTGTGGTTAAATGTCAAATATTCCAAGGAGGTCAAAAAGGATAAGAATTGAGAAAAAATTATCAGCTTTGGCAAATAAGGATCACTGGAAATTTTAGAGAGAGAAGTTTTGGTCGAGAGTTAGGGTTTAAAGCAAGACTGCAAAAGGCTGAAAAGCATGGGAGAAGAGAGAAAGTGGAGGCAACAGCTATACCTATCTTTTCTAGGAGTATGGCTATGAAAGGGAGGCAAAATATAGATAGAATGAAAGGAGATGAAAAGATGCTAAATTACAGACAGGATTTTTTTATGTATTGCTAAGTATCAGGAAAGGAGCATTGAAGGGGGAGAAGAAGGAGGAGGCAGGGAGAGAAGGATACAGATACACACACACACACACACACACACAGACAGACAGACAGACTGACAGAGAGACAGACAACATGAATTTGATGGGAAAGACCAAAGGGGAAGGGATCAAGGTCACTTGTAGAGGGGTTAGCTTTGGCTGGGGAAAAAAGGATCACCTAATTTCAGAGACTAAGGGAGGAGAGAGCAGGGCATGATATCAGAGGATTGTATGACAAAGCACAAAGAAAAGGTCTCTTAGCCAAGTCTGAGGCAAGGTTCTCAGCTGAGAGAGTTGACAAAGAGGTGCTGTGGGAGGCTTGAGCAGAGAAGAGAAGTTTTGAACAGCCTCTGTGGAAAGAATGATAGAGAAGCAATTAAGTAGAAGGAAAGCAATTACCTTGCTTAGGTGAGGAAACAATTGAAATTAGATAGCATAAATCTGTAGTGGACATAGTCTGCTTAGGTGCCAGATTTCCTCCAATTCCATTTAGAAGTATGTTAGCAGTAGCTGACAAGACAAATGATGGGGGTAATCTGGGGTTTGGGTTTGGCAAGGCAAGAATATTTTTACACACAAAAATATATTTAAAAGACACCCAGCAAAACTGTCTTAATATCAGAACTGAAAATATTTGATTCTAACATTGAAATGAACTTCTAAAAAACACTGATCATCACTTCATGCTAATCTGCAATGTGCAAAGAATACTTTAAATAAAGGACACCAAAGAAAATTTCTCATTAAACATATCCAAACTCAAAATACCCAAGCTATAATTCTGCTCTTAAAAAAATAACCTAAGGACCTTCCTCAGATGTTAAGAAGAAAAATGAAAATGCTCCACAACTAGTAATTTAATTAGTAGAATTAACCAAAGGACAATATTTTTCAGGGTTTCTTTTGGACATATGCAAGAGTTTGTTTTGCTTGACTGGACAAATTTTAAAAATTTCTATATTAGGCATGTTGCAAAAGAAAACACACACACATACACATATGAAAAATAAAGTGCAAAAAAGAAGTAAAAAAAGTTCCCATCTGCACTCAGAGTCCATTAATTCTCTCTCTCTCTGGAAGCGGATATCATTTTTCATGACGAGTCCTCTGAGACTGTCTTGGATCATTGTATTGCTGAGAACTAAGTTATTCACAGCTGACCCTCACATAATATTGCTCTTACCATATAAAATGTTCTCCTTGTTCTTCTCACTTCACTTTGCATGAATTCATGTAAATCTTCCCAGGTTTTTCTGAAATTTCCTTGCTCATCATTTCTTAGAGCACAACAGTATTCCAAAACAATTATAATCCTCAACTTGCTCAGCTCTTCCCTAGTTCATGGGCATCCTCTCAATGTCCACTCTTGGCCACCACAAATAGAGCTGCCATAAATATTTTTGTACATGTAGGTCCTTTTCCCTTTTTTATGATCTCTTTGGGATACAGACCTAATACCTAATGGCATTGCTGGATCAAAGGGTATGCAGAGTTTTATAGCCCTTTGGGTGTAGTTCCTCTTCTCCCGAACAGTTGGATCAGTTCACAGCTCCACTATCAGTGCATTAGTGTCCCAATTTTTCAACATCGCCCTCCCAGCATTTGGCATTTTCCTTTTCCGACATTAGCCTATCTGATAGGTATGAGGTGGTACTTCAGAGCTGTTTTAATTTGCATTTCTCTAATCAACAGTGATTTAGAGCATTTTCTCACATAAATATTGACAGCTTTGATTTCTTCTCCTTAAAATTGCCTGCTCATAACCTTTGGCCATTTACCAATCAGGGAATGGTTCACATTTTTATAAATTTGGCCTATATCTGAGAAATATGGCCAAAGGATAAGTTTCGATAAGTTCTGGTAAAACTACATTATCAATGACAAAAGACATTTTCCTTAGTTTATTTTAAATAAAGAAATTAGCGTAAATTCTGAGCTGCAAAATGTATCCTGCTGTCACCTGTACAATGAGGAAGTTACCAGGTGTGTGAAACTATTCAGAAATTAGGTGAGAGGGAGAGGCTCAACAGAGATTTAAATAATTAACAGATTCTAAGTTTTGAGTTAATTTTCTGGGCCCTTTCCAGGTACTAATTCTCACTATCTCCAAGATCCACTCTCAGTACTCTGCTCTTCCACTCTTGAAATTCTTCTTCAGAGATTCCAGTTGCCCCAACAGCTTCAACTGTTGTTCCTACATGGATGATTTCCGAGCTTAAAACCTCCAGACTTTACTCTTCTACATACTCTAGTCCCACATCTCCAAAATCTTGGAAGACATTTTCACATGGATATGTTGCCACAACCTGAAGCTCAACATATCTAAAATATAACTCAAGCTTCCCTCTATGTTTGCTTGATGCTATTAACATTACAGTCATTCTTTCTATCATTCAAAGGTAAAACACTGATATCATCTTTTGATTCTTCCCTTCCTCCCTCCTACCTTGCCTTCGCCTAGTCACCAAGTTCTATGGACTCTTCCCTTATAATACTGCTAAAAATCTTCATTTCCATCATTGCTACCATCCAAGTTCAAGTTTCTGACCTTATATATATCTCATGGTCAATGGTTAGGTTACTTCATCTTACCTACGTATCTTACCTTCTAGGACCTCCACTTCTGGTCTTTACTTGCTCAAATCCATCTTGCACATTGCTACCAGTTTAATCTTCCTAAAATGCCACTGGCATGATATCATTTCCCTACTCAAACATCTTCTGTCGTTCCTTTCTATCTATGGTCTGGCCTCAACCTTATTTTTCCAGTGTTATCTACCATACTCATTTGCATGAATCTGCTACTTTGATCAAAATCATCTCATGCTGTTCTGCCTCCATGCCTCTTCATTTTTTAAGCCATTATACATATTTTAACTATTCAATAATATCCTCCCCTATCACTTCATCCCATGGCAATCTCAAAACTTTTTAGCTGTCAATTGTCTCCACCATCTATCACATACTTGATATACACTGTCTCTTACTGTCAAGTTTTGCTTTTAAGTCATACATACATATGTGTGTACATGTGTACACATGTACATGAACACGTATGTGTGCATACATACATGCAACATAGGTGTGTGTATATAAACTGACATAAGACTACATGATTTAGCATTAGAAGGGATTTTAGAGAACGTTCAGCCTGACACCTTGATTTGGCAGATGAAGAAAGCGTGGCTCAGAGGAGCTATGAAGCCGAGGTCCTCCAGGCAGTGAGAGCAGAGCCAGGAGCTAACTATGAATTCAGTACTTTCAATTATACTACGGCACCTTATCGTTTCAACTAGACCGTTACCATCGCAGAGACAGGGATTTTCTCTTCTTTTTATGGTACACTGCCTTGCACAAAGTATGTGAATGAGTGAGTGAATCACTTACAGTTCCTCAGTGCATCCAATGCCCACCGCTCCTCAGAGACAGGGAAACGTGGCTCTGGGAGGGCACTCTGATAGTCCATTTCAGGTTCTTTAGACATCTCTTCTGTTTGCTCCTTTTCCAACTGTCTTTCAGTCAGTAGATCACTGATTTCTGATTTCCCAGAGGTAACTGATGAAGGCGACTGAGGTTTTGACATTAAAGGAGTCTCTGCTCCCATGTGTTTTTCTGTTCAATATGGAATAAAAAGAGTGATGTTTATAAATGGTCGGGCTCCAAATACCAAAGCAATGCCTTTACATGCTCCCCAAATGAAAAAAGAAACACTACATAATTTATATTCAAGTATCTTAAATAGAAACTTAGCAAAAAGCAAAGAAAGCTATCCTTTGCAAAGCTTATAGTTCTCAGCCTGAAGAATTCAAATGGAATTTCAACTGCACAGTCTATCCTGACAATCCTGCAGTATAGATCAGGAGCCCAAGTCTATGAACTATAGAGTTCCTCAAAGATTCCTTAAAAATTTAATAAGATATATTGATCACACTTTTCCTTGCACTAATAGGAGTAAGTTCACCTGGACTTTGAAGACTAGAGGTAGAAACACCGTGTGATTCCTCCTTCAGCTTTGAAGCTTCTTCTTCATCACGCTCCCCTCTACAGAAAAATAAAAACATCTTTCATGACCATCATGCACCTAACACCACTGCATCAGCATGTACGAAATACAAAATCATGGCAATCACAAATCAAAGCAAAAACTCACTCGCAGGGTGGTGACTCTGGTAGTGAGATGGGCTTTGTGGACTGTTCCTTTACTGTTAGGGCCATCCTGCCAATCAAATCCTGCCAGCTGCAGAAAGTTCCAGCAAGTGGTTTAGGTAGGGGTGGGGGTGGGGAGGTAGTCCAGAGGAGGAGGGAGGAAAAGAAGAGAAAAATAAGAAATGAGAAAAACTACATCCAACCCAACCTGAAAAAAAGCAAGTCTCGAATCTGAAAAGAGGCAATCTCTTGCATCAATAAAGTGCAGGTGCCAGTCATATCTCCACAAGAAAACTAACAATAATATAGTAATCTATTTAAAGGATTCACCAGAAACTTGAGACAATTTTTTAAAAAGACAATTTATCAAGAGATTAAATTTAATATGCTTGTAGTGGGTGCGGCGAACACAAGGACAACGAAACAAAACAATCTCTGCCCCAGAAGAGGATGAATGTCCCCCAAGACTGCAGGGGGTAAGACATTCAGTTCCTAGTTAGTGTTTTTGTAGTCCAACTAAGTCTTATTAAACTTTAACTTAAACATTAAACTTATCAAGTTTGTGAAACATTATGCTTAGAATCTAATAGAAAATGTTAGGTAGAAAAATGTAATTGGGACTGTCACTTACACTGCCTTTTCTGAAACTGTCTGTGCCACCAGTTCATAAATTTGGGCTCCATTGTCTGACATAGAGATGACGAATAATGCTTTGTTATCTGGAAAAGAGAATGTTTTAGACCCCAAGGGAATGTTATTATTGTACTGATATTGATGAATTAAACATTATTACAGTATTGCATTCATTTCACATTGTATACGTGACTTTCCAACTTCAACAATTCTAAACTCTTAAGTGTTCATTTATTTTACCTAAGGCAAAAAAAGTTTAGTACTCTTCATGTACATAATGGCACCTGTTAAGAAAACTCAGAGAATCTACTATCTCAAGTCTCTTATGATATATATATATATATATATATATATATATACACATATATAATACATATATATGTATATTATGGTTTGCATATATGTATGAATATTATTGTTCCACCTTATAAATAGGAAACAAAGCTCATGAAGTTTCTTCAGGTTTACCCAAGGGCAAAATTTGATGTCCATTTTCCTAACTAGACAACGTGCTATTTCTAAAGTGACTTTATAATGAATCATAAAATTGTGGCTTTTTACCCAGTGGAAGTACTTGCCTGTTGCAACTTGTCGAACCAACACAGTATTCAATTTGATTACAGGGCTGAATGTGTGTTTGCTATCTGCTGAAGACGCTAGAATTTTACTATGACACCTCAACACCAGTCTATCATCCTGCTTTTGTAACAACACAAGGATGTCCTCCAGCAGCAAGGTGTACAGATCTACAAAAGAGAAGGTACCACACATTCATACCCAACTTCCTGGGGGAAAAAAAGCACTATGATGATGTATGAGACTCAATAATCAGTTTGCTTCCTTATAGAAGCTAAAATTCACACAGCACTTTAAAAACTGCAAGGTATGTCAATCAATAAACATTCAATGAGCAGCTGTGCTAGACACCAGGGACACAAAAAGAGGCAAATGACAGTTATGTCCTTCAAGAAGCTCATAATCTAATGGGGGAGCTCACATTCTAATTTACTATTTCATTTAAGCCTCAAAACAACCAGTAAAGTCAGTAGTACAGGTTTTATTATCCCCACTTGAAAGAAGAAGAAAGATTAAATGATTTGCCCATAGTCAGTCATTAAGTGTTACAGGCTTCCTGACTCTGTGTCCAGAACTTCAAGTACTATGTCACACTTCTCTTGCTTACAAATGAAATGCTCATAAATATTTTCTAAAATAGTAGTATTCAGGTAGAGCTAGAATCAGATCATGGCAAAGCCCACTGCTATATCCTTAAAATGATATTCATGGTAAATATTACATAAATGTTAGCTATTAGTTATGAGCTTCGCACACAGTGCCTGGTACATAGTAAGCACTATATAACACATCAAAAATAATCAAAACAAATAAGCAAAAAAGAAAAAAAAATGACACTTACAAAACAGATCTTCACATTTACAAGTCATTCAAGGTAGCACTACAATTTGACATTACTTGAAAGCATGAAAAGCAAGCCTCTTCTCCTCAAAGGAATTTCACCTTCCCCTCAATTCCATTTCCACAATCTCTTTCCCCTTAGCAGAAAAAAGTGTA
Source organism: Bettongia penicillata ogilbyi (assembly GCA_023548195.1). Classification (NCBI taxonomy): domain Eukaryota; kingdom Metazoa; phylum Chordata; class Mammalia; order Diprotodontia; family Potoroidae; genus Bettongia; species Bettongia penicillata. Next base: position 2,327,410 of record JAJHZJ010000311.1, read on the forward strand.
GAAAACAAATGAAAAAAGGTATCCAACCTACCAATAGTCTTATCTCTATTCACCTTCCATACCAATGGCCCTTCATGAATCATCTTCCTCTTTGTTAAATCCAAATTCTGTCAAAAATGAAAAAAGCAAACCCAAGTAACTTCCTGGAATTCAGAGTGTGATAGTATTTTGCCAAAACTTGTACCTTCATCATTACTGTCATCAGTGCAATAAGTATATTCATTATTTAAATTCAAACAATAGAACAGGTATTATTTTTCCTAAGTTCTCTGAACAGGGGATAAAATACAGAGATGGAGTAATTAACACAAAATGATACAAAGAAATCGAGAGACCTAAGAAAAGCAATTGTAAGGTATGTTTTCTTGATCTTATTATTACCATGAATTTAACTACTTTTTCAACTTGACTCTCATCATTAGCCACTCACCAGATCCTGAATATAAATGCTTGGGCCCAATAAGCAGCACTGCTTATACTCAGTCTAAAAAGCCTAGATGACCAAGAGGCTTCAAATATTACCAGTTATTAGCATAAAAATCCTCTTTTTGTCATCCATTTAGCCATGAAAGGAAAGAGCATGAGGACAACAAAAAGAAGGTAAATACATTAAAACATGCTTATCTGTACAAAGTTATACCACAGAATAAAGTTGGTTTTAAACACCTATTCAAGAGATCTGTCCAAACGGCCTACATAATAAGGGCGGCATTTTTAATAAAATTATATATCTTTAGGTATACTCAAAAGTAGTCATGAAGGAATTAGTATTTAGTTTAGATCATGCCATCTTCTAACATTACAATTATATAAATTGAGTTTTTCTGTGCTTTAGAAGAACCTTAAGGAAGGACTATTAAAATATCTTGTTCAAACCAATAATCTGAGAAGTCCATTCAGCAAACAGCACTCCTACAAAAACTATGGGACAATTTTTTTTTTTTAAAAAACTCAATTATAATTGGAATTCCTGAGTTTCTTGGAAATTTTTTCTGATATGCAAAAGAGTAGAGAGTACCATATAAACACTCCTCTGAATTAGCTACCATCACAATATGGTACACAGGTTGAAAGGAACATTAAAAATACAAACATGTACAATATGTCATGTCTTCTTTACGTGGTAGTAAATTCCAACAAAGCTTGGTTACCTATTAACTCTCCTGTAAAACTGAACTCTATGAAAACTATTAAGACCATTAGACCTCTCTCACCCTGAGCTCTTCAACATTTGGATACTCTGACAGCTTCAAGTTAGATGTATCAAGGCGGCGCTGATAATCTTCTAAACGCTGGAAATGAGATAACATGAAGCCAGGGTTATTACTTTGATGAAAGTGATGCTCAAATAATACTGTGACCTGTTGCTATACCAGGGTACAATGACCTTGATATATCAGTTACAGAAACAAAGTCTTTCACTCTAATTTTCTAATAACTAAAATACCTCGTATTTCAGGGATATGTTTCTTTTTTACCAGTCTTTACCTTTCCCTCCACTTGATGCTTTTACAGGTAGGTGTTTTTTGTTCTTTACCTGTTTGTTCTCTGCCTCCTTGACAGCTTGATTCACATAATTTAGGATTTGACGACAGTGATCTGCTGCTTTCTTCACCTTTTCTCTTTCTGTTGGCCGTTCTGAAATCAGGCAAGATAGAAAAAAGCAAAAAGGTAGAAATTTGAAGAGAAGATGAAAAATGGAATTTTTCATCAATGGAATTGAAATAGATTTCAATCTATTAAATCAATTCTCCAATTTTTTTTTTCTGTTTAGTTGAAAAATAATTTTTAAGTTAAAAAATATCATGATGGTTTCAGTCAAAATCAAGTCACTATACAGGTTTGAAAACATTTTGCTTGACAGTAAAGCTATAAAAACAGCACAACAAAAGACTTCTGCTAACACTATTTTAAAAAATACTCAGGGTGTAGAGCTCCATATATAAGGAACCATATTTATTTTAAGATACAATTGTTTGAAGAGTACTATGAATCCAAATAACTCCATAAAAAGTATTTCGATGAATGTGAAATCAGATTTAAAAAGAGAAAAAAAGTGGTCTACAAAAATCCACACCATTAAAAACAAAAAGTTCAACGAAAAGTACGTGAATGTTATACTCTTGCTGAGAATTTAAGAGATGCTAAAATCTGTTATCAAAGTTATAATTCCCCAGGCAGTTGTAATCAGTCACATTGTACAAATATAGTAAAAGCATAAAATTTAATGGCATTTTTAGTAAGACAAAATCCTATTTATACAATAAGGAGTAAGCTATTGTTTTAAGGAAGAAGTATAATTTTCAATTTCCTTATTTGGATATTCAAATTTTGAGATATAACATTAGATAAGCAAAAGTTTAGTTGCACTAAATTATTTAAAAAGCTACAAGCACATGATCCTAAAGGAGGATTGAAGCAAACTGACTTTGTTTCAATTTTCACTACAGTAATACAGTAAAGTACTTCAAGGATCTCTGTAAGGCCTGAACAGAATCAAAGAGCCATACACAGGCAATTAAACCTAGAAGGACTCTTAAAAAGAACGTTTAGTCCAATGTTTCACAATTACCAGGGCTTGGCAAATTTCCACCAATTCATTAAACATTTATTAACAAAAGACTGTTAATTCTTAAAAATAGACTTAAAAGATTTTTAAAAACTAACTTCTTTTCAGCAATTTTCTCCTTTCCTACCCCTAGCTTTCTCCACTCTAGGCTCAACCTCTGCCCTTGAGGTATTTGAAATTGCCTAGAAGGGTCCTCAGTAGAGAATTCACATATGTCTAATGTATAGTTTGGGAAATGACGATCTAATCAACTGTCTCCTCAGGACCTTCCTCTTCCCCAACCTAATTTATAAACAAAGACAGTATTTTCCCTGATCCTAGTGTAGTATGCACTACACAATACCAGAAAATGCCATTTTAAAGAGGTTACAAAGTAAATGAAGTAATATCTTGACAGACAATCCTCAATATCATTTGGTCAACCAGTCAGTCAATAAACACTTATTAGAGGCCTACTATATATGCCAGGCAGTATTTGAAGGGCTAGAGATAAAAAAAAAGAGGCAAAAGACAATCCCTGCCCTCAAAGAGCTTAAAACCTAATGGTGGGAGAAAACAAGTAAGCAAATAAGTACAAACAAGCTATATACAGGATGAACACAAAATAATTAAGCTAGGGAAGGTACTAGAAGTAAGAGGGGTTATAAAAGGTTTCCTGAAGAATAGAGGTGTCAAACTCAGAGCACTCCCAAATACCTGTAAAACTTCTGAATGGTCTAGGACTAAAATAAAATGTAATTGGAAAATGTTTAACAAAATAATAAAAATACAATATATTATACATAATGTTAATTTGTGGTTTTCCAAGCCAATATACAATCCACAGGGATTGTTTCTATTTGATTTTGATATCACTGCTGTAAAAGATGGGATGTTAGGTGGTATTTGAAGGAAGCCAGGAGGCAAAGCTGAGGAAAAGTATCCTGGGCAGGGAGGACAGCCAGAGGCTAGTGTCACTGGATCAAAGAGCATGTGTCAGGGAGTAAGGAGTAAAAAGACTGAAAAGATAGGAGGGAGATAGATTATGAATGGCTTTAAATTACAACAGAGCCTTTTGAATTTGATCCTTGAGGTGAATGACAGGGAATCACTAGAGGTGACTGAGTTAGGAGTGAGGGATGGAGGGTGACATTGTGGGATCTGTACTTTAAATGGCTTGGGAGAGAACTGAGGGGTCAAAGAATTAGAGATCACAGTACGGATGAAAAGTAGGTTTTGGTAAGAGAAAGCAGAGAGAATAGAAGAGAAAATAGCTAGTGGAAATGGCCTGGGGGGGTGGTCAAAGGATTAGAGGACTTGGTGTGTGGTTTGGTAAGGGAAAACAGAAGGAAAACAAGTCTGCAGATAAGTAGGTGTTATGTGAGACTAACAAAATGTAGTATTTTATGACTTTCTCTAAATGGGAATACTGTACCTGTGTACTTAGCAATATTATCCAGTAGAAGGGGATATTTAGTGAGCCTCTGCATTTGAGTAGGAATAATATCCTTTAGCTGCAGTCGACGGCACAGTGGATTACTCTCAGCATCCTAAAATTAAATATTACAAAATTAAACTGTCATTGTCATTTATATTAAAACTAAATTACATGAACATGTATAATTTACCTATTCATAATATATATGTGTATATTACGTGTGTGTGTACGTGTGCATATCCACATTTTCAGTAATTAAGGCAAAAAATGCCAAGATTTATTATCAACATTTCACAAATCTATTATATCTTTAATCAAATACAGGAAGAACAGCATCACTAAATTATTAAACCCATTGGTTTCCTTCCCACATTCCAGACACCTGTTATCATCTGCAATAAACTGAAGTCACTGTCTTCTAAGGACATTATAAATTTCATATTAAAAATTTTAAAAATATATGCCATTTTAAAAAATCAAACTATATTTTATGATTTTTGACATACCCTGTGACAAATTAGTGAGCTAAAGTGGTAATTTTTCATTGAAATGGGCATAGTACAGTACACAATGCGTCTACATCATTCTCTTTCCCAAAGCATATGCCCATAATTGCATTTTCTTGAGTCAGACTTTTGTTCTACTATTTTCACCCTAGTACCTTAATAGGTGCAAACTATCTTCTGATCATACATCAATAGCACTGATGAACATCTGTGGCAGGTGTCTTGATCCTGATATTAAATATTCTTTTTATCAAAGTATTATCGACCACTTCACAATGTTAATATTCTACCCTCCAGAAATGATTTAAAGGAGATAATCCAGGACTGGAAATAATCTTGATGTGAGGCCAATGCCAGACACAATTCTAGTAAGTGATTTAATCTTAATTATACTCCTAGTTTATCCTATCTTTGTTAAAAGCCAAGATTGGCACTAACTCTTACTGCTGACTCAGCAACTCAACTCACCTGCACAAAAGTCTGGAATCGAGAGTCCTTTTTCTGACGAGACTTGATCATTTCCAGGGCAAAAGGCTGGTTACTACAGAAGGTGGCAGCTGCATGTTTCAACTTCTCCTCTCCTGCTCCACTGAACTGTGCCAAGAATGTAAGGAAAACAATAGAGGAAGAGATAATAGACAACACAGCACATGGCAACAGGATGAACAACCAAAGTACCTTTTCAAGTGATAATAGGTGGAGATTAACTACTTATTTACATGGGGGAAGAAGAGAAACTTTCATCCTTAAAAATATATTCTTTCCATTCCACTAAAATAATCACATCTTTTCTCATTATCTAAGACCTCAATGTTAGAAAATCAATTTGTTAATCAAGAAATATTTATAGAAATTCATAGATTAATATCAGAATTGAAAGGGATCACCTCCATTTAACTGTGTCATCTTAAAGGTAAGGAGACCCAAGTCCAGGGTGGTTTAAGCGACCTGTCCAAGACCTTGCCTGACAGTCCCCTTTCTGTCAATGACACCGTAACTAAAATGCACAGAAAAGCTAGTTCTTCACTAGCATGGGATACCAAACGCACTGCTATTCTGGGGAAGAAGAAATGTGAATGTAATGTGACAAAGGTTTAATTCTCTTGGTATTCCAGATATCCTTCACTGGGTCTTCATCCACATCAGGTTCCTGAACTATGGTTCTCTCCCAAGGTTCTGTACTGGACTTCTCTTCCCTCTAGACTCTCTCTTGGTAATCCCATCAGCTCACATGGAGTATATGTTATCTCAGTGAAGATGACTTCCAGATAAACCAACTGCGCTGCCATCTCTCCCCTGACCTCACTATCTTTCCCCCAAATTCTTCCCTCTTCCAATAGCTTCCTTTCAGACTTGGCTCAAGGCCACCTTCTGCATGAAGCCTTTTCTGACCCTCATCTTCTTCTTCCCACTTGTTTGGGCTTTACATGTGTTTTGCATAAACCTACGTATGTGCATTTTGTCTCGCATGTTAGAACACAAGCTATTTGAGGGAAGGGATCCTTATCCATTTGTCTCACTGAGGAGGCTGGTAGTGCTGTGGATAGAGAACAGGGCCTGAATTCAGGAAAACCTCAGACACTTACTTGCTGTATTACCTTGAGCAATCATTTAAACTCTATTTCCCTCAATTTCCTCACTACAAAATGGGGATAATAATAGCAGCTATCTCACAGGGTTGCTAGTGAGGATCCAACGGAATAATATTTGTAAAACACTTAGCACAGTGCCTGGCACATAGCAGATGTAACATGAATGCCCCATCCCTACCCATCCTCACTTTATACCTGACGCCTAGCAAAGAACTTGGAAAACAGCAGGTGCTTAATAAATGCTTCTGAGTTGACTAACATTGCTACTTCCTTCCCTACATTTTAAATATGGTGAAATTATCTTCATTTTTCAACTATTGGGATATTGCAAACATAACAATACAAATAATCTAGGTATGTATAAGTTTTAAGGGAAATGGATTCATGTAGCTGCTATACAATTTTAGCCAACCGATTCCATTTTACAATATTAGAAGACAACTCATATTTTTAAATAAATGAAAAACAGCTCTCAGTTTGAGCACTTTAATGTGACACAACCAACAGAGTTCAGGTTTATAAAGTGTAGTAGTCTGCATATTTTAGGGAAGGTTATAACTTAATCAGTTACATATGGTTTACACCACATCAATTGGTTCTAGAAATATTCAAAGTAAAAATCTTTACCCAGATCAATAAATCTTCTCCAATCTCATCAATTACAGAAGTCTCATTCCTTTTTCGAACAGCTTTCATTTGTTCATTCAATCCAACTTAAAAAAACAAAAGGAAAAAAATAATTCTCAACTTAATCATAAATTTAATCTTCAATAAATATTTATTAAAGTTTTAATATGTGCTCAGCTACATTTGGAAGAGACAACAATTAAATAAGAAAAGTTATTTTCCCCCATTGAGCACACAATAGTGTGCACATTTGGGGGAGGAAGAAGAAATGTTAATGAAATACACACACACACACACTTATAATATATATGGCAAATGCGTAAGAGAGGTACAAATCAAGTGCTATGTGAGGTGTGAAGCGGGGAAAGGTCATTATTGAATTGGAGAGGAGGGAGATTGGGGAAATCTTTGTGAGAACATCTTCTGAGGTGGGCCTTAAAGAATGGTTAGGATTTCATAGATAGGGGGTAGGTGGGTGGGGGAAGGTGGGGGAAGAAACAGCATTATTTCATGTAGGGGCAACAGCAAAAATAAAGGAAAAGAAATAGGTCAGTATGACACAGGCAAACAAAATGACGAAGAGTTCAGTTTGGCTACAATGTAGTACGTATAAAGGGGAGTAGTGAAAACGTAATGATAGAAAAGCAGAGTGTTGTCAGTTTAGGGAGGGTCAATCTAAGACATTTTAACTTCATTCTATTAAAGTTAAAATTTAACTTTGTAAAAAGGTAATGGAGAACTTATGAAACATTTTGAGCAGAAAACTGACATGATCAGGCTTTCAAATAAGTAAGATTAGTATGGCAGCAGTAGAAAGGACAGAATGAAAAGGGATGATACACCAAGAAGGATAACGGTAGATAGTAAGGGCTTGTATGAGAGTGGCAATAGGAAGAACAGACTGAAGAGTGTGAACTGGAAGAACTTGACGACTGACTAGCTGGTTGAGAAGGGTAAAAACTCAAAGTCAAGCCAAAACCAAGCTTCTGAACACAGCTGGATGGTGGTGCCACTAACAAAGATAATAGAAACATATTTTGGGAAAATAAACTAAGTTTAGCTTTATATACATATGTTGGTTTGTAGAATAAACAGGATATACAAGTGGAAGTATTCTGTTTACAGGTTGAAATATAAGATTCAAGAGAAAATGTAAACTTGGGAGTGATTTGTGTAGAGGTTATTCACTGAAGTCATTAGAATAAGATGGATCACTAAAGGACACAGAGGAGAAGAGATAGGAGGGTTGAAGTAGAATTTTGGAAAACTATTAACATCAGATTTATTTCACCTTGGATTTTCAGAGTAGCTTCTCCTCTTTTAAAACAGAATCTGCACATTAAGTTAACAAACCTTGTCATCAATAAGCACTTAAGGAATATAGGGTTAGGTATAAGTTCCAATGCAAAATACTCTTCCTAGAAACTGCTCTGTTAACAGATAGGAATTTAACCAAAAGGGCACACACTGTTCAAATCAAAGGTTTCTCTTTAGAGATCTGCTCTTGCTTCTTTTCATATCTTCCTATGTTTCACACCCTGAATCATGTGGCTCCGATGATCAAGCTCTTACTGTGAAGCTGAAGAATCTCTTCCAGGTTGGAGAAGATTCTTCTCAGTTCTGACGACGACAGAATCCCCTCTCGGGATACTCGCTGGTAAAACACCTGATCTAGAACCTTCAGTGTACGGACATGAGCTCGCTCAGTGTAGAACAACTCTGCACAGAAAAGAAGGGGTGATTTCAAAAGGTCCTATGATGCCAAGCAAGTCTCTAACAAGCAGCAGCCAGAGCTCAGGAAGGACAGAGTTACAGAATACATAATTCACTTTAGAGAGAATGTGTTATTATAACCTCTGTACTCAAGAGCTTAACTCTACAAAAGTGTTTCAGCTGTTTATTCACACTGGCTCAGGTAAACCCCTATCTGATGTCACAAGTCAGACGTCAAAAGACCTGAGTTGACTGTTCCCTCTGTTTCAAGTGATCTAGGTGACTATGGGGAAGTCATTTAACCTCTCTGAGCCTCAATCTCTCCATCTGCAATTAGAATGAAGCAAGAAATACTTTAATCAGAATCTACCATTTATAGTCATGTAACATTGGATATGGGACTTCACTTTTGTGAGGCCATTTCCTGATGTTATATCAAATTGGATAATGAAAATATTTGGTAAACTTTAAAATAATCAACAATAATTATAATTATACTATAATCTATAACATAAAGATGGAAATTACAATACCACCCCTACTAACCCTAAAGAGTTGCCGTAAGGATCAAATGGAATCACACATATGAAAGAAATATCTTATATAATAATCAAGTAAGGTAAGGGCAGCTAGGTGGTACACAATGGATACAGCACCAGGACCGAAGTCAGAAGACTCATCTTCCTGAGTTCAAATATGGCCTCAGACACTTACTAGCTGCACAGCCCTGGGAGGCCACTTAACCCTATTTAACTCAGTTTCCTCATCTGTAAAATGAGTTAGAGAAAGAAATGGTGAGCCACTTTCAAGAAAATCCCAAACGAGGTCACCAAGAGCTGGACACAACAGAAAAGTGCCTGAACAACAACAAAAAATAATAAGGTACTTGAGAACTGACAACTAGGGAGAGAAACCGCACCTGTGATTTCACTGTCTTGGGCAACTCTTAGGTGAGCAAACTAACTCCACAAAGTGAAGCTGGCAACTTGTAATCTCAGAGAACTACCCAGAGCACAAAGGGTTAAGTGATTCATCCAGAATCCCACATATATAATCTGAGCCTAGGGAGGTGAGACTTAAAGCCAGAGCTCTCTTCCGTTAACCATAAGGCTTCTCCTACTGACAAGGAGGAAGCGTTCGTCATTTGTACAGCACTATTCTAAACTTCTAAACTTTTAAGCTAATAATAAGCACTGAAACTTACCATAATTAACTTTTTAACAGAATACTACTGCTTTATCAAAACTTTAGCACCATAAATTTATAGATTTTGCCATCAAACTTAAGTTCCATAATTATTATGATTAAAAAGACTATATTTATGATTTTATCACATTAGGTGAGCATCTCTCCATACTTAAGTAAATAGTTTTCAATAATTGCTCTGACATAACATAAACCACACAGTAAGATGTCTTCTCTAGATTCAGCTATGCTTGTCTTTAGACAACAGACCTCATCCATCATCAGGTCCATGTTCAGGGGCTTTCTAGATTAGTAGGATATGCTGGAATATGTTTCCTGGCATTGACACCTCTAAGTATCCCAAGTCACTTCAACTTCACAATAATAAGACTGGAGTAAAACTTTAATGACCGTAGATATGGGTTATGTCTTTAAACTGGGTCTTATTCAGAAGTGATAATATTTTCTCATCATACTTTTCTGTCTGCACATTTTATAATGTAATAAATGGGCAGCCAGGTGGTACAGTGGATAGCACACAATCCTGAAGTTAGGAAGACTGAGTTAAAATCTAAAATTAAGACACTAACCTTAGACACTGTGTGACCCTGGGCAAGTTACTTATGCTGCCTGACTCAGTTTCCTCATCTGTAAAGTAATGATAACACTAGGATCTATCTCCCACTGTTTGTTGTAGGGATAAAATGAGCTAATATTTATAAAGCACTTAGTACAGTGCCTGGCACACAAAAGGCACTATGTAAATATTAGTTACTGCTATTATTGCTGTTGGTATTGTTACAACAGCAGCCTTTTCCACTTGAAGTAGGAAGTCTGGCTTTTTCTAGTTATGTAAAGGTAATGGAGAGTCTGTTATACACTTGCCACAAATACATGGTCTAGTGGGAAAAGTACTATATAATGACATAGGAGACCCCCAACACATACTCTTAATAGCAATGTGTCCCTAATTAAGTCCCTCCCAAGGTCAGTTGCTTCATCTATAAAAACGGGGATAATGGTACTTTACATGACTCAAATCAAAGAAGTAGATCAGATGACCACCTGAGGTTACTTCCAGCTTTATAAGATCCACAAGTTTCTGTATTCTGAAGGCTGCCTTTTGATTTTAGATTAATAATAATCGAAGATTTAGAGATGGGTGATAATTTAAGGGGTCATCTTGTCTAACATTTTAGGAGACAACAGAGTACAAGGCTGAAGAGTCTGCCTTATTCCTATAGAACATGATAAGTCAAGGAGAAAAGGGATTACACTTACCATTGATCACTTCTTGCCGTTTGATCTCACAAGGTTTTAGCCCTAGTAGCACCTCTCTGCTAACAAGCTGCTGCCAATTTGGTGGATCTGTTTCTAAATCGTTTTCAAATTGTTCATCTTCACTCTGACTTTCCCCAAAAGCTATACTATCAAGCCTAGAAGAGAGAAAATCAAACTTATTTAAGATCTAATAAGTGACCAGTAACACAAAATGGGTTTAAAAAACAGTGGCAATTACTGATATTAAAATATATCCATCTTAATAACATGTCTTTGCTGAAAGCTATTTAAAATGAGTACTCACTTTCGAAAAGACTTTGGTGTTCCATGTTCAGGTAACCTAAACAATGAAAAAAAAAGGAAAAAATAGTGGATTAATACCCAGTGAAGTGAGCAGAACCCAGTGAAGTGAGCAGAACAAGTAGAACCAATTTATACAATGACTACAACGTAAAGGAAAATAACCATTCAACTTCTGATAACAGCTCTATAATACAATGACAAATAAGATGAAGCATACTTCCCCCACTTTTTGGCTGAGAAATAATGGACTAAAGGTGCAGGATGAGCTATATATTTTCAGACATGGCAAATATATGACATTGCTTTGCTTGAATATACTATAGTGTTACCAGAAAGGCCTCTCGTGGAAGAAGAAATGTTGCTACGTAATGTTAATGATGAAAAGGAGAGGAGAGGGGACAGGAGGGGAGGGAGGAGAAGGGAGGAGAGGAGAGGAGAAGGCAGGGGAGGGGAGGGGAGGGGAGGGGAGAGGGGAATATAAGAAAAAAGGATATCAATGCAAAACTAAAGAAATACATAGAAAAAAGCATAAAGAAGTTCAGGAGGAGACAGACAAGCAGGGCAGTTTTGTTAGTGTTATGCTAAATTTAATGTAGACTTAAAAAAAATCTATGTAATGGAAATTCACAATTTCCTATGTAATCTTCATTTTCTAGTCTGTGAATAATGAAATGCTCAACATGTGGTGATGTTGACCAAGTTCTTAATAAAACAAATGACAGCAAAAGAGATCTATCTCATACATTCACTTAAAGTATAGGCTAAATAAATGAGATAAGCAATTTTTTCTAAATATTACAAGTTTAGCATTATCTTTTCTTAGAGTTTCAGTATTAGTCCGATTTGGAAGACAATTTCCAAATGGCTACTTGTCAGGAAGAATAGATATCCATCAAGCTATATTAGTACATTTACAGATAAAAAAACCCAAAACACATTGTTCTAAGTAATTAAACAATGCCTTAAATTCTCACTGACTGGTTGTACTGCATTACCTTTCTACTTCACCTTCCTCCTCTTGCAACTGGTCTAATGGTGGAGCTGGGAAATCAAAGACTGTATTGGGAGTTCGTGGTGTACCATCTGTAGAATCTCCAGAAGCTGGTGTTTCTCCAATCTGTTTTGACCCTGAAAAGAGAGATCAAGGATTTAAATGGCATTTGTACTAACCAAATGCAATGCTTTTATCAATTACATATTCCTTTAAAAGGAACCCAATCTAATCTTCAAAAACATATGAAGGGTTGGGACCAAGAAATATCTAAGATATTAAATTCTACCCTAAGTAATTTGGGAAATGATTTCTAAGGTTTGTGAATAGTCCAAATCTGAACAATTCAAAAGTTATCACTTTCTGACAAATAACAAAAGACTCAAATTAAGTAATTAGGAGGTGGGATTAATTCCTCACTACTATAATCTGATAGAAAAGGTTTCTTAACAACCAAGATTCTTAAACATGTTTCTCTATAGCATCAACTTACCTATTTCATTCTCTTTTCCTCCCTCTTGGGAGGCACTAGTCCCTGAAGTCAAAGAAGACATAGGATTAGCTGGCACATACATGATATCTGCTACATCGCTGGAGATTCCACTCTGGCGCAACTTGGCAGAGTCCTGAGGTTCAGGACTCACTGATGAGGGTGTGGATAAGAGCTTGGGATGGCGCTGCTTTTGTAGTTCCATGGCTCTGCCAACTGGACAGATTAGAAACTAGTTAGAAATCAGGGAAGTCACTAAGTGAAATTCTGACTATTGCTAGTTCAAAGAAGTATGTCCTCAATCAAAGTGAAAATGAGTGAAAAATCACACATGATCTGAAGCCCTAAGAAGGGATGAAAATCTCTATACAAAAATGTCACAAGTGGGTACTATTTACCTCTATATATATCTGGACTGGTCTCACTTTTAACTCCTCTCTAATAATTCATCCTAGTAAAATGATCATCATCTAAGCAGCAAACAATGGATAATGGAGTATTTTCAAAACCAACATACTTGCACTGTTGTCATGACGGCTTGGCCTCCTTGGGGGTCCTAAAATGCTTGGGAATCCTCTTCTCTTCACTTTTTCTTCACCTTCCCTATCTTTCTTTATACTTTGCTACAGTCCAACAAACAATCAAAGCATTAATATACAACATGTTTTATTATCAGTTTTCTCTTGTTCCATGAAAATAAAAACATTCTCAAAAGCTGGATGAAAATTAAAATGACTATAAAAGCATGCATATATTAACTTACTGTTCACTTAAACTTAAGAGTCAAATATTTAAATATATCATGGGAGTAATATAGAAAGACCCACTGAGGATTAAATGAGTTGATTACAAATGGTACTAATGAAGCCATGTCATAGGACTGATCATTTGATGTAACAGATTTGTTCTGTTTCACACGCTGTATCTATATACTAGAATGTAAGGCTCCTTGATGGTGGGGATTATCTCTTTTGTATTTGAAATTTCAATTCTTTAGCAGTCTCTAACACATATAAGTATTTATTGATAAATGCCTTTTTAAGTAACAGGCAGTCAAAAAGACTTACTATTAAGCCATACACTATGCTAAAATGCTAGGAAAAAAAAGAAAAGTAAAAACATGGTCCTCACCCTCAATGAGCTCACAATCTAGTCGTGGAGACAACATACGAACAACTAAGTACATATAAAACAGTGTAAATGGGAGGTTCATTTATTCCATCCAAAGTTATCTTCCAAATACATGCTACTGATCTCAAGAGCACTAGGCAAGAAAACTGGCAACATGAATTCAATCAACCTATCAACACTATTAGATAGACAACTCTAAGTACAAGCCCTACTGACGGAAGGTTAGTAATATGTTAGAAACATAGAAATGTAGAGTTAGAAAGCAACTTGAGATTATTTCATTAAACTTTCTTTTACAGATGAAAAGACCGAATGTGCAGTGCACTGAGGTTAACTGCCTTCCCCTATGTCACAGAGAGACAGGATTGGAATCTACATCTCCTAACTCCAAATCCAACGTCCCTTCTTACTTCTTCTATGTTGTCTCTTCCATACAAAAGACAACATTACTGGGTAGAAAAGAATATGTTCTGAAAATGTTTAATGTGAATGTATACTGAATACCATTTTGGACAGGGGGGAGAAGGAGAAAATTTGGAATTCAAAAGCTTGTGGAACCAAATGTTGTAAACTAGAAATAATTTTAAAAAGAAAAGAATATGTTCCACTAGTGAAAAACAAAACAAAACATGCACCTGTTGTCTAAGAGATGATGTCTACTTAAATCCATGGTATTCACTCATACTGTGATCTGAGTCAGTTTCTGCCTAGAGGGCCAACAATTTAAATCAAACCGCTTTTACAGCTTTCAAGAGTACAATAACAATACGCAAACAATAATGCAGAATATCACTACAAACAGGCTCTGAATCTGGAGGCTAGAGAGAAACAGAAAAGTAACCCATGCATTAAGAGTCAAATACAACAATATGTCAGCATCAAAGGGAAAATACGACACAAAACAGAAATATCTTAAAGGATGGTTTCAGAAGACAGAAGGAGGCTTGATAACACACTAAATTTTAGGAAAAATGAAAAAAGCAGGGCAGGGGAAGGATGAACTGAATGGAGAAACATAAACTTGAGAAATTAAGATAAGGAAACAGAAGATCAAATTTACTACAGAGTATTCTCACAGAATAACATATACAGTCAATGAAAAAGTCTTGGATGGGTAGAGGATGTCAATTTATACAATATAAACACACAAAGAGGAAAATTAAACCAACACAAATAAAAAGTATGAATCTGCATGAAAGTGCAGAATCCCCCTTTTACACCACTTTTTACCTTGATTTTTGGCAGAAACCCAATGCGACCTCGCTTATGCTCCAAATTCCGAGGTTCTTTTACTCTGACTCCCAAATGCTTCATGTACATGAGGATAACATATTGCATTGTTGAACTAGAAGAGAAAAAGTTAACTCAACTATTACTTTTGATAAGGAAAGAAGAACAGAACAAAGTCATCAATGACCTTTATAAACCTATGGGCAAGATGCCTAAGGCAACAAGAGAAACATAAACTATAATCTCTAGATACAAAGAGAAAAAAAATTCCATTCATGAAGATTAGAAGTCTCTTCGTAAATGTATGCCACTAGAGGGAGACTGTTATATTACTTACAAATCACAAAAAATGAATCACAAATTAGGATTGGGGAGTGTTTTTCTTACTACTCCATTGAAAATGCAAGAAAATGAATATGTTACCTTTTGTCTTCTTCAACAGCTTGAGCTGTCATCCTACAAACAAGAAGCAGTTTGGAAACAATAAATTAAAATTTAATATGGTATCTTTTGACCAATTAACATTGATACTTAAAACTCAAGACAGTAGATGCCAAAGACATAGTACTAAATTTTTAGTACAAAGAATTTGGTGTCAGAGGCCAGTTAATCCACAGTAGGGCTAAAACATTTTTCGCTTTTCTTTCATCAACAATATATGCTTTATTCTAGGTAAACTATGAAATTTAAACCACAATAAATAATACATATTTGATTTGGGGGGAAAAAGTTTTATTCATTTAACAAAAATTCTCAAAGCGTTTCTCACATATACATGTACACATACACATATATACATACATGTTATATATGTGTTTGTATATGTATGTGTGTGTATATACATATATATATACGTATACAAAAACATACACGTTTTTCTTTCTTATGCTGATTCTTTCAATGCAGTCTTTCTTATAATGTGATAAGAGAAATTTCTATTTCATTAATACTCTACTACTTACAATACTTCTTCAATTTTGGTAATGATCTGCTCTGCACACGCCCGTTCTTTCTCCAGGGTTACCCGGTCACGGTCTCGCTCTGCATCAAGTCTGGTCAGTTCACTTTCAGCTAAGGTTAGTCCCATACTACGTTTCTGCCTGAAGAGAATGAGATGAATGCTAAGGACAAAAGAAAAGAAGTATCTCCCTTTGGGGATGTTTGGACTGTGTGTCCCCTCTAGCTAACAGTTTCTAGTTCCGGAGAAAATGCCATATAGTTGCATATTCTAAACTAATATCACCTCAGATGCTGGGGAAAGAAACTCTGAAGACAATCACACATCAGAATACAGATTTTATGCCCCCAAAGGGATACCTTTGTCACAGACAAAACAAAGAGATGTGTTACTGCAAGCACCTGAAAGAATGGACCATGTAGGTCAGTTGTACTCCACTCACAGACATATCCCTAAAGCCAGGGTGCAGGAATTTTAAAGGCTACCTCTACCTAAAATAGTCTCTAATGATAAAACTAATTACAATCTGCCAATATACAGACCTGAAGTCTTCTAAGTGTTTCTGAACTTCAGGATAGACTTTATCTTGCATAGTTTGGACATAATGTCGGTGCAAATCTTCAGGTATAAGTTCTGGCCTTCTTTTTTCTAAAGGAAAATAAGAAAGGAATTATTTGCATTATCTGTGAATCAATATACATCAGGTGACAAAAAGATCAGTACTACCTCTTACGTTAAGTACAACCAAAATTATTTATCAAAAACTTTATCTTTACCTCATAGCCTTTCAGCTCTGGGTCTGAACCTCTGAAACAAACCTGGTGACTAGCTATTATATCTTTCCTTCAAGTTAAATAAATCCACGTGACCTTGTTAAAGAGATTACTTGGAAATCTCTCAAAAACAACAACCACAACAATAGTTTTTCTATATAACTTGGTATTTGCAAAGCACTTTACAAATACCTAATTTGATCCTCACAACAAATACCTAATTTGATCCTCACAACAAGTAGAAGCTATTATTTTCTTCAATTTACAGATGAGAAAACTGAGGGAACAAAGGTTAAATAATTTATCCAGGGTCAGTGGATAGTGACTAGTAAGTGTCTGAGAACAGATTTTAAATCAGGTCTTGTTGACTCCAGATCCAGTGCTCTATCTACTGTATCACCTAGTTGCTCTATATGAATTACTCTTTGAGACCTGTGGTACCATAGATAGACACTTACCCAGGTCTAGAGATATTTCATCTGGAACAGAAACCTTCAAGTGCTTTAAAATAAAAAAAAGAGGGGGAGAGAAAAAAAAGCTAAGAAACAGCACTGTGTATCTTTCGACAAATGTGTGTGTCTACACACACACACACACACACATACACACACACATACACACACACCAGCAATATAGTCTAGATTCTATGTACTTCTTAGTGCTTAGCATGGCACATACAACACTTGGTCAATATGAACTGAATTATAAACATACACACTGGTCTATGCTTATTGCGAGTATTATATTACTTTCTTCTCAACACTGATGCATAATAGAAGAATAGCTCAAGTTCTAACACTGTTATCCACATATTGTTAAAATACCAAGAAAAGGAGCCTCACGCCCTGGGAGGGCTGTCTATAGAGCACATGTGTGCTTGCCATGGACAAAAGAATGAGGTGTGGGATGTCTTCCACCAGTGGAAGGTCTGTCTGCACCACCAGGAGTATCCTCACTGATGAGATTATAAAGCCACTTTAGTATTTACAACCCCTTTGACTGTGTCGCTACTAATTCAAATCTGTTATATATTAAATTTTTTTTGTATTTGACCCATCAAATGGTTTCCTTTAGAAAAAAATTCATTTTGGGGTTTCTGACTTAGAGATGTTTTCTAGGTACTTACAACAAACATTATATGTTTGGTTAGTGTGTCCTCCTAGCCATTTTGCTATCTAAGTTCACAATGCTCATTCTTCTTTTACTACAATACAAAAATTGTGCATCCTATCTGGTTCTAATCATCAGAAATTTCATCATTCTCTAAGAATGCATCAACTCACACCTCACTGGTACCCTCAGTACTCTCTACACCTCCCTGATTTAAGAGCTGGAGAGCAGAGCAAAGAGTTTCTCCCAAAGCCACCATTTAAACAGGGCTCCCACGCCACTCACCTCTTTGTTTCCCTCCTACTTGTGCCCTTTTGGAGTTTCATTTATTGCCTTTGTCCAACAGATTGTAAGATCCTTGACAGCACAGACTATTTCTTTTTTATATTTATATCCCCAGAAGTTAGCCCAATGCCTAGCACAGAATAAGCACTTAATAAATGTTTACTGAGTAATTTAATTGATTATTCCAAAGTAAATTTCTGAAGTGAAAAAATGAAGCAAATTTCAAGTAAGTTCACAGGTGATACAAGGCACAATCAACCACTTACTTAAAGCAAAATTAATACAATTTCTATATTATCAGGCACTCTCAGTTATCTCATCAGCATGTATAGATACACTTGAGTTCTCAAAGACTATGCCAGCAATATTCAAGTCTTGGAGATTCCTGTGCAGCAGAAAAGGCTTTTGGTGTTGGTTCAGATGGCAAACTAAGAGTAAGATTAAGTTTAGATAGTTGATCGCCAGAAGGTTGGCTACTAGATGAGGAATATTTCTGACGACAGCTAATCAAGAAGACATTCTATAAAGGAGAGCAATATGCTTTGATCAGCAAAAGTACTCACAGGGATGTAATCATGTTGAGTTTGAAGTATTGAAGTATACATCATATTTTTTTAAAATCTCATATGAGACTCATAATTTGGAGGTACAAAATCAGATAAACACAGTGAACAATGCATAGAATACACTCATAGTCATTTTGCTATGTTAAGTTCATAGCACTTTTCACTTGAGAAAATATTGGACAGAAATGTATTTTTAGAGTTTCTCTACCTCTGCTTAGCTTTCTGCAATTATGTCTTATTGAATTAAAATAATAAATAAGTTCTACTACAAGTGCTTTAGCTACACTTTATTTGGTATTCTCCCTCCAAGGATGTTCAAGGACCTATAAAACATTTGATTTATATATAATAATTACTTCAGTTAAAAACCTTCTAAAAAAAAGTCTATGGTTCTAAGACTGAGTAGTGAGTCACAGCATTTGCAGGCTGTGGTTCTAATAATTCAACAAAAGGGTGCAGAACATAATAAGAGACTTCTAATATTTCAGCAAGAAATATAATATGCAATTTCTTAAATATGGAGTTTCAAAGCTTTTATTTGACTGAATTAGACAATATAACAAATCACCATTTCTGAAAGTGTTTAAATGCATGTTTATTTCAAATCTCCATTTATTTATAAGTTAGCACTATCTAAGTCAGGTAAGACCACTGGGTTATATTAAATTCATAACATGAAGGACAATAATATTAGCTTAAGACTCAATAGTAATATTATATAATATGTGAGATGGCTTTCTGGGAGACAGAAGGGGGAGGGTTTACTAGATATAAGCATGATGACATTAAAAAATAGAAGACATCAATAAAAACCAATTTTAAAAAAAAACTTTAAGCTAACGTTGATGATTTCTCCTGAGTTGCTAGAACAAAATACAAATATACTTGAGAAATTTGAACACAACTCAGAGTTAACAATTTTAAGGAAAATAAAATATTCTACTTAAGAAAAATGAGTAGTTTTGATAATAGCAATATATACAAGGCCTTACTAAATTTGATAACTGCTATTGCCTAACATGTAGCCCTAAAATAGTTTAAAATGTTAATATTTTGTTATGAGAAAAATCCACTAACTCATTATGAGTGACATTTTTTCATAACTATTGTAATTTTAAAAAATATTTATTATGTGACAAACTGTTGATACCTCACTTAGAATGCAAGTAGGCAAGTATTGAAAAGACTGTATGTACACATATACATAAACATATATGTACTCCAAAACACACAATTGAGTATATTTATATATGCCTTAATTCAACAAACACCTAACTACACGCTAACTTAGAAACACATTCCCCAAAATGAAATGAGGTGTTCTCTAACTGATGTTGCTTCATTTTGTACTCCTTTTAGGCACATATCACATCCTAATTTATATCATACATATTATCTGCGTGTGTGTGTGTGTTTATCAACTTCTATTACTAGACTGTAAATTTTTTGAAGACAAGGACTTTGTTTACTTCTCTTTTTATCTCACACAGCACCTAACCCAATTAAGCACATGGTAAGTGCTAACTATATCCTTGGTGGACATTAACTTAAAGATGAAAACATTAAATTGGCAACTCACTGCAGCTCGGTCCAGGAAGAATTGGTGAAACTCAAGGAAGACGCGTCGAGTTTCCTTGGAATTGGTCTGTTTGTACAAGTCTGAATAAAGATAACAGAGCTGTAGTAGAGGAAGAAACAACAAAGAGAGAGAAAGTGAGAGGTCATCATAAATTCAATCTGTTCCTTTCCTAAAAGAATAGTCAGAAGACCTGAAAAGTTATTTTAAGAAAAAAAATTATTACCAAGTTGCCAAGAACATTACTCTTAGCTTGATGTTTTTTTTTTTATTTTTATTTTATTTTATTTTATTTATCTTTAGATTTGTCCTGCTATGCCAGGTAAACAGGAAAAGTCTGAACTTCATGGGTGAGAATTCTTCCCTATTCCTCTATTCCCCACCCCACCTTCTAACTGTTGTATAAATTTGAACACCTGAACTTTAAGCTTTGAGAAGACTAAAGTTTACTTGTAAATAAGAATAATATGTCAAAGAATGATGTTTCACCAATGTCGCAGGGTCAAACTGTGAAACCACATGGTGTAAGAAAACAGCTAGGTGAGCAGGGCGGGATCTCAGCAGTTCAATACTTTGGAAGCAGCTGCATTGTCCATTAATCTGTGAAGAGGAATAGTTATAGTGAGAGATTTGTTACATTGGGGTGGGGGTGTCTCCACACAGAGTATTGTATGAGGAAAGCCACACATGACCCACCTGGTCAGATCTGACTTTGTATTTTTTAACTGGGTAGAAGGAAGACAAAATATAAGACTATTAAGAGTAATTATAAGAATTCATAAGCTAAGTAAACTATAGAGTCTCTCTGAAGATCAGTCAAGGTGGAGAGAATGGATCTTTGAAGGTAAAGGAATGAACTAGATTAGATAGGTTGGCTTCAACAATATAGGGAGTCAAAAATTATAAAAACTCATTTTATTCAAAGTGAAAATATAGTACTTCTTCCTGTACTAAGTAATAGTCATCCTACAAATTAGGTAAGAGTGCTGGGCATGGAGTCAGGAAAACTCACCTTCCTGAGTGTCCTGGCCTCAGACTCTTCTTACCTGTGTGACCCTGGACAAATCACTTAACCCTGTTTGACTCAGTTTCCTCATCTGTAAAATGAACTGAAGAAAGAAACAGCAAACCACTCTATGATCTTTGCCAAGAAAATCCCCAAAAGGAGTCACAAAGAGCTGGACATAAGTGAAAAATGACTGAACAACAAAGTTATTGTAAAAAGCCTTTTAACTCAGCAATGGATTTCTTCAGCTTTTGGACGATCAGTTCAAAGAACCACTTATTGAAGTGGTGCAATGAAAAGAGCACTGGACCTGGAATCAGGAAGACCTAAATGCCAAGTCAGTCTCACATACTCAATAGCTGTGTGACCCTAGAGAACTACTTATTCTCTGTCTCCGATTCTTCTTCTGTAAAATGAAGATAGCAATAGCACCTACTTTCAATGGTTTTGTTTTGGTTTTTGAGGATAAAATGAGATAGCATTTGTAAAGTGCTCTGTAAATTTTAAAGCATAAATGCTAGTGATGGTATGATGATGATGATGATGATGATGATGATGATGATGATGATGATGATGATGATGCAGTAGTGATACAAAGACAGAAGTGAAATCATCCCTGCCTTTGATAGCTTACATCCTACTATGGGAAGATAATACATCCCTATATAATTATATTCAAAATAAATATTAAATAAATACAAGGTAATGGGAGGGGAGAGAAAGACATCAGTTGCTAATTCATTCATGAAAGGCCTTACACATAAAATGTAACATCTCTACTTAAGATTTGAAGAAAACTAAGATTTGAAGAGGTAGAGGTGAGGAGAGAAGGTATTCTGGTATGAAAGAGTCTGTGCAAAGGCACTGAGACAAAAGATGTAATGTCTTCTATGAGAAACAGCAAGAAGGATAGTCTGGCTATATGCCAAAATGCATAAAGAGGAATGATATACGGTAATATTGGAAAGGCAGGGTAGAGCCAAGTTGAGAAGGATTTTTTTAATGGCATAGTTCATATTTGAGGTAAGAGGAAGACAGAGTTGATTGAGTAGGACAGTGCCATGGATCTAACCTGTATTTTGGAAAATCCCTTTGGAAACTGTATCCAGAATAGGTTGAAGAAGAGAAGAGACCAATCAACAGGGTAACAGCAGCAAGAGAGGTGCTGGAGGCTTGAACTGAGAAGGTGGTCATTTGTGCAGAAAGAATAGGATATATGCAAGAGATATTGTGGAGGCAGAAACAGTCAGACCAGGCAACCAACTAGGTATGGATGTAGATTAAGGGAGACTGAGGCGCTGAGATTAGTATGAAAACATGAACAAGTGGCAGAATGATGATGTTCTCAATAGAAATGACAAAGCTCAGAAGAAAGGTGGGTTTTGGGGGAAAGACAATAAATTCTATCCAGGGCATGTTGAGTTTCAGATGCCAAATAAGGGTAAACTGGAGCAGATCACCAAAGAGGGGGCTACTCTTTGACCATAAGGTATGTTACTGGTTAGACAGTAGAAAGATGAGCTGTATCTCACCTTCCATAGGTTTGCAGATGGCTTGTCTCCAGCACATCTACCTTGCTCCTCCTTCAATCTTGACCCCAAGTCTACCTGCTCCCACTACTAGCCAACTTTGGTAGGAATTTCTCAAATACATTATAATCTAATCCATTCCCAAGAGCTTCACAGGCAAAATTTCTTGTTCCTTACCCTCAGCCCCACATGCTAGGCAATGGCCTATGAATATGCCCCTACCAGCACTTCTCATTTTTCAGTGAAAAAGATTGAGTGGTACAGGCTGAGCAGGCATGGAGGGGCTGCAATTAGATTACTTTTCCCCCAAATCTCAACCTCTTGAGAACTTTCCTATGTCTGTCAAGGGTATCACTAGTTTCTCAACTGCCTCATTATCCTTGACTCCTCAGTTCTATTGAAAGTTCACTCATCAAAGTTACCAGGAAATCTAATTGCCATATCTGATAGTGTTTTTTTCCTCAGCCTTCTTAACTTCTCTGTGGTATCTGACACTTGCTTACTTATTCTCTCCTCTTTGGGTTATGATGACATTTTTTTTTCTTGGTTCTTTTCCAGTCTGAATGATCTTTCTCAGACTCCTTTACTGTACTATCATACATATCATATCCCCAAACTTTGGGTGTGCCGAAAGGCGCTAACTATGGCTCTCCTCTACTCATTTTGTATACTCTCTCATTTAGAGACTTCATCAGTTCCCCTGAGTTTAAATCACCTCAATGCAGATTACTTCCAGATGTATGTATGTACACAAATATATACGTATGTGTTTCACACACACACACACACACAGCATTATGCCTGATGCTTCACTTTTCCTTATCTCACACAGCTAACCAGTCACTAAATCATGTTGCTTTTACAGCCATGACATGTCTCTTACCTGTTCCCATCTCTCTACTCACACAGGCACCACGGCAGTTTAATCCCTCATTGCTTCCTAACTAGTCTCCCTGCCTCAGTCTCTCCTTTCTCCAATCCATTCTCCAGGCAGTTGTCAAAGTGTTTTCCCTAAGTGCAGATCTGACAGTGGCCCTCCCCGGTATACTAAAACTTCAGTAGCTCTCTATTGATTCTAGGGTCAAATATTATTTCTCTTCATCTTTTCCTTCTTAATTTTTACTTCTGTGTAAGTTTCAGAATGTATATAATTACTAATACAGAATTACCTGTACATAATTTATAAATAAGTAAATATATAGCAAATATGTAAAGACAAATATTTTGGAAGCGTATACTCAAAAAACATATTGCTAATGGGGTATATGATCAAAAAAGTTTGGAGGCTACTAGGTTAGAGAATGGAGAGTGAACTTACATGTTTTTATTAGAACTATCACTAAATTTCTTTGCTATTCACTCTATGCATCATATAATTAATACTATCACAATAATTATCCTATACCAACTCAAATTTGGGGGGATTTAGCTGTGAGGAAATAGGTAACAAGAGGGTAGGCAAGACAAGGATAAGCTTGAGTTTACCCATATTTTTTTAAAGAATACTCAAAAGAAAAAATTCTAATGGATAATTATGGAATACATTCAGTGCCCCAAAGTCATATCAGCTTTAACTTCTGATATTTTTAAATATAAAATTTAAATATAAAAAATTTTAAAAAATTAAATATAAAAAAATTTAAATATAAAAATAGTTTTCACTATTAGGGAGAAGTTTAAGGATAAAAATAGTAATTCACTCAACAGACTGTCACCTTGAAAATTTAGCATCAGATTCTGGCAACTGCTGTTTCATGTCCCCAGGAAGGGGTTAGTTTTTGTTAACAAACGGGGCAATATCTTAAAAACTGATAATTCCTGCTTTAGGAAAAACATCACCTGTTCATGTTCAGTGCCAAAGTCATCATCCTCTGCTCCAATGATCTGAGGTGCTGTGCGAATTAAGGGACTCCCAATGTTTGATTGAGTATCCTGGGAAAGAATAATATATAAAGAATCATGTGTTAATATTTCAGTCAATAAGTATTTATTAAAAGCCTACTAAGTGCCAAGGCTAATTGCTGGGGATAAAGAGAAAGGCAAAAAACAGTCTCTGCTCTCAAAGAGCTCATAATCTAATGGTGGAGACAAAATGAAAAAACTACATACAGAAATGGAGATAATCAGTAGAGAGAAGGCACTAGAATTACGGGAGAATCTGGAAAGAGAAGAAAAGTCATTCTCAGGACTAAAAGACTTAGAAGTTTTTTCAAATAAAAGTCCTCAAATATTTCAAAATGTGGATTACTCTGCTAGGGAGAGAATCACCCAGAAGACTGACCTAACTCTCTTCTGTTTGTCAGAGAATCCTCTAGAAGTCTTCTTTGGAGAGAGAGGCCTTTGTTTGGCTACTAAACCTTTGTTATTTTACAGTATCAGAAAAGGGAAGAGAGTAGAAGAAAAACGGGAGGAAGGGGTGGGGCAAGGAATGGAGAAGAGAAAGAAGGGGGAAGATACATTTTTATTGTGCTCCTTTTATTTTCAAGATACAGTGCTCAGACGGAACCTAAGATTTTGCATTCTGATAAATCCATTCACAGTGCCTTCAGGCAGCTTTTCTCTCTTCAATGGGATAGAATTCATTGTGAAGTCACAGTACTTAAAACTGAAGAGAAGACTTAGTCCAAATATCTCATCAAATGTTTAAGAAAACAGGTCCTGAGAGATTAAGGGGCTTTCTCAAGTCCACAGATCTTGTTAATAACAAGGTCTCAGCTATCCGAAATTCAAATTAGATCATCTTTCCATTATGCCAAGCTGTCTCCCCGATATACTGTAATATAAGGTATTGAAATCATATTCTAATTCTTTCAAATGTACTAAACCTGCAAGTCTTAACCAAATGGCTAATTAATTGCTCTTTTCTTTTCTTTTTTATCCCATTTTGGTTGAAAAACTATCCAAATACCAAATTCTACCTTTGCATTTTAGATTAAGTCATGAATTCTACCATACTTTAATACTATTTAAACTAATCAGAGGTGGCTTAAATAAAATAATTAACATCATGAAGTTCACTGGGTACCTACATTTTTTTTTCTTTTATAGATCTCTCATTTTAGATGTACTGTATGGTAAGGGATCTAATATTCAGGGCAACAGATAACTTCGAAGGGGGAAGAATAAGAGATTCTCATCTAGAGCTGCTGCTACTTCAGCAGTTGAAAATTTCACCACTATTTACTTAATCAAATATACACTTCAGCTGACAAAGTATGACATGAGCTACAAAAACTAGGTCTCCTATCATCATTTGCCTCATTAATTGAATCACTGAGGTTCCAGTATTGATAAATGATAAATTCTATGGGAACTCAATCATTTGAGGCTAATTCAGTATCATCCAAGTATTTAACAGGGATCACCAAAATATTTTTTAGCAATTACGAATCAAACTTAGATAAATGAAGTATTCTTGTGTCCTGGCATGTTTAATAATACTTGGAATCCCTTTTAAATACATTCCCAACTACCTCAGGCTCCTCTTTTCCCTCTGATGGGAAGGCTGCAGGGTAGAATACTAAACTCCTCTGAAAGTTTTCCTTTATAGGGGGCTGGAATCTGAACTTTCCAGGTTAATTCTCCACTTTGTATTACCAGCTCACTTAGGTTTGGAATACACAGAGCATCACACCCTTCCCTCCCTCAGACATACGCAGACAGGCTGCACACACACGACTTTCCCCCTTCCAATATTCAGTGTCCTTTTTAGTGTTGTCTTTCTTTATTAGATTGTAAACTCCTTCAGGGTAGGGACTATCTTTCTTTCTGTTTGTTACTCCTAGCACTTAGCACATAAGTGGCACATAAATGTGTACTATGTTGAATTATACTGTAAATTGCAATTTCTAACATTCTTTTTTTCAAATTAAAAGTGAGAAGTTGTGAATGAATCTGACTGATAAATATTGAGATTTATTATGACAATTACACCTTTGTAATTTATTTCCCACCTGTGGTCCAAAATTGACTCTTAGTTATAGACTCTAACGAAGATTTCAATGCAGTAAAGAAAACATGGTTGCTGTATACCAGACAAAAGTCAAAGAGTGACAATAAGCTCTTATTTCACCAATATGTAACACCATCAGTACACCTAAGCATTGGTTGCTATTAAAAATAATGATTAGCTGTTTCAGGAAACAAGATGTTAAATCTAGTTCAAGAAGATATTTAAAATAATAGTATACTCTAAATATATATGTAGCTTAAAAAAACAAACAAACCTGGTTCTACTTAAGATGTTTGGATCTAGCTTCTTCTAGGTATTTTCTGAACCCTACTAAAATTAAACAGCATCATCCACCACAGAAGAGCTACCATAACACAACTGTGATATACTGGCTACATGCAAAGAATGAATAATGGGAGCTGTTAAATTTACCTAAGTGGGAAGAACAGCTTAAAGGAAGATTTTAACTATGAACTGGAAAATATTTTCTTTTTTTCTGAAAAACATTTTCAAACAATGTGACACTGCAGGACAGGTGAGCAGTAGCAAAAATAATCAAATTATCAAATAATGTATAATTATAGAATCTAAAAGATGGAAAGAGCTCAGATCATCTAACCTTTTTTATATGTCAAGATGCTGAGGCTTACAAAGGTTGAACTATTTATTATATTTACCTCAATATCACATTAATTTTGCTTCTGTATAACTTTTGCAGCATTAATTACCTGCTTAATTTCATCTTGCCAAACTTAACACATTTAGACGACCTTGCCTTCAGATATATTACTTGAAAAAGTATCTCACATTTCTGGAATAAAAATATGCTATATGACAAAGCATCCAATTCATTCAAATATTTACTAAGCACCTTCTGTGTGAAAGGCCCTTTTTAAAAGGTGTTGTAAGCACACGATGTTTTAAAAAAAAAAACAAAACAGCCTCAATTTCCAAAGAATTGGCAAACCCAAAGGAGAGATAATATATATAATTACAATAAGAAGCAGAATGTTGGAAAGCCTGACTGCCCTCTCCAAAATTACTATTGATCTCTTAGTTGACAAATCCCATGGCCTTTTCGCAATCCTCGTTTTCCTTGACTTCTCTGCAGTCTTTTGACACTGCTGACCTCTCCCCTTTGATATTCTCTTCTCTCCAGGTTTTTGGGACACCACTCTCTCCTGATTTTCCCCCCACCTAACTACTCCTCTTTCTCCTTTGCTGGATCCTCCTCCAGAGCACACTCTCTAACCACAGAACCTGGGATATCTTCCCTTCTCCCTCTACATTATCCCAAGTATTTTAATTATCATTTCTACGCTGATGATCCTAAAATCTACCTTTCCTGCCTCAATCTCACATCTCCAAATGCCTTTCAATGTATGTCCACAGATATCTTAAACTCCCCACTTCAAAAAGGAATTCCTATCTTCCCTTAAAAAGACTTAAAAAGACCAAAGTCTCTCACTGCATCTAGGTCCATCTCTAGTAGTCCTGATCTATATCATGCTACTGGACCCAAATGACTGGGTAGGAGGAAGTGAGTCTGGTGACTGCACAGCTCTCCCTCTCTTAAATCCAATTCACTTGCACCTTATGGTGTCACCTGGTTGATGTCATGGTCCTCTGTAAGAACGAAGGACAAACAATAACAACAAAGGGAAACACTACCCTCCCAGTCTTTCAACCTAGGGGACTGTGGATTCCTCACAATGTCTCCTAGCTAACTAAGCCTGTTGATTTCACCTTTGCAACGTTTCTCAAACATGCCTTCTTCTCTCCTCTGATGCTGCGCCCTCATCACCTCACACCTAAACTACTGTAGTAGGCTGCTGGTATGTGCGCCTGCCTCAAGTCTCTCTCCACCCCAATGATTTTCCAAAAGTGCAGATCTGATCATATCATTTCTCCTACTCAATAAACTCCAGTGTCTCCCTATTGCCTCCAGAAGCAAATACAAAAGACGCTATCTAGCAAAGACCTTTCATAACCTAGCCCCCTCTCACCTTTCCAGTCTTCTTACATCTTATTCATCAGCACATAATCTTTAATCCAGGGACACTGGTCTCCAGGCTATTCCACCTTGTCTCTCTGCTCCAGTCATTCTCTCTGACGATCTCTCATGCCTGGTAGCCTTTTACTGGAAGACTTCTTTAATCTCTCTTAATTTTAATATTTTCTGTTAATTATTTCCTATTTATCCAACATAGGCCTTGCTTTGTATTTGTTTGCATGTTGTCTCCTCCACTGAATTGTAAGCTCTTAGAGGGCAGGAACTATTTTTTGCTGTCCTCCTCCCCGCCACCTTTTTTTGGCATTCCCAGTGCTTAGCACAGTGCCTGGCACATAGTGATTTCTGATTTATTGATTGACTGTTTCACTGGTACCCGTGCAAAACAGAATTAAGTGATGAAAGCCTTATGGAAAAACAATGACAGGGTTGTAATACATATTGCAGGAGGGAACTCCCAAATCTATATCACAGATCCATCAGAGTATTTAAATTACTATCAATATAAGGCAAATACCATGAGTATTATAAACAATGAGAACTGAAAATTCAAAAGTGCAAGAAAACCAAAAAGAGTGACAGCCTAGAGAAATGACTCAATAAAAAAAAACAGAATAAAAATAAAAGTTTTGCACTTAGATTTAAAAAAAAACACCCAAGTATGATATTAGGAGGAGGAAGGGGAAGGTGACATAGTCAAAAAAGTAATACCAATATTATGCTGATCCCTTAACTGCCAAATCTAAGAGTTTTTTTTAAAATTTTCAACCTTCTTAACCATTCTGAAAGCTCTGGCACTATCAATCACCTACTTTTCCTGAACGTTCTCTCCTCTTCAGGAGTTTTGCAACACTGCTTTCTCTTGGTGGTGCTGCTACTTTTCTGCTCAACCTTTTCAGTCTCCTCCACTGTATTGTTATCAAGATTACAACCAGTAACTGTGGCTGCCTCCCAAAGCTCCATTCTGGGGCCTCTTCTCTTCTTCTATACTGTTTCACTTGCTGATCTCATCTCCCCAACTGGGATCTCAAGGCAGATCTAGCCCTAAGCTCCGTCCCCAATGCCTCTGGGACATCTCAAACACGCAACTCAAATTTGATATGTTCAAAATAGAAGTTATTATCTTTCACTAAAATCTCTCCAGTCTTCCAAACTTCCCTATGACTCACAACTTAGTATTACCATTCTCCCAGTGACCAGGTCTGCAACCTTTGTGTAATCTTTGACTCTCTCACTCCCTCCACATATTCTAGTTGTTGCCAAATCTTGTTGTTTCCATCTACACATCTTAATTAAGCCTCCTTCACTCCACTCACATGGCTACCACCCTGGTGGAGGTCCTCAATGCTTTCTGCCCAGACTGCTGCAATGGCCTGCTTCAGTGCATGAAGCTCCCTACCTCAAGTCTCTCCCAAATCAAACCTATCCTCCACTCAGCTATCAAAATGATAGCGTCCTAAACAACAAGACTGACTTTGTCACTCTCTATTCAATCATTTTTTAGTGGATCAAGTATGTTTGACTCTATTTTGGGCTTTTAAAATACTTCACAAGCTGGCACCTTCCTGCCTTTTCAGTCTTCTTCCACTTTACTCCCCCCTTCCATATACTCAACAATCCATCCACATGGGCCCTGTTCCACATACATTACTTCCCAATTCACTGCCTTTTCCTCATGCCTCACACACTCTCCTTCCTCATCTTTACCTCCCAGCTTCCTACAAGACTTGGCTCAAATTCCATCTTTTTTACATGAAATCTCTTCTTTCCTCTCCCTCTCCCAACATCTCCACTCCAAGTACCTTTTCTCTGAGATTATCCCCCACTGACAGTGTGTATATATGCATACATACATATTTTTATGCACACATATGTGTGTGGCACATACATAGTTATTTTATGTTGTCTTCTGTATTAGAACATAAGCTCCTTGAAGGCAGGGACCAATTTTTTTGCCCATGTCCCCCAGTGTTGGCTACATAACATGAATTTAATAAACATAGACTTGCCACAGGCAAAAACAAGGGGAGGTCGATGAGAGTGGGGAAAGAGCGTATTCAAAAATGTGGAAGAAGAAGACTCAAGGTAAATTTGCATAATATCAAGAAGGATCAAGAAGGTAAGCTCATAGGATTCTAGGTTTAGCGATTCCTCTATAGTATTATCTACAGTTCCATTCAAGTTACCTTTTATAGATGAGAAAATCGAGGAATGAGGTAACTCAACCAAGGCTACAAAGTTACTTAGATGGCAGGAGTGAATTCAAACCTAGATCCTCTGATACCAAATTCACAGCTCTTCCCACTATACCACGAATAGAAGATGGAAATGTATAATGGAGACAAACTTAGTAGGACTCTCAAATGTTAAAACTGAGGCTATTTTACAGGGAATAGGGAAACATTAAATATTTCTGAGCAGAAAAACAAAATGGTTTAATGCAGCATTTATTAAGCATCTACTAGTTAGGTTAAGGGCATTAATAACATTAATTCCATGTGTTATGGAAGATGAAATATTCTGGCAGACATGAGGAAGGGGCACATTATAGACAAGGGAGAGACAGCCTATGTGGAGGTAGAAGACAATATATTTAAAAATATGGAGTACATGAAGTGGAATAATGTGAAATAAAATTGGGAAAGTAGATTACAGTTATGCAACAGAAGATCAGTTAGGATAATGTTAGGCTAAAAATACTTTTATTTTACGGTATAAGCAATGGGAAATGCCTGAAAATCTTTGAACAGGAAGTTGTACTGTCCTACATGTGCCTGAGGACAATTCTTCCAGCAAAAGATAGAGTGGGGAAAAAAGGGGAAAAAAATAACAAAGTAAAAAGTGTACAACAGAGAACAAAAGAAAACCTGCAAGAAAGCAAAGAAAAGATGGAGAGCTTTCAACATAATTTGCAGTATTTAATATTCTGGAAATGGAAAGTTATTACTATATATTCTGAATCCTCTCCTACTTTCTACTGTGCACATGACTTTTTTTCTTATTTTATATTTAAGCTTAACATTTAAGTTTATAATATTTCTTTTTCTTTTCTTATTATGCATTTAAATTTTAGTATTTTTTCTAAAATAAATTTTTAAAAGATAGATTAGAGAAAAGAAAGAGTTTGCTGGCATGAAGACTGGGAGGTTATTGTAATTATTCAGGCTAAAAGTGGTAAGAGTTTGAAATGAGGAAATAGCAGTATAACATGGAAAGTAAAATTTCAAAATGATAATTTAGAACGATAATTTGTTTATTTTTTCAAGTATTCGTTAAATCATGATTTTCATATGCTGTCTGTGGAAATAACAATGTGATATAAAGTGAATTCACATGCACTACCTTAAGTTTACATTTGTATTCTGTAGTTTCTGTTTTCATTTTCAATTGGGAGAAATACAAATGATTAAGGTCTATTTCCTTCCTTCAAAGAACTTATACTCGAGAGTAGTAGTTTTTTCTTTGGGAGAGAGGGCTATAGAAAAGGGTATATAAAGTTTTATCTCAGAATGAAAGTGAGGTGATAAGAGTCTTTACTGGGGTATTCTGTAGTGGGAAGGGTAAAAAAAAAACCACAG
This sequence comes from Bettongia penicillata ogilbyi, assembly GCA_023548195.1. Lineage (NCBI taxonomy): Eukaryota > Metazoa > Chordata > Mammalia > Diprotodontia > Potoroidae > Bettongia > Bettongia penicillata. The sequence goes on from JAJHZJ010000311.1 coordinate 2,359,789, forward strand.
ATGTTAAAGACAAAGTAACAGGAATTGGCTACTGATTTGATGGGAGAGAAGTAAAAAAAGATTATGAGTCTAAGTGACTAAGAAAATGGTGGCATCATTGATGGAAGTCAGGAAAAGAAATGCTTCTAGTTGTGTGGGCGGTGCTAGGTGGGTGAATGGGTAATGAATGATTTCAGTTTCATATATTATGAGTTTCAGGTACTAGTAATATAAGCCAGTCAAAATATATAGCAGAAAACATATAGGACTAGAGTAGTGAAGAGAGGTCAGGACCAAAGACATAAATCTGGGTGTCATCTACAGAGATTATAACTGAAGCTACAGAAGTGGATTTACATATGGATAACTGAGGGGTTGATGAGATTTGTTATTCTTTTATGTTTACCTCTCCTAATGCATCAGTTGCTATTTTGACTACGTGTTTTAACCTTTAGCCTCCATATTTCAAAAGAAATTCAGCTGAAAGAACAGAAATCAGTATGCAGTTTTGGCTATCTAACTTCCTTGATTTTATTGCTAATTAGAGGGATAATCCTCATATTGCTAGTTAACATTTTTATACACTATTCTTGGATGTAACTATTTCAAAAAACTAATCAAATCTAACTTTAAAAATAATCAAAACATTTAAAAATCTTCATTTGTATATTTTATATAAATCTCAGAGTTTATTTCATTTAAGTATAGAAAACATTAACAGAAAGCATCAATGTAGCATGGGCTACATACTCACATTATCTGATATCATCTCACTTTTCTCAGGGCTTTCTTCTAGATAAATCCTTTCCTTTAAGCCACCTCTGGGACTCTACCAAAAAAAAAAAAATTAAAAACTATTGAGTGTCAGTAAATCCATCAAAAAGGAATCAGGAAAAAAATCTCTCAAATCATAACCAAAGTAAATCTCATACCTGCTTCATAACTACTGCATGATTATAAAGAAAAACAAATGGCAAAATATGTGCTGAAGCAATCAATATACACATGGACATGAGAAGGACTGAAGTTGTAGAACATGAGAAAAGTAAGGATGTGGCAACAGCAAGACAGTCTGGGAGAGCATCAGGAGACCTTAGTAGCAATGAAAGCATCTTGCAGTTCATTCATTTTACAAACTAAAATAACAATTAAATTTCAATATAGACGAAGCATTCATCTTCTACACAACAAAGTATAAAATTAACTTCCTGGTCAAATTTAAATATCACACTGAAGTTTAAAGGTTACCTATTCAAGAGTCTTATCAACATTTTTCAAAAAGAAATGCTCAAATTTCATTTGTGTAGTATTCGAAAGACTTGGATGATTCTTAATAAAGCTTCCTAAAACACCTCTAATTTTATACTTAAATGACTTCAGGCCCAAGATTTAAATCAGTTTTTGGATGGGAAAAAGTTATGTGAAAAGAAAGAAAACTATTTATTGATGAGTCTCTTAAAGATGATTAATATATTTATAGGCCTACTAATTATTAAAAGCTATTTTTTTTTAAAGATCATCTATCAATACCTAACTTTATCCTAATCTACCGGGTTTTTTGGGGGAAAAAAGTATAACAATGAAACTATAGGTCAAATATCATTAGAAATGTTTCAGTCTTACAAGTCACTTAATCTCTTTAAGTCTCAATTTCCTCATGTATAAAATAACAGAAGGATGCTACAAGATCCCCAATATCCTTTCTAGCTTTAATTTTATACCATTCAAGAACACAATTGCTTAAGGCAAAATGAATTAGCATATGAAAAGTGTTCTACACAGTCATTCACACAGCTTCATTTCCTATCTTCTCCATACTCAATACATACAAGATCTTGTGCTGTGTATTTGTGCGTGTGTGCATTTGCTTAGGAAGAGAAAGCATTTTGATTTTTTGTTTGTTTGGAGATGAGGGGATGAAGTAGAAGGTTATGTAGCTGGACTGACTACTTGACAATAGAAAGAATGCTGTACTGGTCTTTTCAGTCTTATCCTACATGACCCCATTTGGGGTTTTCTTGGCAAAGATACTGGAGTAACTTGTCATTTCCTTCTCCAGGTCATTTTTCAGATGAGGAAACCAAGGCACACAGGGTTAAGTGACTTGCCCAGGGTCACATAAATAGTATCTGAGGGCAGATTTGAACTTAGGAAGATATATCTTCCTGATTCCCAGTCCAGGGCTCTATCTACTAGTAAGCTTCCACAAGAAAGAAGATGAAGAAATAAAAGTTAATTGTGAATCAAACAAAAGAACATAGATCTTTCTTCTTTCCCACTGAACAGGAAGTAACAAGTATGAAATGCTCCAAAAACTGCAAAGAATTAAGTAGAATGTTGTACTTGGGAGTCCAGAAGATCCAAATTCAAATTTTACCTTTAATACTTAACTACCTGTCTCTCACCCTAGGAAAGTCATTTAATCTTTTAACTTCATTTTCCTCATTTGTAAAATATGAGGGTTGGACTAGATGGCTTCTAAGGCTGCTCCCAGTTCTAAACAGGTAAATGTCTGTACACACACACACACACACACACAGTGATTATCACTATTGTGGCAATTTATCTGTATTCTACTCAGTTGTCAAACTTGAAATGTCCTCAAAGGATGGACTGAATGACTGGTTAGTCAATTACTTCCATCTATTCCTTAAAGAGAATGTAGTTTTGACCTATCCAATGAGTTTACAAAACTTTAACAGAATCTTCTTATTAATATACTGATAGAAGAGATTTAAGATTCAACTTATAGCTTCTTTTTAATAATCTGGCAAATATTCATGTGTGGTTGACAACAGAGTAAGATTCACAAAGAAATATCTATCACAACCTAATAACTTAAATATATCTAGTAAGACTGGGACTTTTCCTCTCAGCAGTGGCAATCTGCCCTATGATTCAGGACTGAGTCACTGACCACAAATGGAATATTAACATGCTTTTATAAGATATCAGCAAATGACCTCCTGGTTCAGTAAGAAAGCAATGGCATTATTGACCTCTCTATGCCATAACAGGATGGTTACTGGGAAATTCCATCCCACTGAAAGAAACAACATTAGTCGTTGGGTATACATGGAAAAAAGTGAGCTGCAAAACTGAAAGTCACAATACAATATTGCATTTAAGATTTTTGCTCATATGACCACTCTGTTAGAAGATAATGGTGATGTTGATAAGCAAGAAAGAATTGCATAAATAATAAGATAAGAGTATAAAAAAAGGACTGAGCTCAGATTCAGGAAACCTGGAGTCATAGGATTACAGATGTAGAGATGGAAGGGAACTTAGCAGTCATGTAGTTTAATACTTATATTTTACAGACGACGAACTGATGCAGGCCCATAAAGGTAAAATGCCTTACTGAAGTTCACTTTCAGAGGTCAGTGGGAAATCCAGATCCTCTGTCTCTGAAAACTAAAGTTTTCTGATAATCTTAGGCAAGTGATTTAGCTTTTATGAGCATCGCTTTCTTCACTTATAAGTCAAGGGTGTGGGACTGGGTGATATCTAAATCCCTTTTCAGATCTAAGATCCTAATACACTACCAATGAAATAACTAAAGACAAATTTTAAAAATCAAAACAAAAAAGCAGATGTAGGGAAGGATAATGATTAAAGTTTGAAATATTTAATACTTACATCTGCAATGTCACTATTGGGTCGAGAACCATCTCCACTGCTATAATCAATTCTGCCCAATCCATCACCACTGTCTGCTTCTACTTCACTAAGTAGAAGAGAGTCACCAGAAGTCTTGCTGGATATAACTATAGCTCCATCCTAAAACAGTAAAATACATGTACGAATATGCATTTATGTGTTTAAAAATTCATAAATGAGAAGACAATGGCGCAGTGCCAGTCAAAAGTAACAGGGATCAGTCAAAAGTAAAGAGTCATATTACAGAACAGAAGGTAAAGCTCCAAAAATAGTGAGCACTCAACCAACGTTTGCTGCAGTTGTTATTGTGCACATAAATATACATGAAACAATGGCGAATTTTAAAGCAAAAAAATCTGTTAATTACTACTGTGGTTTTGAAACAATATACCTATGAAAAAGGGCAAAATATTTCAGTTAAAGTGACTGCAAGTTGAAGCTACAAATGCAACAGAAACACAATGATCTATACATCTGCAAAAATACAATGTGATTTACTTTCCTCATCCATTAGTTTTTGTCCCTTGGGATTTAAATGACACACTGTAGCTTGTAGCTAATCAACTCCCCAATTTCAAATGAGATAATATTTGTGAAGTGCTTAACACAGTGCCTGGAACATAGAAGGAGTTATAAAAATGCTTATTAGCTTCTCTTTCCTCCTTCATAGTTTTATTGAGTCATAAACGTTTAGATACCATTCTATAAACAAACAACTACAAAGGGCAGAGATGACATTTCTCTGTAGATATATAAACACTAAGTATGTTGTCCATTACCTACAAATTACAGAAAAATATAATGCTATCAATAGGATTGAGACAAAATTCTCAAGGCTTTGGGGAACAGTGGAAAAGGTAATGGGTTTAGAACCAGTAGACTTGGTTTTAATCCTGGATCAACTACTTATTACCTGTGTAAACTTGGGCGTGTCATTTAACATCTGAAGATCTCAGTCTCCCCGTACATAAAATAAGGGAGTTGGATAAAGGTTCTGTCTAATTGGAATTTTTATGATTTAGGGAATCCAGGCTATTCACACTATCAGATGACCTAAATCTTTATCAACGAGCTGTTTGACCTTAGGCAAGTAACAGCTCCTTTAAGCCTCAGTTTATCTAACTGTAAAATAATGGTGTTAGAGATATAATCTATCTCACCTCTCTGACAGAGATGTTCAGTGTGTAATTAAAGTATCACTAAGGAGTTAAATGACAACCATCACAAATAAACCAAATATGATCTATCTCACCTCTCTGACAGAGATGTCTACACAGGTGTTCAGTGTGTAATTAAAGCATCATTGAGGAGTTAAATGACAATAATCACAAATAAACCAATGTAGGTATGTGGATGGCTTTTTCCCTCTAATTTCATGTAAATATTATGTACAGCGTTTTGCTTTAAGATGGGAGATTGGGAAGAGACAGCAAAGTGGTTCAGCAGAGACAGTATTAAGCCTTGAGTCAGGAAGGACTTAAATCTGGCCTCAGACAAAGATTTAACTACGTGACCTTGGGCAAGTCACTTAACTCCTATCTGATTCAGTTTCCTACCTCTAAAATGGAGATTATAATGGATCTCTCAGAGCTATTCTGAAGACCAAATTCATGGTACACCACAAGGGCTATATAAATGTTGACTATTTTTTATTAATGTTTAGATTTGAATACTACAGAATCAGCTTAAAAATATTTGCTATCACAAATGCTTGGCCATTTTTCTAGTAAGACATCATCTCTATCGCTTCTACCAGCAATATTAACTTTAAAACCACAGAAGACATAATCATCTCGTTTTGAGGGGACACACTGAATCATACAGTGGCATACCTTAATATCCCTTAGTAGTACATCAAATAAGATAAAACTCAGTTAACTTCTTTGAAAATTATTATTTTTTTAAAAGGTACATACATAACTGGGAAATTCAAAACACTTCAGAGCTCAGTCAGAGACCTAGTTTATCAACATTTCAGTAATTTCCCACAGTCCTTCCTGCAAGAAGATAAGTTCACAGGAATGTATGACTTTCTTCAGAGTCATCTGTCAGCTCCTTTGAAATATTTCTTGAAGGAAAACCTGAAAGGTTGACAAGCATTCAAACAGTGCTATTACCTGAGCAGAGCCTGTTGCTTTGGATAACTGCTCCTGCAACTGAGGGATGTGTTTCTTGGCCTCCTGGATCTCCTTAAGCAATCGCTGAGCAGGTGTGCGGCTGTAATCTTCTTGCAACAACTGTTAAATTATAAAAAAAATTCTGTTAATCAACAAAGCCTAGAACAGCACAGCAAAGTCTACTTACTGCTCTTATGAGTGTACTAGCTAACATTATTAATGTCCTACTGACTGGGCCTGGGACATTTCAGCTTTCAACTCTCTTTACAATCTTTCCTGACCTCTTCCCTAATCCCATTTCTAATTTAGTACCTGTAGCCGTTCCTGCTCTTTCTGCAGCATCTTCCTCAGAATCTCTACTTTCTGGTTGTGAACAACATTGTTTTCTTCCTGAAAAACAAGAAACAAAAGAAGAAAAAGTCAAGGTAAAAAATGAATTTTAAAAGACAGAAAATTCTGCGCCTCTGTTCAATTTATTAATAATAACAGAAATTCCTCTATTCTAGGATGTTTTAGGGATTCCCATTTGCATAGAACCATAGTTGTTTCACTTTTTAAACCTGAATGATCAGAAGGGAATTTCTGACTTTCCATATCTTATACTATATTTGGTTCTTAGTAATATTAGGCATTAATAGCACTGATTAGAGAAAGGAAGCTGCATAGGCAAATAAGGTAAATTTTTCCTTTACTGAAATTTGGCTGATGCATTTCAATTTGTTATCCCACTGATTTCTCATTTCCTGAACTATCAAACAGGTTAAATTATACAGTAGTTTTCTAAACTTCAAATTTTTAATGCACACATATGCTCTCTACTTCAACCTAAACCTACTAAAATATCAGATATTATGTGGTTAGTCTCTTTCCAAGCCTTTTCCCAATTCTTACCCCCATCAGCACTGGGCTGGTGATTCTCTCCATATTTCCAGATGTTCCAGGTGAATGGGGGGATGTCATGATGGGAGACATATGTCCAAAGGCTGTTTGCTCCACTTCAGAATCAGCTAATGGAATCTGGGGCGACCCAGGAGGGCGTCCCTGAACAGTGAGAGCTACATAGGAACCCGCTAAGGAGGAAATCAGGGGAAAATAAGAGTAGGAAAAAAGAGGAGAAAAAAAAGAAAATAATATTTATATGAAATTTTTGATAATCACGTAAGTTTTACAATCAAATAATTAAGAGCTAAAAGGAACTTCTTAAATCATCTAGTCTAAATCTCTCATTTTCTAGGAAGAACACTAAAGAAGCTGAGCTACATTAAGTGAATGGCCCAATATCACACAATTACACAGTGGCAAAGCAGGCATTAAGACCCAAATCTCTTGCCTCCCAGTTCAGTGCTCCATTTTACCACATTTCTTCATAGATACAGGCAAATGAAAAATGAAAATCTTTATTTTTAAGGTCTGAAAGGACTTGCTACAGTAGAAGACATTATCATCAATTAATCATCTTTAAAAAGGGGGCCTCTGTGATTTCTTAACTCTTAGAGAGTAAGTATAGGTTCTGGTCAATAAACTAAACTCTGAGACCAGCTGAAATCAAGAGATTAAAAATCACACACAGAAGAGTTAGGGAGTTGCAAACGTATTATTGTCTCTGTTCAAAGAGTAAGCATTCAAAACTTCAGACTTCACAAGTCTTACTCTGGTGTCTTTTGTTGCAAGAAGTTTTCCTGGGTTCTTCAAAGGTATGTCATTAGCACAAGCTTCAGAAAGTTCAATCAAGCTAAAGAGACTTTGATTACAGTCCCAAAAAAGGACTGTGTGCTGGGGACCATCCTAGCTAAGTATAAAAGGACCTTTAACTGGGAGGATGACAAGAAGCTGATAAATTATTTACTCATGGAAACCCATAAAGCAGGTTATCAATACAAAATAGTTCTCAATGTTGTGCTGTCCCTTTCTGTTTCTACATGAAGATATTAGAGTGAGAAAAGGGAACACAGGAGACCAAGGATCATTTATCTTTTTTTACCTTTTACTAATATTACATTAATTGTTGGTTAGTGTCAGAGCCTCATCTAATCAATCAATCACAGATATTTATTAAGAACCTACTAAGTGCTAGACACTGTGGTAGGTGCTAAGGATACAGAAATTGTCAATGAGCTAAGAACTGAACCAAATTCACATTGACATCATAAAAAATGAAGTCAAAAGACCAAAGATGTTGCAGCTACATGGGAATATGGTTTACAGATTCTCATCAGAGGATTAAGAACTGATAGGGTTAGTTTCATTGTATACCTAAAGGCAACAAGAAATATTTCATGGGATACTTATCATCTTTTTCTAGAGAACTGAGTTTAGCAAAACAGTCAGTCATGAAACCATTCTCAACTTGTGTCAACATTCACTGTGCAGGAAGAGAAAATTCTAAAGAAAAGATCTGACTGCCAAAAACCATGTGTCTTAGTAGAATAAAATTCAACATTAAAGCTTTCCTGCAAAAGAATGTCTCTTATGCATATGACAGATAATATTATGATTCCTTGATGAATGAGAACACAAAGATAATCTTCAATGATCCTGTTTATCAATATCAAATAATGCTTAACATATGAACACACATACCAATAAATACTTTTTTAAATTTTATTTTAATTTTTTTTATTTAACTTTTTACATTCATTTTCACAAAGTTTTGGGTTCCAAATTTTCTCCCCTTTTATCCCCTCCCCCCACCCCAATGCCCCAAGCAATCTAATATTCCCTATCTCCAATCTGCCCTCTCTTCTGTCATCCCTCCCTTCTCTTGTCTCCATCTTCTCTTTTCTCCTGTAGGGCCAGATGACTTTCTATTCCTCATTAACTGTATGTCTTCTTTCCTAGTAGCAACAGCAATACTAGACAGTTGATCCTAAAACTTTGAGTTCCAAATTCTCCCCATCTCTCCCCACCTACCCATTCCCTTTGGGAAGGCAGGCAACTCAATATAGGCCATATCTGTGTAATTTTGGTAATGACTTCTCTGATAGTCGTGTTGTGTAAGACTAACTGAATTACCCTCCATCCTATTCTGCCCCCCATTGTTTCTCTTCTGTCTTTGATCCTGTCCCTCCCCAAGTGTTGACTTCAAGTTGCTCCCTCCTCCCTTTGCCCTCCCTTCCATCATCCCCCACCCCCTGCTTATCTCCTTCTCCCCCACTTTCCTATACTGTAAGATAGATTTTCATACCAAAATGAGTGTGCATTTTATTCCTTCCTTTAGTCAAATGTGATGAGGGTAAACTAATTGTTTTTTTTTCTCTCAGCTCTCCTCGTTTTCCCTCCACTAAAAAGTCTCCTACTTGCCTCTTAAATGACATATAATTACCCCATTCCATTTCATCCTCTTTCCTCCCACTACATTTCTCTCTCACCATTTACCTTAATTTCTTTTAAGTTATGGTCCCATCCTATTCAATTCACTCTGTGCTCTCTGTCTCTGTGTGTGTGTGCATACATGTGTGTACATGTGTGTGTGTGGTCCCACCAACTACCCAGATACTGAAAAGTTTTAAGAGTTACAAATATTGTCTTTCCATGTAGAAATGTAAACAGTTCACTTCTCTGGTAAGTCCCTTAAGACTTCTCTTTGCTGTTTACTTTTTCATGCTTCTTCTCATTCTTGTGTTTGAAAGTCAAATTTTCTTTTCAGCTCTGGTCTTTTCATCAAGAATGATTGAAAGTCCTCTGTTTCCCAATAAATACTTGTTACTGGGGTAGAGCCAAGATGGCAAAGTTAGAAAGACACAGCTACTCTAGCTCTCCCTGCAAACCCCATAAAAATACCTGATAAAAATGACCCTAAACAAATTATAAGGCAGCAGAAGCCACAAAATAACAGAATGAAAGAGATTTCCAGCCCAAGACAGCCTGGAAGGCCAACAGGAAAGGTCTATTGCATCAGGCTTGGAGTGCAGCCCAGCCCAGCCTTGGCAGTGCATTCCAGCACAGACAGAACTGGAGCAGGCCTCAGCACAGAATCCCGGGCAGTAGCTGTGGTTCCCAGATTACTCAACCCACAAATGCCAAAGGCACCTTCAAAGGTCAGTGAGAAAGTGCTTTCACCTGGGTAAGAAGGGAACATAGTATGGCCCCAGAGGCCCTCGGGTGACAACGGTTGCTGCAGCATGGCATCCATTTTAGGAGCCCTCGGCCTAAAAACACTGGGGGAATCAAGTGGGTGATCTGGATCTTAGCTCTGAGTGGCGGTCCTGTGGTGAGAAGGAGCACTGGTGTAGTGGAGCTGGTGGAGCCAGTTGTGGAGAGGGAATTCTATTCACAGATTTGGGGCAGAAAAGCTTGTGGTTGCTCCCAGACCAGAGCACAAGGCCCTTGAGAACTTACAGGTACCTGGAGTATACCCTCCACCTGACAAAGGACTCAAAAGTCAAGTAACAGGCTGGGAAAATGGCCAAAAAAGGGAAAAAAATAAAACTATAGAAGGTTACTTTCTTGGTGAACAGGCATGTTCTTCCATCCTTTCTGATGAGAAAGAACAATGCCTACCATTAGAGGAAAATATAAAAGCCAAGGCTTCTGCATCCAAAACCTCCAAAATAAATATGCAATGGTCTCAGGCCATGGAAGAACTCAAAAAGAATATTGAAAATCAAGTAAGAGAGGTGGAGGAAAAATTAGGAAGAGAAATGAGAGCAATGCAAGCAAATCATGAAAAGCCGAGTCAGCAGCTTGCTAAAGGAGATTTCCCCCAAAATGCTGAAGAAAATAACACCTTTAAAAATATACTATTACAACTGACAGAAGAGTTCCAAAAAGCCAATGAGGAGAAGAATGCTTTAAAAACCAGAGTTAGCCAAATGGAAAAGGAGGTTCAAGAGTTCACTGAAGAAAATAAAATTAGAATGGAGCAGATGGACTCTAAGACTTTATGAAAAACCAAGAAATTACAAAACATAACCAAAAGAATGAAAAAATTGAAGACAATGTGAATTTCTCATTGGAAAAACAACTGACCTGGAAAATAGATCCAGGAGAGAATTTTAAAATTATGGGGTTACCTGAAAGCCATGATCAAAAAAAGAGCCTAGGGGGCGGAGCCAAGATGGTGGAGTAGAAGGACGCACGTATACGAGCTCCAACCCACAGCCCATAGAATTAATGTAAAGAGACCCCCATAACTTCTGGACCACTTAAAGGGGTACAGAAACGGAGTGGAAGAAATTTCCGTTCCAGAGAGCCCTGGAGAGCCGTCCACAGAGTCTGTTGCACCCTGGAAAGCGGATCCCACCCCAGCGCTGCCCTGGCCACGGCCCCAGAGAAGCTGACCAAGAAGGTTCAGGGACAGAAGCTCCGGCAGCTGGGAAAGTCTCTCTGCCCACAGAAGCTACAGGTCAGTGAGAGAGAAGGCTGGGCTGGACGAGAGGGGGAGCGGAGTGTCTCCGTGACTCGGGCCCCCTCGGGAGGAAGCGGCGGTGGCAGAGTTGGGGGCAGGAAGCGGCGGAGGCAGAGGTGTGGGCGGCAGGGGAGGCAGCAGCGGTGGCGGCCCGGGGACTCCCCCAGCAGCAGTCAGGATCTTCATTACTGAAAGTCTCTGCATAAAACCCCTGAGGGAGCTGAGCCTGGGAAGCGGCCCTGGCCCCACCCTAGCACCAGAACTAAAGCTACATTGATTAGCAGCTGGGCGGGCGGTGCGGAAAGCCCATTTGAATCTCAGAGCCCAAGCACTAGCTGGGCGGATCTAGGCAGGGGTGGACAGGAATCTCAGAAGTCAAGTAACTGGCTGGGAAAATGCCTAGAAAAGGGAAGAAAAATAAGACTATAGAGTTTTTTCCAACAAATGCAAATGATCCCGACATTCGGATCTGATGACGAGGACATATTCTTGCCATCAGGGAAAGATGTGGAGGGCGGGGCCTCAGCACCCCAGACACCCCAGGGGGATGTCGGGTGGGCTCAGGCCTTGGAAGAGCTCAAAAGGGATTTTGAAAAGCAAATTAGACAGGTGGAGGAAAAACTGGGAAGAGAAATGAGAGAGATGCAAGGAAAGTATGAAAAACAGGTCAATACCTTGGTTAAGGAGACTCAAAAAAATGCTGAAGAAAATAACACCTTGAAGAATAGGCTCACTCAATTGGCAAAAGAGGTTCAAAAAGCCAATGAGGAGAAGAATGCTTTCAAAAGCAGAATTAGCCAAATGGAAAAAGAGGTTCAAAAGCTCACTGAAGAAAATAGTTCTCTCAAAATTAGAATGGAACAGATGGAGGCTAATGACTTTCTGAGAAACCAAGAAATCACCAAACAAAACCAAAAGAACGATAAAATGGAAGAGAATGTGAAATATCTCATGGGAAAAACAACTGACCTGGAAAATAGATCCAGGAGAGACAATTTAAAAATTATGAGACTACCTGAAAGCCATGATCAAAAAAAGAGCCTAGATATCATCTTCCATGAAATTATCAAGGAAAACTGCCCTGACATTCTACAACCAGAGGGCAAAATAAGTATTGAAAGAATCCATCGATCACCACCTGAAAGAGATCCAAAAAGAGAAACTCCTAGGAACATTGTGGCCAAATTCCAGAACTCCCAGCTCAAGGAGAAAATCTTGCAAGCAGCTAGAAAGAAACAATTCCAGTACTGTGGAAATACAATCAGGATAACTCAAGATCTAGCAGCTTCTACATTAAGGGATCGAAGGGCGTGGAATAGGATATTCCAGAAGTCAAAGGAACTAGGACTCAAACCAAGAATCACCTACCCAGCTAAACTGAGTATAATACTTCAAGGGAAAATATGGTCTTTCAATGAAACAGAGGACTTTCAATCATTCTTGATGAAAAGAACAGAGCTGAAAAGAAAATTTGACTTTCAAACACAAGAATGAGAAGAAGCATGAAAAAGTAAACAGCAAAGAGAAGTCTTAAGGGACTTACCAGAAGTGAACTGTTTACATTTCTACATGGAAAGACAATATTTGTACCTCTTAAAACTTTTCAGCATCTGGGTAGTTGGTGGGACCACACACACACATGTACATGCATGCACGCACACACACATACATACATGCACACACACAGAGACAGAGAGCACAGAGTGAATTGAATAGGATGGGACCATATCTTAAAAGAAATTAAGGTAAATGGTGAGAGAGAAACGTAGAGGGAGGAAAGAGGGTGAAATGGAATGGGGTAATTATATGTCATTTAAGAGGCAAGTAGGAGACTTCTTAGTGGAGGGAAAAAGAGGAGAGCTGAGAAAAAACAAAAAACAATTAGTTTACCCTCATCACATTTGACTAAAGGAAGGAATAAAATGCACACTCATTTTGGTATGAAAATCTATCTTACAGTATAGGAAAATGGGGGAGAATTAGATAAGCAAGGGGGGGGGGTGATGGAAGGGAGGGCAAGGGGAGGAGGGAGCAATTTGAAGTCAACACTTGGGGAGGGACAGGATCAAAAGACAGAAGAGAAACAATGAGGGGCAGGGTAGAATGGAGGGTAATTTATTTAGTCTTACACAACACGACTATCAGGGAAGACATTTCCAAAATTACACAGATATGGCCTATATTGAGTTGCCTGCCTTCCCAAAGGGAATGGGTGGGGAGGGAGGGATGGGGAGAATTTGGAACTCATAGTTTTAGGAACAACTGTTTAGTATTGCTGTTGCTACTAGGAAAGAAGACATACAGTTAATGGGGAATAGAAAGTCATCTGGCCCTACAGGAGAAAAGAGAAGATGGAGACAAGAGAAGGGAGGGATGACAGAAGAGAGGGCAGATTGGAAATAGGGAAAATTAGATTGCTTGGGGTACTGGGGTGGGGAAGGGGATAAAAGGGGAGAAAATTTGGAACCCAAAACTTTGTGAAAATGAATGTAAAGAGTTAAATAAATGAATGAATGAATGAATGAATGAATGAATGAATGAATAAAAAAAGAGCCTAGACATCACCTTTTAAGAAATTATGAAGGAAAACTGCCCTGATATTCTAGAAGACGGTAAAATAAATATTGAAAAATCCACCGATCATCTACTGAAAGAGAACAAAAAGAAAAACTCCTGGGAATATTGTAGCCAAATTCCAGAGTTCACAAGTCAAGGAGAAAATATTGCAAGCAGCTAGAAAGAAACAGTTTGAGTATTGTGGAAATACAATCAGGATAACACAGGATCTAACAGCTTCCACATTAAGGGATCAAGGGCTTGCAATATGATATTCCAGAAGTCAAAGGAACTAGGAATAAAACCAAGAATCATCTACCCAGCAAAACTGAGTATAACACTTCAGGGGAAAAAATGGTCATTCAATGAAATAGAGGACTTGCAAGCATTTTTGTTGAAAAGACCAGAGCTGAATAGAAAATCTGACGTTCAAACACAAGAATCAAGAGAAGCATGAAAAGGTAAACAGAAAAGAGAAATCATAAAGGACTTACTAAAGTTGAACTATTTACATTCCTACATGGAAATAGAATATTTGTAACTCTTGAGACTTTTCTCAGTATTTGGGTAGTTGGAGGGAATATATACGTATAGACAGAGGGCACAGGGTGAGTTGAATAGGAAGTGATGATATCTAAAAAAATAAAATTAAGGTATGAGAGAGGAATATATTGGGAGGAAAAAGGGAGAAATGGAATAGGGCAAATTATCTCTCATAAAAAGGCAACAAAAAGCTTTTTAAACGGAGGGGAAGAAAGGAGAGGTTAGAGGGAAAAAGTTAAGTTTACTCTCATCACATTTGTCTCAAGGACTGAATAACATGCACATTCAATTTGGTATGAAAATCTATCTTATATTACCAGAAAGTAAGGGAGAAATGGGGTGTGCGGGAAAATAGAAGAAAGGCCAAATGGGAAGGAGTAATTAGAAGTAAACACTTTTGGGGAGGGATAAGATCAAAAGAGAGAATACAATAAATGGGGGGGGGGGAGCAGGATAGGATGGAGGGAAATATAGTTAATCTTCCACAACATGACTATTGTGAAAGTCTTTTGCATAACTACACATGTACAGCCTACATTGAATGGCTTGTCTTCTCAGTGGGGATGGCTGGGGAGGGAAGAAAAGAGAGAAGTTGGAACTCAGTTTTAGGAATGAATGTTGAGAATTGCTTTTTGTATACAACTGGGAAATAAGAACTACAGGTAACGTAGTATAGAAATCTATCTTGCCCTACAAGAAAAGAGCGAAGACGGGGATAAGGGAAGGGAGGGATATGACAGAAGGGAGGGCAGATTGGGGGAAGGGGTAATCAGAATGCATGGTGTCTTGGGGTGGGAGGAGGGGAGAGAAATTGGGGAGAAAATTTGGAACTCAAAATCTTGTGGAAATAAATGCTGAAAACTAAAAATAAATAAATAGATGAATAAATGGATGAATGAATGCTTGCTGCCAATGTCATAAACGATGTGCTATATAAAGTCCAAATGCAAGAGTATCTCTCTATATAACAGATAGTGCTTTTCATGGATGTTATTTGTTGTTCAGTTGTGTCTGACTCTTCATGACACCATTTGGGATTTTCTTGACAAAGATACTAAAATGGTTTGCTATTTCCTCCTCCAGGTCATTTTACAGATGAGAAAACTGAAGCAGAGTTAAGTTATTTGCCCAAGATCACAAAGCTAGTAAGTACCTGAGGATGAATATGAACTCAGGTCTTCCTGACTCTGAGCACAGCACCCTATGCACTGTGCCATGTGGAGGCCCATTCACAAATTGTGTTAATTATATCAAGTCATGGACCATTATTTAGAGCCTCCAGAATGAGAATCACAGACCCTCATGAGATTAGCTAAACATTCCACACAGGAAAAAACAAGCAGATGAAGAATGCATATTTTCAGTTTATGCCTTATTTTTTAGATAGAAAGCCCATTTTTTTATAGTAATTACACACCATACAAATACATGCCTATGTACATACATACACACACACACACACACATTTATGTAGTTGGTCAGTGAACTAGGCCCAAAAATGAAAAAGAGAAAGCAAATGGGCCAAACCACATCTGGAAAGCGGAATAGCATAAATGATTTCAATGATCCCATGTAGCTCTCTCTTGTCAAATATATCTAATTAACACCAATATACCATCAGTGATATTAAATGCTGTTATCTGTGAAATTTCCGGGAGATCGAATTTTAAGGTGAGTCAAAGATCAATGGGAAGACATAATGTTGGTTTTAAGGAGTAAAGAGTATATCAAGAACAAAGGTATGTACAAAAAGTGATATAAAGACATCTGCTAAGACATGTATTAACTGGGAAAGGAGGTGGTCAGTCTTGTAGCAACACATAAATAAGACGTAATGTAAGTGTTGTACTGGTATGCATGAAATATTAAAAACACAATACAGGCTTCTGTCTACCCTAATTTATGGACTGATTCTTTATCGAGAATTTATGGAAAGACATGGAAAAGAATCACTGAAAAAAAAGACATGAAAAGGTAGGCAGTGGTCAGCACCAGCGGAGAGAGCACCCACAGAGATGAAAACCACATATCAAAGTACCAAATTAGGTAGGGTTGCTAAAATCCTGGAAGACAGTAAATCCAATTTTAAATTATTTTTAAAAACTGGGAAAATGGTCTCACAACACTGGTAAGAAACACAACAGAGAAATATTAGGTAGTATACTTAAGACCAAAAAGAAAATAGAGGATGGGAAAATAATGGCTAAGCATAAGTAGAGCAGAAAAAAATCTTGGGAGAAAAGATATGATCTGAATGAGTTAGCTAAATAAATCAATGACTCATTTATCTGGCATTTCTGGGGAATGTAGTATTTTCACATAAATGTATAATGCATCTTAATCAACAGTTACTAAATTGTAATTTTTTTAATTGCTATTTTCATGGGAATATTACTAAAATATTCTAAACTTCTGTCTTCGTCTTCTGTACATTATTTAAACTTTTCTTCATGTTTCAGTATCTGTTATGTCACTTCCCTGCTCAAAAAGTTTCACTGGCTCCTTCTCACTTCTAAAACACAAGATAATTCATTTCATTTGGTTTTCAAAGGCCCTCACAATCTGCTTCCCACCTTTCTGTCCAATCTTATTGTACATTATTCTCCTTCACATACCCAAACCAGCTGTCGTCCACTACATCCTACATTCCATTTGCCACCTCCATAGCTTTGTACAGGGTTCTCCTCATCTCTGCCTTTCTATAGTTTTATATCTTTGCTCCTCGTTAGGCTATACCTGTCACTACTTACTCCTCTCAGTGTGCCAAATTGTTTTGTTTGCAACTTTGACAGGACTAAGTTATATACAAAAAGTATGAGTACCTAAAGCTCTTCCCTGAAGAGGCGATTCCCCAACCTTTCCCACCCGTTTTTCCTCTTAACTTTCTAATATAATGCTTTTGATTTACTAAGAGCTGGAAAACAATCTATTCTGCTAGAATTATATCAAAGTAAGTAGGACATGGGTGAAGAGCTCTACTATAATTAAAATGCATAAGCTACTTTATGGCACGTATTTTGTTGTTCAGAGACCACTTCTGCTCAAGTCCTCATTCTTAGATGGCTTTTGGAAAGATGATGCTTTAACTTAAGAGAGGCACTACCTGAAGATCCACTAGGAAAAAAAGTGGTATTGTCTAGTTTTGGTTAATATGTTTATAAAATGATGCAAAGAAGACCAGGAGAAAAGTGATAAAAGGGATGGAAAACAAGTACTGTGAGAAAAAGAAATGAAAGGAATTAGGCTTGTTTGACTTTAAGTTATGAAGGTACTCAGTAAGAGTGTTTTTTAGTGCAGAGTACAGATCTAGAAGTCAAAAACCTAATACTAACTCTGCTAATTGTTGTCTCACCTTAGATCAGGTTGTCAAACTCAGTCTGAAAAGTCCAAGTATGGGAACCATATTAAAATGTAATTCAGAAATGTTTAACAAAATAAAATGCAAAAATCTAATACAGATAATGTTAATTTGTAGTTTCTAAGTCAACATATGGCTAACAATTTTCTATTTGAGTTTGACACCACTGGCTTAGACAATTGACTTCAACTCTCATAGCCTCAATTTTCTCACCTATAAAACAAGGGCCATCAGACTAAGGACACTTTCAGATTTAACAGTCTATGATTCTGTGACTGAACTACTGCCTTTAATATACAAAGGATTTATTATATAAGTAAGATTCAAAAAAATCAGAGGGATCTAGAACTGGGAATCACCTAACAAGCTATCTAGTCTCATGCCAGATGCTGACTAGTGTTATCCATGTCTACTATTAAGAGAAAAATGAGATTAAATTGGAAGTAATTCTGATTTCCTGGTGGGGCTATTACCCGCCAATGCCATGCTCCATTCCCCTCCACCAGCCAACCAAGTTAGGAAAGCAGGGTCACGTGGTAGACTTGGGCCAAAGCAAGACTACTAACTAGCACTTCTGCCAGCCCTGAGACCCCGCCAACCCCTTCTCCTCACCCCTAAAAACTGGCCCCTCTACTCTTCCAGCCTCCCAGGCTGCCCCAGATCTCTATACAACACCCCTTGGAGACTGAGTTTCTCTCCCCATCTGATAGCCACAATTACTCATATGGCCTCTCCTGTTTCTCAATCAGGAGAAAACTGTCCCCATTTCCCTCATCATGTTTTTTTATCCTCATCCTCTTCAACCAAACTTCATCCTTGTCTCCATCTAACCTGACACACCCCCTTTCATGGTGCATTCTGGAATTCCTGTTCCATAGCAAATGAACTCCCTTTTACTCTGGACTGCTTTTTTATGCTTTACCTATCAATTAGACCTCACAAAGCCCTCTCTCATATAGCAACAATAGATCCAAGGCTATTTTCCCCAGTAGAGGCTGTATCTTCTCTCATTCCTACCCTACTCCCTAACTTTGGTCCAGGATAGGAAAGATGGGAGAAGACAGGACTTGAAATACTTTTTGTTCCTCTTTACCTCTTCTAGACTCTCCCCCTGCCTCTTTCACTCAGTAACCTTTCCTCTTTCAAGTCAATGTAATTAAAATTTTTCACCCAGTCAAAATTATGGTAGCTGTAAAATAATGACTTCCAGTTCATTCTTCCTCCTTTCTGAAGGAATTCAGCACTACCTTCCTCTACTCTCTAACTCCTTCCCTTATACCAGGGGACTTTTAATACTTATGTAAATACTTCCTCAAAATCTCTGACCTCCCATTTCTTCAATTTCCTTAAATCCCATGAACTATTTCTTTACTTCATCTCAATCACATACAGATGGTCACACACTAGATTGTCATTACTTGCAAGTATTTCACCTCCCAAATTAGAAACTGACATTAAACTATCTGACCAAACCTCCTATCATTCTACCTCTTTTCATGCTCCCCACACCACCATCTATTCTGCAGCATCACTGAAGACCTCCATTCTTCCTGCTCCTCAGTACTTAAAAGCCACTGACCTTGATCTTTCTTTACTTGTCTCACTCTCCAAACTCAACCCAACAGTTGGTTATTTCAACTCTACACTGTGCTCTTCTCTTGAATCTCCAGGCTCCTTTGTCCTGTCATCACTCTTTTAAAACGTCAGCCTGGGATCACTCACAAGATATTAAATAAACCTGGAGGAAATCTTACAATTCTGCTAACTGGTCACACTGTGATCTCTGTTCTCCAACCTCAAAGGGCTCTCACTGAAACAAGCTGGTACTACTTGAATTCCTATCTCATTCCTCACAGAAGTTAATCTAACTTTTCTTCTCCTTCATGTAGCTCCTCAATAACTCAGTCCCTCCTTTAGGTGAGAACCTTGTAGCTTACTTTAGTGGAGGCCACTCAACTTAAGTATCCTCTTTTGCCATTCTCTTTACCTCAAAGGAATCACTTCCTTTCCCCCACCTCTGACAAGGTATAGCCCTTCTCCTTGCTAAGCCAACTCCTTTAAATGCACACTTGATGGGGGGGGTTGGGGGTGGGTGGGGGTGGAGCCAAGATGGTGGAGTAGAAAGACTCACGTATGCTAGCTCCAAACCCACAGCCCATATATTTCCCGCAAGAAGAACTCCCCACAAATTCTGGAGCACTGCAAGGCGTGCAGAAACACAGTGGAAAAGATTTCCGTTCCAGAGAGCCCTGGAGAGCCGTCCCCAGGGGTCCGTCCCGCTCCGGACAGCAGAGTCCACCCCTGAGCTGCCCTGGCCGCATAGCTGCAGAGGAGCAGATCCGAGCAGGCTTCAGGGACGGAATCTCTGGCGGCCGGGAAGGTCCCTCTGCCCACAGACGCTACAGGTCAGTGAGAGAGACGTCTAGGCTGTCCGAGAGGGGAGCGGGGTGTCTCCGTGACTCCGGCCCCCTCGGGAGGGAGCGGCACAGGCAGGAGCTCCATTACTGAAGGTTTCTGCATAAACCACCTGAGGGAACTGAGCCTGGGAGACAGCCCCACCCCCACCCGCTCCATTACTGAAGGTCTCTGCATAAAGCCCCTGAGGGAACTGAGCCTGGGAGGCGGCCTTGCCCCACCCGAGCACCAGAACGTAAGCTCACATTGAATAGCAGCCATGCCAGCTGCGGAAAGCCCATTTGAATCTCAGACCCCAAGCACTAGCTGGGCGGATCTAGGCAGGGGTGGACAGGAATCTCAGAAGTCAAGTAACTGGCTGGGAAAATGCCCAGAAAAGGGAAGAAAAATAGGACTATAGAAAGCTACTTTGATGGGGGAATAGATGTTCCCGCCTTTCAATTCTGATGATGAGGAAATATTCTTACCATCAGGGAAAGACGTGGAGGTTGGGGCCTCTGTATCCCAGACATCCCAGGGGATGTCCGGTGGGCTCAGGCCATGGAAGAGCTCAAAAGGGATTTTGAAAATCAAGTTAGACAGGTGGAGGAAAAACTGGGAAGAGAAATGAGAGAGATGAAAGAAAAGCATGAAAAACGGGTCAATACCTTGCTAAAGGAGACCCAAAAAAATGCTGAAGAAAATAACACCTTGAAAAATAGGCTCACTCAATTGGCAAAAGAGGTTCAAAAAGGCAATAAGGAGAAGAATGCTTTCAAAAGCAAAATTAGCCAAATGGAAAAAGAGGTTCAAAAGCTCACTGAAGATAATAGTTCTCTCAAGATTAGAATGGAACAGATGGAGGCTAATGACTTTCTGAGAAACCAAGAAATCACCAAACAAAACCAAAAGAATGAAAAAATGGAAGAGAATGTGAAATATCTCATGGGAAAACAACTGACCTGGAAAATAGATTCAGGAGAGACAATTTAAAAATTATGGGACTACCTGAAAGTCATGATCAAAAAAAGAGCCTAGACATCATCTTCCATGAAATTATCAAGGAAAACTCCCCTGATATTCTACAACCAGAGGGCAAAATAAGTATTGAAAGACTCCATCGATCACCACCTGAAAGAGATCCAAAAAGAGAAACTCCTAGGAACATTGTGGCCAAATTCCAGAACTCCCAGCTCAAGGAGAAAATCTTGCAAGCAGCTAGAAAGAAACAATTCCAGTATTGTGGAAATACAATCAGGATAACTCAAGATCTAGCAGCTTCTACATTAAGGGATCGAAGGGTGTGGAATAGGATATTCCAGAAGTCAAAGGAACTAGGACTCAAACCAAGAATCACCTACCCAGCAAAACTGAGTATAATACTTCAGGGGAAAATATGGTCTTTCAATGAAATAGAGGACTTTCAAGCATTCTTGATGAAAAGACCAGAGCTGAAAAGAAAATTTGACTTTCAAACACAAGAATGAGAAGAAGCATGAAAAAGTAAACAGCAAAGAGAAGTCATCAGGGACTTACCAAAAGTGAACTGTTTACATTCCTACATGGAAAGACAATATTTGTAACTCTTAAAACTTTTCAGTATCTAGGTCGTTGGTGGGATCACACATACACACACACGTACATGCGTGCACGCACACACACATATACACAAGCATGCACACACAGAGACAGAGAGCACAGAGTGAATTGAATAGGATGGGACCATGTCTTGAAAGAAATTAAGGTAAATGGTGAGAGAGAAATGTAGTGGGAGGAGAGAGGGTGAAATGGAATGGGGTAAATTATCTCTCATTCAAGAGGCAAGCAGGAGACTTTTTAGTGGAGGGAAAAAGAGAGCTGAGGAAAAAAACGTGAGGTTTACCCTCATCACATTCGACTAAAGGAAGGAATAAAATGCACACTCATTTTGGATGAAAACCTATCTTACAATACAGGAAAGTGGGGGAGAAGGAGATAAGCAAGGGGTGGGGGATGATGGAAGGGAGGGCAATGGGAGGAGGGAGCAATTTGAAGTCAACACTCTTGGGGAGGGACAGGATCAAAAGACAGAATAGAAACAATGTGGGGCAGGACAGGATGGAGGGAAATACAGTTAGTCTTACAAAACATGACTATTATCGAAGTCATTTGCAAAACTACACAGATAGGGCCTATATTGAATTGCCTGCCTTCCCAAAGGGAATGGGTGGGGAGGGAGGGATGGGGAGAATTTGGAACTCAAAGTTTTAGGAACAACTGTTTAGTATTGTTGTTGCCACTAGGAAATAAGAAATACAGTTAATGGGGAATAGAAAGTCATCTGGCCCTACAGGACAAAAGAGAAGATGGGGACAAAAGAATGGAGGGATGATAGAAGAGAGGGCAGATTGGTGATAGGGAAAATTATCTTGCTCGGTGTACTGGGGTGAGGGGAGGGGATAAAAGGGGAGAAAATTTGGAACCCAAAATTTTGTGAAAATGAATGTAAAAAGTTAAATAAATAAATTTTTATTAAAAAAAAAAATGCACATTTGATCACATCTCTTGTCTTCTCCAGAAAACTGCATCCTCAATCACACCTTTCATTTCTTGATTCTTCAACCTCTTCATATCAACTGGTTCATTTCCCACTGTCTTCAAACATTTCCAAATCTCCCCCTTCCTAAAAAACATCTTCACTACACCCTATCCTCACTTCCTCAAACTATTGTCCCATATCTCTCTTCCTTTTCTCAGTCAAAATTCTTGAAAAAGTTGTCTATATTTGCTGCCTCTACTTCTCTCCCCTCACTCACTCTTTTCAACTTGGCTTTTAAGTTAATCATGCAACTAAAAGAGCTGTCTCTGAAACTATCAATGATCTGCTGTTTTTCAGTCATGTTCAACTCTCCATGACCTCATTTGAAGTTTTCTTGGCAGAGATACTAAAGTGGCTTGCCATTTCCTTCTTCAGTTCACTTTACAGAAGAGGAAACTGAGGCAAACAGGGTTAAGTCACAAACAGGATTAAGTCACTTGCCCAGGGTCACATAGTTAAGGGTCTGAAGTCAGATTTGAACTCACAAAGATGAAATCTGACTCCAGATTCAGCATTCTATCCACTATACCACCTAGCTGCCCCAAAGATTTCTTAACTGTTTTCTCAGTCCTAATCCTTCATGACTTATGTACATGATACTACTGATCATCCTCTCCCTCCTGGATACTTTTTCCACTCTAAATTTTCATGAAATTACTCTCTTCTACTGATTTCCTCTTACATTCGTATCTTGTGCTCGTTCATTATCCAAATATCATGCCCCCTAACTGTAAATGTCCCCCTAGGTTCTCCCAAGGCCCTTCTCTTCTCCCTCTCTCTATACCTGGGGTTAACTTTTTGGCAGTTTGCTGACCATAATGGATCCCTTTTTAAGATGATGTTTATAAATGAACAAAATATGCACATAAAATTACAAAGAAAGTCACTTATGTTGAAACAGAGTTATCAAAATATTAAAAGAATCCCTAAAATCTATCCACAGACTCTTTGGGAATCCAGAGCCCCAGGTTAAGAACTCCGTCCTATACTCTCCTTGTAACCTCATCAGTTTCCACAGATGTTATCTCTATACTGATGATTCCTAGATCTATGTGGCTTAGACATTCATTTGAGCAAAAAAGTATCTAGACCAGATGATCTTTCAGATCTCTTCTGGTTTAGTTTTATCATTCAATATAATCTTCCATTTTCTTTCATTTTTCCTTTCCCCATTCCCAAGAAATTCTCTAAAGCATACTGCATTTCTTTCAGATATATTTCAAATACTATGTCAACTAGTACATCATGAAGAAAGCTATATATTGGGCCCATAGCATAATAAACTATCAGCAAATTAGTAGTTTTGCTCAGACACAGACATTCCTTTAATGTTTCAGGAAATGTCAAATTAAGAATGTCATAAACATTTACTTACATTTGATAAGCTTCACCACTTCCAAATGGTTTGAATGAGTCACTAGAGTACCATTTACCTATAAAAAAAGTGGGTATATCTGATTCATTATAATGGTGTAAAGGATATAAATATCTACAAATTTGCATGCACAATATAAAATATTCATAATACAATGGAGATATGAAGAGATTTGTATATATTTGACCCCATTTTCCTTCATCATCATTAATATTAGCAACTAATGTGCACTCAACACTATTATGAATCTAAGTGTAAGATATGGTCTCTTGCTGTGAAGCACATTAAATTCTATTCAAATGAGAAGACATTACACAATCAAGTTTCAAATCCTTCAGAGTGAAGAGTACTTGCAAATTAGACATTTTTGTTTTTTCATGTGAACAAAGTCGACAGCCAAGGTGTATAATAAGCAAATAAAAAGATAAAGTAAATAATATTTTCAGAAAAATAATACATTTCTCCCCCAAAAGTCTAACCTATGAACATTTCAACAAATTCATTTTCAAGCTGAATTTATATGTTACTCGAAGACTATAAAACTTAAGTGCTTTCTCATAGCTTGTTAAATAGAATATTTTTCAACAAATCCCTACAAGGTCATATGAACACAAAACATTTAATTTTTTTTTTTTAACTAGCTCCCTAGCACAACGTCTTATTCATAGTAAAAACTTAACAAATGTTCACAGAACTGAACTCAAATACAAGAAATCAATCTTTTTTATTAATAATGTATGCATGATATGCAACTAGGTTACTATTTTAAAAAGTATTAGTTAAGAAGAATATCATTATCATTCAGCAAAATGGTAACCCAAAAAAAAGTCATCTTTTACCTTGATGATTCGATCACCTGTTTGTACTCCAGCCCGCATGGCTGCTCCATCTAAAGAAGGATTTGGTTATTGAATTCATTTCTTTAATTTCAATGAATATTAATATGGTCTTAATTATTCTTGAGTCTGTGCTTTATTCAAGATGTCTTTGTAAAAAAAGAATTCACTAGTGTCACAAAAGAATAAAATATCAGGAATCCAGTTTTTATACCGTAAGTAAAGCAGCACAGTGTATTATGGTCATTGTACCATAATATTCACACACACATGCACGCACACCCAGTGGATAGAAAGTAGATCTTGGTGCCAAGAAGACTTAAGTTTAAGTCCACTCTCTCACACATATTGGCTCCTAACTATTAACACCAACAAGTTACTTAACCTCTCATTCTCCCAAACAACCAAAAGTTGCAGAATGGGTGCTAATCTGTCCTGGTGTATAGAGTTTTCTCATTAAAAGCTGCCTATAATAATTACATCACAGGTCTAATATGAGATATGAGATATTCATATAGATATACATATATAGATACAAACAAAAGTAAGAATTTATGTGTATACATACATATATACTTCTTTAAACAGTAAAACAAAAATTTCTTAGTTCTTGTAAAAACACTAAACAAACATTGAGATGATTAGCCTGTGATGGATACACGCTAGTCTCTATGTCAAAAAAGAAAAAAAAAATGAAATGTGAGGCATGAATCCACCTTTTCTAATCTTACCCCTTTACTTCCTAAGAAACAAAACACTATTACCAACATGTTCATAAAGAACTGCTTGCCTTCTTTAACAGACTGTACGAAGACTGGATTGTCTCCACTGACCGTCAGCCCAAATCCATTGTCATCCTTCTGAATAATCACACAGCGCTGAACAAGACCTACACAAAATATGGGATGAGGAAAGGAAGACATAAGAAAAAAGAAAAATACAGAAATGGTTATTAAATATCAGTAACAAACCAAATCTTAGAAGAATTACAGAGTAACAAATGAAATCTATGTAGATAGGGGGAAAAAATAAGAGATCTGGGAACCAAAACAAACAAGGGAAAATCAGTAAGATCACACCCAGACTATAGTCATTTCTCAATACAGTGTTAGAGAAGAACTGATTATAAGAATTGGGAAACCTGACTGAGATAGGTATTAAGAATGCCAGTCTTATAAGCAAAATATACCAACAGCTTTTAGCCTACGTTCTTATAACTTTTAACTGATTTTTAATGACAATATCAAGTATTTTAGGATAGATGGATTATTAAACGATCATAGATCTAGAGCTTAAAAGGATCACTGAGAAAACTGAATCTAACTTCCTCATTTTCTGATGAGGAAACAAAACCCCAGGGAGAGGAAGTCATTTTTAGAGGGAAATTCAATTTTGAAATAAAGTACTTGTGTGAATATGTGTACATATATGTATGCATATGCGCACACTTACACTCATATAAATGAGATGGGGGGAGGGTAATAGTATGGAGAAGTAAGCCTGTGTGAAAGACCCAACATCCATAGTACACTCAAGAAGGTAAATAGGGATAATAGAAGAAAAAGAAAGAGAAGAAAAGCCAAGACTGAACCACATTCACCCTCATTCACTCAAGACATATCTGAATTTTGGGAGACTGTTTAGGTCCGTTAAGCTACAAAGGAAAGCTGACAATGAGTGATATATAAAGACAACCCCTGGCTACAGACAGAAAATTGGACAAAGCCCACACCTAGATAACACACAGGAACTAGAGTCATGAGTCTGCCAAAGATGAGTAAAGCAATCACATTTACTTATCATCATGTACCCTCTTTGACCCTTTATCTGTATAAGAACCTCACCAAAATGGAGTACATGACAGGGAGGAGTGGGAGGGAGCTGTAATTATCTTTTTCCACATTAAAACTTTCTAAATCTCAAAAGGGAAATATTTCAACTCCATTTAACCTAAAACCAAAGCAAAGATAACAAACACTGACTCTAAGTTCGCAGTGCACTAGAAAGGCATTGGATTACAAATTAGGAAACTTGAGTTTTTACCACTATTTCACTATGTGATATTGATAAAGTCATTGTCATATTATCTAGCGCCCCCCCCTTTAGATCTCAATGTCCATGTCTATAATATGAGGGAATTAGGGTAAAATTATCCCTAAGGTCCCTTTCAGCTCTAATGATTAGTATATACAAAAATAAAAGACAGGATAATTGCCAGTAAATCAAATTAGAGAACAAAAAATACAAAATAAATTCATGTACAATAAAGTATTAAATAGGATGAAAAACAAGAGAAAAAATTAAAGAAAAAATGGAAACTGAGAAAAGTTTCCGATCTGGAACTGGAAGTCTAGGTTTGAACTCTGGCTCTGATAACTAGCTATATGGCCTCAGGCAAGTAACATTATTAATCCTGCTTCCCTTATCTATAACATGGGAATACTATCCAAAAGAGTTAAATGAAATGTATTTTGCAAACCTCAAATCACAAAGATTTTGATGAAAATGATTTTTTATATAAAGATTAAGATGAATATACATTTTTACTCAATGTTCCTAACAACAGTTTTAGGGCTCTAGTGTGTCTAAGCTTAGACATCAAGACTATTTTTGATTGCTCTAACCCTCTCCTTTCCCTAATTCAACTCCATCTTCCTTTTATTATTTCATAAGTAGTCCCAACCTCTAATCATTGAGCTACATTTTACCATTCAAGAATTGCTAAGCCTAGTAGAGAAGATATATTTTGAGCATTTAAAACATTTTTATCCTAAGTGAGAGCAATTTCTGAAGCTATGGGATTCAAATTTAATAAGGATCTTATCAATTAACAAGTATGAAGTACCTGCTACACATCAGGAAATGGGTTAGGTGCTCAGGATACAAAGACAGAAGTTAAAATAGTTCTTGCCCTTAAGCAACTTAAATTATATCAAGCAGGATAACAAGTATATAAAGTCCTATATGCCAAATATATCTGTTAGATTTATACCTTTTTTCTGATTAAATTATTGTTTTATCTTACACTACCAAAAAACACATTCATACAACTGAAAATAAATCTCATTGACTCAGAAATCTTGTGCTTTTTAACATTCAAAATGTGTAAAATTTCTCTTCTTCCATCAAAAGCAACTTTCTATTTTCATGCTGGGCTACATAAACTACAAGCTATTACTGTTCTTTACTTCTTCACTATATAACAGATAATAACTATTTTTTTCTGTAAACCCTATCTCTCTCATATCTCAATTCCTGTGCCCTAATGTGTATAAGTTTTCTTTGAAATCTTTCTAAAAATTCAGGATCTTAGAACTGGAAGGAATTGATAAGATCATCTAATTTAGCTTACCTATTCCAGAGACATAGAAACTGAGACACAGCAGGATTAATTTATGGGTCCTAGGCTACCCAGCTAATAAGTGGTAGAATGTGAATCAGAATTAAGGTCATTTGTTTCCTAATCCAGTGCATCAATTCAAGTCAAATCAGTCAAATATCATTTTCCTTTGATTTCAGCAAGTTTTTACTGACCTACGTACCTAACTAAGAGGCAGTATGGTAGCGATAAAGGATTTGTCTCTTACTCAAAAAGACCTTCAAATATAAAGGAAAGGACAGTCAAGAAATACAAGATTATCTTACAAACCACTTAAAACCATAAAGTGGAATGGAATAATACAAGGTATTCCAAAACTCTTAGTTCAGCTTTAAGTTAATTGCTCTAAGATTTTTGGAACACCATGTACTAGTTGAAAAAGCAAAGGAGTTAAAATTGCAACCCAAAATGACATAGCTTACAAGTCTGAGTCTACTCATCAATGTAAAAATACAGGCATTTAACAAAATAGAGGTGTCAGGGGTATTTCTGAAAATCATACACTCACCTGTACACACATAAACACACACACGCACACACGCACACACACACACACACTCCCAACACAGAGGAAAAAGGTAAATAAGTAGTTACTAAGACCAAAGTAAATAAATCAATTACCTCATGTCTAAAAGTGATATAAAGAAGA
Organism: Bettongia penicillata ogilbyi; assembly: GCA_023548195.1. Lineage (NCBI taxonomy): Eukaryota > Metazoa > Chordata > Mammalia > Diprotodontia > Potoroidae > Bettongia > Bettongia penicillata. The sequence continues at coordinate 2,388,563 of JAJHZJ010000311.1, forward strand.
AACAGACAAAAAGAGTTTATATCCCTCAGACATTTAACATCAAGAGATACATAATGCAGCATAGCATGACTTATGTTTGCCAAAAGTGTCTGTCACTGTCATAGGATGTCCAAGGCAGCTGGTAGTCAAGATTCCATGACAACTTACAAGAAGGTCTTCAGTGATATACCACAGGAATTTGTCATATGTCCAATAATGTTTCAGCTTTTTTTGTAAAAGACTTGAATAAAGACAGATAGGATGTTTTTGAAATCTGCAAAGGACACAAAGTTAAGAGGGATAGCTAACATATTGGATAACAGAATCAGGATTCAAAAAGATCATAAGAGGTTAGAAGACTGAGTTAAGTCTAATAAGCTGGAATGAAAAGGTTAAAATAAGTTCCTACAACTGGTTCAAAAAATTCAACAAGTTTAACATGAGGAAGACTTACTATTGCTCTGAAAAAGTTGAAGGGTCCAAAAACATTATAATTCAACAGTATAATGTTAGGATAGACAAAAGGGTCCAGGGAGCTGAGAACCATAATATATATATCACTGATCAGTATACTTCTGTGGCATTCATTTGGCTATGGACATCACATAATATGAAATTAGAAAGTATCTAGAGAAGGGTGATTCAAACGTTGAAGGGTTTTGAATCATGCTCTAGAAAGTTATTAAAAGAAGGATCCTAGATTTGGGAAATTTGAGGAAGATAATATGAGAAATGTGTAATAGCTGCCTTCAAGATCTAAAGGGGTTATCAGCTGGAAAAGGGATTTGACATTTTCTGCTTGATGCCGGAGGGTGAAACTAAAAAGAATGGGTTAGAAGTCTCAAAAAGGCAAATTTAGGCTCAGAATAAAGAAAAAAAAACCTTCCTAATAATTAGAACTGTCCAAAAATGGAATGGACTGCCTCAAGAAACAGTAGATTTTCCTTCACTAAACGTCTCTACGTAAATTAAATGACCACTCATCAGGTATGTTGAGAAGATTCTTGTTCAGATATGGGTTGGACTAGATGGCCTCTTTAAGTTCCTGTCAAGCCTGTGGTTCTATGAGTTGAAGTGGAATAGGAATTCCTTATAGACAGTGAAGTCCTCCAGACATTCCCATTTGTGAATGACATAGTAGCAACTACAGAATACTGTAGTTTCCTAAATGAGACCCATAAACTCAAAAGGATTCAATTTAACTACCTATACTGGAAAAATCAACTGGATACAGAATTCCCTACTGACCAGACTATGGCATGCAGCTAGAAGGAAAGCCCACAGAACTGGTCCATCAGTAGAGTCTAACTAGGAAAAACCCTGCACACAGACAATAAGCTGAGATGAAAATAACAAACTGAATTTCAACTGGGAAATTGTTAGAGCTTTAAATTTCCCATAGTTTCTTCTTGAGAAAAAGGCTCACTTAAGGAAAAAATACTGATGTCTCTTATTTTTACAAGACTTTCATTTTTTTGACCTCTATTCCCAGGCCGTCTATAACTCCTGCAATAGATAATACTCTTCTCTCTTCCTTATCTTCAACCCTTGGTGAAAAAATTCAACTCTACATTATCCTCTAACAAATGAGTCCTTTGCCACTTGTCCTATTACATATAATGCCCTAACAAACCCCAACCTTGGATGGGTTGCAGTTCACTCCTTCTCAGTGATTTCATCCCATCTTGTCCAGAAGAACCTCTCTACCTTCCCCTCTCTTACTCTTAACACTAATCTTCAATCTCTTTGTATTTACTGACTGCTTCCCTTCTATTTACAATCAAGCTCAAATTTCTCTTCTATCAGCCTATATTTCTCTTCTCCTGCTCAGCTAAACTCTTTGAAAAACTCTTTGAAATCCATACTTGGTGCCTCCACTTCCTTTCATCTCATTCCATTAACTCTACAATCCAACTTCTGATTGTACTGTTCAGTTGAAACTGATTCCTCCAAATAGAATGGGCTTTTCTCAGTTCTCACTGTTTGTCATTTCTCTGAAGCTTGACACAGCTGATCACCTTGCACTCCTGAATACTCTCATTCCTCAAGGTTTTTGTGATATTGTTCTCCTGTTTCTCTTCCTAGTCTGACTAATCATGTCTCAGTTGTTGAACCTTCATCCAGGTCATACCTATCAAACTATGGGTATCTCATAAGGCTCTGTCTCAGGTCCTCTCTTCTCCTTTTATACTACTGCACTTGGTGATCTCATCAGTTCCATGGATTCAATTATTATCTTCTATGCAGATGGTTCTTAAATCTACTTATCACCCTTATCCAACCTCTTTTCTAACCTCTGGTCTCAAATCATCTGCCTATTAGACATCTAGAACTGGATGTCTTGTAGACATTTTAAACTCAACACTTCAAAAACTGAGCTCATTTTCTTTTCCTCCAAAACATCTCCTTTTCCTAAATTTCCTATTATTACTATTAAGGATACCAGGTACATCCTCCTGGTTACCAGGTGACTACACAATGAGGCAACCTTTGTGTCCATCTTCAACTTCTCAATGAAGTCTGCTATACTTAATCCTTCCAGGGTCACCATATTTCACTGGGAAAATCCTAAACACTGATTTTATTTCATTATCAACAATGATATAAAATAATCCCGGGGCAAAAATTATAAAATTTTCTTGAAAAACTGCTGGATCAAATGCTTATCAAGACTAGATTTATCTCAATTTCCCAGTGACTCCCTAGCTCTTGATAACAACTAAAAAAACCAAAATAAAAGAAAAAGAAAAAAAACCATCCTTTTTCTTTAAAATGATTAAAATGTCTTTTTTTTTTTAATGAGATGTTTCTCCCTTACTAGTGAACTAGCAATCTGGGGTATATTATTGAGATCTTGGGAGAGAGGTGTGAGGAAAGGAAGATTCTCCCCTCTGTAAGAGACTAGAAAGGTATTCAATTTCGCTACACTGTACTAGTAAAGAGGCAAAGTGTAGAGTGCTGGGTAGTAAAATAGAGTGAAAATGGAAAATGTTTACGCAGAAGGTAAAAGAACACATGCTAAACCTCCCATAAAGCACGTATTTTGGTGAAAGCGTGTCTTAGTCTTTCCTCGGCTCTGATTTCATTACATGATCAAACTTCTCTAAGCTTCATGTCTAAAGAATTAAGCTTGAGGGAAGGGTGTGGGGAAAGACCATGTGCTACTCCATAAAAACAGCTCATTTTAAAACTCTGCTGCCAGATATACATGTTTTACGAGTAAGACCTCAGATAATCCTTTGATTAAGAAACCTCTTGGTTAACTATGTTATAATGCTGCCAATTTTAGGGGTCTAAAATCCCAAATATGCTGATTATATTTTTGTTCCTGACTGAATATAATCAGAAATAACTCAGAGAAAAATGAGAAAAAAGACTGGACAAGTTCAATTTAAGTTAAATTAAGGTTCCATTTTTTACTTCTATAATGTTTTCTTACCAAACATTTCACCCAATCCCAACAGTTATTCCTTCAAATCAATGAAAATAAACACGAGTATCACCTATGTAACAAGGCAGTACGGATAATAAAAAGATGATTAAAACTGCTCCTGGCTTCAACAATCTTTAGATCTTAATGGAGTGGAAGACATGCAATAATAGCTCTTATTTACAGTTAATGGTCAATTTCCCATCATCATTCTATGCAAGTATTATTATCATCATTTTATAAATGAGGAAACCAAGGTTAAGTGTGAGCAACAGAACCTATCATGTTATTTGTGCACAACCAAAATACGAAGTGATCTGTACTAAGTACAAACAAAATGTTTTATAAGAGTTCAGAGGCAGATGGTTTCATTTCTGAAGGAGTGTCAGGGAAAACTTTATGGAGAAGACAGTGTTTCACCTGAACACAAAGTATAGGCAGGATTTAGAAGGAAAAGACAGAAAGAAAAGGCATTCTAGACAGATATGAAAAAGCAGGCTATATCTGGGGTACAAGGCTAGAAAGTTAGGCTGGGGCCAAATTATGGAGAACCTTCAATAAAAGATTATTTGGAAGTTGTGGTAGTCATGATAAAACACTCAGTGTTTTAAAGAAAGAAGTTGTATGATTAGGAATGTGATATAAGAAAATAACCTAGAAGCAGTTTAGACTGAAGAAGAATCAACCAGCAGGGATACCAGGTCAAGAGATGATGAAAGCCTAAAACTGGAAAGGGCAGTTCAAATCAAGTAATCTAGCATTTACTAAGTAACTACTGTGTCCCTGGTACTGTGCTAGACATAGAATACAAAGACAAAAGCAAAACCGTTTCTATCCTCAGGCAGTTTACATTCTACTGGGGGGGTTAAATAAACTAATAGATAACATAAACAGGAAATGCAAGAATCAAGCAAACAAAAAGCATTTATTAAATGCCTACTTTGTGCCTACAGTGATGTTGGGTACAGAAATAGGAAGTCAAAAATAAGGTTACCACTGTTCTTAGGATGCTGAAATCCTACTATACATATGTGTGTGTGTGTGTATGTATATATATATAAGTTCAAATAAGTAAACACAATATCTATACAGAATACATGTAAGGTTATGGGAAGGGGCACTAATAAATAGAGGATGGAGCAAAGGCCCTTTGAAGAAGACAGTATTTGAGCAGAGCCTAAAGGGAGCTAATATTCCGAGAGGAGAGAGAACATTCTAGGAGTAATAGCACAGGCTATAAAGAGGCACAGACAAGGATATAATGTGATGACTTGAGAACAGCAAATAAAGTAGTCTGACTAGGGTTTAGATTCTAAGTTCAAGTTTTACAGAACAAATCCTTTTCCTAAAGGGATTTGTCCTGTGAAACTGGAATTCAGTCAAAGGAACACACATGAGGACCTAGAGGGCCACATGTGGCCACAGGTTTCCCACCCCTGGTTTAGAGTAAGTGAAGAGGAGTAATGTATTCTAAAGGCTTAAAATTCCTATTTTCTCTAATTGATCATCCAAGTCATGTTCTCAAGGCTCTGAACCATCTTGGCTGTTTTCTTGATTTCCCTCCTTTCTGAAACAGACCCATAACAGAATACTACAAATATAACCTGATCAAAGCAAAGGGAAGTGAGTATGTTATTTCCCTAGCTGAAAATAATAGACTAGAGCATGAGAAAGACAGAAATGCTAGAGATGTGGCTTTGGGAATGTGATGGAAGAAACTTTGGGGAACCTGGCATTATGTTAAATCATTGTTTTCAGAGTGATGAGGAAATACTATAATGGTATATAATAGATATGTTCATTTCCAATGGAATAAAATATCCCCTCTCTGGACAGAGGACGGAGAGCATCTAGTGTGCCAAATGATTACATAGGAATGTGGGAGGATCACCACCATTTTGCCACTAATAAGGCTTCCTGAACAAATTTGAGACAGCGAAACAGACAGAATGAGCTTGGCGCTGGATGCCCAGGTAGATTAATTCTAAACTGGAAGGGGGTTTTCTGAGGGACACAGGATGCCACTGTGGTCTCAGGGCTAAAAGGCACTCCAATGTCATGGCACAGGCTCCCAACCAGAGAGGAATATGTGGATCAAGCGAAGTCTAGGGGAGCTTCAATTAAGTATTAACTAACAAATTTAGGCATCATACCATCATACAAGGTAGAAAGTCTTTCATACGAACCTCTAATTTGTTTATATGGAGATACTCTGAATTGATACTCTCTTTTCTTACACAATGTATCTTTGACTAAATCCTAGATAACTGATCTAGTAAGGAAAAGAGACGGTAGGTACTAAAATCAGATACCCAGTGTACAGAAGAAAGGGGAAAGGAACTAGGGATCAAATGCAACCAAACTGGACACCCAGAAAGCCCTGTAGATCTAAAGGCAAGAAGGTCTGAGACCAGGAGTGATGTTTAGAAATTACTGAGAGAGGAAGCCTTGGGGGTCAAGGGCAAAACAAGTGGACTGGTTATCAAGAAGGAACTATTCCTCAAGAAACTGGTGTAGTTCAGCAAAACCTGAATCCCAGTCAGATCCTTTCCAGAGAGCAATTCAACAATTCTACATGTATTAAATATCTACTTGGTCCCACAAACTGTGCTTGGCTCTAAAACATTCTACATAGAGAGAATGATTAAGTCTTAGAAGTAAGGGAGAGAATGTAAAGACAGTAGAAATATATAGTTGGAATTACAGATAAGAAAACATTTGTTTTTTTTCTTCTAAATATGTCTCCAAAGGCAAAGGGAAGTGAGAAGAAAGAGAACAAAAATTTGCCACTTACATTAAACAGTACCTGGGAAATGCATTTTTATGATCAAAAGAAATTAGCTAAGTGAAAGAACCCCAAACCACTGTCTTTCTCACAAATTGGCTTTAGAAGTGGCAAACTCAGTTTGAAAATAAAAAGAACTTGTAAATTAATAGTTGGAAAGTATAATGAATATCTGGTTTTCAAAACTCACTCTCAGAGAAGAAAGGTAAGCATAACCGCAAAAGGAAAATCTAAAAAACTGACATTTCAAGATACCTATATAAAGCTAAATTTCATGAATAGATACTACTCATTCAAATTCTAGTCTAAGTTTACTTAATTTCAATATGTGGCTCCAGCCTGCCTTTCCAGGCTTCTTATATATTAATCTCTTTCATACAACTTTTGGTCCAGTCAAACTGATCTCCTAACTGTTCCTCCCATCTCCCACCTGTGTTCCTTTACGCAGGTTATCCCCCATTCCAAAAATTCCCCTTTTCATTTCCACCCTTTAGAATCTCTAGATTCCTTTAAAAGTTTCACTCAGGTATCACATCTCTTAATAAGGCCTTTCCTGATATCCCTAAAATTATCTTGTAATGACTGTGCAAAATTTTGTCATCATTATACTTACATGTTGGTCTTCCCCTAGAAAGTAAATTCCTTGGGAACAAGAGCTAAATCACTTTGCCGGTGTCTTCAATGCCCAGCATAGAACTAGTAGTACAGGAGTAGAGGGGCACTTGTTGAATGAATGACTTTCTAAGAGATTCCTTTTAATGCAATTGTCTGGCAAACTATGTTCAAATGACCAGGAAACAGTCTTCTTATTTAAGTAATAAACTTTGGTAGTTTTGAAACATCTGTATTATCCAAGGTAAACTAATTCTGTAGCATCTAGACCTAGGACATGGTCCAGGAACTCTATCTCTCCCTCCAGTCCCTCTGCTAAGTGCTTTTGATAATCTGGGCTCACTCATTATGCTTTATTTCAAGAACACAAACACGCAGAAAAAGCCACACCTTAGTTCCCCATGACCACTTAAGATGTTTTTATTACTACACAGCCAATGGCATGTCTGAACCAGCGTTTAAAATCCTCCTTACTGGTAAGAAAAATATTAACAAAATATTTCTTGTCATAGATATTAAATTGTTAAGCTTTGTCCAAAGCAAATAGCAAGTATCTCTTCACATGGCACGGACCTAAAGAAATGAAAAAAGCCACTGGAAGGAAATGATTAAGATTATAAAGAAAGTCTGCAAAAAAATTAAATTCTAAATTATTTGTGGAAGCAAAACGTTGGAGCGAAAAACTAGTTTAAGTTAGTAAGTTGAACTCATGCCTATAAAAAACCAGGACACTAACTAATAGAAGGAAAAAGAATATGGGAATACCGGGCATAGCACACATTTTCTACTGAACAACATATAAAAAGCCAGTTTTTGAAAGGGAATACACATAAGGCTCTTTTAAGTAAGTAAAAGGAGAGAAAGGGCTCTGGCATAAATAATTTACTACTATGGATTCCGTCATAATTTTAACTAAATTCTGAGGTCTTACAAGTATGAAGCAAGCTTAATACTACGTGTGACAGCAGATAAAAATTGTAAAATGCCTATACATGTACATGTGTGGCTGATATTATAAATATATACAAAATTTCCTTGATTTTCCCACTTGTATATAACAGTTCAGAAAACGGATAGAATCAGAGAAGCTGCCATGTGGCAGATTTTAATTTTCAATTAGAATAGGTCAGACTTCCCTTTTTACTATCCATCACTCTCCTAACCTTAGAAAAAGTGTGAAATCTTCCTGAAAGGGGATAATTTACCAGCCCAGTTTCCAAACTATTTAAATAAATTTGATCTGAATTTGTCTTTCAATTGTCTATAATTCGTGAAACACATAACCATCAGATATTTGGAGATAGGAAGATACTTCTCTCAGCTTCCAAATTTGCATATTACAAAACTTGGACTACCTTTGTACACAGAATAAAAGGTAATTGGGGAAATGAACCACCCACCAAGGTAAGAGACTCATCTGGACTAAACTAGTTTCTTCTAAAGATAAGTATCTTTAAAAAGTACTGTTTTGAAATTTTTAAATGAGGAGAAATTTTTAGAGAATTTTATGAAGTGTAACAACAAATTATTTAGCCAAGAAAAGGAAAAAGACTGCTAAGGGAGCCTCTGTCATTGCACAGAAACAGCTTTTCAAGATCATGAAAGGAAAAAACCAGCTGATGCAATATGAAATCTGAACCACGTAGGAAGTACTATTCCAAACTAAAGCAGCTTATCATAGTGATGGGACATAGTGTAAAATGGAAACAAAACCTGTCTATATCATGTGAGAAGTAACAAAGTGGATATATTGCACTTTCTTTCAGAAACAAGAAAATAAGAGAATGTGGAGAACATAGCCTATTCCTGCACCTAGGCTGTTAGTCGCTAGTAACTACAAGCTGCCAAATCACTGCCACAGGAAAGCCCCAGACTCCCTCTCCCTTGCCATGCAGGGCAGACAAAAGAAAGAGGCTGCAGGTGCACAAAAACAAAATGGCACAAAACAGGCTGAAAAGTACAAGGCTGAAGGTGCTGCATTAGCTTACCATATGTCTCCGATCTACTCTCCTCTGAACTAGACTTTGTCTTCTTGAAGGAGCTGTCTGCACAAAAGCGGGAGAAAAGGAGAAAGATATAGAAAATATGGAGACTGACGTAAGGAGAAAAAACTTTATGAAAAAAGAATGAATCATGATCAGGTTAAATCGTGCAAAACACAAACAAGGTGTGAACACCACTAGTGACAGCATTCGAACAAGCCATGAACAACAACACATTCTAAAGATTTACCATAGAAAAGACAATTAAAAACACATTTATTCATACAATGACACATGGATAGAGAAATTCTTTAGAATAGAGCTCTAATGACTATAAAGGCACAGATACTAAACAGGATAATATCCTTAATGTGAACCGCTGAACATAACTTCCCTAAATCTGTCTTTGGAAAGAATTCAACAGATCAGCAATACACCAACAAATCAATTTAACAAAATCATCAGTACTCTTTTTTTTTTTTTGGAGTGAGGTAGAAACTTGTGGTCCCTAAACAGTAACTACTGTTACTAAAGGAAAAGTCACTGGGTCCCATGATCTCAAAATTATATGAGAAAAACAGGGCATGTTCTCTCTCAAACTGAGATTCAGCTTAGTAACACATTTATATACTCCTTCTATCCAAATCTCCTAAATTGACCACAACAAATATTTCTGTTTTTCCTATCCAAAAAGGTAGGGAACTATAGACATTGTTATTAACTTCTCATAAATTAGCATTCCTTTGTTGGGTAAGATTTGTTAGTTACAAGCTCATATTAAACACTTTATTCCCTAAAAAGGGAATGTAGCTTGTTTAAAAAAAAAGAAAAGTTGCTGAGAGCCATTCTTACATTGAAACATGAACTTTGTTTACTTTCCTTTAAAAAGAGGTTTCTATTCACATGTCCTGGACAAGCAACATCCTTTCTTTGACTGATCTTATCTCACAATCCCATAAATACACAACTGAATATTATACCATGGGGGAACACTTGTATGCACGCACACACACACACACACACACACACACACACACACACACCTCAAAGGTCATAAAAGAATCATTCAGACAGTTTTATAAACTAAATGCTTAAATGGATTTATGTGTAGTGGGAGTTAAAAAGGAAGAAGGGAGGCTCTAAAGGTGTGTGTATGGGTAGTATAAATGTATTAAACAGTAAGTTTACCTGTTAAAAGTAGATTCCAAATGACCAGAAACAAGAGGTTCAAGAAACACTATTTACATAAAATCAAATGCATTCCTACTCAAAAACCCACATGCATAATGAATGTTTCAAGAAGATACTCAAAATTACTAAAATTTAATGTTAGATATTTCTGTGTATAGGACATGTTTAAAACTTACACAACAAAAACAAGGAACAGTACCCACTATACACTTGCTTTTTAAAAATTAGATCAATTATTTATTTTGATTTCACCTCAAATGCTAATTAATTCAGCATTTATTTTGAAAAATTATATATCTTTGCATTTATGACATATTTTGGGCCCATATATGTTGTTTTTATGCAGAACTCATGACAAGAAACACAACACCTACTTATATTGTTACTGTGGGGAAAAAATAGTTACTAAATTCTATATAGACTGGTGAGAAGCAAAGCCTATCTGTGTTCTTTTAAAACAAAGGTTTAATTCCATTGCTAAATAAGTCATTACATGTCTACTAATTTCCTGAATGTCAGGGGTTATCTAAGTGGATTTATGTCAAACTCTTCTATGCTATCTACTCTTACAATGAAGATGATGGCTGTTACCTGTGGGGTCAAAGTCATGTGATGTACTGCGTTCAACTTTCTGCTTCTTGTCTGTTGGAGACTCTCGGGTCAAAATACTTGCATGCCTAAATTTAAAATAGATAATAAATAGCTAAGTAAATAAGCAAATAAATGGTTAGATGGATAGATATATGCACATATAAAATAACTTAACATCAATTTCTGAATCACTAGGATACAAAGTTTGCAAAAACCTAAAAGGTGAGTTTTAAAATAGGAACAAGGAAGAAGAAAGTAATTCTCTTTTGCCCTACACTAATTTGTCTGTCCTACTTTTTTTTTCTTCCTCTATTCTCAAGTTGCCTAAAGCTTTAGTCTCTCCGGTATGCAATATATAATATGTTTCTTCAGTAATTAAATATATTTGTAAACATCTGAAATACTATTTACACTTTAGAGTTCACATCTGTATCTACACAAAGGTTTGTTCAAAAATTTTAGTAGGTTCATAAAAGATTGACCATTATTATTTTCACTTGACAGATATTTAGGAGATGCAGCTGGAGGAAATTTTAAAAATGAAAACAAAACACTGGATTTAAGAGTGGAAGATGTAGGTTCAAACTCCATCTCTGACAACAGTCATGTTACTATAGGCAAATCACTTAGCCTCTTGTAACCCTCATTTTCTCAACTGTAAAATGCGGATAAAAACATTTGCAATGTCCATGCAGCAGTGCTAGCTAGAAAGTACTTTATAAATTGTAAAAGTTTTTTCTATGTATGAATTGTTATTCATTTCTCTATTCAATAAGCATCAATTAAGCTCCTATTCTAGGACTCCACCTGTGCCAAACTCTGAGGTTACAAAACTTAAACATATTAATAGCCAGGGTTAAATTCTCTATTACCACTGCAGTCTTCTCCACCTATTCTAAAAGACAGATAGCCAGTCAGGGAGCCAAGGTAATATCAGCTTGTCTAAAATAATGAAAGCTTATCTAAAGCTCAGGCCAAAGAAACCTCAGCTAACCTCTATAAGTCTTGATGGAACTAGAAGTATTATTTATTTTAAAGCATAGTCTGGTCAAAATCCTGATCAAGTCAGTTAGCAATAATATATAATGGTTATTTAATCATTAAAAGAACCAATACTGGCACTAAATGACTCTTTACCCAGTTTATTCTAGATGGAAAATAAAAGCTATTATATTGTCTGTGAAGTGTTAAGTAATTTCTTAAATAATTATGTTAAAATGAGGGAATAATTGTTGAAGTAAAAGTATTGAGGAAAAGGACAGCTAGTTCTTTTATCCCTGGATGCATTTTACATGTATATATTACATATCTGAATGTAAATATTTATTCTGTGTAAAGTTAAAATTCCTTAAATATTTAAAAGTTATCCCCAAGAGATCATAAAAATGGGAAAGGGTCCCACATGTACAAAAATATTTATAGCAGCACTATTTGTAGTTGCCAAAAACTGGAAATCAAAGGGATGCCCATCAACTGGGGAATGGCTTAATAAATTATGGTATATGAATGTAATGGAGTACTATTGCACCTTAAGAAATGATAAACAAGAAGACTTCAGAGATGCCTGGAAGGACTTATATGTTCTGATGCTGAGTGAAAGGAGCAGAACCAGAACTTTGTGCATAGCAATGAACACAGTGTGCGAGAGTTTTTTCTGGTAGACTTGGAACTTCATAATAACGCGAGAACTTAAAAAAAAAATTCCCATCATTTTCTAAGGCAAAATGCCTTCCACACTCAGAGAAATGGAATTCATTCACAGAATGTAGCAGATCATGTATGTTTCTGTGTGTGTGTGTTATGTTTTGATTTGTTATATGATTTCTTCCATTTATTTTAGTTCGTCTACATAGCATGACTATAGTGAAAATGTATTCAACAGGAAAGTATATGTAGATCTCATACAGAATTATACGCGGTCTTGGGGAGGGAGGGGGTTTTGGGGGAGTAGGTGTGGGCGTAAATAAAAAATAAACAAATAAAATCATTTTAAAATAGGAACACCTGAAAAAGAATATGTAAAAGTTAATCAAGATTTTTGTGATATACCAGCATGCCAGAATATATTTCTTAAAATAAGGCCAACTGCAGTCACACACATGCTAAAAAATTCTGAACTAGCAATAAACTTTACTACCACCTCCAAACTAGTTAATTTCTTAAAATAGTTACAAAGATTGAAAAATGAAGTATGCTCATAGGCTACCACCCTAAATACCATTTAATACCAGTTTCACCAGAAAATGACCAATATTTTAAAATCTACTGAAAATATATTAGTAAAGCAACGATATTTTATAAAACTAAGGAACATTAGGTACCTTTTATAACTGTTAAATATTCTGTTATTTGGAAGGTTTTAAAAAAACTGAATCTTTTTCTGCAATTCACTTTTTCAACCCTAATATAATTAAATAAAAATGCAAGCTGTGATGTTTTAAAATAAATTCAAAATACATGCCTCTTATAACATATTTGACTGAGAAACTTTTAAAAGTTTACCATATTGAACAACTTACCTTATAGGTTTTTTGAGGGGAAACCTGAAACAAAGAAAAAAAAGTTAACAGCGAAATAGCTTCTTCTAACACTGCATCAAATAGCCTAAGCCGGGAGTTTGTTTTCATCTAAACCTATATTTTAATTGATATGGGGGAACTCCACTGATGTAAAATACCACCAATACAGATAAACAGCTTAACTGTAGGGGAGCCTTAGAGAGCTGCCTAGGCAATTCAAACATGGATGCAGTCAAAGGACTAAGATTCAGTCAAAGTGCCTCACTTGGATTCAAAGGACAGCACTTGAGGACCTAGAGGGCCACATGTGGCCTCAAGGCCGCAGGTTCCCTACCCCTATTCAAGAGCCTGTTTAGGCTAGAGTAATAACAATAGTAAGCACTATGCTATTTTTTATTTAAAATTTTATCTATCTATATACATATACATACACATACATATAGACACACGCGCACACACACACACACACATTCACTCTCTCTTTATGGTTTGCTAAAGCACTTTATATATATTCTTCATTTGACCATAAGTGGAGTCAGAAAATGAGTCAGAAGAAGACTGTAGGGAACCCTTTGTTGGCACTGGGTACATGACCCTACCACACTGCCCATGCTCAACTGGAGGTCACAGTCCCAGGAAGCATTAGCACACTAGGACAGGGACCCTGATCACAGATTCAGGGCAGTGAAGAGTGCTTGTGTTAACTCACAGACTACAGGACTGGACAAAAGGGCAGCGAACAGACTTCTCCTACGATTGCACAACCTTGGAAAAACTGAAAAACTTAAGAGACCCCCCCAAAACTAGCTCTTAAAATATCAACAAGAAATGTCTGGAGCTTAGGTCTGTGTTTCCTTCACCCCAAATGAAAGCAGAACTTTAACAAAAAGTCGTAAGTCAAGATACAGGCTGGAAAAATGAGCAAAGAACAAAAGACCCTAACCCTAGAAAGTTAGTATGGTGGCAGGGAAGATCAAGATACAAATAGAGAAGAAAACAACAAAGTCAAAATTGCTAATATCCAAAGTCTCACAGAAAAATGTGAATTGGTTACAGATCCAAAAAGAATTCCAGGAAGAGCTCAAAAAGATTTCAAAAATTAAGAGAGGTAGAGTAAAAACTGGGAAAAATGGCAGTGATGCAAGAAAATTATGAAAACCAAGTAACAGCTTGCTAAAACAGGCACAAAAAAAAGACCCTACAAATAAAATAACACTAACAAAAAAGAAATAGCCAAATGACAAAAGAGTAACAAGAATCCACTGAAGAATTCCTTAAAAATCAGAATTGGTCAAATGGAAAAAGAGGTACACAAATTCACTGAAGAAAATAGCGCCTTAAAAAATAAAATTCACCAAATTAAAAGGTGGTACAAAAGTTCAATGAAGAAAATAATTCCTTAACAATTAGAATTGGGTAAGTAGAAGTTATAACTTTCTGAGACATGAAGGAACAATAAAACAAAGTCAAAAGAATGAAAAAATAGAAGAAAATACAAAATAACTCATTGTACAAACAATGAAGCTGGAAAATAAAGGAGAGATAATTTTAAGAATTATTGGACTATCTGAAAGACTTGATCCAAAAAAACAAACAAATGCCGGGGGGAGGGGAGGGGAGTGGGGTGGCCTAGACATCATCTTTCAAGATATTTTCAAGGAAAACTGCCCTGAGATCATGGAAGCAGAGGGTAAACCACAAATATAAAGGATTCACTGATCAAAGAGATCACAAAATGAAAACTTCCAGGAATATTAAAGTCAAATTCGAGCCCCCAGCTCAAGAAGAAAATACTGCACACAGAGAGAAAGAAACAATACAAATAATATGGAGCCACAGTCAGGATAACATAAGATTTGCTGGCTTCTATATTAAGGGGGGGGCTGGAATATGATATTTTGGAAGGCAAAGGAGCATTGATTACAACTAAAAATCACCTACTTAGGAAAACTGAGTAAAATCATTAAGGAAAAAAATAGATATTCAATGAAATAGAGGACTTTCATGCATTCCTGAAGAAAAGATCAGAAAAAAGAAAATCTGACTTTCAAACATAAGATTCAAGAGAAGGATGAAAACGTAAACAGGAAAGAGAAATCATAAGGGACTCAATAAGGCTAAAGTGTATACATTCCTACCGTGGAAGACGATGCTTTTAACTCATAAGGACTTTATCATTATTAGCACAGTTAGAAGGAGAGGAGGAGCCAAGATGGCGGAGTAGAAAGACACACATACGCTAGCTCCCAAACCCATAGCCTAAAAAATACATATAAGGAGGAACTCCTGACAAATTCTGGAGCAGAGGAAGCCATGGAACGACGGAGTGGAGATTTCTGTTCCCAAGAGACCAGAAAAACCGACACTGGGGGTCTGTCGCGCAACAGACCCGGAAGGGAGTCCAGCCCTGCCCTGGCCGCGTGGCCCCGTGGATCGGGGCTGGCTTCAGAGACAGAATCTCCAGCGGCCACGTGATTCCCTCTGCCCATGGGCGCAAAGGTCAGTGAGAGGGCCTGTTTGGCTAGCCAAGAGGGGAGCGGGGTGTCTCCATAACTCGGACCACCTCGGGAAGCAGCAGCTGACAGGGGCACCCAAAGCAGAAAGGAGCTCCGGTCCATTGTTGAAGGTCTCCACGTAAACCCCTTGATGGAACTGAGCCCTGTGAGGCAGCCCTGCCTCCACCAGAGCATCTAAATTTAATCTTACATTGAACAGTAGCCCTGTCCCCTCTGAAAGCCCTGAGGGTGGGAAGCAGCATTTGAATCTCAGACCCCAAGCACTAGCTGGGTGGACCTGGAGGCGAGGTGGGTGTGGTGAAGAAATTCAGAAGTCAAGTAACTGGCTGGGAAAATGCCCAGAAAAGGGAAAAAAAAAAAAATAAGACCATAGAAGGTTACTTTCTAGGTGAACAGATGTTTCCTGCCTTCCGTTCTGATGAGGAAGAACAATGCTTACCATCAGGGAAAGACATAGAAATCAAGGTTTCTGGATCCCAAACATCCGAAATAAATACTCAATGGGCTCAGGCCATAGAAGAGCTCAAAAAGGATTTTGAAAATCAAGTTAGACAGGTGGAGGAAAAACTGGGAAGAGAAATGAGAGAGATGCAAGAAAAGCATGAAAAACAGGTCAACACCTTGGTAAAGGAGACCCAAAAAAATGCTGAAGAAAATAACACCTTGAAAAATAGGCTCACTCAATTGGCAAAGGAAGTTCAAAAAGCCAGTGAGGAGAAGAATGCTTTCAAAAGGAGAATTAGCCAAATGGAAAAACAGGTTCAAAAGCTCACTGAAGATAATAGTTCTCTCAAAATTAGAATGGAACAGATGGAGGCTAATGACTTTCTGAGAAACCAAGAAATCACCAAACAAAACCAAAAGAATGAAAAAATGGAAGAGAATGTGAAATATCTCATGGGAAAAACAACTGACCTGGAAAATAGATCCAGGAGAGATAATTTAAAAATTATGGGACTACCTGAAAGCCATGATCAAAAAAAGAGCCTAGACATCATCTTCCATGAAGTTATCAAGGAAAACTGCCCTGAGATTCTACAACCAGAGGGCAAAATAAGTACTGAAAGAATCCATCAATCACCACCTGAAAGAGACCCAAAAAGAGAAACTCCTAGGAATGTTGTGGCCAAATTCCAGAATTCCCAGGTCAAGGAGAAAATCTTGCAAGCAGCTAGAAAGAAACAATTCCAGTACTATGGAAATACAATCAGGATAACACAAGATCTAGCAGCTTCTACATTAAGGGATCGAAGGGTGTGGAATAGGATATTCCAGATGTCAAAGGAACTAGGACTCAAACCAAGAATCACCTACCCAGCAAAACTCAGTATAATACTTCAGGGGAAAATATGGTCTTTCAATGAAACAGAGGACTTTCAAGCATCCTTGATGAAAAGACCAGAGGTGAAAAGAAAATCTGACTTTCACACACAAGAATGAGAAGAAGCATAAAAAACTAAACAGCAAAGAGAAATCATAAGGGACTTACCAAAGGTGAGCTGTTTACATTCCTACCTGGAAAGACAATATTTTTAACTCTTAAAACTTTTCAGTGTCTGGGTAGTTGGTGGGATTACACGCACACACACACAGAGACAGAGAGCACAGAGTAAATTGAATAGGATGGGATCACATCTTAAAAAAATGAAGTTAAGTGGTGAGAGAGAAATATATTGGGAAGAGAGAAGGAGAAATGGAATGGGGCTAATTATCTCTCATAGAAGAGGCAGGCAACAGACTTTTAGTGGAGGGAAAAAGAGGGGAGCTGGGAGAAAAACATGCGGTTTACTCTCATCACATTTGACTAAAGGAATGAATAAAATACACACTCATTTTGTCATGAAAACCTATCTTAGAATACAGGAAAGTGGGGGCGAAGGGGATAAGCAGGGTGGGGGGGATGATGGAAGGCAGGGGAAGGGGAGGAGGGAGCAATCTGAAGTCAGCACTTGGGGAGGGACAGGATCAAAAGAGAGAATAGAAACAATGGGGGGGGCAGGATAGTATGGAGGGAAATATAGTTAGTCTTACACAACACGTCTATTGTCGAAGTAATTTGCAAAACCACACAGATATGGCCTGTATTGAATTGCATGCCTTCCCAAAGGGAATGGGTGGGGAGGGAGGGATGGGGAGAAGTTGGAACTCAAAGTTTTAAGAACAACTCTTTAGTATTGTTCTTGCTACTAGGAAATAAGAAATACAGGTAATGGGAAACAGAAAGTTATCTGGCCCTACAGGACAAAAGAGAAGATGGGAACAAGGGAAGGGAGGGATGATAGAAGAGAGGGCAGATTGGTGATAGGGGAAATTAGAATGCTCAGTGTATTGGGGTGGGGGGAGGGGACAAATGGGGAGACAATTTGGAACCCAAAATTTTGTGAAAATGAATGTAAAAAGTTAAATAAATAAATTTATTAAAAATTGAATAAAGGACAAAAAAAAGAAGAAGGAATACACATAGACAGGGACACAGTTATGAGATGAAAATGACAGGACGATTTAAAAAAAAAAATAAAATTATAAAGGGCAAGAAAGAGGGACATAGGCGCAGAACCAAGATGGCAGAGTAGAAGGATAGACCTGTAGAAGCTTCTCCCCCCAAAACCTATAAAATACCTGTAAAAAATTTCTAAACAAATTTCACAGCAGCAGAAGTCACAAAATGAAGGAGTGAAATAGATGTCCAGCCCAAGACAGCTTGGAAGGCTGACAGGAAAGATCTACCACACTGGGCTCTGAGTGAAGCATAGCACACAAAGGACTGGAGCAGAGTTCAGAGCACTGAGTCAGGGCAGCTAGCACAGTTCTCAGATTTCTCAACTCACAAACAACAAAGACTGCTTCAGAGGTCAGCAAGAAAGCTCTTTCACCTGGGTAAGGGGAGAGCATGGTCAGGCCCAAGCCCCAGGGCAATGGTAGTCACTGCAGCAGCATCCATTTTTGGAGCTCTTGGCCTAAAGATCCTAGGGAAATCAAGTGGCTAATCTGGGTCTCAGTCCTGAGTAGGGGTCCAGAGGTGAGGAGAAGTGATGTGATGGAGCTGGTGGTGGCAGTGGGGAGGGAATCCTACTCGCAGATCCTGGACAGGAAAGAGTACTTGTGGTTGCTCACAAAGCAAAGTACAGGCCAGGAGAGGAGAAAACTCCTCTCCTTTGATTCTGACACCTTGGAAGAACTCAGAACTTATAGGTCCCTAGAGATATCTCAGAGAACAGCTGTACAAAACCTCTGAAGTCTAGGGTAGTATACCATCCACTTTCTGAAAAATGACTCAAAAAACACTTTCACACAAATAAAGTCAAATTTAAGTATGTTGAAAAACATCAGTTGTTTGTGGGTATGCCAAGACAATATAATAAAAATGACAATTCTACCTAAATTAATTTACTTATTCAGTGCCATACCAATCAGACTATCAGAGATAATTCTTTTCTAGAGCTAGAAAAAATAATATCAAAATTCGTCTGGAAGAACAAAAGGTCCAGAACATCAAGGGAGCTAATGAAAAGAAATACTAGGGGAGGTGACCTAGCCCTACCAGTACTCAAATTATATTATAAAACAGCAACTACCAAAACCCCTTGGTACTGACTAAGAAACAGAGGGGTAGACCAGTGGAATAGGTGAGGTACTCAAGACACAGGAGTCAATTAATATTGCTATCTGTTTGACAAACCCAAGGACCCCAGCTTCTGGGAAAAGAACTCACTGTTTGACAAAAATTGCTGGGAAAATTGGATAACAGTGTGGCAGAAACTGGGCATAGACCAATGCCTGACACCATACACAAGAATAAAGTTCAAATGGATACATGATCTGGGAATAAAGATTGATACTAGAAACAAATCAAGGGAGCAAGGAATAGTGTTTTTGTCAGATTTATGGAAAATAGAGAAATTTTTGACCAAACAAGAGAGAGAGAACATTATAAAGTGCAGAGTGGGTAATTTTGATTACATTAAATTGAAAAGTTTTGCACTAACAAACCCAATGTAACCAAGATTAGGAGGGAATCAGAAAACTGAGAAAGAATTTTTGTAACTAGTGTCTGTGATAAAGGCCTCATTTCTAAAATATATAGAGAACTGAGTCAAATGTACAAGAATACAAGTCATTTCCCAATTGATAAATGGTCAAAGGATATGAACAGGCAGTTTTCAGAGGAAGAAATTTAAGCTGATCCAATGATTCTGGAGAGCAATTTGGAATTCTGCCCAAGGGGCTACAAAAATGTGTATACCCTTTGACCCAGCAATATTGCTTCTGGGATTCTATCCCAAAGAGATCATAGAAATGGGAAAGGGTCCCACATGTACAAAAATATTTATAGCTGCTCTCTTTGTGGTGGCCAAGAAGTGGAAATCAAGGGGATGCCCATCAATTGGAGAATGACTGAGCAAGTTGTGTTATATGAATGTAATAGAATACTGTTGTGCTATAAGAAATGATGAGCAGGAAGACTTCAGAGAGGCCTGGGAAGACATATACAAACTGATGCTGAATGAAAGGAACAGAACCAGGAGAACTTTGTACATGTCAACAACCATAGTGTGCAAGGAATTTTTCTTGTAGACTTAGTATTTCATTGCAATGCAAGGACTTAAAAAACTTCCAATGGACTCTTCAGGCAAAATGCCTTTCACATCCAGAGAAAGAACTATGGAATTGAATCACAGATTGAAGCAGACCATTTTTTTTTTGGTATTATATTTTGTTCCATTTTGTTTTATGGTCTCTCCCATTAATTTTAATTCTTCTATGCAACATGACTAAGGTTAAAATGTATTTAATAGGGATGTATGTGTAGAACCTATATAAGATTGTACGCCGTCTGAGGATAAGGGAGAGAGGGGGAAAAATCTAAGACATATGAAAGTGATTATAGAACACTGAAAACAAAATAATTTAATTTAAAAAACTAAGAAAAAGGACTCAGAAGTCAAGTAACTGGCAGAGAAAATGTCTCAAAATGGGAAAAAAAAATAAGACTATAGAAGGTTACTTTCCTGGTGAAAAGGTATTTTCTTCCATCCTTTAGGATGAGGAAGAGCAAAACATACCATCAGTGGAAGACAACAAATTCAAGGATTCTACATCCAAAACCTCAAAAAAAAAAAAAAATATGCAATGGTCTCAGGACATAGAAGACTTCAAAAAGGACTTTGAAAATCAAGTAAGGGAGATAGAGGAAAAAATGGGAAGAAAAATGAGAGAAATGTAGGAAAATCATGAAAAGTGAGTCAACAGCTTACTGAATGAGACCCAAAAAAAGGCTGAAAAAAAATATCGTTAAAAACAGACTCAACCAAATAGCAAAGAGGTCCAAAAACCAATGAGAAGAATGCTTTAAAAAACAGAATGGATCGAATTGAAAAAGAGGTTCAAAAGCTAACTGAAGAAAACAGTTCTTTAAAAATTAGAATGGAACATATGGAAGCTAATGACTTTATGAGAAACCAGGAAATTATAAAACAAACCCAAAAGAAGGAAAAAATAGAAGACAATGTGAAATATCTCAAGGGTAAAACAACTGACCTGAAAAATAGATCCAGAAGAGACAATTTAAAAATTACTGGACTACTGGAAAGCCATTAAAAAAAAAGCCTAGATATCATCTATCAAGAAATTCTCAAGGAAAACTGCCCTGATTTTCTAGAACCAGAGGGTAAAATAGATATTGAAAGAATCCACTGATCAACTACTGAAACAGATCTGAAAGGGAAAGCAACTAAGAATATTACAGCTAAATTCCAGAGCTCCCAAGTCACGGAGAAAATATTGCAAGCAGCCAGAAAGAAACAATTTGAGTATTGTGGAAATACAATCAGGATAACAAAAGATCTAGCAGCTTCTACATTAAGGGATCGAAGGGTGTGGAATAGGATATTCCAGAAGTCAAAGGAACTAGCACTCAAACCAAGAATCACCTACCCAGCAAAACTCAGTATAATACTTCAGGGGAAAATATGGTCTTTCAATGCAACAGAGGACTTTCAATCATTCTTGATGAAAAGACCAGAGCTGAAAAGAAAATTTGACTTCCAAACACAAGAATGAGAAGAAGCATGAAAAAGGAAACAGCAAAGAGAAGTCTTAAGGGACTTACCAGAAGTGAACTGTTTACATTCCTACATGGAAAGACAATATTTGTAACTCTTAAAACTTTTCAGTACCTGGGTAGTTGGTGGGTCCATACACACACATGTACATGCATGCACACACACACACACACATACACACATGCACACACATACAGAGACAGAGAGCACAGATTGAATTGAATAGGATGGGACCATATCTTAAAAGAAATTAAGGTAAATGGTGAGAGAGAAATGTAGTGGGAGGAAAGAGGGTGAAATGGAATGGGGTAATTATATGTCATTTAAGAGGCAAGTAGGACACTTTTTAGTGGAGGGAAAAAGAGGAGAGCTGAGAAAAAAAAACACAATTAGTTTACCCTCATCACATTTGACTAAAGGAAGGAATAAAATGCACACTCATTTTGGTATGAAAACCTATCTTACAGTATAGGAAAGTGGGGGAGAAGGAGATAAGCAAGGGGGGGGATGATGGAAGGGAGGGCAAAGGGAGGAGGAAGCAATTTGAAGTCAACACTCGGGGAGGGACAGGATCAAAAGACAGAAGAGAAACAATGAGGGGCAGGATAGGATGGAGGGTAATTCAGTTAGTCTTACATAACACGACTATCAGGGAAGTCATTTGCAAAATTACACAGATATGGCCTATATTGAGTTGCCTGCCTTCCCAAAGGGAATGGGTGGGGAGGGAGGGATGGGGAGAATTTGGAACTCAAAGTTTTAGGAACAACTCTTTAGTATTGTTGTTGCAACTAGGAAAGAAGACATACAGTTAAGGAGGAATAGAAAGTCATCTGGCCCTACAGGAGAAAAGAGAAGATGGAGACAAGAGAAAGGAGGGATGACAGAAGAGAGGGCAGATTGGATATAGAGAAAATTAGATTGCTTGGGGTATTGGGGTGGGGGGAGGGGATAAAAGGGGAGAAAATCTGGAACCCAAAATTCTGTGAAAATGAATGTAAAAAGTTAAATAAATGAATGAATGAATGAATGAATAAATAGATAAATAAATAAAAGAAAAGGGTTCTTCTTAGGTAATATTTCTAAATTCAGAATTTAGAAAATGGGATAAAGCTAAGTTTTCAAAATTCACTTCATCTTTTCTTTTTTTTTGAAAACTGGAACATTTGCCATTCTATCATCTTTTTGCAACTCTCTTTATTCTGGTAATTCCTCAGGGGTTACTTACTAATATAATTTCAATAATATATGAGGTAAAATTCCTAGTAAGATAAATTTTGAGTAATTAAGTGATTCTACTTTTTGGCTTAAATATTACCTTCACTAGCTACTTCTGTTCTACAATTTCCAGTCTGAAGATCACTCTCTGAAATAAGAAGTTAAACTTTTTTCTATTACAGACCCCTTTGACAAGCTGGTGGATTATATGGGCTTCTTCTCAGAATATTGTTTTTAAATGAGTAAAAGACCTAGTATTAGAAAGGAAGCAATTAAACTGAAACACATTTATCAAAATATTTCTTAAAACAAGTTTATGGACCCCAGATTAATAACTCCTGTTCTGAAAAAAGGAGATAAATGGAATTAAAAGATCATAGATCAAATCAGAAGACTGATAGCTAGAAAGGATCTTTGAGGTAACAGACCAACACCTTTATTTTACAGGAGACAAAACTCAGGCTGTGTGAGTTGTCATTTGTCCAAAGTCACATAAAAATTGTTAATGGCTGGAGTCTAGATTCTAATTCAAGTCTTTGACTCCCAAATTCCTTGAAAGAAAGTATGCACCAGGTATTGTATAAATATTAAGTGGACAGCAACAAAATGATATGTAGTGAACTAATCTAAAACCCCAGCTTCTGCAAGAAATCTTTCCTGGTCCCACTTAAAGCTACTGCATTCCCTCTGAGATTATTTCCAAATTATTCTATTTACAGGGTATCCCAAAAAGTCTCAGTGTAGTTTTAAGGTATTAAAGAACTAAACTACACTAAGACTTTTGGTTGTTCAGCTGTTTTTAGTCTTGTCCAACTAACTCTTCATGACCCCATTTGGGGTTTCCTTGGCAAAGATACTGGAGTACTTTGTCATTTCCTTTTCCAGCTCATTTTATAGAAGAGAAAACTGAAGCAAACAGGGTTAAGTGACCTGAGGTCCAATTTGAATTCACAAAAATGATTCTTCCTGACTCTAGGCACAGCACTCCATTCACTGCGCAACTTTAGCTGCCTTAAGACTTTTGAAATACACTCTTTTATCTTTTTTGTACATAGTTAATGTTTGCAAATTTTCTTTTCCATAGTCTATAGGCTCCTTGAAGGCTGTTTTTACCTCTCTGTATCCACAGTACCTGCCACACAGGAAGAAATTAACTAAATAGTTGCTGACTTTACTTTTGCCATATCATTGTCACCTCTTATTTTTCCACCTCTTAGGACACTTCAATAGTAAAGGAAATTCATTCATTTGTTCACTCATTCAACATGCATCAACTGGATCTTTTTATTTTTTTAAAGACTGAGTTTCCCTATCTCACCTACATTCAGAATGCTCACAGACCCAATCATTGATGGTCAGAGGAGCTTTAATCTGCTCCATTTCCAAATTAGATTAACCTGTCAGATATCCATTCCCTGCTGTCATGCCTTTGTACAGGTAGTCTCTTGGTAGAATATGCAGTTAAAATAGGTTCTTCATGATGAACATTTTCTTTTCTTTTTTGCCTTTTGTGGAGTCAAAGCTTAAACACGACTGATAGCATGAGTAATAATCTATATAGTAATCAATTGTATCTACCATACCATTTAGTAGATATATACAACTGACAAAAAAACTTTTGTACTTGTTCTGAAGGAACAAAAAAAAATTATATGTAGGAATAGCTAACACTTTTACTAACCCACAATCTTAAGAAAGACCATTGATCGAAGAAAGGTATTAATGCATTAACTAATGGATTAATCAGAATGGACTATGAACTCTGTAAGAACACTAACCCTCAGAATCCAGCACTAATTCTGTATTTCCCTCCATGCTATTTTCACTTGTTTATCCCCCTTTCTCTTAACACCTCCCCTTTCCCTCTTCACAAATGTTTTTACTTCTCATCACTGCCTTCCCCCATATACACTCCCTTCTATCAGTTCCATCTCCCTCTTCTATCATCCCCATCCCTTTTTTACTTCCCTGTAGAGTAAGATAGATTTCCATATCCAACTGAGTTTGCACGTTATTTCCTCTGAGTCAATTTTGATGTAAGGGTTAATCTTTGCCCATCACCCCCCCACACCTTTTCCCCTCCATTATAATAGTTCTTTTTATGCTTCTCTTATGTGGGAAAATTTACCCCAATGTAATGCTATGGATATGCATGCATATTTCTAAGGTAAATTTGCAAAATATAAATAACTCTCTTCCTCAAAGATGTAACCAAAATACTTATTCAGATATCAGAAAGCCAAGCCCACCATGGTAACAAACAAGTTTATACACATCAAGCCAGGAAGCATGAACATCCCCCCAAGCCTTCCCCCATTAGGCCTCCTCACAAACAAGCTCCCCTAGGCAAAATTCTTCCCTCCCTCACTCATGCCAACTGCTCTGCCTCACTTTCACTTCCTTCTCCACCCATTTGGCAAGCTCCTCCCACCATGTCATGTAACTCAGGCTCCATCACAGCAGTCAGCTGGGTCCAAGCTCAAAGCAGGTCACATAGGCTTATTAATGAGCAGGAAAAATCTTCCCATTCCATTAACATTACACCCATTCAATCTCCAGCCCCCCTTCCAGTGCAATTTGTTTTTTTACCTCTTTATTTTGTTTTCTGGGGCATCAACCCATCAAAGTAACATTATATCCACACCCTTTGTCTACAATACTCATTCTAATTGCTATTATAGTAATGAAACTGTTAATAGTCATAAATATCTTGCCATGTAGAAATATAAACAGTTTAACCTTACTGAATTTCTTATGTTTTCTATTTCTTGTTTCTTTTTAACTTTTATGTTTCCCATAAGTTTTGTAATTGGAGGTCAAATTTTTTATTCAGCTCTGATCTTTTAATTAGAAATGCTTAAAAGTTCCCTATTTCATTAAACGTCCATTTCCCCCCTCTGAAAGACTATATTCAGTTTTGTTGGGTAGGTGATTCTTGTTTGTACTTCTAACTCCTTTGCCTTTCGGCATATCATATTCCTAGACCTCTGGTTTTAATGTGGAAGCTGTCAAATCCTGTGTAATGCTGACTATAACTTCAAAAGATTTGCATTGTTTCTTTTTAGCTGCCTGCAATACTTTATGTTTTATCTGTAAGTTCTGGAATTTGACTAGGATGTTCCTGGGAGTTTTCATTTGGGGATCTCTTTCAAGTGGTAATCGGGTGATTCTTTCAATTTCTATTTTGCCCTCTGGTTCTAATATATCAGAGCAGTTTTCTTCAATAATTTCTTAAAAGATGTTGTCCAGGGTTTGTTTTATTTTTATCATGACTTGCAGATAGTCCAAAACTTCTTATCTTATCTCTCCTGGATATATTTTCTAAGTCAGTTTTTTCCAATGACAAATTTCACATTTTCTTTTTTTCTTTTTCAGTTTTGTTTTATCATATCTTGCTGTCTCATTACATTAGTTTACACCTGTATAATTCTAATTTTTAAGGAATTATTTTCTTTAGAGACCTTTTGTACTTCCTTTTCCATATTGCCAATTCTATTTTTAGGGAGTTATTTTCCTTGTTAAATTTTTGTATGTTTTTTGCCATGCAATTGGATCTTTTTTTTCATGATTCTCTTGCATTACTCTCATTTCTTTAACCTATTTTCCTTCGACTTCTGTAATTTATTTTTTAAAATCCCTTTTAAGCTCTTCCAGGAAGTCTTTTAGGGTCTGAGAACAAATTACATTTTTCTTTGAGGCTTCACATGTAGCCATTTTGACACTATTATCCTCTTCTAATTTTATGCCTCCATCCTCCTTAACACCAGAATACCTTTCTAGTCAAGCTCTTTTTTTGCTTTTTGCATATCTTCTTCTGTCCTTTTTTTTTTTTTTTTTCAAAATCCTTCTTACCTTGCTGTTTTTATGTGAGAGTTGGGCTCTGGTCCTGCACTGTTCCAGGATTGTTGTGCTGGAGCTCTTGGGTCTTACTCCTGACTTTCATTGGACTTCAGGGCTTAGCTACTTACTTTCACAGGAGGATAGGCTTCCTTTCTGGTTTATAGGGGTGTGAGGGAGATACTCCCTGTTGGACCCCTGGATACAGGGATTTAGCTGCTGGTCTGCTCCAAGGAATTTTGCTGCTGGGTTGCTATGGTAACTGTCTTTCTGGTGGTTGGCCCTAAAGGAGGGCTCTTGTTGGGACTGTGCTGCTAGATTGAAACAGGGCATCTCTACTAGCTGGCTCTAGAGGAGTAATTTTCTTGCTGTCTGTTGGTAGGGGTGGGGTCTTGCTGTTATCCAGCCTCAGGGCAGAGTTTCACTACGTGTCAGCAACGGGGTCAAGCTTTCCTGGTGGTTTGTGCCAGTAAGGTAGGAACTTGCTGTGCTGCACAAACTACTCACTTGTCAAGGGGAGTACTGGTCCACAGGAGAGTGGGAGTCTCATTGGTAGATTGCCGGAAGCTTGGAGCCTTAGTGAAGGCTCCATGCTGTGAGGCTGATTGCTACTGCTGTTGGACCACGGACACCTCCCACTCCAGTGAGACAGTCCTTTCCTCCTGTGCTGGTAAGCTACTTCCCTACTCCCAGACAAATTCTAGGTGGAGGTGAGGGTCCTTCCTCCCTTTGCCATCTTGGGACCAGAAGTTCACCTCCTAAGATTTTTAAAAGCTCACAGCATTTCAGTTGACCACACATGCTACATGATAGAAAATATGGTTTATTAAAAAGATTTATCATAGAAAATATGGTTTATTAAAAAGATTTATCTCAAGGTGGAGCCAAGATAGTGGAGTAGAAAGACACACATACTCTAGCTCTTCTGCTATAGCCCATAAAATACCTGTAAAACATGATTCTCAACAAATTCTAGAGCAGTAGAAGCCATAGAACAACAGAGTGAAAGAGATTTCCAGACACAGGTAACCTGGAAGACTGACAGGAAAAGTCTATCCCATGGGATGCTGAGCGGAGGGGAGCTCAGCTCTGGCCACAGAGCACCACAAAGAACAGGACTGGAACAGGCCTCTGGGGCAGAATCCTCAGCAGGGAGGATCTCAGATCCTTCAACCCACAAGAGCCAAAGAAAGCTTCAAAGGTAAGCAAGAAGGCTTTTGCAACTGGGCGAGAGGGGAGCAGGGTCCCCCCCAAGCACTGGCCCCAGGTGGCAGTAGTAGCAGCGGCTGTGGCAACAGTGGGTGACTATTTGTGAAGCACTAGCCTAAAGCCCCTAGGGGAATTGGGCAGCTGATCTGAACCGCATTCCTGAACACAGTATTAGGTTGAAAAGGAGCTCTAGAACCCTCCTCTTGACAAAAGATTCAGAAGTCAAGTAATTGACTGGGAAAACGCCCAAGAAAGGGAAAAAAAATAAGAGCACAGAAAATTACTTTCTCGGTGAACAAGTATTTCCTTCCATCCTTTTGATGAGGAAGAACAATGCACACTGCCAGAGGAAGACAAGGCTTCTGCATCCAGTACCTCCAAAATGAATATGCAATGGGCTCAGGCCACAGGAGAGCTTGAAAAGTGAGTCAACAGCTTGCTAAAGGAGACCCAAAAAAATACTGAAGACAATAACACCTTTAAAAATAGGCTAACACAACTGGAAAAAGAGGTCCAAAAAGCCAATGAGTAGAACAAAATTTTAAAA
This sequence comes from Bettongia penicillata ogilbyi, assembly GCA_023548195.1. Lineage (NCBI taxonomy): Eukaryota > Metazoa > Chordata > Mammalia > Diprotodontia > Potoroidae > Bettongia > Bettongia penicillata. Next base: position 2,417,041 of record JAJHZJ010000311.1, read on the forward strand.
AGCAGAATGAGCCAAATGGAAAAGGAGGTTCAAAAGCTCACTGAAGAAAATAGTTCTTTAAAAATGAGAGTAGAGCTGAGGGAAGCTAATGACTTTATGAGAAAACAAGAAATTACACACCAAAACCAAAAGAATGAAAAACTAGAAGATAATGTGAAATATCTCCTTGGAAAAACAACTGACCTGGAAAACAGATCCAGGAGAGACAATTTAAAAATTATGAGACTACCTGAAAACCATGATCAAAAAAAGAGCTTAGATATTATCTTTCATGAAATTATGAAGGTAAACTGCCCTGATATTCTAGAACCAGAGAGGAAAATAAATATTGAAGGAATCCACTGGTCACCTCCTGAAAGAGACCTGAAAAGAGAAACTCCTAGGAATACTGTGGCCAAATTTCAGAGTTCTCAAGTGAAGAAGAAAATATTGCAAGCAGCTAGAAAGAAACAATTCTAGTATTGTGGAAATACAATCAGGATAACACAGGATCTGACAGCTTCTACATTAATGCATCAAAGGGCTTGGAATAGGATATTCCAGAAGTCAAAGGAATTGGGATTAAAACCAAGAATCACCTACCCAGCAAAACTGAATATAATACTTTAGGGTAAAAAAAATGGTCATTCAATGACATAAAGGACTTTCAAGCATTCTTGATGAAAAGACCAGAACTGAAGAGAAAATTTGACTTCCCAACACAAGAATCAAGAGAAGCATGAAAAGGTAAATAGGAAAGAGAAATCATAAAGGACTTTTTAAAGCTGAACTGTTTACATTCCTACATGGAAAGATAATATTTTTAACTCTTGAGACTTTTGTCAGTATTTGGGTAGGTAGAGGGATTATATGCATACATACATATATACATACACACACACACACACACACACATACATATAGACAGAGAGCACAGGTTGAGTTGAATCAGAAGAGAGGATAGATACAAAAAAATAAAATTAAGGGGTGAGAGAGGAATATATTGGGAGAAGAAAAGGAGAAATGGAATGAGGCAAATTATCACTCATAAAAGAGATAAGAAAAATCTTTTCCAATGGAGAAGAAAAGGGAGGAGGTGAGAGGGGAAAAGAGAAGCTTACTCTCTTCACATACGGCTTAAGTAAGGAATAACATTCTCACTCAATTTGGTATAAAAATCTAGCTTACACTAAGGAAAAGTAGGGGAGAAGGGAACAAGTGTGGTGAGGGGGAGGACAGAAGGGAGGGCAAATGGGAGAAGGGAGTAATTAGAAGTAAACACTTTTGGGAAGGGACAAGGTCAAATGAGAGAACAGAATAAATGGGAGACAGGATAGAATGAAGGGAAATATAGTCTTACACAACATGACTATTATGGAAGGCTTTTGCAAAAGGGCACAAATATAGCCTGTAGTGAATTGCTTGCCTTCCCAGTGGGGATGGGTGGGGAGGGAGTAAGGGAAAGAAGTTGGAATTCAAAGTATTAGAAAGAAATGTGGAGAATTTTTATTGCATATAACTGAGAAAGAAGAAATACAGGTAATGGGGTACAGAAATCTATCTTGCCTTACAAGAAAAGAGAGAAGATAGGGATATGGGAAGGGCGGAGTGTGATAGAAAGGAGGGCACATTGAGGGAATGGGTAATCAAAATGCAAGGTGTTATGGGGTGGGGAGAAAAATTGGAACTCAAAATATTCTGGAAATGAATGCTGAAATCTAAATCTATTTATTTAAAATTTAAAATCTATGTATACATGTATGTATACATACACACACACATATATATGTGTGTGTCAAATTTAAGTTTTTATTCCTACATAATCAAAACATAGGGCAATTTGTCTGCAATATATAAGAGCTCTTAGGTATACGGATTTATCAGCAAATCTTCCCTACATCTAAATTCAATCAATATAGAAATGAAGGTGGTTAAGCCTCTGGATAGTTGGGATATTGAGAACCAATAAGCAAATAAGAAGTGATATAAAAAAAGAATAAATAACTATCTGTAGCTTTATCACCCTTTCAAAACCTATTTTTAGTGGGTCATCACTGTGAAGAAGGAGCTCTGAATTATAGAAACTATGGTACACATTTTTAGAAATTAAAATATCAGCACTGGTAAACAAAATATGAACATTTAGCTACAATGAAGTAACCAATAATATTTTGATGAATAAATTACCACATAGATCAAAACTATGCAAGAGGATAGAGCTGAGGTAGGGATAAAAACATCCTTGTTATTTCAGTAGGCGTATAAGGCAGAAGCCACAGCTGACAGAATGACTCATGGGAGAATTTTTCATGGTGTTATTAGCTTTAAATTTCTGGCAGTTGGATGATGGGATGTTATTTCCATTTTAACAATGCAAAAGACTAACATACAAGGAAATCAGAAATCCTACTGAAATTTCTCTCTAGTACAGAAATTGATTCACCAAAAAGATTCAATTTTCCATTTAAATAAACAAAAGTTTATTCAAATGCTACTTTCATTAAAGCACTAAAATAGATATCAGTTATAATGTTCTGCAGGTGCAAATGAAAAATTACAAACTGTATCCATTTTGCTATTTCCATGGTACTCTTTTCAAAAGTAACAAATTCAATTTAATTCAAATATTGTTACCTATGCTTAGCACAGTTGGGTAAAAAGAATGCTAAATTTGTAGTAAGAAAATCTGGGTCTGAATCCTGGTTCTAAAACCTAACACTTATGTAACCCTGACCAAGTCAATAAACCTCTATGGGCCTCAATTTCTTCACTTAAAAAATGTGGGGAATGAACTAGATGACCTTTAACATCTCCTCCAGTTCTAAATCCATGAGTTTAGGGGGGAAGAGTGAATGGAGGAATGGGTGAAAAAAATAAAAAACAATCCTTGTCCTAAAGGAGCACATTTCTGTACCTTCTGATACAAGGGATATGAAATGTAGACAAAACCTTTGCCATTAGGATTTGGGAAGAGGAAAAACCTCATACACAGAGGCGGTAGTATCTAAGTTAGGCTCAAGGGAAGAGGAAGATTTCAGTCTCTATGCATCCAATGACTCCTTCCTTACTGCATGCAAACATGTGTAGAGGAGCTCTATCCTTTAAAAACCACAACTTGAGGGGCTGACCCAAGATGGCGGAGTAGAAGGATGCACTTTTACGAGCTCCAAAACCAAAGCCCATAAAATTAATGTAAAAAGAGACCCCCATAACTTCTGGGTCAATACAAGGTGTGCAGAAACGGAGTGGAAGAGATTTCCATTCCAGGGAGCCCTGGAGACCCGTCCCCAGGGTCCGTCGCACCCCGGAAAGTGGACCCCACCCCCAGCGCTGCCCTGGCCGGGGCCCCAGAGAAGCTGATCCGAGCAGGCTTCAGAGACGGAAGCTCCGGCAGCCGGGAAAGTCCCTCTGCCCACAGAAGCTACAGGTCAGTGAGAGAGAGGGCCGGGCTGGAGGAGGGGAGCAGAGCGTCTCCGTGACTCGGGCCCCCTCGGGAGGAAGCGGCGGCGGCAGAGACAGGGGCAGGAAGCGGCGGAGGCAGAGGTGGGGACAGCGGCTGAGGCGGCAGCGGCCGGGGACTCAGGAATCCCCCAGCAGCAGGCAGGATCTTCATTACGGAAGGTTCCTGCATAAAACCTGAGGGAGCTGAGCTTGGGAGATGGCCCTGCCCCCACACCGCTCTATTACTGAAGGCTTCTGCATAAAGCCCCTGAGGGAACTGAGCCTGGGACGCGGCCCTGCCCCCACCCCAGCACCTGAACTAAAGATCACTGATTGACAGCCGGCAGGAGGAAAGCCCATTTAAATCTCAGAGGCCAAGCACTAGCTGGGCGGATCCAGGTGGGGGTGGAAAGGAATCTCAGAAGTCAAGTAACTGGCTGGGAAAATGCCTAGAAAAGGGAAGAAAAATAAGACTATAGAGAGTTTTTTCCAACAAATGCAAATGATCCCGACCTTCGGATCTGACGAAGATGAGGACGTATCCTTGCCATCAGGGAAAGACGTGGAGGGCGGGGACTCAGGACCCCAGACACCCCAGGGGGGTGGCAGGTGGGCTCAGGCCCTGGAAGAGCTCAAAAAGGATTTTGAAAAGCAAGTTAGACAGGTGGAGGAAAAACTGGGAAGAGAAATGTCAGAGATGCAAGAAAAGTATGAAAAACGGGTCAATACCTTGGTAAAGGAGACCCAAAAAAATGCTGAGGAAATTAACACCTTGAAAAATAGGCTCACTCAATTGGCAAAGGAGGTTCAAAAAGCCAATGAGGAGAAGAATGCTTTCAAAAGCAGAATGAGACAAATGGAAAAAGAGGCTCAAAAGCTCACTGAATTTAACAGTTCTCTCAAAATTAGAATGGAACAGATGGAGTCTAATGACTTTACGAGAAACCAAGAAATCACCAAACAAAACCAAAAGAATGAAAAAATAGAAGAGAATGTGAAATATCTCATGGGAAAAACAACTGACCTGGAAAATAGATCCAGGAGAGACAATTTAAAAATTATGGGACTACCTGAAAGTCATGATCAAAAAAAGAGCCTAGACACCATCTTCCATGAAATTATCGAGGAAAACTGCCCTGACATTCTAGAACCAGAGGGCAAAATAAGTATTGAAAGAATCCATCAATCACCACCTGAAAGAGATCCAAAAAGAGAAACTCCTAGGAACAACATTGTGACCAAATTCCAGAACTCCCAGCTCAAGGAAAAAATCTTACAAGCAGCTAGAAAGAAACAATTCCAGTACTGTGGAAATACAATCAGGATAACACAAGATCTAGCAGCTTCTACATTAAGGGATCGAAGGGCGTGGAATAGGATATTCCAGAAGGCAAAGAAACTAGGACTCAAACAAAGAATCACCTACCCAGCTAAACTGAGTATAATACTTCAAGGGAAAATATGGTCTTTCAATGAAACAGAGGACTTTCAATCATTCTTAATGAAAAGACCAGAGCTGAAAAGAAAATCTGACTTTCAAACACAAGAATTGGAAGAAGCATGAAAAAGTAAACAGCAAAGAGAAGTCTTAAGGGACTTACCAGAAGTGAACTGTTTACATTCATACAGGGAAAGACAATATTTCTAACTCTTAAAACTTTTCAGTATCTGGGTAGTTGGTGGGACCACACACACACATGTACACGCATGCACACACACGCACACACATACAGAGATAGAGAGCACAGAATGAACTGAATAGGATGGGACCATACCTTAAAAGAAACTAAGGTAAATGGTGAGAGAGAAATGTAGGGGGAGGAAAGAGAGGGAAAGGGAAGGGGGTAACTATATGTCATTTAAGAGGCAGGTAGGAGTTTTTCTTAGTGGAGGGAAAAAGAGGAGAGCTGAGAAAAAAAAAAAAAAACCAAGAAGTTTACCCTCATCACATTTGACTAAACGAAGGAGTGAAATGCACACTCATTTTGGTATGAAAACCTATCTTACAGTATAAGAAAGTGGGGGAGAAGGAGATATTGCAAGGGGGGTGGATGATGGAAGGGAGGGCAAAGGGAGGAGGGAGCAATTTGAAGTCAACACTTGGGGAGGGACAGGATCAAAAGATAGAAAAGAAACAATGAGGGGCAGGTTAGGAGGGATGGTAATCCAGTTAGTCTTACACAACACGACTATCAGGGAGGTCATTTGCAAAACTACACAGATATGGCCTATATTGAATTGCCTGCCGACCCAAAGGGAATGGGTGGGGAGGGAGGGATGGGGAGAATTTGGAACTCAAAGTTTTAGGAACAACTCTTTAGTATTGTTGTTGCAACTAGGAAAGAAGACATACAGTTAAGGAGGAATAGAAAGTCATCTGGCCCTACAGGAGAAAAGAGAAGATGGAGACAAGAGAAGGGAGGGATGACAGAAGAGAGGGCAGATTGGAGATAGGGAAAATTAGATTGCTTGGGGTATTGGCGTGGGGGGAGGGGATAAAAGGGGAGAAAATTTGGAACCCAAAAATTTGTGAAAATGAATGTAAAAAATTAAATAATAAATAAAATTTAAAAAAAAAAAACAAAAAGAACCACAACTTGACCCTACTAAGCCATCAAGCTATAATCTTATACCTTTCTCTTCTCTTATACAGCCCAAGTCCTAGGGGGGAGAAAAGCCCTATATACTCATCACCTTATCATCCTTATTTCCAATATACTTTTTGGCATCTTGAAAAATGGCTTCCCACCCCACCACCCTAGTGGAGACTAGGGATCCTGAGATCTCTTAATGACTAAATCCAATACTATTTTCTCTATCCTCATTCTTCTTGACTTTTTCACAGTCCGACACAGCAGCTTTGGGGCTCCTTTCCCATTCCTCCCCATCCTTGGTGCTCCAAGGATTTTCTTGATTATTACTCTGTCCTGGTTCTTTCGCTGTCTTCCCCTGCTGGCTCTCTCTATGTGGCATCTTCATTAATTCAACATGTCCCAAACAGAACTAATTAAAGGATGATATGGGACCTTGGACGTCATATAGTTCAACCCATACATTTTACAGATAAGACCCAGGGGTTAAGTGACTTGCCCAGGGTCACACATAAAGAGTCAGAATTGGGGTATAAACTGATGTCTTCAGACTCCAGAGTCAGTGCTCATTCCATTGTACCATTCACTCTTTGTAGTGCTTTTATGTTTCTTGTATACTTACATTCATTTTGCCTCCTTTTAAAACTAAGGACCTTAAGGGCAGAGAACATCTTTCTTTTCTTTGATTCCTCAGTGATTGGCACATTACAAGTACTTAATAAATACTTGTTTATTGATTGGTTATCTACCTCTCCCCCTAACTTCACTATTTCTTTTGACGACACTATTTCTCTTTATTTAAAAAAAAAATTTGGGGAGGAGCCAAGATGGCAGAGTAGAAAGACTCACATATGCTAGCTCGGAACCCACAGCCCATAAATTACCTATAAAAAGAACTCCCAATGGGTTCTGGAACAGTGGAAGCCACACAGCAAGGCAGTGGAGGAGATTTCCGTTCCAGAGAGCCCTGAAAAACCAGCACCAAAGGTCCGTCGCACACCAGACGTGGAGTGGAGCCCATCCCTGCCTTGGCTGCACGGCCCCAAGAGAAGCAGATACAAGCAGGCTTTAGGAACGGAATCTCTGGCGGCCACGAAGGTCCCTCCACCCACAGGCGCTACAGGTCAGTGAGAGAGACTTCTGGGCTGGCCAAGAGGGGAGCGGGGTGTCTCCATAACTCAGGCCCCCTCGGGAGGCAGCAGTGGGAGGAAGCGGCGGCCAGGGACTCCCGGAGCGGGCAGGGGCTCAGGTCCGTTACTGTAGGTCTCTGCATAAAACCCCCTGAGGGAACTGAGCCTGGGAGGCAGCCCTGCCCCCACCTGAGAACTGGACTTAATCTCTCACTGAATAGCAGCCCTGCCCTCTGCTGAAAGGCCTGAGGCTGGGGAGCACCATTTGAATCTCAGATCCCAAACACCAGTGAGGGGGGGGTGGAGAAAAATATCAGAAGTCAAGTAACTGGCTGGGAAAATGCCCAGAAAAGGGGAAAAAAATAAGACCATAGAAGGTTACTTTCTTGGTGAACAAATTATTTCCTCCTTTCCTTTCTGATGAGGAAGAACAATGCTTACCATCAGGGAAAGACATAGAAATCAAGGCCTCTGGATCCCAAACATCTGAAACAGATATCCAATGGGCTCAGGCCATGGAAGAGCTCAAAAAGGATTTTGAAAATCAAGTTAGACAGGTGGAGGAAAAACTGGGAAGAGAAATGAGAGAGATGCAAGAAAAGCATGAAAAACACGTCAATACCTTGCTAAAGGAGACTCAAAAGAATGCTGAAGAAAATAACACCTTGGAAAATAGGCTCACTCAATTGGCAAAAGAGGTTCAAAAAGCCAATGAGGAGAAGAATGCTTTCAAAAGTAGAATTAGCCAAATGGAAAAAGAGGTTCAAAAGCTCACTGAAGAAAATACTTCTCTCAAAATTAGAATGGAACAGATGGAGTCTAATGACTTTACGAGAAACCAAGAAATCACCAAACAAAACCAAAAGAATGAAAAAATGGAAGAGAATGTGAAATATCTCATGGGAAAAACAACTGACCTGGAAAATAGATCCAGGAGAGACAATTTAAAAATTATAGGACTACCTGAAAGTCATGATCAAAAAAAGAGCCTAGACATCATTTTCCATGAAATTATCAAGGAAAACTGCCCTGAGATTCTACAACCAGAGGGCAAAATAAGCATTCAAGTAATCCACCGATCACCACCTGAAAGAGATCCAAAAAGAGAAACTCCTAGAACATTGTGGCCAAATTCCAGAATTCCCAGGTCAAGGAGAAAATATTGCAAGCAGCTAGAAACAATTCCAGTACTGTGGAAATACAATCAGGATAACACAAGATCTAGCAGCTTCTACATTAAGGGATCGAAGGGTGTGGAATAGGATATTCCAGAAGTCAAAGGAACTAGCACTCAAACCAAGAATCACCTACCCAGCAAAACTGAGTATAATACTTCAGGGGAAAATATGGTCTTTCAATGCAACAGAGGACTTTCAAGCATCCTTGATGAAAAGACCAGAGCTGAAAAGAAAATCTGACTTTCACACACAAGAATGAGAAGAAGCATAAAAAACTAAACAGCAAAGAGAAATCATAAGGGACTTACCAAAGTTGAACTGTTTACATTCCTACATGGAAAGACAATATTTGTAACTCTTGAAACTTTCAGTGTCTGGGTAGTTGGTGGGATTACACACACACACACACACACACACACACGTACGCACTCACAGAGACAGAGAGCACAGATTGAATTGAATAGGATGGGATCATATCTTCAAAAAAATTAAGGTAAACCGTGAGAGAGAAAAATATTGGGAGGAGAGAGGGTGAAATGGAATGGGGCAAATTATCTCTCACAGAAGAGGCAAGCAGGACACTTTTTAGTGGAGGGAAAAAGAGGAGAGCTGAGAGAAAAACATGAAATTTACTCTTATTACATTCTACTAAAGGAAGGAATAAAATACACACTCATTTTGGTATGAAAACCTATCTTAGAATACAGGAAAGTGGGGGAGAAGGGGATAAGCAAGGTGGGGGGGGGATGATGGAAGGGAAGGTAATGGGAGGAGGGAGCAATTTGAAGTCAACACTCAGGGAGGGACAGGATCAAAAGACAGAATAGAAACAATGGGGGGCAGGATAGAATGGTGGGAAATATAGTTAGTCTTATCGAAGTCATTTGCAAAACTACACAGGTATGGCCTATATTGAATTGCCTGCCTTCCCAAAGGGAATGGGTGGGGAGGGAGGGATGGGGAGAATTTGGAACTCAAAGTTTTAGGAACAACTGTTGAGTACTGTTCTTGCTACTAGGAAATAAATACAGGTAATGAGGAATACAAAGTTATCTGGCCTTACAGGACAAAAGAGAAGATGGGGTGAAAGGAGGGATGATAGAAGAGAGGGCAGATTGGTGATAGGGGAAATTAGAATGCTCGGGGTATTGGGGGGTTGGGGGGAGGAGACAAATGGGGAGAAAATTTGGAACCCAAAATTTTGTGAAAATGAATGTAAAAAGTTTAATAAATAAATTTATTTAAAAAAAACAATCTTTCTGATTCACTAAAATATGCTACCATTTAGACTCAAACTTATAACAAAAAGGAATGGTTAAGTAACATGAACTAAAACTGTTAGATGATATCTAACAGCACATGCCTCATTCCACACCTGCAATCCACCATCTACTTCTCTACTAGAAGGGAAATATTTTTTCACCTTCAGTCCTTTGGAGTTAAGACTTGGCATTGCATTTAATCTACATTCTGATGACTTGTCAGTAGTGTTCTCCATTATTTTATAGTGATCATTATGAATGTTGTTCCTTGGGTTCTTCATATTTTGCTCTGTATCTGTTTAATACAGAACTTCCCGAGTTTCACTCAATTCTTTATATTTATCATATATCACAATTTGTTCAGCTATTCCTCAATTAATGGACATCTACTTCATTTCCAGTGGTATTTTTTTTTGTTACCATAAAGAATATTATATAAACATTTTGTTATACATGGGACCTCTCTTCCTATCCTTGACCTTTAATGGATATATGCCCAATAGTGGGAGTACTGAGTCAAAAGATTATAAATATTTTAGTGATTTTTCTTACATAATTAAAAAACTTGTCCAGACAACTGGGATCAATTCAAAGCTTTATCAACAACATGTATTAAAAGGGTTTTCTTCTTATAACTCCTCCAAAATGGTCTATTTTCATTTTTTCCTTCTTCACTCAGCTCAAGGGGACTCCATTACATTTCTAGTTACAGTGGTTCAACAACCTTCAAGTCATGCTTGATTCTTCCTCCTGTCTCCCTGGCAACTTTATCCCATCAGTTATGAAGTCTTATTGATTCTGCTTCCAAAACATCTCTCAAATTTGTTGAGTTATCTTGATTCATATAACCATTCTTGCTTTCTTATTGATTACCTTACTTCTAAAGTCCATGTCCCACTGAATTCTTCCTCCACATTATTGGCAAGTTGATATTCCTAAAGTACATATCTGGCCACATGACTCTCCTGCTCAAGAAGTTTCAGGGGCTCTCTTGTTTCCTCTCAGGTAAAAATATAAACACAGGCCATTTGAAGTCATTCACAATCTAGTTCAAGTCTTCACCTTCAAATTTACTTCATATTAGTTCTGTTTGTGCACTTATGTTCCAGCTCAACTAGTTTACTTAGTACTCCCTGTACAAAGTATTCTATCTTTTGCCTCCAAATCTTTTGGTCAGGCTTAACACATGTCTGTAAAGTGCTCTTTCCTTGTCTCTGTCTCTTAGAATCACTGGCGCACTTTAAAGTTCAGTTCAGATGCCACTTCCTACATGAGGACCTTTCTTAATCCTGCTAGTCATTAGCATTCCCTAAACCCTACTATATTTTGTCAAATATATTTATTTACCTGTTTACATATTGTATCTAACACACCCTCACTAAGAATGTAAGTGCTCTGAACACAGGGACTGTTTTTATCTTTTAGTAGGCACTTAATAAAAAGACATGAGAGAACAATTCAACAAATATTTTTCAGACACTGTACTATGCATTAGAGATAAAAAGAAATTCAGATTAAATTTACATCATCACAAAGCTTTAAAAACTGTAAATGCAGCTAGCACACAAATTCAGATAACTAAAAAACACAGGAGTTACACAATGGAAAGAGCAAAATCCTAAACCCTCTCTTCAAGCAGGTTAGACTAGTTTTTCCTTAAAAGGTATTGAGACATTCCTCCATACTTGGTGGCTCAGACTGTTGGTGTTACTTCCTCATAGCCTGAGTGAAAAGCAGCCAAATAGAGGAAGAGGGGGCTCTCAGATGCATGACTGGCAGATCATGATGGGAGCTTCACTCAACTGAACATACTCAAAAGATTCTCAATGACAATCCTTTCTGATTATCTTCCTGATACATCAGAGTAAATCTCTTTTTAGCTATTGAACAACCAAAACTATCTCACTGTGTTCTAATGTCAAAATTTAAAAACCAGGGACCTGAGAACTGACCTGAATCAGAAAACACAGTCCAGTGACATGGGGATTCTAAGGGAGAAGCGGGGATATCCAGTAAGAATTCCTAGAAGAGATAAAATTTGAGTCTGAGCAGAGGTTTGACCAATGAATGAACAAACAGAAGAATGGCCAGATTTGGTGAGAGATGAAAAGCGAGAATTGAAAATAATAAATGCAAAAATGCTGGACACAGAAAGCTGAATGAATGCTGCTACTACAGATTTGTACTACTAAATTCTGAGTAAATGTCATTCCAAGCATGGGGAAAACGTGTATTTATTTATATAAAGGTAGGAATAAGATGAAGAGAAATCCTTATTAGGTAGGTAAACAACAACAACCTGGTATGGCTGGAAAGAAGAATGCATAAAGGAAAGTTTCATGGAGATGCAGCTGAAAAGGCGGATTAGAGCTAAACTGTGATGGAGCTGGAGAATCTGTTTTTTGTTCAGTAGGTGTCTTTACCTCTACCTTTTCTATTTATAAATTATTTGCTTCAAAAATTAGTGGAGAGTCACTAAATTTTTTAAGTACTGGTTACGATCAGGTATATATTAAGATAATTACTCTGATAGTAATATAAGGAAGAAACCGAGAGACCAATTTTAAGTCCAAGGGAGACATAATAAGGATTTGAACTAGCATCAGCAATGAAAATAAAAATAATGGGAAAGATATCAGAAACAATTGTAACAGTACAATCTCCAGGACACAACTATTAGATACTGGCTATTTCTGAATTGGAGGAAAATGCTTTACGCTTATAACCATTTAAAGTAGCTGGTGTTCCCTCATTATTTTTAAAGATTTTATCTCCTTCGCATATTCAATTAACCTAGAATATTTCCAATCTTGTCATTTCTACCTTCTATGTATATGAATTATTTCAGAAAGCAAAGGAAAAAGCTTACCAACATTTGAAAAAGGATAGTTTACCCTCTAGGGTACTAAATAATTGGTCACAGATATATTTAATACAACCCTATCAATGAATGACAAGACAGTGGAACTTTTTCCCTCCATTAATGAAAGTTAATAAGAAAGACTACATAATTTTCCAGACCTGCTGTATGTGATTTTGCAAAATAAAAAGGTTTTTTTTTCCATTTCATGAGAATTTAACACTCTGTTTCATCTATCTCTATTTTAAGATTACTGGTATGAAGCATGGTATTCCTAAACTGTCCTAGGTATTTTTTTCTTCAAAAAATGGAAAATTCACCCTTTGATGCAGCAATACAGCTTTTGGGTCTGTATTCCAATGAGATTAAAGAAAAGTGAAAAGGACTTTATGCTGTTCAGTTATTTCAGCCATGTCTGACTCTTTATGACCCCATTGGTGATTTTCTTGGCAAAGAAAGAGTGGCTTTTGACATTTCCTTCTCCAGTTCATTTTACAGGTGAGGAAACTGAGGCAGACAGGGTATATTTATATCAGCTCTTTCTGTGGTGACAAAGGATTGTAAATTAAAGGGATGTCCACATTCACAAGTTATGTGGAGACTAACTTCTTCCAGATGGTTTCAGAAAAACCTAGAAACTTACGAGCTAATATAAAGTGAAGGGAACAGAACCAGGAAAATATTGTAAACAGTACTAAAAAATATTGCAAGAATAATCAACTGTGAAAGACTTAGTTACTATGATCAAGACAACTCCAAAGGACTCATGATGAAAAATACTATCCACCTAAGATATGTGTGTTCATTCTTTGTTGCCAAAGGAAAAACTTTTTGGTTCTGTCATGAAAAGCAATTACCTTTCAATTCTCTCTCTCTCACCAATCCCAGCCAAAAATTTCAAATACCTCAATCAATTCTAAAGCTACACAGGTAAAATTAAATACTTTATCTCCCAAATTATCAACAAAAACAAAGCACAAACACAGAAGAAATCAAAGTGTGGAGAAGGTAAAAGAACTGTGCGCACAATACCGCACTCTCTCCTTTACAAAGTTCTGAGTATGCTTTTCTGGCATACTCTCCACTAGAATATGAAAGTAATTAATGGCGAGTGGAGAACTTACTGTGTTTTCTTATGTTTCTGATCTCTCCTTTAGTATTTCAGCCATGAAACTCTATTTATGGGTTTCAAAATCTATTTGCACAAAAATTTCTAACATCTGTACTGAGCAACTTGGAAATCAGCTATAAAAAGTTTAAGTAGTCATCTATCAAAACCAAATTCCTGATTCTGGGGCAATACGTATACTTCCCCTCTCAAATACCAGTAGTTAATTTTTCAGGTATTTCTAAGTGAAAAAGATGCTGCATCCTTTCTTAGAAGAGTAATGGTAGCTATCCGTACATATAAAATAACCCAACATACAAATATTACTAAACCTATACTATTTTAAATGGACAAAATAAGAGAAATTTGAAGCATATAAAATGATACATTATCTTTATCCCAGGGTGGGAGAAAATATAGACACAAAAGATCATTTCCACAATTTCCCCTCATTCATTCATAATTCATTCCATAAATATTTATTAAGCATCTACAAATTAAATAACACTATGCTAGGTATACTAACTTAGATGAACTAAAACACTACCATTATCTTAAGGATATTAAAATGTAGTTTTTTGCTGTTTGTCTTTCCTTTCAAAGAGGACCAATTACCCTACAGGTGATGTCTTGACTTGTAAGTGAAATGGATTTAAGTGAGGCAGTGTTGCGCAAAGTCATCAATCTCACTGTCTCTTCCTGAATCATCAAAGTCCAGGGCCAAGACAAAAGTCAGGAAGACTGGCAGTGACCCAAGATACAGTGGATGCTGGCTTCTTTGATGGCCGATCAAGCTCTAAGTGCTGTACAACGCCCATTTGAGCCACCTTCACGGCTACTGGAACAAATTGTTCTCATACACCCATTCTACCAGGGGAAGTTTTCACATGCTTGGAGCAGACTCTAACTCAATAATGGGTTTGAGGTCTGTCAGTTATCTCCTCAACTCAGTTTAGCTATCTGCATGATGGTTTACCAGGGTGTGACCACTATGCATGATATAGCTTCTTGGAGGCACAATAAGAGACTAAAGATGAACACCAAAGGTGAAAGGGCAGCCCTGAAAAGGACTGGGCAGAAGATGGCAGAGTAACAACAAGGACATGATAGTATTCTTCCCATAAACCCAAATACCTGTAAAAAAATGACTAAACAAATTTTGCAGCTGCAGAACCCAAAGAATGACAGGGTAAAGCAAATTTCCAGTGCAAAACGGTGTGGAAGGTGGCTGGGAAGTGTCTATTGCACCAAGCTGGGAGTAGAACGCAGTCCAGCATGGGCCGCTGTGGCACAGACAGGACCTGAGCAGGCCTTGGGGGACTAAATCTCAGGCACTTGTGGCAGTTTCCAGAGTTCATGACCCCAAAACGCTGAGGATAAATTGGAAGGTCAGGGAAGGTCAGGGAGTAGAGTGGTCAGGGCTACCTCAAGGCAGCAGAGGGGATGGAGGAGTACTCTGAGGAGGAGCCTACGTCGGCCTCTGAAGCAGCAACCACTTTTTCTGGAGCTCTAGGCCCAGTGCGGGGATTGATTGGCTGGCAGTACATCCCCCATCCCCACTGGAAGCAGAGATCTACCCTGACAAAGAGCTCAAAAGTCAAGTAAATACCTGGGAAAATGAACAAAAATCAGAAAAAGAATCAGACTATAGAGTCTTACTTTGGTGACAAGGAAGACCAAAGTATACAAACAGAAGACAACCAAGTTAAAGCTTTTCGATCCAAAACCTCTAAGAAAAATATAAATTGGTCTCAGGCCATGGAAGAGGTCAAAAAGGATTTTGAAAATCAAGTAAAAGAACTAGAGGAAAAATTGAGAAGAGAAATAAGGGTGATGGAAGAAAATCAAGACAAGTGAGTCAATAATTTGCTCAACAAGACCCCCCCCCAAAAAAAAACAAACCAAAAAAACAACGAAGAAAATAACACTTTAAAAAATAGACTAACCCAAATGGCAAAAGAGATCCAAAAAGCCAATGAAGAGAAAAATTCCCTGAAAAGCAGAATTAACCAGATGGAAAAGGAGGGACAAAAGATCACTGAAGAGAATAATTCCTTAAAGATTAGAATGGAGCAGATGAAAACTAATGACCTTATGAAAAATCAAGAAATTATAAAACAAAGCCAAAGGAATGAAAAAATAGTAGATAATGTGAAACATCTCATTGGAACAAACAACTGACCTTGAAAACAGATCCAGGAGAGACAATTTAAAAATTACTGGACTAACTGAAAGCCGTAATCAAAAAAAGAGCCTAGACATCATCTTTCAAGAAATTATCAAGGCAAACTTCCCTGAAGCCAGTGGGTAAAAGAGATATTGAAAGAATCCACCGATTACCTACTGAAAGAGATTGCCAAAAGAAAACTCCTAGAAATGTTGTAGCCAAATTCCAGAGCTCCCAGGTCAAGAAGAAAATATTGCAAGCAGTCAGAAAGAAACAATTTGGGTATTGTGAAAATACAATCCGGATAGCACAAGATCTAGCAGCTTCTACATTAAGGGACTGAAAAGATTTGAATATGATATTCCAGAGGTCAAAGGAGCTAGATTAAAATCATGACTCACCTACCCAGAAAAACTGGGCATAATACTTCAGGGGAAAAAATTGTCATTCGATGAAATAGAGGCCTTTCAAGCATTCTTGTTGAAACAAATAGAAAATCTGACTTTCAAACACAAGAATCAAGAGAAGCATGAAAAAACAGGAAAGAGAAATCATAAAGGACTTACTAAAGCTGAACTGTTTACATTACTATGTGGAAAGATCATATTTGCAACTCGAGATTTTTCTCAGTATTAGGGGAGTTGGAAGGATTATATATGTTGACAGAGGGCACAGGGTAAGTTGGATATGAAGGGATGATATATAAAACAATAAAATTAAGGGGTGAGAGAAATATATTGGGAGAAAGAAAATGAGAGAGATAGAATGCGGCAATCTATCTCACATAAAAGAGGTAAGAAAAAGCTTTTTCAGTGAAGGGGAAGAAGGGAGAGGTACAGGCAAAGAGTGAACCTTACCCTCATCGCATTTTGCTTAAGGAGAGAACAACATTCACACTCAATTTAGTATGAAAATCTATCTTACACTACAGGAAAGTAGGGGAGAAAGGGATAAGCGGTGAGGTTGGGAAGAATGATAGAAGGGAGGGCAAATGGGAAGAGGGGCTCATTATAAGTAAACACTTTTGAAGAAGGATAGGGTCAAAAGAATGAACAGAATAACATGGAGGGCAAGATAGGATGGAGTCACAATATGACTGTTACAGAAGTATTTTGCAAAACTACACATATATAACCTATACTGAAGTGCTTGCCTTCTCAGTGGGGATGGAGGAAGGGAAAGTAGTTGGAACTCAAAGTTTTAAAAACAAATGTTAAAAATTTTTTTTATATGCAATTGGAAAATAAAACATAGAGGCAATGGGACATAGAAATTTATCTTGCCCTACAAGAAAATAGAGGGGAAGGGGCTAAGAGAAAGGAGGGGTGTAATAGAAGGGAAGGCAGATTGGGGGAAATAGTAATCAGAATGCACGTTGTCTTAGGGTGAGTGGAGGGCAGAAATGGGGAGAAAATTTGGAACTCAAAATCTTGTGAAAGAGAATGTTGAAACCTAAAAATAATTAATT
Source organism: Bettongia penicillata ogilbyi (assembly GCA_023548195.1). Lineage (NCBI taxonomy): Eukaryota > Metazoa > Chordata > Mammalia > Diprotodontia > Potoroidae > Bettongia > Bettongia penicillata. The sequence continues at coordinate 2,434,225 of JAJHZJ010000311.1, forward strand.
TTTTAAAAGAAGAAAAACATACCCAAGAAAAAAAGAAAAGAAAAAGGCTGGGCAGCCCTCATACCAGAGGTGCAAGTCCTCCCTGAACATCCCATACAATGTAGTAGAGGAATATGGAACACATATGAACATAATTCAAGTGTATAAAAAAAAGACCTGAGAGGTGAAACACCATGAAGAACTAAGGAAGATTTCAAAAAGGGTCATTTGAGCTGAGTTTTAAAGATTAAACATGATCTCACCAGGAAGAGAGGATAGGAAGCACATTTTAGACATGTAAATAAATGTCTTGAGGTAAAGTACAAATGGAAAATTTTGGAATATGTATTGGAGGCAGTAAGTAGTTCCTTTCAGATGTAGTACAGAATATGTAAAGGGGTATATAAATGAAGAAGTAGAGTTACATAAAAATTATAGATGGTCTTGAACACCAGCTGAAAGAATATGTACTTGAGTCAACACTAGAAAGTTACTTAAAGTTTCATCTAAAGGACTAATCTGAGGGGAAAGCGTGGGGATACAATGATCTAGGTTAGTGGTAACGAAGGCCTATACTAAGAATGACAATGATGACAATTAACAACTGACTTTATATAGCTCTTACATAGCTCATTTGATCCTCACAAACTTTTACCTCTGAAATAAGTAAAGCAAGCATTCCTATTTCAGATGTCAAGAAAAAATGAAATTCAGAAAGTTGCTTTCCCAAATCACACATGGCTAGTTAAGTGGAAAGAAGTTTTAAGGTGTAAAGTAGAAGATGGGGCAGAAGGGTAACATAGGGAACTTGATAGGAAAAAGTTCCAAATATTTGTTAATGGAAGTGTGAAAAAGAGGCAATGGGGGAAAGAAAAGGTTTCTCTGAAGTGCCAGGATAGAAGCCTATTTGAGATGAGATATTAAGAATTTGGGAGTAGGTCAGTGTGCCAGATTATATGACTTCACTACAAATAGAACAGTTTAACCTGGAAAAGAGTAGACTTGGGGAGAACATGATAACTGACCAAGTATCTGAAGGATCATCAACAATGACTGATTAGACTAATTCTACTTTGCCCCAGAGGGAAGAGAGAATTAAAAGTGATGGATGGGTAGGTTTGTGCAGAAGGGTAGGTTTGTGTGCAGCAGGTGGAAAACATCTAATAGTGATGGCCAACCAAAAATGGAAGAAATGTCCCATAAGAAAGTTTTCTCCTCACTAGAAATATTCAAAGAAGTGACAGCCATTATATCGCTTCCCTCCTGAGAAAGAAAATACACACACACACACACACACACACACACACACACACACACCCCTCACCTGTTACAAATATGCATAAGCAAAACAAATTTCTGAACTGACCATGCCCCAAACCAAACCATGTCTCAATCTGTACTTTGAGTCTATCACCACTTTATCGGGAAGTGGGCAGCATGCTTCATCAGGAGTGCACTGAAATTATGGCTGTTTATTGTGCTGATCAGAGTTTCTGTGTCCTTCAAAGTTGTTTGTCTTTATAGCATTTTTGGTTCTGTATAAAATGTTTATCTGGTTTTGCTCACTTCATTTTATATCAGTTCACACATGTTCCCAGGCTTCTCTGAAATCATTCCTTTCAGCATTTTTTATAGCACAACAGTATTCAGTCACCTTCATATGCCCTAACTTGTTCAGTCATTCCCCAACTGAAGGGTACTCCCTCAGTTTCCAATTCTTTGCCATTACACACAAAAAATATTGCTATAAATATTTCTATACACATGTGTGTACTTTCTTTGATCTCTTTGGGGTATAGACCTAGCAGTGGGATCACTGGGTCAAAGGCTATGCAGAGTTTAGTTGCTTTCAGGGTTTTCCAAAATGACTGGACCAGTTCACAATTCCACCAACAGTGCATTAATGTATTAGTTTTCTCACAACCCCTCCAGGAGTTATTATTTTCCTTTTTGTCTTGTCATTTTTGCCAATTAAATAAGTATGAGGTTGTACCTCAGAGATGCTTTATTTTGCATTTCTCTAATATGTATTAGCGATTTGGTGCATTTTTTTTCATATGCTGATAGCTGGATAAATTGGATTTCTTCCTCTGAAAACTACCTCTTAATACTCTTTGACCATTTACGAATTGGCGAAATGGCTCTTATTCTTAAAAGTTTGAATTCGGGGGGTGGGGGGGCGGGGGCGGAGTCAAGATGGTGGAGTAGAAAGACCACGTTTACGAGCTCCGAAGCCACAGCCCATAGAATTAATGTAAAAAGAGACCCCCATAAGTTCTGGATCACTGTAAGGTGTGCAGAAACAGAGTGGAAGGGTTTCCGTTCCAGAGAGCCCTGGAGAGCCGTCCCCAGGGTCCGTCACGCCCCGGAAAGCGGATCCGACCCCAGCACTGCCCTGGCCGCGGCCCCAGAAAAGCTGATCCGAGCAGGCTTCAGGGACGGAAGCTCCGGTGGCCTGGAAGGTCCCTCCGCCCACAGAAGCTACAGGTCAGTGAGAGAGACAGCTGGGCTGGCCGAGACAGGGAGCGGAGTGTCTCCGTGACTCGGGCCCCCTCGGGAGGAAGCGGCAGAGGCAGGGGCGGGGGTGGCGGTGGAGGCAGCAGCTGTGGTGGCGGCCCGGGACTCCCCCAGCAGCAGGCAGGATCTTCATTACTGAGAGTTTCTGCATAAACCCCCTGAGGGAGCTGAGCCTGGGAGACGGCCCTGCCCCACCCCGCTCCATTACTGAAGGTCTCTGCATAAAGCCCCTGAGGGAACTGAGCCTGGGAGGCGGCCCTGCCCCCACCCCAGCACCAGAACTAAAGCTCACATTGATTAGCAGCCACTTGCCACGGAAAGCCCATTTGAATCTCAGACCCCAAGCACTAGCTGGGAGGATCTAGGCAGGGGTGGACAGGAATCTCAGAAGTCAAGTAACTGGCTGGGAAAATGCCTAGAAAAGGGAAGAAAAATAAGACTATAGAGAGTTTTTTCGAACAGATGCAAATGATCCCGACTTTCGGATCTGACAACGAGGACATATTCTTGCCATCAGGGAAAGACGTGGAGGGTGGGACCTTGGTACCCCAGACATCCCAGGGGAATGTGGGGTGGGCTCAGGCCTTGGAAGAGCTCAAAAAGGATTTTGAAAAGCAAGTTAGACAGGTGGAGGAAAAACTGGGAAGAGAAATGAGAGAGAAGCAAGAAAAGTATGAAAAAAGGGTCAATACTTTGGTAAAGGAGACCCAAAAAAATGCTGAAGAAAATAACACCTTGAAAAATAGGCTCAATTGGCAAAAGAGGTTCAAAAAGACAATGAGGAGAAGAATGCTTTCAAAAGCAGAATTAGCCAAATGGAAAAAGAGGTTCAAAAGCTCACTGAAGATAATAGTTCTCTCAAAATTAGAATGGAACAGATGGAGTCTAATGACTTTACAAGAAACCAAGAAATCACAAAACAAAAACAAAAGAATGAAAAAATGGAAGAGAATGTGAAATATCTCATGGGAAAAACAACTGACCTGAAATATAGATCCAGGAGAGACAATTTAAAAATTATGGGACTACCTGAAAGTCATGATCAAAAAAAGAGCCTAGATATCATCTTCCATGAAATTATCAAGGAAAACTGCCCTGACATTCTACAACCAGAGGGCAAAATAAGTATTGAAAGAACCCATCGATCACCATCTAAAAGAGATCCAAAAAGAGAAACTCCTAGGAACATTGTGGCCAAATTCCAGAACTCCCAGGTCAAGGAGAAAATCTTACAAGCAGCTAGAAAGAAACAATTTCAGTACTGTGGAAATACAATCAGGATAACACAAGATCTAGCAGCTTCTACATTAAGGGATCGAAGGGTGTGGAATAGGATATTCCAGAAGTCAAAGGAACTAGCACTAAAACCAAGAATCACCTACCCAGCAAAACTCAGTATAATACTTCAGGGGAAAATATGGTCTTTCAATGCAACAGAGGACTTTCAATCATTCTTGATGAAAAGACCAGAGCTGAAAAGAAAATTTGACTTCCAAACACAAGAATGAGAAGAAGCATGAAAAAGGAAACAGCAAAGAGAAGTCTTAAGGGACTTACCAGAAGTGAACTGTTTACATTCCTACATGGAAAGACAATATTTGTAACTCTTAAAACTTTTCAGTACCTGGGTAGTTGGTGGGTCCATACACACACATGTACATGCATGCACGCACACACACATACACACATGCACACACATACAGAGACAGAGAGCACAGAGTGAACTGAATAGGATGGGACCATAGCTTAAAAGAAATTAAGGTAAATGGTGAGAGAGAAATGTAGAGGGAGGAAAGAGGGTGAAATGGAATGGGGTAATTATATGTCATTTAAGAGGCAAGTAGGACACTTTTTAGTGGAGGGAAAAAGAGGAGAGTTGAGAAAAAAAAAAAACAACAATTAGTTTACCCTCATCACATTTGACTAAAGGAAGGAATAAAATGCACACTCATTTTGGTATGAAAACCTATCTTACAGTATAGGAAAGTGGGGGAGAAGGAGATAAGCAAGGGGGGGGATGATGGAAGGGAGGGCAAAGGGAGGAGGGAGCAATTTGAAGTCAACACTTGGGGAGGGACAGGATCAAAAGACAGAAGAGAAACAATGAGGGGCAGGTTAGGATGGAGGGTAATTCAGGTAGTCTTACACAACACGACTATCAGGGAAGTCATTTGCAAAACTACACAGAAATGGCCTATATGGAATTGCCTGCCTTCCCAAAGGGAATGGGTGGGGAGAGAGGGATGGGGAGAATTTGGAACTCAAAGTTTTAGGAACAACTCTTTAGTATTGTTGTTGCAACTAGGAAAGAAGACATACAGTTAATGAGGAATAGAAAGTCATCTGGCCCTACGGGAGAAAAGAGAAGATGGAGACAAGAGAAGGGAGGGATGACAGAAGAGAGGGCAGATTGGAGATAGGGAAAATTAGATTGCTTGGGGTATTGGGGTGGGGGAGGAGATAAAAGGGGAGAAAATTTGGAACCCAAAATTTTGTGAAAATGAATGTAAAATGTTAAATAAATAAATAAATGGATGAATGAATAAATAAATAAATGAATAAAGGTTTGAATCAGTTCCTTATATATATACCTTAAAAATGAATTCTATATCAGAAAACCTTGCTGCAAAGATTTTTTCCCATTTACTTTTAATTTTGGTTGAACTGATTTTATTTGTAAGCAAATGATTTTAACTATCCCTAGCATCAATCTCTAGCCTTGGACACTTAACCTCTCTCAGATTTAGTTTCTTCATCTGCAAAAGGGATATAATACTACCATGAACCTCACAGAATTACTGTAGGAACCAAATTACTGTGTGCACTTACATGCCTTAAAGTTGTACATAAATATTAATCATTATTATTATACAGATCTTTTTTTTTAGCTCCAGATCCACATCTCCTGTTGCTTTTACATATCTGCATCAGGACATCCTATCAATGTTTCAAATATAACATGTCCAAAGGAAAATTATTATTTTGCTACCTTTTTACTTAGGGCGGCACCATTTACCTCATGTGTCATTTTTTATAACTTTGGTGTTATCTTTGACTCTTCCTCCTTTTCCTATGTCTAATCAGGTACAAAATCCTGTCAATTTCGATTCCACAATATCCAGGTTCTGGTTCTGTATCTCTATTTCCACTGCATTAGGCCAGAGAGGTGTTAATACCTTTATTTGAATGGTAGCATCAACCTCTTTCAGGTTTCCTTCACTTTCTTCTCTCTGATCTGTGTTTAGCATCAAAGCCAAAATAAGCTTTCCTATACACAGTTAAATAATTCTCTGCTCAAAAATCTCAAGTAGCTTCCTACTGTCTCTAAGTTAAGCTCAAACTCCTTTGGCACTCAAAGCCCTTTACAATCATAGCACCATAGATTTAGAGCAGGAAAGAATCTTATAAGCCACAAACCCAACCCCTTAATTATTGTGTTGAATAAACTGAGACTCAGAGAAGTTAGGTAATTTATCCAAAGTCACACATTTAGTATTTAAGGAAGAATTTAAACCTAAGGCTTTTTGACTCTAACTTCAGTGCTCTAACTCACCACACAGGAAAACTGGGAAAGACAAATGGTAGAAAATAGTCAAGAGTAAAACTACAGGTCACCAGATGGACTAGATAAACTGGATGAAGAGCTCCTACTGCAAAATCAGTAAGCCTACTTGACATCTCAACAGCACATAATGGAGACCATGGCTTCTAGGAACTTCTGCCCTGGGGGGTCCCCATGTCCCATTCTGGAATCATGAATCATGCTCAGCTCTGCCAACGTTCCTGGATGGGGTGTGTCAATATACTCTCCAACAGTCCCACTTAAAATGGCCTAACTTTCTGGACCAAAGTGCCTCCTCTCTCTGGCCACCACTCCTCTTTGTATACAACCTCAGCAAAACTAAGCACAATCCTTCAGGGGAAAAAGCATTCTGGTGAAAAGAACAGAGCTGAACAGAAAACCTGACTTTCAAACACAAGACTCAAGAGAAGCACAAAAAAGTAAACAGGAAAGGAAAATCATAAGGGATTTAATAAGGTTAAACTCTTTACATTCTTAGACTGGGGAAGATGATAGTGTAACTCATAAGAACTTTCTCATTATTAGGGCAGTTAGGACATCAATTTCACCCTCTAGGGATCAGGGGTTTCATGTTGTAAAAGAAGACATAGACCCTCCCCCATCCCCCAAAAATCCCAAGACAAAGTAAAAATTTCTTCTATCTGTATTCAGACTCTGTCAGTTCTTTCTCTTGGGATGATTAGGGTTTTGCATCTTAAGCCCTTCAGAGTTGGCTTGGATCATTATATTGCTGAGAATAGCTAAGTCATTCACACTGGATCATCTTAAAATGGTGCTGTTGCTACGTATACAGTGTTGTCTTGATCCTACTTACCTCACTTTGCATGTGTTCAGGTAAGTCTTTCCAGGTTTTTCTGAGAGCTGCCTGCACACCATTTGTTTTAGAACAGTACTGTTCCATCAGAATCATATACCACAATTTGTTCATCCCTTTCCTAATTGATATGCATTCCCTCAATTTCTAATTCTTTGCCATCAGAAAAGAGCTGCCATAAATATTTTTGTACACATAGTTGTAATAGTAATTTAAATGGGAAAATATTTCCCATTCATTAGTAGATTCATATGACCTGCTTAAATCACATGGAAGCTTAAATCACCTATAGTGGGAGGAGCTTGCTGAATGGATGGAACAGGAAGGGTGGAGTAGAGCTGGGAGGAAGTTGGTCAGGCTAGTCAGAGCTGGGAAGGACACAGGCAAGCCAGACACAGCTAGGCTCCTGAGTGTGTGTTTGTTTGTGGGAAGGCCCCAGCAGGGGGGATGACTTGGGAGTGGCTTTGCTCCCTGCAATGAGCATATGTGACTTCTTGGCTACTATGATTGATTTTACAACATGACTAATATGGAAATATGCTTTCAATGACTATACACATATAACCTTTACCAAATTGTTCTTAACAAAGGTGATGGTGAGGGAGGGAGCCAATTTGGAACTCAAAATTTCAAAAAAGAATGTTAAAAATTGTGTTTACATGTAAGTGGGGCAAATTCTTCAAAGCTCAGTTCAGTTGTCACCTTTTATCATGAAACCCCTGATCCCTAGAGGGTGAAATTGATGCCCTAAAATTTTCCTTGTTTCCTCTGTTTGAATTCTCCTTTGCCATGAATATACTATATCTTGTTTCATAAAGTAGTATACATGTAATATCCCCTCATTAATAATTAGTAATAAATTAGTTGAGAATAGAACTGTATTTTTTTTCATCTTGATACACTCAGTGGTCTACATACAACAGGCACTTAAGTGTTAGCTGACTTTAACTGATCTAGTAGATTAAATCTTTTACAATCACATGGCTAAGGCATGGGAGCAAGGGAAGTCATTTAGTAAACATACAACTGTAGTTCAACCATTTAGTCCCTGCCCAGGCAAGTGTTTGAGCTCTGTTCCATGACACAAGTGTTTGGATTTTTCCAAGAGCTGATGTCAGGGCTTTTCATGGAGACAGAACAGCATTTATAGGGCAGAGCGGGGAAAAGAGGGCTTCCCCAGCAGCTATTCTCAATGTGGTCTTTGTACTGTTCTGCTGGGAAAGCCAGGAGGACCCTGTAGAGCTTTAGTCCCTGAAGAAATTCTGCCTCAGAAGGATGGGGGTGGGGAAGTGGCATTTTACAGATAACCATTAAGGTAACTTAACAACATTTTTCTAAATTTTAAATTCTCCCATCATCAGGACTCGTTATTTTACTCTTGGAAAAGTAGAGAATCTGTTCTTCAACATTATCTTTTTGGCTTTGGGTGGGGAAAAAAAGAGATGAACACACATTTTCAAGGTCAAAAGACTAATAAAGCAAATAATTCTGTAATCTCTGAAATATGCTTTCTCAAAGCAAAGTCTAAACAGATCTCTTCATTCAATATCTAATATCTCTTCATCCAAAGAGATGAAGGGCCAATACATATACTCCCCTCACTGGCTTAGATAGTTGGCTCCAAGACAGAAAATTGCGATATTCTATACACAAGGCTAACAGAATAAGTACCAGTACAATTTTACTTTAGTGAGTATGCATCCCATGATTTATACCTTGCTTATTTTTTATACTCAGAAGATTTTTTTGTGAACATGTAGCTGCATTCAAATAATCTTGTGTGATTTTAACATTTGGATGGGAGACATCTTGAAGAAATACCCTTAAGATGTCGTTGTGATTTACACGATAAAATGCTTTTATATAATCAGTAAGGGCTTCCTCAAAGTGGGGGAGAAAATACACTCAACACTGAAGAAAACCTTGGAGTAGAACTGACATAACTAAGGATAGAAGAGTGAATACCAGTTAGTCCTGGAATTCCACAGACCTGTCTTCCCCACTCAGTAGAACCAGGGACTTGTCATTTGCTCAGTAAACAAGCATGTACTCACTATTTCTTCTCCATTTTTTGCAAATGGATTAAAACACAAATCTACAATATCACTGTCTCTTTGAAGGGAATGACAATTTCCTGCCCTGAGGCACTAATGAAACTAGTTGGTTGTTGTCCTTCCTTCTCAAATGATACCACTGTGCGAGAGTCAAGTTTCAATGTGTCTAATTGTGACTGGTCAGATCAATACTAGGTCGAAATGTTCTATCACAGGTTGGGCGCAAATAGACCATATGAACATTTGAGGTGGATACTCTAAAATTGCGCATCCTGTGTTTCCTTTGAGCTGTTTCAATTCTGCTTTGTTCATAGAGCACAGCACCTTCTCTGATGTGGGCACACCATGCTGAGCGGCCTTGTGCCAGTGTCTCCCATGTCACACAATCAATTCTAAAGTTCTTAAGCGAGACCTTGGGAGTGTCCTTGTGTCACTTTTTCTGACCACCATGTGAATGCTTGCCCTGTTCTCCACAAAACAGTCTTTTTGGCAAGTATATTTTTGCATTCTGACAACATGATCAGCCCACTGGAGTTGTGCTCTCTGAAGCAGAGAGTGAATGCTTGGCAGTTTAGTTCGAGTAAGGACCTCAGTGTCTGGTACCTTATCCTGCTAGGTGATCTTCAGACTCCTCCTAAAACAGTTCAAATGGAAGCAATTCAGTTTCCTGACATGATGCTGTATACTGTTCAGGTTTCACAGGCATAAAACAATCAGATCAGCACAAGGGCCCTGTAGACTTTCAGTTTGGTAGTCAGTCTAATACCTCTTCTCTCCCAAACTTTCCTTTGGAGCCTCCCAAACACTGAACTAGCTCTGGCAAAGCATGCTAAGTGACACAGTGAATACAGTAGCAGCCTGGAATCAGGAAGCCCAAAATTCAGACATTTACTAGTGGTATGACTAGCTAGGCTCTAAGACTATGCCACATGAGGTTTAGTTGAATGAAAAAGAGATATTTAAAACTGTAAAAGAAAAGAATCAGCTTTCGCCATATATTTGAAGGGCTTTACATGGATGACAGCCTAGATTTAATCTGTTTAGCCTCAGATAGCAGAACCCAGAGTAATGGGCAAAAGTGTCAAAGGGGAAAAATTTATGCTTGATCACAGGGAAAACTTTCTAAAAATCAGAGCTGTCCAGCAGAAGAATAGACTACTTCTCTGCAAGAAATTGAGGTCTTCAAATAAAGGTTATATGACTCCTTCTCAAGTACTATAATGTACTTAGCAAGCATTCCTGTGTTCATGAGTTATAGTGGATGCTCATTAAGGCCCCTTCCAACTCTCAAATTCTGTGAATCTTTGAAATTGCAAATAATGGGATTCAGTCAACCACCAGTTATCATATGGAAAGCTACTGAAAGTTCTGGGGGGAAAATGTGTTTCTCTTGGCAACTTAAATACAAGAAATACCACTGGGATTACTAACACAGCATTTAATGTAGTATCAATTTCTATAATGACTAAAGCACTGGGAGAAAGCAATTTCTATGTGTTTTATTAAAAAAGCAACTATTTTCTTTTTCAAAATGAGATACTATTAAGTCCAATCTGTTCTCCTAAACAGTACTTAATTAATATTGAATTAATGTTTTTTTCTTCTGTCAATAACCACTTGCATTAAATAGTAAATAGCCAAAAGAAAATCAAAAGTTAAATAAGCTTGAAAGGAAAAATGATTGTCAATTTTACTCAACCAAATCAAGTCTGTGAAATTTGGGAATATTTCAATTACCACATTCTTATTCTCAACACATACTGAGGTTAATAACCAGATATTTTACCTGCCTATAGAACTGCATATAAGTCTAGTCCATTATAAACATATTTTCCTTATAGTCATAATTGACCAGTAAGAAGCATATATTAAGGTTCTTCCAAAATAAAAATGAACCAGCAAAAATAAAAGCACAAGAGAGGAATTGTGGATTAACAAAAAGTTTCTTGGACTGGATAGCATGAGACCAGACTTATAGTCCTGACTCTGGCTTTGCTACATGGCCCTATTAAGTTACTTCCCCTTTTCTTTTCTGGACCTGTCTTCACATCTATAAAATAAGAAAATCAAACTTTTTTGACTTCTAAGTTTGCTCAGTTTAAAAAAATTCCACTTAACATACAAATACAGAAAAATGTAATGGAGGAAACCATGGAGCCTAGAATAAGCTAGAAGTCAAAATTAGACTTTGGAATATGAAGTAACTGGTGACAACGAAGTCAGACAATACGAGAGTGGCATTTATAAGAGCTGGCATCAGACTAGGCTCTGCAATTTGATACTTGTGTTACCTTGGAGAAATCATTTATCTTCTCTGAAACTCAAGTTTCAAAACAGCAAAATGGAAACAACTGTTACAGAATGCAGGAGTAGTACTCTAGACCTTCCTTATTCTGAACAGATCTAGGGCTAAACTAGGAACTGCTTACTTCACTTCATCATAGCTCATTTTTATGTAACAATTCACAAATATTTTCCGTACCTCCTCTGAGGCGGGTAGTACAGGTATTATTCTCAGTTTACAAAAGTCATACAGGAAGTCAACATCAGCACTAGAACACAAACCCAGGTTCTTCTGAGTCTAAGTCTAGTTCACTACACATAACTCTTTCCCTTAAGACTAGAAGCAGCAGTAGAATCATCCAGTCCAACCATCTCATTTTAGAGAAGGCACTGCGGCCCAGAGACATAGCTGCATACAACAGACTAGAATTCTGGGTCTCCTGTCTCCCAAATTAGTACTTTTTCCATTACTACATTCTTCTAACAGAGGTTCCCTACCTCCCCCTTTAAAAAAAAATTAGTCAACAACCCCCTGGAAAACTTTAACCTTTTAATTTTCTTTTAAATTTGTATCACTTCAAAAACATATACTATTTTTTAAAAAGTGACATCTTAAAATTAATTAATTTATTGTAAATGTGTAGGGTTTTTTCTGCATTAAAATTTTGATAATGCAGTACTGCATTATGTAACTGTAGAGTGCTGTATTGTAAACAAGTCATTACATACCCATATTCCTGCTGATGCATGCTGGGGGAATTCCCAACAATGCACAACATGCTCAACTGCCAACACTTGCTTGTTAAGAGCTGTCAGTGGACTTGACTACTGATTAGTTATAACTTGTATTTTGTGTGTTTATTTGAAAAATAACATAATTCACCAGTTTAACTCTGCTATACAACAGATAGCACATGTATGAATAATTTTTTAAATTTTTCTCATCTTCTTTCCTTATGCTTCCATTGCCCCCTTATTTTTATTCAATGCTTCCCCCACATTTCCTCCCCCGGCAGATAATTCCAGTCCCATCCACCCTATCACCACCACCACCACCTCCATCCCGCAGGTGACAGTATCTCCCACTTTGGGAACCTTTGAACTAACAATATCCTGTTTAAGACTTACTCTGAACAGGACAATAATCCAAGACAACTCAAAAAGATTCATGATGAAAAATGTTATCCACCTCCAGAGAGAGAACTAAAGAACTCTGACTGCAGATTGAAACAATGTGTTTCACTTTATTTTTTTCACCTTTTTTTTTTTTTTTTGCAACATGGTTTAACATAGAGATGTTTTGCATATCCTCACAGGCATATTGGGTATCATATTACTTGCCTTCTCAGTGGTGAGGGAGGGGCTAGAAGGAGAAAATTTAGAACTTGAAATATTTAAATGTAATGTTACAAATAATTTGATAAAATTAGTTCAATTATCATTTCTATGCAAATAGTTCTCACATCTATTTATTTAGTCCTACTTCCCGATCTACAGTCTTGCCCCTCCAATGGCCAACTGAGCATCTCAAACTGGATTATCATATAGATATCTCAAATTCAACAAGTCCAAAACTGTTATATTCCCCCCCAAAACCCTCTCCCTTTAACAGTCAAGGGCACCACCATCTTCCCTAAGTTCCATAAGCTCACAATTTAGCTGAGAGTCAACTCCTCACTGTCTGTCACCAACCCCCCATATCCAATCATTTGTCAAATCTTGTTAGCTCCACCATCATATCATGTCTTCAGAATGCCCCACTTCTCTCCTCTGACATTGCAACTATCCTGACAAATGTGCTTTTCATTTCACACTTGGACTGCAATAGCCAGCTAGTTGGTCTTCCGGCTTCAAGTCTCTCCCTACTCCAATTCATTTTCCACTGAGCTATAAAATTGATCATTCTAAAATTCAGGCTTGATTATACTACCACCCTATTCAATAAACTTAGTGGCTCCCTATTATATAAATATAAAACATAAATTTTCATATTAATATATATATAATCCCAAATATAAAATCCTTGTACCTTTCCCAGCTTCTTCAACTTTACTACCCCATTAGGTAGTCTATGATCCAAGGACTGGTCTTCTTGTTATTCCTCTATCTCCTGGCTTTTGACTCTTAAAGGTCAAGGGCCCTTCATAACTTGCCCCTTCCTAATTTTCTAGTTTTCTTATATATGATTCCCCCCAAAATGTCTTCAATCCAATGATTCTGTCTTTGTTGCTTTTTCCACAAAATATCCTGTCTCTCAACTGAGACTTTTCACTGCCTGTCCCCACTCCTGGAACATTCTCTTTGCTCTCCCTTCCTCATCTCCACCTTTTTCCTGGACTCCTTCAAATCTCAGCTAAGATCCCAACTTCCATAAGACGTCTTTCCCTGTCCTCAAACTTTGTAAGATTAGCACTAAATTATCCTTTATATATTCTCTGTACGTAAATGTTTTTGCATGTTGTCTCCCCTAACAGACTGTGAATTTTCTTGCTATCAGAGACCCTTTTTTGGTCTTTTTTTTTTTTTTTTTTTTTTTTTTGCACGACATAACAGTGTTCAGCACAGTGTTTGTCACGCAGGAGGTGTTTACTGACTGACTGACTAGCAGGACAGTGTAGTGCCCTAGACAGTAACAGCTAAGTTTAAAAGAGGGATAGTTTGGGAGAGGAAGGTAGCTAATGAGTTCTATCTTGGCTATGTGCGGTTTAACAGGCCCATGGGACATCCAGTTTGACAGACATCACTCAGATGTCTCTCCCCACTGCCTCCTCATTCACCCCTGTCTCCTACAAAGTTGCAGTCTTTCTCCTTGCCAAGACAGTCTTCTACATACATCCTTGATCCTATTCCATCTACTTGCTCCAGCAGATTGTCCTCTCTATCATAACTCACACCTTCTCTCATCTCCAATATGTCCCTATCTACTATCCCTTCAGTTACCTACAAATATGTCCATGTCTTCTCCATTCTTTCAAACTTAAAAAACAAAAAAATCTCACTTGATCCAGTCTTCCCTGCTAGCTATTGCCCTACAACTCTCACTCACTTCTTAGCTAAACTCTTGGAGAAAGCCTCCACTTCCTTTCCTCTCTTACTCTTCCAAACTGCAATCTGGCTTCTGATCTCATCATGCAACTAAAAATGCTCTCTCCAGAGTTACCAGTAATCTCTTCATTGCCAAATTTAATGGTTTTTTAATCCTCATCCTTGTTGACCTCCCTGAACCCTCTGACACTTGTCCACCCTCCCTTCCTCTGGACACAATCTTCTCTAAGGTCTCATGACAATATCTCTCCTGGTTCTCCTATCTTGTCAGAGTATTCTTCAGTCTTTTTTTTTTAGCTTTCATTTAAGTAACACCCACCAATTGTGGGTGTCCCCCAACGTTCTGTCCTTGGCCCTCTTCTCTTCTTCCTCTATACAATTTGACTTGGTGATTTCACAGTTCCCATGGATTCAATTACATAATCTATACATATAATTCTCAGATCTATTTATCTAGTCTTAATGTCTTCTCTTGACCCTCAGTCTGCATTTTCAACTGTCTCTGAGACAACTCAAAACAGATGACCCAGAGACATCTTAAACCAGATATGGTCAAAACTAAAATCATCTTTCCCTAAAAAATTCACTTCTTCCAAATTTTTCTTTTACTATACAAGAGCTCTCAACTGATCCAGGTTTGCAAACTCACTTTCTTACACAACATTCCTCTCACATACACTCCACATATATAATCTGTTGTCAAGTCTTGTTATTTTTCATCACAATTCTTGAATATGTGCCTTTCTATTCATATAGCCACCACCCTGGTACAGACCCTAATGACCTCAAGCTTAGATTATTACAGTAACTTTCTATTTGATAGCCCTACTTTTTCTTTCCACCCCAATTTATCCTCTCAGTTATAAAAGTAATTTTCCTGAAGTGCAGATTCAGTAATGTCACCCCCTAATCAATCAACTCCAGTGACTCCTTATTTCCTCCAGGATCAAATAAAAAATCTTATGTTTAGCTCTTAAAGCCCTTCCTGACCTGATCCCTTCATACCTTTTCAGTCTCCTTCCACTCTGCTATCATTCAGATCCTCAATAATCCAATGACACTGATTTCCTTGCTACTCCTCCATCTCCTCATTCCTTGTCTTTTGAGCAAGCTGTCTTCCACGTCTGGAATGCTCTTCCTCCTCCCCTTCACCTCCTGGCTTCAGGACTCAATGCAAATCTCACCTTCTATCAAAGTCTTTCCTAGTTTCCTCTAGACTAGAGTCTTCACTCTGACAATATCTTCTTACTTATTCTGCATATGTCTTTTATATGCATAGTTCTTTGCATGTTGTCTCCATTAGAATATGAACTCCTTAGAGGCAAGAACTGTTTTTGCCTTTCTTTGTACTCCCAGGACTTAGCAATATCTGGTACATGTTTAATAAATTCTGATTTTCTTGACGTGACTCAACTGTGAATTGGGTCTAGCCATTTCCACTCTGGAAAGCGATTTGGAACTAGTGGAACAATTTGGAACTATTCCAAAACATCATTAATTGTACATACCCTTTGACCTTGTGATTACCTCTATCAGTCCTAAACCTCAGAAAAATCAAAGAATGAGGAAATGGACCAATATGTACAAAAATATAGCTCTTTTTGAAGTAGCAAAGAATTGGAAACTAAGAAGTGCCTATCTATTGGTAACTGGCTAAACAAATTATAGTATATAATGAATATAATATTAATACTCTTGTACCATAACAAATAACAAACAAATGTAATACTCTTTTACCATAAGAAATAACAAACAGGACAGAGTTCAGAGAAACCTGGAAAAACTTGTATGAACTAAAGCAGACTGAAGCAAGTAGAATCAGAAAAAAAATTTATACAATAACATTGTAAAGGCCAATAACTTTCAAAGGCAAAAATTTTGAGCATTACAGTGTCTAACTAGAATGAACTATGCTGCTCACCCTCTGTCAAAGAGGTGAAGGACTCAAGATGCAGAATGAGAAATAGATTTTTGAACGTAACTAACACAGGAACTTGTTTCGCTTGACTGTGCATTATTTGTTCTAAGAATTTTCCTTTTTTTTTTAAATTGAAGGTGGAAGTTGAGAAGAAGCAAAAAAACAAAAAATTAAAGGGAAAAAAGAGTACATGTAGAGTTGGCCTTAGCTAAACAGCTATTTCATAATCAGACGTTGATATAAAAGAATAGATGATAGAGAATGATGTCATAGGCTTGTGAGATAGAGAAAAGTAGCTCATGGAGAATAGACTCAATATCTTAAGCATGCGTATTATTGAAATAATAAGTTGCTAAATATAAGAATCAAATGGGATAGTATTTATATCTTAGTGCCTGGCACGTAGTAGGCACTTAATAAATGATTATTCACTTCCATGTTAAAATACTGATGTCTCCACATTTATCCTGTTTTCGAAGTACTATCATTGAGTCCATATTTCTCTTCTACTGGAGTGTAATCTCATTCAAGCAAGTATCCTTTATGATTACTCCTTGACAAAAACAAAGGGGTAGAGAAGAGCTGATTTACAAGAAAAACATTATATTTTCCTGGAAGTCAAGTGACCAAGGTTATTGATCCTAATTTCTCCACTAACCTTGGTCAAATTCCTAAATCTCTTTAGCCTCAGTTTCCTCATCTGTAAAAAAAAAAAAAAAAAAAAAGGTTGGATAATTTTATCTATAAAGTTTCTTCCAGTTCTCAAGCTATATAATTCCATTCTAATTTTATTACTCTAAGTCACACACAATGCTTACCAAATAACATTCAATAAATTTGTTGAAATAAACAAAATTATTACTCCTCACAGAGTATTAGAAACTAGGAGAAGCAAACTAGTCATTAAAATAGGTTAAAGGATTAAAATTTCTTATATTTTCTGTCAACAATAACAGAAATAATCAAAACAAATGGAAGCTCCAAACTGTGCTTCGAGATGTTTCTGGTCTATAGTCTTTAAAAAGAACAGTTTTCAGCACAAAGCACCATCAATACCATAAAGTATCAAAGGGAAATGCATTCTTTTCTACCAAAAAACCATTACCTTTCTTCAAAAAAAAATACTTTGAAGGAAAAGTCTAATTTAGCATTTTCAGTTTCACACTATCTCTATATTTTACA
Source organism: Bettongia penicillata ogilbyi (assembly GCA_023548195.1). Classification (NCBI taxonomy): domain Eukaryota; kingdom Metazoa; phylum Chordata; class Mammalia; order Diprotodontia; family Potoroidae; genus Bettongia; species Bettongia penicillata. Next base: position 2,451,600 of record JAJHZJ010000311.1, read on the forward strand.
AATAATTCTTATTATACAATGTACTTACAATGCCATCACATAGTAACATGGCAGTCTTTTTATACTGATACCTAACAAGATAAATAACACTGAAAACCAAATGACAAAATCCAGGTTTAGATTGGTAGTACTAAACATTATTTAATGCTCTCATTTCTACTGAAGTATTATAGATTATTTTAATCTAGCTTCAATTCAAAAGGCTGAAGCTGAAATATACTGAGTGTATATATAGGAAAAAAATTTCCCTTCCCCCACACAAATCCCTTACCTATAATAACAGACTCTAGGGTATAAAAGGGAAACAGATTTCATACAACCATTCTTACACTTTGGTTTATTAAATCTCAATTCACTGGATTGTATTTCAAAATGCCCAGCATAGAATTCACAAAAGACTATGCAAATATATTTCTAAAAACAGGTAAGATGAAAAAGCTGCCTCCTATGCTTTTAGATGAAGACATCTTCACAATGCAGGGTGAAAACCTTTGTTCTCAAGATAAGAAATTGATGCAGACTCAGAAATAACAGGTTTCTCTCCTTTAGTTCAATTAGGTTTTTAAATTTAAAAAATAAAAAAACCTCAAGACATTTCAGAAATCACAATGAATAATGTAAGAAAGGCTGTCCATTTTAATGTTCCTTCCTATTATAGCAATATCTTACTCACAGGAACTGTTTTTCTACCCTTTCGCTACATTTCACATACCACACTAGAAACAAAGACAACCAGAAATTACCTGGATCACAAGACAAATCAGCTGACATGTGAAACCTCAAAAGGCTTGTTTCCATGGAGTAGATCAGGCTGAAATCCTTTCTCCATAGCACCATTCCCCCGGCCATTCCCTGGCTTTTCCTTTCACGTTTTCATGTGACTTTCCTGGAAAGGCATCTGTCTGATGGTTTTACTGACTACATGAGAGATGATAAGAAACTCCACCTCTTCCCCTAGCCTCCACCACCAATCATCTACCATTATCATCCGAGGTCCAATACTGCACTGCTAACGGACATGCGCAGAACAGCATCTATCTATATACCACCCCACTCCACCCTGTACCTATCAACCAGTAAAGAAAGCCAAGATTTAACTTGTTATTTCTTAAAGCAAGAGGCTATATAGTTATTACATAAAGAATGTAAGTATAACAGGTCAAACTACAGCAACACAAATGTCTCACCACAAATATATACCTGCAGCTTTCCTCACAATTCAACAGCCATGATTTTTAACAGGTATGTTCCCTCACCAAAAAGGGAGGGGGTAAAGGTGGGAGGGTGTGAAAGATCCTGAGGACATCTTTAAAATTTGTCGCCCCTTACGCTTTTTTCCTCTTGGAATATAATAAACCAATGAGCATGATTTATAAAAAGGCATTTTCAGATTTCCCACTTGACTGGTTAAATCCATGGACAATTAAGGGTAGGGTACTCAAAACCTGAGGGAGAGGAAAACATTTTTTGCCCCAGTGATCTGAATTTAGGTTTGCAAGCGAGGCTAACGGGAAAGAAATTTCTTCAAGCTATTCTGAGTTTGATTATTGTAATCTTTCCTGGACTCTAACTGTGCCCAAGGCAACATGAAGTCTAGTGCTCTAACAAGCCTCAGCGCTGCTGCAGAATGAGGGAGTGACAGGCCAGGAAATCAGTGAATCCATTTCCTAGAAACTATACAATTTTGATAAAAACAAAAAATTTGAACCAAACGCTACTTTCATAAAATCATAGGACCTAAGGCCATCTAACTCAACTCCTTCATTTCACAAATGGAGAAACTGAGGTAGAGAGTGGCCTTGCCCAAGTTCACACAACAACCAAGTGGATAAGGAAAGATTTGAATCCAAATGTCGTAGCCACTACAAGCACTTGAGACCCCGAATACATCACTACTATTCCAAACATTAAATGATCTCCCAACTTGAAGACACACAGAAGTCAAGAGTATTTTAGGAATAGTTTCTTCACCCAGTAGCCACAGAATAAGGTAGCACCAGCTTTCTACTTGCTCCTAGACTGCAATTCAATAAACATGTAAGTTTCTATCATGTACAAGTCACTATGTTTGGTATTAGGGACAAAAAAAACCAAACCAATGAAAGTTCTAGTTTCTAGGCTTGGTAAATTTATTGCAAATGAAAAACAGTAACTTTACTTTAACTTAGTACCCAGCTGGGCATTAGTAATACAAACACAAAAATGAAACAGCCCTTAACTATCATGGAGCTTACAATGGTCTCAGGAGAGATAACACACATACCTAAAAGTACATACAAAATATATGCAAAATAAATTACAGTTAAGGAGGAGTGCAGGTGGTAAGAAAATCAGGGAAGGTACCAGTCCCTGGAGAGTATATATAAAGTGACATTTGAACTGAGGGATTCAAGTATTTATTAAGCATCTACTAATCTAATAATAACTACTCAACTTGTGGTTGCTTAGAATATTAATCTCAAAGAACATTAGGGATCTTAGAAATAAGTTACCTTAACACATTTATTTTACAAACAAAAAAATTTGAGGCCCACAGCATTGACCATAGGTCTCTGGCTTTGAAAAATGTATTGCCTTCTTCAGGGCAGTTTTTTATTGGAGAAAGAAGTCAAAATCTACACTATAGTGAACTTTTCACTCATCCATCTCCTTTCCATAGCTGTGTGACAAAAATGTAAATAGATAGCAAAACCAATAATATACAACAAAGAAAAGAACTGTGATTTTATCAGTAGGCATAATATCCACCAAAGCAGACTGTAACTCCCTTTACAATTTAAAGATAAGCTAAGAGAATTTCTATAGAGAAAAAATTCATCAACCTGTGGCCAGCCTGGGGAAGATCCTCTATGATAACAATATGATGTAAAAGTGATATCAACAAGACTCTAGAAGACAGCCTCCAGAACATTGGAAGGATGAATGAGTTGATAAATATGGTCAAGAGCAGATAGGATGAGACGTGATGAAGAAGGAATGTAGAAGACTTTAGCCTTGGCAAAAAAGGGTCACCTCTTTATGAGATGGGTGGAGGAGATGGTGGGAGCAGACATCCTCTGAGATAGGAAATACAAAAATGACTAACTGCATTTTATACAAGAGGAAATTAAGTCTTACAGTAGTTAAGAAACTTATCCAATATTATATGTTAGTAAGTCTTCAAGTCAGGATTCATATTCAAGGCTACTAACTCCAAAACAATAATAACTGTCACTAGATTTTCATCTGGTATTGACAAAGTATTATAATGAATACAGTCCTGGGTCTTCCCTAAACCTCAGTGACCTTAACTCATTTTCCTATAGGAACAGCTATAGTACTCTAGAATGAGGGCATCTAGATATCTGCTCAAGTAATCAAGTCAATCAATAAGCATTTATTAAGAGCTAGTGTGTGCACTGTCAAAGGGCAGAGGATTAAAAGAAAAAAAGGGGGCAGAAACAGCCCCTATCTTTAAGGTTTCTAACTGAGAGACATGAAAATAATTAGGCACATACAAGATATATATGGAGAAGGAAAGTAATCTTAGAAAGGAAGGAACTAGCAGCTGCCCTGAAAGGCCTCCTACAGAAGACAAGATTTGATGTAAGTCTTGAAAAGAAACCGGGGAAGAGCCTCATGCCCCCATATGAAAGTATCTTCCAAATCTTTGTATCAAATTCTCTGATATCAGTTTGGCATACAAGATAAATAAGCAATTAACAGATATGAAACCAAAATCCCTTTCCTCAACAGATAAATGGTCAAGAAACTTCTCATTAAGAATAAAAATGATAATAACAATATTAATACAGCACTCCAAGGTTTACAGGTAGGCGAAGCTAATTGGTGCAGTGGAGAGATCACAGAGTCAAGAAGACCTGAATTCAAATCCAGCCTCAGATAACAGCTGTGTAATCCTGAGTAAATCACTTAACTATGTCTGCCTGAATTTCCTCAGGAGAAAAATGGAAAATCCCTCCAATATCTTTGCTAAGAAAACCCAAATGGATTCATGAAGAGTCCACAACTAAAGTCTACAAAGAGCTTTACAAATCTTATCTCATTTGATCCTATCTAAGGCTGTATTTAAATTCAGGTCTTCCTGACTCCAGGTCCAACACCATTCACTATGCCACTTGGCTGCCTAGGAGCAATCATACAACAATGCCCCAAATCACTAATATTTAAGAGAAATGCAAATTAAAATAACTGAAGTTATACCCTCACACCCTGAAAACAGGTAAAGATGACAAAAGATGGGAATAATCATACTGAGCAGGGAATGGGTAAACAATTTGTGGTACACGAATGTAATAAAATATCACTATGCTGTAAAAAGTGACAATTATAAAATTTATTATGAATACAAAGGAACATGGAAAATATGCATGAACTGATGCAGAATGAAGAGAGAATCCAACTGTAAATGGAAAGAACCACACAAAAATAAAAAAAAAAAATGCATGCTACAAAATTACAAAGAGCAAGCAAGGCCCTAACAAGACATCTCACCCCTTTACAGAGGTGGGAGGTCCACCTCTACAAACAAGTATGGTACAGTACATATGCTTTGAAGTATTTTGTGATGTAATAATCAGTTTTGCTAATTGTTAATCTTTTTTATTTTTTAAATGTATTATTTGTTATGGAGGGTGGCTCTCTTGGTGGGGGAGAGCAAGACCAGGGAAAATTTTGATGATTAAAGAAAGACATCAATAATTTTTTTTTTAAATCTTAAAAAAATATTCTACTACAGAAGACAATCCTACAAGATTCACCTACTCTCTGGATTAAACTCACTGTTCCATTTTCTAATCCCAAATTTCAACCAACCAGGAAACTTCTCAAAATTATGTCAGGTTTATAGGAATAGAGACCAATAATCACTCATTAATTGACTTTCCCTCACAAAGGAAATATGTGTTTCCATTACTACAAAAATAAAAATTCAAATGGCACCCCCAAAGTTTTCAAAAGACCGTTTCCATACGTAGTCACAATTTTGTGTGTGTGAACTAACTGCATTTGCAAGTGGGATATAACAGAGGTCTAAATCAAGAATGAAATGGCTTAGTAGGTAGGTAAAATAGTTTTTTAAGCCCAGATTACATTTTCAAATATAGAAAATTTTAAATCCAGAAAAGTGTAATTTAGTTACAAATTGAAATATAACCCTGAGGCATTTTAGCATCAAAATTTTAAATAACCACCCTATCTTAAACAATAACAAACAAGGATGACAAAACAGAGCAGGCACTTCAATCAAACAGGGGTCCCCAATCTGATTGAGAGCACTGAAGAGCAGGAAAGGGGGAAAGCAGTGGGGAGGGTAATTGGCCTCCAAGCTAATTTAAGTACCATCATTATAGCTTCAGAGTACTGACACTACTCCCATTAAGGCTTTTTTTTTTCATTAAGGGAGAGAGGGGGAGGAACAGAAGGGTCAAAGAGGAGATCTAACAGGGCACGTTAAAAATACTCTTCCTGCTGCTTACACAGCTGTACTAGTGTCTTGCCGTCCATCTCAACACTCCTGGGGTGTTCAGCAACAACTCATTTCTTGTTGTTTGCTATATAGTATAAGTTGAAAAGTAAAATTAATCTTTATTATTTCTCAATATTAGTTTCTATGGTAACTATTTTCAATCTGAGGAAAACTTGTGACATGAGAAATGAACATGAGAAACTTAAACACATTTACAAAAACACACTTGAACAAACTTAAAAAACTATTTTATCTACTAATACTTGTGACATGAGAAAAGAAAAGAGTGAACAATTAAATGTCACTTTTGGAAGACAGCAACTTTGATTTTATTGGTAAGGGTTAACTCACAGTAAGAAAATTCCCTCTATTAATGCCTATCTGTAACTGCTCTATAATTTACAGAGGTCTCCTGGAATACTAGATAGAGAACTAGCCTCAGTCAGGGAATCTAGGGTTCAAGACTAGCCTCTGACACATATAAACAGTGTAACTCTAATTAAGTCACTTAACTTCTCAGTACTCCAGGCATTTCCCTAATTCAGAGACTGATTAACCAGTCTGTATTAAGAATTAAGCCTTTTTTTGTGCTTGGACTCTTTGAGTGGTAGTTTATTTTCATTGGGTAAATATAAGAGAAGGGTAAAACTCCAATCTGTCAATTTAATGTTTTTTGGTTGTGATAACGGGGAGTGGAGGTATTGACACTGGAAGAAAGGTTTGGTGGGCAAAGGGACAAAGCAGAGTTATATCAAACAAAATGAGGAAACTTTATGTAAATAGTCACAGTAAGAGGTAGTAAAATTGAGAACATCTATGTAAAGTAGGTTAGGGCAGATGTGATTAAAATCAAACCTATTTAAATTATGACAAGTCATCAGACAATAAGATTCAATTTAGACAATTTTGTTTACAATTGATGTTTGATGATAAGATTAACACTTCACAACTCATATAATAACACACACAATTACATTCACAACCCAGATAAATTTTAAGATACTATACAATTAAAAGCAATGATTATGATGTTTTTTCATTTTACAACTGCATCAGAAAATGACTATGTACTGGGTTGTTATGTTTACCAAAATTAACATAAAATAAGCATTTGTGAAATCAATGAAAGAGAAACCATCAATAAGTATTGTAACCACAGATATTTAGAGGATACTTGTGCCAGGCTCCATCAAAAGAAACACAATAACAAAAAAAATATATGTAAGTTATTTTATTCAACTGAAATATATATGCACCAGATACTTTTAATAACTTATCAAAATAAGAGCACATGAGAGTTTGACATATTAGAAATTCTAAATGCTTTCCTTTTTTAAAAGTATCATTTTACCTAAGTAGTTTCCACCTCATCTACCCTGTGTATCTTCCCTTATAACAAAGGAGAAAAAAAGTTAAACTCAATCAACCTATACAAAAAACAAATCTGACAGTGTATGTAATGTGTGTATATATAATCCTGGTCTTCTCATACAAAAATGGGAAGGGGTATTCTCTCATTTTTTTCTCTGTGGCAAAAACCAGTCATTATGAATAAAAGGTGTCCCGTTTTGCTTAATTCTTTTCATTTATGTTTTGTCACAGGAATACATCATTTTCCTTTTTCTGCTGACTTGATACTTTACATCAGTTTATTAAGTTTTTCCATATTTCTCTTAATTCTTAGTAATAATCATTACTTAAAACTCACGTTTTATACTACATTTAGCATAATTTATTCAATCCCTGTGTTTCCAGTGTTTCACTATGACAAGAAATCCTACTATTAACGTGTTTTGTCCTACATGGGACCCTTTTTTTGATCCTGTACCTCTTTGTGGTATATGTCTAGCAGTGGGACCCACAGGTTAGAGGTCATGGGCAGGTAAGACACTTTTTTTGTGATTCCTGTTTCCCCCACCAAAAAAAAAAGCATGAACTAATTTGGAGTTGAATCTACAAAGTAGTTTCTCTTTATGAAGCTCTTCCAACACTGACTGTTCCATGTTTGCCAATTTAGATATTCAGTGCTTGTAGTTGGACCACATCAATACAATTAACATGATGATACTATGTAAATTTAATAAGTTAGTGCCATACCAAGTTGTCAAGGAGTTATTTTATAGGGTCAGACCAAAAATTTTAAAAGCCAAATTTATCGGAAAACAAGTCATATATATATATATCGAGGAACAAATGGGAAAAAAGTAGCAATGATGTGAGCACTTCTAGACTTCAAACTACATTATAAAGCTGTAATAAAAAAAAAAAAAAACTATTTAATACTGGTTTTAAAAACAGAAAAATTCATTAAGAAACCAAACAACAGAAGCAAAAATAAGGAATAACTGAACTCAATACCCCAGTGTCAGATAAACCCAAGAATGTAAAATACTTGGGGAAAGACTTCCTACACAAAAACTTCCGGAAAAGGTGGAAAACAACTTGACAAAAAAAAAAGTTTAAACCAGCATCATACTCTGTACAACACAACAATCACAGAATTATAGATTTACAGCTAGAAAGGACAAGGGAGACCAAGTCCAACTCCATTGATTTAAAAATAAGTAATCTCTAGCACAGAGAAAATGAGTGACTTGCACAGGGTCACACAGCTTCGAAGTATCTGAGATGGGATTTGAATATAGATCTTTCTGAAGCAGATAAAAGTGTTCTTTCCAGTACACAACACTGCCTCTCGAAAAAAACAAAAAACAAAAAACCGACCTATATATAGGTTAAATCATAAAATAAAAGAACTGGAGGAAAATAGAAGCAGGTTCCATTTATAATAAGTATAGGGAGAATTCTTAAGTAAACAGGGGACAGAAGAGACAAAGAAGATAAATACAGGCATCTAAGTGACGCATTTCATAAAGAGTTACACCTACAGTCAGAAAGACTTAACATGAAAATCTTACTCAGATACTCGGTGGCTGTGTAACCTTAAATAAGTCACTCAAACCTGTTTGTCTTGTTTCCTCACCTGTAAAAGGCAAATAATAATAATAGCACCTATCTCCCAGAGTTATTGTGAGGATGAAATGAGGTATTTGTAAAGTGGTTTGCAAATGTTAAACAACTATATAAATGCTAGCTATTAATATTATTATTATTCACTTTATTTAGATGAAATTGCAAAACTTCTTTAGGAACAAAATCATGGGAAAGAACTACCTATCATACAAGAATTATTGGTAAAACTGAAAAGCAATCTGGCAGAAATAAGGGTCAGACAAAGATCTTACACCACACCTTACAATAACTGCTAAATGGATATCTGACCTAATTATTAACAAGAAAATCAGAAGAGATGTAGATCTTAACAGTTAGTGACATAGTTGAAACTAAAGCTGGGTCTTTATTAGCTTTTAAACTAACAACAAAGTTATTTTAAATATACAAGATTATTTCCACAAACAGTATGGAATCTTCAAGGGGTCTTTGTGTGACAACTCTCCCCAAATTGAGTTTATTGCTAGATAACAACTAATACTGTGAGGTTCCTCACTTCATATTCTATATTTCCATTACTGACTTTTAGCTCCCTTTTATGGCTTGCGATAGGTTGGTAACCATCATTCTACAAATGACTATGCGAAGCTCAGCACAAAGTAAACACAGGATGTGGGATATCCACCCCAAATATTCACAAGACTATCTGTGCCCAAGCTGTGGTAGAGCATTCCAAGCTCCTATTGGTCTGATCAGCCACAGTCGGACACACTGAAATTTCACTTTATCATGGTGATGTTATTTTGGTCCTCTTTGAAAACGATGGACAACAATCAACCAACAAATCAATCTGAAGCTCATCTGCCATTTTTATGCCTATTTTATGCAGTCTTCTACAGTTTAAGCCTTAGTACTTAAATTTTTACTAGCTGCAAAATTGTATCTTCCCTTTCAGACCATCTATAAAAATGATAAGACCAGTTTCAGGATCAGTTCCGAAAGAATCCTACTTTTTATACTTACCCATCCATAAAAATGTTGATTTATTCCTATTTCTTTATTTCCTTCTCTGAGTCAATTTCCTACCGATTAGTAAACATTCCCATTCAGAATTGGGGTAATTTAATTTGTTTTAATTTATTTTTCAAATATTCTTTGAGGAGATGCCAGCCTCTTCAAAGATTCTTTGAAGTCAGCATGACATAGTAAAAAACAAAACAAACAAAAAAACTCAATGGATTCTATGTTAGAAGCTCCAAGTTCAAATCCTGACTCTGCCACTTATTACCTGTGTGACTGTGGGAAAGCAACTTAATATCTCTAGGCCTCTGCTTTCTCACCTATAAAATAAGGCTGAAATAGATCACTTGTAAGGTTTCTTCCAATTCTTTACCTATGATCCTATTTAAGTTGATAATAATTTGCATCCACTAGCTCCCTTCAATACCTAGCACCCAATACCATCCACTTCTTACCTGTCTCCTCAGAGAAGTCTTCTAAATTAAACTAGAGTTCCTTTATTGGAATTATCTTTTCTCCTCAAAGGAGGTTGCAATAATAGTTCAGTAATGGTTTAAATAACTATAAAATAGATAGTTGAATTTTTTAAAAGAACACAGCAAAACTGATTTACAAATAAATACTATTTTCAAAGTTTTAACTTCAAGAAATGATAACCTTATTCCCAACAAGGTTGCCACTACTGAAAACTTTTTTGAAATTGCCTTCAGAGTTACTTTATGAATTACTCAGGAAAATTATATTATTACTCTGAATTCACTGTTCAGATTAACTGTCACATTCAGCAGACTGCTCCCATTATCATCCCAACTTTCTCACTTCTTATCTTCAATCTCCAGCTGCTTCCCTCCCGCCTACAAATATGCCCATATTTCCTCCATCCTCAAAAAATTTCCACTTAAACTGAGCATTCCTACTAGTTATTGTTCCATATCTCTCCTTCCTTTTCTGGCTAAACTTCTTGAGGAGACTATCTGTAAACAGTGGCTCCACTTGTTGTCTTCTCTCTTCTTAACTCTGTATGACTGGGCTTCTGACTTCACTATTCAACTGAAACTCTTCTCTCCAAAGTTACCAATGATGTCTTATTTGCCAAATCTAATAGCCTATTTTTCAATCCTCATCCTTTTTTTTTTTTTTTACCTCTCCCAAACTTCTGTCACTGTCAATCACCCTCTTCTCCTTGATAATCTCTTCTCTATAGGTTTTCACTATGCTGTTCTTCGCTGGTTCGCCTACTTATTTAACCACTGCTACATTTTCTTTTGCTGGATCTTTGTCCAGGTCATGAAGACTAAGAGTATATGTTTCCCAGCAATCCTTCTTCTCTTTTCCTTCTATGCTATTTTACTTAGTGATTTCATCAGCTTCCACAGATTCAGTTATAACCTCTATGCTGAGGATTCTCAGATCTACTTACCCAGCCTTAACTTCTCTCTTAACCTGCAGACTCACCAATGAAACACCTCAAACTAGATGTCCCCTAGGCATCTTAAGCTCAACATACCCAAAACTGAACTCATCCTTTCCCCCCAAAATCTTCCCCTTTCCAAACTTACCTATTACAGTGGAGAGCACCACCACCCACCTGATAACTAAGACTTATAATCTGGGATTATCCTCAAGTCCTCACTCTCATCCCTCTAAATTCATTCAGTCATCAATCTCTGTCATTTCCACCTTCATAGCTCTCATTTACTCCCCTATACCTTCTCTGAAATCACCACTAGTGCATCACCCTGGTGCAGGTCATAATCACCTCATGCTTAAACTACTGCAATAGCCTTCTGGTTGGTCTCCCTGCATCAAGTCTCTCCCCACGCCAAACCATCCTACACTCACCTGTCAAATTAATCTTCTTAAAGTACAGATCTGATCATATTATCACTTCCCCATTCATTCAATTCTGTATCAGACTCAAATATAAAATTCTCTACGTGGCACTCAAAACTCTTAAAGGTCCTCTCCTACCTTTCCAATCCTCTGACACTTCACTCATCTTCAGGTATGCTGGGATCTAGTGACATTAATTTCTTGCTGTCCCCTGTATACAACATTCTGACTTCTTGCCTTGGCTGTTCCCCATGGCTGGAAGGCTCTTATCTTCTTACTTTAGTCTCCTCATAGCTTCCTTCTCATCCTTCAAGACTCAACTCAGATTAACTTTCTGCAGGAATCCTTCCCTCCATCCCCTATCCCAGTGCCTTTCCTCTGAATATAACCTTGTCTATATATCTTATACGCATAATTCTTTTTGCATGCTGTCTCCCACATTCGAATGTTAGTTCCTTGAGGAAGGCACTGTCCTTTTGCCTTTCTTTGTATCTCTAATGCTTTAACACAAAGTTAGCACTTAATAAATGTTTGTTGACTGACTGGCATCTGATTCATAGCTCTGAATAACTTGTTTCCAAAAACCCAGTCTGCATTTAAAGGTCAAAGGCTTGCCACTACTAAAGAAATTAAGAAGAATATGCTAAAGACCATAAGAAATCTTACAAAATGGTTTTAAACAAAAGCAAGCAAAATGGCTGAATTAAATAAATATGTATATCTGGATATACATACATATACACACATATATAACTTTCTAAGGTGAGTACTTTCATGGTGTGTATCTAGGCCCTAGTATGCATCTAAAAATCAATACTTTATAATTAGAACGTGTTTATAAACCTTCCAATTCCATAATTTCATCCAAGTTCCTTCAGAAATGCTGACACAGATGATCCTGATGATATCTATATCTGGTTTGTCAGCTACATCTAAAAACCTGCACATCTAGCACCATTTAATATAGGTCATAAGTCTGCATTAAAAGACAATTTAAGAGTGGAATTATTCAAATAAGATTAAGGAAAAATAATCTATTTGGTGTCTCTCTTTACTCATTAATGAATACACTTCTTTTCATTATAAAGATCAAGTGGTGATCCAAATGGTTCTAAAAGTGTCAACTGCAAAGAGTTCCTTGAATTCATTTTTGGCCCAGCTAATTTCCAAACTCAGCCAACCTGACCATGGGTCTATACTCTTCTTTTCAAATAGCTAACATTTCCATTAAAAAAAAAAAAGTTAAGAACACTAAACCCACAGTGAAGAGAGATGAGTGTTAATTCTTGTTGTAATACTGAGTAACTTTTACAAAGTCACTCAAAAATCCCTATGTCTCATTTTCACTGACTGTAAAATGAAGAGTGTTGGTGTAGATCAGGGGTGTGGAACATGTGGTCGTTGGGTGTGATGACCTTTGGACTGAGAAACCAGGTTTTACAAAACAAATCCTTTTATCAAGAGGATTTGTTCTACAAAGTTTGGATTCAGTCAAAGGGCCACACTTGAAGACCTAAGGGGCCACATGTGGCCTCAAGGCCACAGGTTTCCCACCCCTGGCCTAGATAAATTCTAATGTTATTTCCAGCCCTAAAATTATATGTCTATGATCTTTCCCCCTCCCTACAAAAGTCTCTATGTACTTTGTCTCCTAGGATCTGATCTTTTTTATCTATGACACAATAATCCTGGGTTTTGAATAGTCTTATAATCATGGATATTAGAGAAGGAAGGAACCCCCTCAAGAGATCTTCTGGTTCAGACACTTGTCTTTTACGAAGGTTAAGGTACTATAAAAATATTTTACAGATGATCTTAAAAATCACGTGAGACATGGAGAAGCTAAACAACTTATCCACTAAAAACCCGAAATACCAGAGAGATTAAATAACCTGTCCAACTTCACATAGCTAGCAGTAGCAGAGGAAGGAATGGAGCCCAATCTTCTACCTACAATGTATACAAATCTTTTCAAAATACTATGTAGCAATTTATATCCCCTTCCATGTGCTACAAAATATAATGAAAAGGTAATTCCTTAAGTAAGAGGTTACTCCTTACTTAAGATCTTTTAACGAAGGCTAATATGACCACTCTTACAATAAGCTGCAGATTCTCATTCAGGTACAGGTTGTTCCAATTCACACTATATGTAACACTGATACTATTTATATTTACCTCAAAATGATATACCATTCTTACATTCAATCTTCTTTATCCTTCCTATGTGTCTGAAGTCTAGCAACACATTACGATCCTTATTAATAATGAATATCAATAATTAGACGCTTATATGAATATACTCTTTTTAAACTTATCAAGATTTTTAAACACCTTCAACCATAGTGATTTTGATCCAATTGTTTTCAAAGGATGAACAAAAACAATACTACCTCCCAGTTTCTAAGTACATAAATTCAGATGCACATAAAATGCAAATCTTTATTTTCTTTCCCAATATGTCTCATTCCTATCTTCTGCACATATGGTGGTCAACTTCTTTGTCATATACATTTTCCTCAAGTAAGTCATCAAATTCCTTCCTGATCTTTTGTCAACACAAGTCTCATGCAGTTCTTTCTCTGTACTAGATCTCTCAAACCCTTACTTTTCAGTTTAAAAAATATTCTTTTCTCTTCATTTCAGCAACCTGGTGCAGTCTGGTTCATTTTCATGTGCTCCACCTTTACAGATCCCAAAAAGTTTTCAAGTCCCAAATAAATCTAAATACTTATTCTGACCACACATATAGACTTTTCATTTGATGTCACTTTATGACAGGTGTGGTTGGTTGTTGTCTCTGTAGTAGAAGAGGATCAAAATGACATCACTATGTGAGGGTCAACGTACAGTTGTGTCCAACTGTGGTTGATCAAACCAATACACTCCCAGAAGGCTCTAACACAGGTTGGGCACAAATAGTACATATGAATATTTGGAATAGAGATGTCTTTAAATTTGCACATCACATATCTCTTTTGAAGTATGGCAATTCTGCTTTGGCCACAGAGAACAGCATTTTCTTTAATACGGGCATGACATGCTGGGCAGTCCTGAGCCAGTGTCTCCTATGTATCACAACTGATCCCAAAGAAAGACCATGAGAGTGTCCTTGTAACTCTACTTCTGACCTCCATGTGAACAGCTGCCTTAGTAACATCTGAATTTCCCCATCATTTTCACCAAACCAAATCCAATGTTTGTGAGTATTCTGGCCCAGATGAGTAAATGCAAGGCGGTACACCAAATCTCTAAAAGCTGCCTACTCCTTTTCTGTTCCACTGTTGCCAACCACATGTTGGCTCAGATTTCCCTCCAAATTAGCAATGAACTGTTCCCACCCTGAGAAGCATTCTAATCTGTTCATATCAAGTCTTTCTTTGGGGCCAGTGCTTTTATTGAATGTGAATGACTAGCCTGGAGAAAATAAGTCTATTATTTGGGTCAGTATTCTGTGTCACACATTGCCTTTGTCATCTCACATCATTTCTGTCTCTTCTCCTTGCAATGACATTGTCTATTAAATGCCAACAGGTAGTGTTGCCTTATGGGTACATCTATGATACTTTGTTGCTTTCAGATAAATGGAAGCCAGTGTTGGTAATGATCATAAAAGTCTTCAGTAGTAAGTGACCACTGCTGTTGCTCTGACTCCATTTCTCCCAAGGACTCTGTGCCTATTCTGGCATTACAGTCACCCAATCAGGAATAAGGAGTTCACAGTCCCACTCTACTATGTTCTTGTCAGGCTAATTTGATGGAATTTATTCAGTCAGTTCTGGGAATAACTGTTTAATATAAATTTATTTAACTTTTTACATTCATTTTCACAAAATTTTGGGTTCCAAATTTTCTCCCCTTTTATCCCTTCCCCCCACCCCAATACATCAAGCATTCTAACTTCCCCTATCACCAATCTGCCCTCTCTTCTATCACTCCTCCCTTCTCTTGTCCCCATCTTCTCTTTTGTCCTGTAGGGCCAGATGACTTTCTATTCCCCACTAACTGTATTTCTTATTTCCTAGAAGCAACAACAATACTAAACAGTTGTTCCTAAAACTTTGAGTTCCAAATTCTCCCCATCCCTCCCTCCCCACCCATTCCCTTTGGGAAGGCAGGCAATTCAATATAGGCCCTATCTGTGTAGTTTTGCAAATGACTTTGATAATAGTCATGTTGTGTAAGACTAACTGTATTTCCCTCCATCCTGTCCTGCCCCACATTGTTTCTATTCTGTCTTTTGATCCTGTCCCTCCCCAAGAGTGTTGACTGCAAATTGCTCCCTCCTCCCATTGCCCTCCCTTCCATCATCCCCCCACCCCTTGCTTATCTCCTTCTCCCCCACTTTCTTGTATTGTAAGATAGGTTTTCATACCAAAACGAGTGTGCATTTTATTCCTTCCTTTAGTCGAATGTGATGAGGGTAAACTTCACGTTTTTTTCCTCAGCTCTCCTCTTTTTCCCTCCACTAAAAAGTCTCCTGCTTGCCTCCTGAATGAGAGATAATTTACCCCATTCCATTTTACCCTCTCTCCTCCCACTACATTTCTCTCTCACCATTTACCTTAATTTCTTTTAAGATATGGTCCCATCCTATTCAATTCACTCTGTGCTCTCTGTCTCTGTGTGTGCATGCTTGTGTGTATGTGTGTGTGCGTGCACGGATGTACGTGTGTGTGTGTGTGTGTGTGTGTGTGTGTGTGTGGTCCCACCAACGACCTAGATACTGAAAAGTTTTAAGAGTTACAAATATTGTCTTTCCATGTAGGAATGTAAACAGTTCACTTTTGGTAAGTCCCTTATGACTTCTCTTTGCTGTTTACTTTTTCATGCTTCTTCTCATTCTTGTGTTTGAAAGTCAAATTTTCTTTTCAGCTCTGGTCTTTTCATCAAGAATGCTTGAAAGTCTTCTGTTTCAACGAAAGACCATATTTTCCCCTGAAGTATTATACTCAGTTTTGCTGGGTAGGTGATTCTTGGTTTGAGTGCTAGTTCCTTTGACTTCTGGAATATCCAATCCACACCCTTCGATCCCTTAATGTAGAAGCTGCTATATTTGAGTTATCCTGATTGTATTTCCATAATATTGGAATTGTTTCTTTCTAGCTGCTTGCAATATTTTCTCCTTGACCTGGGAATTCTGGAATTTGGCCACAATGTTCCTAGGAGTTTCTCTTTTTGGATCTCTTTGGGAATAATAGTTTAAGAAAGATGCTGATAAATTAGAGAGTGCCCAAGAAAGGCAACCAAGATGGTGAAGAGCCTTGAGTTTCATGCTACAGAAGGCTGAAGGAAATGGTGATGTTTAACTCAGAGAAAAGACTCAGGATTATGACAGCTGTACTCAAACATCTGAAGGAATGTCACAAAGAGGAGATACCAGAATTGCTCTATTTGGTCCCAATGGTCAGAAATAGGAGTAATTGTGAAGAAGTAAATTCAGGCTTGATGTCAGGTAAAAGTTTCTAGGAATCTGACTTGTACAAAAGCAGAATGGTCTGCTAATGTGTTCCTCCTCCACAGATGTCACCAAGCTAGGGATGGAGAACTACTTAGTGCATATGCTATAGTGGTCATTCCTTTCAAGTAACATGTGATTCTGTGAAATGCAAAACACATTGTGGAGCAAGAGCTGAAAACTTCTGGCAACTGACTGGCAATGTGGAGCAGAGAGCGAAGAAGTGATGATAATCAAGGTTGAAGACCTTTGAAATAATAAGGATGGTGGTGATCTGGACAGAAATGGGTAAATTTAGAAAAGGTAGTGTGGAAGAAAAGATAATGAGTTCTGCTTTGGGTTTTAGAAAAGGCTCCAGTGTACTGGGTAAATTCTCTTTGGAAGAATTACAGAAGGGGTAGGAATGGAGGAGGGGAAGGAAATGATAATGGTGATGATGCCATAGAAGAGTTGGGATTGATTGAATTTCTACATTTTTCAGATCAAAGATTTAACTAAATTAAATGTTAAAAAATGTTATTTACAAAGCACTGGACTAGTAAGCAAGGATAAAACCACAACAGTTTGCCCTAGTAAGCTTATGTTCTACTGGGAGAACCATATACACAGTTCAGTATAAAATGAAATAATCTAAGGCAGAGAGGTCTAACAAACTGGGTTGGAGATCAGGAAAGGTTTTACAGCTGCTGTCCACTGAGGAGAATCTTAAAGATGCTACTAAGTATTCAAGCAAAGCAAACAACACTTGGCCAGAGGTTATCAACCCTTCTACCTTCGAAGCAGAAGGTTTGGGAAAACCAATGAGGGTTGGACCTATAAGTCAATACACCTAATTAGAGTTAGGCAAAATAGTTCTCACACATCTACTTTCAGAACTTAAAAAAAACCTATAAATAGCATCTGATCCAATAATGGTAACAAATGCAATGAGACACTACAATTAGCAATTTCTTCTATCCCAAGAGTAAACAAGAAGTCAGTCAGAAACCCATGGACAATAGGAAATGGGGCTCACCAAAAAAGCCCACATCAGTGTAGACAAATAAGAAAGAAGCCTCCCGGTGGGACCAGAGACAGAAGATACCTCTAGCCTACAAGCACAGGTAAACTACTTATTCCGAGGCAACAATAACAGAGGGCTGCCATGGGTGGTCAGAAATCCATTGCATAGGTGACCAGGAACAGCCGTGACCAGGAACAGCCAAGCACCAAGGACATGAAGGTCTCCAGGAGTGTATCCTGAGACAACAAAGAAGGCCCTGAACATGCAGCACCATAAAACTAAACCATCATCTCTCTTAGTTGAGAAACATCTCAGGAGATAGATGTCAATGCAGGAACTGATCAGGTCAAGAACAACATGGGTCAATCACCTCCCACCAAAAGCATAATGCTTACCCAAAGCCTCAGTCTGGAAACTACAGACAAAGATATGAGTAAACAGAGGAAGAAACTGAAACTATAAAGAATTATTATAAATCCAGAGAAACTCAAATAGTAGAAGAACAAACTCAACAATACTATAATATATACTCAAAGGAAAAAATGGATTTCCCACAAAAATGACATGAATGAGGTAGGGGATGGGAGTGGGGGGAGGGGTGTTCGGTTGTAGGGGTGGGGATAGTGAAACTAAAGCCCTGGAGGAAAGGACTGGAAGGAGAATAAATAGCTTAGAATATAAAGTGATTAAATCTTATCTAAGTAAAGGAATCCCTCAAAATTAGGAAAGAGGAGGGATGGAGAGAAGAGGAAAATAGAAAAACTGAAAAACAAAAAGGAAAATGTTCACTATGCAAAACTACTGACCTAGAAAACAAGTCAAGGAGAGAATTAAAGAAATAACATTCCACTCAAAAATCATGATTTTAAAAAACAATAGCTTGGACTCTTTTATTTCAAGAAATCATATGTGAAAACGGCCCAGATTTTAAGAACCAGAAGGCGAACAGAAAGAAGTCACTTTATTTCCAAAAGAAATCCCAAAGGGAAAAGTTCCAGGAATGTCAGCCAAAACCCAGAGAAAAAACACTAAGCAGCCAGAAAGAGTTGAGGTTCTAAGGAGCCATAATCAGGATCACACAACACCAGGAAGTTTCTATTAAAAATAAGCAAGGGCGGAATCAAGATGGCTGAGAAAAGTCAGGAAGTTGCCTGAGCTCTCCCCAGTTTCTCTCAGAAATGTTAAATTAAGCCTCTAAATGGATTCTGGAGTGACAGAAACTATAAAAAGACAGAGTGAAATAATTTTCCAGCTTAAGATAACTTATAAGGACTTCAGGAAAGGTCTGTCTCACTTGAGTAAAAGGGGAGTACAACCCAGTGCAGAAGATATCCAGGCAAGCCAGGGGGAGGCTCTTTGCCAGAGCACAGATTAGCAACCAAAGATACTTGGTTCTGGCTCGCAGGCCAGCTGTGAGGCCACCAGCCCCTGTTTGCAGAAGGCAAACTGCCAGTCTCAGAACACCAGCACAATAGGCATGCCTAGGCCAGGCCCCCCAAGTCAATGGACAAACTGCCATCACCTGAGGCTCAGGCAAGAAAACCAGAGACTAGGCCCCTGGTCCCCACCAAACAATGCTAGGGACAATACCCGCTGTGTCCCAGGAGAAGAGCTCAACTTTAAAAGTCATTAAATAGACTAAAAATGAGCAAAAAACAGAAAATAACCCAGACAAAGCTACTGTGGCAACAGGGAAGATCAAAACAAACTCGGAATAGGACAACAATGTCAAATTGCCTAGATGTGAAGCCTCAAAGAGGAATATGAATTGGTTTTAAGCACAAAGTCTTCCTGGAAGAGCTCAAAAAGGATTTTAAAAATCAAATAAGAGAGGTAGAAGAAAAACTGGGAAAAGAAATGAGAGTTACGCAAGAGAGTCAAAAGCTTGGAAAAAAGGACAAAAACTGACTGAAGAAAACAACTCCTTTAAATACAATTTTCCAAAAAAAAAAAAAAATCACTGAAGAAAACTCCATAAAAAGTAGAATAGACCAAATGAAAAAGGAGGTACAAAAGATAACTGAAGAAAATAATTCCTTAAAAATTAGAATTGGACAAATGGAAGCTAATGACTATATGAGACACCAAGGATCAATCACAAAATCAAAAGAATGAAAAATCGAAGAAAATGTAAAACAACTGACCTATAAAATAGATCCCAGAGAAATAATTTTAAGAATTACTGAACTAGAGGGTGGAGCCAAGATGGCAGAGTAGAAACACTCACGTATGCTAGCTCCGAACCCACAGCCCATATATATCCTGCAAGAAGAACTCCCCACAAATTCTGGAGCACTGCAAGGCGCGCAGAAACACAGTGGAAAAGATTTCCATTCCAGAGAGCCCTAGAGAGCCATCCCCAGGGGTCCGTCCCACTCCGGACAGCAGAGCCCACCCCTGAGCTGCCCTGGCCGGGCGGCCCCACAGTAGCAGCTTCAGGGACGGAATCTCCGGCAGTTGAGAAGGTCCCTCTGCCCACAGACACTGCAGGTCAGTGAGAGAGATGTCTGGGCTGGCCAAGAGGGGAGCAGGGTGTCTCCGTGACTCAGGCCCCCTCGGGAGGCAGCCGCGGAGGGAGCGGCAGCCAGGGACTCCTGGACCAAGCAGGAGCTCCATTACCTAAGGTCTCTGAATAAAGCCCCTGAGGGATCAGAGCCTAGGAGACAACCCTGCCCCTACCCACTCCATTACTGAAGGTCTCTGCATAAAGCCCCTGAGGGGACTGAGCCTGGGAGGCAGCCCTGCCCCCACCCCAGCACCAGAACTTAAGCTCACATTGAACAGCAGCCGTGCCTGCCGAGGAAAGCCCATTTGAATCTCAGACCCCAAGCACTAGCTGGGCGGATCTAGGCGGGGGTGGACAGGAATCTCAGAAGTCAAGTAACTGGCTGGGAAAATGCCCAAAAAAGGGAAAAAAAATAAGACCATAGAAAGCTACTTTGATGGGGGACAGATGTTCCTGCCTTTCAATTCTGATGACGAGGAACTATTCTTACCATGGGCTCAGGCCATGGAAGAGCTCAAAAGGGATTTTGAAAATCAAGGTAGACAGGTGGAGGAAAAACTGGGAAGAGAAATGAGAGAGATGCAAGAAAAGCATGAAAAACGGGTCAATACCTTGCTAAAGGAGACCCAAAAAAATGCTGAAGAAAATAACACCTTGAAAAATAGGCTCACTCAATTGGCAAAAGAGGTTCAAAAAGACAATGAGGAGAAGAATGCTTTCAAAAGCAGAATTAGCCAAATGGAAAAAGAGGTTCAAAAGCTCCCTGAAGATAATAGTTCTCTCAAAATTAGAATGGAACAGATGGAGTCTAATGACTTTCTGAGAAACCAAGAAATCACCAAACAAAACCAAAAGAATGAAAAAATGGAAAAGAATGTGAAATATCTCATTGGAAAAAGAACTGACCTGGAAAATAGATCCAGGAGAGACAATTTAAAAATTATGGGACTACCTAAAAGTCATGATCAAAAAAAGAGCCTAGACATCATCTTCCATGAAATTATCGAGGAAAACTGCCCTGATATTCTACAACCAGAGGGCAAAATAAGTATTGAAAGACTCCATCGATCACCGCCTGAAAGAGATCCAAAAAGAGAAACTCCTAGGAACATTACGGCCAAATTCCAGAATTCCCAGGTCAAGGAGAAAATATTGCAAGCAGCTAGAAAGAAACAATTCCAGTATTATGGAAATACAATCAGGATAACTCAAATATAGCAGCTTCTACATTAAGGGATCGAAGGGTGTGGAATAGGATATTCCAGAAGTCAAAGGAACTAGCACTCAAATCAAGAATCACCTACCCAGAAAAACTGAATATAATACTTCAGGGGAAAATATGGTCTTTCAATGCAACAGAGGACTTTCAATCATTCTTGATGAAAAGACCACAGCTGAAAAGAAAATTTGACTTTCAAACACAAGAATGAGAAGCATGAAAAAGTAAACAGCAAAGAGAAGTCATAAGGGACTTACCAAAAGTGAACTGTTTACATTCCTACATGGAAAGACAATATTTGTAACTCTTAAAACTTTTCAGTATCTAGGTCGTTGGTGGGACCGTGCACGCACACACACATACACACAAGCATGCACACACATACAGAGACAGAGAGCACAGAGTGAATTGAATAGGATGGGACCATATCTTAAAAGAAATTAAGGTAAATGGTGAGAGAGAAATGTAGTGGGAGGAAAGAGGGTGAAATGGAATGGGGTAAATTATCTCTCATTCAGGAGGCAAGCAGGAGACTTTTTAGTGGAGGGAAAAAGAGGAGAGCTGAGGAAAAAAACGTGAAGTTTAACCTCATCACATTCGACTAAAGGAAGGAATAAAATGCACACTCATTTTGGATGAAAACCTATCTTACAATACAGGAAAGTGGAGGAGAAGGAGATAAGCAAGGGGTGGGGGGATGATGGAAGGGAGGGCAATGGGAGGAGGGAGCAATTTGCAGTCAACACTCTTGGGGAGGGACAGGATCAAAAGACAGAATAGAAACAATGTGGGGCAGGACAGGATGGAGGGAAATATAGTTAGTCTTACACAACATGACTATTATCAAAGTCATTTGCAAAACTACACAGATAGGGCCTATATTGAATTGCCTGCCTTCCCAAAGGGAATGGGTGGGGAGGGAGGGATGGGGAGAATTTGGAACTCAAAGTTTTAGGAACAACTGTTTAGTATTGTTGTTGCTTCTAGGAAATAAGAAATACAGTTAGTGGGGAATAGAAAGTCATCTGGCCCTACAGGACAAAAGAGAAGATGGGGACAAGAGAAGGGAGGAATGATAGAAGAGAGGGCAGACTGGTGATAGGGAAAATTAGAATGCTCGATATATTGGGGTGGGGGGAGGGGATAAAAGGGGAGAAAATTTGGAACCCAAAATTTTGTGAAAATAAATGTAAAAAGTTAAATAAATAAATTTTTATTAATAAAAAAAAAGAATTACTGAACTACCTGAAAATCATAACAAAAAAAATTAGCCTGGACAGCATCTTTCAAGACATTACCAATGAAAACTGCCCTGATATCCTAGAATCAGAAGGTAAAACATTAATCAAAAGAATCCACCAATCACCTCCTGAAAGAGATCACAAAATGAAAACTTCAAGGAATACTGTAGGCATATTCCAGAATTATCAGGTGAGGGAGAAAATAACTGCCAGCAGTCAGAAAGAAATAATTCAAATATCAAGGAGTCATAGTCACGATTACACAGGACTTAACAACTTCCACATTAAAAGATCGAAGGGTTTGGAATATGATACTCCAGAAAGGAATTTGAATTATAACCAAGAATTAATTACCCAATAAAAATAAGCATACTCTTTCAGGGGAAAATATGGATATTCAATGAAATAGGGGACTTTCAAATTTTCCTGATGAAAAGACCAGAGCTGAACAGAATCTTTGAACTATAAACACAAGACTATTCTGCCCAGAACAAATATAATCTCTCTTCCATACTACAGACCTTCAAAAACTTGAAGGAAGCTATCATCCTCTAAATTTTCTCTTTTCCAAGCTAATCATCCCCAGGTTCTTCAACTGATCCTAAGATGGCATAGTTAAATAAACTTAATCACCCTCTATATATCTTTCCTAAAATGTGGCACAGAGAACTAATATATAATATCTGTATCATGGCAGGAATTTGGTAGGAGCCAATCTCTTTCCGGCTTGGGCAGCTAGGTGCCACAGTGAATAGAGTGTTGGGACTGTGGTCTTGAAGACTCATCTTCCTGGAGTTCAAAAATCTGGACTCAGACATTTAACAGGTGTGTGACCCTGGGCAAGTCAGTGAACCCTGTTTGCCTCAGTTTATTCATTTGTAAAATGAGCTGGAGAAGGAATGGCAAACCACTCCAGTTATTTTTGCCAAGAAAGCCCCAAATGAGCTCACAGAGTTGAACATGACTGAAACTGAGTAACAACAACAAATCTTTTTTTTTTTTTTTTTTTTTGCAAATGGTGTGTTTGGAATTGATTATTCTCTGAATGTTTGGTAATTTACTTGTAAATTCATCTCTCTCTTACCCAGGGTTGCGCCCTCCCCTACTACTCCTGTAGGTGTTCATTTATAACTTAATTCACTCCCCATCCCCGGATCGGTTTACTAAAATTCTCTTTTTCTTGTTACTAGTCTCTTAATCTTTCTAAGCTTCCGGTTCTTCAGAAGCAAAATGAAGATGGTAGTATTGACATTTGCTACCTCTTTGCATTATTGTAAACAAAACAACTTGTAACCTTTAAATGCCATGTAAATGTGAGATGTTCTTTGCTCTACCTTGAGCACCTCTTAAGTGGGCTGATTAACAGGCACTCAGTCTATCAAAGGATCATCAGATTTGAGCTGGAAGAATTATCGCAATAGTTAATTTTTTTGATAGTAGCAAGGCAGGATTTGAGAATAATGCATTATAGAGAATGAGAACAGGATATATTGCCCTGGTAAAATTATTTTTTCAAAAAGAGGAGGGAGGGAAAGATTAAAAGGAACCTATTAGTTAGGCATTGCCCTTCCAAGCATTCTTAAGGATGCAAAGACCTCTATTCCTTAGGGAAAGCACCACACATCCGCTATGTGGTGTTTTGGGAAGTTGTTTTTTTTCCCATGCTTGAATCCTCCTTGTTGGGCTAAAGGTCTAAATTTTGCATAAATATTTACCATAACCCACTCCAGCTAACATTGCCTCCTCACACTGTTAGTAAAAGGAGACCTTTGCTTGTACAGTCTTAAAAAGTTACTGTTATTAATATGACTACTTTGAAGAATGTTCTATAATCTCATGAGGGTTAAAGAAAATTGAGAGGGAGAAGGATATTGTAGCTGGAGGTTAATAAAGACAGAGTCCATGGAAAATTTAGTTATTTTCGGTAATAAAGAAATGCATGTGTGTGCTGGTTATAATACAATAACAACCCTTTGTATTTATGTTGCACTTTATAGCTAGAATTTCAACTTAAAGTAAAAAGTTTCCAATGCATTCTTATCTGATTCCCCCCATAACAACTCTGAGATAGACAAGGTATTTGGTGTGTAGAAAAACTGAAGGTCAGGGAGGTTAAATGAACACTAGTGGTGAAAAAAATACAATAGGATTTGGTTGACCTGGATTCCAATCCCAACTCACTGTTATTTGGGGTTAATCACTTAACTTAAACTCTTGAAGCTTCTGTTTCCTCATATTTAAAATGAAATGGCTGGGTTAGTTGCTCACTTAAATCCCTTCCGATGTAAGTTTCTACGACTGTGAGACATGTTCATGTTCACAAAACTCATAAGTAGTGAAGTTAGAATTAGAGCCCAAGTCTTCAGTGAGCTATGATTTCTCAATTATCCATCATTACGGTTAGGAGCCTACTATGTGGTAATTCTCTGTGCTAAGGAATAATGACAGAAACTAAACAGTTCCTGCCCTGAAAAAGCTTATATTCTTTTTGGGGAAAAACATGTTTTATACATGATTATTTACAAAATAAGAAAGTGGAAGGAGGCACTAGCAACTTGGTAGAGATCAGAAAAGGCTTTACATAGAAAGTGGTGCTTGAATTAAGGTTCAAATGAAACAAAGGATTCTAAGAAGCATAGCTGGGAGCACATCCCAGGCACAGGGAACAACTAGTACAAAAAGCAGACATGGGAGATAAAACATTCTGTCTGAGGAATAAAAAAGTCAATCTGATTAGACCACAAGGTGTGTGAAGGAGAATAATATGTAATAATGGTGAAAGAGGTAGAGGCCCACTTATAAAGGCTTTAAGGGCCAATGAGAGTTTATTCGTGTTCTGCTACTGGAATTTACTGAATTGAAGAGTGATATGGTCATATTTAACTAAGAAAATTACTTTAGCAGCTCTGTGGAGAATGAACTGGAGTGGGGAAAGACTAGGCTAGGAGACCAATTAGGAGGTTATTCAATAATCCAGATGAGGTGATATGAACTTGAACTAGGGAGGTGACAGGGTGCATAAAGAGAAAGGAAGTAGAAATAAGATTTGGGACACATATGTAGGATATCTTTTTATTCACTTACAAGCACAATTAAAACAAGATTATTTCTAATTCAAATTCCTGCTTCAAAAAATCATCAAGCATTTATTAAATGCCTGCTACATGTCACAAACTGTAACAGTCCTGCTCTTAATAAGTCTGAGGTCTAACAGGGAAGACAGCATGCAAACAACTACTTCCCAACAAGATATAAACAGGATAAATTGGAGATGAGAGAGAAGGCAAAAAGGTTGAAATTCTTTTTCTGATTTTGGCTTATTTACATAGTCTATCTCTTTTGTTAAACTATGCATTTTACATTTTTCTAAGGATTTATATATTTCCTCTAAGTTATCGGTTTTCTTAGCATAAAAATGTTCCTAACAACGTTCTTTATTCCTTCTTCAATTTCAAAGTTCTTTTTCATTTTTGATATGAACGGTTGTGTTTTCCTCTTTTTTAAAAATCGAGTTAGCCAGGTTTATGTATTTATTAGTTTTTCCTTTTGAAAAAAAGGTCCTAGTTTAATTTATGAATTTCAATGGTTTTTTGCTTTCAATTAATTAATCTCTTAATTTTTGGAATACAATTTGCTATTTGGTTAGGGATTTTTGATATATTGTTCATATTTTTTAACTGCATGCCTAATTCATTGATTTGTTCTTTTTCTCTTTTAGTGATGAAAGCTTTGAGATACAAATTTTTCTTCTCAGTATTACTTTAACTGAATTCCATAAGTAGATGTATTGTCTCATCATCATCTTTTATTAAATGAAATTTACTATTGTTTATAATTTTTCTTTGCCCTACCAGTTCATGAGACATGCCTATCTTGGAGATATATTTGACTAAATTTGGGGGAGAGGGGAAAACATAATAAAAATCCTTCAACAATTGTTTCCTCCTAAATTGGTGTAGTTAGGAATTGTCAAACTCTTATGTTCACATTTTTTAAATGTTTCATTTGGCCCTGCAAACACATTTATTACTAATATTAGTTCTTTTACACAAATCATAAGACCATACATTTAGAACTATAAGGAACCTAAAATTTTCTTTAGCTCATCTATGGATTAAAAATTAGTCATTTGAGCACCAAATAAAAGGATGCATGGAAATCTAGGAAAATAAATCAGGGTTTATCATCATCATGAACTAAATTTGCAGAGAGTACACATGTGAAGCAGTATTTGACAAGATCATAGCAGACAATAATTTAAAGTGCAACTACTCTTTGAAAGGTTATTTCCATCTAAAATGTTTTAACCCTCATGTTCAAAGGTAATAAGCAATTAAACTTTAACTCACACCACACCCCACTATAAGTCAGTCAAATTAAAAATTTTAAAAAAAAAGGAGCAAAGGATAGAGGGAATATTGTTACCAACTAAGCTACCTTAAAATTTTAAAAATTTATCTTTAAGATAGATTTAATTCAATAAATATTCACTAAACGCCTACAAGGTACAGTACATGGATCTCGTTATAAAGACAAAATAAATTTCACCCTACCCTCAAGGAGAGTATATTAATAATTCATAATGATTACCAAGTCCTATTATCTCACAAATAAGTGATTTCAAAGACTGCATTTTTAGCACCTGTAACACAAGATTTATCAAAGTGTGGCAAGGGTCATACCCTATCATGAAACATGCTCAGAGATGCCACTCCTTGTTCTAGTGACCATATGGGTGCTTGGATACTTGCTTTCAGCTATATGGTGCTTTGAAGACTTGCCATTTTGGCGTGGTGTGGAAAGCTCTGAGTGGTCCTTTAGCATTTGTTCTCTTTTCCCCATGACCACTGTGGGTGGAGGAAGATTAGCAAGAATGGGGTATCAGTTTAAAGAA
Organism: Bettongia penicillata ogilbyi; assembly: GCA_023548195.1. NCBI lineage: Eukaryota > Metazoa > Chordata > Mammalia > Diprotodontia > Potoroidae > Bettongia > Bettongia penicillata. The sequence goes on from JAJHZJ010000311.1 coordinate 2,479,193, forward strand.
GGAATAGCTTCCAAATTGGCCTCTCTACTTTGACTCTCCTTCATGGCAAATAGTGCACTCTTTGTTTTGACTCTCCCATTTGGGGGAGGAAAGTGGGAGTAGGGAGCAAAAAGCATAGGGCAGAGGGATGAAACAGCTAAATCATTTATCATATATGCAAAAGCATATTTAGGAAAAGTTGGCTATTTTCTACACTAGAAATAATCCATAAGAACATTTAAGGATCGTTCAATTACTCTGCATTATTCTTTTTTTAAAGAGAAGTGCTTTCATGCCTAAGAAGTTTATTTGAGCCTTTATTTTTTTAATAAGCATTCATTATTTCTCCCCCCCACCACTGTCCTTCCCAACTGAACAATTTTAAAAATAAAAGGAGAAAGAAAATATTTGTAACAAATATGCATAGTCAAGCAAAAAAAAAAAATTCCTACACTGACCATATCCAAAAATGTATGCTTCATTCTGAATTTTAAGTTCATCACATCTAAGGCAGAAGAAGATAAAAAGCTTCATTTTTGGTCCTTTGTCATTGTAGCTTATCATTGCACTACAGTTCAGTCTTTCAAAGTTAATTTTCTTTAATTGTTCTAGTTAAGTTAACTTCATTTTGCATTATTTTGGAGATTTTTCCAGTTTCCTATGAAACTGTCCATTTGTTATTTCCTACAACCCAAAATTATTCCATTACATTCGCATAATGTGTTTAGTTATCCCTCAATGGATACCGTACTACACTTTAGAAATTACTTCAAATGTTTAACTTTGGAAAGGAAAATAATCTTTTTTAAAAAATAGCTAGAATGCTACATTAGGTTCAATAATTACAATCAGCTTCATCCCTACATTCTTTTTAACTTAATTTCCATTTTTGGAGGTATGGTTGTATCCTAAGTTCCATTAAGTTGTGATTGCACAGTGCAAAGCTTCTCATTTACACTTTGTATGCTGACTACACACCCAATTTACCTTCAGACATTATGTAGAGAATTTCAGCCATGCAAATCTTCTAAACTTGTATGATCACTAGAAACCACAAACCTCCCAATACCACCATAGAAGCAGTATCTAAATGCCACAATTCTTCCACTGCACAAATATAGTAAACTATTATCCTGATGAAAGGCAGTTATAATCTGAAAACCTCAGAGGATTAAGATTTTTTCCCTCTGATGAAACAGGAAAAAAATGAATAAATGGTAATTTGAGAATTCAAAATTTCTATAAAGAAAACTGGGGCAAGGGGCTCAGGAAACTGTGTATTACCATCAAACAAAGTCATAACAATTCACTTAAAAGGGGAAAAACTGTTGATTTTATTTATAAGCAAACTCTATTAGAGATATTTTCCAATTTCCTGTTCAGACTCTGAAACAGAATAATATAATTGAACTAAACAAACTAGGAAAACTGAAGCCACTTAGATGTCAGTGAAAGTAGATTTAATGTAAATATCTCTAAATTTAATAAAAGAGAGGTCAGTTAAAAAGACAAAGTTAATGACAATCTCCTCCTGTCCTATATCATCTAGCAAAAATCATTACATTCATAGGATTTAAAATAAAACATTTACAGTAAGTCATAAGTACTAATTTATATTTTAATTGGCTGCATGTCCTCTATTTCACAGTCATCTGTCAAATTATAAATAAAGGACAAGGATATTGTTTAATCTGTTTGATATACAGGGTCTTACATATCAAATAAGTGTTTGAAAAATGTTTTAGATGATGAACCTAATTGTCCTTGAGAAATGGTGGTAGCTCTATAGCACTCTCTAATCTAACTCTAATTGCCTCAAAAATTATAGACAAACCCCATAAAAGATAGTTAACTGGTTCCAGGGAAGAATGGAAGAGTCACCTAGATAGGCAAAATTCAGATTATAAAACCTTAAATTGGGCCAATTATGTCTTTCAGAAACTTTATAACAATAATACTCCCTAGCCACAGAAATCCAGGGTTTTTTCACCTAGGAGGAGGAAGCAGGAGCTACTCTACATGGATGCCTCCATATTGGAGGAAGCCACAAGGATGTGTATATGGAACTGATCACTGATTTAAAGCAATAAGGTACCCCAGAAGCTACATTATGCAACCTTAAAAAAAAAAGATAAGGAAATAGTAACTTAGGTTAAATAACTTACCAGGGTCACACAGCTACTAAGCTTCAGAGTTGGGGAATCTGAACCTCTAAAGCTCAACACTCCATCCACTAAACCATGCAACTGGGGCTTGATATGAATGTCAAGGCTGCATACATCTCCCTCTACAATTTTGTCAGTCAGGGGTAACCTAGTATTGGCAGTACGCATCCTTTGTGAAGGTTCACCCAGGATCTTCCCAGATATTATTTTTAATTGGTTTGAGTATTAAAGGTTCAAAATTCTCTTCTCTACACCAGAGGACAGAGACAATCTTCATCTTCTCATGTCAGTGGGGATTTAGCAAAATTACAGTAAAGCTTGTATTAAAGTGGTATGAAAGACCACTGTGGGGACTAAACTGTGTAGTAATGAACATATAATCTACTAACAACTATCAAATCTTGGAATGAATTGAAATTTTTAATGTTCTTAAACTTAACTATCTTAAAATGCTGAAAATTAGATGATTTGTTAATCAAAATATTAAAGGATCTTTATTACAGTAGTTTATATCTTAAAAATATCTGAAGTTCTTCTAGAATCACTTCTCTACAAAGCAAACAGTATAGGTGAATGTGAGCTTTTTTAAAGCATATTCTAACTTTCTTCTTAAAAGTAAATAAATATCATTGACAGAGAGCTCCCTGCAGTTATGGAGCCATTAAGGAGAGGAGTTAGGAATCTTTTCAGTTGGCTTCATTCCACAGAGGCTCATTGAGAACTGGAAACCGCTGGAAAATCAAATCTGTGGCGGTGTTATTTTTTCCACAGTTAATTACCTGCTTCTGCTTCACTCCTTCCCCCAAAAGTGTATTTGAATGTTAGAGGAAAGGGAGGATGCCATTCTGAGAGGAACAAATAGATTCCCCTCTCCCCCCAAAAAAACAAAATGAAATCAAAACATATTTCTGTCTATCAAGTCCTAGAATACACTACATTAAACTTCCTTCTCCTACCTGACACCTTTTCAATCAAAAGAAATATAACTTCAAGTTACTAGCAAGTGATAATCAAGTTACTCTCTCCTTCATAGATAAAAGTATATCCAAAAATCTGACAATTACAGGATCAACTTAAGCTCTCTCCCACTTCCAACTCTCAAAACATAAGAATCAAAAAGGCTGAAAAAAAAAAAAGCCATACATGGTCAACAGTAAAGAAGATAGGTAAGAAAAAAAGCTTACTTAAAAACTAGCATAATTTTTCAGATTCCTACAATCAGGTAGGATCAGCAAACAGCAAAATACTTGCTCTGAAAACTGTTAGTAAACACAAAAGAAAGCATTCTCAATATGCCTTTTGTAGAACTTCAGTTAAACGAGCAGAGAACCTTGCTCTAGGCAGTTAAAACCAGTGAACAAGTCTCAACCAGTGCCTACTCTACTACAGACAAGGCCCACATTTTATAAAATGAGCCCATCTAGAATAAAATTTTAAGAAGTGCGGAAATTAAAAAGGATTAGTAAATGGGGGTGGGTGGGGAAGATTTCTGGCCAGAAGAGAACTGCTCTTACAGATCAAATGACCACCTCCATGTTTACATTAAGAGGACAATGAAGTAATACCTAACTACATGAAGATCCTTCTTAGAAATGAGCAGTACCTCTATAACATATGCATGTCACTATCACATATTAAAAAAAGTCTCCATCTTTCATTGAAGGATTTTAAAGTATCTTACATTAATCTTCATATCACCCAAAAGGTGGATATTATACAAATGATTATCTATCCTTTCACTACAGAGTATCTAAATGTTCTTTCAGCAACACTTCCCCTTGAGTAGGTCTCACCCAAAGAGCCAATAAAACAGGAAATAAGCTGACAGTGTATATACCACCAACAATCTCTGAAAAGATCAGACCTTCACCCACAGGAACCACTTCCTCCAAGTAAACCACAGAGACTGTACAGGACAAACCACAATGTATCAACGTATGTCTCTAACACAGTCTGATCAACAATATAAAGCCTCTGAGAAGAGCACCTTCACAGGATTTTCTAGGAGTTATTTCAGGATCTCAAACTTCCTACGTTCCTCTCAGATATCACAAAATACACAGCACCTTCATGTTATTAAACTAACTTCATTAAATCACTATTCTTTTAGTCATCCTGGTACACAACCCCAAAGCAATCTTCTTCACTCTCCACTATACCTAAACCCAACCAAATGTCAATGACAAATCTACCTCTGAACCATCACTTGTATCTCTTCATTTCTCACCACTTCCATTGGGGCTCTCATGATCTCTAACCTGAAATCTATCAAAAGTCTCCTAATTACCTGCTTCTGCAATCTTTCCTTTTTCCAATCCATTCTGCAGAATATTGAGGTTGGATAATCTAGCTCCCCTACTCAAGAATCTTCACTGAATCTTTATATACTCTAAGATAAAAACATAAACTTCTCAGTTTGGTATTTAAAGTCAACTTTTTTTTCACATTTAGTTCTCATTACTCCCCATGGAAAACTCTGCATTCTAATCTACTTAGCGATCCCTGAACTCAGCATTTCATCTCCAATTTCATGCCTTTCTTTGCACAGGCTGCCTCCAATGCCTAGAATGTACTCACTACATCATCTCCATCTCTTATATCTGTTAGCTTTCGAAGGCCTAACTCAGGAACCACTTTACTTCCGGAGGGAGCCTTTCCTGATTCTCCTCTGGTTGTTAGAGTGCTCACCCCTTCTCAAATTACCATGTATTCACTTATTTCTACACACGGTGCCATCCAGAAGAAAGTTAGCTACCTGAGGGCAAGGAATACTTTATGTTTTATCTTTGTATTCCCATTACTATAATGGTGCCTTGTACATAACAAATGATTAATAAATGCTTGCTGAATTGAATTCTTTCAATTCTGGCAAAAATCTTTAATTTTTCCAAAATATAATTCAACAACTACTCAATCTAAGGGAAGGTCTTAAAAGCCCTAACCTAGAAGTAAGTTTCAAATATGATCACCAGAATGACTCCCAAAACACCAAGATTCCGAGAGGAATTATTAGCATTTTTGTCTTAAAACTGTGTCCTTAAATGACTATGATAAGGCTTAAGACTTCAAAAGAAAAATACACTGAAATTGGGAAGCTAACTAGTCTCAAGCATTAACAAATCCTAATTTCTTTTAAATCCTTCCAATTCCCTCATAGACATGTTACTCACAGTCTCAAAGCAGGAAAACTAATTTTTCACTGGCCAGTTGATTCTCCAGTCTCTCAACACTGGGAAATAACCCAGGCTGTCATGTGACTATGATCTCAGAAACCAGGACTCAGCATTCAAATTGGTAAAAGATCCTGTTTTGGTATGAATCTGAACTTGGTCAGCTGAACTGGTACATGCTGATACAATGAGGTAAACTTGGTATATTTTCTCTCTTTAACCAAAGGTCAGTGACAGATACTTGAACAGCTTAGGAAAAGATAAAAACAAGTTAGATAACTAGTTTCTGTACCCTGAAATATTACTACCATAAGATCAGACAAACTACATATGGCTCTAAAGCTATTCAACTTCATGGGTTCTCCTAAAGTTAAAAACTCTTAACAAACCTATTTCAAGGATCAAATAAATTTTCAATACAATTGCAGAAAAACAAAATTTTTAGAGTTGAAGCCCCCAAAGTCTAAGTAGTTATAAAAGAAATCAAATCTCACTGATAAAATACACAGGAATAACATATTGCTATGATTTAAGTAATCCTACAAGCACTGTAATGTCAAGAGTTAGTCTTTTCTTATACGTTGCCTGTAAAGGCCTTATTATGTCCTTTATAAGGACATAAGGCCCTGATCAACTGAAGCAGTATTTTCATGGCAGGCAAATACTACGACCAGAAAGCAAAATGTTTATCTCAATTCAGATTTATTATTCTAAAACAGTAATAAATAAATAGTACAAGATTATTTATCAGCATTAAGATACAGTAGCAATCATTTATCAAGTAGCTCCTTTTCATTCAGCAACCAAAAATGAATACGAAGTTCCAGATAGTTCACATTCACATAACACTTCTTCGTTTTTCATTAATGACTGAAAAAGGGTGTCACAAATGAAGGTCAAACATATACTAAATATCAACTCATGGGATATAAAGTTTAGATAGTCTCCTGCCCTCATGAATCTTAAAGTGTAGCATTAGAATAAGACACAAACAGTGATGGTGCATATTATAGCTAAATTATACTTAAAAGTTACAAAATAATACACTTCTAAATGGTAAGTAATATAAGGGAAAGTTGTGGGCATAAAGTAGTATTTGAGCTGGGCCTAAAGGGATAGACAGGAACTTGGATCCTGTCCCAATCCTGTCCACAGTCCACCCCTGTTCTCACAGCCCCTACACTTACTAGCAAGACACAACCACTCTGAGACTAATTTTCTTCACCTGTCTAAAAAACACAGAGTAGCAGGGTGAAGATAATGCTTGCCGAACTAAAAAAATAACAGGATCAATAATTCTTAAGGGGATTAAAATTAGTTTTCAGTTTTTAAAAAAAAAGACTTAACTGCTATAATTAAGTTAACAAGGTAGTGTAGTGGAGTCAGGATGACCTGAATTCAAAAGTGATCTCAGACACTTATTTGTTATGTTATGTGACCCTGAGCAAATCATTTAAGCTCTCTCAGTCTCAGTTTCCTCATCTGTAAAGTGGAAATAATAACACCTTCCTCACAAGGTTATTTTGAGGATCAAATGAATTAAACTATGTAAAATACTCTGAAAACTATAAAGCATTATATAAATGCTAGGTATTAACAGCACTGTTATAAAATCAGAATTGGGAATGTACTCTAGAATTCAGCCAGATAAAACATGGAATATTGTGGAGGGGGGGTAGTTTAGGCTATTATTAACATACTACGAAGCTGGAGGGATTCAAATACAGCAAATATAGCAAAACAAAGGACAAATAAAACAGATGATTATTACTTACATCCCTTAGATATGTGTAAATACAAAAGGGGAAGGGAGCTATTTAGCCTGATGCAGAAAGTTTAATATAAGTAACAGAACAAACTTAAAAGTAAAGTTTGAGTAAGTATCAGGAAAAACTTCCTGACTCAAAGATCAGATTGTAGTTGAGTCTCCTCAGGAAGTGATGGAAGTTTCATCCCCTTGAGATACTTAAAATTAGACCTAACAAGGCACTAAAAAGCATCCCTTTTGGGAATTATCCATCTAGAATAGATTTCTTAGCTTACTATTGAGGATAAAGAAGAAAAAAAGTTATATAGATACAGATATATACACATATACATATCTAAACATAGATATGTATGTGTGTGTATACAATGTATGTGCACCCACATAAATACTACTCCCAGAATACTGAGCATGATCCTAAAATTGTGTATCTCCTAAATAAATACATATATAGGACTTCAAATATGAAACAGAACAAAATACATGTGGAGAATGCTTCAATTCAAAAAAATATTAGGTACCTACTATACATAAACTATGTCAGGCACTGAAAAGACACAAGATACAGTCCCTACCCTCAAGAAGCCTAGTGGATAATAGCTATCAATCAATGTTTCTTGACTGGACATAACAATCTAGTACGGGAGTTAGATGAAAGCTACACATATCCCACATAACTTTGTCATGAAATAAAATCATTAGTATATCATGACCAAACCCATTATAACTAATTCTGCCACTCTGCAAAGACAAATCAGATAGTTAGACCAATGAGGATGAATGAATTCAGCTACCAGTAGCTTAAGCCACCTCTAAAGTAATGGATATAGCACCTAATTTTTATAAATCCATTTAACCTAGAGCATCAAGTTGTTCTTGGTCAGTTGTGTCCGACTCTTGATGACCCCATAGATCATACTGTTCGTGAGGTTTACCATTTCCTTCTCCAATGGATTAAGACAAATAGAGGTTAAATGACTTGCCCAGGATCATACAACTAGTATGTGTTTAAATCTGATCTGAACTCAGGTCTTTCTGACTCCAAATCCAGCATTCTACCCACCGACCCATCTAGCCACCATCTAGCTGCATATACCTATTTGCAAAATATGGTAAGACACTTGTTCCCTGCCAGTTTCACCAACAAGACACCCCATTTCTTGGCTCGAGGCATTCTCTCTGGCTGGAACACTCTCCCTCCTCCACCCCAACTATTGACCTCCCAGGTTTTCTTTAAGTCCCAACTAAAAATTCCACCTTCTATAGGAAGCCTTCCCTAACACCTCTTAATTCCGGTACTTTTCATCTTTTAATGATTTCCTTTTTACCCTGTTTATAAGCCTGCCTTGTACATATTTGTTTACAGGTTGCTTCCCCCATTAAATTGGAAGCTCCTTAAGAGCTGGGACTATCTTTTGCCTCTTTCTACATCCCCGACGCTTAGCATGGTGCCTGGCACTTAATAAATGTTTATTGAATGAGTGAATAAAACAGCAAAGAATCTGAAGTTTTCAGTTTGAAAAGATGATATAAATCATCTAGTCTAAACCTGCCATTTGAGGGAATTGAGCCCCAGGAAAAGCAGTATGATACAATGAAAATAATATAGGATTTGGAGTCAGGATTGTGCTTTAAATCGTGGCTCTGTTCTGGAAACCGTGTGACCCTGGGCAAGTTGCTTTAACTCTCTTGACATCAAAATGGAACAGGTGACACCTAAGTACTAGTCCAGTTCTAAAACCTTTTACATTTCCTCCCCATCCCAAATTTCTTTTTACTTATTTTGCATATATCTTATATGTGCAATATCTAAAGAGGCATCAAGATACATTGGATAGAAAGAAAGCAGACCTCTATACGAGGAAGTGTTCAAGCCCTGCTTCTGCCACACACTGACTACTGGAACTAAGGGCAATGACTAGACCTCTCAGGCTGAGTTGATTAATTCTTTCAAATTGTCATTTTGTATTGTAGTGAAAGTTTCCTCATAAAAGAGGGTTCCTACTTGGTAAAATCACAGATCTGGACCTAAATATATACACAGACATAAACACAGAGACACACACATACATGTATGTATGTATGTATGTACATGTTATCTTTCCTGTTAAGCTTCTTGAAGACAGGGACCACATCATTTATCTTTGTACTCTGAGCACTTAGTACATTAACAGGAGCTGATTCAATGGATCCATCTTAAAAGTGATTAAGGTTCAAAATCTTGGTCTTTCTAGGAACTCTGATGTAGGATAGCAGTAAGACCACATCATAAAAAGAAAATACATGCTAATGATCTAACTAGAAAAAAAAATCAGAATAGAAAAGGCCTTTGCCTGTTCTACAGGTATAAAAGAACCTCTCCTAACAACACTGAAGTACAATGTTAGTGTCTGAGATGTGCTAAAAAAAAAAAAAAAAAAAGTGCTTCCATAAAGTTTGCTAGTCCATGACCTAAATTACATCCTCAAATTTAGCACTTTAAAGTGTTCCAGGTAGCACAGCTATCAGAATGCCTTATAACATATGGGGTCAGTCAACTCAACACCAATGGACCTTTACCTTTTAACTTTTTTTTTTTAACTTAAAGAATAATGCAGAATCAATTAACTATGAAACAAACTTGGGTTGAGCATACTGCAATTAAAACTGAGGACTTGGCTTCTCAACTGACTCATTAAGTGACCTTGGGAAAAACATTTAACAACTACCTTCAATAAAAGGACAAAAATTAAAATAACACATAGATGAAACACTTTTGGATCTTTTTTTAAAAAAATACATTATACAGTATTAGCTTTCTTGAAAGAAAAAATGCTTTATGACTAAAAGTGCAAGTGAACACACTGATCTATGAGATGAACCCAAAAGTCTCACTTTTGCTCCACTAAGTTTACCACTCTCAGTGCTGGATGGCCCCTTTCCAATTCTGCAGTGGTAGAAAAGAGGGCAAAGGATATTAAGAATCACACAATTTTTAAACCATTTATAAATTGGTTGTTGATATTCTAAATATGTTATGATTTTATCAATCTCCACATTCTCATTAAAAACAAAACCAGCAAGAAGAAAAATGGAAGGATGGTTCACAGGTTCTCCTCAGAGAGATAAATAAAAGGGCTGACCAGAAGTTGTTTTATCTTGTACGCAAAGATAACAAGAAACATCAGTTCACTGGTCATATCTGGTTACCTCATATTGCAGTGTTCATGATAAAATATCTTCAAAATGACCACTAGGAAAATAATAGCAATTTAAACACCACCATCTGTTAACAGAAGATGAAGGGACAGAGAAATTGTATGCAGACTTCAGTAAGATCCTCCACATTAAATCAACATACACTCTGATACTTGGTAAGAAGAGGTGAGTACAGCAAGAAAAATATTGAAAAATATGTATCAGCAATAAGAGAGTCAAAGATTTTGTAAATGGAAAAGAATTTACTCCTTTATAATTTGAATATGTTCTTGAAGGAAAACATCAAAAAGCATTGAACATGGAAAATATCAAATAAGAGCACACACACACACACACACACACAGAAAATTGATTGTATTTTGCAGAAAATAACTTGTTATTGATTTTAAGTGTTATTCCCAAAACCACTATCTAAACGATCTAAATATCAACATTTCAAAATTCATATAAAAAATTGCAGTGTAATTAAAAATTGTGGATGGTTTTTAAAAAGTTGGCTTAATCACACATGACGTAATTATTTCCCTTATTCTACTGAAAGAGCTTTCAATTCTCTGACATTCAAAAGACATCCCTTTTACCATGCACCTCTACATTCTCAGGGATGGCAGAAAGTTATCTAGAGACCGAGATAATTAAAATATTTAAGAACTAAGTGATCAGAAAAGCAGTCAACAAAAACCTCCCCAGGGCAATAATGTGTGGATTCTACCACTCTCCAAATGAAGATTACGGAAGGTAGACAATCTGAAGATTGCTAGAACTCACATGAAAACTGCAAAACGAGGTAATTCTCATTTGTAAATGCGTTGGGTTTATTTTCACATTTCTTCTTAAATATATTAACTATATAGAAAAAGTTATAGCCATTTAAGGAAATGGTCCAGATTGAAAGAACATCATTTTTAGGTTTCAGTTTAGTTTGAGTTTGGGATTCTTTTTTTGTTTTTAAAGAGAGAAAAAAGGGAAGAAAGAACGAACGTGTTAATGTAACCGCAAAGTAATAACAGGATACACCAAGGTTCTGGGCATCCAAAGTGGCCAATCAGAGCATGAGCTTAGCTGAATTCGATCCTAGTCCCAGCATGTCCCTACTAAGAAGAATAAAAACCCTTATCTTGTTCAACCATGTGTCGCCTGCCACAAACTGCAAAACAGCAACGCCCAAAGCCAGCCAGTCTGATTTTAGCTAGGGACAGACAGACTGTACAGTTAGAAGCACCACAATGAAAGAGCAAGGACTCACAGCTGGCCTGGATGATTTTGCACATGCTACAAAGCATACCACATATAGTACTTCAACCATGAAAAGACCTTAACGAGGTCCACTAGTACTGTCAGTTTGCCAATCACTGCAAACTTAGCTGTCAGACATCAACTACACCATCAACAGTTGGAGCTGAATAATGGGAACGAGAAGGCCACAGTGGGTGGTGCCTAGAGGAAGCTGGGAAGTATTCCCTCCTGAGGACTTTCAGGATCCTTGGCAAAGAAGCAACACTAAACCAGTACTTCCAGATTTTATCCCCAACTCATTCAAATCAGTACTACAAGTCAGATTAAGTCAAAGTTGTGCACAGTTATAGTAGAACAACTATTCACACTATGATCTTAGCTAATAATTACGGAAACTACAACACCTACAATCAATACAAAGTAATGAACAAAAGTATGCAGAAAGAAATTATAACAAAAACACCTAAGAAACAAATATGCTTACTGCCTGGTTAAATTGCCTACATTTTGTCATCTGCAACTTAGACTATCTCTAAAGATTTTTATCATACCACTCTGTAAATCAGTTAGTGCTCTGAATTATCTGAAAAAATTCACTCCCAAAACAAACTTTACTATCAACAACCAAAATAAAGATGTTTAAAGTTACACCTCCCAACTTAAAATTTAGTCTAATACTCACAAGAATCACATACTGTAACTAGATGACAAAGAAAATATATGTCTAAAACTGAAAATAGGCAAATACAATCCCAAATAATAACTCTCCAAAAAGAGCAGTGGTGACTCTTGTGTGGCATGAGTTGGTGGTCTTAAACTCCATTTCTACAGACTTAAACAGCAACAGGAAGAAACAAACCACTAACATATTTGTTTCTAATGTGTGTTTTTCCGTCTAATGGCTCAACAAAAATGGCAAGAAATGAATGAGCCAGGAAAACAGTTACCCACTCACCCCTGAAAGAGATTCTTAGAAGCAAAACACCCTGAAAAAAAGGAGAATAAAAGTACATTCAGGCATTACAAGATAAGCATGGTGGCTGCTCAAAAGAGACAGGAAAAAATATTTCACAGACAACAAAATCTCATTTTTTGAAAAATGATACACTTAAAAAGAGTCTATGTGGAATTTTTAAATGTCAGTAGAATGCTTTAGGTGAGTGTGCATGTGACACTGTGGAAAGCATCAACAGGAAGAGGAAGTGCAACTTCTGTCTCTGGAGGAGCTGTTTTGGTATGATAATGGCATTCAGCCCTTTTTTAATCAACAAATGAGTCCAGCAATAGGGTGTAACTCTCAAAAAGTAATTCAAACACTTTTTGCCAGAGTTCTATTGTTCTATCTTACAACAAAGAAGTTTTAAAAACAAATAGGCTTTTCTAAAGTTAATGCTTCTTTTATTAAACTTCAATTTTAGTTCCTCCCTCCACTTTCTTAAGTTGTGTTGTTTTTTTCTGGAAGGAAGAAAACCTTCAAACTGTAATTTTAGTCCAGAACACAAAAAGAAAAATATGAAGTTAGCATATGGACCACAAATATACAACCTTGTTGTATACTAGTGTGAAAGGAATCCAGTCATAATGAAAATGAAGTATGTAAAAACACTGCAGAGATGAATATGCTTAATGTTACTGTACCACATTTAAAAGTTTAATTCTCAAGGGTTCAGAGTACCTAACCTAAAAGTATTTGCTGACTTATTAACCCAGAAATGATCTATCTAAACTAAGTGCTAATAAAGACAAATCCATTTATTAACTAGCACATCAAACACTACATAATTCCTTTACTGCTTATGACATTCTTTTAAACTACATTTTCCTGGGAAATATAACAATCAGAAATTATGGAACTGTAACATATATGGAATGTTATACGTAACACATAAATGTAACATATATGGATATATAACAACCAAAAAGCTTTAAAAAAAAAAATCACTATCCAGGTGCTTTACACCAACTATAACAAGATACATATAACAATTAAAAACTAGCAAGCCAACATTTAAAAAAAAATAAAGATCTTCACAGAGTGCAGTTAGGCTCATTTTCTGAAGTTCAAATGTGGCCTCAGACACTTCCTAGCTGTGTGACCCTGGCCAAGCCACTTAACCCCGTTTGCCTCAGTTTCCTCATCCTCATAAAGTGAGCTGGAGGAGGAAATGGCAAACCACTCCAGCATTCTTTCTCAAAGAAAACTCCAAATGAAGTCACGAAAAGAGTCAGACACGACTGAAACGACAGAACGACAGAACAAAAAAGTTCCCTTTAAAAGGGACAAAGATCACACTGGCCACAACGTAGCTCTCCCTCTGGAATAATCCAATATAAAACTGCCCACAAAACTGGGTGAGTGATATTGCCCCGGTATCCAACAGATGTGAGGCACTGACCTTCACCCAAAGTGACCTCTCTGGGAGGGGGCGGGGGTTGCGATAAAGAATCTCATTAGTGCCAGAACAACCCAAACCTTAATTTTACCTACGTGTCTCCCTGGGAATCAGGAGAAGGGCTTAGCTTCATTTTGAAAACTGGAGGTGCGCATCCTGTGTCACTTCCCCAAGGGATGCGTTGGGTGACTGGGCGGCTGCAGCTCAGGAATACTTATAAAGATCCGAACCTAACTCTGCCCCGGGCCTGTCAACCTCAGGGGTGATGGAGCTGGCGGAAGTCGCTCACTACCAAAGACTGAGCAGTAAAAGGAGTTTCATACCAACCTGTCCGTGATAGTAGACTGTGTGCCACTCATTGGGGCCCTTGGCGAGAGGTCGTCTTTCTATCCAACTTGCATTTTACAACGACATCCCAGTCCCCACCCCACCCCCAGCCAGCGCAGCTCCGACAGGGACGCACAAGTCCAACTCCAAACTCCGGCCAGTCATAGGGCATCCGCCGGGGGGGAGGGGGAAGGACGGGAGAAAGTCTCGGAGGGTGGGGGGACACGCTCCAGGCCCGCCAGGGAATCCTGAGGTCGGGCAAAGGGGGCAGCCTCGAGTCTCCGCGGGGGCGGCCGGCTCCCCGGCTCTGGGCAGCGGCCGGGCGCCCCGCTCCTCCTCCTCTCGGGGCCGGGGCCGGGGCCGGGCTGGGGCCCAGTCGGCTCTATCTGGGGCTGCGGGTGAGTCGTCGTCGCTGCTGCCGCCGCCGCCTCTGCTGCCGCCGCAGCCTCTGCTCGTGGGGCCGTCCCGCGCCGGGCTCGCTCAGCTCCGCAGGGTTCGGCTCCTCCATGTCCCCCGGGGCGGGGTCCCCTCCCGTCCCGTCCCGTCCGCCCGGGGGGAGGGCTGTCCCGGCGGCGGCTGGGGCAGGGGCGCGGGCACTCGCTGAGTCAGTCCGAAGGGGGGAGGAGGAGCTGGGGGCCGAGGTCTCTCAGCGCCGCGGGCCGCGGCTCCCCATCCCCTGGGAACTGGCTCGGGCTTCTTCCGCACTCCGCCGCGGCTCCTCCCGGGAGAGGGCCCGTCCCGGCTCGGCCTGCGGGGAGCGGCGGCGGCTGGGACTCCCCTCAGGGCCGGTTCGCCGGGTCCCGCGGGGCTTCCTCGGGAGCGCGCTTGGGACGGAGGGGGAGGGGAGCGGGGAATGCGTCGGACGCCCAAGGTAAGGCGGCGCGCAGGGGGAGGGGGGGCGCGGGGGGCGCGACGACTCCAGCCGCGCGCACGGGTTCCGGTTCCGGTTCTGTCCTTTCCAGCCCTAAGCTCGTTCTCCCACACTCGCTCGCCTCCCCCGCCCTACTTTTCTCTCTCTTTTGCTTATTTTCAGGCCTCCTGTCTTACTTCTGAAACCGCCTCACTCAGAATTCCTCCGCGCGGCGCACACACACGAGGGCTCAGCGGCGGCGAGAGCCGCCTCCTCCGCGCGCTCGTCCCGGATCCGGGAGCCTCCCCCGTAGGCGGCGTTGTGGAGAGGGAAAGGAAAAGTAGTCCTGCGGAGGGGCGGCCCGGCTCCGGGAGGGAGGCAGCGCCGCGGGGTGCGACGCGGCCCCGGGGGAGCTAGTTATGGGGAAGATGTGGCAGTAACCCTTTCCCCCTGACTTTCCGTGGTACTAGAACTTGGAGTTAGAGGATTAACTCTCAGCCGTGGCACTTGGACCCAGTCACTAAGGCCCTCAGTGCCTCCATCAGCCTCATCTGTATAGTGGGGGTTAGGAGTAGGTTGACGCAAGATAAAACGTTCGTCCAACTTTATGATCCCTCCAGTGAATGGTGTTTCTGCTTTGCCTCTCATTTTCGCACATATTCTGAAGAGCCGTGATCCCTGCTGATGTAGTTATGTCCTCATATCCGTGTGAGAGAGAGAGACACCGAGACAGAGCTCAGCTGTCAATGCCAAGCCACGAAAGAGAGATGGGGAGCGAGGGAGAAAAAGACCTCCCTTGCAAGGCTCCGTTGTTAATACAAAAGAGAGGAGAAAAGGAGGAAACCTCCCTTGAAACTTTCAGCTGTCAGTGCCTTGGCTCCCCCTGGCACTACCTGGCACAGAGGGACCCTTCCAAGGGAAGCCTCTTAGTCGGTTTGACAGCTTGGGACAACAGCTTTTTCACCTGTGAGGGGGTACACTTGGGCACCCTATTCCTACGTCTAAAGACGGGATAATGGGGACCGATGGAGGGCTACTTAGTAAAGAAAAAAGCAAGTCCTGTCGAAATGTAGTAACTATGTAACCTTGGGCAAGTCACTTCACTTGTCGGTCTGTTTTCTGATCTCTCAGGTCCCTTCCAGCTGTATCTTTTGCAATTTCTTGGTATGTTACCTTTAGCCTCTTTCTGCCTTGAAAAATAGGGTGTGTTATTTGCAGTCACTGAAGGGAGCAGGCTGTGCTGTTTTCTCTGCAGGCCTTCATAGTTGTTTGTGGAAGGAAAAGAAAAGGCATTTTCTGGTACTTTGATTAAAGGGAATCTATATAAAAAAATATCTCTGGAGGTTTTTCCACATATTTCACCATTATCTACTTATAAGTGATGTAAAAGTCAACAGTATAGGAATCTGAGCCCAATATACCCATGTTTTACAAGTCTTCATGTCCAGGTATTAAATGCCTCAGCTGTACCTTTTGCTAGAAATCCCTCCTTACCCTTGAATTCCTACCCATACAGATGCCCATATGCCATCCCTCTCCTTCCACCACCCCCCATCCTTAGAGCAATAATGACATCCCCCACCTTCCTATTAGAGTATTTGTTGACATTTCCCCTATACACATTATCAGAGGATCATAGATTTAGGTCTGGAAGGGATTTTAGAGATCATCTACTCCAATCCCCTCATTTTGGAGATGAGGAAAAATAAGACAAGAAAGGTGACTTTCCCAAAGTAACAGGTATTAAATATCAGAGCTGGGATTTGAAACTCACTTCTCACTGAACCATTTAAGATGTATTTTTATTATTGTTATATGTCTATATGGCGTATTCCCCTTCTAGGATATAAGTCCCACAAGGACAGGTACAATCTTATCTAAACGATATCTCCTTCAATGCAAGATTCTAAACATAATAAGGACTTAATAAATTGCTGCCCAATTTGAGATACTTAACCTACTCTGAATAACCCTGTTCATTGTTTCATTTTTCAGAGTCTTGATGGTTTAATGATTTCAGCTGTTTGGTAAAAATTGCAATTTATCAGAATTTAGTAATTTTCGTTAAAATAATTTCATGTTAACATTGCTTTCTGTGAATGTCATTCAGCAAGAAGGATCATATCCCTGAGTGTTCTTTGTGCTTGAGCTAAGGGTGACATAACACAGGGGGGGAAATTAAAACAGAGTCCAAAGATGACTCTAGCTGCCTGATTTCTGAGATCAGTGAAGAGCCAGCTAATTTTGTAATGTTTATTTTTAGAAAGAAACAGATTTAGTGATACAGGTCACTTCAGTCCTAATGATGTCAGCAGGATATATTGCCACCTGCTGGAGTATCCTAGTATGACACAATTCCATCCTAAGAGCTGTCCAAGCAAAATTGCAATTTAAAAAAACAAAAATTGTTAAACAGCTAGAGATAGAGCCATTTCAATAAGCCTTGGTCAAAATCCAAATCTGGGCCACAAACTCGACAAATGTATTCTATATAATCATGCAGACTTTCACAATGATGGACTAGCTCTGTCTTCCTTTGACATAATCCTTTCCTTAGACATATATTCATTCCAGTGATTCATCAAATGGTGCACTGTAAAGATGGGTTCCCCTCTTCCCTTTGGGCTCTTAAAGACCCTTTTTTCTATACAGTCTTTCTGGGGAAATTGTTTTGGACATAATTCTAAACTTAGACATTCAGCTATGAATAAAGAATAAAAATCATATTGTTAGAACTGGAAGAATCCTTAGAGATAGCCTAGCCCCCTCATTTCACAAGTAGGGAAACAAAGAGTTGTTAAAGATAAAGTGAGTTGTCTAAAGTCACACAAAGAATCAGTAGCAGAAAAAAAGACTAAAAGTCAGCTCTCCTGACTCCCAGGCCAGTGCTTTCCAGTTGCTTTTTGCTTCAGTGGGAAATGATACGTAGCGATGATGAAATTATTTCAGATGGGAATTATTCACTGAATTGCCACAAAGTCAACCTCTCCTCCCCCATTCTCAATAGAATAGTAAAGGCTTTTTTTGGAGCTACCTATAGTTTATGGAATCACAGATTTCATTTGGAAGGGACCTCCATAGTCATATGGAGAAGAATCCCCCCCTATATCCCCCCTCCACAAGAGATTACCCAGCCCTTGCTTGAAGATCTCCAATGAAAGGAAACCCCCCTACTTCCTGAGAGAGGCCATTCCACTTTTGGATAGCTACTATTGTTAGGAAGTTGTTTGTTGTTTTGAGTTTTTTTCTTACATCAAACCTAAATTTGACTCTTTGCAATTTCCACCCATTGTTACTGGTTCTTTCCTCTTGGGCCAAACAGAAGGAGGTTAATGTCTTCCACATTCCTCCTTTCAAATACTTGAAAACAGCTATCTCATCTCCCCTGAAAAGTTTAAAAGGTAAAGAGATAGCTCCACTTAAGATCATGAATTTGCAAGTGGAAAGGAGAATAAAGATTATTTAGTCCAACCTCTTCATTTTAGAGACAAGGAAAGAGCAACCAAAGAAATCAAGGGAATTGCCCAAAGTAGTGAGAGACAGTGTCAGGATTCAAATTCACATCCTCTGACTTCCTATGCAGCACTCTTTCTGCTGCACTACATTGTCTAAAACTTGGTTTTTAAAAAATAAATGACAAGGTAAAAATGAAACTTGATTAAAAGAGTGATTTTAGAACCAAATAAAGTTATATCCCTGACATATTCCAGGCCCAGAAGAAATAAACTAATTTTCACATTGGAAAATGACACTGAAGATCTGACATAAATAGGACATGTGTTTGAGCTGTTCTTTCAGTGGTAGTGGTGCTTTTGCACTGAGATCTATAACATTCTCAGCTGGCTCCTCTTGTGACCAACAGTGCAAATATTCGACTCAGCTGGCTAAGTGCTTGGGGTACGGACTGGCTGAGCAACACGTGCAAGTAAGTGATCTCTGCCCAAGGGAATCAACCTCCCACCTTAACCTTGCTTGTTTAACCCCTGACCTAACCTAGCTCTACCTAGGTGAGCCTAAAAGATAGTGCTTCCAGGCTTAAAGAAAATCAGGTGAAGACAAAAATATATATATAAGTAGTTCCTCTCTTTCCTATTTTTTTCTGTAGGTTTTCATATATATGGGAGAGCTTTATAGGTGAGGATCTCATCACATATCACGTAGATTACCGCACTAACCCCTTCACTGGATTTGTAGTTTCTTCTCATCTTTTCTCCAAGGCATCTTCCACATAGCTATCAGACTGTCCAAAAAAAAAAAATGAGATCTTAAAACAGATCTCATTATGAAACTGCCCTACTCAGAAAATCTTGAGTGGCTTCCTGTTCCCTCTAGGATAAAATACAAAATTTTCATCCTGGAATTTAAAATCCTCCATTTGTCTCTCACCTACCTTCCCAGTCTTCTTCCCCTGCCCTGCTAACTGTTCTCTGTTCATGGCATTCCTTCATCTTGTCTCCATGCTATAAAATGAGTGGCTTGCCATGTTTAGAATGCACTCCCTCACCTTTCCAATAGATCATCCATCTTCCTTCAGCATATAGTTCATGAGCTACTTCTAACTGCACGCCTTTCCTGCCCCACCCAACCCCAACTGATGTGAGAGGTCTCTTCCTATTGAGATTACTGCATACTTTGCACTTGTCTGCTTACTTTTATCTCTCAGCACCTAACACAGTCCCTTGTGGGCAGTAAGCACTTAATATCTGTTGAATTGAACTCTAACTCCATGCAACTAGCTTTTGTGTTATTTTTGCCAAGAGATGTAAGAAGTCTCCCTATGTAGCCTTAAGACATTGATTCCACTTCTACATTCATACTCATTCTGTGAAAATAGCAAATTCTATAACTTCACTGGGTCCAGGTAACTTTCTCAGTTCATAATTTATAGCTCAATTGCATATCTCAACTAGTAAAAGGAGTTTCCATACCAGGAATTATTCTTCCCCTTTCCCCCCCAAGCATGAAATCCCATGTTGGGACACTAAAAAGATAAAAGGAATACTTCACCAAAGTCCTACTTTGATGCACTGAGAAGACCCTCAGGATTTTGCAGTCTATGCCAATAAAGCACAAGCTCTAACAGGTCCTGCCAACCTGGAAAGCCTTTGATTATAGACTCACTGAGGCATTATATAGGTTTGAAATTCAAGGACCATCACAACCTGTTTTAGCCTTGACATCAGCTTGGCTGCTGTGATAAATTTATCAGCCAAAGCAAATCATAAAGGCTCTCTCATAAGGGACAGAGGAATTGCAACATGTGACTGGCAAAAGTACCCACAAAGTCATCCCAAATCCACCCAAAGATAAGAGACAGAATGAACACAAGTAATGGCTGAGTGGATAGGCAGGAAAAGGAAGTTATTTATTTTAAAGTATAATGTGGATGGAGCCAGTTGAAAAACTGAAATGTCTGTAGGCTCCCCAGACTTTTTTAGCCAATCTACAAAGCTGCAAATGAGGATATAAATGCAGATTTAGTATTAATACAAAGTTGTTTATTTTTATAAAATTTAGTACAAATAATATATATGTATATATACATATACTTATATATAAATCCTTTATGGGTAAAATATTATTACATAGTAATTCAAATGTAAATTAGTGCTTCATTTTCATTCCACAGTACCACTGGTGAGTTAGCCTTTTCTGTACCTGTGATGGAAGAGGCAAGCTTATTCCTTCAGCTGCTGAGTCATCTTGGTTTCAAATTTTCTCTTGGGGAGGTTGCTACACAAGTACCAATCATAACACACAGGAGAGTTGTTATGAGGAATCCCTTCCCACTGCCAGCTGCCTAGGGTTAACTCATCATTCCACAAACCAGTAAGAGCTTTTTTCTCATGAAATTACCCACAAATAGCAAGATTCCCCAATCCACTTGTCAAGGGGAAGGGGAAAGGAATGTGCTATAATACCAGCAGCATTCACTTGGCTAGTATGGAGATTTCACTGTGCCAAAATCCAAAGGCCATTTTGGAGTCCATGTGCCAAGACACACTCCTCATCATAATCTTTCGCTGAAATCAGCATTCCTTAGATACCCAGATGTTGTTGAAGTGTAACTCACTAGCTTTCCATGGACATGGTTATACAAGCAGATGGAGATGGTGGATGTTAGAAGATTCAATGCCCAGCAAGAAATGCTTCCCGAACCAAATAAGAGTAATCTCCTATGCTTCTCATACAAAGACAATGCTATGGACCTGCCAATAATAGAAAAGATGAATTGTGTAGTTTTTTCCCAAGATGTGGTGATTCCTGTGCCTAAAAACTCTTGTCGCCAAAGGAATGCCTTTTTGTACCAACTGGGTGAAGTCAGGGTAGTCTCTGGATGTGGTACAGAGTGAACTTCCTTAATCTATATGGAAATTGCTTTTGACTTAAGTTTCAATAGCATTGTACTCTAATCATCTGAGCTAACCAGCCACGGACCTATCCAAATAAATAAATGCCACTTCTGCCTTTTGTAAATAATGTTTGTCACAGACATCCAAATAGCTCACAACACCGTCTGTGAGATAGATGTTACCATCCTTACAGAGGGGCAAACTGCAGCAAGATCTTCACTGGTCCTAGAGGATGTAGAGCTGGAATCAGTCTCAAGAGATCACCTAATCTAAACCCCTCCCTCATTTTATGGATAAGGAATCTGAACCCTAGAGACCTTAAGTGACTTGCCCAAAGTCACAGGGTCGGCACAAGACAGAGCTGGAATCTGAACTCGGGTCTTCTACATGGAGATCTGGCACTTTCCCCAGTAGACCACAAGGATTCAATGTCTATATTATTGGCCAAATTAGTGGCAGTGCTGAACACAAAAACCAGGAAGTTGTGATAACCCCTTTCTCTGTTTACTGGCAGGGCCAGGCTTGATCCATATGGGTTCTTTTATTCTTTTAGGATTTACTATATGATATGAATACTCACATCCAGTGGCATATTTTTAAGAACTAGGGGAGTAAAGGTATTAGGAGGAGACAGAAGAAAAATGCAGCCTCACTGCCCTGGGGCCAGCACAACAATTTACTAGTCTTTGGTTGTCGTTTGCAGTGCTTACAGCTGAACTGAAACCTGAACTGCCATCTCAAGCCCCGTGGAATCCACATAGTAAATCCCCATGGAATCTAGCCACAGCCTCTCAAGCGCAGGAGATTAATGTACTAAAAGCCCCTGAGAAGTAGAATACAGTTTTCCTGGTATAACAGAACCTGTACAACAGGACCCTATAAATTTTTCTGCACTGCAGCTTACCGAGAAGAACCTGAAGCCCTCTAGTTGTAGAATTGGTCTAGCTGAGACTGCAAGTGTATGTTCCTTCCCCTACGCTCCTCAGATCTGCAAGGATTATTTGTTTTTAAGGCAGAGAATAAGTTTGGTCTCCATAATCCATTACTGAAAATGCCAATGACTCTTCCACCAAATTCCCTCTAATGGTAGTGGCATAGACTAGGTGAGGAATATAATTACATTAGGTAATAGGATGGAAGGAGTCACTCTTCTCACGGTAACAATTCATTTCACTTGCCTTCCAAGATGCCCAGACATGAGGACTTCAGTCAATAAACAGGGATCCCAACAGAGCTTTCCACACAGTTCTGACTTGACTCAAGCCCTCAGACTTCCTGCAGTGTAGCCTCAGTTGCTTCAAGTGTGCCAGTGCAAAGGTTAGTACTCAATACTGATATTATATTTGTGCTCTAGAACTGAATACATTCCCTGAATGAATTAAGCCCTTTAAACAAAAATCTCTCCTAAATTTGCTATGATCATCCCATTCCACAACAGACAGGCCCTCAACATGATTCCCAAGCCTACTCTTTCAAGAGAGTGAGATCCCTATCCCCATTCATAGCAAGTTGCAAGCCCTGATTAATGCACTTTGAGATGTCCATTCTTTTTCAATTGTCGGTCCTCGTTTCGCCTGCTACGCCAGGTATGGTATTTCTTGATGCTCTTCTTCCAGGCAAAGCGCCAAATGCTGAACATGAAACACCAGGACACAGCATACATGGCCACTCCACCTGCCTTCACAAACCATTTGGGCTTAGGTGAGGCCATTTCACAGAAAAGAAGCCATGCCCCAACCCCAATCCTCACTCCTGTGAACAGAGCCACAAAGAGGAAGTCTACCACGTCCCCTGTGAAACTGTGGTAGTGTCCTGTCTCCCGGAGGAACCATCGCATCTGTAACAATGGGTTAGTGATCTCACTGCCAAAGAGAACAGCATTGACCTCAGTGCCTGACTCCCCAAGAACAAGGGCCATGATGATGCCCAAGATACTCAATGTGTGGTGAGCCAACATCAGAGCTCCCTCTGTCTGGAAGTAGACACACCAGCCAAGATCAAAGATGAAGTAGCCAAGGGTGAGACACAAAACATGTACTTGAAGAGGAGTGTTGGGTAATCCTGAAATAAATGAGAAAAGTATGAAATTCAGTGACAGACCATGTTAGCTTGCCCAAAGATCCAATGCCATCACCCAGCTGAACCAAGACACCTGATGTAGGTGACAGAACTCTGGATTTGGAAACAAGGAAGACCTGGGTTTAAGTCCTTCCTCAGATACTAACTATGTAACACTGAGAAAGTCATTTAATCTCTTTGACCCTCAGTTTCCTCATCTGCAAAATGAGGATAATAATAGAACTTTATTGTACTGAAGGCACTTTGCAAACCTTTCAGTACTATAAAAATGTAAGCTTTGAGAGCCAAAGGAATCTATAAAAGATATCCTCAATAAGAAACCATGTAAAACCAATTCAAGGCACTTGGTCATTTACATTAAAATCTCATAATTGCATTCCTCAATCAAAGATGAATTTTCCCTCATATTCTCATTACATTCTTCCCTGGACATCAAATTTATTTCTCATTCTAACATTTTAATAGTAGATAGATAGTAGCCCTGTCCCTATGCTCTGAGTAGATTACAGTCATTGAAGCATGTTACCAGTGTCCCTGGGAAGCTAGGTAGCACAGTGGATGGTGTTCTGGTCCTAGAGTCAGGAACACTCATCTTCCTAAATTTAAATCTGGCCTCAAACCCTTCTTAGCTCTGTGACCCTGGGCAAGTCACTTAATCCTCAGTTTCCTCAGCTGGAAAAGTGAGCTGGAGAAGGAAACACTCCAGTGTCTTTGCCAAGAAAACCCGAAATGGGGTCATGGAGAGGCAGGCACAACTGAAAAACAACTGAACACACACACACACACACACATACACACATACCAGCATACCTGTGAAAAAGGGCCTACAGAACTAACATACTCAGTACACATGAATATTTGTATTATGAAAGAAAGTTTGAAGGTTGCTTTCTTCTTGTAATGAAAACTGGGAAATAAAACTCAGGAGTTCAGTACGGAACTTTATAGAATCAATGGTTGAGAAATGGTAACAGCTGAGGAGAAGGAAGCTTCTGTGCACTCTACTCTGGTCAACATTTACTCTGGTGGACTACTCAGTAAAAGGTATCTAAACAGCATGATACAGATTCCCTAGGGCCTACTCAGGGCTGAGGTGCTAGGAAACTGCAATCTCTCTCCAAGTAAATGGACAGAGAAAGAAATAAAAGTAAACAGCATAAGGGATGGATGACTGTTTCAATAGTTATCCTAATGGGAATCATCCTTCAATGCTGTACCAATTCTAAAGAAAATTCCCTTTCTTCCAAGGCATCTCCCCAAACTATAAATCCCAAGGAAAAATTCCTAAAACTCACCTGGGTGAGTAAAAGGCCAGGGGCCATCAATAAATCCAATATAAGCAGAGAGACCTATGGAAAGGACTCCATGGGTAAAGGTAACCAGTCTGCAGCTCCATTCATAGCTCCGATGCTTATTCAAGCGGCAGAAGGAGAGGTAGAGTGATAGCCAGCCACACAGGCTGCACAGAACCTGCAGACACAAAGCAGCTCCCATCCTGTCACTGAGAAACCAAAAAAAGACACATCAAGAGGGACTCCCCCTAAAATGGCAAGTCATGGTTTTAGTATATATGTATCTTCATCTCCAGCGCAGAGTGCTGTGAAACCACAAACCCACATGCACATAAAAAACTTGTCCTTACCCTGACTCTTCTTCCTAACCTACATGGCCACAAATTTTCTATTCAAATTTAGGTGACACTCCTCCTGACCCCATCTTACCTCAAGCTAGCATGCTCTGAAAAGGCAAGCTGCAGAAAGGTCCTCAGGAGCTAGCCTGTGTACCTACAGTGCCTACCATGCTTTTATATTCTAAGACTGTGAAGACCTTCTTCAGCTCTCTGGAAAGTCACTTGTCTCGCTGTATTAGCTCCTCTATGGCAGGGCAGCTCTAATAACATACGCATG
The DNA here is from genome assembly GCA_023548195.1 of Bettongia penicillata ogilbyi. Taxonomy (NCBI): domain Eukaryota; kingdom Metazoa; phylum Chordata; class Mammalia; order Diprotodontia; family Potoroidae; genus Bettongia; species Bettongia penicillata. The sequence continues at coordinate 2,504,615 of JAJHZJ010000311.1, forward strand.
AAGAGAATGAGTTTGCATTTCAAATACAACAGTAAAATCTTTTCCCGGGGGAGAAACTAGAAAAGTTGCAACCACAGGACTTTGAACAATTGTGACATGAGTGAAGCAAGCCTCCCATTTTTCTGCAGACTATTTAATTCCTTCATATATTTTTTCTTTATTCTCCATATATTTCTACATTTACTTGTTATCTTTCCAATAGACTATAGGCTCCTTAAAAGCTAGCATTGTTTTTGTCTTTGTATCTCCTACATACTCAGCGCGATGCCTGGCCCCATTCTGTTTGGTTGTTTTTTTGGTGATGCTTCCTAAGCCTCTTCTAGCTCTAAATCCTATCAACCACTTGTGATAGTGTAATTCATCATTCCACAAAGCTGCACATCCCACTTTCAGATGGCTTGGATTGTATGGAAATGCTTCCTTTGTTATCATTGCTTAGTCATTTTTCAGTCCCGTCCGACTCTCTGTGACCCCATTTGGGGTTTTCTTGGCAAGATACTGGAGTGTTTTGCCATTTCCTTCCCCAGCTCATTTTATAGATAAGGAAGCTGACGCCAACAGAGTTAAGTGACTTGCCCAGGGTCACACAGCCAGTAAGTGTCTGATGTTGGATTTGATTTCAGGTGTTTGTTTAATAAATGCTTGCTGACTAAAGAATTGATTGATTAAATGAGGGTTTTCACATGTGGTCAAAGTGTGTCACTTTGTTACAGAAGGTTTGGGGTAGAAAGGGGAGAAAGAATATCACTGAGCAGTTTTGTTTGTTTGTTTAAAAATCATCAACCAAACGTTTTCAAAATGTAATCGCTATTGTTTCTTGTCACTGAGGGGCGTCATGTGGGACCTGACAATTTTAATGTGACACCACACACATCCGAGGTTAGATTTCCAAGGTTATGTTTTAAATCACATGCTTTTATCAGAGCTTTGGAATAAAAATAAAAATGTAGAAACAACCATAAATCAAATTAGATTCATAATTTCACAAATGTTCTACAATGAAAAAAAGTAATAATTCAGCCAGAGTTGTAATCAATTCAGAATTCTATCCAAACCTTCATTAAAAGGAGAGAAAAGAGAAAATAAAAGGAAGGAAGGAACTTTAGTTTTCCTATGGAAATAACTTTAAAAGTCATTTTAGGAAATATTAACCAAAGACAGAAATTTCACTTAGAAATTTGCCCCAGTTGGGATTGGAAAAACTGTAGCTGGATGAATTTGTCATTCAAGGTGAAACTATGCAAATGACTTCGTTATTATTAACATTCATGAAGTGCTTCCCTATAAGTACAAACAAAGCCGAAAACATCTCCTATCTCCCCCTCATCTCAACAGGAATTTTGTGTACCATTGTTAAGTTTGTTATTTCCATTCTGACAGGTGGAACAGTGCCTATGAAACAATAGATTACAATACAGCATGATTTTTTCCCCCTCAACTCATAAACCACTCAACAAAATATATTCAAATAAGGACTTCAGTCTGACCACATCTTATCATACTTTCATCATTCAGATTTCATTCAGGGATATGTGGTTTGGTGTCTACAATACTTATAGAGAGAGTCAGGACATGTGAGTTCTAGTCTGTCACCAAAGGTTTAGGTAGGATTTAAAGCTGTAAGAAACCTTTGAAGTCATCTAGTTCAAACCCTCTCATTTTATAGATAAGGAAACTGAGGCCCAGTGAAGTTAATCACATGGTTGAACTCCTTGATTTTTCACCTGAGGAAACAGACCCAGAAAGGTTAAAGACTTGCCTAAAGTAGTGATCTTCCTCATCTCGAAAATTAGGGAGTTGGACTATATGATTAACTTCTCTGGGCTTCCTTATCTATAAATGAGGTGGTTGAATTAGATGACATCAAAAAAGTACCTTTTAGCTCTAAACTGTATGAACCCATCTCAAAGGTCCATTATAGTTCTAACATTCTACACTTCTGGATAATTTCTGTAGAAAAACAGTCAATTTTCAGAAAATTGAATGAAAAAACTGTTTCAGGACACCTATAATGAAAAAAAAGCAGGCACCCCACCCATCCTTCCTCCTAAAGGTCAATATCTAGTGCAAGGCGGATCAACTTCTTTAGACACGCTCATAATACTTGGTATTTATAGAACCATTTTCTTCTTTGGGATCCTAATTCCCTGACAGCATGTACACACTAACCCACTTGCAAATAGTAAGCCTAAATAAATAAATGGATAGCCAACTAAAGAGCGGTTTATCAATGAGTGATGCTCACCTACAGTCAAATTTGGGAGGGGAGAGTGGAGGGACAAAGTTTAGAGATGTCTGTCTAGAAACATCCCCCCCCCCCATCCCAATACATATATACTTTCTTCTAAGCCTAAAGTCAATCACTGAAAGTACCAAGAATCTCTTTTCACACTCTGACCTGCTCTAAAGTTCAAGAGTTCTAAGGGATCCAAGTCAACCCCTCATCACACCACCCAGGACTCTATGACTGACACTTTCCATTGGGGAAGACCAAGGGGAGCTGGATGTGCTACTGACTTACCCTTTTGAGGGTTGGAATGTAGGCCGACAATCAGCACTTCAATGAGGGATTGGGCAGGATGACAGGAGTAAGGCTCAGAATTCAAGGATGGAGGTGCAGAGTGCTCTGGCTAGGTGGTGAAGAGATAGGGTGCTGGATTTAAAGTTAGGAATTCCTGGCTTAGACGTTTGTCCGGGTCACATCAGGCAGATCACTTAACCTCTCGGCATCTGTTTTCCTTGTCTATAAAATGAGGATAAAAATAGCACCAGTCCTTGTGAGTACCATATGTATGTATAAAGTGCTCGGCAAACGTCATAGCACTCGATCAATGGGAATTACTATGGCGAGCCCATCAAATGCAGGATGCAGCGTATGAAGTCGGAGAGTGAGGAGTAGACAAATGCAGAGTGCAAGGCTCAGGATACGGGGGGATGAGGATGCAGGATTTTAGGCGCAAGGATCAGAGCCAGGGTGTGGGGTTCTCGAAGAAGCCGCGGCCGGAGAGGGCGGGGGCTCAGGATGGGGCCAGGGGGATGGGAGCGGGGGAGGGGGCTGCCTCTGCCTCCCTCTTCCACCGACCGCAAGCAACCCTGGGCGTTCTGGGGTGCGGGGGAATGGGGAGTGGGGCCGAGGATTCGCGCCACGCGGGTACCTGCAGGCGAGAGCCGCACTGACCGAAAAAGCAATAAGGATGCTGCCGCCGCCTCTGTGGATGCTGCGGGTGCCGCCGCCGCCGCCGCCTCTGTGGATGCTGTGGGTGCCGCCGCCTCTGTGGATGCTGCCGCCTCTGTGGATGCCGCCGCCGCCGCCGCCTCTGTGGATGCCGCTGCTGCCTCTGTGGATGCCGCCGCCGCCGCCGCGGGCCCCTCCGAGCCCGAGCACTTAGGCCCGGATCCAGGCCACAGGAAGCAGCGAGGCGGGCGGACGAGGAGAAGTCGGGGGTCTGGGGGCACCTGCTGGCTGGGAGGACGGAGCACAGAGCGCGAGCCGGGCTGGAGGAGGAGGACCCCTAGGAGGGGACCCGTGCGCCCCCCGCGTAGGCAGGGCGGAGCTTGGAGTGAAACGCTCCCCTGGGGGCTAAACGGACCGCAGCCTCCTCTTCCTCCTCTTTGTGTCTAGTGCTTGTTTTTCCGAGCTAGGCCAGCCTGGGCTCTGCGGCCCCTCTGACTTGTGGCGGGCCCAGGAAGGGTCCGCAACTGGATCCGCGATGCGTGCCCTCTGCCCACGCGGCCCATCCAGCTACGTTTTCTTTGGTCCCGTTATTTCTGTGGATGTTTCCCGGCGCTGAGAGGAAGGGGGCTGGGTCAGAGAGCCGCCCTTCGAACCAGGTAGAGGTGAGCTTAAAGTCCTGCCTGCGAAACAGCAAACAGCCCGGCTGTGCGATTGATAGAGCTAGTTAATCCACTGCTCAGCGCTCTGGGGTAACTCTCTACGACTAAGTGGCAAACAAGGTGCTGTCTTTTCACATGCTCGTGTTCCCTACACCAGTGAAATAACAAGTTCAGTCCCTATCCCCTCTTTCCATAAATTCCCCGTTGAGGTTATTCCTTTGTTTCTTCGTTGTTCTTTTAATAACATTAAATGGATAACATTCAAATCCATATAGAAAAAAGTACGTGTATGTTTGTTATTGTGTTTTATAGGCATCTATCTATAGATTTGTATAGAGAGCTATCTGCACATCTCTCTCTCTCTCTCTCTCTCTCTCTCTATATATATATATATATATATATATATATATGTATATCTATACAGATAGATACACACTGATATTGGTCTATAGAGATCTATCTATATAGATATAGATCAATAGATAGCTAAAGATATCTGTGTATATTTTTAAACATAGGTGTATATGTTGACCACATAGGTACATACAGAGCTATCTATGTGTCTATAGACATTTATATATTTGTATACATAGACACTATATATATGCACATATGTACACTTTTTTTGCAATATTGATTTGTATGTTATTTAATGACATTAAAAGAACAGCAGGAAGACAAAAGTGTAAGCTAAATAGAGACTCTATGGGAAGAGGGAATAGGAACTAAAGATACATATATACATATATACATCTATAGATATAGAGGGATATTTGTGTTATACACACATTTTTTGCTATATTGACTTGTATGTTATTCTTTTAATAGATCTTTATCTTTAGATTATACTCATATGTACATATATACTTTTTTGTCAAATTGACATATATTATCCATTTAATGATATTAAAAGAGCAGCAGGGAGACAAAGATGTAACCTCAATGGGGAAGATAAGCTAGGAACTGAACATAGAGACAGAGAAAGATATATTTTTGCTATATTAATTTGTGTTATCCATTTTATAGACACACACACATATATAAAACTTTAGATATAGATATACTTACATGTTATACATACACACACACACATATACTTTTTTCTATTTTGATTTGTATGGTATCCAATCAATGATAGATAGTAAAAGAACAGTAGGGAGTCAGAGGTGTAATTTCAATGGAGGATCTATGGGAAGGATAGAGATTGAACCTATGATTCCACTGGTGTCACTATAGAGATATCCAGATCTATCCTCGTCTATTTAGATACAGATACTGAAACAGAAGTATACAGATATGTGAATAGTGTCTTTTTTTAGCAGAAAACTGGGATTAAGAGAATAGAAGTGGGAAACTTTCCTTTCTGCCTGCCTCAATCACTGCTTTCAAAGCATGGTGAGAAGACTGTGTAAGAGTACTGAATCAGGAATAAAATTGACTGATTTCCTATTCCGGTTTTACCATTTACTGTCTGTGTGACCTTGGTGTCTCATTTATCCTCTACAGGCTTTAGTTTTATTATCTGTAAGATAAGAAGGTTGGTCTACGAGAGAATTTCCAGCTCTAAATCCTTTGAGTTTAGGGCTGTTACTGCTAATGTAAGAGCTGGCTGTGATTTCATTATGACTAGATTATTAAGTTTCAAAACTCCCCTAAACTAGGTTCCAAATCTTGATATGTTAGGCAGGATCATGCACAATTTTCATAATATCTATAAAACTAAAAGTCATAAGGCCCTCAGGAATCACATTTTAGTTATAGAGGAGCTGGCAGAGATATTTTCATCATGTGTCCAAAAGCAGTTACTTTATATTACAGCAAGACAAGCAATCTCAAATTACAATGTTCATGATAACATAAATAAAACTTCTACCATGAAAATACCAGACCAGTATGTGCCCATATCTATGACAAAAGATGAAGAGGTGGAAAAATTCAAGAAGAATTTGGTAAACCCAAGTTAATGAAGTCATTTGATGACAGGAACTATTTTTCATTTTTTCATTGTATTTCCAAAACCTAGTATGATGCCTTGTATATAGTAAGCACTTACTTAATAAATGCTTTCTGGATAGGGATGAGCAGACTCTCCAGATTAAATCAACACATACTTTAATACCTGATGACTTTAATGAAAAGATGGGCATAGGGGAAGAAAACATGGTGCAAGATCAGTAAATGAAAGAAGCCCAAGGTTTGTAGACCACACAAAAGTTTCCCACTTATCTAATCACAGTTTTTTTTTTCTCCAAAAAAAAAAATAAGTGGAAAGTTATTGGACATGCTGAACATAAAACAGCATCACACAAAAAAATTGAAATTGACCTTATCTTAATAGATAAGAAACAACTGATTGTCAATATAGGATTCATTTCCAAATCTACTGTTTGTGTATGGTTATATTATTACCTTGTTAGAAAAAAGATCAAGAAGATGGTAAGTAGAAGCAGGGACCTGCCCGAACTCTCCCCTAAAACTCCTCACAATACCTGTAAAAATGACTGTAAATAAATTCTAAAGCAACAGAAGCCACAAAATGACAGAGTGAAACAGATTTCCAGCCCAAGACCATCTGGAAAGCTGACAAGAAGGGTCTATTGCACTGGGATTGGAGTGGAGTGAATTGAAGCCCTATGTAGGCTGCACTAGCACAGACAGGCCTGGAACAGGCCTCAGAATGCTGAATCACTGGCAGTGGTAGTGGTTTTCAGACTTCTCAACATACAAATGCCAAAGACAACTTCAAAGGTCAGTGGGAAAGCTCTCTCACCTAGGTGATAGAGAAACTTGATCCAGCTCCAGCCCTAGCCCCAGGGCAGAACTCTCAGTCTACAGAGGGGAGGGGAATTGAGCAGCTGATCTGGATCACCATCCTGGATGGTGGTCCTGGGGAGAGGAGGAGTGCTGGTGTGGCAGAGCTGGTGGCAGTTGTGGAAAGGAAGTCCTACTCACACTTCCAGGGCAGAAAAGAGTTCTTATGGTTGCTCATAAACCAGAGTTAAGGCCAGGAGAGGAGAAAACACCTCTCCTTTGATCATACCACTTTGGAGGAACTGAAAATTTACAGTTCCCTAGAGATACCTCTGAAAACAGCTGCACAGACCCCTGAAACTTGGGACAGTACACCCTCCACTTAATAAAGAACTCAAAAGTTAAGTAATTGGATGGGGAAAAGACAAAAAAGAGGAAAAAAATAAGGCTATAGAAGGTTACTTTCTTGGTCAAAAGGTATTTTCTTACAACTAGGAAGATAAAAGCATACAACCAGAGGAAGAAAGCAAGGTCAACCTCCTATATCCACAGCCTCCAGGAAAAATATGAGATAGTCTCAGGCCATGGAAGAGCTCAAAAAATGTTTGAAAATCAAGTAAGAGAAGTAGAGGAAAAATTAGGAAGAGAAACAAAAGCGATGCAAGAAAATCATGATCAATGAGTCAACAACTTGCTAAATGAGACCCAGAAAATGCTGAAGAAAATAAGAACTTTAAAAATAGACTAACCTAAATGACAAAAGAGGTACAAAAAGCCAATGAGGAGAAGAATGCCTTAAAAAACAGAATTGGCCAAATGGAAAAGGAAGTCCAAAAACTCACTGAAGAAAATAATGCCTTCAAAATTAAAATTGAGCAAATAGAAGCTAATGACTTTATGAGAAATCAAGAAATTATAAAACAAAACCAAAAGAATTTTTAAAAAAGACAATGTGAAATATCTCATTGGAAAACAACTGACTTGGAAAATAGATGCAGGAGAGATAATTTAAAAATTATCGGGCTACTAATGAAAAGAAATGCTTGGGAAGGTGGCCTAGCGCTACCAGACCTCAAATTGTATTATAAAGCAACAATTATCAAAACAACTTGGTATTGGCTAAGAAACAGAGGGGTAGACAAATGGAATAGACTTGGCACTCAAGACACAGTAGGCAAGGAATATAGCAACCTCCTGTTTGATAAACCCAAAGATCCCAGCTTCTGAGATAAGAACTCACTATTCAAAAAAATTGCTGGGAAAACTGGTTAACTGTATGGCGGAAATTAAACATAGACCCATGCCTGACACTGTACACAAGAATAAAGTCCAAATGGGTACATGACTTAGGTATAAAGATTGATACCATGAATAAACTGGAGAAGCAAGGAATAGTGTATTTATCAGATTTATGGAGAGGGGAAGAATTTTTTTCTAAAGAAATGATAGAAAGCATTATGAAATGCAAGATGGATAATTTTGATTACTTTAAACTTAAAAGTTTTTGCACAACCAAACCCAATGCAACCAAAATTCAGAGGGATGTAGTAAATTGGGAAAAAAATTTTACAGCTAAGCTCAGGGATAAAGGCCTCATTTCTAGAATACACAGAGAACTGACTCAAATATATAACCATACAAGTCATTCCCCAATTGATAAATGGTCAAAGGATATGAACAGGCAATTTTCAGGGGAAGAAATTAAAGATATCTATAATCATATGAAAAAGTGCTCTAAATCGCTATTGATTAGAGAGATGCAAATCAAAACAACTCTGAGGTACCACATCACACCTATAAGATTGGCAAATATGTCAGAACAAGAAAATGATAAATGCTGGAGAGGATGTGGGAGAGTTGAAACACTAATTCATTGTTGGTGGAGCTGTGAGATCATCCAACCCTTCTGGAGAACGGTTTGAAACTATGCCCAAAGGGCTACAAAAATGTGCATACCCTTTGACCCAGCAATATCACTTCTAGGATTGTATCCCCAAGAGATTACAAAAGTGGGAAAGGGTCCCATGTGTACAAAAATATTTATAGCAGCACTCTTTGTGGTAGCCAAAAACTGGAAGTCAAGGGGATGCCCATCAATTGGGGAATGGCTGAATAAATTATGGCATATGAATGTAATGGAGTACTATTACGCCATAAGAAATGATGAACAAGAAGACTTCAGGGAGGCCTGGAAGGACTTATATGATCTGATGCTTAGTGAAAGGAGCAGAACCAGGAGAACTTTGTGCACAGCAATGACCACAGTGTGCGAGAGTTTTTTCTGGTAGACTTGGAACTTTGTAATAACACAAGAACTTACTGAGAAAAAAAAAAATCCCAATGTCGGTCTTCTAAGGCAAAATGCCTTCCACACTCAGAGAAAGAAATATGGAAGTCATTCGCAGAATGCAGCAGATCATGTTTGTCTGTGGGTGGGTCTCGGTGTATTGTGTTTTGATTTGTTATATGATTTCTTCCATTTATTTTAGTTCTACTACAGAGCATGACTATAGTGAAAATGTGCTCAATAGGAAAGTATATGTAAAACCTATACAGAATTGTATGCTGTCATGGGGAGGGAGGGGGGTAGTAGGGGGAAGATGTGAGGGGGATAAAATCTTAATTTTTAAGGAAGTGATTGTAGAACATTAAAAAAAAACAAAAATAAATAAATATAAAAAAATTATTGGGCTACCTGAAAAACATGAAAAAAAAAAAAGGAGTCTAGACATCATCTTTCAAGAAATTATAAGGAAAACTGCCCTGATATTCTAGAACCAGAGGGTAAAATAGATATGGAAAGAATCCACTAAATACCTCGTGAAAGAGATCCCCGCCCAAAAAACTCCTAGGAATATTATAGTTAAATTCCCATGTTTCCAGGTCAAGGTGAAAATATTACAAGCAGTCAAAAAGAAACAATTCAGGTATTGTGGAAACACAATCAGGATAATACAGGATTCAGCAGCTTCTACTCTTAAGGGATCAAAGAGCTTGGAATATGATATTCCAGAGGTCAAAGGAGATAGGATTAAAACAAAGAATCACATCAGTAAAACTAAGTATAGTGCTTCAGGAGAAAAAAATGGAATTTCAAGGAAACAGAGGACTTCCAAGCATTCTTGTTTAAAAGACAAGAGCTGAATAGAAAATTTGACTTTCAACTACAAGAATCAAGAGAAACATGAAAAAGTAAACAGGAAAGAGCCATAAAGGAGAAGCCTAACAGGAAAGAGAAGCCATTAATGTTGAACTATTTACATTCCTACATGGAAAGATGATATTTGTAACTCATGAGATCTTTTTCAGTATTAGGGTAGTTAGAGGGAAGATATATATGTATATATTATATATGTATAGGTATATATGTATATATGCGTGTGTATGTATATTTATGTATATATACATGTATGTGTGTGTGTGTGTGGAGGGAGAGGGAGAGAGGGTGTAGGGTGAACTTGATTCTAACCCTAATCCATTATAATTTAATATTATCAAAATCATCCATTTTATATCTCATAATGCTCTCTATTTTGAAAGGGCAGCTAAGTGGTGCAGTGGATAGGGCACCAGTGCAGGAGTTAGGAGGACCTGAGTTCAAATCTCACCTCAGACCCTTGACACTCACTAGCTGTGTGACCTTGGGTAAGTCACTTAACCCCAATTGCCTCATCCTGGGTCATCTCCAGTCATCCTGATGAATATCTGGTCACTGGATTCAGATGGCTCTGGAGGAGAAGTGAGACTGGTGACCTGCACAGTCTTCCCTCACTCAAAACAAAGCAAGTCATGTCATTATTTCTCTGATGGCATGGCCTTCTTTGGCAACAAAGGATGAACACACACACATCTATCTTGTTTGGACGTAAATTCTTCCCTTCTCCATTAATATGACAGGCGAACTATTCCTTGCTCTCCTAATTTGCGTTTGGTATCAACCTTTATGTCTAAATCATGTACCTATTTTGGCCTTATCTTGGTATGTGGTATAAAATGTTGATTTACACTTAGTTTTAGCCATACTATTTTCTAGTTTTTTCAGTGGTTTTTGTCAGATAGTGAGCTATAATCTCAGAAGCTGGAGTCTTTGAATTTATCAAACATTAGATTGTTATGGTCATTTACTTGTCTTGTGTACCTAATCTATTCCACTGATCCACCATTGTATTTCTTAGCTAGTGCCAGATAGTCTTGATGATTGCCACTTTATAATATAGTTTGAAATCTGGTATCGCTAGGGCACCTTCCTTTGCATCTTTGTCATTCATTCCCTTTATATTCTTGACCTTTTATTCCAGATGAATTTTGTTATTATTTTTTCTAGCTCTATAAAATAATCTTTGGTAGTATGATTGGTGCATCACCGAATAAGTAAATTAATTTAGGTAGAATTGTGATTTTGATTATATTGGCTCTGCCTACCCGTGAACATTTGGCATTTTTCCTATTACTTATATTTGACTTTATTTGTGTGAAGAGTGTTTTGTAATTTGTGTTCATTTACAGGAAGACTACCAAGTATTTTATATTGTCTGTGGTTGTTTTAAATAGAATTTCTCTTTCTGTCTCTTGCTGCTAGGCTTTGTTGGTAATGTACAGAAATGCTGATGATTCGAGTGGATTTATTTTATATCCTGTCACTTTGTGGAAGTTTTTAATTATTTCAGATAATTTTTAATTGATTCTCTAAGCATGCTCTCATATCATCTGCAAAGAATGATAGCTTTGTTTCCTCGTTGCCTAATTACTTCAATTTCTTTTTCTTCTTTTATTGCTAAATCTAATATTTCTAATACAATATTGAATAATCGTGTTCATAATGAGCATTTTGTTTCACCCTTCTCCTTACTGGGAAGGCTTCTAATTTATCCCCATTATAGATAATGCTTGTCAATGGTTTTGGATAGATACTATTTATCATTTCAAGAAAAATTCCATTCATTCCTATACTCTCTAATAGTAATGGGTGAAGGTATCCTTAATGAAAATATGAAAAGGGAATAGGTAAATTTTCTCAAACTATATTGTATACCAGAATACATTTTTATAGTCACTCAACTAAAAGATACAGATAATATAAGATTCTTTCTGCCTGATGAATATAAGAAGGCATTTGACTCAGGAGAGCAAAACTCTCCCTTAAATGATCACTACCAACAAGGTTTTTTTCCTATACATATGTTAAAATCACAAATGATTCTTGATAAGCAATAGCAGATATAGTTTTGTTTGATTAATCTCCGATTATTAACATCAAGCAAAACATAAGACACAGATATAAACATACACTTGTCAAAGATGCCTGCCACTGTCTTGAAGGATGTCCAGAGCAGAAACCAAACATAAAAAATATTGCCTAGATACTAAAGTCCTTTAGGTGCTCCTAAACTCAAGCCCCAGAACATTGCAAACCCTTCTAATAAGTTGTATCATCACCCAAAAGAGTTTGGCTGAATTATCCACCTGGGAAAAACAAGTAGATGAAAAATACCGTTTCCCAGACTTCAATATACAGTTGTATGAAAAATGTGTAGTGCCAGTCCATTGGAGAGCATGTCTTGAACAGACATCGCAGATGGACAGTGAGCTGAGTTAGGAGTAAAGAGAAGGAAAAAAGTAGGTTAGATTCAACTGGGTGGTTTTGTAGCAATTTGAATGATCCCAAGCTTCTCTGTAAAACAAAGGCCTATCTTTTTTTTTTAACACCACTATTCTTCCAATGATACTACATGGCTTCAAATGGTAGAAAACCTCTGCCAACAATTACCTGAAGGAAAATAATGAGTGAAAAATATCACCAAAATAGATATATGATTGAAAGAGAATGTGCTAGTAATACAGCGGAGGATAACAGATGAACATCTAACACGTTACTCATATAATTTAAAGAAATTTACAGGAAGTCCCATAGCTTATTTGCAATAGGACATGGGCAAAAGACTCACAGGATGAGAAGATGTGAGTGGGTTTCTATCTGTACCAGTGCAAGAACTACCTGAAATTATGAGATCACAGATCCATTTAAAAAATATGTATGTGTTTAGTGGGTATATATTCATATACGTACACATATACCCCCATATATACATATATCAGTGGGGGCATACTGCATAGAGAACAGTTAAAAAGCCCTGAGTTCAAATTTGCCTAGTGATACTTCCTGGCTACGTGACTCTGGACTGGTTGTTTAATCCTTCCATGTTCCTCTAAGATGATATTGCAGATCTGCATTTATAGAGGGATTTAGGTCCCCAGAAGGAGTTTCTTACATCAATGAAATCATGCCTGAACAGAATATACATCCATGTATGCATATGTGTGCATGCATAAATATACCTCGCAGGGATGTCTGAATGATATTGCCTCCTTTTGGACAAAGCAGTACAACTAGCCATAATGATTCCTATAAAATACCTGGGTGAGAACTAAAATGAAAAGAGGGTAGGTGTTGAAAGTTCCGTAGTGGGACATCACAGCCTCAAACAGAGGAGGCCCTTTCCGTGGTGGAATATACCGTAGAGTCTCTGATCATCCTCGAGAGAGTCATGGGACAAGGAGCCGTGGGAATAGTCCACAGTCACATCACACTCTGAAGTGTGCAAAGTTCTTTACCCACAGTATTTCACCTCAAAGTTTTCCCTAGTTAGATTTTAGGGCCAGGAACATTGTCAGGCAAATGGGTTAGAGGCAGCTTAGCGCATTAGAAAAATCACAGGTTCTGGGTACAAGAAAACCTGAATTCAAATTCAACCTCTGATAGCTACCAACTCTATGAATTTAAGCCAACTAAGCTCCCTAAACCACAGTTTCTAACATTAAAAATGCAGAAGTTTGAATAAATGATATTTGAGTTATCCCTTTTAGAAGTATGATCTTAAATCTGGGCTCTTAACCCAGGACTACAAATCTGTTTGCAATATCTTGATAACTGCATTTCAATATCATCAATTTCCTTTGTAATCTTTCGTATTTTATTGTATACATTTAAAAACATTATTCTAAGGAGGGGTCCAAAGGCTTCACTAGATGGCCAAAGAGGCCCATGACACACACACAAATTTAGAAACTCTGCTTTAAATGCATTTTTTTTATATCTCCTTCTCTGCCTTCTCCAACCTGCCCTTCTCTCTCATAGCACCAAGACCATGCTGAGTATATGCACAGTAGGCTTTGAATTCAAGTCAGTTCACATCAACAAATATTTCTCAAACTCCCATGAATAGTCAAGGTGTCAGAGCAAATCTTTGTAACTATCCTCTATTCAAACTATCTACATTTATGTTTTTGTATAAACAATAGTTTGGACTGCTCATATACCCCTATATTCGATATCATATGTGTGTGTTTATTTAAACTGTTCACTTTTCCTTTTAACTGAACTGACTTAAATTCATAACCTATCATACATATATAAATATATATACATATATATTATATATATGTATATGCCTAATACTATCCTGAGTGTTGTGGAAATTATAAAAAGAAACATTTAAGACAGGGATTCTTAACCTTCCTATGGTTCATGGACCCAGAATCCTTCTTAGAATAATGTTGTTACATGAATAAAATAAAATACATAGGATTTACAGAAAAAAAACCCTATTAAATAAAAATAAAGTTGTCCGTTAAAAAAAAAAGTTCCCAGACACCAAGTTAAGAATATATAATCCATTTTTCTTACATGCATACGTACATATGTTGTGTGCTAGGTTCTGGGAATATAAAACACAAATATGACACGGGCCCTGTTCTCAAGAAAATAAAAATATAATTAGGGAGAAAATGAGGACACAAATAACTATGACATGAGAGAGTGAGATAAGTGCAAAGGAGGGATTCTAAATTTTATGAGAAATCTGAGGAGGAAGAGATCACTGATCACTTCCACCTGGGTCATCAGAGAAAACTTTTTAAATAAGTGTTTGTTGATTGCTTTATAGAGACATTGGAATCTGGGTGGGGTCTTGAAGGAAGGGAAGTCATCCACAAATAGAGGTGGGAAAGGTCAAGGAAAGAGTCCATTCTAGGGAGTGGGGAGATGTCCACAGTGAGTGAAGATGCAAAGATGGAAAAGGACAGGGACAAGAAAAGAGGATGAAGGTTAGTTCAGATTGACTGGAATGCAGACTATAGGAGGGGGTTTTAAATGAGGTAAGAAAGAAGAGGTAAAACTGAGCCAAATTTTAAAGGACTTTGAATGCCAGAATCTGGAATTTATGCTTTATTTCATTTGCAATGGGAAGCTATTGAAGTCTTTTGAATAGAGTGACATCATAGAAATGTGGTGGACGATTACTCCAGCAGCATAGGGGAAGATTGATTAGAGAGGGAACCTATCGGGTGCATAAACAGTATGAAAGATATTATAACAACATACAAAGAAGAGATGAGAGTCTGAACGAGGGTGGGTGCAAGAGATAGAGACTGAGAGGTAGATACAACAGAATTTGGCAAATGAATCAGATGCCTGGGGTGAAGAAGGAAGAATCAAATCAGATGTGACTTCAAGGTAATGAGCTTGGATGATGAGGAGAATGGGCATGTCATTTCAAAAACGGAGAAATCACAAAGGAGACAAAATTTTGGGAAAAAATGATTAATTCATTTTTAGAAATGTTCATTTTGAGGTGCCAGCTGATTTCCTGATAAAGATATCAGCAGGCAGTTGGGAATATGGGTCTATAGCTCTGGGTAGATGCTGGTGCCAGACAAATTTGGCCGTCATCTGTCTAAGGGGGCAACTGAAACCAAGAGAGGGTTAAAAATCACTCAGAGAGTGTGGAGTAAGTATAAAAGAGGCAGACTTGGCATCTCTTTACATTCAAAGGAAGAAAAGAAAATGGGGATCCTGCAATAGAAGCAAAGGGGTAACCTGAAAGGTAGAAAAAAAAACTCATGAACCCATGTCAGAAGCCCATGGGAGGAGAAGATATAAAGAAGGGAGTCAGAATGGGAAAAGTAGTTCAAAGTCTCTCGTGTCATAGAGAGATCAGTGATGATAAGGACCTTAAAACATTGATTTTAGTGATAAGGACATCATTGGTGACCTTAGTGTGGTGACTGGGTGATTGGGGTGGAGGCAAGTTATAAAGGGATCAAGGACAGAAGAGTAAGCAAGGAAGTGTAGGCAGTAAAGTGTAGGTAAATTATTCTTTCCAGGAGTTTGGATGTGAAGGAAGGGAGAAAGAATGATAGTTTGAGGCATCCTAGGAATATTTGAATCAAATTTGGTGCCTTTGTTGATTTTGTGGGCAGAATAGGTGACTCTCTGGAACCTATGATATTATTCACCACTTTGGGTTCATTTAAGCATGCAAAAAATTTTAAAGTAGGGGTGAAAGCATTCATTAATTCTCTTTCCCCCTTCCCATCATCCCTTATCTCCTAATGACTGTATTTATAAGATCACATGATGTCTATTGTTAGCAAGTTGCTGCTAAGGGAGAAGTCTAAGCCACAGAGAAACCCATTTGGAGCTGATGGTCTTTGCCTGGATTGTAGACAGTAGACTCTTAGGCCCTTCCCCTTCCTGCAATCGACCTAGTCCATAAGTATTAGAAGTCACTGGAGGCTGAGTAGTTAAACCGTGTTTCTCTTTATTTCTTTTATAAATAAAAACCAAATGTATATGAATTAAAACCAAAGGATCTTGGAATTAGCCAAAGTGTCAAAGAAACTAGTATTACTATGGAAATGTGTCAGCTCAGGGATCAGGGGTTAGGGAAAGGAGATGTGCATATAGGTTTGAGCATATGTCTATAAGAGCATATATTTTCTCATATGTGTTGAGGGGAATATAACCAATTATGTGTTTAAGGGCCCCTGTTTCAACCTCTTCTTGCCCCTTTTTTTTATTACCCATCTTGTTTGACTACATTTTTTGAAAGATTTTTTATTGTCTTAAGGAAGTAATTGCTGTAAGTGGCAAAAACACTTCTTTACTTCTGTGACATAGTTAAGTACAAGCTCTTAATGTTCACTGAGAAAATTACAATTAAGTCTCTAGATGTAGCTTATCTAGATGTAGACTGCTCACTCAGCATATTCTCTGAACAAATATTTAATATGAGGTTGGTTTCCAGCATCATCCACTCACATTTCTGAACTTCCTTTTTTACCTTTTGGTCACTACAGGCCTTAGGGACATCAATTATGTAATTTTATAATGGACAAAAGAAAAACAATTGGTAATATAAATCTATTCTTTTCCCCCCACACTATCATACCCCAACTCTGTACCATTCTGAGGAAACTAGAGGATTGAATTAATTACTGAGCCACAGTCAGTGATCTTTGAAAGATCATGGATAATGGAGAGGTACCATGGGACTAGAGAAGGGTAAGTTTCTCAGTTCCTCTCTCTCCTCCCAAAAAAGGTAGAAAATGGAGTTTGCAAACTATAAATTACTGAGCACTTTTGATACCTGGAACAATTCTATCATATATTATTAAAGGGATGGAAAATGAACAACTAAAAGCAGAAGCAGTGATCATGAAGCGCCACCATGGCTTCATTAAGAACAGATCATGCTAGCTTAACCTCATTTTCTTTTTTTTGACAGATTATTTGACTGGTAGATTCCATAGATATGGTTTATCTAGATTTTAGCAAAGCATTTGACAACATCTTTAACCCTGTTCTCATGCACAATATGAAGAAATATAGGCAAGATAGGAGTACAATTAGGATTTGGAAATGTTGAATAGCTAGACCCAAGGAATAATCATGAATGGTTTAATGTCATTCTTTGAGAAAATGTCCAGTTTGAGCCCCAGGAATCTCATCTTGTTTCTGTTCTGTTTAAGGTTTTTATTGATGACTTGGATGAAGGACTAGATAACAGGCTCATGAAATCTGATGAGGATGGATAGGAGTTATAGCCAGGAGAGATACCTAATATATTGGGTGACAGGACTCCAAGCATAAAGAAGAGCCAAACCTAATAATATTGAATTTAACTGGGATAAATATAAATTCTTACACTTGAGTTTTTTTTCTTTAAAAAAAAAAAGTCAACTTCCTAAATAGAAAGTGTGGGAAGTGTGGGTAGACAGTAGTTCATATGGAATAAAATTGGAGGGGCGGTGGTGTTACAGAATTACAAACTTAATAATTCTGTAGTGACATAAGGCAGCTAAGAGAGTTAATGCAGTCTTGGCCTTTATAGATACTCTCCTTGTAGTGTCCAGGAATAAGAAGGAGATTATCCCACCATCCTCTGCCCTTAATAGGTCATGTCTAGGGTATTGTGTTCAGTTCTAGGTGTCATATTTTAGTGCCATTTTGATCAGTTGGAAAGCATGTAGAGGAAAGCACACAGAGTTAGAGGGGTCCTTCAGATCCTGCCCTATGAGTATTGGTTGAAAGAACTGGGGTTATTTAGCCTGAAAAAGAAAAAAGCCTTAGAATTGACGTGTTGGCTGTGTCTTCAGATTGTTGAAGGGTTGTCACTTGGAAAAGGATTTAGATTTATTCTAATTGGCCCTGGCAAGTCAAATTAGCAACATGGATGAAAGTTGAGAAGAGGCAGATTTCAGATTGATGTAAGCAAAAACTTCCTAACAATTACAACTTGCCAAAAGTGGAGTGGCCTACCTTGGGAGCCAGTGGGTTCCTCCCTTATTAGAGATCTTTCAGCAAAGGGTGAACAATCAATTATTGAGTATGTTCTACAGAGGCTTCTTGTTCATAAATGGGTTGGACTAGATAACCTCTGAGTTCCCTTACAACTCTGAGATTTCTGGGATTCACATATAGGGTGTCCCAAAAGTCTTAGTACAGTCTTAAAAAAAGATTTGATAACTTAAAACTGCACTAAAACTTCTGGGACACTGTATCTCTGTGTGTATATGTAAGTACATAGATTTATAGTACATATATATACACACACACACACATACGTATATATGTGTATATATACCCATATCATATACACACATTAAATTTCTATACACGTGCCCTGTTCCCCTTGGCAAATACATATTTACTTTGTAGTAAGTTAAGTCCCATATTACAGTAAAGGTTCAAAGCCTCCAGTGAAGGATAACTCACAAAGCAGTACATCATTCAAATGTACTTCTCAGCACACTGATGTCTTGACCTTAGTATGCTGGAATGGCTTCAGATTAAGTCAATACTCAGGAGTTGAGTAGTGAAGACAACCTGGGAATCATTCCTGACCCCACCTCACTTCCCCCTTCACTAAGAAGTCCAACTAAGATTCCCATTCCAGCTGGGTAATAAGGCAACATGGTATAGCGAATGGCAAGAGAACCGATCTAAGGTCAGAAGTTCTGGGTTCAAAATCTGTTTGCTACGGACCACCACTTGTGTGAACTTTAAGTCATCACTTCCCTAGGCCTCAGTTTCCTGATCTCAGAGCTCCTTTCTAGCACTATGTCTTAGGAACTCTAAAAGCTACCAGAGTATTTCATACTTTGGTACTTTTCTTTTTAAAAAAATAAGATAAAATATTACACATCTTCAAAATCTGCACCTGAGTTACAAATGCTGAAAGCTCCATCTTAAGGAAAGAGCATACTGGGAGGAAAAAAAGGAGGTGGGGAGCAGGGGGCTATTTTCAAGTATGTAGTTGCCATTATTATTTATGTATGTGTGTGTGTTCAGTCCTGCCATTCCATAGCAAAGGAAGCCTAGACGAGCAGGGAAGGAGGAAAGTAAAGAATATACAGAGAAATAACAGTCTCAGAGTCTGGGCAAGGGAAAGAGATTGCTTTTGAGGGCACTAAGGATAGGTCAGTCTTGTTGCAAACAGGAGGATGGTGGGTAGTGATGGGGAGGCACGCGCATATAGGGAGATTTGGATGTCTATAAAAGAAAGAAAAAGGAAAAGAATATACAGACCTAAAAACTTTGTTGAACAGATAAAAGAATGAAGCGGAGGGGCTTTTGTAGACAGCACCAGGTTCAAATTTTGATACAATTCTCTATTGAAATGAATTTGGTGACCACGGCTCAGTTTATAGTTTATATCAGTACAGCCCCATCAGTAACTGTGGTGTGGTATGCTAGGTAGACTGTTCTCATGGGAAACCCTCCTTTGAGCTTTGAAGGAATGACCAAGGCCTCCTTCCTCTGAAAGACCCTAGGCATGAGAAGTCATCTCAGGTGTTTGGAACTACAAGAGAAGGTCCCAGGCAGGGAAGGTGAGGTTGGCAAACTCCTGGAGAAAGAGGGGGATTTATATTTCAAGAGCATTAAGAGTCAATACATGGTGCAATCACAGTTTGAATCTCTTGAGCCTCTTGCTGCTGAAGAAGGCCAGAATTTGAGCTTGTTGATAGTGGAGTCTCCTCTCCTCTTCTTAGAGAAGTTAGTCCATAACCCAAAGGCAAGAGAGTCACTTTCTTCCATGCAACAAGGCAAACAAGGTCAGATATAGTGGCAGAGATTCTCTGGTTTCAGTGGAGGTAGGTGGGGTGATTCCATCGGTACCAAGATCTAGAGGATAGAAAGAAACCGACAGAGAAATTAAAAACCACATTAGAAATAGATGCAGATAATTATAAGTATATGCATATATGTGCATATTTGTATCTCTATTGATGATGATACATATTTCTATAGATATATATATAGTACTACATGTACATACATATATATAAATATACATGCCTATATATGCATTGTGCAGGTATGCATATACATATTTATGCATATATACATATATGTGTATACATATGTGTATACACACATATATATTTAGATAGGTGAAACTTATAATCTATAATTATCATGCAAACAAATGCATGCCTATAATATACTATAGTAGAAATAGCATTGGATTTGGAATGAGAGGAACTGAATTTAAATCTTGGCTCTGCCACTTTGGATAAGCTGATTCTCCTGTCTGGACCTCAGTTTCCTTTTCTCTAAAAGATTTTGGGTGAGATGACTTCTAAGAGTCCCTTCCTGCTCTCAATGCCTTATGGTTGGTTAGGAGGGTCGCCTTGCCTTTTCCCAGACTTCACTAGGTGCCTTGCTGATCTGTATCAGACAAAATCATCTGGACAAGTTTAGGTCCCCAACAACTCTAGATCTTAAGATTGTCACGGGCCTTTGAACTTGGACAAAACCTCGCAGTTTGGGAATTATGTTTTTAAGCTGATCCTTTGGTTTATAAGCAAAGAAGCCCATGATTCTTTGCCGAAAAGCCTCTCTCCTCTGGTGCATATGCTGGGAGAGGGGAAGTTGAAGTTTAGAGGGGTAGGAAGAGGAAAGGGAGAGTCTGGCACTGTCCTGCTCCAAACTCAGTGTTTTCTTTGTATCTAAACAGTGGGCCCATTTCAGAACAGCTTGGAGAATCCAGAGTTTGGCTTGAAATGAGCAGCACACTTGCAGAGCCCAGCACATGACCTAATCCTTTCTAATGGGAGTGTTTGGAAATTTCCATCACAGAACAGAGGAAAATGTTGGCGAATCTGTTGACTTCAGCTACTAGCCAGAAACAGTGACTGCGACTTCCCCTTGAATTCCCACCCTCCACAGGATAAGCTCCAGAGAATGACTCTTCAATCCTGTACTTTGGCTACCTCCCTCATCTATTTTCTTTCCAACACTTATGGTTTAAACTATTTCTTATGGCATTGACTCCAGCTTCTCACCCTTCCTTGGTCTGTTGTGGGGCATGCTGGGAATCTCCCACCTTACCCAGAAGTGTTAAAACTGGAATTCACTGATGGTTTTGAGTGAGTCTGAGATACAGTAGGGCTGCCAGTATGGAGTCCTGAGCCAGGAGATGAAGGTCTGCTGTTGTTCCCAGGGGAACAGGATGACGTTACTACAAAGAAAGGCAAAAACAAAGGTGAAGTCCTTCCTGTAGATCCTAGGAACCTCTCTCTCCTCCCATCAATTCACTTCTCCACTTGCCTATCCCAGAAGGGATATCACTCAGTGACAGCTGGTGTGTTCACAACCTTTCTTCCCACCCCCCAGCTCCCAGCACATTTATAGTAACACCATCCTGAACAGCCCTGAACATGGTGCTCTTTGCATCCTAGGGCTTGGAGAGTGGAAGAGCTAGTTCTGCAAGGCCAAACTTGGCAAAGATGGGTGCTCAAATCAGCCTACTCCGGGAAGACACACCCAGGGCTGGGCATGCACAGCATTAGCCCCTCCACTCCCACTAGCCAAAGAGATGAAAAGGGACCTTTTGCTTAAGGACTAGCAGGCTGTGAGAGAAAGGGAAAGGGAAGAATCTGCAAGAAGGGGAGGCCAGACTATAGGGGTCTCTTCTAGGGCCTTTTGAACAAAATTAAGCTAGCTAACTTATCCAGTTTTCCCATCTACAAAGACAAAAATAAAAAGAGGCAGGATGTTATGAAGCAAGCACTGGGTTAGCTATAGTGCTGACTCTTGCTATTTGCTACTGTGTGACCTGGGACTAGTCCCTTCACCCCTCTAGGCCTAACTTTGCTCATTTATAAGATAAGAGTTGGCCTAGATCATCATTTTAGAACTGAGATGGAATCTAGTCCAAACACCTCATTTTGCAGACGATGAATCAAGGCCTAGAAAGGTTAGATTATTTATCTAAAATTCCACAACTTATAGTTAACAGAGTCAGGTTTTGAACTCAGGACTTACTACCTCAAAATTCTGTTCTTTTTCTACCATCATATGTAGCAACATTGCAGTGAGATGATCTCTAATATACCTTTTCAACTCAGATTCCATGATTCTCAGGATTCTCAGTCTCTTTTGAAGCATCCTTATAAAACTTACCTGCTCCGGGCATGGTGCTGTGAACAGGAGTGACAGAGAGGGGGCCAAGGGACCCTGTAGTAGAAACCTGAAAAGCAACAGAATTTTGTCATATTCTGACTTCTTCTCAGATATATCCTTGGGCACTCAGCCACAGAGTGGGACCAGTTTGTGTTCCCTTATACACAGTTTGTTATGTCTCTCCCAGGAAGGTCTTCCTTATTGAACATGTATGAGCACCTAGCCCATGTGTCCATCCATTCCCACAAACTGGGGCTATTGAAGACCTTTGCTCCACATACACACTCCTCTAGTGTATTGAATGCAATGCTACAATGCCTCTGGTGGCAATGAAGGGAGAGAAAGATGGATGCCTCAATCCAGTGCGGCTCTTTCCTGGAAATAAGATTAGCCAAAAGAGGCTGAACCAAAGAGAAGGCAGAAGAACCAACACCCAGCTTCTGGGAGAAACACTTGGAAGACCTGAACTCAAAACACTGACCATCTCCAAACTGCCCTGAAGACTTCAAAGAAGCATAGGTACATACTTGTTGGAGCTGCAAGGAACTTTAGAAATCAGGTAAGTAGCTGAGCTTAGAGCAGAAGCCCTGGAATAAGAGGACTTGAGTTCAAATCCAGGCTCAGACATTTGCCACCTCTGTGACTCTGGGCAAGTCACTGAACTCTAACTGCCTCCAAAAAAATAAAAAATAAAGTAGGTAGCAGAGCTGAGATTAAAATAAAAATCCACAGCTCTTTAACCACAGACTCGAAGAGTTAAAAGGCTCATCAGTATTCGACTATTACCTTCTACTCAATGCAAGATTTTTTTTTTCTTGCATTGAGGATAAAGAAATGGAATTGGAATCAGGAAGCTGGGTTCAAATCCTTTCTCAGACATACTAGTTATGTCACCCTGTGAAAGTCATTTAATTTTTATCTGCCTTAGCTCTGTCATTTGTAAATTGGGACAATTGAAGTAATGATCTCACAGGCTTATTATGAAGATGTTAAAAATAAATATTATTTTCATTAACCCCTTTCTATAAAATGCAGATAATAATACCCCCTATCTCATCTTGTTCTTGTTCCGTCGTTCATGACCCCATTTGGGGTTTCTTAGCAAAGATACTGGCATGGTTTGCCATTTCCTTCTCCAGCTCATTTTATAGATGAGGAAACTTAGACAAACAGGATTAAGTGACTTGCCCAGGGTCACATGGCTAGGAAGTATCTGAGAGCTTCAGGCTTGGCATTCTTTCCACTGTGCCACCTAGCTGCCCTTCACCACGAGGCGGCCTCATTTCGTTGTCAGATATTATAAGTTGCTTCAAAGTTTGTCTTTAATCTGAGCTGAATCCAGTGTAAGGTTCCTTTCCTTCCCTTTTTCCTCCTTGTAGCCTGCCAGATGGGTTTCTAGTTGCCTAGATGGGATAGTGGACAATATTTTGACTTTGGCATCAGGAAGTATTGAGTCCAAATTCTGCCTCATGTACCTGTGTGTCTGAGGGCAAATCAATTAACCTCTCTCAGATTCCTTATCTGTAAAATGAAGATAACAAGAGCAATCACTTTAGAGGAAAGGCATAAGGGTTAAACAAGATGATATACGTAAAGTGCCACATAACTTATTTATTATTTTGTTATTATTATTTTTGCTATTGTTTTTTGTTTGGTTTTTGGAGACAATGGGTTAAGTGGCTTGCTTAGGGTCACACAACTAGTAAGTGTCTGAGGTCAGATTTGAATTCAGGTCCTCTTAACCCCAGGGCTGGTGCTCTGTCCACTGTACCACTTGACTGCCCCTATTATTGTTATTGTTAAGAGTCAGTGTGGTGCAGTGGAGAGATAGCTAGTCTAGAAACCAAGAAGTCCTGGGTTCAAATTCTGCCTCCAACTGAGGCTGAATGTGTGACTCTTGGCAAGTCACTTAACTTCTTAGTATTCTAGGCAATTCTTTCAGACTACAAATAGCACAGGCGTAGCAATTTGCATTGGTAGAGGGAATTTGTTCACTTGAGAGTTCCATATATTAATTAAATCAAAAGTCTAATCTCTATCCCTATCATTGGGATAATAATATTGATTGATTCGGTCTACAGATCTTTGAAGGGTCTACTATGATTTCCCCCTTCCCTGACATTCTATGATCCATAATTCAAATCTTCCATTTTGTCAGGATGCAGTATACTCTTGTTCTCTAATTTATTAGACCCAGTTCCAACTGTGGTTGTTCCCTTTTTCTTTTATTATAAGGCTCATCAGTAGGCTGAGAATGCACAGACATGGAGTCGCGCCAGGTTAGGGGAAGAAGCTCCCAGTGGCTCCCTTGTGACCTCCTAAGAACTTCTGCCAGATACTTCCAGACTTTTCATCCTGAGCACCTCTCATTCCTCTTATCTCCTTTGTCAAATCCCAGCTCTGCCCCTAAAGGATGTGACCATGGGCAAATCATGTCCCATCTCTAGAGCCTAGTTTCTTCCTCTCTAAAGTGAGAATGTTGGATTTTTCTGGCTCAGACATTCTGTGATTCTGCCATTCCCTCATCTCTCTCTTCCTCTGTCACAAGAGCAACCCATTTAGAGCAAAGTGTCTCATTCCTTGCAAAACACAGAAAAATCAGGCCTGGCATGAGGACAAAGGAAAAGGCAAAGCAGGACCCTTTCCTCCAAGAAACCAGGATTGGTTACCTTGGTCAAGTAGCAGTGACATTGTCAAATACTGAGAAGGATGGAGAGAAATTAGATTGCCTTCTCCCTTTTCTGCTCCTATCTCCTTCTGGCAGTCAAACCCAATAATGTCATGTGCTGGGAGACAAACAGAACTAGAACCTGCCTGGCATTTGTTCTAAGCAAAATCTGACCCTGACCCCAGGCAGGGACCCTCAGATTGGCCACTTAGAAGTCAGTTGCTTCTAAAGTGCAGCCAAACCACAGAGGCAAGGTCAAAGAGAGGGAAAGTGGTGTAGCAGCTCTAAACAGAGACCCAGCTAGGAGGAGACCTCCCCCCCTCCTTGTGAGTCCTTACTTTGCTTCCCAGAGGGCACAAAAATTAGGGGAGTCAAAAGCAAGACAATTTTACTTCCCTTTTCTCTTCTTTCATTTCTCTCTTTCCTCCCCCACAAAAGGTGAAAAAGTAGGCTATTGCCACCCTTATGACAGGACTTGCTATTTGTCCTTTGTACTCTAAGAGAATCAATGACATCAGAAGGGTGATGCCATGACTTGCAAGTGAACTGGATTTAAGTAAGGCAGGGCTGTGCAAAGCCATCAGCCTCACTCTCTCCTCCAGAGTCATTGGAGTTCAGTGTCAAAACATAAGTCAGAACAACTGATAATGGCTCTGGCTGCAGTGGGAAACCTTGGCCTTTTTAAGCTAATATCTTTTCCAGGTCTGTTTGTCTGAGGCAACACCCACTCAGTAAGTAAGGGCTAGTTAAGAGTGGAGGCAAAAAAAAAACCTAGGTTGTCTTTACAAGAGAATCAGTCCGGAAGAGAAAGACCCTGAGAGTTTACAAGAGTAATGGCCCAGGCAATGGTAGTGACCACAGAAGGGACAAATCTTGTGCCAAGTGCAAGGTAGATCAGCAAGTTATCCCTGCCAAGAAGGGCAAGAAGGAAACTGGACCAGATATGGGTTGATTTAATGGTCTCTTTCAGTGATCTCATCATCTCTAATTAATTGAATGGCTATTTCTATGCAAATGACTCTTAAATCTATATCCAGCCCTGGTTTGTTTCCTAAATGACAGGCCAACCACATTATTTGCTGAATATCTCTACCTCTAACCCAACATGTCCATAATGTAACTTGTTAGCTTCCTCATTCAACCCATGCCTAATTGACATCCCCCTCTTTATAGTAAGGGTCTCATCATCCTAGACATTCAAGTTTATAACCTGTGGTTTATCCTTGATTCTTCCTTTCCCTCCCTACCTAAATCCAATAGGACAACAAATCCTAAAGATTTCACCCGCACAATATCTCTTTTGTCGATCTGTACCCTTCTCTCCATTCACATGATCCCTACCTGCATTTGGACCCTAATCACGCCTCACTATCACATTAGCTTCTTAATTGCTCCCCCAGATTACTGTCTCTCAAGTTTCTCTAATCTCTCCTCTGCACAGCTAACAAAACACTTTTCTTAGGGTAGTGTTCTGATCTTGTCACTCTCTCAAAAACCCTTAGTGGCTCTAGGATGAAATACCAATTGCTTAACCTAATATTTAAAGCTCAGCACAATGTACTACCATCCTACCTTTTCAGACAGTCCGTATTCTACTTACTTTCCAGCCAAATGGTACCCCAAACTTGACATTCTATCTTCAGTCTCCATGCATTTTCACAAACCATTCGTCATACTTGTAATATCTTTCTTTCTTATCACTATCATTTACTATACTTATCCTCCTTAAAGGCTTAGTTCAGGAATCACTTCCCAAACAACACTTTCCTTGATCCAACCAATTGTGAGGGCTTTCTTTTTCCTCCAATCACCTTTGATTTCCTATGTACATGTTGTAAATCCACAGTCAAATGCAAGCTCATAGAAGACAACGACTATCTCTCATGTTTATGTCTGTATTTTCAGCCCCATTAGAAGTCCTGTGCATAGCACATGATGTCTGTGGAAATGATCAACCCTAGGGAGATGAACTGGGAGAAAAGAAAGAAAACAAAGAGCAGATAGGATAAGGTGGATTGTTCTTGGCAGGGTCATGGAGACAGGGAAGGTAGGAAAAGCTCCCAAAATAGGAACTTTACAGATTCCTTTGCTGGGAGATGCTACCTTGTGTTTCTCACTTTCTGTTCCCACCCCCCTCTTGAGAATAGCATATCTTAGTGGAAAAGTACTAGATCAATAGCACTAAGCAGTCAATTGTACTAAATTCACATTTTGGATCTTACTGCCACTTAATAATATCTGTATGACTTTGAACAAATCACTTAACTTTGTTATGCCAAAGTTTCTTCATCTGTAAAATAAGGAGTTTGGACTAGGTAACTTCTAAAGTGCTCTAAATCCTATGGTTGGTTCTGTGACTTTAGCTTGATACACCTTATTCATCCACTCCCTCAAGACACCAATAGAATTAGACTTGATGGTCCCTCCCTTGCCCTAAAGGCTCTAGTTGCCACCTTTGTGTACCCTAGGTGGTCAAGGGGGAAGAACACTGGATCTGGAATGAGATGACCTGGCTTTGGTTCTAGGTGATGATACTTAATACCTATATGCCACTGAGTCAGTCATATAACTTTTTGAGTCTCAGTTTATTCCTCTGTTAAATTATGAGGTTAGACTAGATAATCAGTTAAGTCTAAATCATGATTGTACCTTCTCTCTTTCCTTTGCCTCTTCATCACAGGATCAGAGATTTAGAGCTGGGA
Source organism: Bettongia penicillata ogilbyi (assembly GCA_023548195.1). Taxonomy (NCBI): domain Eukaryota; kingdom Metazoa; phylum Chordata; class Mammalia; order Diprotodontia; family Potoroidae; genus Bettongia; species Bettongia penicillata. The sequence continues at coordinate 2,532,318 of JAJHZJ010000311.1, forward strand.
GAGATCTTAGAGGTCACTGAGTTCAACCTCCTCATTTTATAGATGAGAAAAATGAGGCAGAGAGGTTAAATGATTTGCCAGGGTCTCACAATTAGTAAGTGTATGAGGTGAGATTTGAACTTAGGTCTTCCTGACTTTAAGTTCCAGACCATATCCAATATGCTGTGCTGCCTCTCAAGAAGAACAATTCCCTCTCTTATTACCTTGAGAAGTTAGTTTTCAGCATGTATCCTCTGCTGTCCCCATCCCCATATAGTAATGGCAGTTGGGGTGGTGTGGGGTAGGAGCACTGAGGCGCCCAGTAGGGTACCCAGATACCCAGCATTGTTTCAGCCCCATTAGAGGTTCTGTGCATAACACATGATGTCTGTGGAAATGAATGAATTTCCATCAACCCTAGGGAGATGAACTGGGAGAAAAGAAAGAAGACAAAGAGCAGATAGGATAAGGTGGATTGTTCTTGGCAGGGTCATGAACAATCAGAAGCTCTTCAATAGATTCTCAGGCTTCTGAGCTTCAGGCTGCTGTGTTTCCCCTCAGAGGAGGCTGCACTTCATCAGTCCCTGAATCCCACCCTGTTACCCTGCAGGCATCATTTCCCTCAGACTTCTGTAGGCCGCTGGGCTTGGTGCCTCGTACCAGCCTCGAGCTGTAGATAGGTGACTTCATGGGGGTGGCCATGGGGCAGTTGATTCTCTTTTCCTTCTGGCGCCGATTGCAGAACCAGACCCGAACCACCTCTTTCTCCATGGAAAGTTGCTCAGCAATTAAGGAGATCTCCTCAGAGCTGGGTTTGGGATTCTACAAGGGAGAGGAAGGCCAGGAAGAGGTAGTATAAGTGGAGGGTCAGGGTTGGGGGAACAATTACCTCCCACTCAACGCTGAAGTGGGGAGCCTAGAACTTCCATGGGGGTGGGAGGAGGGGAGATGGCAATCAGATATTTGACTGGTGGCCTTAGAAGGGAGACTGAATTTATATTCTCTGCATTTTTCTAGGTTGGGGGGGGCAGTGAGCCACTAAACACCCTTTCTAAATTGAACTGATATTCTGGGGATGGTTCAGTCAAGGTGGTCCCAACCTAAATGAGAAGTAAACTTACATCCTGAAATCTCTTCTCCAGAGTCAGACGGATATTAGTCTCAATGCTAGTCCTCTTCTTCCTTTTCCGACCAAAAACCTCATTGAGGGAGGGATAAGAGCTGGGGGTGCTCACTGTGGAGTCTGAAGGAGAGGATTCTATAGGGAATGTGAAGGAAGCACAAGAAAAGCTCCATAAAGGAAAGAAGGGGTCAGTACAGATCCCAACCCCATCAGTCTTATCATGTTACTCGTTGGCTCAAAAACTTTCCATGGCTCCCCATTGCCTCTAGCATAAAATGCAAACTCCCCAAACTGGCATTTAAAGCACTCCACCATTTCTACCCACCTTTCCTATCTTAACTCATACTGCTCCCCTCTTCCTTACTCTTGAATTTTATATTCCAGCCAAACAGGACTTGTAACTGTTCCCTTTTCTTGACACTCCGTCTCTCATCCCTGTGCCTCCACACAAACTAGTGTCCATATTTGAAATGTACTGTCGCCTCTATTTCTTAGTTTCTTGGTTTTTGTCAAGGCACATCTCAGGCATTACCGCCTAAGTGAATTCTTCTCTGATTCGTCTGGTTAGCACTCTCTCAGTTTTCTTTACCTTTTGTTTATTTTAGCACATGATGCTCACCCTACCCCCATGAGTCTTTGAAGGCAGAGGCTGTTCCATTTTTGTCCTTGTTCCTCCAGCTTTGCACAGTAGAAAGTGCTTAATAAATGTTGGTCGAATTGAATTGAATTGAATTGATGTAAGGTCAGACACCACTGAATAGATCCTGTGCAAACATGTGGCATCGCTACTATTGCCAGGGCTGTTCATCAGGGAGGAAAGGACATGCTCAGGAAGAGCCTGTCAGATTCAGATTTTTCCCAGTTGGGTTGGGCCAAGGCTACTCCTGCTTCCTACCAGCAGTGGATCTCAGATTTGTTGCTCATAGTGCAGTGATACTTCAGAAAGCAAGGGAAGGTGTATGTGTGCACATATGCACAAACATACATACATATGAGTATGCTTGTAATAGGTTAAACCAATTAATTTATTTTAACATACCTGGAAGTTTAACTAAAAGTAAAATGCAAACTGGCATTTCAAGCTAAGAAGGATGACACTTTGGGAGTTGTTTTACAAGATGACAACACTAACATTACCTCCTCACTCTCCCAAGTGCCTCACTGAAACCTTCCCAGGGTATAGTCAAAGCTGACAGACTCGAGTAACCATATTTATCAGGGTATCAAGGGCCGGGTGGCACCCTCTTTGGGCCTCTGAAATTCCCATGCATGCCATTCGCACCACCCACCTGCATCATTGAGCCACTTTTCCAGGAGTGGCTTGAGTTTGCACATGTTCTTGAAGCTCAGATTGAGGGCCTCAAATCGGGAGATTGTGGTCTGGCTGAAGTCATTGCCATACAGCTTCCCCATGGCCAGCCCTACATCACCCTGCCCATTGGAACAAAATGGAGAACTATAAAAGAGATCACCATCTCCCTCCTCATCCCTCATTTCTCTTAGTACCCACCAGCTGCCCTATTCCTTTGCAAGTCACCCACGATCTCATCCTCATCACCCATATCATATAAGTTTCTTTACAAGCCAGAAGATTAGTTAATCTTCGTTCATTCTAAGTTGGCCTGTCCCCATCTGATCTGGGACCAATGCCCACATGGAACTACTGCCTGCATCTGTCACCTCTATACATTGGAAGACTGGGCTTTTTCCTTTTTAATACAGCATTTACTTGTTTTCCTTTTGTCAAACCTTGAGTCAGTAGCTTTTCCTTTGGGGAGGTATAGTGGGAGATATACATGGGATAGAGGACACCTAGGAAGAGGAGTAAATATGACTTCTTCACATAGCAAAAAGGGATGAAGAAGGTAAAAAAGTCTTAGACCTTAAATAAGACAAAGGCATAACCAATGATGATGCTTCCCCAAACAGTCCTGATGCCAGCCACCCCCACTAAAATGTCTTCGAGGGGAGAGGTAATCTATCCATGTCCTCAGTGTCCCTATAAGTGGCCATTGTGTTCTGAATTTCAGAGCACACAGTTCTGAGAATGAGCTCACAGCAAACCTGACATTGCTTTTATATATCTAAAAATCTTTTTCTCCCATAGGGACTTGACAAACTTTCTGCTTTATTTTGCATTAGTCTTGTCATACTTTCCTACTAATAAGAATAGGTTTTTCTCCTTCCCTTTTTCAAAATTCCCTCTTCTTCTCCCTGCCCCAAATCCCAACCTGAGTGAAGCCGAGCTTGATGCGTCTCTGCTTGAAGGTCTTGGCAAACTTTTCTAATTCCTCCAGATCACTGGGTTCATCTGGCCCTCCAGAATTGGGCAAATGTTTGGAGACTTGAATATGTTGTGACACATCCAGATGGGAGTCTAAAGATGACCCTGGCAGCCCAGGGCGACCAACTGCCTGTTGGGTAAAAAAAAAATGAACCCAAACCCACAAGTACTCTGAATTCCAGGAAGTATTTTGTCTAATACTTCTATATAAACAGGTCCTGAAGGAGTATGTTGGCCTGCCTGTTTTTCAGGGGCAATAGTGTGGGATTTAGAACTAGAAGAGAGCCCTCAGCCCTCTCACTTTACAGATCAGGAAGCTGAGGCACAGGGAGGCTAAGTCATCTGCCCAAAGTCTCCTGGAAAATAAGTAGAAGAGCTGAGATCCAAATCGAACTCCAAATCTGGTATTCTTCTCATGTCACTATGCTACTTCACCTTGGTTGCAACTTCAACTCCAGTTTATATCACTAATTAATTGATCAATAAAGATCTATTAAGTACCTAGCATGTGCCAGCTGCTACGCTAAGTACTGGCTTACAAAAAGAGGCAAAAGACAACTCCCTGATCTCCAGGAGTTCACAATCAGCAGTTTTCAAGGGAGGAGGAAAGGAATGTGGACTTCTCTAAGAAGCAGTGTGTTATCATAGACAGATCACTGGGGTCCCCAAGCCCCAACCCCACAGACCAGCACTCAGAAGGTAATAATAATTATGATAGCTAGCATTTACAAAGTGCTTTTTAAGGTTTACAAAGCTCTTTACAAATACTATCTCCTTTGCACCTCACAACAACCCTGGGAAGTAAGTGCTATTATGATCCCCATTTTATAGCTGAGGAAACTGAGGCAGACCACTTGCAAGTGACCTGTCCAAGCAAACCCATAGAAAACATCAGAAGCAGGTCCTTCTGATTCCAGATCCGGCATTCTATCTACTGCAACACTTAGCTGCTAAGTAATAGCTATCTATTTACGTAGTGATTTAAGGTTTGCAAAATGCTTTCCAAATTTTATCTCATATGATCCTCCTGACATTCCTGGGGGTGGGTGCTCTTATTATAACCCATTGTACAGATGAGGAAATTTAGGCAAACAGAAGTTAAGTTACTTGCCCAGGGTCACACAACTAGTGTCTGAGGTCACATTTGAACTTAGGCCTTGTTTTATCTGTTTCTTCAGGGCAGACTGCAGATGTCCAATAAGTATTAATTAATGATGACAGAGGGAGGTAAGCCAGCTAGAGAGGTATCATTAGGTTTAATACTCAATTATCCTATTAGAAGTTCCAGGCTTCAGTGCAGACATTTTCAAACCATAATGACTACTCTTTTTACTTCCCAAACCACCATCATCCTTTCAAGGTAGAGTTGATTTTATGGGTAACAGAGGATACTGTTTTGTCTTTGTACCATCATATCATCCAATGCACATATGATATCATTTTCCCCCTTGATTTAACCTGATATTAGCACAGAGGTGTGGCTACAAGTCTGGACTTGAATTAAGTGAGATATGAGTTCAAATCCTGTCTCAGATCCTAACTCACTGTATGATACTGGAAAAGTCACATAATGTTTCTGAGTCTCAGCTTACTCATCTATAAATTATGGATAATACCTCAAATACCCATATTTTAGGTTTTCTTGTTAAATGGTATGATGATATATATAAAGTGCCTTGTATGCCTTGATTTATCACAAAAATGCTAGTAGATTCATCATCATCGTCATCACAACTAACATTTATATAGCACTTACTATGTATCAGGCACTGTGCCATGATTAGCTTATCTGATACTTACAACAACCTGAGAGGTAAGTACTAATATTATCCCAAAATTACAGATGAAGAAACTGGCAAATAGAAGTTAAGTGATTTGGACAGGGTCAGACAGCTAGTGAGTGTCTGAGGCTAAATTTGAACTCAAGACTTCCTGATTTCAGGTCCAGTGCTCTGTCTACTCTTTTACCTAAATCCCCCATAGTATCATTACATTAAAATGTACCTTATACTTTACATGATATGTTGGGGATAAGGAGGGGTTTGTGATAGTGGTTCAGTTTTGCAAAGTGTTCTTCACTCCCAAAATGATGCAAAACTCATTAGTTCAGGATTCTAGGGTGGAAATCTATGGATTCCTAAAAAAGTGAGTAATTGGGTTCAAGTCCCTTCCCTTTGATGTTGAGGTAAGCAATGACTCTTTAAAAGATCTTTGTGATTTAATCAAAAGGGCAATTGATTTAGAGTCAGAGTCCTGACTCTGCCATTTAGAATCTACATGACATTGGCCAACTAATTTTCCTTCTCTGTGCCTCAGTTTCCATATGTGTAATGAGAGAGCTGAACTAGGTGATCTCTAAGAACCTTTATAACTTTTAAAAGTAGACGGAAGGCATCCCAAAAGTATTAATTGATGATGATGGCAGAAGAAAGTAAGTCAACTAGAGAGCTATCATTATGCTTAATACTCAGTTATCCTAATAGAAGTTCCAGGCTTCAGTACTTCTGAATATGGGACTCAAGTCCTAATATTTCTTCATTGTAAGTTCTTTGAAATGGAATGGATTGGTACTTATCTGGGCTGATTTAGATAAATGCTTACTTGAGGATATAGCATGGACAAGATGGCTTGTCAAAGTTCTCATGAATTGTATTTGGTGACTTGTAGGGGTTAGCTAAGACCCCTTGTAGCGCTAGCATTTTCTGATTCTTGGATTCTACTTAAGGTGAGTGAGAAGAAAAGGGCAGTGATAAAGTGAGAAACCAGATTCCCGACTGTTATTTAACCACCAGGTGGCACTCTTTGCTCCTCCAGGCTCAATCGGGGGGGAACAGCTTCATGGGAGTCATGTCTTACTCAAATCCTCACTTGGCTTGATTCCTGGAGTCTAAAGTCAGAAATAGGGCTCTTATTTTCCATGTACATGAGAATCCCAGGGAATGGACATTATGCTCTTTCTCTATTAGATTATTTCTAACTGTTTTTCCCATCCATCTCAGGGTCCTCCACCAAGATCTAATGGAAAGAACATTAGATTTGGAATCAGAAGACTTCTGTTTAAATTCTAGTTCTGTTAAGACCTATGTGACCCTGAGCACTCACTTTGGGTTTCAGCTTCACTGCTTGTAAAAGGAGAGGGGTTGGACTAAATGATCTCTTAAGTCTCAGTTCTAGTTCCTATGATTCTTCTTCCTTGCGCAGCACCATCGGAGGATCAAGCCTAGGATGGTCTCTTTTCTCCTTGAAAGGGTTCCCGAGCTTAAATGGGTCCCTAATACATTCCTCCTTCTTGTGGCCTCATGGCTTGCCAGTTCACCATAGGTTCTAGCATCCCTCAGTGTAAATAGAAGTGTGGAAAGCTGAGGTGGTGGTCACCAAGTAGGTTCCAACCTGGAGAGCCTGGGAAATTGAAACCTAGTTTCCAAGGGTATGATACCAGCTCAGGATGTTTTTCCCAGACGAATGGGACTCAATTATGGACAGTTACCTGGTGCAGCGGACAAAGCAGTGAATCTGAAGTCAGGATTGAGTCCTGCCTCAGACACTTATTAGCTGTGACCATTAACCATGTTTGCTTCAGTTTCCTCATGTGTGAAGCACGGTTAATAACAATAGCTACCTCCCAAGGTTATTGGGAGAATTAAATGAGATAACATTTGGAAAGTGTTTTGTGAACCTGAAAGTACTCGTACTAAGCCATTATAATCTGAGAAGGTATATGACTTAATAGGGAGAATGTCAACCTGGAAGTAAAGTGTCTGCGTTCTCGGTCTAGATCTCCTGTTGATATTAGGTAATCCATTTCCTCATTGATGTAGCTCTGGTTTTCCTATCTTGGACAGTAAGATCACAGAATTGAAAGGAACCTTGGAAAGTTCTACCCCACCCCCTCATTTTACAGAGGAAAACTCTGATGAAAAGAGAATGTTTCTGGCTGCTTTTTTTCTACTCATGAGGTTATCAGGGTAAGGGTAGGAATGAACACAACTAGGCTTCTTAGAGGAAATCTGGAGAATGCTGATTACCTGAGATGCTAGGCCAGGTCCAGTCTGTGGGAGGAGGAAGCTGTTTTGTTGCTGAGGAAATGGAAGAAGATTTGACTGTAGAGCTGAAGGAAAACAGAGAGGGAGAAAGATAGTAAGGACAGGAGAGAGAGATGAGGGGATGAAAATGTGTACTTTGCAAGTTCTATACCAGGTCCCTTAGTGCATTTTACACCCCCTGGAGAGCCTGCCCCCAGTGCTACCAGACACTGATTGCCACATGCAGGTGGTGGGGAATTGATGAATCAGAGAGGGGGACAAACAGGGATGGGAACAGCAGTCCCCAAACCAGTCCTGCTAGGCAGGGAGAGGTGTTCAGGAGAGTGAGGGAGGACCAAGGTGATAACTCTGGGAGGTATAAACAAGATGGCAATCAGATAACACAGAGACTGTTCTTCATGAAGAAACCTAAGAGGGGAGGAGTCCTGAGGGCCCAATCCTAGGGTTTTCTTCTGAGAATTCAAATGGGGCCTAGAAATATTGGTTTATCTCTCAAGAAAACACAACTGGGCTAGCTATGACAATGCCGGCTGTGCCTCAGGAAGCTGCTAAGCCTACATCTAACTGGTCACATTTCATATCCTGAATGATAAATGTCTTCTCAGATCCCACTTTTTCCCTTTCCCCTCTAATGAGATTAACTATGAGGGGGCCATTCTGACAACAGCCTGTCCCAGAGAATTGAAACGATGGCCTCCTCTGGCCCGGTTCAGGAACAAGGCCATCAGAACCAAAATGGATCCCTATCAATTGTCACAGAATCATATTTAGAGCTGGAAGGAAATTTTGAAGTCATAGTCTAACCTTTGTTACATAGAGAAACTGACTCCCAGGGAGGTTGATCAAACATTTATTAAGTGCCAATTAATGTGCCAGGCAAGAGACAGCAGGGCATAGTGGGTAAGGAGTTGGTCTTAGAGCCATTGAGACCTGAGTTCAAATCTTAACTGTCACATACTCGCTGTGTGACTCTTAGCAAGTCACTTAACCTCAGTGGTATAGGCCCGAGATGGCAGCACGAAGTCTGTTTCAGAATGAGTAAGAGGTAATTGGGAAACATTTAACAAAATAAATACAAATACAATAGATAACATGTGATTTCCTAAGTCACTAGGCCTCTGCAGCATGTATGGCTTTCTATCTGAGTTTGACACCACTAGTCTAGGCAACTCTCTAAGAAGGTAAATTACACCTGCCCGGGTAGAGAAAGCTTCCTTGCATGAGTATCCCTTATGCCAGTGAACTGACAGGCTGGGTCCCTACCCCCGATCCCCTGTCTACTATGTCCCAGGCACAGAGTTAAGTACTGGTGAGGTGTTTTGTGTGATTCCAATTACCCTACAGAGGATGGTGACTGTCCTTGCTGTCTACACTAGGTAGAAAATCATTGATACTCTAAAAATAAAACAAAACAAAATGGTAGGGGAAGATCACAAGAGTCAAGCAGTCAGGTCAGCTGGGTTCTAGTCTCACAGCTGCCACTGAAGTGAAGATGGGGGCTTCTCTGGGGCTGTTTCTCCCATTCTCAGAAATAAGAAGAACTAGCTGTCCTGACAGCCAATCTCAGCAAAGAGAAGAGGAATAGGCAGATAAACCCACAAAAGGAAGGTTCAGGGCATTGTCATTTTTCTCACAAGCTTGGAGAATGAGTTTAGGTGGTGTCCTCCTGACAGGTACGGTGAACCAAAGGGAAGGATGATGGTTTTCCACGTAGTCCCCTGGCATTTTCAGGAAGTGAAGATAGAGATAGGGGCTAAGGACTAGTCAGAATATATTTATGGGATGGTGCTTTGCCTGTGTGCTTTCTGGCCACCCAGTGTGGAAGAAGGGGTGTGAATGGGTGGAGGAGAGAGGGAGGGTTCCAGGAAGTAGGAAGGCTGGACACTGCTCGAATAGTCTTCCAAATTACCCAGAACAGTCAAGTGTGGCAGCATACTCCACCCACCCCAGACCTCCCCGCAGACCTCCATGCTGCCCCTGGGTGGCACCATTGCTCTGCCCAAATAGAACTATAGCAGTTTACCCCACCACCCTGGGGCAATAAGGCTTGGAACAGTCTTCCTTCCCACTGTAGCCACAAGGAGGTCAAGATAGATTTCCACAGAACTGGGATTTCCTGGTGTTGCAGTTGCTGGTCTGCTCTTGGAGAGGCATCTCTTTTCCCCTTTGCCTCTGGGCCTGGGGCCTGGAGAGTAGAGAGGTTGAAACTGATCTGGCAGGAGATGGGATATGGGAACAGAATAGAACAGCCATGAGGAATTCCAGGCCCCTTTTCTTGGAAACAGGCTGTGTTCACCAGTGAGCGGCTGGCTGCTAACAAGTGGGCACTCCACAAATATTTGTTCCTGGTTTGATAAAATGGTATTTGGGTTCAAGGAGAGAACCTCAGGGCATCTTACCTTGTTGCCCAGACTGTGACTGAGACAGCAGGAACTGTGACACAGACTGTAGGTGACTGGGAACCAGGACAAGTTGCTGGAGAGGATGGAGGGAAGCCATGTCCTATATGTGGGGAGACATAGTTTACAGAACGCAAGAGCTGGGGTCAAATGACCCATCCATCTGCATCTCTTCTCTAGCTTAACCACTCTTTTCTCTCCCCAGTGCTTAATCACACAGATCCTTTTGTACTGTTCATCTCTGTTATTTGCCTTGTCATTTACTTCCTTTTTTTTTTTTTTTTTTTAGTAAGTGTTAGGTTTATCTGAATTCCATTATGCTCTTTGAGTTCACTGGAAGCTCAGAAGTATTCCCAAATATCTAAATTGCTTTAGCCCAAGTGCAGTGATTAGGCCAGAAGCCTTGCTAGGAATAGTTGGATAAGATTGAAGTCAGAGATGAGCAACAATTTGGAGACATTCATTTTGCCTAGAACAAGGGTGAAGTTACAGACCCGGGGTCTATGAACTCATTTGAAACAAACACATTGTGATCATTGCATTTCAATATAATTGATCTCCTTTCTGATCCTGTATATTTTATTTTGTGCATTTAAAAACCCTATTCTGACAAGGAGCCAATAAGCTTCATCAGACTGCCCAACCAAAAAAAAAAATTTAAATCCTGGGCTAAATAGATAAGGGAATCCCATCAAATCATTCAAGAGCAGCATGGTGTACTGGAAAGCATCCTGAATTTAAAGTCAATGGACTTTATTATCAAATTCTAGCTCTTCTACTTACTACTTGCGTGATACTGGTCAAGTTGCTTATTTTTTGGGTCTCGGTTTCCTTATTTGTCAAATGAGGATGTAAAGTATCTTTCCAGTTCTTATCCTATGATCTCTTTAAATAGGACCTAGTAATGAATTATTATCCTAGATCAGATCTACTTTTTTCCATGGTTTCCTCTCCAACTTGCCATAGGATATTTGGGAAGCTCAGGAAATCTAGGCTTCTCTGGTGCTATGTAGCTCTCATAGAATATAGCAAGGTGCTATGACTATGGTGAAGTGTTCAATAAATATTTGCTTAACAAACAAATGAAAGACCTCCAAGAAAGGAGACTCCTATCTCCCCAAGTCACAAATAGTACTTCCCTTCTTGTCCTCCCACCAACTTAAGAGTTAATTCTGAGGTATTCCATGACTGACTTAAAACCATAACAGGAAGGTAGCTACTGGGACTGTCAGATCATGCAGCAATAACTCTTGATGGACACTGATGGCAATGAACACATCAGCATTTCTGAAATGGCCTTCCATTTAACATCTTTGTCTTTTAACTTTCCAAGAGAACCAGAGTACTTTCTCCCCAACTTCTTAGACAAGTTGATTCTTTGAAAAATCTCCTTCTCTCTCAATTTCCTAACCCCTTCCTAACACTCACTGCTTGGGACTTCTTCAGACAAAGTATGGGTTGACTTCGGAGGGAGTGGGTCACTGGGTGCCAGGCTCTGACTTCAAGTCCCCTCTGAAGAATACCACCTTCCCATTGAGAAAATCCAGGCTTCCTGAAACTGGCTGATAGTTACCCCAGGCATCTGGTTTCCTGACATCATGGCAGGTCCTTGAGACAGGTGGCAGGGCCTGTGTGATAGTGGTGGCTGCAAGGAATCACTGAGATCTTCAGTTTTGATCTACAAGAAGAAATAGAAGAGTTAAAGTAAGCTTCTTCCAAAGGGGAAGGTCTAGAGTAAGTCAAGATGGGGTGGAGGAGGAGGAGAGTAGAAAGATACCAGGCTTTGTAAATAACTACTTGCTATACCACTCTGAAAAAGGTATGATGAGCACTTGGTATGTGGCAAATTACTTTGCTTTAGCTGTCTTTTCTACCTTTGAAGGCAGGGTGGTAGAGTGTTTAAATGTCAGACTTGAAGTGGATAGAGGGCTAGATTTAGAGAAAAGAATACCTGTATTCATATTCCTCTGATGCTGTGTGATAATGTTGTCTCTTCTGCAAAATATAAGCTCCTTGAGAGCAGGACTATTTAAAATTTTATCTATCTAGCACAATTCCTAGAGCATAGTAACTAGCTTGTCTCTTCTGAGGAAGTGTAAGCTCCTTGAAGGCAGGATTATTTCAGTTTTTTTTTCTGTAGATCTAGCCCAGTTCCTAGAGCAAACTACCTAGCTTGTTGATTTGTGTTAATTTTTTAAGATTGTGTCTCCCTATCTTGTCCAGGCTGGGAGTGTAGCATGGTTTGACCCCAAAACCTATCTTCACAAGCTTTGACATGCTCCATTTTCCACCTGGGTCAGTTTGACCCACTCAGTAGTCAGCCTGATGGCTCCTAGCTCAGAAGAGCTGACAAAGACTCTCCCACAAGAGTACTGGTGCCAGAATTAGTGTGGATGCTCATTCAGCTTTTGTGGTAGTACAACTCAAAACTCTCCAACTCAAGTGATCCACCAGCCCTCCTCCTCCACCAGCAGGGTCAATAAGCATGGGCCACGAGGCCCAGTTTGTTGATAATTGCTTGATCATCCAGGACAAATCACTTAATTTCTCTCAGCCTCAGTTTCTTTATCAGATAAATGGAGATACCAATATTGGTAAACCCTCCCTCAAAAATGTGTAAAGAAATCATTATCGTTACCAGGGTGGGTCTCTCTCAGGAAAGTCCATAGTAAAAAGTAAGAGGACTAAACACTGTGAGTACTTGTTTACAAGGCAAAGGAGCATGACTGAGACTCGCCACCCCTACCCCAAAGAGTTTGTGTTCAGGTACATTTCTCAGTGTCCTGTATCCCTTCCCTCTCCACCTTCCTTTACCTCCCCTTCCACTCCCCCCAACCCCAACTTCTTGAGTTTTCCTCCTCCAAAGTTACCTTCCATCTACTCTGCATACGTACACCACACATATCTGGTATGTTGCTATTGACCTACCCATCTGTCTCTCCCATTAAAATCTAAGATCCTTGAAGGCAAGAACTATCTTGTGCCTTTCTTGGTGTCCCCAGTGCCTCAAACTATTTAAACCTTAGTGAATACCCAGGTAAGACTAGATGACTTGAGAAATTCCTTCTAACTGATATTCTTCGTGTTGGGATGTTGTTATTTCCACTGTAGCTTGCCCTTCATGTGTGAAGCTGACACCACACCCCAGTGAGTTTGGTGACAATCTCTATCATCCTACATTGCCTCTCCCTCAGCCCCCTCCACCCCATTGCCTAAGTTGGCCTGCAAATGGCAGGCATTGATGTGTCTGCTGACATCAGCGAGTGCCCCAGCCAGGGTCAAAAAGGTCTTTTTTGGTTTCTTGATCCCACCTCCTAGTCTTACCCTATAATCAACATGACAGATTGGGAGTCTGTCTCTCCATCCCATCAGAATAAGTTTGCCATGCTGCTCCTTTAACTGCTGTCCACAGAATCAACTTACGAAGGCCTGTTTCAGACCGTCACTCTCCCAGTTTGTCATGTGATCCTTTAGCACTTGTGGGCTAGACCTGGGGACCCAATATGTCTTGAAATTGGCTTTCAAGTCTATGTGGGGAAATAGGATGTTAGATCTCCCTTGCCTCTCCCAGTAATGACTTTTTCTTTATTTACTGTTTTTTCATCTATGTTCATGCTAATTCTCCCCAACAAATTTTAGAGAGCAAGGACCATTTCAATTTGTCTTTGTATTTCTAGCATCTAGTACTATTCCTGGTCCATAGTAGATGCTTAATATTTGTGTGTTGAAACAATGAATGAGGATGTCTTAAAAATAAAAAAGTACCTTGATACACTTCTAAGTATATCATTATTAATATTTAATAAGCATTATTTATATTTCTCCATCACTTTCTTAGTGTCTAGAAATCTTAGAAGTCTAGAAATCAACAAAATGATAAACAGAGACCTGATTTGTAGCATTTGCCATGTGAATACTCATAATGAAAATTTAATTTATTAAATAATTAATGGAGTCACACACACACACACACACACACACACACACACACACACACACACACACACACACACACACCTTTCCAGTCTTCTTACACTTTACTTCTCCATCCTGTCCTCCCCAATATACTCTTTGATCCAGTGACATTGTCTTCCATGCTGTTCTTCAAACAGGCCACTACAATCACCTGACACGGGCATTTTCACCAATTGTCCTCCATGCCTGGAATTCTCTCTCTCTCCTCATCTCAGCCTCCTTGCTTCCTTCAAGTCTCAGTTCAAATCCTACCTCCTACATAAAGACTTTCCATATCCCCCTTAAGGTTGATGCCTTCCTTCTGTTGATCATCTCCAATTTCTCCTGTATATTTTGCCTTTCTTTGCATTCCCAGTGTTTAAAACAGTTTCTGGCCCATAGTAGCCTCTTAACAAATGTTTATTGACCAACTGATTGAGGACATCATTTATATTAAGCACTTTACTATATGCTGAGCATTCTCAGAAAAGGTATTGGAGGAGCCATATAATTTAGCTGCAGTCAGATAAAATATATTCACTTCTCCTCCCTCCCCTAATGGAGCTTATACTAGATATTCATGTGAAGTTCCTGTGTGAAAAAGATTGCACTAGGGCAGAGGTTGTTTTCACTAAAACAAAATACACTGGCTAGAGAGACATGAGGATCTATCAAGTGACTTGGGTATCTGAGAAGTGAATTACAGTGGTTCAAATTTCTCATAGTCTCCAACTTGACACAATAAAACTGGACTGGGAATTAGTACACCTGAAGTCTAGTCCCAACTTTGCCACTGACTGGCTATGTGCTCTTAGATGAATTAATTAACTTTTTGGGACTCAGCTTCTTCAATAACTAGACTATTAGAGTTTAGGCATCATCTAGTCCACCATGCCCTTCCTTTCTTTATTCTGATGAGGAAACTGAAGTGCAGGGAGGTTAAAAGACTTGCTCAAAGTCTTACTTCAAGATCCAGGATCCCTTCCTGCTAAAATTCTATGATCCTTCAAAGACTTTTCCAGTGTTAATACTCTTTCGTTCTATGATTCCTTCCCATCAGCCTATGAAACAAAGAAGACAATCCTTATGACATAGGAGAGTGGGGGACTTGGTGAATGCAGGTTTTATGGGCATTAACCCAGGCTCTAGGATTGTTGGGTGAAATTATAGAGTACAAAGGAGAACTGTTTTCACAGACAACCTCTTTCTGGAATGGTCTCACTAATTTGCTTCTTCTTTTCTCTCTCCTCTTGCTATAGTGGATCACTCTTGGGTTCTGTCAGTAAGGGCCAAGAACAGAGGGTAAACCTCATCCAGAGAAGAAAAGGAAGACTTCAGGAACCTGTATGTTACTTCCTAGGTGTTGACCCACTAAAAGAGTCTCTAAGACTCTTACCCCAGTTGCCCCTTCACCTTTTCCACCCCTGCCTTGGATGGCACCATCATCTGATCAGGTGTCCTACTGTTGCCCCAAGAACTTCAGATTTTTACATGCCAGTTTCCAAGAAGACATTTGGTAGCTGGTTTAAAAAAAAAATGAATGAGAAATGGAGGGTTTAAAAAAAAAGCTTAAGTCTTGCTCTGAAGTTGGGGGAGGTGGTGATTGTTACTCAATCTAAGTGAAACCTTTCTGGTTGGGTAGCCAAGGTTCCATAGAGATCTACACTAGGATCTTTTTCCATCCCCCTACTCCTTGCTGCTGTTGGTAACTCAGGGAGTTTGAGAATTGGGATTGGTGGGGGGAGGAAGGGAATGAAGGGAGGATATGGAGATTGGGGAACCAGAATCTCTCCAGTAGAACCACCTCAGGCAGGTTGGCAAGGTCCCAATTTAGGAGTAAAGTAGTAGACTCATTATGCGCAATGAGAAGATAAGGAGGAGCAGCTATGACAAAGCCCCAAAACATGTGCTCTGTGTCCAAACTGGGTGCTATCTGTTAGAAACAGTGCCAGGTCTTCCTGCAACACTTACTCTCAGCACCCAGTGCCATCATGAAAGCAAACTCACCCTTTCTTCTGTTCCCTGGATCCACTGCCCTCCTCTTTCTAGGGGTCTCCCAAGCCCCTAGATGATCCCCTTCTGAAAGTGATGTCTATAGCATGCTGGGAAACATGCATTTGATGTTAATGTGAGGGTTTTCTGACAGTGGTCTCATGCTCTTCTGATTCTCTTGCTTCTTAGGGACTCTCTTAACCCTCGAGTCTTGATCATTTGCTAGGCATGGGGTGGGGAAAGTCCCCTTAAAGAACAAAATCCCTGTTTTCTTCAGTTTTTCCCAACCAAGATTGAGAACCTTAGCTATCTGGATTTTGTGGGTCTTTGACACTCCACAGCTGGAAAGGAAGGAGGGGTGGAAGGGCGAAATTAACAACTTCCATTGCCGCCAGCTGACTTCTCGAAAGCTCTCAAGGTGGTGACGAAGAAGGAGCCAAGTGTTCAAGAAACAAAAAGTCCTTTCCAATTGGGGGGTGGGGGTGGAGAGGGGAGATGAGAAACATTTTCACAGCTGCTGAGGGGAAAAGGCTGGATTCCTTCCAGGCAACTGGGTGTTGCTGTGGATTTGGGAGACAAGATAGAGACTTCAGTTGGATCCCATAACTTCATAACATGAGAACCTGAGGCAAATTGGATGAAAACCTGGTTCCTGCACCCACCCACCCCTTGCCATACATATTTGTGAAAACTAAACCAATCCCACAGCCTTACTGGAAACATAGAGTTTGTCCCCTGGCTCTGTCTCTGTCTTTGTTTCTATCTACCTGTCCATCTCTCTCTTTTGCTCTCTCTTTAAGACTCTATACACCCAGTGGGAAGTAAGCTCTTTTTTAGGCTCTAATTAAGATGCACTGAAGGCTAGGGACATGGACTGTGATAAGGGTCCAATCTTTCCAGTTAGTCACTTGAACTTGGCCACCCACTACCAAGTCTCAGCTAAAATCCCACCTTCTACCAAAAAAAAAAATCTTTCCTGGTCCTCCTTAATATTAGGGCCTTACTTCTATTGATTATCCCACCAAATGAGACAGATATTCTGTTACCCTATATATTCAGTGGTGACCAGTATGGTTAAAATGGCATCATGATTTATTTTCTTCCCTAATCCCAGTGAATTCCCTGGCACCATTCATCAGGAAACAGTGAGCTCATCTTGGAAGAAGATAGCCCCTTGAAAGGATCTGAAAACATTTTACATAACACTTGACTTCCCAATCCAAAGAGAAGATAGAGGATGGGTGTTACCACTCCCATTTTACAGATGAAGAAAACAAGGCCTAGAAATATTAAGAGAGTGACATAAAATTTCTCTTTCAAATATTTGGCTCAGCCACGTCAGTAACCCAGTCTCCTGATTTCCACATTTAGCGTCTTCACACAAAACAACGGCAAACTGAAAGAATAAGATTGGTCCTGGAAATCAATTCAGGATCTTCCAGGAGCAGGAGGGAAAAGATAAGGAGAGGAATAAATATTTCTACTAAGATTGTTCCCCACCCTTCACCCCCTGACATGCCTCACTGGGCAGAGTGGCAGTAGTCAGTCACCTTCCACAGGAAGAGTCCGATGACATTTTCACATGACCCACGCGGGAAAAACAACCAAACACTAATGAATATGTCACTGGCGATGAAAGTGATCAAAGCTGTTGCCCTAGTTGCATAACTCGTTTGTGGAAAGTGTTTCATAAACATTTCACAAGAAGGAGAATTTCAAAGCGTGAACATCTCCCAACCTGCCTTCAATTACTGCCCAGTTTTTTTTTTTTCCCCTCCCCTCTCCCCCTTCTCTACTTCTCCCTACCAGTGAAGAATAGTTTCTGTTTTGTAAGTGATCTATAAAGGTTTGGCAAAGGTACCGCTCACGAAAACATCCTGCAGACATATTGCAAGTGGTGGAATCCAGCTTCAAGTAGGTAGATAACTCATCTCAGGTGAGCAAGGCTCCAAATGCCGGCAGTGACCAGAGCTTGTGCCCTAGCACAGGGCACTCTGTCTGCTTCCTACTCTACCCCATGGGCCCATTGCCCCGATCTCTTTAAACATCTGTGCAAACTTTAGCAAGTATGGGATATGGAGAAGTCCCCTTTTCAGTCCCGTGGGCCTGAATTGAAACCATCCTGAGAGAAGAGGCTCCTTTGCTCATACAAATTTCCTGTTTGGTGGAGTGGGAAGGGCATTGAATTGAGATCCAGGAAAATTGGCATCTAGTCCTGTTTCTGCCACTAATCAGCTATATGACCTTGGGCAGTAATTTAACTCCTCTAAACCTCAGTTTTCTCCCCTATAAAATGAAAGGGTTGGATTATGTGATGTCTGAAGTCCTTTCCAAATCTAGAACTTTATGACCCTTAGTAATGCATGGGCTAGGGGCAATAATAGGGCACCTAGATGGTACAGTGGGTAGAGTGCTTAGCCTGGAGTAAAATCTGGCTTCAAACATTTATTAACTGTGTGACCCTGAGCAAGTCACTTCATGTTGTTTTCCTCAGTTTCTTTATTTGTAAAATGAGCTAGAGAAGGAATTGGCAAACCATGACAGTATCTTTGCCAAGAAAACTCCAAATGGGGTCATGAAGAGTCAGAAACAACTGAACACATAATAGCAATAATTCTACACCTGAAATCAGAAGATCTGGGTTCAAATTCTGCTTCTTACTGACCGTATGACAACTCTTCTCCACAGACTCTCCAATTCAACTACATTGGCTTACTCAGTGCTCTTCAAAAATGACAGGACACTCTATTTCCTGTCTCTGTCCCTTTCTACTGGCTGTCCCCCATGCCTGTGTGGTTCAATGTTCTGCTTCCTCTCCTGTAACTGTCTCTTCAAGACACAGTTCAGATCCTGTGTTCTGTAAAAGGTCTTTCCAATGCTTGACATGGTGCCTGGCACACAGTAGGTATTAATACTTATTGATTGCTGAATTGATTTTCTGGCTCCTGCCCCCCCTCCAGTTCTTTCAGATTATCTTTTATCTTCTTTGTATATATCTTGTATGGACCTAGTATGCTACATATTGTAGTTCCCCACTGCATGGGGTGTCTGTTCCTTGAGGGTAGGGACTGTTTTGCTTTTCTTTGTATCCTGTACCCAGCACTTAGTGTAGTGACAAAGCATGATAAGTGACAACCTCTCTGAGCTTTGGTTTACCCATCTGTAAAATGAAGGGATTGGATTATATGTCTGCTGAAGTCCCTTCCATCTCTAAAACATCTGTTTCTTTGAAGCCTATAATTCTTATTATTTCTCCATCTGAAACTCGATGTTAACACCTCGAGAAATGAAATTCTCAAAATAAGAGACATCTTTATGTTTTTTTTCTGCTTGTAGTTGCTCTGGAAATTCTACAAGCTTATTAGTCACTGCATTTTAACACTTTTTTCTTCTCTCCTTAGCAAGAAGGGAGATTTGCTACAGCTGGCACAAGCATGAAAAATACCATCATTTTATATCTATGAGACTATACTATCTCCTTAAAAAAAATAGAGAAACCTAGTAAATTGTATTCAAAGAGCATAGGAGACCTCAATGAGGGCCTATAGAAATGTTTTTTTCTTGCCTAAACCCAAGGTACAAAATCATAACTTTCATTGTTTGTTTTTTTAACTATTTCCACATTTCAGGACTTCCACCATCCTCATGTCTGATTTTCCAGGAGTTTTTTAGGCAAGTGGTTCCATTATTCTAAGATGGGGATTCTTCTTGTTGATTCTGGTCCTCAGGAAAAGGAGGGAGACCCCTGGGTTCCATTCCATAGTTTATTTACTTGGGATAAGTGATATGGGAGAAATAAAAGGGTACAATGGAAAGAGGAACTGGATTTCAACCCTTTGCTCATAAGCTGTCACTTACATGTTTATGTGACCTTGGGTCAGTCATTTTCCCCTTTGAAGTCATTTTTCTGATCTAGAAAATGGAAGGTTTGGACTGGATAATTTATAACACTACTTTCAGCTCTAAGTCCTATGAACTGTTGGTTACGACTGCTTTTCCTGCAGAAAAAAATGACTTCCACCTTCTCTATGGGCAGTGCAGTAGACTGGGATAATGATTATGGTAGCCATCAACCTCTGAGGACTGTTCCCAAGACTTTTCTTGGTCAAAAACCTTTATACAAGGAGGGAAGAAAGAAAGAGACTGAAAAAGACAGACCAAGACAAACAAAGATCAACGAACAAACGGAAAGAGGTGGGGGGGAGGAAGAGAGAGAGAGAGAAAGGGAGGGAGGGAGGGAGAGAGAGAGAAAGAGAGAGAGAGAGAGAGAGAGAGAGAGAGAGAGAGAGAGAGAGAGAGAGAGAGAGAGAGAGAGAGAGAGTTCCCTCTTTTTCTATTACTTAGCTTGGAGGGTGCCATCTTCAGTTGTCCTGATCTATATCTGGCCACTGAACCCAGATGGCTCTGGAGGAGAAACTGAGGCTGATGACTTTACACAGTCCTTCCTCACTTAACTCCAGTTCACTTGCAAGTCATGGCATCATCTTTCTGATGTCATGGTCCTCTTTGAGAACAACAACCTAGCCTGGAAACTGCCCAGAGTCGGTTTTTGCAGGGTGCTATTCTCAGCAGTCACACACGATGATTCCATTTTGAACTTTATTTTGCTGTTTTGCTCTTCTGGTCCCTAGTTTTAAGGAAAAAATATCAAAGAGAGGAGAATAAAACATGACCTTGAAAGAAATGCCTATTGTAACATTTATCCCAGAGAGTTTTAAATGAAACTAATAAAAGGCAGAGCAAATTCATTACCTGTTGCAGGAAAAAAGGGGGGCATAAAGGGATGGTTCCACTTGTTTACAAAGCTACCATTCCCTCTTCTTACCACCATGGGAGGCAGAGAGAGAAAGGGGAGGGGGCATGTCATTTAGAGCTGGATAGGCCTTTTATGATCATCTAATCTAGGTGGTTCTTAGTCTTTTTGTGTTCATAGATCCCTTTTGACAGTCTAGTGAAGCCTACAGACTCCTGAGAATAATGTTTTTAAAGGCATAAAGTACAATCCATAGGATTACTCTCAAAAGACAATAATATTGCAATTCAGTTATCTATCTGTCTGTCTATTTTAATTTCACAGGCCCCAGAATAAGAACCCCTGTTCTAGTATGACTTTTCATTTTATCCATCATGAAACTGAGGTCAAGAGAAAGGCAGAGACTTCCCAAAGTCACCTAGATAATAGGACCAGGATTCAAATCCATGTCTCTAACTACAATCCATCTCCCATAATCCTATGGTGGAAACTTCTGAAATGAGACCATTCCACATAAAGAGACCCTTAGTTCTACCTGTCACTCTATGTAGCTTTTATTAGCATCCCACACAGACAGCCCTTCTGAGGACAATTTCACATGGGGCTTGGAATGGACTCTTACTTTGCATTTACCTGCGAACCCAGAGTTACCTAAACTTTAGGGTGGAGGGTTTCATGATGTTAAGATGTCATATGGCTGTACTCAGTGAGTCTTTAAATATAGAAAATGAGGAAATCTTTCTCTTATAAGACATCTAGAGTTGTCACCTCCCTGAGGGTTTCTGAGGCCTGGTCAACTTGAAGATAGGTCCCAGCTGGAAGTTGCTCTCACACCTATCCAATAGTATTCTGGTAAGAATTTAACAAGTCAATCTCTGGGGAAAAAATGACACTTTTGGTTTAATCAGCATTATTACCATTTTCTTCATCACTTTCTTAACTCTAGACAATCAATAATAAATCAAGCCCTGATTTGTAGCACTTATTGTTTTCTGAGGTGTAAATGCTCACTATGAAATTTTTCACTTGACTTTTTGGGATGACTCCAGGATTTGATCAATACATTCTTGCATATGACCCCATGAGGTCCAAAGAAAATGAAGGCATAATTCATGCAGCTATCTTTAAAAAATCATGGGATTTTAGACTCAGAATTGGAGGAAATGTAGAGATCATCATATTCCTCACATTTTACATGTGAGGAAACTGAGGGTTAGTAGAGGCTAAGAGACTTTTCAGAAAGTTTAAAAAGAAGTAACTAGGTATCACAGTAGATAAAACATTGAACCTGGAATCAGGAAGATCTGAGTTAAAATCTGAACTCAGAACTTAGTGGCAAACCACAATCTTTGACTGTCTCTATTTCCCCATCTATAAAATAAGGGTAGTAACGGCACCACCCTCCCAGGGATTTTGTGAGGATTAAATGAGATATTGCCAGGATCCCATGCATAGTAGGAAGCAGAACTCAAACTCAAACCCTGGTTCTCTGACTCAAAGTCCATTGCTTTTCCACCTTACCAGAGTTTGGGAGTTCAGATTTCCTTCAAACAGAGATAGGAATTATCAGAGTGACTCAATAAAAGCTAAGTAGATCAAACATCTCTTTCCCCTACACTGACTGGCCACAATGTTTAGGGTTCCCCCACTGGATATTTATTTACAACATTTTCATTTTAAAGAATCTTTTATTAAAATGAAAATAATGCTAGTAGGGATTAATTCAATTAAATTCAATAAGTATTTTAAGCACCTACTATGTGTAAGAATCTGTGCCAGACCCTTAGAAAAACAATAGTCTCTCTCCTCAAGGATTTTTTCTGGGGGTTAGGAGGATTTATAATAGGAATGGGGTGGGAAACAATATGAAGACATATTTAAAATCAAGGTAATTGAAGCAGGAAGACGCTAATAACTAGAGAAATCTGGAAAGACTTTTGTCCTTGAGCTGAATCTTGGAGAGAGTTGAGATTCCAAGAGGCCACCAAAGAGCTAACCACATTAGGACACAGAGGGTTGGCCTTGTGATCAGAAAGACCTAGGTGTGAGTCCTGCTTCTGATACCTAATGGCTAAGGGTCCACTGCCAAGTACCCTAACCTGGCAGGGTCCCAAGCCAATCTCCAAGGCTGAAGTTAAACGATGCATGATCAATCTGCATGAAGGGAGTTTCCATGCTCATGAAATCACAGGCCCAGACAAAAAAAGCTTGTATCCAATGTTATCACTTTATAGAGAGGCAACCTGGCCAGTACCTCATGTTGATGTTCCATGTTGAGCTTGAAGTCCACTAAAACCCCCAGATCTTTTTTAGACAAGCTCCTGTCTAACCCTGCCTCCTCTATCTTATGCATGTGAAGTTGATTGTTTGAATCCAAGCATAAGACTTTACATTCATCCCCACTGAATTTCATCTTATTATTTTCCTCACATTGCTTTAATTTATAAAGATTCTTTTGAATCTTGACTGACAGTATGTTAGCTGTCCTCCTAGCTTGGTGATATTTGCAAATTAGAAGAGCACTCTACTCATTTATCCAAGTCCTTGGTCAAAATGTGAAAGAGAACAGGGCAAGCTCAGTTTGTTGGGGTCCTCTCTTGATGTCTTCCTGAAAAGTTGAACTTGAATCGTTAATAATTACTCTTTGACTCCAGTCATTCCAACTCTTCCAAATATATCTAAATGTATTTACATCTAGTCCATGTCGCTCTATTTTCTCTTTAAAAATATTGTGAGATAAATTATCAAATGCTCTATTAAAATTTAGTAAACCTTATGTACTGTATTGCCTTGATCTATCATTTTAGCAACCTGTCAAAAAAAGGGGATATGATTTAGTCTGGTATAAGCTGTCCTGGTAGAAGTGATTCTGGTTATTTACAAACATTGCTTTCTTTGCTAAATGTTCACTAATCTTCTGTTCCATAAGGAAGGAAGAAGCATTTATTAAGTACCTACTATATGCCAGGTTCCATACTAATAAGCTATTCACAAATAGTATTTCATTTGACCTTCACAACAATTCTGGGAGACAGGTGATATTATTACCTCCATTTTAAAGATGGGAAAACTAAGATAGACACCAATTAAGTGATTTGCCTGGGTGTCTGAGGGTGAATATGGACTCAGGTCTTCATGACTCTAGGCCCAACCCTCTGTCTAACTGACTCTAGAATTTTCACAGGAATAGAAATTAAGCTTACTGCCCTCTAGGGAGCAGAATCTGTTGTCTTATTTAAGAAGAAGACAGATTCAAATCCTACCCCTAATTTTATTAGTTTTGTGAACATGGACAAGTCATTTAACCTCTGAGCTTTAGGCAAATTTGTGAAATTATCAGAGGTCAATGAAGTACTGACCACTTTCTAGAATGCATGTTATTATTCTTATTACATTGTCATTATTAATAGAATAAAGGTTCAATTGTTTTCTGCTGCATCTGACTCTGTAACCCTTTTAGAGTTTTCTTGGCAAAGGTACTGGAGTGGTTTGCCATTTCGTTCTCCAGCTCACTTAACAGTTGAGGAAACTGAGGCAAATAGGGTTAAGTGACTTGCCCAGGGTCACATAGCTAATAAGTCTCTGAGGCCAGATTTTAACTCAGGAAGATGAGTCTTCCTTACTCTAGGCCCTGGCACTCTACCATGATACCACCATGGGATACAGGGAGATCACAGATTAATAGATAAGGAAATTGAGGTCCAAGGAGCTAAAGTGATTTGTCTGAGACCATACAGCTAGTAAGTGACAGAGCTGGGATTCAAACTCAGGTTGTCTAACCCCAAATCCAGCATTCTTTATACTATACTACATTTATGGTATCACTGACATATGGTTTCACTTGGTGTAGGGTGCTGCATCTGAGATCTTGAACAGCAAAACTAGCAGATGCCAGAGGTTCTCTTCTCGTTCTCTACCCTCTGATCCTATGGTTGTGGATGGTGGTGTTGGTGGTGGCAGTGGTGACGGCATTGAATAAATGGAGAGAGTGAGAGAGCATGGAAGATACACTGTCATTCTTTCCAAGCCTGACTGTATCTTTGCATTTTTTTCTGTTGGATTTGCCAAATTTCTGAAGGGATGAGGGTCTCTATGTTGAATACATCCTGATATTTGATGCTATTGCCAAGACTGTGTCTAGGATTGAGAAAACTCACACCCCCATATTAGTATGCAGGTTAAAATGAACATTTAAGGTGAGGAAAGAAGCCACAAATGGGCAACTTGGAGCCTGAGGTAGGGGGTGTGACAGAGGGAAGGGAAGGTCTAGTTCTTTGCCAGGGAGATGGGGGGTGGTGGTGGTGGGGGTGGAACTGTTTGTGTGTAGATGAGGCTTGGAGATTTTTTTTTTAAGTACTTCTCTGTAGACCTACTTCACCTCCCCAAATTACTTCTCCTTGCCATTTAGTCACTGTCCACTTGGTAGGAAGTCGTTGGAACACAAGGCCCACAACAATCGCCCAAATTTCCTACTTTCTCTCCCTTAACCTTATATCCACAACCCTTTCCTCTCCCTCACCCTCTAGCCCTTATATCCATGGGCACCTGGGCTCCCTTGGTATGTTAAAACCTTAGAACCAGTAACCAATGACTCTTTCACACGCTATTTACTTTCTTTCCTCAACTAATTTCAATTATACTGCTGAACTGTCATTAAAGTTCCTGCAAGTGACAAACGCAAACATTCTGAGGAGAAATTAATTGGAAAATCCACTTCCCCTTGCCCTTCTCCCTCCAAACTGTGGTTATACAATGCCTTCCCCAGCGCTGTCTGTTTTAATAGAGAGAACATTGAATTGGGAGTCAGCCAAGAAAGGCTGTAACCTAACTCTGTTGCCTGTTATTTATGGGAATGTGGGCAATTCAACTGAATGACCATTTGATAAGCATCCACTCAGGCAGCATACGCCAACCACTATGCCTGGAGCAGACAAAAATGAACACCATGCCTGCCCTCAAGGATTTTACATTCCATTGGGGGTAAATACATACAAAATTAATGCCAAGGAATTTCTAGGGGGAGGGGAAGGGGCGCAGTGACAACAAGGGCCTCTGGTAGGGGGTGGCAATAGAGCCAAGCCTCGTTGGTCAGGAGCTAACATTTCCAAAAGGCAGAAGGGAGGAGGGAAAGCATTACTGTTGTTTGTCCTTCCTTCTCGAAGAGGGCCAGTGATATCACCAGGGTGATGTCTTGACTTGTTCATGAACTGGCTTTAAGTAAGGCAGAGCTTCTCAAAGTCACTGGCCTCACTGTCTCCTTCACAATCACTGAAGTGTAACAGACATGGGGGACAAGCTGTACCGAGTCACAGGGAGATGAGCTCCCCACATAGTCTCACCTCTTCTCTCCTCCCATGTTCCAGTCTTTAAAGAAGAGGTGAGTCTTCTCTTTTGGTGGTAGAAACTACTGCAGGCATCTTTATTATTACTTCCATTTTACAGATGAGGAAACTGAGGCTCCAAGACATTAGGTGATTTAGCTGTAGTGCAACAACTAGTAAGTGTCAGAAGAAGGACCCTCACCGAGGTCTCTCTTGACTTTTCCTGGTCTTTCTACTGCAATATATTGTTTACCAAATCATGTTTTCTAAGGCTCAGGGACAGTTAATTCGAGCAACCAGCTCCTAGAAACTGGTTACTGTGTTTCTCTGTTGTTTCTCTTACTAAAAAACTGGATGAACTTGAGTCAGATTGAGCTTCTAAACTTTGTGCCTCAGTTTCCTTTATCTGTATAAAAGAAAGAGTAATCTCTACCCCATTTTGAGTTTCTCTGAGGAAAATGGGAAGATGCCTATAAAACTTGTTAAAGGTGGCCCTGATGCTAATCAAACATTTTGAAGATCTAGGGGTGTGCTGACTGATTGACTGATATGCAATCCTATAAGGCAGGGGCTAATTCAGATGATGCCAGACGGCCAGTCAAGAAGCATTTATTAAGTACCTACTATGTGCCAAGCACTGAGGATACAAAGAGAGGCAAAAACAGTCCCTGACATTAAGGAGTCCACATTCTAATGCAGGAGACATGTGAATAACTAGATATATATAGGATTTAAAGAGAGCAGATTATGATACTTCAAAAGGTCTGTCATCTAACAAGATTTCTATCTAGCAATAGAAACTTGTAGGAGACTTAGCCATATTGCTATTGTGTGTCAAGACAAGGTGAATCATAAAATATAAATATATTTTAAATATAAAACCATAAAATGGAAACCATAAAACCACGAAATATAAATAAAATCATAAAATATAAACACCAAAATAATTAAATAAATAAACCATAAAATATAAATAAAAATAAACTATTAAAATGGAATTAATTTATCAGAATGCCAGAGGTTAGCTTAACTATAATTATTTTCAATTTGAATCATTAAAATTGACCAGAGAAAGGCTGACCCAGAAGCAACATTACAACAGCCTTCCATCAGTTCTTCGAAAGCCTTCCAGGGGACGCTCTGATCTGAACCCTGCTAGGTCTGTGTGCCCTGCTCCTTTGGTAACCTCAAGACGTTAGAAAATAGCATCAACAGCTTTTTCTCACACAGCACTTTCTCCTCCCCTTTCTTTCCTGCTACTGAATTCTCTGATCAGGCCTCATTCCCTCAGTTCTCACAGACTAAACAGCTGGGATGCTTCAGCAAACAGTTTCCAGGGCCAGGGCCAGTGTCTATGGAGAATTGGAAAATATTTACCAATGGCTGGCTGAAATGAGTCCTTTCCACACCTCTCTTTGCATAGAGTCAACCTGATCCCCTTCTGGTAAATAAACCCTACATTTTTGTGGCCCCTTTTCCCTTTCCCCCTCCATCTTGCCCCCCACCCCCCGGATGTGGACATGGTCATAGGCATGAGCAAAGGAGAAGTTCCATAGTAGGAAATGGAAAGCAGAGGCAATATTAGCATGAGATACTTGGGCACGGTGGCTTAAGGCTGTATGTTGAGAATCAGGGAATTTAGGTCCACTGTTTCCAATTTAACTCTTCTCATACTATTTCAGGTCTTCCTGCCTTCCAAATAACCCATATTTCTATAATACTTTGAGTTTTACAAAGCACTTTCCTCACAAACCTGTAAGTAGTGCAAATGTTATTACCGCCATTTTTCAAGGGAATAAAATAAATCTAAGTGGAAAGAGTTAGACTTAAAAGGATTTGTAGTGAGGAGGGACCAAAGAGCCCACCTAGTTTTTGCAACTCATTTTACAGATAATAAGCATGGCACTGGAAGAATGGGGGTGTTCTCAACAGAACTAGGGGAATTAGGAGGAAGACTGGGTTTAGGGGAAAATATAACAGCAGGAAGAATAATAATAATATTTATGTAGCATTTTAAAGTTTGCAAAACACTTTACAAAAGCTGCCTCATTTGGTTCTTACTACCTATAAAATAGGTGCTATTATACCTCGATTTAACAGATAAGAAAACTGAGCCTGAGATTAAGTGATTTACCCACCCACCATTCGTATATCCTGGACTTCCTAAGTATTTCTGCTCTCTCATCATCATACCAGTTAGCTGCCTCTGATCAAGAAACAGGCTCAGAATGGTTAAAGTATCTTTCAAAAAGTTGAACAGAGACAGACAAGGGCATGATCCAAACTCCAAACATCTGATTCCAAATCCAATGTTCTGTCCTTCAGACCTCTCTGATTCTTGACTTTACCATGCTGGAAATGAAATCCAGATCTTCAGTATTCCAAATCTGGCACCCTTTCTATTAAACATTGTCTTTCCAAAGTGGGAGATTCCCCTCACCGCTTAAATGGAAGTCAGTGAGATAGAAGGAAAAAAGTATGTTAGGAGATATTTGGTATTCCTAGGAGTATAAGACATGGAACAGGTATGGAGGGATGGGTTGGGGAGAAAAGGGGAATTCCCCCAAAGCAATTAGGTATTTGCCTTCATAGCCTGTGGAGGAAACTACACTTTGGAAAAGAAGAAATAGTGGCGCTAATCCTTAATACTGCCCAGGGACTGAACTTTACTAATATGGCTGGCCTATTTGATGGAGCCCATCCAATTTGGTCAACTGCCATTCTATCAGTAATTCTATTCCATCTGGGAGCCAGGAAAGACAGACCCCCCCCCTTATAGGTTTCTTGAAGATAGGGACTAGGTAAAAATCTCTTTTTTCTTCACTTTTGTTTCTCCAGTACCTAGAACAATGTCTTGCACATAATAGGAATATAGGGACAGAATTCCTGGATGAAAAAGTTTCCGCTACTCATGCAAGTCAATGCTTTCTCTGAGTCATTGGCAGGAGCAGCTAGGTGGTGCAGTGAATAGAGCACTGGACCTGGAACACTCTTCATGAGTTCAAATCTAGTCTCAGATATTTCCTAGCTGAGTCACCCTGGGCAAGTCATTTAACACTGTTTGTCTCGGTTTCCTCATCTGTAAAATGAACTGGAGAAGGAAATGGCAAGTCACTCTAGTATCTTTGCCAAGGAGTCCCCAAATAGGATCAGGAAGAGTCAGACACAACTGAATAAAAGAAAAAGCACAAAAAGGTTAAATCACAGCCAGTATGTGTTAGAGAAGTAACTTGAAACCTGATCTTCTTGATTGTGAGATCAGCTTTTCATCTGCCATGCCACTGTTGGCTCTCAGTAAATAAGAAGCACTTTTAAATGTTTGCTGAATTTGTTTGCTGCTGTAATGATTCACACTCACATAGGACTTTTAGGTTTACAAAGCACTTTCCCCTCGATAGGTACAGGTATTATGAAGCAGGTAGGAGGTACAGTGAGTAAACACTGGGACTGGGCAAGAAACACTTGAGTTCAAATCCAGCCTTAGATATGTGCTACTTGTATGACCTTGGACAAGTCACTTAGTCTCTGTCTGTTTCAGGTTCCTCATTTATGAAATGGGGACCATAATAGCACCTACCTCCCAGGGTTGTAGTGAGGATAAAATGAGATAAGATTTGTAAAGTACTTTGCAAGTTTGAAGGTATTAAATACTAGCTATTATTCCTGTTATTATTATTTCCATCTTATACTCCATTAAGAAGTTATAGACTTATCCAGGGTCACAGAGCTAGAAAGTGTCACCTGATATTTTATCAAATTTTTTCAAATTTTGATATCAAATTTTATCAAAAGGCCTTTGTTCCTGAATGAGGTGATAAATGATGGGCATGAGAGAGTTAGGTTGTCTTAAGCCTAAATCTAAGTTCTTTTTGATCAAACTTTCCCTTCTGTGAACTTTACAGCAAAGGAATCAGACACACAGCCTATAAATCCAGAGTGGGGCCTGACTTGAACTAAAATGTAGTTGGGAAATATTTAACAAAATAAATAAAGATACAGTAAAACAGATAATATCACACTTTAAAAATAAGTCGATATGCCCAGCAGGGATCTTTATTTTTCTTTAAATGACCTCTTTTTCATTTGGGTCTGACATCATTGCTTTATCACAAAGTAGCTTAAGAGTGTTCAGAGTATCAGGGAGCACTGAGTACAGGATTTACCTCTACTTCCTCCCTACTCTGGGAAAAATACAAAGAAGTCAATGTTTCCCCATGGCCACAGGGTATTTTTTTGTCTCTTGCAGAGTTCCTTTTCCTGCCCTATAGCCTAGGAATCCCAGCTCAAGGCACTGCTGGTCCTACTGAGGGTGGTGGTGGTGGTAGCACCAAATGCTCATTCAGATGATTGGTTCTTAGCTCAGACTTCATAGAACCTCAGCTTCCTCTCAGGCCCATTTGACAGGTCTTTCATTAGGAAGTCTTCAGTTGTGTTTTGTCATGGTGGCTATATTTTGTCTTGAACCATTTTAATCACTTATGTTAGAAATGCTTTCTTGGCATGAAGGCTCAGATCCTCAGAAGTAAGTCTCAGACCTCTCCAACACCTGTAGAGTGCCTGTCCCCACCACCTCAACCAGGAATCCTCTTTTGGAAGACTTCACTATAATGTCTAATGCTCTCCAGAAATCACTCACTGCCCTGGGCAACTGATTGTTTCGAGTAGTTGTTTCTAAGACTGGACTTATCAGTTACCATGTTTGGACAAAAAATCATATCCAAGATTCCAGTGACTGAAGCCATATACTTACTGTGCCTCAATCCCACACCAGAAAACTTGAGCTATTATACTGAATAGACCCTATTCGAGGATTATGCTTTCTCTGAGAAAGTCAGATTAAAATTTTTTAAAAGTAGGAATATAGGTGTACACTCCCACCCACTCTGAGGGAAATTCAGGAATTCTGAGGGAAAAATTCAATTTATTAAGTAGATAAATTAAGAATACAAATTCATTATTTATTTTACATTAGCATTCACTACAGAATTCCTTTAATTATCAAGTTCCCTTGGTGCTTTGAAAATATGTTCTCACAAAAATTTGGTTTCCACACAACTTTTCAGGAATACCTATTATATAAAGTGAATTATGTTTTCAGTTGTCTAGAAACACACCATTTCAGTAAATTCCTCTGTTGTTCTATTAATAGACTATTAGGAATAGATATTTGGGCACAAGCTGGCATGGGTAAGCATCATTTCAGGGAAGATCATAGCATACCAAGCTAGAAAAGGCATCAGATCTGAGTCATCTACTCTAGTCCCCTCATTTTACAGATGAGGGAATTGAGGTCCCAGAGAGATGAGGTAACTTGTCCAAGGTCATGTGGGTAGTGAATAGCAAAGTTGGGATCTCCTTTCAGGTCCTGGGACTCCAAACTTGGCACTTCTTCTGCTAGAGCGCGCAGGTCCAGGACTGTGACCCCACTTAGCAGGAGAAGGTTCAGTGGTATGACTTGAGAATCTGAAAAGAGCCCATGTCCTCAATCCAGTAGCAAAGAAGAAAGAACAAACTGGACACAGGCCAGTGTGAACTGGCAATTGGCATGTAGGAGGGAAAGTTGGAAAGGGCACCAGGGAGAGTGAGGAAAAACAAAGCAGGATATGAATGAAAGTCCCCCAGGGTAGGGATCAGAAGCAAACTGGACATTGACAGCTCCTTGGAGGTGAAAGGAGTATGGCGTATGGTTCCAGCCCAGGTGACAGAGACAAGATGTTGAAATCAGAACCAAGGGGTCTATTGGAATACTAAGAAAGGGGTGACGGTAGAACAATATGAAATGGGATGGGAACTAATATCAAGAGAAGGAGAATGTTTGTGGAATTTCAATTGACAGGCAGCATAGACTCCTGATTGGAATACAGATGGGAAAGGGACAATTCATAATGGCTGGCTCAATAGAGCTGGTTGAGATTTTCAAAGCATTTTCTACATATTATTTCATTTGATGTTCATATCAATAGGGAAGAGGGGCTGGTTAGAGAAAATAGGCAAGTTCCAAAGGTAGACTCCAAGGTCCCTTTGGGGCCAGGAGAGGGAGAGAAATCTGAAGGAAAAATTGTAATGGTAAATGCTGGGGAGGAGTTAATCTGTTCAATGTTGAAATTACTTCCATAGACATTTCTGATGGAGAACAGAGGGAGCTCTGTGTACCCTTGCTCTTCCCTTCCCCTTCCCTCTCTCCACCCTTCACTATTCACACATACACACCCAAACATCTAGACTCCTTATCTCAGGCATCTGCCCCAGGGAGACTGGTTTGATGCTTTGTCCTGGGGCCAGAAGCACCCAAATGCTTCTCAACTGTACTCAAATCATTCAGCGTTTATTAACCCAATGTCAGACACTATACTGTGCTAGGCTCTGGGGATACAAAAATGAAAGCCCATGCCTTCAAAGAGTTTTTATTCTATAAGAGGAGGAAACATATTCATGCATAAATTTATACACCTATACAAATTAAATGCAAAGGTGGGAGAAAGGAGGAAACTAGCAACTGAGGTCAAAATCTTCATGTAGGACACAAATTCCTGAACCTGTCCCCAATCTAAAGATGCTCCACCAGCCCCAGCTGAAAGAGGAGGATTATCCCTTGGAAAACCTCTCATTTGGGGGTTGAATCAAATTGCCATTCAAAGATACAATCAGCAAGGAATACAAGTGTATCTCCACCCTGAAAGAATTGGGGGAAGGCTCAAGCCTTGCAGGTGACTCTGGAAATAACCAAATTTTTTTCATCTCAGAAAGATGGGGGAAGGGCTCCATTTGCTATTTTCTTTCAAGTTAAGTCTCCATGATCTCCCCACCCTCACACCTGGTCCTAGAGGAAAATTCTATCTTTAGCCTAGGCTTGGAAACTCCCATTGCCTGGGGAACTTGGAGGGGCAGAAGCAGAAGTGTTTCTGGAACCAGGCTGGGTTTGGCCAATAGTCTTGGGATCAGGGTAATGAGTGGAATCAATCCATAGGAGTTATCTGTTGTACCAGGGACATATCTCATGAACAGCCAGGTTATCTCTTTCTCTTTCTCTCTGTATATCTGTCTCTTTCTCACTCCTCCTGCTTGCCCCTTCATTGCTCAGATCTGGGAGGGGTCCCCCCACCCCCAACACTGTAGCTACTGCTCTAGCCACAAACAGGAAGCCGCAGAAGTAGCACCTGAGCCTCAGGCCAAGAGGTTGGACCCAACTGGCAGGGGAAGGGCCCAGACTCCCACTTCTTCGCATGCAATCACATTTACCAACAAAGTGCTTTCCCATGAAGCTAATGGTGGAGTTTAGGGAAGGAACATAGGTGTACTAAAAGGACATCAAGGAAAGAGAAACTTTTTATGAATCCTCAGTTTTTTGAAAACGACAAAACAGAACAGGGTAGGATGGTAAGATTGAGGGCTGAGAGATCATCTATCTAGCCCCCAGTCACCTAATTTTACAGAGGAAGAAACTGAGGCCCAGAGAAATGAAATATTTATCCCAGATCACAGAGATTGTAAGTCACAGATGTTTTTTGACTACAAATCTAAGGCACTTTCCATTTCCCTAAAGAACTCTTAAAGGAATAATGTGATGATATTGTAAGAGATCTTGATGGAAGAGGTGGGAGGTTGGGGTATCATCTAATCCATCCTGTAACTAAACAGGAATTGGTTATGTGCCCTCACTGGTGGTCACTTCTTCAAGATCTACACTTGAAGAATACAGATAGAAACAGGGGAGAGCTACCAACAAACCACTTCATCAAGCTAGAAAAAATATTAACTGAATTATCTAGAGAAATAAATAATCTTGAATGTCAAAGGAAATACTTTTTAAAATTAGGGATAAAGGGAGAACAATACATCTAGACCTCAAACTATAAAACATATACATATATATCAGTAATCATCAAAACTCTGGTACTGGGTTAAAAATATAAAAATGGCTCAATGAAGCAGACCAGACAAGAATCAGAAATAAATAGATTTGATAACATAATATTTAATATACCCAAAAGCATAAATTAGGTAAGAATTCTCTATTGATAAGAATTCAAGAAAAACTGGTGAGTAGTCTAGTGGAAAGTAATTTTAGACTAGAGACTAAAAAACCTTTTTTTTGTCATAGATTCTTTGGGCAGCCTGGTAAAGACTAAAGACCCCTCCTCAGAATGGGGTTTCTAAATGCATAAAGGAATATTATATATTTGAAATAGTGTATATTTGTTGTATATTTGAAAGGAATAGCAAGTTGTGCATAGTAGGTTTACAGTTTCATGCACAATCATCTTTTTAATTGTATTGTTATAGAAATGCTTGTTTTATTCCATAAACTAAAAATAAAATAATTACTGAATTAAAAGATGGATAGATTTTTGGAAATAAAGTAAAACACATAAGACTACAAAGAAAACCTATTCTACTGAAGTACAGTTATTTTTAAAAAAGTTTCCACATCCTAAGTAAAAAAAAAAACAAACCACTGGTTAAACCAACGTTTTGTACCATATACCACAACAAACACAAAATGGATATTAATTAATAAAAGTCATACCATAAAAAGATTAGAAGAGAGCCAAGTGCGTTTCACAGTTACAATGAAGTGAATTCTTAATCCAACAAAGAATAGAGGCAATTACAAAAGATAAAATAGATCATTTTGATTATATGGAATTGGAAAGATTTTTGAATGAACATAATTATTCCAACTGGGATAAGAAGAGAAGTGGTTGAAGGGGAAAAAAATTTTAGTATCAAATAACTCTGAGAAAAGTTTAAGACATAAATAGGCAACAAAAAGAAATATATAAGACCAAAAGCAGTTCCCCAAGAGTTAAGTGATTAAAGGATGTAAAAAAGCCCTTAAAAGAAAAGTTGCAAATTATGATCCACTGCATGAAAGCTTTCTCTGAATCAAGGATAAGGGAAATGTAAATGTAAATCCAAATAACTCAGAGGTATTCCCTCACACCCAACAAATTGGCAAAGATGACAAAAGGTGGCAATAGTCAATATTGGACAACTTGTGGAAAGATAGGCACTCTTTGTGGAGCTCTGAGTGATCCATCCATTTTGAAAAGAATTTGGAACTATGGGAAAGAGGATAGGACAATGACTAAAATATCTCTTTGTACCTTTTTACCTAGAAATTCCACTGCGAGGTAGATGTACCCCCAAGAAAGTCAATGACAAAAAAGAAAGTCTCTATATACACCCAAATATTTATGGTGGTGCTTTTTGCACTAGCAAAAAACTGAAAGCAAAAGTAGGTTTCCATTGACTGGGGAATGGCTACAACAGGTGTAGTGCATAAATATGATAGACTATTACTATGCTGTTAAAAAATGAATATGGAGAAACATGGAAAAGCATATAAACTGATACCAAGTGATATAAGCAGCAGGCAAACAATAAACAATTATTACAACAATGCCAATTTAAAAATCAACAAAATATTTGAAATGGAATGCTGTAAAATTATAATGACCAATCTTGGTTAAAAGAAATCATATGAGAAGTCATCTCATTCCCTTCTTTCCAGAAGTAGAGATTATGGGTCTGGAACATGAAGAGAATGTCATCACCCCCCTTTTTTTTATGTGTCAGTTTTTCCAAAGAAGTTTCATTTCAGTCTCTCTGTCTCTGTCTGTCTGTCTGTCTCTGATAAACTAAGGGTGGCTGTCTGGGAGAGTACTCTGCTGGGCAAATAAATGGTGTAAAAATAAAACATCAATCAAATTATTTTAAAAAGAAATAGTGAGAAGGGGCAGCTAGGTGCAAAGTAGATAAGAGCACCCACCCTGGAGTCAGGGGGACCTGAGTTCAAATGTGACCTCAGACACTTACTAGGTGTGTGACCCTGAGCAAGTGATTTAACCCCAATTGCTCCCCCCACCTCCTCACCGAGGAAAAAAAAAGAAAAGAAATAGTAGGGAGAAAGTCTGGTTCTCATTTTACCTGAAGAACATTCAGTTAAAATAAAGAGGGAACCTCAGGGAGAGGAGGCATCACTATCTAACAACCCCTTCTTCTTCCTCAAATGATGTCTTTCAAAATTCCAATCAAAAGCCGTCACCTCCAGGAAATCTTCCCTGACTACATCCCAACTAGTTTAGGTCTCTCAGATCATTCTGTGACTCCTCAATGTATGCAGTTAATACCAGTGATAGTAACAATCTTGTACTTATTTGTCTATCTCTTGAACTGTGTTCTTTTACTTGCTTTATGTATTTTGTGCCTTTCTCCCTTACTAGATTTGAAAGAGCGGGCATATTTTGTGTCATTTCTTCATGTAGTGGGAACAGGCCTGCGTTTAGAGTCAGAAGAGGTGTGGATTCAGATTCTACCTTCCAAATTTGCTTCCTGTGTGACCACAGGTAACTCACTTAAACTCCATGAGTCTCAATTTTCTTATTTATAAAATAGGGTTAATGATACCTATAGTACGTGTATGTTATAGGATTGTTGCATAGATCAAATTAGATAATGCATATAAAATGCCTGGCAAATCCCCAAGCTCTTCATAAGTGTGAGCTCTACTACAGAAGAGTGATTAGTTTTCATGATGTCTAGGAAAGGGCTGAGTTTCTGGGATAGAACTCAGAGATCATCTCATCCAAATCCCTAATTTTGTATATTCAGACTTCTCTAAGATCACACAGGTAGTAAACAGAAGGACCAGGATTTGAACCTAGATCATCAGAATTTAGGTTCAATGCTCTTTCCATTGCATCACACTATTGTTGGTGATTAATTCTTCCTGCTTCCAAGAACAGGATTGAAGTACAGCTGGACTCAAAGTGTTCCCAACTAGAAGTAGATGGAAAGCACCTTGAGGGAACACAAACCCCTTGGAATCTTTAATTCCCATTTTTTGATGTCTTCATGTTTTTCCAAAGGAAAAATTTCCCTGTTTCTCACTCACTTTTCATCCCTTTTCAGTCTGACTAACCCTGACTCCCCACCACAGCTCTAATTGGAATTGCTCTCTCCTCAGCTATTATATTATTTGCCCTTTCTTAATTCTTCCAAAACATAAGCCTTCTCCTCTGCACTCTTAACTTCATCACCACCACCCCCAACAATGATCCTCAGTCCCATTACCCACAGGAGAATCTTAGCTTTTTTCTACCTGAGTTGTTCTTGTAGGGGAAAGGGAATGTTTTCTGAGACTGTGAATAGGATTGTGCGATCATAGATTCTTAGAGGTGGAAGGGACCTTAGAGACAGATCATCTAGTCCAAGGCCCTCATTTTACAAACTGAAGTCCAGAGACAATGAGTGACTTTTCTCAGACAGCAAGAAGCAGATAGCAGAACTTAGATTTTAATCTAGACTCCAAATCTATTGCTTTTTGTACTGCACTGTACTGGGACCTGGGATGGATTTGCCTTCCTGACTTGAGTCCTTTACCATCTCAATAGCTTGATGACTTCCAATTCCCCAGGGGACTAGTCAAATTTGTACATAGACATTCTTCACCACTGAAGGGGATTCCCTCATCGTGGATCTACTAGGGCTGAGAATACTTTCCATTGGTATGATTTTGATGATTTTCTGAAACTTCCACTTTTACACTATAGTCTGAGAGTTCTATGGCAAATAGTTAGAAGACTTCTTGACAATTGTTCAACCCCATCCAAGAAAGCCACATATACAAATCTACTCCATTTGAAGGCTGTCAAAATGACAGAAACAGAGTAGCATTAGACTAATGTCAACTGGTATAACTGCACTAGGTATAGCCCAGGTTGAGGCTCAAAGGGAACTGGAGAGCCTTCAGGGGTTCTTACGGTTCTGTGCCTCAGAGATAGATCATTTTGTTCTCAGGGACTTCCTAGCTTTGGCCAATCAAGAGGACACACAATTTGCCAATTAATCAGTCAATCAACTTTTATTAAAGGCTAATGCCAGGCACTGCGTTAAGCACGAAGAACCAAAGAAGAGCTGAGGTTTTAGAAGTCCTGCTGAATATGAGTCATAAAATCTAAAGACTTTGCAAAACTTTTATTATTATTATTAAACAATCATAAAATGCCAGAATTGGCAGTGACATTAGAGATCTAGTCCACCCCCCCTCCCCTACTTGACAGATGAAGAGAATGACTCATGATAGGTCACAGATCTCTTGTGTAACAGATCTAGGGCTAGGCATCAAGTGCTCCTTGCTCTCAGCCTGGTACTCTTTCCACATTAATATGCTTTGTCTTACCAGGACCCCATGGCACTTGTTATCAGTGAATCTTCATTCACCTTCCCAGTGACCTCACCAGGTCAGAGCATCATAATAGACTCATGGACTTAGAGATGGAAGAAATCCAAAGGATCCTCTAGTCCTCTAATCTTGCATTTTACAGAGGAGAAAATTGAGGTCCAGAGAAGTAATAGTATCACAGATCTATTCTATTATCACAGTAGTTCATGCCCCGCCCCCCTATTTTATAGGTGAGGAAACTGAGGTCAAGGAGACTACGTGACTTGCCCAAAGTCACACAGGTAATGAGTGACAGAGCTGGGATTCAAACCCAGAGCCCTGGATTCCAAATCTAGCAGTCTATGCAATACTTCTCAAGTCGTCAGTAGAAAGTGAAACTGTTATAGGGAGAATCGGATGAGTCTAATAGAATTTAATTTCCTAGCCCTTGAAGGCCTCCTGTCTTGTCCCTGTTCCTAAATAATAATCCCTCTGCATCAGAGAAAACTTCAGATCACAAGAAAGATATTCCTGTTGTGTGTCATTCCCCCCATCCCCCACTCTTTTTGTGTCAGAGGTCTTTTTGGAAGACAGCTGAGACTCTTTTCCCTAGGGGAGCCGGAGGAATTCCCACCCATCCTTTAAAGACCAACTCAAATGCTACCTCCTCTTGAAGATTTCTGTTATTGAGTGGCTCATTCAGTAATGACCTTCATCCTCAGACCTTGCCTAACACTCTAGCATATGCCTGAGTAATAGCCAGAATTTATACAACACTTTAAGATTTGCAAAATACTTTACAAATATTTTATTTTGTCCTAACAACAACCCTGGGAAGTAGAGATTATTATTATCATCCCCATTGTACACATGGGGAAAGTGAGGCAGACAGTTGGGGTGGGGTTAGTGACTTTACCAGGGTCACATAGTTAGTTAGTGTATCTGATGCCTGAATTGAACTAAGCTTTTCCTGGTTCCAAGTCTAATCTGTTATCCATTGTGCCACCTAGCTGCTTCAATTCGTTAATAAATCATTGATTGAGTATTGTTATTTGTGATTGTGTCCTATCCCCCTACCAGACAGTAAGTTCCTTGAGGTCAGCAGCTGTCTCTTTATCTAAACTTTGTATCTCCTCCAGTCTCTAACACAGTATTCTGCACACAGAGTTTAATAAATATGGATTCAATTTAAGTTGACAAGTAGCCTAGTATCCTGGTTGGAAAAGGGAATGGGAAGGTAAGATATTAATAATAACTGACATTTATATGTGTCTCAAAAGTCTCAGATTTTGGGACACCTTGTATATGACTTGAAGGTGTTTGCTCTTGAAGCTCTTTATGTACATTGTTTCATTGGATGTTTGAAACAACTTTGTCAGATAGGTACTATATAGATAGTTATTCTCATTTCACAGAAAACCAAAACTCATAGAGACTGAATGACTTGCCCATGGTCTCATAGCTACAAAATATCTGAAGCAGAATTTAAACCGAGGCTTTTCTTGTTTCAAAGTCCAGTCCTCTTCCCACTGTGACATGTTGCTTCTCTGGGATGAAAGTCATTGAGAAAGTCTGAGACTAAAAAACCTTTCCAAGACCCCTCCATCTTCTCCCATGGGCTATCTATCTCTTCTCCTTTTCAACGCCCAACTCCTAGAAGGATTCATGGATACTCACTGTCTTCACTTCTTTACCTTTCCCTCACTCCTCCTCCCTTTCCAGTCGGATTAAAAATCCCACTATTCAACTGAAACTGTTTTCTCTCTTACCAATGATATTTTAACTGTTACATTCAATATCTTTTTTCTTCATTGTGTTGAATCATTTGACATTATCAGCCACCCTCTTCCACTTGGATATTCTCTTCCTGTTTAGCTTTCATAACTAACATAGCTCTCTTCTGGCTTTCTTCCTACTTTTCTTACTGTTCTTTTTCAATATCCTTTGTTGGATCATCATCCATCTCCTACTCCCTAAGCATGGGTGTCTACCGAAACTTTAATCTCATTTACCTTGTTGGTTAAATTATCTTTCTTATGTAGATATTTTAATCAATCTTCTGAGCGCTGATCCTGCATCTCAAACTGACTGCTGCATCCATCTGAAGCTGAGACTTAACATGTCTTATCCCTAATCCCACCTCTTCTCCCAACTCCCCTAATTCTGTTGAAGGTATCATCAATTTCCCAATTACCCAAGATCAAAACATCCGAACAATCCCCAACTCCTCTCTCTTTTACCTGCGACAGTCAACTGGTTGCTAAATCTTGTTGATTCTGCCTCTACTTCTTCTTTCACACTCATACCCTTCTTTTCTACTCACACAGCTCCTACCCATGTTCAATTTCTCCTTGTTTCTCTCCTGGACTACGTAACAATCTCCTATTTGATCTCCTTGCTTGTAGGCTCTTCTGGCTCTAATTCATCCTTCACACAGTTGCCAAAATAATTTTCCAAAGCCTAGGTATGACCATGTCACTTCTTTCCTTAAAACTCTTCAGCAGCTCTGTATGGTACCCAGCATAAAATACATACTCCTCAGGCTGGCATTTGAGAAACCTGGAGATCTGGTTCCAATATAGCTGTCATTTCACGTTGCTCCTCATGACACTCTCATGTCCTAGCCAAGTCGGTCTGTGTGCTCTGATGGTAAGCTCCAAGAGGACAGGGACTACAATATTTTTGTCTTTGAATCCTTAGTTCCAATGCTTTGTACATGGTAGGTGATGAATAAAATATTTCTGAACTGAATTACTGAAGGATTTAGAGACAGTGGCCTCTCTGAACCCAAGCATTTAATGCTTGTAGAGCATAACACTTTCTAATAATCCAGCTCTCCTAATCTAACCATCTATACCTCCTGCTGCTTACCAAGAGCCTCATCTGTTAACTCCCAGTTATACCAGCTAACTTCCAAATTGTCCTGGGCTGAGGACTGAAGCTGTTGCTTTGCTGTGAGGTTGTTGCTGACACCTTCACTGTCTCATAGATTGAAACAACTTGCACAATCACTCCCTGTTTTTCTCCCCTCCCTAGTCTCTCTTCCCTTTCCACCTAGTTAGTAATGGTGAGGTCAGAATCAGCCTCCCCAACTCCCATGTCTCACCTTACACAAAGACTGATGATTTTCAAAGGTGAAACACAGACTTTGTGTTTATTGGTAGGAGAGAGGAAAGGCAGGATAAGGGAGGAGAAAGATGGGGAGAGAAAATAAGAGTGTGTATGAACAAGTGAGAACATGAGTGTGAAAGTGTCGGCATGAGACAGCTCTGTGTCATATTAATATAGGACTGGAAGATGCGTATTATGTATGTGTGTGTGTGTGTGTGTGTGTGTGTGTGTGTATGTTTGGGGAAAGAGTGGAAAGAGTGCTGAATTCGAAGTCAGGGGACCTGGGTTGTAATCGTGACTCTGCTTCTTACTATTTGTGTGACCCTCGGCAAATCATGTCACTTCTTGGACTGCAGTTTCCTTTTCTATAAAACGAGGAGGCCTCCTAAGGTCCCTTCCACTTCTAAATCTATGATCCTAGCTAGAGTATAGATCCAACTCTATGTTTATGTGTGACGGTCCCATTAGGAGAGGAGGATAGAAGTGGAAAGGGTACAGACATCTTTGTTACGCAATTGGAGAACAAGAGGCGATGTATGAGGGGACAAGCATGAGAACAAGTGTCAGTGCTAGCTAAATGTATTTTCTAAACCCTCCCCTCCCCACTTCTTTTAGGAAGGATGAGACTGGTTGACACTTGTCAAGAGTGATAAAACATCCAAAAACCCCTCCGGTAGGAGGGA
This sequence comes from Bettongia penicillata ogilbyi, assembly GCA_023548195.1. Taxonomy (NCBI): domain Eukaryota; kingdom Metazoa; phylum Chordata; class Mammalia; order Diprotodontia; family Potoroidae; genus Bettongia; species Bettongia penicillata. The sequence continues at coordinate 2,574,126 of JAJHZJ010000311.1, forward strand.
GAGAGGAATCTAGAGAGGGAAAAGACCTTTCCCTCAGGGCTTCTCTAAAGGAAACAAATGTAGTCCCAGCACATTCAAGACAGAGAGGAGATACCTTTTTCAAGAATCCAGAAAACTGAGGTTTTAGAACCCATGTGGGTCAGAGAGCCAAGAACATCCAACCGAGGCTGGTTATAGAGTGGTAGAAGAGGCCATTACAGTCTTCTACCGTCAGAATGAGGGTTTCGAAAGGCCTCAGTCAGACCACACAGGCAGTGAAACCTGCACAGCCTGTGGAGTGAGCTGGTTTCCCAGTGCTGCTGGCAGAGCCTTGGCTTGGTGTGAGACTGGTTCAACATTCTGTCTAGGCTGAGGGCCCGGAGGACATGGGGCCAGTAGACCCCCAGGTCTCAGGGTAGAAAGCACTGTGGCCAGGGCTCCTCCCAACTCACTCAAGGCTCCCTTCTGGAATCCCAGAGCTTGTGGGAAGTCATCGAGCTTGCTGTTCATCTCCTGGGGAGGCCCTTAGTCAAATCATGCTTCACAGACACATCTGTTTTGCATTCAAACACTTTGAGTAAGAAGATGTGTCTGTAAACACCCCTCACCTCCCCTAATAGTATTTAATAAACTTCACTGTTGGGAATTCCTTTATCACATCTCACCTAAACCTCTCTAGCTATAGTTGAAGAAATTTCTTATTTGGCAGAGAGTGAATACGGCAGACTTCACCAGGAAACTCAGCAGACTCCCCAGATCAAGCATGCTCCTTTCACTTCATCCCTATAAATCAGTTGAGGATAGCTGGGGGGAACCTAGATATTTTTGCTATAGGGTGTTTGCTCAGAGCTTTAAATTTTCCCTGCTCCCGTGTCAGAAGGCCTGACCCTGCAGGGGATTTCCAAGATTAGGACTACCCAGAGAAGAGTCTATAGACTTGTCAAGCCACACTGAAGATAAATGGGAAGAGGAATTGTCTGTAGGCTCTTTACCAATTACCCATACTCATACTCAAGCCCCCAACTAACTACTCTTTTTGCTTACCATACAACTTAGATTCTCCCCTCCAACCAAGTTAACTGGCTTCTCTTTTCTCCAAACCTTCATATAAGACTCATAATTTTAAGGAGAGAGCCCTGGTCCATCTAATATCTCTCAAAAAAACTGCAGCCCCCACTTGCTTCATCTTGGCCCTGCTCAGAGAAATCCCTTTCCTTTTAAGATAAGTCTTCCCTGACCAAGATCCACCCTACTTGCCTCAGTTGCCTTCAAACACTAAAGCACTTATGTTGGCATCATTGTTGAGTTGCTCTCTCAGGGCAGCTTTCCTTTTCTGGGGCTTCTCCACAAAGCCAAGTATCAGGCATTAAGGGAGGCCCAACACTGAATCATATTGACTGAATGTCCTACAAATCTCCTCTGTTCTAAACATGTTGGTTTGGGGAGAGTAGGAGCATACCTTTTTATATTTTGTATTATACATGGTTTACACTTGGTCCTTAATTGATGCTCCATCTATCTGTTCTGTGAGTAAATCTAGCTCTTGCTGCAACCCAAGCTTCATAGAATTACTTCTGATCCAGATAGGAAAGTCCTTACCTGCCTGTTGAAGTCCAAGCCATTTCGATCACTTCCTGGAATGGGAAGAAAACAATTAGTCACTTAAATGACCTCAGGAGAGACAGATAGCTAGAAGAGAAACAAAACATTATGGAAGGAGATTGTCTACACTTTCAAAGAGAAACAAAAATATACTTCCTTTTTGCCTAGGTGCTTTCAACTTACCTTATTTTCCCAAACACAGAAACCCTAGAAGTCTCAACAATCTATCATATAATCAGTGAAAGAGAGAAGTAATTTTTATCATGGTCGCATATTAGATTTGGGATTTGAACTTGAAATGTGTTTTTTTTTCCTGTGGCACAGCCCACTGAGCTATCTACTACCATCAGGAACTACTCTAAAGACCTTTCTCCATGCACAAGCAAGAACAAATCAAATGTAGGAACCTTTGACTCAGAGGGATTTCTATAAGTCATCCTGTCCCTCCTCCTCCAGATGGGACTCTACTGAAACCACACCAGAGGGATGGATGTCAGTTCTCCAGGGAAGGAGATTCTATTACCTCCCTGTAGAACCACATGCAGTATTTCCAGATCTTTGCTACTAGAAAATTTATTTTTCTGTTCTGGGATCTAACTGTAAATTATACTTGTCTCAACTTAAATTCACTTTTGAATCCTGACTCTGTCATCTACTCTCTCAGTGACTTTGGAAAAATCACTGAAGATCTCTGTGCCTCAGTTTCCTCATCTATAGATAAGGTTGAGAGTGTATGACTGATATCACGAAGAGCACATTTTCTCTACTTCAAGGACTAGGCTCTCATTGACTAGTCTTCTCTTCCTCTCTCCCTCATGTAAAATGACAGCTTGGACTAATCGTCTCCAAGATCCCTCCCATTCCCAAATCTATCGTTCTATACAGACAACAGCCTTAGAGATGCCATTCCCCCCTTTTTTTGTCTGCTTAAGAGTTATTAAGCCAAAAATTGAAAATGGGTTCTGTTACTCTTGAGAAAGCTTCAATGTGCAGAAGGAGCCCAGGAATTTAGAAGTAGGAGAGCTCAAATTCTGCCTCTGACATTGACTGGGTAAATTCTGGGCAGTTCATTCAAATTGCTCTGAACCTTTGTTTCCTCATTAATAAAATAGAAACAATAATCCCTGTTACCTCCCTCATAAGATTGTAAAGAGCAAATGAGGAAATGTATGTGAAGGGCTTTACAAATCTTAAAATGCTGTATGTAAATAAAAGTAGTGGAGTCTGAGAACACCGGCTTTGTCCCTTGAGCATTTGCTAACTATATGACCTTGGGCAAGACACAATCTCCCTGAGCCTTCATTTTTCTCTTCTATAAACAGATAATAATAAAAGTTTTCCTCCCTACTTCATAGAGGCTTTATAAGAAAAGTGCTTTATAAACCCTAAATAAATATGAGCTGTTATTATTATCATTATTAATTGATTGATGTGGAAGATTGATCCCATGAGTTAGTAGAAAAGTAAACAGGCTTTGAAGATAATTAAGATGGGTTCCACCTAGCATCATTTCTCCAACCTACCTAAAAGAGAAGGCCCCAGAGAGTAGAACTCAAATTTTGGACAGTGTGGCTTAAGCTTTTAAAGAATCTAGGTTAGTTCTTTCTAGATCTCAATTTACTCTTCTGTAACACATTTTTTCCTAGAACAGGAGTGGGGGACCTGTGGTCTCGAGTGGCCTTTTTGGTCTTTGGGTGCAGCCTTTTGACTGAGTCCAAGTGTTACAGAGCAAATCCTTTTATTAAGGGGATTTGTTCTGAGAAGTTTGGATTCAGTCAAAGAGCCACACTTGAAGCCACATGTGGCCTTGAGGTCACAGGTTCCCCATCCCGGTCCTAGAACTTTGAGGTTACCATGTTGTTCCAAATATGAATCAACCTCTATTATAAAATGACCCATCCCTCTGTGTGATGCCTCTGAAAGGAGTTGGGGAGCTTATTATCTGATTTTTCTTAGAAGTAAAGTTGTCTTCAAACTTTAATAGATTTGGACAGACAAGTTTGATTATCAGTGCTCATGAATATTACATGTCACCTAGAAATCGCACTTGTCTTTTCTTCAAATCTTTTCTTCCACTAATTCTTTCCCCAAGAGTATTCACAAATACCTATATTAAAGTACTAGCCCAAGGTCTTCTTGTGGAGGTGACCTTGATTCTTAAAGACTCTTTCACTGGAATGAATCTATCAACCTACTAAGACAATATATGTTCTTTCTGAGTTTAAAATGACTGACTTGGGGAATAATGGAAAAGACATATCATAGGGTTGGTTTTGGAAGGGATCTTAGAGGTCATGTAAAGCAAGGAAGTAGAGTGGAGAGGGCAGGATAGGGAAACAGAAGATTTGGGTTGGATTTCTTCTGGTGGAACATAGAATTTGGAAGCCAGGGAGTGTTTCATTTTTGTCTTTGTTTCCCCAGGGTCAGTCCCAGTACCTTCCATGTTTGTTGTCCACTCATTTTCAGCGATGTCTCACTCTTCATAACTGCATTTGGGGTTTCCTTGGCAAAGACACTGGAGTGACTTGCCATTTCCTTCTCCAGCTCATTTTACAAATGAGGAAACTGAGGCAAACAGGGTTAAGTGACTTGCCTAGGATCACCCAGCTAGGTAGTATCTAAGGCCAGATTTGAACTTAAGAAGATGAGTCTTCCTTACTTTAGGCACTCTATCCGCTGCATCACCTAGCTTCCCCACCTTACATATAGTGTTTAATAAATCTGCATTGACTTTGCTGTTAAATTCCTGATCCTGTCTTAGGGAAGACATGTTGGCTTTCAGGACCTCAGTTTCCTCATCTGCAAAATGGAAGTGATGATATATACACTCACTTTTTCATAGAGTTGTTGAGGTTCAAAACAGAGAATACATATAACGCATTTTGTAAACTATGCTACAAAAATGTGTGATTTATTATCTAGTTCAACCCAGCCTCCTTTTAAAAATATGGAAGCTAAGTCCCAGGGAGTTGAAGTAATTTGTGGTATGGTCACATAGCTGGTTAGTAGCAAAGCCAAGGTTCAACCTGGGTCTCTTGATTCCCCATCTCACACTCTTTCTATTACACTGAGTTACCTCTTAAATTTAACACAAAGTAAGTGAGTAATAAATATCACTAGCAATGTTTTTGCGAAGAGATAGAAGACAAGCTTATTCAACTTGGTAAGGGCACAAAAGTTGGAAGGATTGACTGAAATACTGAATGAGAGAGTCATAATTTCAAAATATATATGAATTGAAACTAGGTAAGATCAAATTGTATGAAGATAAGTTTCTGCTTTTAGATAAAAAATTCACTTGTTCAAGTACAGGAGAAGGGTTCGAGTCAATTTGGAAAAAGAAAACCAACCTTTGGTTCTAGTGGACTACAAACACAATATGAATCAGTAGTATGATACAGCAGCCCCAAATGCCAGCTAAGTCTTAGGCTGCCTGAATAGTGATCTGCTCAAACCGTGTCACACGTGTTCTATTGAATTCTAGATACTATATATTTACAAATGGAGCCCATCCAGAGGAGAATTGCTCTGATTATGAGGACACTAGAAATCAATTTACCAACAAACATTTATTAAATACCCTCTTTGGTTCCAGGTACTGTGCTAGACACTAGTGATACAAAGACAGAAGTACAACAGTCCCTGCCCTCTGGGAACATACACTATAATGGGAGAGCATCATAACAGGTACATAAGGAACACACAGAAGATAGATACAAGATACCTTGGAAGGGAAGGCACATAGTTGGGGAGAGTAGTGGTACAACTGGTATACTTGTGTTGAGCCTTGAAGGAAACCAGGGATTCTGAGAGGCAGAGAGGAGGAAGAACATTCCAACTTTGGCTGCAGCCAGTACAAAGTTGTGGGGATAGGTGATAAAGTTTTGTGTTATGGGGAAGAGCAAAAAACCCTTGTGATTGGGTCACAGAGTACATGAAAGGGAGTAAGAAGGCTAGAAAAGTAGGAGTAAAGTTGCTGGTGTTTGTCCTTCATTCTCGAAAAGGATCAGGGAGGTAATGTCATGACATGCAAGTGAGTTGGATTTAAGTGAAGCAGGGTTGTGCAAAGTCACCAGCCTCGCTTTCTCCTCTGGAGCCATCTGGGTCCAGTGGCAAGATACAGATCAGAATGACTGGCAGTGGCCTCCAAGAGGGGAGGGAGGCAAAGTATTGAAGAGCTTTAAATACTAAACAGAGAAATTCATTGTTGATCCTAGAGGTAAGAGGGAGCCACTAGAGTTTATTGAGCAAGGGAGGGAGACATGGTCAAAACTGTGCTTTGGGAAAATAACTTTTATGGCTGCGTGGAGGATATTGGGGTGGTGAGAAAGTAGAGGCAGCGGGACCAGTTAGGAGGCTATGGCAATAGTTCAAGTGCTGAGGTGATGAGGGCTTGAATAAAGGCTGTGGCTATTTGAGTAGAGGGAAAGGGAATGTACAAGAAAGAAAGAAACAAAACGACAGCTGATGCCATATGAGGAATGATTGACTGGGGATATTTAGTCTAGAAATGTGAAGACTTGGGAGTACATAGTAATTGCCTTCAAATGTTTGAAAGGTTGTCATGTAGAAAGGAGATTAGACTTACTCTACTTAATCTTAGAGGGGCATAACTAGGACTAATGGTTGGATGGAACAGAGACTATTAGGCACTCAACATAAGGAAAAAATGAAATTCCCCCTTTGATGACTTAGTGTGGTGTGGGGCTGCCCCAAAGGGGATTCCCTATCATTGGAGTCTTCAAAACCTCTTATTAATGACTACTTCTGGTGGACATTATAGAGAGGATTCATGATTTCAGTAAGAGTTAGACTATATAGCCTTCAAATTTCCTTGTCCCATCAAGTTTAGGCATTTGTGATTGAATAATTCTTCTTATGGCTTTGAACTATCTCCCTAGCCTGGTTGCCCTCCAGTAAACTCTGGTTTATCAATGCCCCTTCTAATAGAGAGCACCAGAATTAAACAGAGTACAGCAACAAGATGATCACTTACTTTGTTCTGGATATTAAACTTATAATGCACAGTCCACTACACATAATAGATGTTTGATAAATGTTAATTGTTTGTTTAATGGGTTAATAAAACTCAAGATTGGAATGACTTTTGGAGGGCAACTGTTATTGTCATTTTTTAATCCCATAGTCCATTGCTTAGGCACATCTCAAACATTCTTTTTCTTATGTAATTTAATATTTGAACCTAAGTGTAGGACTTTACATTTACCTCTGTAAGATGTAATTTTTAAAATTGTTGCCCTTTGAATCCTGATTCTGTCTTCTAATTCTTGTACATCAAAAACATATCACATGATTTTCTCCCTCCACTCCTTTGTTTTAAACTATTCCCTCTATCCGGAATGTCCTCATCATCACTGTCTTTTGATATTCTACTTATCCTTCAATATCCAACTCAAATGCCTCCTCCTCCAAGAAATTGTCTCTTCTTCCAACTGGAAGTGAATTCTCTTCTATTTGAGCTGGGGGAAACAATATGGTACAGGGAAATTCTAACTAGATCCAGACTCCAATATTTCCTTTTGTTAACCTCTGTTAGCCTCAGTTTCTTCACCTGTAAAATTGGTATACGGTGATAGCTGACATGGTTTCTTAGGTTCCTCTCAGTTTTAACATTCTATGATCTCATATAACTTCACATTTCTCTTCTGTACTTGTAGTCCTATATGACTTAGATAATATACAGCAGAGCTAAGATGTTATATAAATGTAAATTATTATGAATACTTATCTATGTATATGTTTCTTCTCTTTCACTAATAAACAAGTACATTAGTAAATAAGGAGCAGCTCGGTAGCACAGTGGCTAGACCTCTGGACCTAGTATCAAGTTCAAATATGTCCTCAGACATTTACTAGCTGTGTGACTCTGGGCAAGCCATTTAACCACTGTATGCCTCAGTTTCTTCAACTGTAAAATGGAGGCAATAACATCCACCTCTCAGGGTTGTTGTGAAGATCAAATATATGTAAAGCACTTTGCAAACCTTACAGTGTTATATAAAGGTTAGCTATTATTAATAAATTATAAGCACCCTGAAGGGAGGAACTCCATTTTATGTGTTTTTGTAATATAGTCAGTCTTCTTCGCTACAGGTCTCCTATTAGTGGCTAGAGGATTACTTATAGAAAGAATTCCTGCTCAGGTAGCTTGGATTAGATGCTCTTTGTGATCTCTTCTATCCGAGAGGGCTCTACATCAAGTTTTAAGGTTTCTCAAGTTTTTCTTACATACATTCCTGCCAGGGACTTTTCCCCCTTGTTGGAGGTACCGAGATGAAGTCGAAAACTTTGATGACTTAGCACTTGGAGAGAAATGGGCCAATGTCAGGAAGTGAACAGAAAGAATGGCACAGTCTGGCTCCTCCTCTCCTCCAGCTCCCCCAAAGCAAATAGTGCTGTGAAGTTTAAAAAAAACCAACTAAAACAAGTCTCTTGTTTAATGGACAAGGAAAACTGTTACTCAGAAAAAGCCAGAGACTTGTTCAATGTCCCACAAATGACAAGTGGCAGAAGTAGGGCATGAACCTTGATCATGTTTGACTCTAGAATGTGAGCTCTTTCCCTGAGAGTCAGCCATGGTGGGCAAGACAGGACCACCTCCAGCAAGAGAGGTGAAGGAATTCCTGGTTCCAAAGAGCTAGACTAGAGGGGTAAAAATGAAAAGCATCGACATCTTCCTGCAAGGCTCAATAGCTTGAGACTCTTGCTAGTTCTTTACCTCTTCCTTGGGAAATAATAGGTAATTCCAAGTTTAAGAGACTCCATGACCTACATTGGATGGGGAGCTGAAAGAATCAGAAGCACAAAGGCCAAATGAAAATTACAAATCTCAAAGCTGGATGAAATCTTTACAGCCCCCTCACTTTACAGACAAGAAAAGTAAGCCTCAGAAAGGATCTGTGCCTTGTCCATGATTGGACACAATTCTTGGTTATCGAACCAGGACTAGAGGAGAGAAATTATTATTCCAGCCACTTTACAAATGAGACCACTGAATCCTAGATTAGTTAAGTGATTTGTCAAAGATCTTGCACCCATTGAGGAGTAGCAAGTTTTACTGCAGAGGTCCCCAAACTTATTTGGCCTACTGCCCCCTTTTTGGGGAAAAAAAATTACTCAGCCTCCCCCACTCCAAATCTATCTTCTTTAATCCTTTAACCTTTTTTTTTTAATTTGCATCATTTCACACTATTACTGCCCTCCTGGATCATTCCAGTGGACCCCACAGGGGCGGTATCTCCCACTTTAGGAACCTGTGTAAAATTTAGAGGGAGGTCTGCTGCCTTTTGACTATAGTACTTTCCCCTCACAATACCATGTGATGCAGCTAGGTGGGGCAGTGGATACAGCACCAGTGCAGGAGTCAGAAAGATGTGAGTTCAAATATCACCTCAGACACTTGACACTCACTAGCTGTGTGACCTTGGGCAAGTCACTTAACCCCAACTGCCTCATCCTGAGTCATCTCCAGTCATCCTGATGAATATCTGGTCACTGGATTCAGGGGCTGTAGAGGGGAAGTGAGGCTGGTGACCTGCACAGCCCTCCCTCACTCAAAACAAAGTCAAATGCAAGTCATATAACTATTTCTCTGATGGCATGATCTTCTTTGGCAACAAAGGAGGAACACACACCGTGTGATGCTCAGAATCTTTTGAAATTCATATGAGTTTCCAAAATAAAAGAAGATTTTTCATTTCTCAATTTTGGTTTTCTACCCTGCCTACTTTATTCCAGCTCTAGATCTTTCACTGACTCCATAGCACATTAAAGATAACTGACCTCTATCTGAAAAGTCAGCGAAGAGCAAGAATAGACTTATGCTGGTGTGAGAGATTTAGATTAGAAGTAAAGACCTTCTAACCCATGAGAAACTGGAATGAGGTAATTGAAGGTAGATGTGGAAGGGTCCGAGGATGAATCTCCTTCTCAAGAGGCTTCTTGAATTTGTTTGGGAACCACTAATGAATTCCCTTGGGGCAAGATAGCTGCAGAAGGGAGTAGGTTACTGTCCAGTATAGCAAGGGGGTAAGGAAGGGTTTAGAAATGAGAGGGTTCCTAAAGAAGAGTTTCTCTCACCATCCTACCTCAGAGAGGCTTATCTAATGGGAGCAGAGTCAGGGACCCAGCAAGATAGCTGCATTCTTTGACAAGGCAATAGACTCCCAGACAACCTGGAGTGGGGGAAGTGGGGAGCCCCTTTGGGAGAGCCTCCTGCCTTCCTAGCTGTTGGGGCTAGGAGCCTGCAGGCCCTGGCTGATTTGCATGGCTCTGGCAGCTGCTAGGATTCAAGTTTGCCTGGGGACTTTTTTCTGGGTGAGGGAGGTGGAAGCAGGAAAACTGTTCAAGCCGGAATTTTTACTTTTTGCTGGTAAACAAAACGCAGAGAGCACCCAGCAACTGAGGCCATTTCCCTGCCGGTGGTTCTCAGCTGCTTTTTTTTTCTCACCAAGTTTCTTCGGCTCCCCAGGACAATGTGGAATGATTTCTAGTTTAATCTTAAAGTTGGAAACTGCCTGACACTTCTTGGAGTTGCTTTTATTAAAAGAAAATCAGACCTTGAAAATTATCCAGGGTGCTCATTAAAATAACCAAGAGAGAAACATTTCCAATGGGTTGTAAACTCCATGTGGGCAGGGATTATTTCAGTGTCTTTATTGTATCGCCAGTCCTGAGCACAGTACCTGGCATTTAATCCAAACTTAATGACTGCCTAGTTCTTACTAGCAGTCTCTGTTAGTGTCCCTGATTTGGACACTTACTAATGATAACTGACATTTGTAGGATGCTTTACATATGCCAGATCTTCTGATTCTTGTGGTGTTATTAGCTCCATTTTGCAGATGAAGAAATAGAAGAGGGTAGAGCGAAGCCTCAAACTGAGGTCTTTGGACTCCAAAGCTAGTGTTAATTTCAGTATACTATTCAGATGCTGTTGTGTTGATGATGCTTCATTTTTTGAAGAGGATCGATGACATCACAGGGTGATGACATCTTGGCTCCTGGGAACAGGATTTCAGTGAGGCAGAGTTGCACAAAGTTATCAGCCTCACTCTCTTTTCCAGAGAGTCAAAGTCCAGCAGCAGGAAAAAAATTGGGATGACTGGCAATGACCTGGATAAAGTGGATAGCAAGTGGACTAAATGATCTCAAAGGCACTTTTCAGTTCTAAGATTCCATAGGATTTGAGATATTTTTATGATTTCAAGGGGGCCAGTGAGGTGGCACAATAGATAGAATCCTGGGCGGGGAGTTAGGAACACTCCTCCTGAGTTGAAATCTAGCTTCAGGCACTTATTTACTTACTTACACATACATTTAGTTGTGTGACCCTGGGCAGGTCATTTAACCCTGTTTACCTCAGTTTCCTTATTTGTAAAATAAGCTGGAGAAGGAAATGACAAATCACTCCAGCATCTCTGCTAGGAAAACCCTAAATGAGATCACAAAGGGTCAGACACAACTGAAATGAACAGCAACTGCAAAATGGCATTAAAGATACCAGGAACGGAAAAGTATCATCTAGTCATGGGCTCAGTTGGGACATAGAGTGTACCAAAGTGTCTGCCAATGCTAATAGCAAATTCAAGACATGAGGATGAAATTTATTTCTTCTCGCAAATTTCATGGACTGGGACCCTACAATCAGGAACAAGGGATGCTCCCAACTCTCCCCATTCTACTTTTTCTCAACCCATTCCCTAAGTAACGCACATCTCTCCATCTGTTACTTAACTGTTATAAAACACCTACTATGTGTGCCAGGTGCTATGCTAAGTGTTAGGGATACAAAATAATAATTTAAAATAGCAATCCCCACTCTTCAGGAGCTCATAGTCTAATGAGCAATTCAGCATGCAAACATCTACATACAAACAAGATACATACAAAAAAATGATCAAAAGGAAGCAGATGTTAGCAATTGAGAAAGGCTTCTTCTAGAAAGTACTCATTCTTCCCTACTTTAAAATCTTTGGAAAATAAAGCACAGGGAAGTTCACACTGTGAGTAACTGGTTTTACTCTTTACCTCCAGCTCTGTTTCTCTATCCCATGGTTCACTTCAGCCTTCTCTTGTCTTCTCTCCTAGGAAGCATGGGGCAGGACAGCATGAGACAGAATGATATAGAATTGGAATGAAAGACAGGTTGGAATTCTGTCCATCATGTGCTACAATGTGTATCTGTGTAGCCTTGAGAAAATCACTCAGTCTCTTTGGCCTCAATTTCCTGGCCTGTAAAAGTAGGGGCATGGTTTAGATGATCTCTAAGCTTTCTTACAATTCTAATCCTGTAATCCTGTGACAACATCCTTGAAGTGGGTCAAGCATGTTTCCTAGGTGTCAGGTCCTGGGGAGAGTGTAGGGGCTAAGGCTATAACTACAGTACAATGGGAAAGGTGTTGTGTTTAACCCCAGCTCTATCCATTTATGAGCTATGGGACCATGGGTAAATCATTTAAATTCTCTGAGGTCCAGTTTCCTCAACTGAAAAAAGAAGGCTAACAACATCTACTTCATGAGGCTTTTGTAAGAATCAAGTGAAAGCCAAGAAAAGGGTCACCAGTGTAGGTCCCCCTTTTCTCCCCTGGGCATATGCTCCACTGCCCAGTGTTGCACCCACTTGGGAAGGCATTAAAACATGAAGTTACAGAGAATTAAACTGTGGCAAAGAGGAGCGCTTCAGAACAACATAAAAATTTTTTAGGGTTCCTCTCAAACTTTACAGACTACCTCCTTTCAGAGAAAGGTCATAGCCTCTCCTCAGGACTCAGCAGAATAGCCCAAGTACTTTCATTGTATAGACTTAGAGACCAGATGGCTTAAAAATGCAAGATAACAGAATGCTAGAAATATAGATGGAGAGAAAGTAAAGCTCTTCTAAATCTAAACTCCTTATTTTACAGATAAGGAAACTGTTTTAGAAAGGTTAAATGACTTGAGCAACCAGGGTGGTGGAGAGAAGTAGAAAAGTAGAAAAGTAGAAAAGACTTAGGTAGCTGTCTTTAAGTAGTTAAAGGACAGTGACATTGATGAAATACTAAATTTGTCCTATTTGGTTTGGTAAGACAAAACTAGGACAAATGAGTGGCACTAAGCAAAGTAGAACTGGGCTTAATAGAGGGGGAAAAATACCTTTGATAACCACAGAACTGTCTGCAAGTTTAATGGGTTGGCTCAGGAGGGAGTGTATTCCCCACTCCTTGGAGAGTCTTAAGGAAGGTCAGGAGGCTACTTATTGGAGATGTTCAGGAACAGTTTCTAGATGTTATTTGAAGTTCCTTCCAGCACTAAGATGCTGTGATTCTGACAATGTGACCCAATGGGAAGGAGGTATCTTAGATAGCCCATTGAGACATGGTGTAGTAAAGCACAAAGAGTAATAGATTCAAGAGTCTAGAGACTTCATGTCTTGATTCTGGTACTTGCTAGCTATGTGGCCCTGGGCAAATCACTCCATTTCCCCAAGCCCCAGTTTCCTTATCTGTAAAATGAGGAGAATAATTGTCATATGATTTATTTCAACAGGTTATTGTGAGTAAAATGCTTTGTTGACATTGAATGCTATTTAAATGTCCAAGGATGTTATTATCATTAGACAGATGAGGACTCTTAAAAAGTTAAGCCATTTACCCAAGGTCACACAATGGGAAAATGTTAGGACTTAGTGTCAACTTCTCTGTTTCTCGTTTTGTATTTCTCAGAACAAAAGGGGAATTTGATTATGGGAGTTAGTTTGGGGGTCTTAAGGAGAGAGAAGGGCCTTGGATGAAGAAGAAATAGAGGTTGAAGTTAAAAGCAGAAAATCTATTGTGTGCTGTTGGAATAGGGCTTTTTGTTTAATGTTGGAGTGCCACCCTCCCCCAATCATCCCAGGGAGTCTAATGGGTGTGCCGGGCGTCGCAGAGACCTCTTGCCCCAGTCTTTGGAGAGCCCAGCCCTGACAAAGCTGAGATAAGTCTCAGCCCAGCCCTCCTCCCACCCTGCCTGCCACCCATGAGCAATTAATTGGCAAAGGCTCTGTCGTCTTTGGTGGGAGACAGGTCCTAGACAGGGCTGTGGCAGTTGCAGTCTTTTGTCCCCTCCCTTGCCAGTCAATACTCCCACCAGCTTTAAAATGAGAAAGCCTCTAAATGAGGCTAGGAGAGTCCAATGTAGAGTTAGAGACCTTATTCATCCTATCAAACTTAAGATCCTTGGGGCAAGGATCATTTTTTGGTTTTGTTTTCTTGTATCCCCAGCACTTACTTCAGCCCCTGGCACAGAAAAGGCAATTAATACAGGTTTGGAGGAATAGCATTGAAGGCATTAGCCTTATTTTAACCAGGCCTAGGAAAGGCCTCCCATTTACTGTGTGCTTGGAAATGAGTTAAGAGAAGAAGGCTCTCCTGGGAGCTCCGGGATGAGTGGCAGCATGGAAGAGAGACAATAGAACTTCCAAGAAGCAAATTTTGAACTTCTACAGTGGGACTTTCATGTCTGTGAGGGGATGAGCAAGATTTACTGTCTCTACTGGACAAGTTGTCTGTGCTTGTGGGACCTGGAGAAGAAGACTCTGGTAGACCTGGGGAAATATGACGGGAGGTGTAGACATAATATACAGGACCCTGTTTACCACTATAAAAAGGGGTCAGAAGATGTGGGACACTATGCCAGGAATCACAAAGAAGCTCCAGGAGATGATAGCCAATGGACACAGGTGCCCATGGGTGCCCAGGTGCTAGATGCATTTGAGTTGACAGGTGCTACTATTTAACTGTGGCACTTTGGTAGCACTCTGACATAGGGGTAAGAGCTCTGGATTTAGAGTCAGAGTATCAAAATTCATAGGATCATGTGATCAAAAGTTTAGATAGAGAAGGGCCTTCAGAGATCATCTAGTCTAATTCCCGTATTTTACAGACAAGGAAATCAAGATCCAGGGATTTTAATTGACTTGCCCAAGGTCATATAGCTAGTATGTCTTGGGGTTGGGATTTCAGTCCAGTTCTCCTACTCCAGATGCAGGAACTCTTCACTATACTTGTACTACTTACTGACCTCATAAGGCAGTTATGAAGAAGAGCCCAGTCAACTAGGAAGTGCTTACATAAATACAAACTTCTTCAAGATTTTCACTTTCCAGCTGTGGGACCTTTGTTCCATATCTCTACACAGAGGGAATTGCATTAAATGATCTCTAAGGTCTCCTCTAGCTGTAATAAAGAATCCTTTACCCTTTCCCAATGCAGAGCAGGCTCAGCTCACCCTTAGGGTCAAGACTTGGATGTTCCTTTCCTTCCTCATTTTCTATATGACAACAACTTTATAATATAAAGGTCAACAGCTACTTTGAGTTGGAATCAATTCTTGATACAAATCATAGACTGAAGAGATTTTGAGAAGGCTAGAACCTAAACTAAAGACATAGGGCACTTCCTTATATTCTAGGGGATGATTGATAGATCACAGCACCTTCTGATAATAAATTTCTGAATCAAAAATTTCTTTCTCACGGATCAGGAAACTGAGGCCCAGAGATGTGAAACGTGTTGCCTGAAGTCACAGTGGAAGAGTTGTGATTTGAATCCAAAGCACACATCTGTAGAGGATCATATCCATTGGACACTTCAATGCCAGCTCTGCAGGATTCCCCTTCAGGGAATATTTCTAGACCCTTTCTGCAGCAAAAAGAGAAGCAGGCGCTTTCTTACAAAATCCCTATACCCACTCTTGCAACATGGATCTTTTATCCCTCAGATTCTATACATCAGGAAGTTGTAGGGCAGAGATCCTATTCCCGCATCTGGGAACATTACAAACATAAAAAAAATTCTTATGGGTATTATTCTATTTGTTCTGGTACCATCATGGAGGCAGGGAAGGGTTAGGGTTTTTCTCACAGAATGTCAGTGCTGGAGGGGACATTAAGATGATTTAGTTCATCACTGCTGACTTCCCATTTCATAGATGAGAACATTGAGGCCCCAGAGGTGAAGTGACTTACTTGTCATCACTCAGTAGTGAAACCAAGATTATGAGCTAGCTCTCTGACTCCCATTCTAATGTCCAGTCCACTATTGCCTATAATATCTCTATTTCAGATGGGGAAACTGAAACTGGGAGAAGCAAAGTGACATCCATCCATGGTCACAAAGTAAGGCAGGGGGCCAGAGGTTAAACTTGGACTCAGGGGCCCTACAGACCTATGTTACCTGCTTTTTAACCACCTGACAATCCAGGCTTGTTTCTTTAAGAGGTTCAATATCTGTTAATTCACAAAATCATAGGCTTTAGATCTGGACAGACCTTTTCACAGAAGTTAGCCCAAATTCTGAACTTTTACAAGAAACTAAGGCATGGATACATGGAACTTGTCCAAGTCTGCTCAGGTAGAAAGTAGCTAACCAAGGTCCTTTAACTCTTGATGCAGGACATTTTTCACTAGGTCATATTACTTCTCCCATGATCATAAATCCCTTCGTGATACTGGTGGAGATACTGAGTCCATTACACAGACAGGTAAACTAAGGCATTCAGACCGTCGAGCCAATGGCTGGATCCTGTTTTCTTGGAGGGTCAAAGTAAGTGTCAGAAACGGTCCAGAGAAATTTCCGTCCAGAAATACCTGCCTTAGAAAGATGGCACAGAGATGGGGTATCGAGGGAGATGGGGTGTCCGGACCCTGGCGGGAGGAGGGTTGGCAGGCAGGGAGCGTGTGGCGTTGGAGAGGAGCCAGCCAGGTGCACTCCTCCCTTAGATAACTTTCGGTTATGGAGACTGACATTTGCCAGGCGGCTTAACCCCTTTTGTCCTCGCTTCCCTCCTCGAGAAAAACCTTAATCATCCTCATTTGAATTTCAAATGACCTCTCTCCTCTCTCCTCACACCCCCAGCAGACTCTGAGGTAGGAATATGGAAATTTGCAGGGCCTCGCACTGGGCTATAGTAGGGAAATCAGCGCCCTATGCAAATCGGGGCTGAAGCCCTGTTGTCATAGCAACCGCCTGGTCCCTTTCTCGGTCACCTAGCGCTGCTGGGCGCGGTTGCCCTCGGTCCTCTTTGAGCCCTCGCCTGGATCCTTCCTCTTTTCTTCCCCAAGCTGCGCTGGGCCAGGGGGACAGGTCTGCTGCCGCGGTCTTCATCCTTGTCCTTCTAGAGCTTCTCTTGATGTGGCTTTGGAAGACGCATCCACCGCGCAGACCTAGGCTAGCCAAACAGGGCATCGGACTGCCTAGCTGTGCTAGGTCTGGACTTTGGAAGGCTTGGGTTAGGATCAGCTGCTCGACTCTTCGCTACATGTGACTTTGAATCAGTTTCCCCTTTCTGGATCTCAGTTTCCTCATCTGTAAAGTGAGGGGTTTGCCCTTGGTGATCTCTAAGGTCCCATCCAGGTCAAATGGCTACGAATCTAACATAATCAAAAGAGGTGCCAACTTTTGGTTTTTCCAGCCTGGAATGAAACGGGGACATGGAGAGCAAGGAGCCAGGAGCTGGTAGATGTAGTTCCGATGTGAAAGAAAGGCATGGGGATTTTTATTTTCTTTTTTACAGAATGTGTAGGATGTGAGGGTTGAAAGGCACCTTAAGTAATCTTGTAGTCCAACCCCCTCATTTAACACATGAAGAAACCGAGGGGCAAAAGAAACGAAGCCTTAGATTGCAGAGGTAGTGAATCTGAGCTGGGTGTTGAACCCAGTTTTTTTGACTCCAAGTTTAGGGCTCTTGCAGTCTAACATAAAAGGAACTGCATGGAAATTAGATGCAAACCAGTATACAAATTAACACCTATTATTTTTTTGAGTCAACAGCACCGACGCTTTTTGGGAGAGGCCCACAACGCTGTTTCCCATGCTCAGGACTTGGCAAGAGGGGCTTCTCTTTCCTGGGTCTGTAACTTCCTAGCAAACTTCCCCTTTTCACCCTGGAGGGCAATGGGACCATCGCCCAGGAGAGGGAAACCTGCATTTATCCTTTTCTAAAGAGGAGGAGGAAAGGAAGCAGAAGAGGTTTTTTCCTCAGAAAATCACCCTTAGGATGAAGAGGTCACCCCTGCCTATTTTGGGGGTGATTTCTTCCAGGCAGAAGCTGGCCAAGCATCTGCAAGATGAGACTGCGTTTGGACAATTTCATGAAAGACTTAGGTTGTCATCCCATCTAATGACTTCAAGGTTCCCTTCTTAGACCTCCAGCTTCTCCAGAGTCTTGGGGTCGTATTGGAGGTAGATGGTCCAGGCCTAGGTGATCGCAGGCAGAAAGGAGGGTGAAAGGCTGAAGAGAATATAGGACCATAGAATCTATATCTAAGACCTTATAGGCTATTTAATGAAATTCTCTCATTTTACAGATAAAGAAACTGAGAAAGTGAAATGACTTGCACTAACTAGGCCACACAGAGAGTATGCAGAAGAATTTGGATGGGAACCCAGATTTTCTGACCCCAAATTCTGTTCTCTCTCTCTCTCTCTCTCTCTCTCTCTCTCTGTCTCTCCCCTCCCCACCACTACCTCACATCTCCTCTCCCATGATTGAAAGCCCTTTCATGATACTGGGAGTAGAGATACTAAGTCCATTACACAGTATATTAACTACATAATATAAATATGTGAAATGGTAAATTTGGAAGGAACCTCAGAAAGCATCCATGCAACCCTCTTATTTTCCAAGAAAGAAATGGGAAGGTTTGGAGAGGTGGAAAGACCCAGGTTTTGAGGGCCTAGCTCACCAATGTCTCAGTCTGGTGCTCTTTCCAGAACACCAAAAGAATAATCTTGATCCATTTCTTTTCTGTGACAGGATCTATTTTTCAACGTGTTGTCACAAAATGATCCCATCTGAGTAGGAGGTCAGGAAGGGAACCTGTCCATCCCTAATTCATATCATTGCTTCTTTTCCAAATCTCACTGCTTTTTAGCTCCTTGTCTCTGACTTTCTCTTTCCTTGAATGGATACTTTTATACATATAGCATAAATATCCAAGCCTACATTGATTGGTTTTTATGGATCCACCCCCACCCCCTTGGCCCAATGAGTATTCCTTGTTACTGTAATCTCACCTAGAGCAAGGGTCAGGGGTTAGGCAAAGTAGGCATCTGCTTAGGGCACAACACAAAGATGGTCTCTGAGACATAATACTTCTTGTAAATGTGAATTTTTTAGTATTGTATTTTTGTAAATTTTGTAAATTTACATACTTTATTTTATATTCTATATGTCATAAATCAAATTCCCATAAAATGAGAGGATTGAACTAGAAAATTACTAAAGTTCTAAACTATAGAGTCTAAATTCCATTATTTCTGAAAACAAGATTACAATTGAAGAATGATAAGATCTTCCTTCAAAAGATCCCAAATACCTTGAGGGGAAGTTATCATTTCACAGATGGAGAAGTTGAGACTAGAGTATAATAGTTACAAAAAAAGGAGGTCAATTTGCCACCAGTTCCCTCCTGTGGTCTGCAGGGACTCCCACTGTTTGTCTTGGAATCATTTACCTTCTGGGATCTCCAAACACTTTGGAAAAAGCTGGGGTGAAGGGAAGTTGGAGATGGGGAGGTGGAATCCTATCCAAATTCTAGGGAATACAAAAGAAAAGCAAAACTACTTGCCCCATATTCAATTACGTTTAGAAAAATTGAGCTGGCTGGGTCGCCTTGACAAAGGACCACAGAGACGGGGTATTGTGGGGAGTAGCGAGAAGGAGTTTTGCCTTAACATCAAGTTTCTTTCTATTCCCTATGACTTAAAGTGGTAAAGGAAAGTGGGAGAAACTATTCCTAGATCTTTTTCCTTCCTTTTCAGGCAGTGTCATTTAAAGAGAGAGAAAGTTTTCAACCTTCTAGCCTAGGCCAGTTTATGTTTTCTCAATTCACCGTATTTCTATTTTTTGGGAGAGGCCCACAACACTGTTTCCCATGCTCTATTTCTTTAACCATCTACTCTCCACCATTATTGCCCTCCACTCAAGCATGCCACATGTCTGGCTTTCCCAGGTCCTCTCCCTCCCTGTCTCCTGCCTCCACTCCCATGCCTTGCTCAACTTCCCAAATATCCAATTGGAACAATAAGGAGAAGAGGAAAAGGGAGAAAGTGGGAAGAAGGAAGAAAGGACAGAGTAAGGTAGAAAGAACTGGGAGAAAATTCGGAGAAAGAAGGCAAGAGGGATGATGTCCAGGAAAGGAGCAGAGAGAGAGGACAGGAAATCTGTATACTAATATACAATACACAAATAAGTAATAAAGCAGTCAAAAAAGTTAAAAGAAATTCCTATAAATATGAATTTTTCTTATTAGAATCCTAACATGTTCGAACTAGAAGAGAATTTAGAGATTATCTAGTCTAGCAATGATTTCTGCCAAACACAAAGTCAGTGTCTGAGCTGGGACTAGAAATCAAGTCTCCTGACTCTTAATCCAGTGTTTCTATCATTATACCACTCTGCCTATTATGATTTCATTATTATTAAATAATGTTGTCAAGACTATACTGAAAGCATAGCCAGTGTAAGGCAAATTAATCCCTAACCTGACAATGTACCTAATCTCTGTGCCTCAGTTTCCTCATCTAGAAAATGGGGATAATAATACTTGTACTCCACTACCCCAAAACTCAATGCTTCATTGTGTCATAAGTGTGACTGGATTCCTAAAACATATGCCAGTGGGGTACAGGCTCTGGAAGGTCCTATGAACATGGAAAGACTGAAAGGAAAAGTGACAGACTTTGCTCAACTTTTCCTAACTTCTTTATTCTGTTGAGAGCAACACCATCATTCCACTCATCCAGGTTCACAATCTTTGATAGTTCAGAAACAACCATCAATCTTCCCCTTCTCCTTCACCATCCTCTCACCAGGTCTACCATTTGCCAGGCCTGGTCCGTCATCATTCCCTTCCATGCCCTCTGTGTCTATTCACACAGTCACTGCTCTTGTTCAGGCTCTCCTTTCTGCTCTTCTGGATGTTTGCAATAGCTTCCTAATTGGTTTCCTTGCTTCCACACTCTGTAATCTAATTCCTACCACTGCCACATCGATATTCATAAAGCACACTTTTGACATCGTCACTCCTCTGCTCATGATCCTTGTGTCTCTAAAATAAAATATGAGCTCCTCTGTTTAGTATTTAAAACCCTGGAAGGTCTGGTTGCAGCCTCTGTTTGCACACTTACCTCAGTGCCTCTTCTTCATCACCCCCTGCCCTCCAAATCAACAAACTGGCCTGCTTGCCATTCCCAGGTCATAACACATCATCTCCCACGTTTGTCCCTTTGTGCTGGTAGTGCCTCATGCCTGGGCACTCATGCCATACTCCTCACTCTTTGTCTTGGAATCCCTAAGTTCCCTTCAAGGCTGAATTCAAGTGCCTCTTCCTGCTCCAAGTCTTTTCAGATAACCCTAATTTTTGGTCATTTCTCTGACGTTACTTTGCATTTTTGTTGTTCTGTCATTTCCAATCTTCTCTGACTCTTTGTGGCCCCATTTTGGGTTTTCTTGGAAAAGATACTGGGGGAAGTTTACCATTTCTTTCTCCAGCTCATTTTACAGAGGAGGAAACTGAGACAAACAGGGTTAAGTGACTTGCCCAGGGTCACACAGCTTGTCTGAGGCTAGATTTAAACTCAGGAAAATGAGTTTTCCTCACTCCAGGCATTCAATCCACTGTGCCACCAAGCGACTTTGTATTTACTTTTTATATTTTATCTTGATTCAGCAACCTAAGTTGTCATTTCTCTTACTAGAACATAAACTCATTGAGGGCAGGAACTGTTTTGTTTTGTCTTTGTATTCTCAACTCCTAGCATAATGCCTGACACATGTCAAGTGATTAATGAAAGCCTGTAGAATCACTTGAATGAACTGTGAGTAATATTTACAGGCACAGCTACTCATGAAGCCCTCTGCTCAACCAGAGAGGTGCGCCCATGTAGATGAAACCACAAATCCTCGAAGTAATGATTGCCCTAGCTCCCTTCTAGAGTTGTTGTGAAGAAAGATCCACAGATCTTTCCAAAGATCCATCTTTAATCCATAGCATTTAAATATGAACAGTCACTGCTACTATACTGTTGGTTCTGTGGCATCAGGGGTAAGGGGACAGCTAAGGATGCATGTGGAGGGGGGGGGGTTGTGGGGGTTAGAGTTTATTCTTAGACGCTAACTAAGCTGAGAACACTATAAAATATCCCTATCTGTCTCTCACCCATCCAGGGAAAAGAAGTACCAGTGACTGAATAGGGGAGGAAGGTGAAAGGAGTGGATTCAGGAAACTTTGGCACTAAAGGTGAAAAAAAGTCAGTTCCCTTTCCTCACTCCTTCCACTAGGTGCCCCTCGGGGATTTCACTGAGCACAGAAGCTGTTCTCAGGGAGTGCTGGGGCTTTCTAGGTTGCCTTTGTTTATAGTTCCTTTAAAACCACCCCTTAATTCATGAATTACTGGGAAGGTGATTCTGTCTTTTAAAAATCCAAAGGAAGCCTTTAAACCAAATCAGTAACCATTGTGACTCATAATAAGCCTCCCTCTGTTTAAAAAAAAAAAAGGTCAGAATGACTTTCCAGGAAGTATGGTTACTTTAATTAGGCACCTCTTTCCTCAGCCCTCAAAAACATGCGGTTAATTGGATGATCACCTCATTTTCGTCCAGGTCTTCCCTGGAGAGAAAAATCCTGGGTTCTAGAGGATCCTATTAAGTTTTCTACCACTGACCCCTTGGTTTCCTGGACAATACAAATGATACACCGTCCTAATAGGAAAGGAGAATTTCAGAATCACAGAATTTTGAGAGTTGGAAGGTCCTGTAATAGAATGCTGACCCCTTTAAGGAGAATGGAGTAAAGAAGAGAACTGCTCTGTAGCTAATAGCAAAGGAGTCCTGCTTAGCTTCTGAAACTCCACACCTAAGTCCTAAAGGCCACCCATTGCAGATTACAAATAACATCTACTGAGCAATTGCATCAGAGAGTGGGACCTTTCCCCTTTATTCCTTAGTTAAACTCCCACATATCCTAAAGCCCTGTTTGGGTTCTCTCTTCAATCAGGAGCCAGAGTAGATACTTTCTGTGAAGGAGGAATGGTTCTGGAAAGGGGACAAGGGCAACCAACAGATCCAAGACTGCAAATCTATTAGAAAAAACATTGCCCTATTACAACATGCTTCCTCACCTTGCCCAAGTACAGAAAGCTAAACCAAAAAGACTGCAAGTGTCTATTCCTCAATCCTCCTCACCTTGCCCCATCCCACTAAAAAAAAAGGAAGAATTAGAACATGAGGCTATTTCAACATTTGGATGGAGAGCAGGAAGGTTCATTTTTCTTCTAGGTATATCTAACCCCTGATGCTGAGAGATGAGCTCTCAGAATGAAACTTTATGCTCAGGAAAAAAGGGAGGGGTGTAATTCCTGGAGAAAAAGAGAAAATATCTTAGGCCTAGGGACACCCAGGGGATTTAATAAACCTTTTTGGCTTCTTATTTCTCTGGGTCCTAATGATACAGATGAAAGGCTAATTGTAGTGCCTTTGAGATGCTCTAATGGTCCCATTACT
The DNA here is from genome assembly GCA_023548195.1 of Bettongia penicillata ogilbyi. Lineage (NCBI taxonomy): Eukaryota > Metazoa > Chordata > Mammalia > Diprotodontia > Potoroidae > Bettongia > Bettongia penicillata. The sequence goes on from JAJHZJ010000311.1 coordinate 2,597,250, forward strand.
TTACATCTACCATTTCAATCCATTTTAATAAACATTTATTAAGCACTTACCACCTGCAAGGCACCATGCTAGGCTCTGGGAAGCAAAGACAAAAAAGAAAAAAAAAAGCCAGTCTTCACCTCACCCTTAAGGAGTTTAATTCTACTTTCTTTAGACTTAAAAAAAAAATTCTGTAGGAGTTTTGCAAATAAAATTTCTACCAAGAGTAATAAGCTATCAGGATAGGAAGATTTATTCTCATTTCTTGGGAACCTTTTGATTGTCTTGATTTTGTTTAACACTATTGTTGCTGAGCTGATTCTCCTATGTCCTATATGTCACCCTGTACACATTCTGCTCACTCGAGAAACACTCAAATGACAGTCTCTCTTTTGAGCTCCTCTTGAGTTGGACCATTAACCTATCCCTCTTCTGCTAAATCTGAATTTTCCTTCCTGAAATTTGCTAATTTTAGGCAGCCTGGTGTTAATGTCAAAAGCATCCACTGAGTGTGAACCTCATCTTTCACCTGTTTTTCCCAGGTTCTGGCCTCTTCGTAGGACTAACACTCATTCCCTAACTCCCAAGCGACTGCCTTCCTATTCAGAGCAGTGTAGGGTCATTGAGAGACTTTGGTGCTCTACCACAAATTTTTTTCTCTCTTTTTTTTCCTAGTAGGTTCCATTTACCAGGATGTAGCAGGTCTATCTGACTGGGGGTGGGGTGGGGTGGGACAGAGCAAGCAAGAAAAAGGGATACAATCCGTAGTTTGTATGTTTGCTATAATTTCCAGCTACTCTGTTCTTTCCTAGGTCTCATTGTCCCTTGTCCTCCACCCAGGCTGCTTAGGAATGCTCAGGAGACGGAGGATCCCCTTACCTGTCTCCACCTGGCTAAGGGCATTTCGAGTGTCCGTGGAATCTGCCACATCCCCATTCATCTTGATATCTGCAAAGAAAACACAGCTGATTTTAATGACAGGTCACAACTTGTCATGCAATGACATGTATGGCTTTAACTAAACAGCAAAAATGAATGTGTAATTAAAACAACCATCAGACTTTCAAATGCCCTATTCCTGCAAATACAACCATTAGAATATTCATAAGCTTGGGGTACAGCTCCCCTCCACTGTGGGTGAGCTCTGTTCTCTCCTCCTCTCTCTCTCTTTTTTCTTTTCCCCTTTCTGCCGAGCTGCTTTTAGGTCTCTCACCTTTTGTAACATTCATTTTCTATAACTCTCCATCACCAGGGCTCAGCTGGTAAATATTTTAAAAGGAGAGAGGGGTACAGAAGGATAAAGATACCCTCTTCTTTCACAATCTGTCCTCTTCTGGGATTGAGGGATAGGGATTGATTTTGTTTTTGAGAAAGGGGTAGAAAACATTCCCAACCTTTCGAATCCCAGCCACACAACCCCAGGCTGGAAAGTGGGTGTCTTATAGCCTAAACTCAAGCACCTCATCATCTCATCTCTCTGCCCATACCAACTCCTACAATTGCTAGAAGAGGGAGGCTAACCTGCTAGACTAAGCTCCCAGTTACCACCTTGGCCCTCTCCCAGGAGACTTCTGTCCTGTAGGAGCATCCTGTCCTCTCATTGTCCTGCTCCTTCATTGTGTGTGTGTGTGTGTGTATGTGTGTGTGTGTGTGTGTGTGTGTGTGTTGTGGGAGGTCAGTGACCCATGCCCATAGAATAGCCTTTAAATGCCCTCATCAGCTTTCTTCTCACTCCTTCCATTCTCTTCTCTCTCTCTCTCTCTCTCTCTCTCTCTCTCTCTCTCTCTCTCTCTCTCTCTCTCTCTCTCTCTCTCTCTCTCTCTCTCTCTCTCTCTCTCTCTCTCCAATAAATTAAACATTTACCCATAACTGACAGCTACCACCACCTATGAGACCCGGAGTCTCCTCCAAGGCTCAGCAGAGTGATGGGGAGAAACAACTTTGAACTAACTCACTGTATCTCCTGGCTCCACTCCTTATTAAAACACCCAAATATTGAATCAGTTTAAGACAGAAGAATATTTTATTCAAATTATGCTGACCCCCCCGCCCCTCTTCCTCAGGGGCAGCATTTTAACTCTTTCCAACCAGGTAAACTGTGAGTGAACTGATTTGCATATAGCAGGCAGCCAATCCTACTTGAGCAGACAGGCCTTATTTGCATCTTGTAATCAGGCAGTTAGCAGACTGGATGTCTGTGATCTGGAGAGTGCTGGGACAGAGGGAGCAGCATGGGACAAAAGCATCAGAAAGAACATGGGGAAAACGTAGCCTAGCTTGCTTCAGGGGAAAGGCAGTGCCTAGCCAGGTCAGCCACTGGAATGCACCATCTCTGGGGTGCATGAGGTGGGGGTGAGTGTAAACACTGACCAGGGTGAGAGGGATCCCTGGAGAACCAAGCGTCTCTAGGAACTCCCAGAAAGGAAATGAAGTGGCTAAGTGGGGTTAGGGACCCTTGGATGTTATAAAGGTGGCTTGAGAGCATTTAGAGTAAATAAATCACGGAAACCCAGGCATGGATTTTTACAATGAGGTCATCCCAACTCTGAGTAAGACCACAACAAAATTCTCTCCTGGACACATAGGAGAACAAGGCAGAGAAGACTGCCATTTAAGAATCAACATGGAAGAGTGGGCAGAGGTCTTATAGTCATGAGACCTAGCTCTAAAAATGAGCAACCGCAGGCAAGTCAAAGTCACTTGACCTCTCTGTGCCTCAGTTTCCTCAACTATAAAATAGGTATTAGTAATACTTATACTCTTCAACCTCAGAGGACTGCTTTGAGGAATGTACTTTGTAGCATTACTATAAATTCTCTCACTTCCTTCCCCTTTTTCAAGTTTTATATTCAGGAATTTCTTCCTATCCTAAGTAACCATGAAGAACCGGTGATCTTATTTCTCTGTACCCTTTGAAAAGACATCTCTTCCTGCTCCTCTCCTTCTTCATGGGGCTGAGACCTCTTCAATGAAACTAGCTGTATTTCTTTCAACCCTTGACCTGAAGATGTATAAGTCTTCATGCAGCAGAGATGAAGGAATGAAAAGGGAAGGTGATCTTTTTCCAAGGGGAGATTTTAACCTGCGGTCTCTTCAGCCCTGATGATTACCCTCTCTGCCTTCTGATTTTTACCCAGTGGTCTTGGGTTCTTGTTGACTGCATCATAATTTTCTCTATAGGAAATCAGAACATCCTCAAACAGAGACTTTCAAGTGAAAAGCACTGTGAATTATTCCTTTTCATAAATTTATTTCAAATTCCTGGCTTAAGAAGGGTATAATATAATCTTGTGCCCACTTTTCTTCAACCTCTGTTCAACTTGGAGTAAAGAGATTTGTATTCAAATTCCAGTTCTGTGTGATGGAATACTGCTGTGCTGGATGAGCAGGTTGATTTTAGAAAAACATGGAAAGACTTGCATGAAATAATAAAGAATGAAATGGGCGGAACCGAGAGAATGTTGTATGCAGTAACAGCAATATTGTTCAAAGAATAACTGTGAACAACCAAGTTATTCTTAGTATTTGAAATACTCAGATCAACTACAAAGGACCTATAAAGGAAGATGCTGTCCATCTCCAGAGAAAGAAGTGATTAGTAGAAGTATGCATAGTATAGTTTTACATATATACATATATGTAAATGTATATCTATCTATCTGTCTGTCTGTCTATATCTATGTCAAATGGTGGCCTTCTCTAGTGCAGGGGAGGGAGGGAGTCAGTTTGGAATTTAAAACATAACAAAAAATGAAATGAAATTAAAAAATTAACAAATCCTGATTCTGATACTTCACAAGTCAGGTCATTTGGGAAAGGCCTCTCTGAGGCTCAATGTCATCATATGCAAAATTGGGAAGCATCATATATGTTATGCCACTATTTTGAGGGACCTTTGAGAACTGGTCCAACTATTTCATTTTATAGATGAAAAAATTGAGAGACAGAATGGCTTGTTCCAAGCATAACTCACATAGCATAAGAACCAGGATTAGAGTCTAGGTCTTTTGATTCCAAGTGCAGCCATTCCCACTATGCCACATTGTATTCTAAGAAAGTACTACCCATCTCCTAAGGAAGGACATTGTGAACCTTAAAACATTATAGAAACATGGCTATTTTTCTTTTCTTTTCTGTTTTCTTAAACATACATCCTCTATCATCAAGAAGCTAAGATTAGCAACAGCTTCACATTCTTTCTTTGGATTGGCTTAATATTTAGTCCTAGCTTAGCTATGGCTAAGAACACCTTTTGATGTGGTATCAGACACACTTAACCATGACAAGGAAGTGGGATTTTATAGACATATGATCAATGATAGATGTGAAATAACTGTAGAGCCAGTCTCTACTGGGTAAGGGCCCAAAATTAGTTAACAAAATAACTCATATAGTCTCAGTCTGTGAAGGAGCCAGTGCTATAATTCTTAACCCTCTACATGTGGGACAGAATTTGCCAGGCATGATTTTAAGAAGGGTTCAAGTGCCATATTCCTAACTCTTTTATTATCACAGTCATCTCTTGAGTGGGTATCCCCAATCAGTCCTTTCTTTAGTCATGATTACCAAGATATGACAAGGGGGAAGAGGGTGGAGCTAGCTTCTTGACACAACAGATCTTCTGAAATGCTAGACATAAGCCCCCCGGCTACTATCTTAGCTATCCTGGGGACGTATTGGAGAATAGTCATACATGAGCTGTCCTGAGAGCAGATATTCACATTTGCCCTGTTCTAAGGTCTCTCATCTTACACGTCTGTGAGCATGCATATGCATGCTCTCACCAACACACAAATCTAGCGAGCCCGGCTTCACCTCCACCTCCCCATCTCCTTAGTATTCTATGGAAAGCCTATTTTCCAGTCTTTCCCTAAGGGGTAGGAGCTACCTGAGGCCTGAACTGCTCTTCCTTCTAAAGATTATATAGCCTGTGTCTCCAGGATGCCTTATCAAGCCCCTTTAGTTTCAGGGACAACTGAAAATAGTGAAAAGACCAGTGGACTAGGAAGCCTGATTTCAAATCTGAGATCTGCTTTATATTCTAGTGTGACATGTAAGTCAATGGGTAAGTCATTAACAAAGCCTCCATTTCTTTACCTGAAAAATGAGGGATTGAGAGGAAAGCAAAGATGGTGGAGTATAGGCAACAACCTAGCTAAACTCTATCAACATTTCTCTACAAACAACCCTAAAATAGTGCCTCAAATTTTGGAGTGGCAGAGCCAACAAAAGGTCAGGGTGAGACATTTTTCCAGCCTAAGACAATTTGGGAGATTGGCAGGAGATTTCTGTGACACTGGGGTGGAGGCCTGTCCGGAGCATACACACATGGCAGCAGTACCAGCTTCAGTAGCAGTAGATTCAGGTGCTCTTAGCCCAAAGATGGTAAGGGGGTCAGACAACTGGTCAGAAAGAGATTACAGGCAACCTATTTCTGGCACTGGGTGCAGCTAGTGTTGATTGGTAATTGTATCTGGTTAAGCAGTTCTGGGTTGTTGTACTGGAGTGGAGAGGAGCACTAGCACTTTTGGTTGTAGGAAAGTAGAGTACCTGATCACACTTTCAGAATCAAGAGGGGCACTAGCAATGGTGTCTGTAGGGCAGCAGGGGCCCTTCTTGGGTAAAGACTGGAATACAGACCAAAAAGAGCAGTGATAACACATCTTGGAAACACTGAAAACTTGTAGACCCCAGAACTAGCTCTGAAACCAGCAGCATGAAAAAGCCTGAAGTTTGGTACAGTGCCTCTCCACTCCCAGCTGAGCAGAGCCCAACTTTAACACAGAGTTCAAAGCCAAGAAATATGCTGGGAAAATGAGCAAACAACAAAAATAGAACCTATCCATAAAAAGCTACTACGCTTGCAGGGAAGACTGAGACACAAACTCAGAAGACATGAAACTAGCTACAACCAAAGCCTCAAAGGAAAATGCTAATTAGACCCAAGTCCAACAAGAATTTCTGGAATCATTAAAGAAAATGACAAGAGTAATAAAGGGAAATTTTGGAAAAGAAATGAGAGTGATGCAAGAAAATTATGGAAAGAGAGTCAACAGTTCATTCATAAAATCAAAGTAGATATTAGAATGGATTAGAAACTAAAATCCAATAATATGTTGTCTATAAGAGACATAGTTAAAATGGAAAGACACACAGACAGTTAAAATAAAGGGCTGGAGCAGAATCTATTTTGTTGTAGTGGAAATAAAAACAGTAGAGGTAGTAATCATAATCTCAGGCAAAGCAAAAGGAAAAATAAACCTAATTAAAAGAGATAATCAGGGAAATTATATTTTGCTAAAAAGTACCATAGACAATGAAGTAATATAAAAATTTTTATAGCAAGTTTCTCTGCTAAAGACCTCATTTCTCAAATATGTAGGGAACTGAGTCAAATTTATTTTTTAAAAAATAGCCATTCTCCAATTGGTAAATGGTCAAAGGATATGGAGAAGTGGCCTTCAGAAGAAGTCAAAGCTAGTTATAATCACATAAGAAAATGCTTTAAGTCAATTGATTAGAGAAATGCAAATTAAAACAACTTTGGGGTACCACCTCATACCTATTAGAAATGACAAATGCTAAAGGGGATGAGGGAAATAGATACACTAATAAACTGATGCTACAGGGATAAACTAGTCCAATTATTCTGGAGAACAATTTGGAACTATGTCAAAGAGCTATAAAACTATGTGTATTCTTGGACCTAGCAAAACCACTTCTAGATCTGTACCCCAAAGAGATCAGAGATAAAGAAAAAGGACTTATATGTACACAAATATTTATAGCAGTTCTTTTCGTGGTAAAGAATGGAAATTGAGGGGATGCTCATCAATTGGGGAATGGCTGAACAAGTTGTGGATATGATTGTGACAGAATGCTATTGTGCTATAAGAAATGATGAACATGATCGTCTCGAAAAAAAAAAAAACATCAGAAGACCTATATGAAAGTGAGAAGAACCAGGAGATCATTATGCATAGTGACAGCAATGTTATCATGGTGATCAACTGTGAAAAACTTGACTACTCTGATCAAATATAGTGATCCAAGACAATTCCAAAGGACTCATATGAGATGAAAAATGCTCTTCACCTCCAGAGGGAGAACTGATGAAGTCTGAGTGCAAACTGAAGTATAACTTTCTACCTTTATTTTTTGTTGCTTTGTGGGGGAGGGAAATGTGGCTGATCTAGAAATGTTTTACATAGTTTCATATGTATAGTTGATATCATTTCGCTTGTCTTCTTAGTGGGTGGGAAATGAGGAGAGAGGGAGAAAATTTGGAACTTAATATTTTTAAAAAAGAATGTTGAGAATAAATAATAATATTTTTTAAAAGAGAGCCACTACAGTGATAACTCAAAATGGAGACCTGCCCAATTGAGCACAATGATATATCCACTATGGTTGGACTGGGGGAATGGGTCCTTTGTTCTTCAATCCAATTTTATTTCAAAAGGATTTACATTGGTTGGGTATTTCCAATTTGTCTTCTTCTTGCTGAAATTTTTTATGTGTATATATCATATATATCTTCATTGTTTTGATGTGGTAAGGTTTAGAAATTGTGCTGTGAATCACTCTTTGGCATTTATAAAGATTTAGCATGAAGACTCAATATAAGGGGTATTGTGCTTCAACTAAAAATTAAAAATAAAGCATTTCCAATCATGATTTTGGGACAAAATAAGAGGAAAAATGGACACCATTAGGAGAGAAAACATTATGTTTAAAATATTAGGGGTAAAGAAATAATATTAAATAACTTGATTCTTCTTTAAAAAAAAAAAAAAACAACCGAGAGGTTGGACTGAGATGATTTCTAAAGTCCTTCCCATCTCTAAATCTTGGGACCCTGTGACCAGAGATCTTAAGACCTTATTCTCCTACAGCCCTTTCCTCAGAAGGGAATCCTCTTCCCTTATCTCCCTGAAAAAAGCTAACTCCATCCAGAATTCTCTAATTAAAGAGAATAGAGGGGGCTCTTCTATACAAAATCAAACCCCTTAGAAAGGGACTTTAAAAGTTTTGCTCTTCTAATATCTGTCACCTTCCTCTGAGACCATTCTCTAAACCTCCCAGGAGAACTGGGCAATTAAAAGAGAGATGATCTGGGTGTCAGGAGACCGGAGGTTTTGTCTCAGTTTCTCTGCTTACTACCTGTGTGACCCTGGGGCAAATCATTTAACTTTTCCCTGCCTCAGTTTCTTTATGTGTAAGCAACACAAGTGCTTTGTAAACTATAAAGGGAGATATGAATGTGAGCTGTTATTATTAGAAGAGATTTCACACCATTTTACAGTGAGTGTTGCCTTTCATTCCAGTTTGAGGTCTAACTGGCATCCCTCTCCTGAGAAAACTGCTCGTCCTCTTTTGTCTGAGTTTTGATGGAAACGGAATAGTTCCTAGCTTCAAGACTGAGCAGAGGAGCAGGGGGCAACTAGGAAGGTCTCTCTGAAAGCAGTGGAGGAAATATTGAACTGGGAGTCTAGAGACTTGAGTTCTACTCTCAACCCTGCTACTAACTAGCTATGTACTTTTCATCAAATTGCTCTACTCTGGGCCTCAACTTTCATATTTGTGTAATAAAATTAGTGTAGATCAATTTTAAGATTCTTCCAGCTCTAAGACTGCAATCTTTTCTGTTCTGTCTCTGCCTTCTCCGTGATTAGTTGTTTGGCGCCTTCTCTCTGACTAGGAGAGAAGAGCCCCCTTCCTTTGCCAGGGATGCTCCCGGGGCAGGTGACCTCATGCCTGCTCAGGCTTTAGGGATCCTTTTGTGAGAGATATTCTATAAAGTACAAAGTCCCTAGGCCAGCCAAGGCTGCCAGGCTGGAGTGAATCATGGCTTTAACACTAGACTATCAGACAGAGCTGGGAGACTTTCTAGAAATGAGAAAAGAGAATGATGATATAGCATGGGCTGACTCAGGGGTTACAGTTTGTTGAGTGGGGGATGGTCCTATGCCAACCGGATTCCAAGTCTTTCCACACCTGCTCTCCAAATCATTCCCAAGACAGAAAAACAAGCAAACAAACATGACTTTCCAAAATTGGCTGGAGTTTTGATGGAGAAGGACCTTGGGTGGGCATGGGAGCAGAGGAATATAAAGGGAAATTCATATTTACCTGGCACAATAATAAGGGCTTAATCAATGCTCTTTTGACTCACCAACTACTTACCAGAAAGAGTAGGGTACAAAACTAGTAAAGGCAAAGGAGAAGTTCAATCTGATTACACTTCTTGATAAGGCACAGGAGCTCATCAATTGACTTAAGAGTGGGATAGATCACATTGAACGTTCCAACCAAGGGTGCTTTACAATTACAGAGACCTTATAGAAGAGACCTCAAAAGTGAGGCAAACCCCACAGAAGACACCATAATGAGGGGAACTCTGCAGAAGAGTCCACATATAGGAAGATATCACTAAGAACCCCAGATTGTGAGAAACTTCCCCAAAAGGGGTTTGTTCATACAAAGAGAGATATTCAACAGAGCCCCAAACAAATACTTTCCAGAGAAAACCAAGGGACACCCTACAGAGTCATCACACAGCAACTCTACCAACGTCCCTAGATAAATGTAACAAAATCTAACTAATTCCACAAACATATATGAAGTATATATTAGACTCAACACTTTTAGAATGTGAGATGCCTCTAAAAGATCTTGACCCAAGGGAAATCTCATAGAGGGCTTGGACAAAAAGTAAGGAGATCTCAGAGAGGGGCTTCCAACTGAGAGAAACTCCTCAGGGAGAAAACTCTGTACCAAGGAACCCTGTAGAAGAACCTAGTCAGAGAGAGGGATCTCACAGAAAGGTAGGTCCTACATTGAGAGATGCCACAGAGAAGAATTCATGTATATGTTGCCTATCCACCGATCAGAGCAAGAATTATCTGGGAATTCAACACCTTTCACTTAGTTCCATTTCTCCTCCCTCCTCCTTGCCCTCTATCCTCTTTGCTACCAAAAGCTATGGCTTACAAATGCATGTGGAGAGACTGAGATGAGAGTTTTCCTCAGGAGTTATAAGACGCACTGAATGGAAATGCTGTCCTTCATGTGTCCTCACCTGAACCCTCCATCTCCCTGGATCTAAAATCAACCGCAGCCCTCTAATCCCTGATAAGAAATGCCCTCAGTGCCAGCCTTGGTTCCAAGTCCTTGAGGATACTCTTTTGCTGGGTCTTGGCTCTCCCTCCACCTCCACTCCAGGGTTAAAAACTTATGTGAATATGAGCTGCTATCTACTACTACTATTAGTAATCAATAATGTGAGGCAAGCCCCAGGAGGTCTCTGATCCCCACAGTAAAAATCAGTAGGGGGATTTCTTTGACCATCATCACCCACCCGATCTGCCATTGTGATAGCAGTACCAGAAGAAAATCCCGGCTTCCATTCCAAGCCGAGGGGTCTTCATTTTGAGGGAAGTGGGGGGTAGACCTGCCTGCTTGCCCAAAGATCAACTTATCCAGCATTTTCAAATTAAGTACAATCAGCCTTCAAACACGTCCAGCCACATGTTTGTAAACAAATGAGATAAAGTATATGGAAGCACTTTGTAGGCATCATGTGGAGAACTCTACATAGGCTGATAGAAATAATATTACGATGGTCGTATTTATTCTTTAAGTTCTATAAACCCCAAAGAGCTCTCTGTTCTGTCTGTGCTCAGGCTTAAGTTCTACAAGCCAGCTCTGTGGAAGAGAAAGCGATTTCCCAGGTTGAATCAGCCTTTTGTCCTTGGGAGTTCAGCTTGACTTCTCCGCCATCCTGGCTAGTTTGGCTTCTGGAATTCGTTTACTGTCCATAGCCCCGCAAAGGGTTTCTGAGTCTCCCTTTTGCTGCTTGGGAGTTGTGGGATCCGGAGACTTTAATAACTTCCTTATTCCTACAACTTGTAGAAAGAGGGCAAATGTCTTTTGCCTACTCCAATTTTCTGTGTTGGGATTGAAGAAGTACCCCACTCTGTACCCTTCAGGGCAGGGACAGATGTATCAAGAAGCTAACCACTCAAGCCCTGGAATCTTAAAGTCCCCAGCCTCTCAAGTCAATGGCATTGGAGAATCAAAGGGAAAAATAGTTTGTCTGAGGTGGGATCCAGCTCAGTGCCAGCTCACAGTGAGATCTCTTATCTCTTGGCACTTTCGTCTTCCTGCCTCTAGCCTTACCTAAGTAGGGGAGGAGGGAATCAAGGTGAATGGATTTCGGCTTGTTCTCTGCAGACCTCAATCACCATCTACCCACCAAAAACCTACTCCAGGGTAAGCTACTTCCATTGACCCTCTGCCCCTGCCCAAATCACAGGGGACTCTGGGAATAGGGTGGTCACCCTAGGACAGACGAATGGATACAAGTACCTACCCCACAGACCCATGTGCATGCTCTTCCCTAATCCGTGGTTCCGACCAGCTCCCAGAATATGCACACGGGCTATTCGGCACCGCCATGCACTGAGCCTATGGAGCCAGCCAAGATCCCAACAGCACGTGGGCGGACACACCTCCTAACACATGCAGACACACCTCACACACATGTGCAGGCATCTTCAACCCCCGCAACCCACCACCTGACATATGGGCAGTCTCTTCAAGACTTTGCCCCAGGACACACATGTGGAGGTATAGTCCTCTGACATGTATGTATAGGAAGGGGCTGCAATCCAATGCACATGCCTTGCATCCACATATGCAGATGCTTTGTCCCCTCCTATGCCCTTTTCCAGAGAGCACCAATAGATGTCTTCATCTTAGAAATGAGCACATATCTTCAATCCTACCCTGATATATGTGCCCATAACTTCATGAGTCACAAGGGGTAGGAGGATTTCATGTGTGTGCATTGGCTCCCAGCTTCTGAATCCCCTGAATTGTGTGAATACTGACACACCTCACAGATAAATACAGTCCCTATAACTATCCCACACATCCTAAATCAGTCCATACAAGTGCTCACATCATTTTCCCCACTTCCTTCCTTCAGCATTCCCTCCATATTCTTCTTCCTGGTTCCCTTATCTCTTTCTCTTAGTCTGTCCCTTTCTCTTTATACAGTGTGTTCCATTCCCCAATCTAAGTCACCAAAGGCCGAATGACACCATTACCCCAACTGGCGGAAGGATAAGTCTTTGGGAAATCAAGATTTCTTTACGCCCACCTCCAGTCCTAGAGGACTGCCCAGAACCAACAAGGAGCTACCCAGGGTGTCACCTGTCAGATCCCATTCTCTCAGTCCCCTCACCTGTGTGCATGGATTCCAAATTCACCATCCTGCCTGAGATAGGGCCAAAGTCAGTACCCACCCAGGCCCCGTTTGTTCGCCCCAGCAGGTCCCCTTGGGCAGCCAGGATCCCCTTACCCTCCCAGCAACCCTTACAATCCGCTGCCGACCAACCGCTGCTACCAGCCCAGAGTTGCTGAGGATTCTTCTCTAGGTGATCATGAGACACTGCAGAAGGAGCTGCCTGCCCGGACTGACTGGAGCCACACCCTCCCTGGCAGGGTCTCCTGGCCTGGCAGATGGCCCATGCAAATTAATCATTTGCATATGGGGAGCTGGGGGACCAGGTAGGGGGATGAGGACAAGGAGCTTCAGTGGTGGAAGTTCAGATGCCCTGGGCCAAAACCCAAGGCTAGAAATTTGCTCTGTCTTCACTCTAAGATCCATTCCTCATCTCTCTAATTCAGGAACTCTGGGTAGAAGAGCTTTTAGTCGAAGGTGAAGCCAATGTGGCAGGGAAAAAACCTCCCACTGAATTTGGAGTCAGAGAACCTGGGTTCAGATTCCAGCTCTGCACTTACTACTTGTGGCACATTGGACAAAACTGATTCCTCTGCCTGGGACTTGGTTTATCCAAAATTTAGGGGCAGGGCTGGACTTGATCAGAGGTCCTTAACCGTTTTATATATCATGATCTCCTCTGTCAGTCCAGTAAAGCATAGGGACCCCTTCTCAGAATCATATTTTTAAATGCATAAAAAAAAACATAGAGTTACAGAGGAAGCCAATTATACTGAAATACAGTTACTTTTTTTTAACCCCAAGTTCATGGACCCCCTGTTAAAGATTTAGGGGCTAAGTCATGTCCAAAGACCCACTCAGCTTTTGATCTTGTATTGGAAAACAACCATTCAGCTCTTTCGGAAATCCCTGCTCTGGTTCCATCATATTCTCTTCTTTCAAAACCTAAAAGCTGAGCTGCAAGCGTCCCTGGGGCACCGAGGCCTCCTTTCTGCCCAGAGTAGAATTCTGGGACTCCTAGTGACATTGCTAGATATGGCTCCTATGTTTCTCTTGCAGCCTTTCCCGGAGTCCTGTGCATTATAATAATCCTAATAGATGACTTGTCTCTTGATTTAGTTTGGAAAACATTTTAGATTGATCATTATTTCATCTCAGCTGATTCTCACTTCTTGAGGAGGCTGATAGAGTGCTAGACTTGGAGTCAGGAAGACCATCCCTTGTTGTGTGACCCTAGGCAAGTCATTTAACCTCTCCTGGTCTCGGCTTCATCACCTATGGGGATTCAATACAATGACTTCTGTCAGTTCTAAATCTGCAATCAAATGGTGACTGTGATGGTGATAGTGCAAGTACAATTATTCCTGTTTGAGAGATTTAAAAACCCAACCAAACCACTGAGGCTCAGCAAGGTTATATGACTTAGCCAAGATCATATAGCTAGCAAATGGCAATCTTTTGGGTATCCTTAGAAGTCACTTTCTTGTCAGTTGCCTTAAGTTATGGTATCTTTTCCTCCCTTTCAGTTGAGAGGGGGAGGTGAAGGGAAGAGAGGAGTTCTCCCATTAGTTAGGACACAGAGGGTTAAAAAAAAAAAATAGGTAGCCAAAGATTGTATGTAAGCATAGGGGGTTCATCATGTTTTGTTTCAGAGACATGGAGGACCCAAGGACCTTTTATTCTCCTCCCCTTCCAAATGCAGACCCACTTCCCCTGGGCTGACCTCTCTTATATGACTATTGCCTTACAATTGTTACTTTAGAAAAATGCCTAAGTTCCTGGCTGTGGCACTAATTTGCATATCATTCTAATTTGCATATCATTTGCATATCAGAATTCACTGAGTGACTACAAGTTCAGAAAAATACTATTCTTGTCTCCATAGCTTGACCGCTTTCTCCATTGCCCCCACCTCCTACTGGGTCAGCAGTGCTTTGGAAAAAACAATGGATGGGTTGGGCTCTGTGTGGGTGGGGATGGCTTCCCTTGCAGGTGAGAGGGGCCCAGTCACTGGATAGAATCTTCCAGCCAGCATACTGTTTTCTTGCCAGTCTGGAAAACCTGATGCCCCAGGGCCATTCTGACCAAGGTAGGCTTAGGTTAGGACAGAGGTCAAGGTGGTATGTTACCCCTGCCTCAAACCTCACCCTTCTCCTCCCACAGCTATACACTTTGACAGAAAGACAACATTGTATAGTGAAGAGCAATGATTTCAAATTAGAAGACCTAGGCTGGAATCCAGGTCCTACTACCTCTGTGACTTTGAGCAAATCACCTTCCTTTTCTGGGGTTCAGTTTCCTCATCTTAACAAAGAGGGGTATGAATTAGATTGTCCCTTTTAGTTCCTGGTAAGTCATAGCACCAATATGTTTGAGGCATATCCCAATACTCAGGATTAGGGATGCTTTATGTACAGGAGAAGGTGATGGATATCTATCTTGGGTCTGGGAGCTTTGGACAAATCACTTCCTTTTTCTGGCCTTTAGTTTCCTCCTATGTGAAACGAGGGGATTGGAACAGATATCTCCAAATTTGTTTCAGCTTAATTCTAAGTGTTAGCTATCCAGCTCCAAGATTCTCTGCCTATTGATACAACATAATGGGAGTCACTCATCCCCACCATCTCTACTTTTTCCTAGTCTGGAATGATGTGGATGACCACTGTAACCAAAGACCCCTGCTAAAATGACAAATGCTCCTTGATAGGGGGAGGGAAGAAAGATCTTCTAACCCTAAGTAATGTATAATAGCTATAGAATAGTAGTTAACATTTATATAGCCCTCACTACGTGCCAAGCACTGTACTAAGCACTTTACAATTATTATTTTATTTCATTAGATCAACAAGTTGACAGCTAATGTTGCCCTGCCCTCTCCCACCTACCTCAACTCAGTCACGTAATCTATCCTTGAGGCCTGTAATATACTTCATTCTACATCTGAATCTGAAGTTTTTTCCTTCTTCCAACACCTAGCTCAAGGTCAACAACCATTATGAAATGTCCTTTAGTTCCCGACCCTCCAGTCTCCCTCCAAGGTGTTTTATATGCTCTAATTTCTCTAAAGCAATTTGTCTCTTTCTGCTCTTTCTCTTTCACAGACTACCTTTTATTATACTTACCTGTGTTCATGTTGTATTCTCCTAAATAGACTGTCAGCCCCTTTGAGGGCAGGAACTGTGTGTGCTGTTCTCATCTTTGATTCTCCAGTGCCTGGCATAGCACCTTCAATATAGGAGTCATTTAAACATTTTTCCCCTTTGGATTAGAATGTGAAGGAAGGAAGAAAGGACAGAAGAAATGGGGGCAAGGTTCTCTAAATCCCCTTTCTTGGGTCAGGATTTGTCTGAGTGGGTGAGGCACCCCTATCAAAGCAATGAACATTGAACATAGCAATGGGGAAAAGAGATGTGAGAATTAAGAGAGATAGAGGGCTTCACCAGATCATCTCTGGGCAACCTTAATACTGCTCTCCCATTTCTGAATGTCAAGGGCTACCCCCTCTGCCTCTTCCTTTTCCCAGAATCACAAGATCTCAACGTTGGAAAGAACCTTTGAACCTGTCTGGTTCAACTCATCTTTGAACAAGAATCCTTTGATATCCTTAACAAGTGGTCTTGCAACATTTGCTTGAAGACTTCCAGGGAAGGGAAGGCCACCAGATACAGCTAATTCCATCTTTACATGGCTCTAAAATTTAGAGTCTAAATGTTACTAAGTTTTTCCTTACATCTCCCTCTTCACAACTTTCACTCATTGGGGGCTAAGCACAAAAAACCCCCCAAACAAACAAACCTCTTCAAATATTTGAAGGCAATGATATTATTATCACTTCAATCTTCTCCTCTTTACCCTCATTTCCTTCACGGGATATTCATATGCCCCAATCTCAAGGCTCTTTATTATTCTTATGGCTCTCTTAGGATACTTTTCAACCTACAAGTGTCCTTCCAAATTGTGACTCTCTGACTGTAATAGTAACCCAGATGTAGTCTGGCGAGAGCAAAAGACAGAGGCAGCATCACCTCTTTAGTGTTTGCTACTAGGCCTCTCCTAATGTAGCCTATGGTTGCATTAACATTTTAGTTGTTTTTTTATATCATTGACTAATTTTAAGGTTGTATTTCACCAAAACCCTTAAACTCTCTTTTCGGCCTGTGTTTCCTTCGTTATTTACTTCACAAGCCAATTTCTGAAACCAAGTGCAAGAATTTGCCTTTATTCCTCCTGTTATCTTATAAGATCTAGCCCAACATTACAGCCTCAGACATCTTTTTGGATCTGCAAATTTTGACAAGTATAAGATCTATGCCTTTCACCAAGTCATTGATTAGAATTTTAAGTAGCACGTGGCCAAACAGAGATCCTTTTCATGTCCAAAGTAGCAGATTGTGGTTAAGATTAGACAAGTAGAATCAAGGTTTGAGAGGGCCTTACAGAAAGAATCATAGGATTTTAGACCTGTGAGGGCAGCTAGGTGGCACGCTGGATAGAGTTCTGGGCCTGGAGTCAGGAAGACTCATCTTCCTGAGTTCAAATCTGTCCCCAGACACTTACTGTGTGACTTTGGGCTAGTCATTTAACCCTGTTTGCCTCAGTTTCCTCATCTGTAAAATGAGCAAAAGAAGAAAATGGCAAACCATTCCTGTATCTTTGCCAAGAAAACTCGAGTGGGGTTACAAAGAGTTGGACATGACTGACATGAGTAAGAGTTAGAAGAAATCTTGTAGATAATCTAGTCCAATTCCTTATTTTACAGGTGAGGAAATAGCCTCAGAAAAGTTAGATCAAATTCAAACTCAGGTCCTAGTACTCCAATGTCTGTGTTCTTCCCACTACCTCCATACTTCCTTCCCGAATCACTAGTTCAGGGCAGGGTCTCAATCAGGATGAAGAGGTATGGTCAGGATTTGGAGGTGAGAATTACCTATTTCTGTATTATTTTCCCCGAAGTTAAAGTCCTGTAATTGGCCGTAAACTTGGCAATCTGTTTCCCTGGCTGTCAATAAGAGTTTCCTACTTCTTCTCCTTCTCTTTCCTCTTCCCTCCTCCCTCACCACTTTCTGAGATGACTGATTTTCGATCTAGATTGGAGAGATATTTGGGGGCAGATATCTAATGGTAGGGAAATGTAAGGTTTGGAACCACTTATTCACTTGGGATATTTGGGAGGGGGGTTACTAGAAAAGGAGTGGAAACTGGTGAAATTTCAGTGCTTTTAGACATCAAAAGAGCTTTATGCAAATGATAATGCAAATGAACATGCAAATTAGCCAGCATAATTTTTTTTTTTAAGTCAACAGCTGGAGGACTTTTTTTCAGCAAAGAACAGCAGCTCTGGCTCCAAGACATTACTGGTCAGAATTGTGATGACGTTTGACCTCTCCACAGCTTTTCCTGGTTCCTCTTTGGTACTATTAGCTCCCCAACTCCATTTTTTCCTTTTCTCCCTCTGCTTCGTCACTTGTTGGCTAATGCCCTCAGAAAAGGAAATTCCAAGACAATGATCATCTCCTCCTCTGAGGCACGTTGACTGAAGAGGCAGCTGTCTTCTAAGACAAGGGCAAAGCAAGTTCCCAGAAATCTCTCTCTCTCTCTCTCTCTCTCTCTCTCTCTCTCTCTCTCTCTCTCTCTCTCTCTCTCTCTCTCTCTCTCTCTCTCTCTCTCTTCCTTCTCCTCCCTCCCCCTCCCTCCCTACATGTATGTCTTGGCGACTGGCCCCTGCCACTCATTCCCATTTCCTGTCATGTCAAGTCTATTGAGTTGTCAGACCAGGGAAGGAGTGATCGGGGAAGGGCCCTGGAAAACTGCCCAAGCAACAAGTCCCCTCTAGCTCTGCCAGTCTGCCAGCCAAAACCTAAGGTTGGAGAGTATGGAGGTGGCAGGAAGGGGAATCAACTCCAGAGTAGGCAGGAGATTTTGACTGCCTTCCTGCAAAGGTGACAAAGGGAAGTTTGAGGGACAAAAAAACCCTTCCTATTTGGGAAGACTGAGTGATTGGAGAGTGGAGATTCTGGCTCATGTTTGAATGGAAAGAACGCAGGATTTGGCATCAGAAGGCCTGGGTTCTAATCCTAGTTCTATCATTTATGTGCCTTTGGATGAGTGGTGTTGTTCCTCTGGGTGCCACTGGATAAAAGATAGTGTATGTGGTGAATCAAATTCTGGACCTGGGTTCAGGAAGACCAGATTTCAAATCTCTGCTACTTACTAGTTGTGTGAACTTAGACAAATAATATTAGAATCCCAGATAATTCTCTAAGGCAATATTTCTGAAAGTGTGGTTGAGGTCTAACTGGGGGTCTCTGAGATCCTTTGTGGGGCATAAGGTCAAAGTTATTTTTATTATAAGGCTAAGATGTTATTTGCCAACTAAAATACTCCTCCTTTTTTCCAGGTACATATCTGTGTTAGTTTGGATTTTCTTCACATGCCTCAACCAAAACAATATATAGCAAGTCAAATGCAGAAACAGATTTGAGTATCCAACTCTCTTCAGAACTAGATAAGAGAGATTTACAAATTTATATAGAACTGTATCACTCTTCTCACTAAATTTTTTTATTTGGAAAATAGTTTTCAAAAAATGTTATTTATATAAATATGTAATGGATTCTAAAATTATTTTAAATGAATAAATATTTTTAAAATTCCAGTTTTAATTTCTGAGACAGTGTTTTCTAATTTAAAATTAGTTATTAATAAATTAGTAATTTCTAATACAGTAAACATTAATAGTTATTTTGGAGTCAACTCAGCCTGACTCCTGAGAGCCAAGTGTGAGCATTTATACTCAGAAATCAGTAAATGTTTCAAAATAGGGCTTCATGTATAGTTTTATTTATCATCTAGACTTAAGAGAGTGATGAAGAAAATATTGATAACGCATATCAAGCTTAAATATGTGTCCTGTATACATGTTTTCCCCCAGAGAGTTGCCTGTTAAACATTTGCCAGCACAGTCCTGAATATAACCCACATAAAAAGAAACTCTTTGGGTCCTCAATAAATTTCTACAAAGAGATCCGAGACACAAAAGTTTGATAACCACTGCACAATAGCAGCTATTCAACTCTCTACCTACCTATGTGTCTACCTACATAGCTACCTATATATCACCCTTCCTTCCTTCCTTCCTTCCTTCCTTCCTTCCTTCCTTCCTTCCTTCCTTCCTTCCTTCCTTCCTTCCTTCCTTCCCCTCTTTCCTTCCCTTCTTCCTTCCCTCCCTCCCTGCCTCCTCCCTTCCTTCCTTCCCTCCTTCCTTCCCTCCTTCCTTCCTTCCTTCTTTCTTTCCTTCCTTCCTTCCCTCCCTCCCTCCTTCCTTCCTTCCTTCCTTCCTTCCTTCCTTCCTTCCTTCCTTCCTTCCTTCCTTCCCTCCTTCCTTCCCTCCTTCTTTCCTTCCCTCCTTCCTTCCCTCCTTCCATCCTTCCTTCCTTTCCCTCTTTCCTTCCCTTCTTCCTTCCCTCCCTCCTTCCTTCCCTCCTTCTTTCCTTCTTTCTTTCCTTCTTTCCCTCCTTCTTTCCTTCTTTCTTTCCTTCCTTCCTTCCCTCCTTCCTTCCTTCCTTCCTTCCTTCCTTCCTTCCTTCCTTCCTTCCTTCCTTCCTTCCTTCCTTCCTTCCCTCCTTCCCTCCTTCCTTCCTTCCTTCCCTCTTTCCTTCCCTCCTTCCTTCCCTCCTTCCATCCTTCCTTCCTTTCCCTCTTTCCTTCCCTTCTTCCTTCCCTCCTTCCTTCCCTCCCTCCCTGCCTCCTTCCTTCCTTCCCTCCCTCCCTCCTTCCTTCCTTCCTTCCTTCCTTCCCCCCTTCCTTCCTTCTTTTCTTTCTTTCTCTATTAAATACTTACTTCATCAGATTTCAGGGGCTATTATTGGACCTTCTCATTAAAGCAAATACTTGGGTTCTGAGTTCTAGAAAGTTGGTATTTGGGGAAGCAATACAATCAAGTGCTTGACTGTGATTCAATGCAGCAAGCAGGCAACAAATATATCTCTCTGTATGAGTGTGTATATATAGGTATATACATATGTACACAATGGATATATATGTGTGTATATATACACACAGCATGGCATGCTTTATATGGCATATATATATATTGTGTGTCTATATACATATATAGACACACACACTATGGCACTATGTGTATATACAGTGTATATATGTATATGTGTATGTCTGTATACACACATATACACTATGTCAATATAGGCAACCAGTCCCCACATGCCAAAAAACAACCTAGACAGAGGGTTAGGGAGACAGGTTGGCTTCAGAATATGCTCAGAGTTGGGGTTCTGGTGACAAGATCATATACCCAAAAGTGGGTTTGGTTGAGAACAGGTAATTGGTGCCAGATGGAGGAGGGGTTGTTCCTAATCAGACCCAGATGGGGTTGAAATGTTCTCAGGGTCCCTAATCTATATCAGGCTGGCATGAAACTCCACTAAAGTGGACTTTCTTTATCTTGACCGCCATGTAGTAGGAAGGTTTAATATTGACTAAGGAAATAATTGGACAGGAGTTCATCCCACCAAAAACCACCAGCCTCATCCATTGCAGGGGAATAGTACAATTGTCTGTTTTGCCTACAGGTTTCAATGGGCATCCGGAGCACTTAGCCTAAATGATTCCATAGTAGAGTCCTGTTGTTATGGCACCAAATAATAACCAAATAATAACCTGAGACAACATAAAGTTTCTAATTATCACAATTCTCCTTGAAAATCTGGATTTGAACTCAGGCTCTGGTACTTCCTAACTTTGCGACCATGGTCAACTCACTGAATTTCTCTGAAGCTTAGTAAAATGGGGATAATATTTGCTACATTAACTACCTTCCAAGGTTGTTGTGAGGAAGGAAGGATTTAGTTGCTAAAGAAATGTGATTATTTCCAAGGAAATGTTCCCGGGGAGTCACATGAGACTGTTGATGAAAACCCTGGGTTTTTGTAGAATCAGAGCATTTTAGAGCTGAAAGGAACCGTAGAGAGAGTATCTAATCAAATCCCCTCATTGTACAGATGTGAAAACTGAGGCCTGGATAGGCTAAGTGACTAAATTCATAGCATGTCTTTGCTCTAGAGGTCCAAGCTCCGGCATTCTTCAGCTCCCCGCCCCGTCCCCCCCCCCCAAAAGTTATATGCACGTAGAAGAAATACATCATGCATTTTAAAAGCCCTCAGGATTAGCTTGTATCTTCCCAATACCATTTCACCCTCCCCCTGCCCCAAGCACTTGGCTAATATAATCACAGACAGACAGGGCACGCTCCAGGATAGTATTCAGGACGACAAAGTACCCTTTTCTCTACGCTCCTACAGTTTGATTGAAGCTACCTAGTTGTTTGTGTTTGTCCTTAGTTCTCAAAGAGGACGTTGGGAAGGTGCTGTCATGACTTGCAAGTGGATTGACTTTAAGTATGGTTAGAAAGCTTGGCCCCTCAGGGCTGCATATCTGGACTCATGGTGCCCTCTTGTGGTATCGGATGAGAATTTAGAGTACAAGAAATTCCAGAGATTTTCAGAGTTGTAAGGAACTTTGCTGTTTTGTTGATCAGGTCATTTCAGTTGTGTCCAACTGCTTCTGACTCCATCTGCGGTTTTCCTTGGCAAAGGCACTGGAGTATTTTGCCATTGCCTTCTCCGGTACATTTTATAGGTGAGGCAAACAGGGTTAAGTGACTTGCCCAGGGTCACACAGCCAGTAAGTGTCTGAGATTGGATTTGATCTCACTGAGATGAGTCTTCCAGATTCCAACTCTAGTGCTTTAACCACTGTGCAACCCAGTGCCCAAGGAACTTTAGTATCCACTTAATTATTAATAATAACGATATCTTGCATTGATATAGTGCTTTCAGGTTTGCAAAGCGCTATACATATATTATCTCATTGGATCCATGGAAATAAGGTCTCCAAGGATCAAAGTGTGTCCATTGATGCAGTATATTTTTTAAAAATCCATAAAGCAAAGGACGTAGAGATAGGATGAAAATATTTTAATTCAAAGCAAAATTGTAGCAATTTTTTTTGCATCAACTTATGCACCTGATCCTTCTATTAATTGAAAGGAAATTTTTTCTTTCGTCAAACCTACATCAGCCTCTCTGCAGCACTTACCCATTGCTGAGAATCTCTGGATCTACCTTTGATGTAGTAATGGTAATTCACATCACTATAGCTCTTTTAAACTTATAAATCTCTTTACCTCTGCAAAGTAGATAGTACAAGTATCAATGCCCCCATTTTACTGATGGGGAGACTGAAACTCAGAAATTAGCTCAAGGTTGTCCAGCTTGTAAATTCCAGAGTGAAGATTCAAACCCAGGTCCTTTTCACTTCAAGTCCAACTTTCTTTTCAATTACAATGTTACCTACTTCTAAGCAGAAAGAAGTGCTGGGTCTCTTGATGTGTCCAAGAATTTGAAGAAATTGATGGTGTGCATGTGAGCTCTGTTCTGTGGATGGGAGAATCTATAGATAAGAATTCTGTTTTAGACCAACCCTGAATGAGAAGTTGATATAGCTAGCTCTTTTTGTATGTATGTCTGCAAGGGTGTATGTGGGAGTATTTAAACTCTACTAAATTTGGTGTATTAGAACTCTATTAAGTTCTTTTCCAATCTAGAAGAGAAGATCATAAATCTGAGAACTTAAAAGGAATCTGAGTGAACATCTTTGTTTTACAAATGAGGAAAATGAGGAGAGTTGAATCAACTTGAGAAACCTCATGCAACTTGTTAGTGACAGATCCAGGGGCTAAGACCCAGGACCCCCTGACTTCCCAGTCATAGGATCATCATTAAGCAAGTAACAGAATGGTAATTATCATTACTACAACTCAAACAAGAATCTTCCTTATCATGCTATTGCCACAGCTCTAGAACCTGGTGCTTTTCAAAGCACTACCTTACAATTTACAGAGGCACAAAAACTTGCTCTGAGTCATACAGATAGCAAGGGAAGGAGCAAGGTGGCACAGTGGATAGAGTGCTGCACCTGGAGTCAGTAAAACCCTAGGCAAATCATTTAACCCTGTTTGCCTCAGTTTTCTCATCTGTAAAATGAGCTGGAGAGGAAATGGCAAAACACTTCAACATTGCTGCCAAGAAAGCCCCAGATGGAGTCATAGAGAGTTGGGCTTGAGTCAACAACAACTTCTGGCATTGATCTCAGTGTTTTTCCATGTCTCCTACTCTATTACAGATTAAGAATCTTGAGGCTGAGAAAGGACCTCTTGTAGTCCATTCAGGTCACAAGTCCTTAACTTTTTGGCATCTTGTGTCCCTTTAGAAATTTGGTGAAGCCTATGGAGCTCTTCTCAGAATAATGAAATACGTAGGATTACAAAGGAAACCACTCATATTTAAATATAGCTATCAAAACACATTTTTTTTAAAGTTCACAAGTTGGAGTCGTGAACTGATCCAACCATTCTGGAGAGTAATTTGAAACTATGCCCAAAGAGCTATAAAATTGCGCATAACCTTTGATCCAGCAATACTATTGCTATGTCTGCATGCCGAAGAGATCACAAAAAAGGGGGAAAGGATCCACAAGTACAAAAATGTTTATAGCAGCTCTTTTTATGGTAGCAAAGAACTGGAAATTGAAGGGATGCCCATCAATTGGGAGATGACTGAACAAGTTGTAGTATATGAATGTAATAGAATACTATCGTGCTACAAGAAATGATGAGCAGTAACACCCATAGAGTTTGATGATCAACTTTGATAGACTTAGTTCTTCTCAGCAATCCATGACAATTCCGAGAGACTCATGGTGAAAAATACTATCCACATCCAGAGAAACAACTATGAAGTCTCAATACAAATCAAAGCATATCATTTTCACCTTTTTGTTTGTTTTTTTCTTTCTCTTGGTTTTCCCCTTTTTTTCTGATTATTCTTTCACAACATGACTAATGCTTAATATGATTGTACTTGTATAGCCTATATCAGATTGTTTGTTGTCTTGGGAAGTGGGGAGGAAAGAGGAAAGGGAGAAAAAAGCTTAAAATTCAAAGTCTTATAAAAGTGAATGTTGAAACTTTCTTTACATATAATTGGAAAATAAAATAAAATATTATCGAAGTTTAAAAAAAGTTCACAGTTCCCCTGGTTAAGTACCTTTGACTAGAGAATCTCTACCTAGATTCTTATGATGCTGAATTCTGGACTGAATTTAGAGGCAAAGGGCTAGGGTTCAAACCTATAAAATAAAAGAATTAGCTTAGATGGGGTTCTGTCTGGCTATAACTTCACTGGTCCCTAACAAATGGTTATCTAGATTGTACTTAGCACATAATAGGCACTTAATAAATGTTTCTTGATTAACTGATTTAAACATTCCCATTGATGGGGAACTTCAGTGCTCTCTTCCCTCCACCAAACCTTACTCAAGTACCATCTCCTTCATAAATGCTTCTTAGGTTAACTTCAGAGTTTTTACTTCTAGTCCTCACTCCCTTTTTTGCCCTGCTAGGAAAGGAACAAGATAAAAAGAGAGAAAAAAGACAGAGAGAAGAAGCCTCTTGGTCAGCAACTCTCTTGGTATCACTGCTATCTTGTTTTTCTCCTTAAAAAATTCTTATTTATGTGATTAGTAATGACTACAGAATGAGATTTTGGAGACAGAAATTCTTTTGAACTTTGAAGGAACAGAGACACAGTCTCTCTCCTGTTCCTTTTTAGCCAAGTTGATGGAAATGATGGGGGCCCAGTCCTTTCATAACTACAGTAAGTCAGTAAATCATTAAACATGCATTAAGCACCTACTATGTGCCAGGGATTGAATTAAGCATGAGGGATACAATGAAAGGTCAAAGACATTCTCTGCTCTCAAGGACCTCAAAGTCTAGCGGAGGAAACAACATGTAAACGATGATATATAAACAAGTTATAGAAGGAATATCTGTCGATCATCCTCTGGAGGTGGAGGACCCAAATAGAAACAGATGCCAGAGGGCTGCATTTTGACTTAAAAAAATACAAATGTGGATTGTAATTTTTATTTATTTTGTTAAACATTTCCCAATTACATTTTAATCTGGTTCAAGCTGAATTTGGAGTTTTCTGGGTGATGTCTCCTGTGGCCATGAGTTCGACTCCTCTGCAAAGCCATTAAGCCCTGGAGCTGCCAAACTGAGGTATTATTGTCAGCTTTGCCCTTTATTCAGGAAGAATTTCTAACACAAAACGTTGTTGCCTATTAAACTTCTCCATCAACATCATCATGGCATCATTATCTAACTTACATGCTTAGGGAGCCCCATTTTAAGAAGGGCCTGGTGCATATATGAATCTCCCCTTTTCCTGAATTCCAGCGACAAGTTAGAGTCAACAACTCCGCTGTGTACTGTTTGCTGACTGCTCCACGTGCCAGCTTTGGCTCACCAACTATTCTAAGTGAGATAATGTTTCTGCTTCGTCTGGAGCCTTCACAGGTTGTGAAGTTTGTGCTTAGTCAATATTCATTGAACCGCATTGAATATTTGAGTTGTCTGCTTTGCACCTTACCCTGTTTTCCCCCTAGCTCCCACTTTCTAGGACATACTAGCTGTGTGACCCTGAAGAAGTCATGGGAACATAGATTTAGAGCTAGGAGGGACCTTAAAGGTCCTCTAGTGGAGAGGCTGGGATCAAGTGACACAGTAGATGGAGTACCAGCCTGGAGTCAGGAGAACATAAATTCAAATCCAGTCTCAAACACTAACTAGCTGTGTGACTCTAGGCAAGTCACTTAACCCTATTTGTTTTCTCATCTGTAAAATGAGTTGGAGAAGAAAATCATAAACCACTCCAGTATCTTTGTCAGGAAAACTCCAATTGGGTCATGAAGTATTAAATATGACTCAACAGCAACAGTCCATGGGTTCTTAACATTTTTTATGTCATGGATCTTTTTGGCCATCTATGGAACCTTCCTCAGAATAATATTTTTAAATGCATAAAACGAAATATATAGGATTCATACGAATGAAATTCCAAGAGACAAAGTTTTCAGGTATTAAAAGTAAGTTTATTAATTAGGTCAGGCAATAATTAATAGATTGATGGTTAGTGGTTTCTCAGTAGCCAAAGACAAATGGCAGGGTCTCAGGTCATCTGAAATACCCATCTGTCTTCCTGACAGCATATCATTGCAACCTCCCCTAACAAGAAAGAGGCAGTCCCTAAGTGGTGGACGCTTAATGAAGAGGGCTGCTAAGAGTCCTCAGCTCCTCCCCAGTACTTACTTCCTCAATGAAGTTTAGCTGAAAACACGGCCTGGTCATGATGCGATCTGGACACCCATTAGGATCTCCCTTTGCAGAGGGTAGAGTGCCACTAGCACGAGGCAAATTAAAATCAGTTTCCCCTTCTGTAAAATGGGGATAATAATAGCTGTTGTGCTTAGAGCACACAATACTTTTTGGGGTGAGGATCAGATGAGATACTCTATGTAAAGTGCTTTGTAAACTGCCAAGAACTATATAAATGTGAATGATTATTAAGTGGTAGCCTAGGACATAGAAATATTTAACTAAAAAAAATATACCCCAGGCCCAGAATGATCCTTTCAGGAGGTTTCCTTCCATTTGGGCTTGAAAAGTTTGTCTGTGGTGGATCTAGCTCCATCTCCCCCATCTCTGTCCTCCAGGGGACCTACTTACCTGCTGTAGAAGCTGGCAGGTTCCCCCAGTCTGTTCCTGTCCTCTGGAATGGGGATTGGCACGTGGGTGACCTCTTTGGGAATGCTGGGCCCAGAATGGAGGAAGCTTTGATCCTCTTCTCTTAGTTCCCATAATCCTCCTGACACCTTTGGGTTCAGGAAGCTTCCAGTGACCCTTCCCCACTCCCTGCCTCTACCTCTGTAGGTGTTCTCCCACCAAGTTCTAGTTCACTTCTAGTTCAGAAATTCTAAGGCAAGAACTGGAGTTCAGTGAGAAGGACCAGAGCCCAGAGAACCTCAGACTGTGATAGTGTAGTTACAACTGAACTTGTAAAGAGCTTGAGAATATATTCTAATATGAGGAGACACAAATGAGATGTAGATTTATGTTAATCGAGGCAGGCCCACTTGATGATTTCTTACACCTGGATGCTACTCTGGGAGAGTCCCAGTGGAGACTGGAATCACCACATGCAGGTTCTGAGCACTGAAACTTAAGTATCTGCACAGATAGGGCAGGGTTGGGGGACACCTTGCAGAGAGCCAGAGGTGGAAGGAAAAGTGTCTTGTACCCTATGTTGTCTGGTCAGGGTCACAGGGGAGTTTCACTTCTCTATTATCTTTCTCCTTCTTTTCCAAGCTCTCCCCTATTCCATGAAGCCCTGGCTCCTACCCCACGCTCCTGAATACAGTGCCCTCAAACTGACTCCTACTATGGGGACATCCCCTCCACATTCCCCAAATCCTGAATTATGTACTTCTTTCTCTCAAGACCTTGCTCTATGTTAAGTGACACCTGACTAATCAGATAAACCAACTTAACTTAGTGGGAGGTGGTGGATTAGTTCATTACCTGAGTGACACATACGTCTTCATAGAGGCCTTTCTGAGGATGGTACAGCTATAACTTCAATAATTCTGATAGTGAGAGCTTGAAACATTATGGTCTTTTGGTTAGGGAGTGATTTTGGGGTGGGGCGGGGCTTTCCCAGGCTGATGAAATCATACCGGATAGTTTCCTGCTTGGTTACAAGTACCAGTGCCTTTGCTTGCTGTATAGGCACAGCCCCACATGTAGGCTTGCCAGGATGGCACAAGGAAGTAGCAGGGGCAGAACAGTCAAGAGTTACTTGGTGTCACTATGGGCAGACCTATGCGTAGGGATTTCTGAGGCCCAGTCTTTGATTCTTCCCTCATTTCCCCTTACCTCTCATAGACAATCAGTTGGCTCTGGGGCCCTGAGATCTGCAATTGCTTTGGGTGGGTCCATGGAAAATACAGAAGAAATTCTCCAGAGATTTGGGAATGCTTTTGATTGTTCCATGGAGGCTAAGAAAGCCTCATACACATCTGAATTGTTGCTGTAGTGTTTGTTCTTCATTCTTTAAGAGGACCATGACATCAAGATGTCATGCATCTTGCAACATGCAAGACATGACTTGCAGTTGACTCTGATTGGAGTGAGGGAGGGCTGTGCAAGGTCACCAGCCTCACTTTCTCCTCCAGAGCCCTCTGGATTCAGTGGCCAGATAATCATCAGGACGACTGGAGATGGCCCAGGATGCAATGGGAAACTCGGGCCATTTTAGACTGTCTTATCAGATTCTCACTTTGAGTGAGATAAACCCATTCAATGAATAGGCCTCTGAATAGTCCCCAGCTCACTTCCAGTTCATTTCAATGATTCTAGCACAGTCTCTCATGCCTGGTAAAGCTTGAGGAAATAGGGGCAGCTTTGATCCATGGTGGGCTAGCTTCCCCATCTAGGGGACCTCTAGAAGGTTTTTCTAAGCAGTTACTCTCTGTATCCACCAGGTAAGATGTGAATACTTTGAAGGTCCTTGGCATCATTGATGTCAGTATTCACTGATTATATCCCTTCCAGACAGTGTTATGAGTTATTGAGTCCAACAAACTCATGAGCTAGCATCCAGAAGACTTCAAATCCTGTCTTTAACATAGGCCTTCAGTGGGGAACGTGTCCTCAAGTGTGGCCCTTCAATTGAATCCAAACTTCACAGAAAAAACTTGGATTCAGTCAAAGGGCCACACTTGGTGACCTAGAGCCCTATGTGGCCTGGAGGCTGCAGTTTCTCCACCTCCGACATAGGCTGTGTGACTGGAGGCAAGTCAATTAGCCTCTCTGACCCAGAACTCTCTAAGATCCTTATCTTGCCTCAGTCTGCATCAGTGGAAGGAATTTCCATACCAGGAATCTTCCGTGTTGGCACATTACAATTTTTGGCCCTGATAGGAAAAATAAAAACTTCAAAATAGAAACAAACAAAAATCTTTAGCATTTCATTTTATTAGAGGTTAGATGCCACTCATATTAATGTAATTATGGTGGGTACTTTTTCCCTAAAATCTGTCTTGCAGAAACAAACCAGAGTGGAACCTCTAAATGATGATGTTCGTGTTCAGTGTGCACTGATAGGTATGCATGAAGTACATACATACATATGTGCATGCAATATATACATGCATATTACACAAGCACACATGTATATATATGTACCTATATAATTTTTCCTGTTTCACATAGATATTACTTAGAAATTGAATGGCAATATGGAAAGAGCACTGGCTTCATTCAGAGGCAGAGGACCTGTGCTGGAATTCCAATTCTGTCACTTACTGAATTGTTTGCTTCCCACACTGTGGAGCTCAGTTTTCTCATCTATAAAGATGACTTCCATGATGGCTTCCAGTGCAATCCTATGAGGACAGTCTATCTTTAGACCAACACTGAATATTGTCATCTATTGCTCACCGATGTTTCATGAGCATCTTCCTTACTGTAAAACGGGGGTGTTAATAGCACCTACCTCCCAGGGTTGTTGGAGGATCAAGTGAGAGAATATTTGTAATGCATTTCGCTGAATGGCAGCAGGTAGGAGCCCCTGGCCTGAAGTCAGAACGACTTGGCTCAAATTGGCCTCAGGCACTTATTAACTATGTGTGACCCTAGGCAAGTTATTTAATATGTTTGCCTCAGTTTCCTCAACTGTACATTGGGAAGAATAACAGCACCTACCTCCCAGGGTTGTTGTGAGGCTCAGATTATATTGTGAAGCACTTAGCCCAGAGCTCTGAACCTAGGAGGCACGATATAAACGCCAGCTATTATTACAATTAGAACCTTCAAAATTTAGAGCCCAGACATCTGCTTATGTGTTTTTTAAAACTTCTAGCTCAGTGTGGGCACACAGTAGGCTTTAATTTAAAAAATAATAACACAAATATTTGAAAGTTGAACTTTTCTGGCCCAGCTGCCAAGAGGCCACACAACATTCTTGGAACACCAGATGGCAGCATTGCCTCAGTTATATCCAGTATGGGCCAGAGCAATGGGAGATTTTCGCACCTCAAAGTGTACCGACCAATCACGCTAATAAAGTAAAAACTTTTTATTTCTGATACAAACGATAAATACTTTGCATTAAAAATCTGGAATTCAACCCTTGCCCCTCCCCCCATCCTTACAAAAATAATCTTATGAAATGGAAAAAAATAGTGCTGGCAATCACACTGGTTAGCTAGGATCCCAACTGGAGGATAAAGGCACTGTGGTTGGGGAGGGGGAGGAGTGGAGAGATCTCTCCAATCCATTTTACCCCCTGTACCCATAGACTCCTGGCTTTGGAAGGGGTGGGAGCTATGGCTTGTGACCCTCTCTAGCCCTCATCCTTCTTTCCTTCAGTACCTCTGGGTACTTGCTAACCCTACCCCTATGCTTTGGGAGGGTGGTATCCCCAGAAGATCTCTTGCTGAAGTGGTGGGGGGGAGAGGACAGTCAAACAGAAGTCCCTTGAGGAAGATTTGTATGGATTCCTTCTAAGTGAGGGATAAGTATGGGTGTGGGGGGAGAGGGGCAGAGAAGATAGGGGATTTATTATACTTCTGTTTCCTCTACCCCTACCCCAGGTAGGTTTGAACCTTGAAAGAATTAAATAAAAGAAATGGTCACATTTTGTTTACTTGAAAAATGACATACCTTAAGGGGAGGGGGCTAGATAGGGCTCTTCCCCTACCTTCAATAAAGTATGAGGGAGTAAGGATTGGAGAGGAGAAGGGGTGGTCTTAAGTTAACCTCATCCCTTTTCACAGTCGTAGAGCAAGGGGCCTGAGACTCCAGATGGATGGCATGAGTGAGGAAAGGAGAGGCTTTGTAGCCACCTTTCTCTGCTTCTGAGAGGGGAGCATCTCATCTCACCCCTCCCCAGCTCAGTGTTCCTGGCCCTAGTTAGGTGTCCTCATCCCAAAGGCAGAGTTGTTTCTGGGGCACATAATACTCAAAATTATAGCTCTTCTGGCAGCTGCGGATACCACACTTATAGGAAGAGAGGCGGCCACTGGGCTCTCGACTGTGGCAGTATTTGAGCAGGCAGGGATACCAGGCCAAGCTGAGCCCATAGTGACAGAGGCAAGGTTTCCATCGGTCGCTGACCAGACGACAACGCCGTAGACTGGAGAGGTCAGCTAGTTGTGAAGGCAGAGTTTCAAACATGGAGTCATCTACACCTGTAGGAGAGTGGGAAGGAGAAAGAGAAGGAGGTAGTAAGGGGAAGAGCCTTCCTCTTCTCAGGAAGAGGACCCAACCTGCCCCTCTATCCCCCCAGTGCTTTTCTGGCCTTCTTTTATGACTGTGGAACTGTCCTGAGGCCTTGGCCTGGACTGTCCATGCCTACATCCAGGCTGTAGGCCACCCCTACCTCAGCCAGGAGTCCAGAGGACCTACTCAAAGGAGAGGAGAAACTCAAGTATGACCTTTGTGTTAGGGAGTGTCTTACTCAACCCTTGCCCTGAGAGCCCTGGACTGGGGGTCAAGGATCTGAGAGTGAAACCTGGTTCTGCTATCTCTTGAGCCTTCTCAGACTCCTCAGCTATAACATGAGAAGGTCTCTTTTTAGTTTTAGACCCTATGAGTTGAGCAGCCAGACCCGGAAAGGGAGGAAGTTGGGGGTAACCCTGATTTGAAACTTGAGTTAGAACTGCTGGCATCTCAATTTTTCTTTTGCCTCTCTTTGGAGAGAGAAAGACAGCTAGAGTCTGGGGTGAGGATGTGAGGGGCACACAGCAATGCTGGGAGGAATTAAAGGACAGAGGAAGAAAGGAGAGGAGCTGAATTTGAGTAGGTAGGAGCAGGGAAAGGTGGGGTTCAACGAAGGAGGGCCAAGAGAGTGATAGGAAGACCTTCTGCTCCAGGGCATGGTGCCCGATGCTCTCCAAGAGTGGGTCAGTGAAATCCCCAGACATCATGAAGGTGACATGGCCCCTGAGGTTCCCCACAGGTCATTGTTCCTACTTTCAGCAGCCCAGCCCCCTGTGGTCCTGATCAACTCTCAGTTTCTCTTAGAAGCATTCAGAGTTATTGTCCTTTTAGTCTCATCAAGAACTGTATGACAACCCATCTCCTTAATGCTTAAAGACTAAGTATTTTAGTATCAGAATTTCTAAGTCTCTAATTTTTTTGTCTGGCTGCATATCTACATAGCCCTAGGCCCAGTGCTGCAGAGGTCATCTGCCTGACCTCTCTCCAGCCAGAATTTGACATCTTCTTCCCGGGTGTAGATGGCCTCTCGGGCTTCGGCACACACATTATGGATGTGGGGGCTCAGCCATGCTCCCTTGCTGAAATTGACTGCCACGTCCATGTGAAGCTGTTCCAGACTCCGGACCTCTTCAGCCTGACGTACTGCTCGAGGGTTTTTCTGTTGGGGATGTGTGGGATGGGGAGGGGAGAAAGTGGAGTAAGCCTATGTGTGGTCCCATATGGGTCCCTTTTCCCTTACACACTTACACACTTCACACACCCTCCCCCAAAAGCCTCATCTGTGACTAGTCTTCATCTCTCACCATTGGATTCTGGGACTATAAACATTCTTTGAGGGGTATAGTTCAAAGAATTAGAGTGATTTCTTCTCCCTGCTACTCCTCTCCTCTTTTCCCCCTCCCCTAGACTTGGATGTGTTTTGGATAGGGGGAGAGGTCAGGGAGGTTGGGCACCAGCAGGATGAATCTATCCTCCATATATTAGTTTACTAGTGGGATTTATAAGAGCTTCTGATGGGGTTAGAGAGTGAGAGATATCATTTCTACCCCCTTTCTTTTGCCCCATATCTGAATAGCTTTGGGGAATCATCCCATTCTTAATCTAGACAAGTAGACAGGTGGTGGTATAAGATAAGGGAGTACTTAGAGAAGATTTTTATGTCCGGTCTTAAGGACCAAAGAAGGGCTAAGGATAGGGGTGGGGAAGAATCCAGGGATCTGAGACACCCAAAACAGACAGACTTCAGAGGCATTTGCTTGGAATATTGGTTTAATAATGGAAAGGAGGTCTTAGGTCATTGGGGCAAACTGAATTGAGAGGGAAGTTTGAGTCCCCAAGATTTGGGGGCCAGGGTGAGTTGGGAGGCTGGTCCTGGGTGGGCTGGAGAGTTGAGACTGTTTGGTGGGTATGGGCTTGGGCTGTTGGGTGGGTAGGTAGTTGGGCTGTTATGCATCTGGACCCTGGTCAGTGGGTCCAGGGTACGTTGGGGAACTGGAGGGTAATGAGGCAACAATAGTCTGGATTTGGGCTTCTCACCTGCCGAAGTTTAGCCATAGCCTCACTGGGGATAATCTCGTTGTGATGTAGCCTTGTGATGAAGCAGAGGGCCTGGAACTGACTCTGACCCTTCTCCAGCTCACCCAGGATCAGGGCTCGGAAGATCTTTACATCCTGATTGAGGAGAGGAAGACAAGGAAGAGAAAGGTAGATATTAGTAGGGCCCATCTTCCCCCTCCTCAGATACCCTAGGAGAGTATGCATCTCAGAACCAGATAAAGATGTCCTAGAGGATACAGAATGGTCCCTGTTCAGTGGTGGGAGAAAGCAGACTTTCTCTAACCTAAGTACCAAGAGACTCATCACTAGTTTGATCAAAGGGAGATAAATTTTTTTTAATTATAGTAATTCATGAAATGGTTTACTGAGAAATGGGGGTTTATGATCTACCCATCCAAGTAAATTCCATTTAACACAAGAGCTAGGGAAAAAAAAACACTTCTAAGAACTTCGGATCCTCCTGAATCAGACCATGCCATAGGTTTCTCAGTCTGAAAATATTTCCAATGAAATCATTTAAGAAGTCGAAGCATCCACCAGAAGAAAATATTTCATTTTCCAAGTATGTTATATTCCATCATCGAGACAATCTCTAAGGTCCTTCCCAGTGCTAAAATTCTATGACTCTACAACTTTCAATTATCTATGTATCAATTATTCAGAGCAAATTCATTCACTCAACAAACATTTATTTTACTCAGGGATTGGGTTCCCCAACTCTCTTTGTCACCCTGCTCACTGCAGCTAGGAGGGTGAAAAGAGATCAGGGTCTCTTAAGCAAAGGGCAAAACAGGTTTGAAATGCAGAGATAGGAAGCTATGGCAACTGCTGCTTTTCTTCCAACCCAGACATCAGAGTCAATCATTTCAGAAGCATCACTGGTATAAATTACCCTGCCCTGCTACTTCCCCTTCTCCAGATGGGGCTGTTAATGGTATTAGTAGCAGGTCAAGGACTCCTTCCTGTTACTGATTGTCTGAACTGTGACTTGGGGTGGACTCACAAGGTCAAGGCAGAAGAAGGGTAGAGGGAGGGGGAGGGACTCTCCATCGTCTTTAATATATGCAATTTAAAATTCTTATATTGACATTCAAGGTTTCAAGAGCATAGCTTCAACTCACTTTTTCAGCCTTGACAGAAACTAGCCTCTTATATAAATCCAGATCTTGTTGCCAAATTGGTCTATTTCCTCCAACGTGTTACGTGCATTCTGGGCATCGTTCATGCTTGCCTGGTGTCGCCCTCTACTTGTCTATATTCTAGTCATCCTTCAAGGCCCAATTCAGGTCCACTCTACCCATAAAACATTGACTATTTTCTAGTCTTTGCTGAGGTCTCCTTTCTGGGCTTCTCTAGCATCACTGTGCATACCACTGATCTGGCCTTCAGCACATGGGATTCACAGAATCAAGACTTAGAAGGGACCTTAGAGGTCCTCTGGTGTAAGTTGAGAAATGAAGAAAATGAGATGCAGGGATGTTAAGCAATTTACCCAAGGTCACACAGCTATTAAGTGTCAGAGCCAGGATTCAAACCCAAGTCCTCTGTCCCCAAATCCAGTGCTCTTATCCACTAAACAACATTGTCCTGAATTTAACTAGACTCCAACATTTACTAGCTGTGTGACCCTGGGCAAGGTACTTAACCTCTGTCTACCTCAGTTTCCTCAGCTGGAAAATGGAATAATAATAGTACCTCCCTTACAGGATGGTTATGGGGGTAAAATACGACATTTGTCAAGTGGTTCACCAACCTTAAAATGCTATGTGTTAGCTATTATTATTATTGCTGACTGTAAGTTCCCTGAAGGGTCATTTTTCTATTACTATATCCCCTTTTCCTAGCACTGAATAATCTCCTTCCAAAGACTCAGCCCACTTCCTGCTCAGATCTCACCAAATTCACCCCATGCCAACAGTTGTGGGCCCTTCAGATGCTCAGTGGACAACGGCCACTCCCTTTGATTGTCATCTGTAAGGACCCCTGGGCCTTTCCATCGACTGCAGCTAAGCTCTTCACTTATCTGTGCTGTCTTCCCTGATTAGAATGTGAACTCTTGAGAGAAGGAATTGTCTCATTTTTCTATTTTTATTTCCAGTGCTTGCTTGGCATGTAGTAAATACTTAATAAATGCTTTCCCCACTCTATTCCACAGTGCCTTCTACCTAGTATGCCCTCAAAAAGTACTGTTAATGATGATTCTATTGGAAATGTCAGTGGGTGAGGGAAGAAACAATTGCTGTAAACTAGTGAAGCCTAGTTTATTTCTTAAGTGCTGTTCACTTCTGAGCTACTTTTAACCTCATGACATTCCTTGGAGTGTGGGAACATTCTCTTTCTTTCTTTCTTTCTTTCTTTCTTTCTTTCTTTCTTTCTTTCTTTCTTTCTTCCTTCCTTCCTTCCTTCCTTCCTTCCTTCCTTCCTTCCTTCCTTCCTTCCTTCCTTCCTTCCTTCCTTCCTTTCTTTCTTTCTTTCTTTCTTTCTTTCTTTCTTTCTTTCTTTCTTTCTTTCTTTCTCTCTCTCTTTCTCTTTTTTACCAGTTTTAAAGATGGTGACACTGATGGCCAGCCAGATTTCTTTTTCCTCCCCTCTCCCAAAGCATCATAACCAAGACAATCTCTCTGATACAGAAGGAAAGGTTCCAAGTCCTTCATGATCCTGGAGACCCAAGAGGAAGGTGAATCAGAGCTGAGGGCTTATTCTGGCCTCCTCTCAACAGGAAATCCCTTCTCTGATAACTAGCTCCTGGAATCTCCCTACCCAGTCAGTCTGAGCCATCTGATCTCTCTCTTCATTCAGATCAGCACGAGTGACAACCAGGGACAAGGCACTTGAGATGGCTAGATTTCATTTCCAAGGCTATCTCTTGCCAGGTGAACCCGGAGCCAGATTTCCTATCCTAAGTCTTGAGCCAGAACGTTATGCCAAGTGGTATCAAAAATCCATCTCGGCATTAATTTCAGCTCCTTCCCTTTAAAAATAACTCTTCTCACTATATTTATAGCATTTTTTTCCAGTGCTTTGGGTGCATTTAAATCATCTGAGGCACAGGAGATATGGACACAGCTCTTTGTGAAATCATCCATCATTCCCAGCCTGGAAGAGGCAACAAATAAATTTCAGATTAGAGGGTGCACAGAAGAAACTAGATGTCTTTTTCTCCTGTTTCGTTAACAACTCTTGCAGAAAATCTTAGCCCCTTAGGACTCTGCTGGGGACATAATGCCATTTTTCAGGGCAATTGGTCTTTTCTTTCCTTAACTCCAATCTAAAATATAAATTTCTAATGTAGCCTTCTGTCTTTATGTCCTCTATCATTCTATGTAAATATTAATAATCTCATATTTACTTTATATTCATATTTAACAATTTTAATTATTTTATATATAAATATGTATTTATATATTTTATATTTATGTAGATAATAATTTAATTAAATATAACTAAGTAATGATTTAATAATTAAATAAACTCATATTTGCTTTAAGGATTATAAAACACATTGCTCACAACAATCCCAGAAGGCAGGTAGTATGTATAATTTCCTTTTAACAGATGAGGAAACTGAGGCTCACAGGGGTTAAATAACCTGTTCAAGGTCATATAGCTAATAAGTGTCAGGTGAGGATTTGAACTCAGATCTTCTATCTGCAAAACTAGTGCTGTATTATGGTAAACTTATAAGTTCTGATTGAGTTTATTACGTTGAATAATTTCCCAAATGAGTCCTTCTTAACATCAGGATTCTGAGGAAGATGAAACAGCCAAAAATGTCTCCTCAGAGAGAGAAACCCTTCCCTCCCCTAAGCCTCTCCAAGCCATTCTCTTCTCCTCTCTCTCCTGGGGAAGCAGTAATTCTCCTATGAAGAACAAGGCAGTTTCTGCTTTTAAAGGATATAACTTTGGAAGCTACACCCTATCATCCTGGTCTATTTCTGAAGCATCTTCTACTCTCTGACTTTACTGCCTCCTTCCTCCAGGACTTTTTCCATCCATCATGAGTACAGATTTCTTTCCTCCCAAAAGGACCCCAGGGACACTGAAAGTATCTGGCTGGATGAAGAGCTTGCCTGGTTCCCAGCCTACCACAGGGTTCCCAACTTCCTTCCTGATGGGGATTTCCCAGGGCTGATTCAGAGAGAAGTAGCCCAGAAGCCCATGCCAAGTAACAGTGATAGGAGAAGTGGGTGGTTTTTTATTTCCAGAATACAGGAGGTAGCTTGTTTTTTTTCTACCTAAATGTAAGGAGGACATATCTGTAGGCAGGAGGAAAGGGCTCAGTTAACTCTCTTTTCCCAGACATTTCCAAGCATCTCCAGAACAGAAGAACCATATGAACTTTGTATAATTGGGGAAGACAATGCAGAGGGTGGAAGTGTGGAGTCCACCCAGGGATGAGGTTGTTAGGTATTATTAGTGTAACGGGAGTAACCATGAACCTGACCTTGTTCCTGAATCAATGCTCTCTGGAGCTGAATTCACCTGACGGAAGGAGGGGAAAGGGGTAAGACAACAAATATCTATTAAGTACTTACTGTATATCAGGCCCTGTATTGAGCACTTTACAAATATTATTTCATTTAATCCTCACAATCCTGGGAGGTAGGTGCTATTATTATGCCCATTTTCCAGTTGAGGAAACTGAGGCAGACAGATGCTAAGTGACTTGCTTAGGGTCACACAGCTAGTAAGTATCTGAGACTGGGATTTGAATTCAAGTCTCCCTGAATCCAGCCTAGGATCAAGCACTCTATCCACTGCACAATTACCTACCTAGTTATCTCCCCAGGTACATCAAGGGGTCAGGAATTCTAGTTCAACGCTCAAGGATTTGGTATTTGGGGACGATAAAATGATACCCTTATTGATCACTTAGCCAAGAAGAGCCACCTACTTAGTAGACTTTAAAAGAAAACTCTTGCTCAGATCTTTTCTTCAAGTCTCTAGAATGCGGTATAAAACTATCTCTCCGGGAACTCTCCGACCCCTCTGTCTCCAGCCCTCACACCCCAGTCAATCCCAGGCACCAATGATGACTCTTTGAGTAAAATGTGAATCCAGGTGAGTGTGAGTCCAGACCTTGAGTTTGGAACTGTATTTTTTGCTTTGTATTTCCCTCCTTGAAGAGAAGTGATTAAACAGTAATCTTGAGATCAAGGTTTCCATCTTAGAAGGAAAGCTCATGAAAGTGAGAGGTCTGGAGCTTCTAGACTCCTCTTTCAGTATTGGTTTCATTGCAGGAGGGATTCTCTGTAACTACTACAAACTTCTCAGAGAAGATGGTCATTGACAAGAGAATTAGCTGAAGTCCTGGTATTTATTAAGTACCTACTATTCATTCATTCATTCAATAAACATTTATTATATCTTATCTCATTTGATCCTGAACTTTAGGGAAGTTGTGAAAGTGAAATGCCTATTTGACAGTGTCACTAAGTGTTTCATGTTTTATTATTTTAAGTATCAATCTCACAGGAGAGTATAATAAGAGTTACAGGCTACTGTATTGTGTTTTAAGTCTTTTTCAATGTGTGCTCGTGAATCTTTTGTGTTTTAAGCATTTTCTTTTAGTGGAGGAAGTAAATAATTGCCCTCTATCTGATCTATACCATACCTTGGGTATCTTTCTAATCCCTTTTAGAGGGGAAGACCACAGACAGGAATGAAACCTAAATTTTTTTTAAGTGATATTTCCTAGGACTCCCAGGGTGGGGATGTAAAGAGATGACAGGGAAGAAAATAACTTTTTTCTTTTGCAACTAGGCTTCACCCTCGACTGAATTTGGTCCAAACAAGCATAGAAAACTGGGGATTGCTCAGCGGGGCAACATTTTAGCTTCCCTGGGCTCAACAATTATCTGTTGATACTCAACTTTAAATGTGTTAAACATGGGAGGAGATTATAGATTTAGAACTGAAAGGAACCTTAAAGACAATTTCATCCAACACCTCATTTTACAGATGAATAAACAGGGGTTCAAAAATGTCAAAGAACTTGGCCAAGGTCACACAGGTAAAATGAGATTTAAAAGCAGGTCGTCAGATTATAAATGAAGTGTGTTTTAGAGTACACCAAAAGGCTCTAAGAAAGGCAGTTCCCTCTACAGAAAAAACATAGCTATGCATTTCTGCTGCTTGATTCTCAAAAGCTCAAAGCACGTAAAGTGGAATAATCATCAAAGCGATTTCGTGCCAGTTAAAAAAAGCAGAAAAGTTCAATGATCCTCATTGAATTCCCAGAGTTTAAAGAGTTTTATCAATGGAACAGACTAGACAGGCAAGACCTAGGAGTAAGTGCAGAGAGGTGCCTTGTGTTCCATGCACTCAAGAACAAAAACAGCTGGGGACCAATAACTCGATTCTTAAAAGAATTGCTGGGGAAAATGGAAAGCAGTTTGAAAGTGATTAGGTTTAGCATAACATATTATACCACATACTATAATAAGCTGCAAATGAATATAAAATCCAAATTTAAAAGGTCACATGATTTTAAAACATTATAAGGAGGCATGCTGTACAGCCTCAGGGGAGAATTCTTAAACCAAGCAAGGACAGCAGAGATACAAAGATAAAACAGACCATTTTGATTACCTAAAATTAAAGAGCTTTTGTAGGAACAAAATACTGTCAAATAAGAGAAGACGCTATTGATTCAGAAAAAATCTTCACATAAAAATCTGATAAGATGTGCTATCCAAAATACTTACAAAATGGATGGATTTTAGAGGGGAAAATAATGAGTTGAGATTAAATGAACAAGAGATATGATATTCCCAGGAGATAAGCAGTCAAAGAATATGAATATTTTGGAGAAGAAGAAACGCAAACTACCAATAAAGAATGTTCCAAATTACTTATAATAAAAGAAATTAAGAGGAAAACAATTCTAATGTTTCACCATCATCCATAGATTGACAAAGATGAAGATGAAAATGATAAATGTTAGAGAGGCTGTGGGAAAATATGTATAATAATGCACTGATGGTGGTAATGGGAATTTGTTCAATCTTTCTGAAAAACAGTTTGGAACCATACTAGAAAAAGTTACCCCTATGATATTATTGGCATATTAATAAAATACATGATATATCCTGAGGAGGTCAAAGACAGAGGGGAACAGTCTAAGGGGATGCCTATCAAATAGAAAAAGACTTAACAAATTGTGGTTTATAAATGGAATGGAATATTATTGTCCTGTAAGAAATGACAAATATAAAGAATTCAGAGAAGCTTGGAGAAACCTTTATGAACTGATACAGAGTCCAGTAATAGAATCGTGAGAACAGTTTATACAGGATTGTAAAGGGAAACAACACTGACAGATATGAGAATTTTGATCAAGGTAATAAAACATTACTGACTCCAGAGGACTGATGGTGAAACACCCCTCTCTCCTTTAAATGCAGAAGTATTTGACTCTTAAGTGCAGAATGTGGCATAGGTTGGCATATGTGGTCCAAGGTGCTTATTTGCTTTGCTTAACTACGTTTCTTTGTTATAGGGAAGGGTTCTATCGGCAGGGAGAGGGTGGGATGGGGTGACGGATGTCATTGGGAAAGGAAGTAAAAACAAAAAGAATCAATATAACTTATTTTTTAAAAGTCCACAGACCTTTGCCCTCATTATAGACCTTCAGAAAGACCAATCAACAGGGCCAAGATCACATTCGATGGTCCAGAGATGAAAACAAGAATGTCCAATACCAGTAACTCAGATTTCTTTGGTGTTTTAAGATTTACAAAGCACTTTACTCACAACAGTGCTGAGAAGTAGGTGGTTGGAGTGTTTTTATCCTGATTTTTACAGATAAAGAAACTGGGATTCAGATGTAAACAGTAGGTTACAGAACCATTGTCAGAGCTGGTATATGAACTCCAAGTGTACTCTTTCCATTATGCCATGCTGCACTCTAAAGTCCAAGTCTCCACAGGACAATGCCTTTCTCCCCAACTTCTTTTTTTGTACACAGGGATACTCATCCCTATGTTAATCATCCTCAACTTAGTGTATCAAAAATCAGACTCTGCCATTCGTTCCCATTCTGGCCATGTGGGTTCACCCAACCCACTGCTTAACTTACAGCTCCACAACACTCCTAATTTCCCCACATGTTCAAAGATACCCCTCTGCTAGAGGGTGAGCAGGCTCAGATCCCTTTAGTCTCCATGAAGAAGGCTCCTTCCTTTCTGTTGGTTGTCCAGTGCTTTCACTGAAGCCTCAGAGCTGGTGGTCTTACATTGCTACTACATCTTGTTCTGCCATTCCAAAGTGCCCAGAAGCAGTAGCTTCATGGGATTGATTCTCATGCTTCCAATGTGGGGGGGAAGCTTTCTTATCTCGTCCAGCCCACAGGAGGCAGCTCTGTGCCGAGGTATCTCCCAGGCCTCAAATGAACTTGCTAAGGGCATGGAGTAGCATCTTCTGCCTTTTCTGCACTGAAGCTCTTTTCTATTTAGACCAGAGACTATATTATGGGTCAACTTTTTCACAGAACTGCGTGGTAAATTCTGATTGTCCTACATACATATTCTCTCTCTCTGTGTCTCTCTCTCTCAATCTTTCTCTCTCTCTCTCTCTCTCTCTCTCTCTCTCTCTCTCTCTCTCTCTCTCTCATATATCATGTTTTACTGATATCTTTTGTTTTCATGCCACCTTCACCTTTTAATATTTCCTTTTCTGAAACCCACAGAGCCATTCCTTTTTAAATAAACTATCAAAACAAAAAGGAGAAAAAAAAGCAGTTCAGCAAAATGAACCAACACATCAACTAAGTGTGACAGCGTCGACAGTGCTGCACATCATAGTGGCCCCTCCCACCTCAGCAAGGAAGGGAGGGAGCCTAACACTTCTCTGCATGCTCCCATATACCCACAGAAGGTCTCTAACATTTTGCTTCAGAAACAATCTTGCTCACCCATCCATGATCTCTTTCACACTCCTACAGAGGGTCTCTGTCTCAGGCATATTCTTTGAGCTGATCTCTCTCTGGCCTCAAATCTCTCAAAGCCTGTCTTACATAATGTTTCACACATGCAACCTCAGATACAGTGTCTCACATGTAATCTCTGTCTTAAAGTCTCATTTAACTTCTCTCTTATAGTCTGCCCCACACGCACATTCTCTTCTGCACTCTCACTTTTAAAAAGTTTGTCTGAGTGATGGATTCTCCCAAACACCCCTGAGCATTCTCAAATACTTTTCCTCTTATGGTCTCAAATACTCTCTCCTCTTTCATACTGTTACTCTTGTGCCTTCCTTCTCAAATACCCCCAGATGCTCCCAAAAATACTTTATCTCATCTGTCCTCTCTTTTATATTCTCTCTCTCTCTCACACACACACACATGCATTTCCTTAGTTCCATTACTCTCCTCTCTCCTTAAGTCCTAGTCCTCCAGAAAATTCATTCTGATAGACAACAGCTGGAAATAGGGTCTGTCTACCATAGATGTCATCTCACAAGAACACTTTTGACAAAGGAGTATCAGATAGAAAAGGCTGGCTAGTCCAGATCAACTTGCTAGATCTCATCTTGGACAGTATGTGTATGTGTATGTGTACTTGTCTGTGTGCACATATGTATGTGTGTGTGTTCCTACTTACAGTCCACCATTTTGTCCTGTGGGCTTTGAACCATTGTACCAAGGCTGCCACCACATTTGTAGCTCACCTCTCCTTCCCTTCTCTTCTCTTCCCCTCCCCTTCCAGCTCTTCAGCTGCAGTTCTCTCCCCCTGGAAATCTTCTGTGCTGTTTTGGGCTCCTTCCCATCATACTGGAGCGTGTGATTTCTGTACCAGAGTTGAGCCAATCTAAATATTTATTCACTCCTTTCTGGGCTGGGGCTGGTTTATAGGCTGGAGGGGTAGGATGGTAAGGGGCCTCTCTTGGGGTAGATAGCTATAGTCAACCTAACTGGGTGGTGACAGGGAGGGAAAAGGGAAACTCCCAAGGGCAGTCACAGGCAGAGCCCAGAGACACATGAGTGATGGGTTGGCAGCCTGTTGGGATGGTAGCAGAGCTGAAGAACATAGAGACATCTCAGATAGTTCTGCTCAGCCTCTTCTAGAAGAGATAGGGTGAGGTTTAGGACAGATCCCTCTCTTGAGGATGCCAGGCCACTAGGATAAAGTGTCTAGGAACTCAGGTCATTCCTCATCACAAAGAAGTGGTTAATCAACTCTAAGCACAAATGTCCACACATCCTCCAGGCAGTCTCACCAGAGACAGAGGCTCTTTGTAAAGGGGCTGTGCCAAGATGAGTGGTGTTTCAGAGACAAGGGCCTGGAGTGGTGCTCCCTGGCCTCTAGAGCACTCCCCCTCCCCCAATACCCCAGTGCTCTGTCAGCCAAATCCCAAAGGTCGCTCCTGTCCAGACTGCTTTGTCAAACAATGTAGGGCTTTATGTGGATCAATTATGCCCCATTGTCTTGCTGACTCAGGGCTTCCCAGATCAAGGCCTTCCCTCTTCTCTCTTGCCCAAGTTCCCAGCATGGAGGCCCCTTGTATGCCTTGCTGAAGTGACTTGAAAATTTCCAGTTAGGCAAATCTGACAATTTGTTGAGCTAACCAATCTCTCACCATTCTAAAGGATGAGCCAAATGATTCCCAAGTCTTTTCGGAATGGAGCAGAATATGAAGATTCTAAGGTCACCAGTGATCTCATAATTGGCAGATGCAATGGTCTTTTCTCAGTCATCATCTGCTATGAACTTTCTGTAACATCTGACATGTTTACCACCCTATCCTTACTCTCTCCTCCTTTGGTTTTTTACAAAACTATCTTTTACTGGCTCTTCTATCTGCATCTTTCTGGTCCTGATTCCTAGTTTCACAGATCCTTGAATGCTGGAACTGTAAGAGACTTTAATAATCATCTAATTCAACCTCTTTCTTCAATTCAACGAGCCATTATTAAACATTAATTAAGCAACAAATAGGGGGCCAAGTGCTGTGCACACAAAGGAACAAAAATGAAGTTCCTGCCTGCAAGGAACATACATTCTGCTGGGGGAAATTACATGAACATAGATATATCAATATAAAACATATATATGGTGACTAGAAATGCTTTTATTTTTTTTGATGGGCAGGAAGCACTAACAACTGATTTATCAGAAAAGATCTTATGTAGGATGTGACACTGAGCCTCTAAAATCAATTCCACATTAGCCATGTTGTGATTTTTTTTTAAAGCAAGAAAAATAAAGAGAAAAAATGTTTCAATCTGCACTCAGACTCCATCATTTCTCTTTCTAGAGGTA
This sequence comes from Bettongia penicillata ogilbyi, assembly GCA_023548195.1. Taxonomy (NCBI): domain Eukaryota; kingdom Metazoa; phylum Chordata; class Mammalia; order Diprotodontia; family Potoroidae; genus Bettongia; species Bettongia penicillata. Next base: position 2,641,999 of record JAJHZJ010000311.1, read on the forward strand.
GATAGCATTTTTTCTTATGAGCCCTTTGGAATTGTTTTGCATCATTGTACTGATCAGAGTACCTAAGTCTTTCACAGCTGACTTTTGTTACAATGTTGCTATTACTGTGTATAACATTCTCCTGGTTCTACTCACTTCCCTTTGCATCAGTTCATGTAAATCTTTCTAGGTTTTTCTCAGTCATATTGCTCATCATTTCTTACAGCACAGTAGTATTCCATCACAATTGTAAACCACAATTTGTTCAGCCATTTCCCAACTGATGGGAATCCTCTCACTTTCCGATTCTTTGCCACCACAAAAAGAGGTGCTATGCGTCCTTTTCCTTTTACTTTGATCTCTTTGGGATATGAACCTTTTAGTGGTATTGGTGAATCAAAAGGTACACACAGTTTTATTGCCCTTTGGGCATAGTTACAAATTGTTCTCCAGAATAGTTGGACCAGTTCAAAGCTTCACCAATACTGTGTTTCCTGCATCCTCTCCAGCATTTGTCATTTTCCTTTTCTGTCATATTAGGCAATCTGTTCAGTGTAAGGTGGTACCTCAGAGTTGTTTTAATTTGAATTTCTTTAATTATTAATGATTTAGAATATTTTTTCCTATGACAATTGATAGCTTTTATTTTTTTCTTCTGAAGACAGCCTGTTCATATCCTTGGACCATTTATCAGTTGAGGAATGGTTGAGCTGAGCCTTGAAGGGAGCTAAGGCCTCTAAGAATCAGAGGCAAGAAGAGAGACCATTCCAGGCAAGGGAGATAGCTTGTACAAACACATAGAGTTTGGAAATAGAATATCATGAGCAGCGCTAGCAAGTAGGGTAGTTTGGCCAGAAGGGAAACTACGTGAGGGGAAGTAATAAAAACTAGCCTGGAAAAGAGTTTAGTGTCAAATTAGAGTCAAATTTAGTGTCAAAAAGAGCTTTACATGACAAAGAGAAAAACTTGCATTTTATCATAAAGGGAATAGAGAGTCACTGAAGTTTCTTGAGCAGGGGAATAATATGATCTGACCTGTGCATTAGGAATATCAATGTATCACAGTTAGCATTTATGGAGTACTTTAAGGTTAGCAAAGTGTTCTTCATATGTCATCTCATTTGATCCTCACAAACACCTTAGTAGGTTATTATCCCAATTTTACAGATGAAGAAACTGAGGAAGAAAGAAGATAAGTGACTTGCCTTGGGTCACATGTCTGAGGAAGGAATTGAATACAGGTCTTCTTGACTCCAGGCAACTAGGTGGCAAAGGGCATAGAGCCCACATGTGGAGCCAGGGCTCTCTGCTTTCTCAAATTGCCTTTTATTTTTGTACCTTTGAGTATGTTTTTCTCTCCCCAGTAGAGTGGAAGCTCCTACAGGGCAGGGACTCTTGTTTTGTCTTGATGTCTCCAGTGACTTGTTCAGTGCCTTTCACTCATTAGATGCTCAATAAATTTTTGTTGAACTGGAATATGATGGAGGTGATAGAGAGAAGGAAGATGTACAGAAACAGGAAGAAAGGAAGGAAGAAGGTAGGGAGGAGGGAAGGAGGAAGGAAGGAAGGGAGACAGAGAAGAAAGGGAGGAAGGGCAGAAGGGTGAGAAGGAAGAGAGGAAAGAAAGGAGAGAGAGAAGGAAGGGAAAGAAGTGAGGGAGAAAGAGAAGATGGAAAAGAAGCAAGAGAAGGAAGAAAGAAGGGAAGGAAAGAAGAGAAGGGAGGAATGGAAGGAACAAAGGAAGAAGGGAAGAAAAGGGGAGGGAAGGAAGGAAGTAAACTTGCTTGTAAGAGCAAGTTATAATTCCTTAGCTGGCCATTTAAAGTCTTCCCTATTCTGGCTCCAATCTATCTTCCTTGAAGACAGAACTAGAAGCAAAGAAGGGAAGCTTCAGAGCCAGATCTGGGTTCCATGCTACAGCAGAAGGAGTTCTTGGTCAGGTAAGAGGTTGGATCAGGTGGTTGCTGACTCTGACTCTCAGATTTTGTGATTGTAGCTTATACTTCTCTTTCTCCCTAGTATTCCTAGAGAGAATCCTTCAAAACATGCTTTAGAAAACAAGGTTATAAAGATGCACAACTCCCCCCAGTCTCTACCTTGCCTTGCTCCAATATCTGTAGAATTAGGTCTACTGATCTATAGAAAAAGGAAGCATGCATAGAGGAAGAACACATGTGAACTCCTCGTGGGCAGGGATGGTTTCATTGTAGCCTCAGTACCTAGCATAGTAGACATTTAAAAAATATTTGTAGAATTGAATCCCTCTCCCCACCAAAGTTGGGAAAAGTGGCTCTCAAATTCACTGACTACAGGACCTTGGAGAGGTCATGACTTCACTTTTCTGAACCTGTTTCCTCCTTTATAAAATGGAGGTAATAATATTAGAACTGCTGGAGGAGGAAATGGCAAACCACTCCAGTATCTTTGCCAAGAAAACCTCAAATGGGGTCATGAAAAGTTGGACATGACTGAAAAAAGACAGGACAACAACATTAGAACAGCCTACCTCATACAGGCTGCTACAAGGAAAGTGCTTTGTAAACTCTGAAGCAGTATGGGGATGAAAGCTATTTTATACAACAATAAGAATAATGATGTTGGTGGTAGTGTCATTACAAGAAAGTCTTCTGTGGTGTGTGACTAGGGGGAATTCTTCCAGCTTTATGATTCTGAAAATCTCCTTAGACATACATAACTTACTTCCTACCTTAAGTCTTAAAGTATGCTAGGGACTCCAGACTCAGACTCAGGTCAAATCCCTTGTCAGAAACTTCTAAGCTGTGTCACCCTGGATAAGTCACTGACCACTGTCTGCCTCAGGTTCTTTATCTGTAAAATTAGGATAATAATAGCACCTACCTCCCCAGATTGTTGTGAAGTGAAAATGTTTGTAAAGCACTTTGCAAACACTAAAACATTATATATATATATATATATATAATATGTTATTATTTTCCATCCATCCAACTTCCCTTTGGGAATACCACTTACACACACACACACAGTATACTTTGTATTTATCTGGGTTCCTGTTGGGGTGTTCCATCCTTTCTCTCTGCTTATCCCTCCAGTAAAATTGAAACTACTTTAAAAAAGCAAGGACAGCTTCTTTGTAATACCAGGTATTTGAAGTACTTTGCCCATGATTTTAATTGCACAATATATTAATAAATGCTGGTTGAACTGAGTTGCAATGAATAGAATAGGGGAAGCTAGAGTCTATCCTGGACTTTCTCATCCCAGGCCTCTTTGTGTCTCCAGCCCAGTCCCCTCCAAGCTCAGGTTTTCTCTTCTACCGGCACCCACCACTTACTTTGCCTCTAGCTGCAAATGTCCTAAGGTTTGAACCAGGAAGAGTAGTTAAGAACCTGCTTTTTCCAGGCTTTGGTGGGGGGGGGTGGGGGGGTGGGAGTGCAGGGAGCTCAGGGTGTGGTGGTAGGAACAATGCCTGCCAAGTTCCAAGGAAAAAGGAACTGGATCTCACTGCCCAGGGGAGGTTTTCCAAAATTAACCCTTAGAAACTAGCAACAACAGACCTTGCCATACTCAGCCTAATGATTCCTCTTTTGAGGGGAAACTGAGTGGGCCCCTCACTTCCTCTTATGTGCTGATTGCCAACCCTCTTAAAGAACTGAGTCCATAATGGGTGCCCCTTATGTGTCTAAACCAGTGCACAGCAGTAATGGTGTCTGGGAGGCAAGAGAAAAAAGAAGATTGGCTACCACAGTTTAGAAGTTCCCAGTATGTGTGGGGATGCTCACAGGAAAATGATTGGAGAAAGAAGACTGGAGAAAGAAAAATGCATAGAATCAAGTATTTGTCTGGTTCAAAGAAAGGGGAGAGTTCTAGGTAGACTGGGGAAAAAAATCCAGGAAGGTTTCCTAGAGGTGAGGAATTTGAGCTAGGCTTTAGGTTGATGTAAGAGAGAAATAACAACAACAGATATTTATATAGAGTCTATGCGTCAGGTACTGTAGTCAGTGACGATATTTACAAATATCATCTCATTCGATCCTCACGACAACCTTGGAAGGTGGATGTCATTGTTCCTTTTTCTGGATGAGAAAATTGAGGCAAACAGAGGTCAATCGATTTGCCCTGGTTCAGGCACCTAGTAAGTGTCTCAGGCCAAATTAGAACTGAGGTCCTCCTGACTCCATGCCTATTTTTCTGTTTACAGTGCTCCCTCACTACCTGTAGAAACAGCTACCAGAAGGCCTGGGGTCCAGTCTCAACTTTGCCCTTTGCCCCCTTTCTGACTTTGGGCAAATCATTTCACTTCTCTGGATCTTACTATCCTCATTTGTAAAACAAGAGGTGATAATAACTGACCTCCAAAGGCCCTTTCTCCCTCTAAATCTAGGATCCTATACTTAGGAACCCAGGGCCTCATGCCCTCAATAGGTTGTCTCATATATCTTGTCTCACTGTCTAACTTATTACATATGGGTTGCCATGAATGAGAGGGAAAGTGAAGGAAATATCTCTCCTTTACAAAACAAACAAAACCAAACCACAAAACTCCAAAAAGTCTTTCCCATTAAACTTTTATCACAATGTGATTTTTTTTGTCCCCTGTGAACTTAGGTAACCAGGAATTTAGTTTGTATCACATTCATTTTCAATCCATAGAATATCAGGACTAGAAATAACCTTAGGCACCATCTAGCTCATTCTCTTGATGTTTCTGTTGCTTATATTTGATTATTCCCTGTACTTTCCAAATCTTTCCTATCAGCCAGGGCTCCCCAAAGGCAAGAATCATTTATGCCTCCTTTCTTTGGGTTCTCCCCAGTATATAGGCTAAAAATCATAAAGATCAAATGTGTTTCCATTCTCTCTCAGTCACTCAACAGACTCTAGCCTTAATCTTTCCTAAGTGACATTGATCATATGTCTCTTTTGACTTTGGCTTCATCTCAGGTCTCTTCAGTCAGCTGGCCACCAGAATCACCTTTGGGAATCTCAATGAACCCTCCTCCCCAATGATGCAACTCTTGCCTCTGTCCCACCCATCCTTGTCCAGTTAGCCAAGCTGGGACATGACTCATCTCCTTTCCAGCAACTAGGCCCATTCCCCCCTTGGAGGAGAAGGAAGGGAAGGGAGGGAGGCCAAGAGCCTCCTAAAGATTTACAGGAAAAAAGATGAGTTGGAGGCCTGAGGATATGCCTGTTATGAGGTATGGATTATTAGACCTGTATATAATTACACACATATGAGTCTGATTACATAAGAGGGTTATTATGAGGAGTATATACATTATGAATTAGAATTATTGTACAGAAAGGATTTAATTTAAGGCTCAAACCTATAGAGTCTTTATCTGAGGGTTACTATATGCAGCACAACCTTGCCCATAGGCTTTGACCACATTCAATTTGTATCCACCCCACCCATAGACAGAAGGAAAGCTTAGCTCTAAATCCTAAGACCTTATCATCAAAGTTCATCTAGTCCAACCTATATATAAGCAAGAATCCCTTCTAAATACTCTCAACAAATAGTCTAATCAAATTTTACCTTGAAGATCCAGAGATGGGACAACCCATTCATTTTTAGATAGCTCAAATTCTTAGGAAGGTTTCCTTTAGCTTGACTGTAGCTTCCACCTACAAGTTCTATCCCCTGGGGCCATGCATCACCAGTCAAGTCCTCTTTCACTTGATAGTCCTTAATATCCTGGAAGGCTATTTACATCCTCTCTAAATTGACTCTGGGTTTAATATTCCCATTTACTTCATCCAAGTCTCATTTGGTATAGCTTTGAGTCAACTCACCTTCTTCCATTCATACTTTAGTTTAACAGTCCACCTCTGGTCCCCATTCTCACTATTCCTACCTTCCTTCCATATTCATATGGAAGACATGAGAGGAGAAAGAAATTACTCTCAGGTAAAATGTCAAAGTCATAGGGTTTCTGTTTTGAATGGGACCTCAGAAGTCATCTAATCTAAAGTGTTACTATCCTTTAAAACATCTCACACAAGTGGTAGTTCCACTTTTGACTGAATAGTTGGGAAACTCACTACTTTCAAAGATCATTCAATCTACTTTTTATCATTAGGAAGGTTCTTTGTTGCACTGAACTCCCTTGATCACCAAGCTCAGAGAGTACAAATATCAGCCTGTAGCCATCAGTAAGGATGTGAGGCCATGGAATCCAATCTCATCATTTTACAGATGAGGAATCTGAAGTACAAAGAGTTTAAATTACTTGCTTAAAGTCAGTCAGTAAATGTCTGAGATAGGATTTGAATAAAGGTCTTCTTGACTCCCAAGTCCCACACTCTAACCGCTACACTATGAAAACCCTCAAATTCCTAAGAGAATCAAACAGAAAGAGAGAAAGAAGAAACAGGGCATTTCATTTTTCTTCAGATCTACTGCTGAATATTCATTAGGTCCTTTCATAGGACTGCCAATTTAGAGCTGCAAAGACCTACTTTAACACCCTTACTTTACAGAGGAAGAAATTAAGGCACAGATGAGTTAAGTGACCTGTAAGTAGAAGAGCGAAGGTTAAAACCTAGGTTCTCTCACTTCAAATCCAAGTACTCTTTCCACTGTTCATATACTTTGGACCTAGTGCATAGGGCCAGGCCTTATCATCCTTGTCATTCCAGGTCATATATGATAAGGGGACAATTATGATTATATTGATTCTAAGACAAGGCACAATGATGATTATTGCATAAATTCTGGGGCATGTCACATAGCAGATTGGCCATTTTTATTATACACCATGTTCCAGAAGTTAGATGCTGAATAGGACCTTGGAGGTCATCTGGCTCTTTCTTAACCACGCATTTTATAGATGATGAAACTAAAACTCAGATAGAGGTTCAGTACTTGCCCAAAAAGTCATACAAACAATGATAGAACCAGTATTTGAACAACTGTCTTTTGACTCCAAATCAGCTCTTTCCACTTTACCCCAAACATATGTTATATGTATAGTAATGATAATGAGACTCATGCTTCAACACTGTGCTCTCCTCCTATATATTTCTATCCAAAGTTTCACGAGCTGCTGTGAGAAAACATCATCCTCAAATGAATACTCTTCTAGTGATAAACCTTTATGAACTGAGTGATGGTACATCTATCATTAGAACTATATTTTGGAGCCTTCAAAGTTGGGCAGAACTGTCTCACTGGCATAGCCTTGGTACTTCTATACCACCATGAGGCATTAAAAGTTATGTTTGAGTGGAGATATTAGAATTTTAAAAAGTGATGGAACACATCATAGGTGAACAGGGTGTTTCTGGCAGTGAGGAGGGCCTTCTCTGGGGTAGGAAGCGGTCAGAGGAAAATGGAAAATTGGGTTCCCCATATTAAGGTGTCAATGGTGTCAATAGTCCCCTGGAGTTTCTGAAACTAAACGTATTAAACAAGAAGTTTAACAAAGAAGAATTCGCTCTCTCTTTTTGTTTTTGTTGGGGTTAAAGTAATAGGGTGAGATTGGAATCGCTTTTAAATTCTTCTAACCTTGAGTGATAATTTTGTTGGTTGACCTTGGGTCAATTATTCAAACCTCTCTGGCCACAACTAAAAGGGAAGGAAGGTGATTTATTTTAATGTTTCACCATAAAACATAACTATTCCTAACTCCATTGTTTCTCAGAAGTTTGGGAAATCTTAAACACAACTTTCCAGAAAGGTGTGCATAAATAACAAAACCCAAGCATCCTCTTGGCTTTTTCCATCAGGGAAAACTATTCCCCCCAGGACAGAACTTTCTAGTGAGCAGCACTCTGATCCCTCCCATTCCCCCCCTGCAAAAAAAGGAGGCAAGGGGCTGGAGACTCCATGAACCAAACAAGCAATAAATCCAAAGAAAAAGTCAACTATCCAGCTTCAAGGGAGAGAGTCCAAAGTAAACATACTTCCATAGCCAATGGACAGGGGAAAAAAACCCTGGGCTTCCACCATGAGCACTAAGATCTGCCTTAGTAAGTAAGAGAAAGCTCAGTCTCCTATTCTAGTTCCTTTCCCTCCAAATTTCCTTACTTGCTAATGAAACTGGAGCCGCCAAGTTTATGAAGAATGAGTTTCTGGGTCAGAGGCTAACTTGAAAAACAGAATTTGTAAACCTGGATAGCAAAGCCCCAGGCTCAGAGGGTACAGCGCATCAAGGGTTAAGCAAGCTCAATTCAAATGGAGTCTGCAGCTGGGCCTTGGGCTCTTGGGGCTACTCCCCCAATTCCCTGCCCCCTGCTCCCATCCCACTCCCCTAGCCTTGGCCTCCACCCCCACCCTCTCCATTCTCCAGGCCTCTCCTCTCCCTTCCCTCCAGGGCAAAGCAGTAAAAAGATTAAGTGTTGGCAGCAGCTAGTGGTTGTAAAAACTAGGCCCAACTTCCCCATCCCGCCCCCTTTCACCTCAGCTCCAGCGCCTTTCCTAAGACATTACAGACCGCTATAGGGAACAGTGGGCTCCCATAGAAGGCTCTGAGTCAGACCAGAACAAGTGACAAAAAAGGAGGGCTGGATTCTGTTGTCTCTCAACTTCAGAGAGGTTGCCACTTCAGAGCAGAGTGCTGGGGGCTGGCCATCCCCAGGCTTTTCTTCCCAAAGGAAGTGTGAAATAGGCAACTTTGGCCCGAATTTTCCCACTTCTGCTTGGTCACTGGGGTTGCAAGGCCCTTATCTATGCTAGACCCTTGTGTTACTATGATATTCTAGATTCCACCAGTCCAGCAGTGATAGCATTCCCTGAGGACTTTATTAGACATAGCCAAAGTCCCAGGAGGGATGGCTTGAGGAAGGATCAGGAGGGATGTCCTAAGAGGCCCAGCCTCTCCCATCACCTCTAGGACCCCAAGCAGTCCATGCCATGTGGGATGGGGAGGTCAGAGGGAGCATCGCATTTCAACTTCTCTCTCCACCTTTTTTATTTTAGTTTAGGATTCCTGTTTGGCTATAATTAGATACTCACCACAACTTCTAAGCTGACTAGTTTCTTCCCTGCATCTAGCCCCCAAATCTCAATTCTTTTCAACTTCAGGGCCAGACCTCTAAGACTGTCTCCACCTCCTCCCCAATTTAACTTAGGTCTCCTCTGAGAACAATGCCAATGAGCATGTCACCCCCAGAACAGGAGAGCTGATGGTAGCATGCACTGCCTAGAGGAAAAAAAACAATGTCTCTCCTGCAGGAAAAAGGAGCAGAGTCTGGGTCCCTTTTCCCAGGTGTACTAGCTGGTAAATTAAAACATACTGTTTTAAATCAGAATAAGATAAGAAAGAATGTATCTACTCCTATAAATAAATTCAGGAAAGAACGATGCTAGAGAATGATAGGATCATTCTTAATCTCATCCAATTCCTTCATCCTTTGTGGATGAAGAAAACATGACCATATGCTTTGGCACTTTGTCTAAAGTCAGAGACCTAATAAGCGGTATGTTTGGGGAGCAATGGTCTGCTCAGACCAATCCCCTGTCTCCTTCTCCACTCCATCCTAATACTGATCTGGCGCTTGACTGGATTCCTTTTCCAATTCCGATGCAGTCATAGAAATTTAGTATTGAAAGGGACCAGAGACTCTTTAGTAGAACTCCCTTATTTTACAGATGAGGAAACTGAGACTCGGAGAGATTAAAATGACATCCAGAACGCCAAACAGCTAATTTGTGACAGAACCAAGGGTGGAACTCTGGTCCTCAGTCTTGAAATTCACCACTCCACCCTACTGGGAAATAAAGAAAGGATGGTGGTGGCGGTGATGTTTTAATGGTAGTTGTGGGGGGGTGGGGTGGGGGGGGTGGAGTGGGGATTTAGAAGGAAGGGGTCTCTTTTCGAAATCCCTGGTGGGGATGTGTGTATTGGGTTAGAGGAAGGAAACTGATGAAGCAGGAGAACCCTCTCGAGCTTAAGAAGGAGAGAGAAAGTGAGTGCATGGGAACGGGGAGGCCCAGGTGAGAGGGAGATAGTGCAGGCGGGTGGTCTCTCACCCTCTTGAAGTCTGCGGTGAAGGAGATGAGCGTCCCGTCAGGTTTATGCAGCTCCAGGCTGACGCAGTCTGCCTCACTGTCAGCCTGCAGGCTCTCTTCCGTCACCTGGCCATCTGGCAGTCGCACCCGGACCTTCAGCTCCGACAGCCCCGAGGACCCCCCGACCGGCGCCTGCAGCCCAGGGATCAGCAGCAGGAGGAGCAGCAGCGGCGAAGGATGCGGGACTCTGCGCCCGAGGGAGCGCATCCCCGGGGCGGCAGAAGCGGAGTCCGCTGCTCCCCTACTTGGTCCGGTGGGCCCCCTCCTCACCCCCGACGCACGGGTGGGGGGAGGAGGAGTTGCCAGACTTCGGCTGAAGTTGGTCCCAAGTTTGGAGCTGGGGTAGGGAGGGGAGAGCTGGACCCCGAGGGCTCCCTGCCTCTATCCAGCGGTACGCGCTGGGCACATGGGCTGAGCCTGGGAAGGCTGCCAGCGCAGCGGAGCCGCGCGGCGTAGCAGAGCGGGAGCCCCCAGGACACGGCCGGTTGGCCAATCTCGCCCCAACCCAGCTGTTCCCTCGGTCCCCCACTCCCGCCCGCTTTAACTCAGTTCTGTACTTTTCATTCAATACCCCGTCACTTCCTTCAGAAAACAGAAACCACAAGGACCTGCCTTAAAGAGACAGAGCACCTCCTAGCCCTTAAAGGGCCAGCTCTGGTCCACGTAGCTGCTCCCCAGAGCTTAGGCAACCTGCGGAAGAGGAGGGGGAAAAGGTTAGGGGTGAGTTGGCCGATAGGGCGGAGTCTGGGAGGGGGCAGCTGCAAGGAACTTTTCCCACAGAACTTTCTCAACTAGTCTCCCTCCTCTGCATCCCAGTCATCTACTGGGGCGGTGTCAAGATTTCACTTTTTTGGCAAATCTTTTGCTCCCAGTCTGGGCGGGACCGGTGGGTTCAGCTTTTTTCCTCTTAGGACAGCGAATTGTTCTCAGATTCCTACCGGGACAGGCCGCTGCAAGCTGCCTTCATCCTTTTACTCTCTTCTCCTCACCCTTCCTTATTTCCCTGGCAGCCTCCCCTACCCGCTATCTCCTTGCTCCATACATCGTCCTCTCTGTCCCCATCTTCCTTTTTCCCCCTACCTTGGGTCGCACCACCCGAGATCCACAAGTAAGGGCATAGAATGAATTGAGGATCTCTCTTAGAACAAGCTGTGTACACCTGGACAAAATTCAGAGATGTCAGGCTATGAGGCGGGGTTTCCAGGGCTTTGGGCAACTCCCGATTCACTCCTATCCCGGGAAATGGAAAAGTACTCAAATTCATATTTCTCCTCAGGCTTCCAGGAAAACTTTTGGTTTTCTATGTACTTTAACGAGTAGCTGGACTAAATGTCTGGGCAGTCAAGTTCTAGTTTGGACTTTGCATCATTCTAGCTGTATGACCTCGGATAAGTCATTTCACTTCGATGTGTCTCCGTTTTCTCAAGTGTATCTACTCTTGCCTACAGTTAAGGTCAATTCTGAAGATGAATGAGAATCTCTGTTTAAAATGCCTGGAGAAGTTTAAATTGCTAACGATTACTGGGAAAAATACTAGACTTGAGATCCCAAGATTTCAGTTCTAGTCCCAGGTCTGACATATAACAGCTGTGTGACCTACAGGGAAGTCCCTTATTTTCTCTGAGCATTAGTTTCTTCGTCTGTGAAACGGAGATAACAACATAGTACTATCTCTTTGGGTTATTTTGAGGAAGCCACTTTTTAAATGTAAGTCACTATCTGGATTATTATTATGAGACAAATATAAAGGACTGTTATCCTGCTCTTCTGCATTGTGAAACTACAAAGGAGACTACAAGGTGCTGTTCTCCCTCTTAAGGAACAGAGTCTAATTAAGGAGACAAGACAAATACAGATGAAATTATTCTAGGACAATCAATAGAAGACATAATACAATTTAGTTCCAGAATGTGTAATATTTTGAGAGAGTCTTAGGTTTGGTTGGACAACAGGAAGATGGAGACATTCTCTCACTTTCCCCATTATTCAGTGTCCCAGAATCACCAAGGGAAGGAGGATATGGGAAAGAAATTAACCAGAGCTCCTATAAATGAAATCTATTTTTTCCCCTCCTCTAAAGTACCTTATTAAGAATAGGCTAGATCTGTAGGATTCCTCTGTCTACCCAGCCTTGGAAATAGGATTTCCTGAGTGGATCTACACATGGGCCTCACCCACATTTCCTAATATCTCCACCATCTCCTCACATTATCAACATCTATCTCTAGCTAGTTGTTTACTGTACTTTTCCCTGGAATGCAACCTGGTGTAAGTGTAATGACTTCCTTCATTAAATGTGTTTGTGTGTGTGTGTGTGTGTCCTACACATAATGGGTTTTTGTTTTTTTCTATCTGGACCAGTTAGCCCCAGAGCAAAGTCCTAATCCTGGTCAGATTAACTCCCACAAGGTGAGGAGAAATCAGAAGTGGGCTTTAGCCTAAATGACTGTTCCTGTCTGAATTCCATGCTCTCTTTCCTTTCTCTTCTCTTGGCCTCCCTCTTCCTCCTCCTACCTGACCCCTCTACATCTCCATATCCATCTTCTATGGCTGGATAACAGGTATAACAAGTAGCATTTATATAGCATCTATTGTGTGTTAGGTACTGTGGGAAGCATTTTACAAATATTATCTCATTTGATCTGCATCACAACTCTGGCAGGTGGGTGCTAGTGTATCTTTATTTTACGGCTGAGGAAACTCATGCAAACAGAGGTTTGTCCAGAGTCTCCCAGCTAGTTTCTGAAGTCAAATTTGAACCCAGGGCTTCCTGACTCCAGGGCCAGTGCTCTATCTACTGTGCCACCAGCTGCCTAGATGGGCCAAGCAATTGGTATGTACATGAATGTAACAGAATGTTCTCGTGAAATAAGACATAATGAAAATACTGAGTAAAGAGAAGCATGGGAAAATTTATATGAACTGATACAAAGTAAGCAGAACCAGGAAAACAATGTATACAATTACTACAATCCTGTAAATGAAAGAGAAACAAAATAATTGAAACTGATGTAACCTTAAAATGATTGATCCTGGCCCCAAAGAAACTATGAAAAGGCACCTCCCTTTGCATTCTCTTTGTAAAACAGCATATAATGTTAGACTTTTCAGTATGTTACTTTGTTTTGCTGAATTATTATTATTATTTTTAGCAACTAGGTTTCACAGTGGATAAAACCCTGGAAAATGGAAAATCTGGAAAATGGAAACAATAATAACATTTGCTTCCCAGGGGTGTTAGGAGGATTGAATGAGATAACATTTGTAAAATGCATTGGAAACCTTAAAGTGCTACATAAATGTTAGCTATTATTATTTCTCCCTCTTCTTTATTCTTAGTTATAAGGGGTAGATCTCTGGGAGGGGAAAGGATCACCTTGGAAAATGTAGGTAATATAAAAACAAAAGATATCAATACAATTTAATTTTACAAACAATTACAGCTCTCCCAATTACAGCATGGGCTGCCCAGAAAATGGTGGATTCCCAGATACTGGAGGTCTTCAAAAAGAGGATAAGAATGACTTGTTGGGGATATTTTCCAGGAGCTTTGAGCTTGAGGCAGGGGTTAGACTCGATAACTTCTGAGGTCCTTTCTAACTGGGGGTTCTAGGACTCTAAGACTATTCTAGCTGATACCAGTCTCTCACTAACTGCCTTATGTTGTCAGCTGACCTTTTCATGTGAATGATTCTTATCTCCTCATTGAGATTATAACTGAGTTGGAGGGCAGGGGTGATTCACAGAGGCTTGCCTAGGTTTGCTTAGCCTGTTCTTTAGTGGGGTCCTCAAATCTAGCCTATGCTGTCCCCCTTCATGGGAGCCTGGACTATGATGCGATATGGAAGGAAGAAAAGAGTGGAAATGGAGAGACAAGAGATGGATGGGGGGAGGGGAAGGAAGGATAATGAATGGAAAAATGAGGCCAAAAGGCAAGGGAAGGTCCATAGTGGAGGACGGAAAAAAAGAAGCACTGCCTAAATTGTCTTTACAAAGACGTCTTGGCACTCCCAATGAACTAAATTCAATTTCTCTGACTAAGTAGGCTTCACCTAAATCATCTGAAACTCACGATGTCTATCCTGCCTTCAAAAATCCTCAGAGGAAGAGACGTCAAAAACTTAATTATACAACCTAGGGCTCTTTGTGAGAAATTCTTTACGGTTGCTCTCAATCCCTCTTACTAAAACTAATGCCAATCAGAACAATTATCAGATTTTAGAACCATAAGGAATATTAGAGATCATCCAGTACTCTCTCTTCGTTTTACATATTTGGAATTGGAGTCCCAGAGAGGTTGAGACCTGCCCATGATCACATGGCTAGTAAACTGCAGAGCTAGGGTTTGAACCCAGGACTTCTGACTTCAGATGCAATATTTCTTCCACTATACCAGTTTACTCATCTCACTTTGGTGGGGAAACTACAAATCAGCTTTCCAAGGTACTCTGAGTGCCTTGAGTTAGAACACACACACACACACACGCACACACACACACACACTATTCTTGGCCATGGTTATTCCTTAAATCTTCCAGTTTCCTGGGACTTGAGATCTCTGTTTCTGACATGCAGACAGGGTGATCTTTCCTTTGTGGAGGGAGCCTCTAAGTCAAAGGAAAATAAGTGTCATGCCAATCAGCCAAACCCTGAGGGATTCAGACAGCACTCTGAAAAAGGACAAGAAGGAAACTGTGACCCAACTGAGTAATAGGAAAGGTGAAGTATGTATGTGTATGTATGGGGAGGGGGAAGGGAGAAGATGGGGATGGAGGATGAGAGGAGGCTACATTTTCATAACAGTGGAAATCCTTTTCTTTCCACTTATTTCTTGTGGTTTTGTGTGTTTGTTAACCTTCTTACACTAATCATATTATCACCATGTCTCTACAGTTAGTTCGGTCTTGCTGGATTGTTGAAAAGGAGCAGAGAGATTTCAAGCTTGGAGAGGAGGCGATGAGACTTGCCTTTCTGACACAGAAGGGGGCCCCAAGTTTCTGAGCACTTCACTGTAGGAGTAAAAGTGCAAATAAGTTTTATTAAACAGCATGATTTTTATTACACACAGAATAATTATCCAGTTACGTGAAAAGATAAAAACTGCAGAGGGAGAAAGGAATAGGGAGGGCTTGAAAGGAAGAAAATCTGACAAAGGCTATGAGGTTGACAGGGGGTCAAGAGACACTTCACTATCCCCACACAGATATTTCCCCCACCAAGGGGAAGTTTAAATCAGGGTAGGGTGAGTCAGTAACTTCCAGGAACAGCGGAAAGATATTTTGTGTCAGACTTATTTTTGGCCTCTGTTTTATCTCCTCCAGAAGATTATCAACTTCTTGAGGACAAGAACTATGTCCCATTTACCTGTGTGTCTCCCCAAGTGCCACAGGTTCTTGTCCTTGAGAAAGGACTTACAATGTTTAATTGAATGGAATTGATTCCTCATAGAGCTGGAAGAGTCTTCAATGATCAAGGAAAAAGGAACTTAAGAGATATGGTCCAAGCATATCTGACATTTTACAGGCTGCGAATAGTAAAGAGATACCCAGGGTCACACAGTTCATTCATTGGAAAGATATGACTCTAAATTAGATCTCCTGACTCCAGAGTATTTTTTGAAGGAAGTGATCTTTTGATTTGACAGGACTTGACCTAACTGGTCCAAATAGAAACAACTTCCCTCTTTATTGTTAGATTCCTGGATATCTTTTAAGGCACACCTTAAATGCTACTTCCTCCATGAAGCACTCTCTGAGGATGGCCCCCAGTTGCTTGTGCCCTTTCCCGCCAAATTATCTCATTTATTTTGTATATTATTTGTACATGTTTTCCCTGATAGGATGTTAGCTTCTAGAGATCAGGGGCTCTTTCTATATTCTGGCAGTTTTTTTTTTTTAATTAATTTATTTAATTTTTTTACATTCATTTTCACAAATTTTTGGGTTCCAAATTTTCTCCCCTTTTATCCCCTCCCCCCACCCCAATACCCCAAGCAATCTAATTTTCTCTATCTCCAATCTGCCCTCTCTTCTGTCATCTCTCCCTTCTCTTGTCTCCATCTTCTCTTTTCTCCAGTAGGGCCAGATGACTTTCTATTCCTCCTTAACTGTATGTCTTCTTTCCTAGTTACAACAACAATATTAAACAGTTGTTCCTAAAACTTTGAGTTCCAAATTCTCCTCATCCCTCCCTCCCCACCCATTCCCTTTGGGACAGCAGGCAATTCAATATAGGCCATATCTGTGTAGTTTTGCCAATGACCTCCCTGATAGTCGTGTTGTGTAAGACTAACTGGATTACCATCCCTCCTAACCTGCCCCTCCTTGTTTCTCTTCTGTCTTTTGATCCTGTCCCTCCCCAAGTGTTGACTTCAAATTGCTCCCTCCTCCCTTTGCCCTCCCTTCCCATCATCCCCCACCTTGCAATACCTCTTTCTCCCCCACTTTCTTATACTGTAAGATAGGTTTTCATACCAAAATGAGTGTGAATTTCACTCCTTCGTTTAGTCAAATGTGATGAGGGTAAACTTCTTGTTATTTTTTTTTTTTTTTCTCAGCTCTCCTCTTTTTCCCTCCACTAAGAAAAACTCCTACCTGCCTCTTAAATGACATATAGTTACCCCCTTCCCTTTCCCTCTCTTTCCTCCCCCTACATTTCTCTCTCACCATTTACCCTAGTTTCTTTTAAGGTATGGTCCCATCCTATTCAGTTCAATCTGTGCTCTCTATCTCTGTATGTGTGTGCATGTGTGTATGTGTGTGCATGCGTGTACATGTGTATGTGTGTTCCCACCAACTACCCAGATACTGAAAAGTTTTAAGAGTTACAAATATTGTCTTTCCATGTAGGAATGTAAACAGTTCACTCATGGTAAGTCCCTTAAGACTTCTCTTTGCTGTTTCCTTTTTCATGCTTCTTCTCATTCTTGTGTTTGAAAGTCAAATTTTCTTTTCAGCTCTGGTTTTTTCATCAAGAATGATTGAAAGTCCTCTGTTTCATTGAAAGACCATATTTTCCCTTGAAGTATTATGCTCAGTTTAGCTGGGTAGGTGATTCTTGGTTTGAGTCCTAGTTCCTTTGCCTTCTGGAATATCCTATTCCACGCCCTTCGATCCCTTAATGTAGAAGCTGCTAGATCTTGTGTTATCCTGATTGTATTTCCACAGTACTGGAATTGTTTCTTTCTAGCTGCTTGTAAGATTTTTTCCTTGAGCTGGGAGTTCTGGAATTTGGCCACAATGTTCCTAGGAGTTTCTCTTTTTGGATCTCTTTCAGGTGGTGATTGATGGATTCTTTCAATACTTATTTTGCCCTCTGGTTCTAGAATGTCAGGGCAGTTTTCCTTGATAATTTCATGGAAGATGATGTCTAGGCTCTTTTTTTGATCATGAGTTTCAGGTAGTCCCATAATTTTTAAATTGTCTCCCCTGGATCTATTTTCCAGGTCAGTTGTTTTTCCCATGAGATATTTCACATTCTCTTCCATTTTTTCATTCTTTTGGTTTTGTTTGGTGATTTCTTGGTTTCTCATAAAGTCATTAGACTCCATCTGTTCCATTCTAATTTTGAGAGAACTATTAAATTCAGTGAGCTTTTGAGCCTCTTTTTCCATTTGGCTCATTCTGCTTTTGAAAGCATTCTTCTCCTCATTGGCTTTTTGAACCTCCTTTGCCAATTGGGTGAGCCTATTTTTCAAGGTGTTAATTTCCTCAGCATTTTTTTTGGGTCTCCTTTACCAAGATATTGACCTGTTTTTCATACTTTTCTTGCATCTCTGACATTTCTCTTCCCAGTTTTTCCTCCACCTGTCTAACTTGCTTTTCAAAATCCTTTTTGAGCTCTTCCAGGGCCTGAGCCCACCCACCACCCCCCTGGGGTGTCTGGGGTACTGAGGCCCCGCCCTCCACGTCTTTCCCTGATGGCAAGAATACGTCCTCATCTTCGTCAGATCCGAAGGTCGGGATCATTTGCATTTGTTGGAAAAAAACTCTCTAAAGTCTTATTTTTCTTCCCTTTTCTAGGCATTTTCCCAGCCAGTTACTTGACTTCTGAGATTCCTTTCCACCCCTGCCTGGATCCGCCCAGCTAGTTCTTGGCCTCTGAGATTTAAATGGGCTTTCCTCCTGCTGGCTGTCAATCAGTGAGCTTTAGTTCAGGTGCTGGGGTGGGGCCAGGGCTGCCTCCGAAACTCTGATCCCTCGGGGGCTTTATGCAGAGACTTTCAGGAATGGAGCGGGTGGGGGCGGGGTGGGGGGCCCGCCTCCCAATCTCAGCTCCCCTGGGGGTCCCGAGCAGAAGCCTTCAGCAACAGAGTGGGGTGGGGGCAGGGCCGTCTCCCAAGCTCAGCTCCCTCAGGTTTTATGCGGGAATCTTCCGTAATGAAGATCCTGCCTGCTGCTGGGGGATTCCTGAGTCCTGGGCTGCTGCCGCTTCCTGCCCCTGTCCCTGCTGCTGCCGCTTCCTCCCGAGGGGGCCCGAGTCACGGAGACGCCCCGGCTTCCCCTCTCCTTCAGCCCGGCCTCTCTCACTGACCTGCTTCTGTGGGTGGAGGGACTTTCCCGGCTGCTGGAGCTTCTGTCTCTGAAGCCTGCTCGGATCAGCTTCTCTGGTGCCGCGGCCAAGGCAGCGTTGGGGGTGGGGCCCACTTTCCGGGGCGCGCCGGACCCTGGGGACAGGTCTTCAGGGCTCCCTGGAATGGAAACCTCTTCCACTCTGTTTCTGCACACCTTGTATTCACCCCAAAGTTATGGGGGACTCTTTTTACATTAATTCTATGGGCTTTGGTTTCGGAGCTCGTAAACGTGCGTCCTTCTACTCCGCCATCTTGGCTCCGCCCCTATTCTGGCAGTTTTTTAAAGGGAGACACAAAGACAAGGATCAAGATTTGAAAGACAAACAATGCAAATGACTATGAGGCACAATACCCTTTTCTTTAAATAACCAAAAATGTAGTGAAAAAAATTGTTAAAGGCCCAACTGTTTATTGTTTTTGCAGAATAGGTCCTTGATATGGCCCTGCACTTTCACCTGTGATTCTGGGAATCGTGTGTGTGTGTGTGTGTGTGTGTGTGTATGTACATTTGGCCTGGACAGATGCCATGTGTGATCCACACCATTATTTATTCTTTCTTTCTCTGACTCTCCTACTGACTCAGTCAGTGCCCTGATGGACACAACAAAGTTCAGACTAGAGAAGTAAGTGGTTTAAGTCCTTAGCCTGAGATTTTAGCAGAGCTAAACTAGAATCTAAGGGTTCCAATCCTCCTTATCTTGCTGAAAAGAAAAATAATCCTCACCCATGGTTGTGTTGAAAAGGATTTTTTGAAAGAGATCAAGATTTGATCCAGTTACTTTCTGTTAAAGTTGAGTAGAATCACAAAATATCCATTGAAGGGTAACTCTTAGACTGACTCAAGAGTCAACCATCTCTCTTTAATGTCAGTGCGAGAGACAAAACAAGACACTCCCCAATGTCATGTGTGTGTGTGTGTGTGTGTGTGTGAGAGAGAGAGAGACAGAGACAGAGAGAGAGACAGAGACAGAGAGAGACAGAGACAGAAACAGAGAGAGACAAAGAGGGAGAGAGAGAGAGAGAGTATAATCCTAGGGTCTCCATACTCTCATGACAGGAAATTCTTTTCAATGTGTAACGTAGAATCAGATGGTCAAATCTGCATAGAGTTAGACTAGACCAAAAGTTAGAAAAAAAGATTTACACCATTGATTAGAGAGATGCAAATCAAAACAGCTCTGAGGTACTACATCACACTTATCAGATTGGCTAACATGACAAAACGGAAAGATGATAAATGTTGGAGAAGATGTGGGAGAATTGGAACACTAATTCATTGTTGGTGGAACTGTGAGCTGATTCAACCATTCTGGAGAGCAATTTGGAACTATGCGCAAAAGGCTACAAAAATGTGCACACCCTTTGATCCAGCAATATCGCTTCTGGGATTCTATCCCCAAGAGATCATAGAAATGCAAAGAGGTCCCACATGTACAAAAATATTTATAGCAACTCTCTTTGCGGTGGCAAAAACTGGAAATCAAGGGAATGCCCATCAATTGGGGAATGACTGAACAAGTTGTGGTATATCAATGTAATGAAATACTATTGTGCTATGAGAAACGATGAACAGGAAGACTTCAGAGAAGCCTGGAAAGACTTATATGAACTGATGCTAAGGGAAAGGAGCAGAACCAGGAGAATTTTGTACATAGCAACAACCACAGTGTGTGGGGAATTTTTCTGGTAGACTTAGCACTTCATTGAAATGTATGGATTTAAAAAATTTCCAATGGACTTTTGGGACAAAACGCCTTTCACATCCAGAGAAAGAACTATGGAATTGGATCGCAGATAGAAACAGACCATTTTCTTTTGTATTATGCTTTGTTTTGTTTTGTTTTAAGGTTTCTCCCATTCATTTTAATTCTTCTATGCAACATACATTTAATAGGAATGTATGTATAGAACCTATATAAAATTGTATGCAGTCTCAGGGAGAGAGTGGGGAGAAAGGGGGCAATGAGGGGAAGGGAGTGGAAAAAAATCCAAGATATATGAAAGTGATTGCTGAATACTGAAAACAAATAAAATAATTCAATTAAAAAAGAAAAAAAGATTTAAAAAATACTTAAATATAAAAAGAGCATTTTCATACATGGCAGGACACAAAAAGAGAGTGCTTTATGAAACTAAAATTTTCTAATTCATGCTGCTAGCTTTTGTGTTGAGTACTGTCTGGGGTCTCTACCTCAGAGCCTGGTGGACTACAGTCTTCCCCTCAGGGTTCTAAGACTTTCCCTTAGGGGTGAAGTGTTTTTTAACAGCATTGGTTTAAGCCCCAATTCTGTGTGTGTTTCTCTTACTGTTGGAAATAAGGACTAGCACCCCAGTTCCATTTAAAATTCCATTTAACTAAATAATATCAATGAACTTTTACAAACAGAAATTTAAGTCAAATATATAGTAAGAACAGAAGTATAGACATTTTTTCTTAACACTCAGCACACTCTCCCCACCAGAATCTCTGAGGAGCCCGGGCCCAAACTTAGCATAGTTTCTACATAGTGTTGATCCTTGTAAATTCACGTTCAAATGCAGTTTGGCTGCTGGAAAAGTCCTAATCTCAGCTACCTCTGGGTTGGGTCTGAAGGTTACTCCTCAGAGCACTGAGGCTGGCTTGGCTACAAAACCCAGTGTAACCTCTTTCTAATTTTGGAGTCCCTGAATCTTGAGACTTCCAGACTCCTGGATGACTCATTCTCCCAATCTTTTGAAACTTACAAGGTTACAGTCCTCAATTTCTCCACTTAAAATGAAAGGACAAACCAAAGGAAGTGAGACTAATATTCACTGGGCCATATGTGAGCTTTCGAAGGTGAGGGCTTAAGACATTAACTCTTACCCAAACCAGCAGCACAGGAGTCTTAGCAAGGGCTGAGATCAACGAAGAGAGAGGCTGGGGCTAACTAAGGCCTTTTGATGGCACTCTCAGTTCTGGTTCTACAATTGCAACCAATTGAAGAGGCTATCGTTAACATGGTAGCAAATCTGAACTCATTAAAGAATGTCCACACCTGCTCCAAAGACTCTGCAAGACATTTCAATTCAGCATCACCTGGACTCTGTCCCAGAAGCAGGTTCTCCATGAGGGGTATTATGCAGGCACCCAATAAATTCTCCATGTTACTTTAAAAACTGCCCTGCCCATCTCTGCTTCCTTCTGAACTTCCTTCTGTTTTCTTCTGTGCACTTAAAAAATGTTACAAACCTCATTTTTTTGTATTACTATTACTATATCCCTCTCTCCTGACAATTCTTCCCTTTCCCCTATCCCACAATGAAAGAGGGAAAGAAAGAAAAAAAATCCTTCCAGCAAAAAATATCATCAATCAAAACAAATTCATACAGCAGCCATGCCAAAAATATTGTGTATCTTCCTGCATTCTGTGTGTTTCCCACCTCTTGTCAGCATATAGGTAACATACTTCAATGGAGGTCCTCCAGAGACAGGATTGGTCATTGCATTGATCAGAATTCTGAAATCTTTCAAAGTTATGTTTCTTTGCAGTGTTATCCTTGCAAAAATTGTTCTCCTACCCAGAATTCTCTGTAATTGTCTCTCTTGTCATTTCTTTGGTACAAAAATATTCTATTACATTCATATACCATAATTTGTTCAGCTGTCCCTTCAACTGTCTAAAAGGCAATCTAGGGTACTCTCAGATTCTAGTGCTTTGCTTTTTTTCCCCTTTCCCCACATTTTCAATCCTTTCCATGATCAGGAAGTTTGTTTTACTTATGAATGTTTCCTCCCAGATATTATCCTACATCTTAAGTCCCACCCCCTCCCTATCGCTGTTTATTTCCTTATTGAGCTTGATTTATTTTTACACCAAATTTTGCAAGGGTTCAACCCTTCTTTGTCTGTTTTAAATAAAGCTAAGATTCATGTTTGCATACTCTCCTCCCGCACCCCAATTATGAGAAACATGTTCCACATCCTTTCTGGTCCTATATATTCCTTTTACCCTCCCTTCTATTTTGCTTCTTTAAACCCTCAGAACAGAACTACTCTATCCCTCAAGGATTATGATTTTCTTGTTCTAGTCCCTCAATACTCTTTGAAGACATTAAGGTTCTGAAAGTGTTGAGGTCTGGGAGTGCTAGAATCCTGAAATTCAAGGGCAAGGGATGCAGGTCCCTCCGCCAATGAATTCAACCCAAGTCTTCTTTTAGCCAAACACAAGGTTTATTAGAACACTAATTGGGTGGGCTGGATTTTAAGAATCTGCACTATTGACCAGATTTTAGGAATCTGAGCATTTGTGATGTTTGTATTAACAAGCAGGCCAGGCTTTTAAGGAATCTGAGCAATTTAATGGAAGTAAGATGGACTTTATATGTAGAAAGACTGTGGGAAGGATGGTCAAATAGTCTGGGGTGACTGGGAGGCAACAGATGGACTGGGAAGGACTAGGTGCCCCAGGTGAATGCCAGACACCTAGGCCTCATTGGAAAGTCCAGGGGATTTTCCTTTTTTGGGGTCCAGGTCCCAAAGACATGGTCTTTTCCTTTCAGGGGTATAGAGTCCATCCCTGTCAAAGGGACACAGACAGTTCTTATTTTATATAAGTTCTGCAGACATCTATGTAAATATTTTTATGGAATTTGAATTGCCCAAAGATGTGGGAAAGGGAGGTTGCAAGGCAGGAAGGAGGCCTTGCAAACATGGAGGGAGGGGGCTGGCACTCTACTTTTTCCACCTCTGGACACAGAGGCTTGTAGGCTATGTATAGAAATGGTGATTTCCAGTTACATAGGGAGGATACTCTGGTGTTGCCTTTGCTGATTATTTTCATTATCCTCAGGCATCAGGCTGACTTCCTATACAGATCTAGGGTTAAAGAAATCAGAGATTATAGGTTCATATTACATTATTATTATTATTTGATCTTGTATGAATTTTAATTTTTTTTTTGCTGGGTTTTGCTGGGTTAGGTATATTGGAGTTGGTTGGTCTGCTTCCTATTCAGGGGGCCATTTTGGACAAAGCCATAAGTCATTTTCTAATCCCATGAATACCTAAGCTGGAATCCCCTCTACAACTACAGTTCAGTTGTGTTCAATTCTTCATGATCCCATGGACCATACTGTCTGTGGTGTTTCCTTGACAAGGATACTGAAGTGGTTTGCCACTTCCTTCTCCAGTGGTTTATGGCAAACAGAGGTTAAGTGATTTACCCAAGGTCACACAGTTGGTAAGTGTCTGAGGATAGATTTGAATGCAGGTCTTCCTGACTCTAGGCATAGCGCTCTATCCCATGTGCCACTCAGCTACCCAGTAGGTGTTATATAAATGCTTATATTCTTCTTCCCCTTGTGAATTTGATTTTTTAAAATCAAAGTGTAAGACTTTACCTTTCTTGATAAGGGTTACATGATGGAATGAGAGTGTTTGAGGAAAAAATGGAAAAGAAATGAGAGCTATGGAAGAAAGAATTGGAAAGCTAATTAAGAACTTATGCCCCTCAAAATGTAAGATTTTATATTTATTGAATTTCATCTTATTAGATTCAGTTCAATGCTCTGGTCTATGAAAATCTTTTTAGATTCTGCCTTTGCCATCCAATCTGTGTGTGGGTGAGGTGGAGTGGGAGGGATGGATGGGCAGATCCAAGTTGGAGGAATGATAGGAAATAATGCAGTGAGTTCCTTTCTGCAAACTTCTCCAAATGGATTTAGAAAATGCATCTGACCAACTCCTGATGAGGAAATCCAGGAAAAGTCACGAGTCCTTTGTCTGGCCTGACTTGGCATATGGTGACACAGAGAGAAGTCTATGGACATTGGGAGAGGGAAGGGCAGGGGAACTCTTCACTTGGAACATTCCAATGCCCAGGGAGAGCCTGTACATCAGGGCAAAAGTTGATCCTAGGCCTGTGTAAGTCAGCCCCAGACACACACTGGGACTTGGAATGGAGATGGTGCAAACTGGTGCTTTTGTCACCTGGTCCCTGGCCCCAGGGTAGAGTGAGAGGGGATCTCCCCAGGTAAGTAGTGTTCTTGGTTGGAAAGACACTGAGAAGTGCTCAGAGAAAAGAAAACGTTCAGAAGCCAGCTGCAGCAGCTTCTTGCTGTTTACCTTTCATTGTCAAAGAGGACCAATGACATCATGGGTTGATTTCGTGACTTGGATTTATGTGAGGCAAAGTTGCTCAAAGCTGTCCTTCTTATTCTCTCTTCCAGGGTCATTGAAGTCTAGTACAAGATAAAAGTCAAGACAGTGGCAATGGCTTGGGATGCAGTGGATGACCTCAGCATCTTTGATGTCTGATCAAGCTCTAAGCCAGAGGTGGAGAATATGCAGCCTTGAGGCCACATGTGGGTTGGGACTTTTAACAGAGTCCAAATTTTACAGAACAAATCCTTTTAATAAGGGGATTTACTCTGCGAAGTTTGGGTTCAGTCAAAGGGCTGTACTTGAGGACCTAGAGGACCACATATAGCAGGTTGTCTACCCTTGTCTAAGCACTCCACAGCACCTGCTTTAGCCACCAGTGGTGTGTCTCAGACCTCAGGGACCAAGTAGGGTCTCACTTCTAATATCTAGCCCATTCTACAGATTGATAATTAGAGCAGGAATCCCAGATCAAAAGGGAAATCTAATAGAGATTTGCATTTGGCTAATGGGATAGAATCCACTATCATCTTACTGTTGCTCAGACCCAAACCCAGGACAGACACCTGCAGAGCTCACAACAGGGCAGAGAGCAACTAGACTGTGCCTTGGATAGGACCACTTTGAGAGCTTTGAAAGCTTGCACATCTTCAGCCTGTCTCTGAGGTCCTGGAATAACACAAGCCCAAATACTCTAAGAAAACAGGAACAGAAACAGCACAGATGTTTCCTCCAGAAATCCCAGAAAGAGCCTGGCCCTAACATCAAGTCCAAAGTCCGGAAGTACAGTGGAAGAATGGACAAATAAACAAGCAAACAACCCCACCATCAGGAGCTCTTTTGGTGACAGGGACACTCAAGACACAAATGACAAGAGAATGACTCCAAAACATTTACAAGCAAAGCTTCAGAGAAAACTACACCTGGGACACAAAATCATTTAGAATTCCTGGAAGAGAGGAAGCAAGAGTTAATATTGTTTTTATATGTGACTCCACTGGTCTTTTAACTCTTTCCTTATTGATGAAGATAAACATTTTGCCCTGTGTGAGGGGTAGAGCAGAGTTGGTGAGAAGCAAGAGCTTCAGTTCTCAGTCAGTCCCCTTTGGGGGATTCTTAAAAACCAGCATTTTCGTTGAGACTTTGGGGAGTTTCCCCTTGGGTGAGATCAAGAATACTCCACTGAGAGCAAGGTAACTCATTTTAACCAAGGAAGAATGTCCTAGATCTCACTGAAGGCTAAAACTCTTTAAAGTAGCAAACTGTGAAAAGGGATATAATAAAGATTGCCCAGTCTTCTGGTGTCTTTTCCTACAGCAACCTGAAGTGGGGTGGGCCTCTTCAATCTTCTCTCTCAAAGCTGGAACCTGACTCAACACTTCACCTGAGGAAGACTCTTGCTTAAAGAGTCCTCAATGTAGGATTGGCTGAGAATTGAAATGGCAACTCCATCCCATCCTTCACTCTGGTCAGGGTCTTTATCTCCACCAATGAGAAAGTTCCATACCAATGGGCTTTGGAATGAGGGTTACATGAGTGGAATGAGAGTGTCTGAGGAAAAAATGGAAAAGAAATGAGAGCTATGGAAGAAGAATTGGAAAGCTAATTAAGAGCTTGGCTTAATAGGTACAAAACTTTGCCCAAGCAATGAACCATCTGAAAAGAAGAATAGATCAACTAAAAGTCAAAGACTTGACTTCATGAGGTAACAAGAAATTCTAAACAAAGTCAAAAGGTTGGGAAAAAATAGAAGAAAATGTAAGCCATCCCATAGTAAAAGCAACTGACCTGGAAAACTGATTAAGAAGAAAAAAACTTAAGAATCATTGGATTATCTGAGTCATGTGACCCAAAAAGGAGCCTAGATATCCAGTGTGTTAGTTATCCTTCCCAGCTTTTTGTCATCTGAAAATTTAACAAGTAGACCTGGGGGAATTAGAAAAGCTCTTGTATAGGAGATGGCACCTGAGTTGTGTTTTTAAAGAAGTTAAGGTTTCTGTGAGGTGAAAGTGAAGAGAAAGAGCATTCCAGGTATGAGGACAGAACACTGACCCTGGAGTCAGGAAGACCTGAGTTCAAATTCAGCCTTAGATACTTACTAGCAATGTGACCTTGGGTGAGTCACTTCCTCTCAGTTTGCATGTGTTTCCTTAATTGTTAACTGGGGGTAATAATAGCACCTACCTCCCACAGCTGTCGTGAGGATCAAGTGAGATAATATTTGCTAAGTTCTTAGCATAGTGACTGGCACAGAACAGGAGCTTAAAAAATGCTTCCTCTCTCCCTTCCTTCACTCACTCCTTCCTTTCTTTTTTCTTCCTTCTTTCTTTCTTTCCTCTCTTCCTCCTTTCCTTCCTCACATATGGGACCACTTATACAAATGCAAGTAAATGGGAGCTGGAATGTCTTGTACCCAGAACAGCTAATAGACCACTTTAACTAGAATGAAAGTACTTGAAAGGGAATAATATGAAATAAAACTACAGAGGTAGATGTGAAAGACTTTAAATGCCAGACTGAGGAGTTTTCATTTTATCTTAGAGGCAATAGGAAGCTATTGAATATTTTAGAGTAAGTAGATGACATTTGGCAAATATGTGAAGGATGAGCTGGAGAGGGAAGAGGAAATGAGGCAAAAGACCATTAGGAGGCCATTGTAATAGTCAATGTGAGAGGTTATGAGGGCCTGAACTAGGGTAGAAACTGTGTGAAGGCAGATAGCAGGGGATGGATGAAGGGGATATTGTGGAGGTAAGGTCGAAGATCTACAAGACTTGGCAAATGATAACCATGGAGGTTAAAGGAGAAAGAAGGTGCTGAATTTCAGTGTCTAGAATAGGGCTACCATTAACAGAAATGGGAATGTTGGCAAGATTGTTGGGATTTTTTGGTAGGAGGAGAAGTATAATATAATGAGTTCACTTTGGGACATGTTGAATTTGAGATACCTCTGAAACATCCATGTGGAAATGTTCATCAGGTGGGGCTGACAATGAAGAGGAAGAGTAAGGCTAGCTATCATGATCTGGGAGTCATCCGCATGAACACATGGGAGCTGATGAGGTTGCCCAGAGAGAGAGAGTGAAGACATAAACAAAAGAGGATACAGATCAGAGGCTTTGCAATACCTACATGGAGTGAGCAGGAGAATGATGATGATGAGGATGAGGATGATAAAAGACTATATAAACGCCAAGCATTACCATCTAACGAAGGACAGTGATAAAAGGCAATCAGACAGGCAGGAGGAAAACCAGAATCACAGAAACCAAGGGAGAAGAAAAAAGTGTCCAGGAGGGGGAAACAGGTTTGACACTATCAAAAGCTGCAGAAGTCAGGTGGAGAGAACCCTATGTGAAGTCATTGGGATGTTTCATTTTTGTCTTAGTATTCTCAGCACCTAACGCAATGCCAGGCACAGAGTTGGCACTTAATAAAACTTTGTGATTTATGAATTGATTTAACAGTTAAGAGATTAATAGGAAATTCACTCTCTCCCAAAGGAGTGCATGCTTCTTTTGCACAGTTCTATTTGTAAGAAATTTTTCTTCATAGGGAACCAAAAGCTGCCTCTGCAATTTCAACTCTTTGCTCCTAGTTCTGTCTTCTGGGCAACAATTTATTTAAATATTCATTAAACACCTACTATGTGCAAAAAATGGAAATTGAGAATTAACTAAAACGCAATGGAGAGTTTGTGTCAGTGGACACAAAGCCTGAATCACGTTACAAAGGAGAAATAGTGTAAAGGATGTCATCACAGATTGAAGAGCAAAATGAGCTTGTCATATGGTAAGAGTTAACCTATAAAACATTGGTAACTGTATTTTATTGGTAGTCTCAATATGTCAAGGAAACTTGAGAAAGGCTCGTATTAGTAAATTTATCAGAGGACATGGACATATCACAGATGATGGGCAGACAAGAATGGGACACAATCTGCATCGTTAGGTGAAATACCCATATTGCTGGGATCATAGTTCTCCCGGAGTAAATCCAAGGCATTAAATTAGACCCTGGGGTTACTAAGGAAAACAAAATTATCTCTGCCCTCAGTAAGCTCCTGATGTAGTATTTACATTAATAAGTATAGTATAAGGAAAATTAAGAGGGTGAGAAAACTAAAAATGGGGGAACCAGACGTAACAAATTTGATCCCTTGTCTATACCAGTGGTATCAAATTAAAATAGAAACAAGACCACTAAACTATTCATAAGGATTCCTGTGGGTCACATATTGAATATTTTTCAATTATATTTTGATCTGGTTTGGGTAGCACTGGGAAGTGCTGTGGGCCACAAGTGGTCCCTGGATCACATGTTTAATAGCTCTAGGTATAGGATGGTTTTCTGTATTTGAAGGTATTTATTATGGTTCATCCTAATTGTTTTCTTATCCAAGCTGAATGTATTCAATTACTTCAAGTGATCTTCCAGTGACATAGTCTCCATTTCACTCATGATCCTTGATGCCATCATCCAATCTGTTGATTTCTTTTTTAAAATATGTCTATAGGGGCAGCTGAGTGGCACAGAGAGTAGAGCACTGGCCCTGGAGTCAGGAGGACCTGAGTTCAGATGCAGTCTCAGACACACATTTACTAGTTGTATGACCCTGGGCAAGCCACTTAACCTTGATTGCCTCCAAAAATAAAATAAAATAAATTGGCACATATATTTCTTGATTGTGTAACCTGATCAAGCAGATTACAGAACAGTTATTACCTCCATCATCCTGGATATTATTCTCTGGACATTCTGGACATTTTGTTAATACATCCTAAGGCAACATTAGTTTTTTTTTTTTTTTTGGTTCCCTCATTGGACTCTTGACTTGTGTTGAATTTGCTGTCCCCTAAGACACCCAAGAGTTTTTCACATAAACTGTTGTCTGTTGAAATTCAAGTCTTTCTTGCGTGTGTGTTCGTCCTTCATTGCCAAATAATGACATGACTTGCACTTGACTTTGTTTTGAGTCAGGGAGGGCTGTGCAAGTCACCAGCCTCACTTCTCCAGAACCATCTGAATCCAGTAACCAGATATTCATCAGGGTGACTGGAGATGACCCAGGATGAAGCAATTGGGGTTAAGTGACTTGCTCAAGGTCACACAAGTAGTGAGTGTCAAGTGTCTGAGATGACTTTCGATGTCTACCTGCCCCTACTTCCCTAAGGGTAACTGGGTAGTCGAATAGATAGTGGTGCACCTGGAGTCAGAATGACCTGAGTTTAGATGTGACTTCAGACTCCTACTAGCTATGTGACCCTGGGAAAATCACTTAACTTGTCTATCTCAGTTTCCTAACAGCAAAATATGGATGTAATTGTATGTACCACACATAGGCTAGTTGTGAGAATCTCTTAGTACAGTGCCTGACACATAATAGATCTTTAAGAAATATTCCATTGCTTTGCTTTGCTTTCCTTTCTTCCTTTCCCTTTCCCCCTTTCCTTATCCTCCTTCCTTCCTTCTTTTCTTCCTTTCTATTGTTTCCCCTTCCATCTTTCCATCCATCCTTCCTTCTTTCTTTTTTAAGTGGGAATAGAGAGTGGCTTTTTACCCTCCCTCCTATAGGATGCCTTCCTAGGACTTGAGAATGTGATTCAATCACTTCCCAGGCCTCTCTTTTCTGTGCTAACAAACAAAACCAAACCCCGCAAACCAAAACAGTTTCTTTTGCCTCTCCTCTACAGACACAACTTTTCACAAGCCCTTATATTCCAGCATCTCTTGCTTTGATAAGTATGCCTGCTTTTCAAAGTTGGGAAGCTTGAATTTTCCATCTGATTGAAAATCATCTGGGATCATCTAAGGGTTTCCTATTGCCCCTAAACTCACCTAAGCTGTTTTCATTGGTTAAGCTTGTGATTGGTTAAGCTTTCTCTTGTGATTTTTTTTTTCTTTTCTGGGGGATAAGCCCAATCATACCTGCCAAGGGTAGATGAAGACTTCAGGGCTGCTATAGAATATACAGTCCAGAGGTCTCCATTTATCTAGTCATTGGGCTAGTCCTGAGTAATTGGCACAAAACTAAGAAATCTACTGTCATGGGGAACAGGAGGGCAAGTAGGAGTTGGCATCTTGAATTTAAAAAGCCAGTTCTTTTCTGGGAGGCAGTGGGTCTGAAATTTCAACTTCACCACTGCCTTGTTGCCACGGGGTAGGGCTTAACCTCAAAGAAACTGTTGCCAGCTTCAGTTAGGATGACATTATCCTTACACTGTTTCAGGGAGGGTGAGTATACGTGGCACCAAATTTGTAGCTTCCCTCTTCTCTGGAGCTCTTCCAACTTCTCCCTGTTACTCTACCTGTAGTAATGCTACACAATGGGGTAGCCTTCCGGCCACCCACCCACCCGCCAACTGTTCCAGCATCTCTAGTACTTCAAAACCCCAGTGAATGAATCTCAGTAGTAGAGTTTAAGATTGGGACTCAAGGAAAGCTGTATAGGGTATGTTTTTCATCTGCTGAGCAGTACCCCAGCTTCTATATTCACCTCTATCTCCTGTGAAACTTTGTTCCATACCTCATCTGCTTCCTTCAGTTAACTTGAGCTCACCAGAAATACTGACTTATCAATCTAAGGGCTACAGAAAAAAGAACACATGCATGAGACCCAGAGAACTAGAACAGAAGGGAGGAGTTTCTGTTGGTATGATGAGATTCTGAGTCCCCGTGGGGCAGATCTGATTTCGGAGATATGAAGCAAGTAAACCATCAGTGCTTTGTCATGGGTGGATTTCCTAGGGAAAAGCAATCCTCTCACTCTAACCAACCTTTGCCATGCTTTAACTTTTTGGACAGTTGTACCACACTCTTGATTCATGTTGATGTTCCACTAAGATCTTCAGATTTTTTTTTTCATGGATTATTATCTGACCTCAAAGTCCTTTCTTCCTGCTGTCATTCATTTACTTTTTTTTCAACAAGTTTTTATTGGATGCCTATTATTATCTTTGTACTGTGGGTATACCAAAGAAATAGACAATGCGATTCTTTTCTTCTTGAAGATCTATTCTTCTTTCTCTCCCCTTTATGCTCCTCTTTGATCTGCCCCCTCTCTCTCGAGGACTCGTTGCTTCCCACAATGATTGAAGACCAGAAAAGGAACTACTCTGTTCTCACTCTTTATCGACAGAGCATTTGATAGATTCCTCCTTGGGTGCATTTCCTAGGACAGATTGTTGAACCCTAAGGGCTGATATGGCATCCCAGCATGCAATTCACCAGTAGAACTGGGCAACAATCAGTGCCAATTAACAATAATGAGTATCTCTCACTGCCCAGGCCTGTTTTGAAGCTTTGGTAATTAATACCTTTGCCATCCTTTGGGTTCCTGGAATGAAGAATTCTGGTTGCCTCAGGATATTGCCAGATAATATAGTATAACCCCTCCCAAAAGTGTTTCTGTCCATTGTACTGATGGAAAGACTGAGATCTAGGAGTTGGTGGTGTTGGAAATAGAACTCAAGATTTTTGTATTCCCAGTATTCCAAACTAATAAGGGCTAATAATCTACATCCATCACCCTTCAGTCAGCTGTCTAATCTATTGGTCCCTGCCAGAAGGGTTGGACCATGTGAGATGCCCATTTAGCTGATGCCTTTAGCACACTTTTCCCAAATGTGCACTTGGATTTGGAGAGGAAAAAGGGAGTAGAAGCTAGGGCAGGGGGCTCTACTTTCACCACCTCTCCTCCCCCAACCTCATGCAGCCTTCTTGTCCCTCGGGGGAGGGTGGGGGGGTAGTTGGACATTTTGAATTCTTACTGCAGTATTATCTAGGCACTCAATGAATGGTTGCTGAATGAAAGAATTTATCCAGTGATCTTTAGGAGCTTACATTTTCTACAAGAAGTCTTTCCTGAGCCCTCTCAATGCTATTGCTTTCCCTTTGTTGATTATCTCCAATCTATCGTGCATATAAGCAGCTAGGTGAAGTAGTGGGTAGAGCCCTGAATTCAAATCCTGCCTCAGACACTTACTAGCTATATGACCCTGGGGAAGTCACTAAATCCTGTTTGCCTCAGTTCCCTTATTTGTAAAATGAGAAGGAAATGGCAAAACACTCTGGTATCTTTGTCAAGAAAAGCTTAACTGCGGTCATGAGAAGCTGGATGAGACCAAAACAACGCACCAATAGCACCATCCTGTATGTGACTGTTTTGTGCCTAGTGATTTGCCTGCAGTCTCCCCCATTAGACATATATTACACATCTGGATAAAAGGTTTTCCCCCTTTAAACTGAGGCTACACCATCCCTAGGGAGAAGACAGAAAGGATCACCTACTGTGTGACAGACACTGTGCTAAGAGCTGGGAGTACAAAGACAAAAAACCAGTGCTTGCCCTCAAAGACCTTATAATCTAACGGGGGGAGACTGCAGGAAAATCACCAGGCACAGAAACACCCCAATGTGCTCTCTCTTTCCAAAGATGTCCGATTCTGATTCTGATTAGTCAAGGTCTAGACCAAAGAAAATCCTTGCACTTCTTTGTACTTCTCTCATCCCCAAGAGGGGATATTCTAATGATAAAAGTAACTTTAGAAATGCAAACCTGCTGCCTCAGGTACAGCTTTCTAGTTTTCAGGTTAATTTTAGAATGCAAGCTAATTGACCAGGCACACTGGAAAGATCAAGTAGATGAAGAGGGTTTATTGCCCAAATCAAAACATGCATTTGGAGTGGCAGCCTAAAGATCTTGTCCACACACACACACACACACACACACACACACACACACACACACACACAGTTATCCCTTTCACATCACAACTTTCCCCATCATGATTGTGATGGCATAAGAAATTAATTGGGAATTTTTGGGGAGTTTGCAGAAGCTGCAGATGACATGTGAAGACCAGCAGACACAGAAAAAGTTTAGAAACTCAGAAATGCATAAAATACATGTATAGTATTACATAATATCAATATATTTTATATTTTAATACTATAATACTTCAGACTTCTTCTCTGGTACAAAGGGAGGGGCAAAAGATTTTTACGTGAATTTTCCAGATTGAGGTGGCACTGTATCCCTGATGCCCCTGCAATGTGGAAGGGATAACTGTACATATATGTAGGCACACACATGCATACATACATATATTTGGGACAGAGAGTGTAGAAGGATGATGGGTTTGCCCCAGACTTGAACAGGAGGAAGAGAGCAGGCCTTTGGGAAATTGTAAATTACTTCAAATTTCTTATGAAGGCAAAGGGTCGTGTTTTTTAATATCAAGATTTTACCATTGCTGCAGTACAGAAATGAGACATGGAATACAATGCTCTCTAAAGAATTAAAAATGAATATCACATAGAGGCCAAGAGAGATGTATATGGTGGGTGTAAGTGAAGAACTCTGAAGATGAATGTGAACAAAAGATTCCATGTAGGAAGTATATGATAGGAAGAAAAGATGGGCTGGTCACATGGTGGGGGTAAGGAATGCTAAGTGAACAGCTAAAGAGTTGCATTGTGTCTTTATGATGTCAGGAGAAACATGGAAAGATCTCCCATACATCGAGTGGCCATTTTGGGGCAAACTTACGGGACGACATGGACTTGAGTTTCATAAGAAGGGCAGACATGGACACATTGTGATCTGTGTCATTGGAATGAACCATTTGAGTACATTTTTTTGATATCCAGCGGCAGTTACTTTTGTCTTTGTATCCCCCGTACTTATAAGTGTCTGGTACATATAGTAAACTCTTAATAAATGATTTTGTGATTGATTTGAAGAAGTTTGGGATAGTAAGAATTTTCAGCTAGCATAATAGGTCTAGCTAACTCTTTACGCTGTCCCTAAAGCATTCTGTTTTTTTACTACCCATTTGATTGTAATCTACCAGTCTGTTCAACAATCTAGTTAGCTTGGTTAAGAATGTGCAAAATACCAAATCCATGGATGGGCTAGGCATAAACCAATATCATCACCATCATCATCATTACCATCAAGGTAGCAGTGTTCTCATGTAAAGAACAATGGACTATGGGTTGAACCTGGGTTCAAATCCTGACTCTGCCACTTATTTCCTGTGACATCCTAGGCAAATCCTCTAATGTCTTTGGGCCTTAATTTTGGCCTGTAGAAAAGTTGGATGACCTGAACTGAATAATTACTAATGTCTATTCTAATTCTAAATCTCTAACTGCTATCTTGCTATTTGTGAAAAGTGGACAACTGAGTTGAAAAGTTCTTTGAGATCTCAAGTTGAAGACTCAAATTCAGACACCATTCCTGAAAGCTACAGGCTCATACTGAGCCATTACTTTTCTGTATTTTCTGTTTCTCTCTTTCCCAGCTGCATCTGGTTCCTCCTTTAGTAGTCCCACCCCACCCTCCACATCTGGATTCAACTAAGAAACAACAGACTTACTGTAAGTGGCCTCTGCCTCCTTCTGCCCTCTACTCTCTGGTTCAGAGCTTTGACTTGAAGGGAAGGGAATGAGATGGAGGCAGCAAACATCTAGCTCTCTCTACTCTAACTTATGGGGGCCAAGGAAGAGAGATATTCTCAAGGTGTTATCATCCTCTGAAATGATCCAAGCTGCAATCCTGGCAATTTACTCAAGAATTGTCCCAGACAAAATTCCACTTTTCTTTTCAGACATGGGCAAGAGGGAGTGGTCCCAACACAGAGAAGAAATGTCAATTCCCTGGGGTACCTCAGCTAGTTATCACAGTCATGCTTCCACTGAAAATCAAAAGTAAAGTCTAATTCAATGGACTCTAGACTAAAGAAGAAAAATATATAAATTGAGATCACAGCTCTCACAGTGGAAAGCAGCTGTAATTCTCTTTATGCCCACCTCCAGCATTGTACTATAAATTCAGGGAAAAGAGGTATTCATCTAGGGATGATGTCAGGAGCAAAAGTTCTGTAAATAGAAGGAATGCAATATATGGGAATAATGACCCAGTTCTAACTCAAGCAATCTATATGCTTTAATAATGACTTTGTATGAACCGCCCTCTAGGCTAGATGCTGTAGATACAAAGACAAAAGAGAAAACAGCCTTTGCCCTCAAGGCAAAGTCTAGTGAGGGGAGACAGTATGTCCATGTACAGATATGGACAAAATAGATACAAGATAATTTAGGTTTATGGGAAATTATTGAATTTTGTGGGCTGACCAACGCCTAGAGAAAAGAGAGGAGGCAAACAAACTCCAAGAGACTCAGAAATAATTTGAGGACATCTGCTAGGGCCTAACACCTCACACATTCTTCCTGTTCTGTTTGTATTTTTTTTTCTGGGAGTGTAAAAGTTATAAAGTAACTCCAGAATCCTGAAAGTTCTCTTTACTGTCCAATGTATGTTCCTGCCTGATAATGAAGGAGCACTATAAATTGACTCTCAAGTTTATTTCCCTGGTGTCTAGGTCCTCTAGCAGGATTGTGTTCTTCTTTGGCTCAATCTCAACTATTATTTTACACAACCGCATCCAGGACCACCAGTCCCCCTCCTCAAAGGGCGCCTAGCTTGTGGTCAACACCACCATCACTATCCTTTCTTTTGGGCACTGGTTTGACTTTTTCCTTTCTAGCTTTGGGGTGGTGTGATTCAGCAATCTTGCTCTTGAGAAATGTCCTCAGGTGGTTGCCTGGTGTATGTTCATCCTTCATTGCCAAAGAATACCATGCCATCAGAGAGATGAAGACATGACTTGCACTTGACTTTTTGGTTTTTTTTTTTTTTTTTTTTTGAGTGAGGGAGGGATGTGCAAGGTCACCAGCCTCACTTCTCCTCCAGAGTCATCTGATTCCAATCACCAGATATTCATCAGGATGACTGGAGATGACCCAAGATGAGGCAATTGGGGTGAAGTGACTTGCCCAAAGTCACACAGTTAGTGAGTGTCAAGTATCTGAGATGAGATTTGAACTCAGGTCCTCCTGGCTCCTGCACTGGTGCTCTATCCACTGTACCACCTAGCTGCCCCTGAGTGCCTGGCAGATGAATTGACAAGCTGCTGGAGGTAGAAAATTTTAAATACATCTAAAACCCTGACTTGGAACTGGGTCTACTGTTCCCTGGATGGCCTTTGTGGTCTGAGGCTTCAGCATCCTGAAAGACCTACATTATGTGTCCAAGACCCAAAGTTTCTTGTTTCCCTTCTCTCTATACTATCCCTAATTGCCTTAGCAGGTGTTGGCTGTCCTGAAGCTTGTCTATGGGATTCCATCATGGAAAAAGCAGAGGTAAGGGATGGAGGGAGAAAAGAAGACTGAAGATGGTGTGAATCATATTTTGTTCTGCAGACAAATTTGTCTGAAAGGAAGAGACAATAAGTCGATTGTTAAAATGTCTGGAAGAGATGTCCCAAACCCTGTTTGAGGGGAGGAAATAGACTTTCTCCTTCAAAAGGGAGAGATGGACTCTTCTGATAGTAAAGATAAGAGTGCCTTTTAACAGTAGTCTCTTTAACAGAAGTCTCAGTATTTTGTTTATATTGTTTTTTGAAATTTTCAAAAATTCTGAACTTAAACACCAAAAAAGCATTTTCATACACACAGAACACAAAAAGAGGATTCTTTATGAAAGCATGAGTCTTCATTTCATACTGTTTGCTTTTAAAAAAACAAGTATATAATAAATTCTTGACTACTTTCAAGACTATCTTGCTTCTCTGTGCTTCTTTCTGAAATTTCTTTTGTTCTTTTCTGTGAATTTAAAAATGTTACAATAGCTGTCTCTTTTGGGGGGGACCACCATTGCTAATTTCCTTCCCCCCTTTTGGGATCACTTTGCTAACCCCCATTCCTCAACTAAAAATAGAGGCAGTGTAGGCAGCAATGAGTTCCCCAGCTTTTGGCCCTTTCTTGCTAGCTTTCTTTCTCCAACTCCAACATCTTCCCCCTCTCTAACCATGATGGAACAGGTTATCTTTTTCACCAAGGACATCCAAGCGGGTGGCATTGGCACTGCTATCTCCAAGACTGCGGTGTCCCCCATCCTTTCTCTTAAACTGCTATTGCAGGTTCAGTATGCAAGCAAACAAATTGCTGCAGATTAGCAGCACAAAGGCATAGTGGATAAGCCAAATTCCAAAGGAGAAAGGGATGCTTTCCTTCTGGTGGAGTAACTTAGAAAATGTCATCAGATATTTCCCCACCCAGGCCCTCAACTTTGCCTTTAAGGCTAAGCATAAGCAGGTGTTTGGGGGAGGAGTGGACAAGCACACACAACTTTGGAGGTTTTTTGCTGGTAATCTTGCCTCTGGTGGTGCAGCTGGAGCCACTTCTCTCTGCTTTGTCTACTCCTTGGATTTTGGGAGAACTTGCTTGGCAGCTGATGTTGGGAAATCTAGCACTGAGAGGGAATTCAAAAGCCTGGGTGACTGCCTTGTGAAAATCATCAACTCTGGTGGAATTCGTGGCTTATATCAAGGTTTCTATGTCTCAGTGCAGGGTATCATTATCTATACAGCAGCTTCCTTTGGAATCTACTGTGCAGCAAGAAGTATTCTCTCCTAGATCTGAAGAATACTCATATTCCGTTAAGTTGGATGATTGAACAAACAGTGACTGCTGTGGCAGGTATGATCTCCTACCCCTTTGATACAGTAAGGTGGTGAATGATGGTGCAGTCTGGGCACAAAAGAGCTGATATTATGTACCCTGGGACAAGTGACTCTTGGAGAAAGATAGTTAAAGATGAGGATGGCAGAGCTTTCTTGAGGGGTGCCTGGTCCAATGTTCTGAGAAGCATGGGTGGAGCTTTCATACTTGTTTTGTATGATGAATTGAAGAAAGGAATCTAAGTACATCCCAACTAAAAAAGAAACCAGTGAAAATAGATCACATAGAATACTTAACCATACTTAGCTTTTTGGACCACTGACCTTCAAGAAATTCCTGTTATCTTTTTTACAGACTAAATCATGTTTGTAGAGGAGCCAGGAAAAGTTCCCAGAAAAGGGGGTTCATTTATTGTGGTCCATTGTTCACACAATGAAACTGATGGTGATTTAGTATATTGATTCTACTGGTTTTAGGGAAAATAAGTTACTATGAGTCCAAGAAGGCAGATCAACTTAGACCATCTAGTTTAAATGTTCTTTTGTAGGACCATAAATTTGTGTTTAAATATTAAAAAAGAAAAAAAAACATGTGTCCCATTTGTATGTAAGTGCTATATATACTATTTTGCATAAAACCCCAAGGAAACAAAAAAAAATCTTATAATAAATAAAAAGTGTAGCAAAACTAATACCCAAGTAGCCATGTTCAGAAATATGCATCTCATTCTGAACCTTGTAGCCTTGGCTTCTTTGGTAGGAGAGGTGGGGAACATACTTCATCACAGAACCTTTGTAAATGTAGATGGTCACAGCATTGATTGAGTTCTAAAGTCTTTCAAAGTTATTTTCTCCACAATATTACTCTTTTTTGGAGAAATTGTGCTCCTGGTTCTGTTCCCTTTACCACGTCAGCTCATAGTACCCAGGATTCTCTGACAATGTGTCTTATGTCATTTCTTTGGAGCCATGATTTTCTCTGACATTCATAAGCTACAATTAGTTCATCCATTTCCTAATTGTCTAAGAGGCAATCTACTTTAGATTCTGGTGCTTTACTTTTCTTCTCTTCCTACTTCAACTCTATTAATCATCACTGTAGAATCAGAAGTTTGTTTTGCTTGTGAATATTTCCTACGAGGTGTTATCTCACATCTTAACAACTCTGTCCCTATTCACACTTGTTTCCCAGTTGAATTTCATACATTTCTACACCAATAGTTGTCTGAAATTTTTAATAATCACAGCATTTTAGTACACACATACACGCACACCTATACAACACACACACAAACACACATACAGGTGTATGTCCTTTGTCCACTTGAATAATCTCTAATGAATGAGTTCTCCTGCTACCCATTCTTCCCACTAATTCCTCAGTATTTGTATGCTTTCTTCCTCATACATCTCACTTATGAGAAATAAATTCCACCCCTTTTTCCCTCTTCTCTATACCAGTGTATTCCTCCTTTTACCCTCCCTTCTCTTTTCCCATTCAGACCTTTAGAATAAAACCAATCCACTTCCAGGTCCCTTGTTTTTCTTATTTCACTTTCTCAATATCCTTTGGAAACATTAAGGTTCTGAAATGACATTTGTTTCTTCTATTAGAATCTCATCATTAACTATATTATTATGTAGTTGATGATACTTCCAACTGATCAAATAAATTTATCTTTCTTGATTTCTCTGGACTCTTGCCTTTCAAATTGCCTACTCAACTTCGATCTTTTCATCAGAAATGCTTGAAAATTCACTCTTCTGTTAATGATCCATCCTCCCCTGAACCCCTATAAGATCATATTCAGTTTTGCCAGATAAAATGTTTTTGTTTTCAAGTCTGTATCTTTTGTCTTTTGGAATATTGTATTCCAAGATCACCTCTGGTTTTTAGTAGTAGCTGCCAAGTCTTCTGTGATACTGACTATAGTTCTTTATAATGTTCACCTGCTGCCACACCTTGGTAAAAAACCAAACCAAACCAGGTTCAGGGTATCCAATTGGTCTCAAACCCATCAGTAAGTTTGGGGTTGTCTACTTCAAGCATGTGAAGACTTCTCCTGATGGAGCTGGAGGAACTAACTTTGTTATGGACTTTTATGGACTTTGATGACTCTGGAAGAGAGAGTAAGGCTGATAACTTTGAGCAACTTTGCCTCACTTAAATCCAAGTCAAGGCATCATCCCTGATGTCATTGGTCCTCTAAAAACAAGGGACAAACAACAACAAGAAGTTCCTTATTATTTAAATACCTTTTTCTCTGGGTGCTTGTATAAATTTTTTTCTTTCATGTAGGAATTCTGGATTTTGGTTATGACATTCCTGGGGCTTATTCTTTTGGGATTTCTATCAGGAGGTGATCAGTGAGTTCTTTTCATTTTTACTTTTTCTTCTGATTTCAATAGGTATAGTCCATTTTCCTTTATGATTTCTTGAAAAATAGTGTATAGTTATTTTTATAATAATTTTCAGAGAGTCTAGTGATTCTTAAATTATTTCTGCTTGACCTGCCTTTGGACTGGTTCTATTTGATATCAGATTTTACATTTCTTCTGTTTTGCACATTTTTTTGTTCTAATATTTTTTGCTATCTCATTGAGCCATTGAATTTTCTTTGTTTTATTTTAGTTTTCAGGGAGCCTGTTTTTTGAGTAAGGTTACTATTTTTCTTTTTCTTCTTTTAAAAAATTAATCTGTCCTTTTTATTATCCCTCCTCCATATTAAGCAAATTTTTAAAAAGAAAGAAAAAAGTTCTCAATAAATATATGCATAGTCTGTCAAAACAGATTCCTATGTTGTCCATATTTGAAAATGTACGTCTACATTTTAAGTTCATCATCTCCCTTGCAGGAGGTGAGTAGCATGCTCATCTTCATTCTTTTAGATCTGTGATTTATGATTTTGCTAATTCAAATTCTTTTTTAAAAAATTAATTAATTTATTTTTAGTTTTCAACATTCATTTTCATAAGATTTTGAGTTCCAAATTTTCTCCCCATCTCTCCCCTCCTCCCACCCCAAGACATGATGCATTCTGATTGCCTTTTCCCCTAATCTGCCCTCACTTCTATCACATCCCTCCCTTCCCTTATCCCCATCTTGTCTATTTTCTTGTAGAAAATAGATTATCTATCTACAAGATAGATTTCTATACCCCATTATCTGTATTTCTTATTTCCCAGTTGCATGTAAAAACAATTTTTAACATTCCTTTTTATAACTTTGATTTTCTCCACCCCATTCCCCCTCTGCCTCCCTGGGGCTGGGGCCCAAGTACTTCACTCTCCTGCACTGATCCCACAGACTTTTCCCACTAACCTTACAATTTATCCTCAACATTTTGGTGTCATGAAGTTTAGAACCACCACAAGTGTGAAAGATTCAGTCTCTCCAAGACTTGCTCAGGTCTCTTCTCACAGCCCACTCGCAGCCCACACTGGACTGAGTTCTACTTCCAGTGTGGCATGATAGACACTTCTTGGCGACTTTCTTGGCTGTCTTGGGCTGGAGATTTGCTACACTCCATCTTTCTGTGGGTTCTGCAGCTCCAGAATTTGTTTAGAGACATCTTTTATAGGTATTTGACTGGACTTGGCAGGAGTGCTCTAGAAAGTCCATGCTGTTACTCTGCCAATTTTGG
The DNA here is from genome assembly GCA_023548195.1 of Bettongia penicillata ogilbyi. Taxonomy (NCBI): domain Eukaryota; kingdom Metazoa; phylum Chordata; class Mammalia; order Diprotodontia; family Potoroidae; genus Bettongia; species Bettongia penicillata. Next base: position 2,683,838 of record JAJHZJ010000311.1, read on the forward strand.
CTCTGTGCCCCCTTAATTTGAATTCTAAAGTCTTTCAAAATTGTTTTTCTCCATAATGTTGTTATAATTGTATAGATTGTTCTATTTATCTTGCTCTGCAATATTTCATAAGGGTCTTCCCAGCTTCCTCTGAAAGTTATCGTTATAATTTCTTATGACCCTATAATATTTCACTACTTTCACATATTACCACTCTCTTTTCTAAACTACTTACTCAGTGTCTGATTCATTCTTCAAGAGCTCTCATTTAAATATTTAATATTTTGCTTTATTTCTTTTTTTTAAAATTTATTTATTTATTTAAATTTTTTTACATTCATTTTCACAAATTTTTGGGTTCCAAATTTTCTCCCCTTTTCTCCCCTCCCCCCACCCCAATACCCCAAGCAATCTAGTTTTCCCTATCTCCAATCTGCCCTCTCTTCTGTCATCTCTCCCTTCTCTTGTCTCCATCTTCTCTTTTCTCCAGTAGGGCCAGATGACTTTCTATTCCTCCTTAACTGTATGTCTTCTTTCCTAGTTGCAACAACAATACTAAACATTTGTTCCTAAAACTTTGAGTTCCAAATTCTCCTCATCCCTCCCTCCCCACCCATTCCCTTTGAGACAGCAGGCAATTCAATATAGGCCATATCTGTGTAGTTTTGCCAATGACCTCCCTGATAGTCGTGTTGTGTAAGACTAACTGGATTACCATCCCTCCTAACCTGCCCCTCATTGTTTCTCTTCTGTCTTTTGATCCTGTCCCTCCCCAAGTGTTGACTTCAAATTGCTCCCTCCTCCCTTTGCCCTCCCTTCCATCATCCCCCCCTTGCAATATCTCTTTCTCCCCCACTTTCTTATACTGTAAGATAGGTTTTCATACCAAAATGAGTGTGCATTTCACTCCTTCGTTTAGTCAAATGTGATGAGGGTAAACTTCTTGTTTTTGTTTTTTTTTTTTCTCAGCTCTCCTCTTTTTCCCTCCACTAAGAAAAACTACCTGCCTCTTAAATGACATATAGTTACCCCCTTCCCTTTCCCTCCCCCTACATTTCTCTCTCACCATTTACCCTAGTTTCTTTTAAGGTATGGTCCTGTCCTATACAGTTCAATCTGTGCTCTCTATCTCTGTATGTGTGTGCATGTGTGTATGTGTGTACATGCGTGTACATGTGTATGTGTGGTTCCACCAACTACCCAGATACTGAAAAGTTTTAAGAGTTACAAATATTGTCTTTCCATGTAGGAATGTAAACAGTTCACTCATGGTAAGTCCCTTAAGACTTCTCTTTGCTGTTTCCTTTTTCATGCTTCTTCTCATTCTTGTGTTTGAAAGTCAAATTTTCTTTTCAGCTCTGGTTTTTTCATCAAGAATGATTGAAAGTCCTCTGTTTCATTGAAAGACCATATTTTCCCTTGAAGTATTATACTCAGTTTAGCTGGGTAGGTGATTCTTGGTTTGAGTCCTAGTTCCTTTGCCTTCTGGAATATCCTATTCCATGCCCTTCGATCCCTTAATGTAGAAGCTGCTAGATCTTGGGTTATCCTGATTGTATTTCCACAGTACTGGAATTGTTTCTTTCTAGCTGCTTGTAAGATTTTTTTCCTTGAGCTGGGAGTTCTGGAATTTGGCCACAATGTTCCTAGGAGTTTCTCTTTTTGGATCTCTTTCAGGTGGTGATCAATGGATTCTTTCAATACTTATTTTGCCCTCTGGTTCTAGAATGTCAGGGCAGTTTTCCTTGATAATTTCATGGAAGATGATGTCTAGGCTCTTTTTTTGATCATGACTTTCAGGTAGTCCCATAATTTTTAAATTGTCTCTCCTGGATCTATTTTCCAGGTCAGTTGTTTTTCCCATGAGATATTTCACATTCTCTTCCATTTTTTCGTTCTTTTGGTTTTGTTTGGTGATTTCTTGGTTTCTCGTAAAGTCATTAGACTCCATTTGTTCCATTCTAATTTTGAGAGAGCTATTAAATTCAGTGAGCTTTTGAGCCTCTTTTTCCATTTGGCTCATTCTGCTTTTGAAAGCATTCTTCTCCTCATTGGCTTTTTGAACCTCCTTTGCCAATTGGGTGAGCCTATTTTTCAAGGTGTTAATTTCCTCAGCATTTTTTTGGGTCTCCTTTACCAAGGTATTGACCTGTTTTTCATACTTTTGTTGCATCTCTGACATTTCTCTTCTCAGTTTTTCCTCCACCTGTCTAACTTGCTTTTCAAAATCCTTTTTGAGCTCTTCCAGGGCCTGAGCCCACCCACCACCCCCCTGGGGTGTCTGGGGTACTGAGGCCCCGCCCTCCATGTCTTTCCCTGATGGCAAGAATACGTCTTCGTCATCAGATCCAAAGGTCGGGATCATTTGCATTTGTTGGAAAAAACTCTCTAAAGTCTTATTTTTCTTCCCTTTTCTAGGCATTTTCCCAGCCAGTTACTTGACTTCTAAGATTCCTTTCCACCCCCGCCTGGATCCGCCCAGCTAGTGCTTGGCCTCTGAGATTTAAATGGGCTTTCCTCCTGCTGGCTGTCAATCAGTGAGCTTTAGTTCAGGTGCTGGGGTGGGGCCAGGGCTGCCTCCGAGACTGATCCCTCGAGGGCTTTATGCAGAGACTTTCAGGAATGGAGCAGGTGGGGGCGGGGTGGGGGGCCCACCTCCCAATCTCAGCTCCCCTGGGGGTCCCGAGCAGAAGCCTTCAGCAAAACAGAGCGGGGTGGGGCAGGGCCGTCTCCCAGGCTCAGCTCCGTCAGGTTTTATGCGGGAATCTTCCGTAATGAAGATCCTGCCTGCTGCTGGGGGATTCCTGAGTCTTGGGCCGCTGCCACCTCAGCCGCCGCCCACACCTCTGCCTCTGCTGCTTCCTGCCCCCGTCCCTGTCGCCGCCGCTTCCTCCTGAGGGGGCCCGAGTCACGGAGATGCCCTGCTTCCCCTCTCCTTCAGCCCGGCCTCTCTCACTGACCTGCTTCTGTTGGCGGAGGGACTTTCCCGGCTGCTTCAGCTTCCGTCTCTGAAGCCTGCTCGGATCCGCTTCTCTGAGGCCTCAGCCAGGGCAGCGCTGGGGGTCGGGTTTACTCTCCGGGGCGCGCCGGACCCTGGGGACGGGTCCTCAGGGCTCCCTGGAACGGAAATCTCCTCCACTCTGCCTCTGCACACCTTGCACTCACCCAGAAGCTATGGGGGACTCTTTCTACACCAATTCCATGGGCTTTGGTTTTGGAGCTCGTAAACGTGCGTCCTTCTACTCTGCCATCTTGGCTCCGCCCCCTATTTTGCTTTATTTCTTCTAAGTATTCATATTAGTCTTGGTGGGGAATCCATTTTTTTTCTTTGAATCTCTGCTTGTAATTTTTATTATTTTCTTTGGAGGTCTCTAGATTGGCTATAGTTTTTGATACTGGTTAGCGCTTTCTTTGATTTATTCATCTTTCTAGTTTTGGGGGTTTTGTGCCAGGGTCACACTCTGTCCCCTGCTGTCCTGTTGGTTGGAATGGTCTGTCCTGACAATTTTTCTATGGTTCTTCAGGTTTTGTTTGTTGATCTTTACCTCCTAGAGTTAGACCCCCTTTGATCTTTGAAGTTCAGAGAGCTGTATCTTCCATCTTCTTCCTGGCATCTCAGAACAGAGTGTAAGTGTAGTGAGATGTCTCTAGCCTCATTATCTCAGAGCTAAACTGGCTATATCTTTTCCTCAAGGCTCAGTGGATATCGTTGATAGATAGGCACTTCTCTAGTGCCATTGACTTGGCCCTCAATTCTCATGTAGTACCCCCACTATTATCCTCCAGTAACCAGTGCCTCAGTTCCATTTAACCAATTAATAGCAATTCAGTTTTATAAAGGGCAATCTACTTCAAGGACAAGAAGAAAAGTACAATCATTTTCTCTCCACACCTTGGGAGCACATTCTCCCTTATACCACTTCAATCTCTGGAGATATGGGCTAAGACACAATTCAATGTCTATATAGCATTGGTCCCACTAAATTCACATCCAAAGGTAGCATCACTCTGCATGAGTCTTTTGTGAACTGAATCCTGAGGGCTTCTAGTGGCATTGGTGCTGGGTTAGTTGTAAAACCCTTAATGGACTTGGCTCCCAGGCTCTTATCACTACTCAAGAGCCTCCTAGGATAGAGGCAAAACTCACAGAGCACAAGCAAAGTGATAACCAACCTGCCCCAGCTGTCAGCCCAGGTGTAGATAAAGCAAGTTTAGAATGATCCTGATGGTCAGCCCACATCATCTAATAGCTTAGGTAAAGGAGCAGTGATTTTGGCCAATGACCCATCAGATCAGTCACTAGACTAATTTATAATGTTACAGCTGAGCTGAACTAAAGGGTTAATTGTATTCAGATGACAGTGCTAGACGCTGACCACACGAAATGGTCTTCTGTGTAATTGAATTTATTTATTACTGCACATATTAACTAACACCTCTCAGAGTATGCATGTTTATTATTTTGCTATCATGTTCATTTGACTATTATCTATGTTGTATTCAAAGCAATTGTTATTTGCTTTGATCTTTGTTTCTCTCCACATATGCTAATGCTTATAGTTATAATTTAAATAAAATATAGTTATATTTTTATACAGGCCTATGACCAGTGTTATTATAATGGCTAATTAGCTTTGGTTTGTTTATTAGTCATGCTTTGCTTTGTAATTTATGATTATTGCTGTGTTCTGTGGATATTCATATAACTCTTGAGCATGCAAAGTTCTACGTCCTGCATGTAACAGGTATGTTGTAGTTGAAGTATCCTGTCAGGTCCAGCTTTGTACAGTGCCATAACTATTGTATGTATTACTGATGGACATTTATTTCAAAAGTGCCATGGGCTAGATACCAGGAAACCAAGAAAGTTACCCTTGTTTAAAGCATTGGTATTTTATTTATGCTACAAGCTTCAAGTTTATGTTGGCTGATTTTTACAAACTATTGCAAGAAATTTTGGACCATGGGAAGGATGCCCTTCTCCCACCCTGGTGAATATGGGCAGTTTCTTGAAGGAAAACCCTGTGACACTATTTATATATAGGGAGATGTGATTCCTGATTGGTAGAGATAAGTTAGAAAGAGTGAGGGAGAGAGAAAGGAAAAAGAGTGAGTTCCTCCTTTGGGGCTTTTTGTATGTGTTCTATATTCTGGCTCAGTAAACCAGCTGAAAAGCCTTTTCCTCATTAGCAGTCTATTAGTCAATAAACTTTTATTAAGCAGTGCCAGGCTAGGTGATACAATGGATAGTGCACTGGACTTGGAACCGGAAAGACTCATCTTCCTGAGCTCAAATCTGGCCTCAGACACTTACTAGCTGTGTGACCCTGGGCAAGTCACTTAATCCTGCTTGCCTCAATTTCATCATCTGTAAAATGAGCTGGAAATGGAAATGGTAAACCACTCCAGTATCTTTTCCAATAAAACCTCAGGTGGAGTCACAGAGAGTTGGACATGACTGAAAAATGACTTAGCAACATAAGTGCCAGACACTATACTAAATGCTAGGGATACAAATAAGAAAAATGAAGACAATTCTTGCCCTCATATAACTTACAGTCTAATGGGGGTCACACAACATACAAAAGGAGGCTGAAAAGGGAGAGGGGGGTGCCAGGTCCCATGATGGTGTGTAATTCAAAGGAGTAAAAACAAAGTGGTAAAGGAAGAGACGGAAATCCTGAGTGCCTTTTTAAAGTGAAGTCTTTGTTCTTTGTTCCCCCCTCCTGCCATCCAATCAGAGGAAGAGAGAGTTCGGACAGAGTACTGATGAAGTATGAGTGCCAAGGCTGATGAAATTTTGAAAGATGGTAAATTTCTGATGATGAGGATGGAGCATGGCTGATGAGAAAGGCCTTTTCCTCTCCACTGTAGTAAGCAGACAGGAAACAGTCACAGGATAGGAGGCAAATTATGAAGTAGAAAGTCAGATCCCTCTATTCTGTATTATTGTGAACTTGTAGAATCATCCTCACCAAATATTGATATGAGTCCCTTGTATATGCTCCCAGGACTGGATCCTTATTGACTAGTTAAGTCATAAAACAGAGAAATGTGCATTTGCTAAAGGTATATTCCAGTAACATGGAAGATGTCCAGTACAGAATACAACTACAAGAGGAAATCCCAAAAGATATTTAGGTCTTCCAGATGCTCTTTCTTGAAGATGACATAGTACTGATTATATCAAGCCTGGAAACAGAGCCTCCTAATGAGACAATCAATAAGGAATTTGGTCTCATTATGAATAACCAAATGGAGGAAAAAGATCTGTTGTCCAGACTGTGATAGAGTTGGACACTCAATGAACAATGAAATGCCCTCGCTGACTCCCTCTCACTTATTATTGGATAGCTGTTAGTGGTACTAGGATGGGGCATCAATAAAAGAAGAATATTTCTCATGTGATTTTGGAATAATATTGTAGTACTGAAAGGTGGACATTGAATTGGGAGGTAATTTAGATTACATTTGTAAAATTTCACTGTGATTTTTAAAGACCCTACTTTTTCCCTGAAATAAAACAAAAACTGACGTGGAACAAAAACACTTTTGTTCCATTGCTGTTTTGGATGGATACTGAAGAGATCCAAGAAACATGTGTTTTTTAAAACATAGTTTGGCATTTCCTTTGGTCTTTTATATGAACAGAAGTCAATTTGTAAAGCAACATGAAGTACTGAGTGTTTTGAAAACTCACACAAAATCGGGAGTTATGTAACCTAACTTATTTTGATGGCTCTCATGTTCCTGATCCTCCTCCCAACCCCCAAGCTCCCACCTACTAGTGCTAGCCCCCTAAGGATTTATCTTGTATTTATTTCTATATATTCTGTATTTATTTAGATCCACATTGTCCCCAGATTGACTGTAAGCTCATTGAGGGCAGGGATGATTTCATTTTTTTCTTTGTTTCTCCAGGGCTCCGAACCTAGAACTATTCCTATTTATTATATGCTGAAACCTCCAGTGTAATTCCTGTTGAGGAGATTCTCAACCCACCCCACCCCACTCTGCATCTGCTGTTCTCTAGGATTTCAACTCCTTGGAACAAGGTTCCAGGTACCTGCTGGTATGTCCTTCCCCCACCTGCCTTCCCCCTTCTGTATTTGTCTCCCCCACCTACCCCAGATTGTTAGCTCCTTGAGAGCCACTTGTTGTATGTATGTAATGGTGGGAGAGAGTTTCTTTTTGTGTGTAGGTTGGACTAGATAGCCCTCTCTCCTTCTTCAAATTACTCTGTATCTCTGTATCTTTACTTTTAGACGTGTATTCCTGCCCCCTACTCTACTCCTTGTAGAATTTAAAATTCTGGAGGGGAAGGATATGTTTTTGTTTTTTATGTTTATATCACCAATGCCCTGAACACAGTAGGTGCTGAATGAATATTTCTTGAGTTGAACTATTGTCGTAACAGTTGAATGAGAGAATAAACAGATGAGATGAAAGCTATGCCAACCATGTGGGTCTAGATTAGGGATGTCTTAAATTTTGATTCCCATGTTCTAAAACTACACTTATGTGCTCTATTTATTTATTTGATTTTTCCCCTTTAGGTCCTATTTTCCTCTTGACTACTCCTATCCACCCCCATCCCCATCCCTCACTAGAATGCGTAGGTTTGGAACCAGGCTTTGCTGGAGCAAGCGCTAAGGCTTATGAGACAGCCTGTTACATTTTCAGCGTGAGCATTTAAACCTCAGACATCAGCAAATGCTATAGATCAGGGTTTGACTTATTCTTTTGTTGATAGTCTAGGCCAGGGATTGTGTGGCCTCGAGGCTGCCGGTTTCTCACCCCCGGTCTAGGCTTTAAAAAGTGATGGAAAAATTTTAATAACAGATTAAACTTAAAAGTGTGTCATGTTTATGTTTTTTTACCCCGAGAGAGTCAGTTGTTAAACATTTACCAAGATACGTGCTGTTTGGAAATCTCAGGAGCCGCTACTCCAGGTTCAAGGTACTCTGTGTCTATGCTCCTAAAACCGTAGCTTAGGAGCTCCTCACTGGTGTATTTGCATTTAATAGTCAACCAGTAGACACAATTAGCTGAAAGCAAAGGTCTTTACTGAAACAAAAATTTCCCCCATAGATACACATAGTGTCAGCAAGAAGAGTGGGTACATAAATGGAGCACATGAATTGAAAAGTACATTTTTAAGATTAATTAATTTATTTTGAGTTTTCAACATTCACTTTTGTAAGATTTGAGTTCTGATTTCCCCCCTCCCCTCCCTGCTCCCAAGACAGCATGCAATCTGATATAGGCTATATATGTAGAATCATATGAAACTTATTTCCACATTAGTCATGTTGTGAAAGAAGAATTAGAACAAAAGAGGAAAAACCACAAGAAAGAAAAAACAAATAAAAAAATAGTATGTTTCAATCTGCATTCAGATTCCATAGTTCTTCTGGATGTTGATAGCATTTCCATCATGAGTCTTTTGGAATTGTCTCAGATCATTGCATTGCTGAGAAGAGTTAAAACTATCAAAGGTGATCAAAATGTTGCTATTACTGTGTCCAATATTCTCCTGGTTCTACTCACTTCACTCGGCATCAGTTCATATAAGCCTTTCCAGGTTTTTCTGAAGTCTGCCTGCTCATCATTTCTTGTAGCACAATAGTATTCCATTACATTTATATACCTTAACTTGTTCAACCGTTTCCCAATTGATGGGCAGCCCCTCAATTTCCAATTCTTTGCCAGCAAAAAGAGCTGCTATGAATATTTTTGTACATCTGGATATTTTCCCCCTTTTAATGAATTCTTTGGTACACAGACCTAGAAGTGGTGTTGCTGGATCAAACAGTATGCACAGTTTTATAGCCCTTTGGGCATAGTTCCAATTGCTCTCCAGAATGGCTGGATCAGTTCACAACTCCACCAATAATGCATTGGTGTTTCAATTTTCCCACATCTTCTCCAACATTTATCATTTTCTTGTTTTTTCACACTAGCCAATCTGTGATGTACCTCAAAATTATTTTAATTTGCATTTCTCTAATCAATAGTGAATTAGAGCATGAAAAGCACATTTTTAGAGAATGCATGTGGCCAAGGTGACTCATGCCTCCGATGCTGTAGGGCCCCAATTATCTCTCTCTTCTCCAGATATTCTGTTCCCCATGGACAGAATATCTCAGCTGGATGTGTTACTCTACTGGGCACCCTGGACATGCTTCCTGATGGGCATGGTACTGACAGATACCACTCTGGGTACCCTAATGGGTGAATAACTTCACCATAAGATGCAAAGGTTGATGTAGATGGGTGGGGAAGAGAGGAATCTCTTTCCCCCAAGAGATAAAGAGCGATTCACTTTCAAGAGTTCTTTCAAATCTAGCCTTCCAGTTCTTTAATTTCCCTAAGTCTCCTGACCCTGTGCTTGAGTCCTCATGCCTCAGGTACATGAAAGAAATGTCAAACCTCAAGGACCCTGCTCTTTAAACTAAATTTGCCCCAAGTGCTGGAATTCTTAATTTTGGTCCTTGATGCAAAGCTAAGTACAATGTGAGGTATGAAGGGGCAGGTCATAGGGAAAATCAGGGAGGACTTCATTGAGGAGGTGTCATATTTAAAAGTTTTATTGGTATTTTTTGATTTTATGTCAGTCATTTCCAAATACTACTTGTCATTTCCTTTTTCTTGCCCAGTGAAACTTCCCTTATGAAAAAAGAAAAAAAACTACAATTAAGCAGAGCCAGCTGATACACTGAGTACATCACAAGGAAAACAAAGGGAGAGTTATTTATTATGCACTTACTATGTGCTAGGCATTGTGCCAAGTGCTTTACAAATATGATCTCATTTGATTCTCACAATAATTATGAGGGGGTAGGTACTATGATTTCCCCCATTTTACAGATGAGGAAACTGGGGCAATCAGAGGTGATGGGACTTGCCCAGGGTCACACAGTTAAGTCAATGTTGGAGGCTAGATTTAAACTCAGATTTTCCTGCCCCTAGATCCAGTCCTGTTTATCCACTCTGGCAAATGGCTGCCTCAATAGGGTTTGTGATATTCCATACTTCTAGTCTCTCCCCTTTCTGTCAGAAGGAGGGAGTTATATTTTTCTCATCTCATCTCCCAGGCCAAAATTGGTCCTTGTAATTACAAAATATTCATCTTCATTTTATTGCTCTTTTTATATCTTGTTCTAGTCATATAGTTTTTCTGATTCTTCCTACTTTGCCTCACATCAGTTTAGGCAAAATTTCCCCATGTTTTGTATTGAAGAAAAATGGATGGTAGGGATTCATCTGGAGAACTGAAAGAATGAAGGCGTTTCAGGCTTAGGAAATAACACGTGCAAAGACACAGCACATTCCGGGAGAATAGGTCAGCCTGACTTATGGGGAGTAGCATGAGATAAGACTAAATATGCACGGTGAAAACAGACTTTAGATCCTTGAATGCCAAGCAAGACTGTGAACTTTACACACTAGACAACGGTGACGATTTGGGGGCAGAGGAGCGACAAAGCCAGATACACACATGAGGACATGCCAACCCACCTCTTTTTGGCTGTCCCTAGAAAAACCTGTGTCTACAAAGTGCGAACATATAATTTAAAGAACGGCAACTAGGGTGGGACAACTTTGTTGGTCCCAAGGTGATAAAATTTTACAGGGTGCTGACGGATTTCTCCAGGGCATGTTTTCTACCCACTGGCAGTCTAGGTGAGCTCCTTCCCCTGGTCACATTCTCAGCAATTAGCAGAAGTATAATTATATAGTCTGGATACTTCTCTGGGTCAGGTTACTGAACAGTGTCCAGAGGCTCAGGTCCTCCCTGCCATGCATAAATATACTAGTGGCCACAGATTATGGAGCAAATGTAGACTCCGGCCTTAAGGCATTTTCATTTCAGATGAACTGATGGGCTAAGAGACCAGCTAAAAGGGGTTAAAAACAAAACAAAAATGAAATAAACATGAACAAATGAAGTGATCACAGGCAGGGCTGGCCAAGGAGACATCTTCAGGCTTTGCTAAAGTACAGCCCCCAGCAATCAGTAGAACATTTTCCCACAGTCTGGGAAATTTAGCTCCACCCTGTGAGGTCAGCCCTGCCTTAGAATCTGGAACCAGCCAGTGCCTGGATCAGGGAATTAGGAATATCCCTAAAGAAGTCACTTGCTGGCTCACCATTGGGTCAGTCTGGTTTTTAGGCTGCCTCTTATGCTGTACCACTACTCAGGGGTCAGATCCTGGCCAACATTGGAGTCCCTACCTCAGCACCCTAGTCTCCAAATAATTAAATCTCTTGTATCTTCTGCCAATTACTTCTTTTCTGCCTCCCCACCACAGGCCTAGTGGAAAGAGGGCTGGACTTGGCTTTAAGAAGACCTGAGCTCTATTTCTGCTTGGTATAATTATTAGTTTAGTGACTTTAGACAAGTCACTAAATTTCTTGAACCTCAGTTTCTTTATCTGTAAAATATAGATTGTAAAATATAAATTATATCTTGTAAAAATACAAATATAGGGGTAAAATATAGATTGCCTCTAACTTCTCTCCCAGATCTAAATGTTTTATCCAATGAATACCTCACTTATTACTAGATTATGTTCTGGCTGCATTTGGGAATGTTGTGGCTTCTGTGGTCCTTGGGCTATGTTTGACATCTGTGGTCTATGACATTAAAGATTAAGGGCCTTGCTAAGGGTCATCCACCCAGTGTGTCAGAGGCTGGACTGGAACCCAGGCCTCTCTTGGCTCCGAGATCTTTTCTCTATCCTAGTCAAGCTACTCTGCTTTTTGGAGTAACAGAAATAGAGCACATGCTCCATCAATAATGCTGTTTCTACTAAAATCAATACTCAGCACAATAATGGTTTAATGATCTTGTTGATGTAGGCCTATTATCCACAATTTACCTGTAACTTTCCCAGTCTTGCCCCAACTTACAGCCAAGGTACTGAGCACCTTCCTTGGGTTCTCCCTACCATTTTGTGAATTCCAATCTATGACATGAGCTGCTTGTCAGTTATCCCTCATTCTTGCTACGTTACCAGCCCATCTGTTTTTTTTTTCCCCTTTCTGATAATACATTTTTCTGACCCCTTTTTTTCCACAGCTTCTCCTGCATAATTCCACATTTGTAATATTTGGCTCCTGTTCACTTCCACCATGAACTTCTCCACTGACCTTTGGGTGATCCTTAATAACAGATGGCTTGTAGTAATCCATGACTCACAGTCATACAATTTGTTGGAAAAATATTGATGATAAAAAGATGTGTTTTTGCTTCAGATTCATTTTCCAGCCCATCTTCCACCTCCTGTTCAATTCTGAGCCCTGTTTGCTGTCTGTTGGTAGCATCTGCACCAAATATATGTTTTGGTGGATGAGTGTGCAGATTATCCATCCAAGTGCACATCCATCTGAGCCAAATATTTATTAAGCACCTACTATGTACCACCTACACTGTGCTAAGTACTGGGGAGACAAAGAAAGGCAAAAGATGTCCCCTGTCTCAAAGAGCTCATAGTGTAATGGCAGAGACATGCAAATAACCATGCAAATAAACTGTATTTAGGACAAATGGGAAATAATCAATAAAGGGAAAGTCCTAGAATGAACGGAGATGGGGAAAGGGAGATTTTTAGCTGGGATACAGAAAAGACTAGAGAAACCAGGAAACAGAGATGAGGATCAAGAGTGTTTCAGTATGGGAGGCAGATCAGTGAATGCTCAGAGTGGAGAGATGCAGTGTCTCATGGAAGGAATGGAAAGGAGGCCAATGCTACTCGGTCACAGAGCACATGGTAGGGAGCAAAGTGCAAGAAGACTGGAAAGGTGGTGAGGAGGACAAGTTCCCAGAGCACTAGATAGATGATTTTCTATTTGATGCAGAGGTGATATAGGGAGCCACTGGAGTTTATTGAATTGTGGGGGATGGGTGACTTGAGGAGGATATGATCAGAATTTTAAACTCCACATGTATAAAATAACTCATTATCTTTCCCCAGCAAAACCTCCCCCTCCATTTCCAAACTTCCCTATTATTTTCAAGGGCACCACTATCTTCCCAGGCACCCAGGCTTCCAATCTAGGTGTCTTACTTGACTTTTCATGTTCTCTCACCTCTGACCCAATATTTTGCAAGGCTCATTTATTTTACCTTTGTAATATCTCTCATACTTGCCCCTCTCTCTCCTCTTACACAGCCACCACGTTGGTATGGATCTCTATGAGCTATTGCCTAATAACCTAATCTTATAACGGATTACCTGTTACAATAGACTGCTGGTCAGTCACTACGCCTTAAGTCTCTTCCAACTCCAGTCCATCTTCCACCCAACTGTGTAAGTGTCCTTCCTAAATCAGACTTCTAATGTATTACTCCATGTCACCCCATTACTCAAACTCTAGTGGCTTCTTATCACCTCTGGGATCAAATGCAAAATCCTGTTTGGTACTCAAAGCCTTTCATAACTGGCACTTACCCTACTCCAGCCTTTCCAGTCTTATCCTTATTTCCTCACTACCATGTACCCTGTGATTCAGTGACAATGCCCTCCTTACTGTTCCTCCCATGAAACACTCCATTTCCAGATTCTGGGCATTTTTGCTGGACGCCCCAACCCCCATGCCTAAAATGCTCTCCTTCCTCTTCTCTCTCTCTGGGTTTCCTTCAAATCTGATGTCACCCGGGTAGCAATCAGCAGAGGCAGCATTCAAACCCAGATCCTCTGGCTCCAAGCCCTGGTTCATTACATCAACCTTTTTTTCTCTCCTGGGACACAGACAGGATGGAAGGAGCCCTGGCCTTGGAGTCCAGAGAACTGGGTTGGAATTCTGACTTGACTGATTTTTCATTGAATTATTTAGGACAATGTCCCAACCTTTGAGCCGAGATCTCCTCATTTCTTTAATGAGTAGGAGAAGGGTGTAAGGCAGGTGGAAGGAGAAGGAGGCAATGGTCAAAGCAGGGGAAACTAAGGACAAGCTGGAAGTTGGGGCAAGACAGGTGAAGGTCCTGCTGTCCCATCCCTTCACCTACCATCTTCCCCTTCTCTCTATGCCATCCAATGAAGGTAATCAATTACTTCACCCATGTGGGCATGGGAGAGAGTTCATCACATGTATGCCCAGGTCTTGTGACCACTGATCAACAGGGACTCACGTCCCTCCGCCCACCTGCCACTGCCTGGTGAGATCAGGGAAGTCTCAGGAGGTAGTATAGGGCAATCAGTTTTCACAAACCTTGTGACACAGAATCATCACTATGTACATATTTGTAGTCATCTGTGCCCAGAATTTAAAATAATTTATAGCTCAGGGCAACAGGCAAGACTTTTGCCAGGGACACATACAACACAGACCCATGACTGCCAACACCCTGGCAAACAAATCCCTCTGAGTCATAGTAGTCTCCCCTGGTTCATTTTTTCTCCTTCTAAAACACATAGTCCTACCCCTAGAGATCAATGGGCCAATCTACAAGCCCACAGGGGTACAGGTCCTTCTTGCTCAGTGGAACCTAGGATTACATCAGAGCTCGGGGGCTGGCACGTTACATTGTTGACATATTAAGCTTATATTCACTAGACTGTCCAAATTCGAATTGCCTAGTTAGTTAACAATCCTAGCTCTGTCACTACCTACATGAGTTTCCTTGGACAAGCACGTAACCTTTTGTGGCCTCAGTTTCCTTATTTGTGAGGTGTGTGCGCGTGTGCGCTTGCTCGCTCACGCTTGACCTGTCAGTTACCCTTAACCTGCTTTAGCCTGTCTGGTGTGGCTGCTGCACTTGCTGTAGCTTCTTGGAGCCACAGTTAAGAGTAAGGTGACAGGTGGACACCAAAGGTGAATGAACAGACATCAGAAGAAGGTGATAGTCTTCTATGAACACCCCACACAGATACCACAACTTGTTCAGCTGTTCCTCAATTGGTGGGCTCCTCAATTCTTTGTCACCATAAAAAGAGCTGCAATAAATATTTTTATACATGAGCCCTTTTCCACTTTTTTTGATGGGGGGGTAGGAGGGTGGGGTGGGGGGTGGGTATAGACCTAGTGCCAATATTGCAGGGTCAAAGGTTATGCAAAATTTAATAGCTTTTTGGGCACCATGCTGAATTACTTTCCAGAATGGCTGAGCTACTTCACAGCTCCATTACTTTAGGTAAACATCTGAGAAAGCTGGGGGCTCTGCCATCTTCCGGCATCCATGTAGAAGGTGATTGAGATTTCCATCTGAACAGTAGCTTCCATGGATAGACTTGTCAGCCAGGGACAATTAACAACAGATTAGTCTAAGCTATAAAAACAAAGAGTAACGAGCCTTTCTTTCGTATTTGCCTGCTCTTGGCCCACTAAAACAACACAGGCACTTGCCTGGTACAATAAAGTCTTTCATTGTGGAGATAGAAATCTCCTGGTTATAGGACAGGTTTCCAGAAGCCTCAGCCTCGAATTGACATTAGTTTATCAGGCCTCTTTAGCTCCTGTTTAACTCCTGTTTACACAAACGCCCATTATCAGGTACGGAGATTACCTTCAAAGTGGTGTCCAGAAGACCAGCATCTCTTAAAGGGCCAGTCAGGTCCTTCAGCCAGGGACAGAATATTTCCCCAACATCAAGAGTGGGGAGTGATGTGTATGGCTGGTGCATTATTTTATTTTCATGAGCAAAATTCTGTGATTAAATTTGTTTTCTCCAAGCTATTTTGTTAGCTGAGGTGTTTGCATGCTCAATTCCACACACTAATATTTTCTTCTTTAGCAAAACATTAATTATCCCACCCAGCTCCCTTTCCCCTAGCTTTTGTTTGGCTCCACTTTCATCAGCTGTTCAGTATAAAGCAATTTTGTGTTTTTCCATCATCTCCCTGGCTTATTGTAGTGGAGAGACGGCCTATTTGACATCTGACTTCATGTGTGAGCTCAGCTCTCATTCATAAGGAGATCATTAATTTTTAGGGGGAAGGAGAGAGGTGATGGCTGCAGACTGAGTCTTAGGAAAGCAGACAAACTAGAAGCCTGAAGGACAGAATAGGAATGTTGATATGTCACCCATTCCTTTCTCTCCTCGATTTCAATCAGTCCCCAATGGGAGTGGGGGGAGGGGTGGAAATCACGCAGAGTCTCCTCCAAATTGTATATTTCCCTCAACTGCTCCTCATTGTCCACATACGTTGGGTTAACTAGACCCCAGACATCTGAACAACTCTAGCTTATTCTCTCTCTGGTTGAGAATTCTCTGTTTTACATTTGGAGAAGCTGAGACAGATAGAGTAGGTGACTTTCTCTCAATGACAGAGTAAGTGTCCAGGATTACATAGCTAACAAGTTTCTGAGGCTGGATTTGAACTCATCTTCCTGACTTTAGGTCCAGTGTTCTATATACTATGCCATCTATCTGCCTAGTATGGTAGTGGCTTGGCACTCACTTCCTTGCTCTCCTATCTTCAAGAAGGGCATTGGGCTGGAATTACATCTATCTATTACATGTCAAATATTTGAATTCTAGGAGCAGGGCTTTCTTGTGCTTCCAGATGAAAGGAAATTTTATGGTTGCTCAACATTACTTTCCTTCATGCCAGTCTTTGCTAGTTAGGGTATGGGCTGGTGGGGAGGTGTGGCAGGAGAGTAATTCTGCCCCAAATTTGGAGGGTAACCATTAGTTTAATCTTGGCTGCCTTAACTCCCAGTCCCACTTTATGCTCATTACACGAAAGACAATCATAGATAGTGATCAAACATATTTATTTAAACAAGCAGGTAAAACAATAGATCAAGAAATTCATACGAATTAGTTAGGCAACAGAACGTACAGAAATTAGGGGACTCTATACCCTAGACATGAAATGAAATCTTAGTTTAACTATTTCAGCCAATGACTCTTCTCTCTGCAATCTTAGAATCCAAGGACATGATGGGGTTTCAGTGTTTCCCCACATGTCTGCTCCTTGGGGGAGAGGTTGTCTCTCATATACCATAGACATCTTGTCTCTCCTTCCTCCTGTGATTCTCTCTCCCAGAGGTCTCTCAGGCAATCAGGAGTCATAACCCCATACCAGTAAGCAGTGTCATAGGCCTGTCCTTCAGGGGACCTTCAAAAAATGTAGTGGAGGGGATAGGCCAGATACCTGTGACATCATAAATCTCTGTACATAAAGTCAGGTGATCCAAAGTCCACCTAGAGAGGAGCCAATGCAATTCCAGGGCCTTCCTAGCTTTCAAATCTATTCTCTGAAGTCTATTTACTGGATGATTAAAAAAAAATCCAGTCCAATTGTTTGAATAGACACTTGAAAACCAAATTAATTTTAGTGAGGTCTTGGGAAAGGCCTAGAGACCAGAGCTGATCAAGTTTAGGGTAGAGACACAGTATGGACAGTGATATAGAGGTAAAAGCATTAAGTTCTACCTGGGCAGGAAAAGATACCTACGATATCCTGGATTCAAGAGAGAACTTTCCTTGTGGTCTGACCCTTCAGACATTCTTGGCCATTGTGCTCCAACCTCGCTCCTCTGAGAGGGGGTAAGGATCCCCTTTTAGACACTCTTTAATTAGATAGTACAACCAGAAACCAAGCTTTCAAAGCCTAACCTTGTTTACCAGGTAGAGGACTCTGTTGTTTGAAGGTCAGCCTCCCTCCTCTCCCCTTAGGTTTTTTCTTCTACTCCATCAGCTATGAAACCTCTGGTCCTATTGCCCTGTCCTCTAGCCCAGAGAAGATACCAAAATATTTCTGTGTTTCCTCTGGAAAAATTCTGGGAGGTCTGTTTATGGCTACATCAGAGGCAGCACACATCTGTCTATCCAAGGACCTGGAATGCTGCAGCTCCAAACACAGGAACTGGAATTTGCAAGAACCTGGATTAGGGTGTGTACACACACACGCACACATGCACATGCACACGCGTACACACACATGCACATGCACAAACACACCCTCTTACTCTGTTGGAGAAGTGCACTTTATGATTTGCATGTTTATTTAGGCTCACCAGTTAAGTCAAAAATGAAATTTATTGATGACAATTAAAAATAAAATATTCCACTAGATTTTTAAAAAAAAGATCAATTTAGAGATTCTACTATTTCCCCACGCATCCAATGAGTTTCATGCCACCTTTCTCCTCTAGACAGGGTCTAGCCTTGGGGCAGTCAGATGGTTTGGGAATAAGAGTGTTCTACAAGAAAGACGAGTTTAAACTTGCCTTAGCTATTTACTAATTGTGAGATCTTAGATAAGTCTCTTAGCCTCAGTTGCCTCATCTGTAAAATGGGAATGATAAAAGCACCTGTCTTATGGGGATGTTGTGAATAACATATACAAAGTCCTATAAAAATGTTAGCTATTACTATGTGTTATTATTGAGAGGTAGGGTCACAAAACTTCCGTGATGACTCCCATGATACATATTTTTATTTGTTTTGTTTTGTTTTCTAGGTTCTTTGAAACTAGCAATCCATGTCTTCCCTTACTATCAAACAGCCCAGCATTCCCTTTTTATCTCTTCCTGTTCTCCTTGGAAACTTGTGTATGGACTCTCTCCCTCTTTGCCTTAAAAGATCTGAGCACAGGGGACAAAGAGGCTGGGGAAGGTGAGAGGCACAACACCCCACTGGAGAACTCCATAGGCTTTCATCTTGGTCAGTTGGATGAGGCCTAAATGGGTTA
Source organism: Bettongia penicillata ogilbyi (assembly GCA_023548195.1). NCBI lineage: Eukaryota > Metazoa > Chordata > Mammalia > Diprotodontia > Potoroidae > Bettongia > Bettongia penicillata. Next base: position 2,702,464 of record JAJHZJ010000311.1, read on the forward strand.
TTTCAAGGCACATTAGCTGGTGATGTGGCAGGGAATAGAGAAGTACAGGGAATGAATATTCAAAGACTCAGAGTAGTCTGGATCCCCTAGGGCAAGGCAGGTCTGGTCTCACCCGAAAGGGCAAGGGTTGCCAGAATTTGGGGTGAAGGGACCATGACTGGTTGTGGCTGAATTTCTGCTTAGTATTTTTTATAACGAATCATGTGTTGTGTGCGTATGTAGGTTGGGGGTGGAGGGAGAGAAGAAGGTGGGGAATTGGGGTTACTTGCTACATATCTATGTATGAGTGTGCTGTGAGTTGATATGTGTTGATTCTGGGTGGCAAATGGGTGTCTGTTGAGCTTGTGTTTAGGAGAAAGTAGTATGAGTATGTGAAGGGGCTTTTGCAGGCTGTTCCCTGTGCCTATGGACTCTGTTGGGGGGCTGGGAGGAAGGAATAAGGCAGGATTACATGCTCTGTATGTGTGTCTATCTATATGTTAGCCAGTGTAGCTGGAACTGCTTATGGGAAGCAGTGTTCATGAATGTATGCATGTACTTGTTTACGTGTATGTGCGTGTGTGTGTGTATATATATATATAAATATATATATATGCACACCTTTGAGCTATGTGTCTGCCTCAATTACTGTTATTTAAAAAGATGAGGGACTCTGTTAAAAGAATCACAGTATAAGAGAGTTGATAGTCTCCCAATAGTTCATTTTGGTCAGGCCACACTGGGATTATCGTGTCCTATTTGGGCATCGTATTTAGAAATGGAGAGGGGAGCAAGTATTTATGAAGTGCCTACTATTTGTCAGGTCCTGTGAATACAGAGGAAGATGACTGGAATCTGAAACCATGCTATGTAAGCATTTTTTGAAGAAAATAGAGGAGATGGGGAAAATATAATCATTTTTTTTCAAGTCTTTGAAGTACTCTCACATCTAGGAAAGATCAGGTTGACTTACCTGGCCCCAGAGGACAGAACTTGGAGCAATGGATGGAATTTGAAGGAGGTAGCCTCAGATTGAACATGAGAAAATGCTTCCCAATAGTGGCAGCTGTCCCAGAGTGCAATGAGCTTTCTTAGGAGATAACAGGGCTTCTCTTTTCTGCAGGCTTCTAGTGGAAGCATGGAGATTATTTTCTGGGGAGGTTATAGAGGGAATTCCCTCTCCGGGTCTGGTTGGATGAAGTAACCTCCATGGTCCTTTCGAACTCTGAGACGCTGAGATTTTACAGTTCTGTGATTCCTAGGGAACAGTAGGCTTCAGCCCAGCTGTGTGAGGGTTAACCCCACCAGGAGGAATGCGGCCAGTAGGGTCTACGCCAGGGCTGCAGATTGCTCCCAGATGCAGATCCTGGCAAGGGGGCCTTTTGCCCTGAGACAGGGACAGGCTTCCATTCCCCAGTAATCAGAGCAAGGCATGAGGAAGTCTGCAACTGTTTTCTCTAGTTAGAGCTTACCTCTTAACAGTCTCTGCCTCTGCTTTTGTGGCCAGGTCCTTTTCCACTCCCTTTCCTTTCCTAAATTCCCTAACAAACACAGATCAGGGCCCCTCTCTCTGGCTGGCTCTGCATAGAATCAACTGGGGTCTTTCCTGTTAGCCAGAGGCAGGAATAGAAACACCCTCTAGGGGCTCATTTTTGTACCAATTCTCCAGGGAAACTGAGTTTGGCTGGAGCAGCAGATCTAAGGCTTCCATTTTGCCCAGCTTCTTCCTTTTTTCCACCCGAAGGGCAGCAAATCAGTTCAGCTAGAGCACTGTACTGACTTTTTCCTTTGCCCAGTGTACTTTCCTCTTACCGGATCCCCTTCTCCTTGTTTGACCAGGACATCCTCCAGGTATAGAGACAAATAACTGATTGATAGATTCCTATTTTGCCTTATTTTGGCTTCTATTTCTCATTCTTTCTTCTGCCCCCTGACCTCCAATCCATGTTTCTTCACTCACTTCTGCTCTTTCAGTTCCACCTCACTCATTCCTAGCTCCTGATCTTTGGGCTTTCTGAGATTCCAGCAAGCCATCTGGACTGGATGATAATGCCCACACAGAATAGTCGGCGGGGGCAAAGGAGCAGGTAGGGAAGGTGGGAAGCAAATGGCAGGATAGTGGGGGAAAAGCTTAGAAACGGTAAGATTAGGTGGGAGGAGGGGAAGCTAAAGAAAGAGGGAAAATGGGGCAACTCCAGTCTATCCTTCACTGTTTGACCAGTCGGTACACTCTAGGAGTTCCCTATTACTTCCGGGATAAAATATAAAACCCTCTGATTTTAAACCTGGCCCCTTTCCTATCTTATTGATGTTCTTACACCTCCCTTCCTTCCAGGTGTTCTGCCATGCAGTGACAATGACCCTTCACAGTCTTCATCCATGATCCTCCATTTTCCAAGTCTGGGCATTTTCTAGGACTGCCTCCCATGCTTGGCACCTTCTTTCTCCTCATTTCTGCCTCCCAGCTTCTCTGGTTTCCTTTAAGTCTCTGTTGAAGTATCATCTTCTGCAAGAAGTCTTTTCTAGGCCTCCTTAATCTTAGTATCTTCCCTTTTAGGTTATCTCCTATATATGTGAATGTGTGTGTGTGTCTGTGTGTGTGCATGTATCCTATATATGTGTGTGTGTGTATCCATATATATAGATACATCTATATTTTGTTGATACATATGTGTGTATATGTATAAACAAGATATAGATGTGTATCTATGTATATGTAGATACACATATTTATGTCTTATATATGTATAGTTGTTTGCATATTTTCTCTCCCATTACACAGTGAGTTCCTTGAGAGTAGGGACTTTTTTGTTTCTGGGGTTCTTTATACCCCTAGAGCTTAGTTGGTGCTTAATAAGTGTTTGTTTACTTGGTGTAATAGAATGAGCATTAAGTTTTGAGGCACAGTACCAATGTCAAGTCCTTGGGAAAATCATTTTACCACCCTTTCCCTCAGTTTCCCCATATGGAAAATAGCCTAGATGAGTGGTTCTTAACTTTTTTGAGTATAAAGACTCCTTAATATCAATATATACATATATTTATACATATATAATATATGTATATATATAATAGACTGCCTCATTATAGTAATTGTAATACTAGCATTTCTTGATAGAGAAAACAATGACAAAAAGTATAAATTCTGGACTTCAGTACTTAAATGGACTTGTGTAGTTCAGAATCCATTCATAGTTTGTCTTTGTCTTCCCATGGATCTTCCACATTGCTTCAGTTCAGATGGAAAGGCTAAGGAATGAACTGATAAATGTTGTAACAACTTGCTTGCCAGGAAAAAATAAATGTGTGCACAACACACTTTTAAGTTTAATATACATTATTATCATTTTTTCATCATTTTCTTAAGTCTAGCCAACAAACAAAACAAATCAAGCCCCGATTTGTGGTATTTGCCAATTTCCAAAGTATCAACGCTCACACTGACAGTTTAATAATTAGTTTTTGTGAGCTGTATAAGCTGACTCCAGCACATTCCTGTAAAGGTCCCATGATTCTTCAGAGGCGATGGCCAAGCAGATGGTAATGATGCTTCTTTGATAATAACATGTCTTCTTTAATTTCCATTGATCAAATAATATCTGTTCATAATGTACAACCATTTCATAGTTCCAAGGTGGTAAGTCTTTTTTTCTGGGTCTTCTGTAGCTGTGGTTGCTGGGGAGTTGCTGGGGTGCTGCTGGGCCATGTGGGCTGTCCATTGGTCATCCTTTTGCTACCCTATTAGCCTGCCCTTTTTCTTTAGTAATATCTTTTATGTCCTTTCTGTGCAAAATAACATTGTAATTTGCTGTAGCCTTCTCTTATCCGCCTCCTCTTTCATGGTGGGACCCATTAATTCAGTAACACTTTTAAATGAACTTATATTTTATTCATCATGACAACATCTATATGCATTTGAAAACAGTGATACATATATGTGTGAATCATATTCCCTCTACAGAAAGTATATTTAATTTTTATTATACTGAGTCATTTCAGGTGAAGGACCCCTTATGATGAATGAGTTCCAGAGCCTTTGGGATCCCTAGTAGGGGGTAGAGGTTCCAGAACTCATTCCCCTTCCAATCCCACAAATCTAGGTACCCAATTTCCCTGGGCATCCTTCTGAAGAGACAGGTCTGTCTGCTGTGAATTTTAGGGATGACCTGTATGTTAGGATTGATTTTTCTGATTTCTGAGGTGATTTGACAAGAGAGGAAAATTTGTTACCTCAGTGATTGGAGAAGAACACAATCAGAACAGCCAAAAGCCCTCAAGGCCAGAAGGATGCCTTAACTGGCTAAAGGCCAGATAGGGGTTGTGGGTTAGTCCCTGAGTTCATACCAGTGAGTGAAAGCTGGTGGGTGAGTGTCAGCTTTGACTCTTGTGGTACAGGTGTACCTCAGAGATATTGCAAGTCCAATTCCATAGCATCATAAAAAATATTGCAATAAAGCAAGACAAGTGAAATGTTTTGAATTCTCAGTGCACATAAATGTTTACACTGTACTGTAGACTACTAAGTATGCAATAGTACTGTCTAAAAATGTACATACCTTAATTTAAAAATACTTTATGACAAAAAAAATACTAACCATTAACTGAAACTTCAGCAATTGTAAACTTTTTTGCAGGTGGTGGGGGGAAGGCGGGAGGGGGTGTCTTGCTTTAATGCTGATAACTGCTGACTGGGCCCGGAGTCAGGAAGACTCATTTTTCCTGATTTCAAATCTGGCCTCAGACTCTTACCAACTGTGTGACCTTGGGAAAGTCTTTAGCCTTGTTTTGAATCGGTTTCCTCATCTGTAAAATGAGCTGGAGAAAGAAATGGCAAACCATTCCAGTATCTCTGCCAAGAAAATCCCAGATGTGGTCATAAAGAGTTGGACATGCCCTCTCCTTCCTAGCGCCATCTTGTCAGCTCTCATTGTGTCATGAGAGCCAAGTGGAGGAAGAAGCAAATATGTAGGCTGAAACATAACAGGAGAAAGATGAAGCTGAGGTCCAAGTAAGTAGACTGCTTCCCACGACGGCCACAGGCGCAGAGATGGAATGACCCTCCCTTCGGAGACATCACCCACCCCATGAAGAACTGACTTTACCAGCTCCACCATCTGACACCTTCCTGACCAAAGGACATGCCACCACCATTGAAGGCTAATTCCATCGACCTGCCTGCTTCTTGGAGTTTGTGCCTTGGGACTTTGGCCATTCCAGACTGATTGCTTTCTTTGTGACCAAGTGTAGCACTCCTGTATAATAAATCCTCACAACTTCATTTCAAAAAAAAAGAAAGAGTTGGACATGACTGAAAAATTACTGAATAACAGCAAAGATATTGATCAGGGCAGTGGTTGCTAAGACTGAATGACTTCGGCAATTTCTTAAAAGAAGACAAGTGTGCTTGTGCGCTGCATTGATCAACTCTTCCTTTCATTGAATACTCAGAGGCCATTGTAACATTATTAATTGGCCCCATTTCAGTATTGGTGCTTCTTAAAGAACAGGAAAGTCTAAGGAGATGAGAGAGACAGGGGAACTGCAGGTTGGCGGAGTGGTCGGAAGACGCATGACCTTTATTAAGTTCGGCATACTATATAAGCGTGGGTCATGGTTCTCCCCACTCCCCAAAGCAATGACAATAGTAACATCAAAGATCACAGGTCACCATAACAGATATAATAATTATGAAAAGGTTTGAAATATTTCAGGAATTACCAAAACATGACGGAGACACAACATGAGTAGATGCCGTTGGAAAAATGATGTCCATAGACTCATTGGATGCAGGGTTGCCACAAACCTTCAATCTGTAAAAAACACAATGTCTTTGGAGCACAATAAAGTAAAGTACAATAAAAGGAGGTATGCCTGTACTGTGGAAAGGAAAAGACCTGGGTGGCATAGTGCCTAGAGTGCCAAACTTGGAGTCAGGAAGACCTGAGTTTGAATCCGGCTTCAGGTATATGCTAGTTATGTGACTTGGAAGTCATTTCACTACTCTGAACTTCAGTTTCCTGATTTATCAAGTGAGGATAATAGCACCTACCTCGCTGGGTTGTCGTCAGGAGCCAGTGAAATAATATACGTACAGTGCTTCTCAAACTCTAAAGTGGTAGATATATGTTAGCTGTTATGAGCTATTAGGGTCCCTGAGGGGACATAGCAGATTCTTTGCTAAATGCTTGTTTGATTTGATTGGCAATGGGAGAAAAAGGTGTGTGTGTGTGTGTGTGTGTGTGTGTGTGTGTGTGTGTATATGTGTGTGTGTGTGTGTGGAGGGTAGGTAATCAGGGTTTGACTACCACTTTTCTCTTACTCTCAGGAACCAAACAACATTTAGGTGGCTGGAAATCTTGGGTGGGACAGGCAAGGAAGGGTTAAGAAGCAATGAAAGTTTAGAAAGTAGCGAAAGGGAGCCTTGGGGGTCAAAGGAAAAATTACCAGGGCTTGCCTTTGAAAACTGAATGAGTCCCATAGGACTGGATCATTCAGACCTTCTCACTTCTCCAGTGAAAAGGGGGATAATGACCTTTTCCAGCCCTCTGTCTTCCACTAGTTCTCTCTCTCTCTCTCTCCCTCCCTCTCCCTCTCCCCCTCTCCCTCTCCCTCCCTCCCTCCCTCCCTCCCTCCCTCCCTCCCTCCCTCCCTCCCTCCCTCCCTCTCTCTCTCTCTCTCTCTTTCTCTCTCTCTCTCTCTCTCTCTCTCTCTCTCTCTCTCTCTCTCTCTCCCCGTCCCCCTCCATCTCTCTCTGTCTCCATCTCTCTCTGTCTCCCCTCCCCTGTTTACCTTCTTATACTGAAGGGAGGCTTGTTCCCATGATTCAGCCGCTGCCTTCTAAGAGCCTAAGATTTAGGGGTTCCTTAGAGCAGCACAGAGAGTAGGGCTGGGATAGCAGCTGGTCAGTCTGCAATTGGGATACACTAGGGCATGACTGCCCTCCACAGGCTGGCTGGAACTCTGCTTCAGACCATACGCTACAGACTGGTCCATATGACTCAATGGGAATGTCCGTTCTTTCATCTCAGAGAGTGACTTCATTGACTTTCCCTTCATAGCACACGTGCACTGAGGCTTCCACCCAGTTGTGGGGATGGATTTGCACTGAGCCACCCCCACTCTCTAAGTCAGTTTTCTTGTATCTGTAAGCACCCATTTGCAAAACTGTTGGTCAAGCTCAGAGTGCAACTTATGGGGCAAAACATCCCATCCATTTAACCACTGAAGGTCTGAGTTCCACGAACAATATGCTCTAACAACTGTCACTACCAGTGAAATCCAGTCATCTGGGCTTGGGCTGCATGGAACTGAAACGACAATGCAACTCTCCGATGTGCCATGTTCCCTTGGCTGTGTCTTAGGGAAAGAGATCATAAGATCATGGTTTTAGAGTCGAAGAGTCTGTGGAGGCCACCTAGTTCAGTCCCTTCATTTTATAGATGTAGAAAATAAGGGCCAGACCTAAGAAATTAAGTGCCCAGGGTCAATTCAGGTAGTAAGTGATGAAGCCAGGATTATAATCCAACTCCTCTGACTATAAACCCATGCCCCTACCATCAAAACCTCTTTGCACCAATTTCCTGCTCCATAATGCCCATACTTTCTGTTGATATAAAAACAATGCTTATTTCTTCTTCTTTTTTATCACCCACCCACCACCCCAAACCATTTCCTTTTCCAGATAAAAATCATCTCAGATCCATTCAGCCTTCTCTTATATCCCATTTCCAAACCCATTCATCATTCATAGGCCTTCTGACCACAGTATGGTCATTGTGGCCATAATCCTTACATCCCTTTTTATGATCATACTGTCCTTAGCCTGAAGCAGGACCACATAGGGTAATCTTGTCTATCCCACTGCTTCAGGTGGTCCTACCCCTCAGACTAATGGCTAATCGAGACCCTACTCTGTTACTGCTCCAAAATCTAGAACCTGAAAGGAGCTGGGCCCAGTAGGGGATAGGGGAGAGAAGGCTGCCATTCAAGGGACAAAGTACAAAAGTTTTTCATTAACTTGCTTACAACTTCCAGCATCACAGTTGCTTTACTTTGGGGGTTGGGTGAGAGAAGAGAGAAGGATAAGAGGAGGGAAAAGTCAAAAGACTGGGGAAATGTTCATTCTGCCTGGGAGGCATCCTTTCTCATCTCCCTTCCTCACCCAAAGCAATTTGTTCCACTGCCTCCCCCCCAGCCTCCTGCAGTTGGCTTCCTCCCAGCCCTTCCCCAGTCTGTATTGGCTATAAAAACCAAGCTATATTTGCTGGAACGGAGTAGGGGGCTGAGTCACTAGGTTAAAGCCTTGAGTGTGTCCTCTTCTGCCCTTCTCCACCCCCAGTCTACGTCAAACATTTTCTCTTCTGGACTCTGAGCAAGGTCAGCCACACACGGACACAGCTCTGCATCATGCAGGCTAATGTCCCAGAGGACAGGGAACAGTAGATTTAGGCAGAGCTGGACAGGGCAAGGGAAAGAAGATAGACTAAGTGATGTTTCCTAAGGAATTCTTTAATCCCAACAAGCTTTGTATTTAAAGGGCACCCAGTGGGTCATTGAATCCAACCCCTTAGCTCCATTCTGAACTATCTTTAACTCATTCCAGAGAGATGGTTTGTTTTAGCATTAAGGATCCCCTGAGAAGGGGATTCTTTAGCTCTACAAAGAAATATGTTTGACCTTTATGATTACGAAGTTCTTCCCAATTTTTTAACCAAAATTCCCCCATTATATTTTCAGACCTTGATAAAATTGGCAAGGTGGAAGATACTCTTCACTAGTGAGAGAAGAGTTTATTTCTCCTCTTCAGTGTTGGGCTTCTAAGTGCCTCTCTGCGTCCTGCCTTCGCTCTCTCTCCCCATAGCAAACTCTAACCTCCACCCTCCAAGCACCTCTTCTCCCCCAACCACATGGGAAAAGCCATCGTTAGCACTCCCAGCCATGCAAAGAGGCCAGGGACAAAGGCAGTGAGCCAGAGAGGAGGAGATCATGGGTGGGCCAGAAAGAACCAGTCCTTTGTGTTGAACTTCAGTCTTTGGGGGATGAGTGTGTTTGGGACATATTTAGAAAGATTTCATTTTATAATGAGCAACAGAGGAGAAAAGAGAAGGGAGGGGAAGAGAGGCCAGGGCTGAGGGGAATGGTTGAGGCTTGAGAAAAGAGATGGGGGCGGGTAACGGAAGGAGTTAAGGGGAATGATTGTATGAGACCTTAAGTGTGGCAAAGATATTAGAAATAGGGGAAAAAGGGAAACTGTAGAGAACGAAAAGGGTGAGGGTATGGTTGGGGAAGAGGCATCGATCCTAACAGAACTGTTATCCAATTTCAATTTAGCTATGCTCAACAAATATTTGTGTAGCACCTAGAGGCAACTATGCCTGCAGGTGAACTTCCCACATACTCCCCAGGCTACTGAGCAGTCAAGATATTCTGTGTATCTGTTCAAACCTCAGCTCATGAAGCCCCATCTTTGTGCTGGCTTTTACTTGGCAGCCAGAAGGCACAATTAGTTCCATTCAAAGACATTTAATGCAATAATGCAATAAAAAGTTGCAAAAGAACATTTTCCTCATAAACCTGAGGCTCACTTTCTTACAAATACATATACCAATGGGGAGACAGAGCAGATATACTTAGGGAGCCAGGGTAAAGGCACATATATGTACATATACAACAAGTGTGGAGGAATCCAAACATAGAAATTATGTGTTGTCAGGGCATACGTGGAAGTGCGCACGTGCAGAGACATAGGTGGCCAGGGTTTCTTTTGGGGAGGAATAATTTGGGGTTCTGAGTCATTCTGCTCATAGCTGCCAAACTAATGATGTCTTTTCTCGATTCTTTGCACTGCTTACATTCCACTGAGGGAAACAATATTTAGGCAACCAAGTAAATAAAGATATATACAAAATAAATATGAAATAATCTTTCAGGGAAGTAGGAGGAAGTACAGAAAATTGAGGGGATTCGGGAAGACTTCTTGTGGGAACTGGTACTTGATCTGAGCCTCAAGGGGAGGTCAGGTTTCCAAGAGACGAAAGGGGAGAATGGGGCATGGGGAAGAGCCTCTGAAAGGTACTGAGATAGAAAAAAAAGATTTGTATATGGGATGCATAAAGTAAGCCAACTGGGCTAGACTGTAGAGAAGGTATGTGTAATTAAGGCCTAATCATTGTGTGCAGGGAAGCTGAAGTCAGACTGTAAATGGTTTTAAGTGCTAAGCAGAGGAGTTTGCTTTTGATCCCAGAGGTAATAGGGAGCCATTGACACATCTTGAGTAGGGGAGGGACATCATTGACCTATGCTTTAGAAATATCAGTTTGACAGACACACGGAGGATGGATTGGGAAGGGGAAAGACTGGATAGAAGGAGAAAAAGATTGCAATAGGGAGAAAGAAACTTTATATCACTGTAGCTGAAGGAGCAATTTCTTTCAGAGGGCTTATCATTGTTTGGTTCTTGGGGACTGAGGGGGACTGTCTTCTACCCCCATTTCTGTTACAATTCCCAGGAAACACCAGCCAGTAGGGGGGCTGTTCCCAAAGATTTGATAGGGGGGGACTAAGCATGCCAAGGTGGTTTGGTTGTAGTAATAATTGACAATAGCAGTACATGATACTTTATGACTATAAAGCACTTTCACGAACATTATCTCCTATTCCTCAGAATCCCTCTGCAAGGTAGGTGATACAAATTATCGATCATTTATTATTATTCTAATTATTCTGGTTGCAAGAGAAAGAGTAGTAAGCAATCCAAGCATCTGGAGGATTGAATTCTAGTTCAGGTTCTTCTATTTACTGCTTGTGTGACCTTGGATAAGTCACCTCCCCCTCTTGACCTCAGTTTTCTTCTTGGTAAAATGAAGGCGTTGGAATTGGTGATTTCTAAGGGTCTTTTCAGTTTCAACATTTTGATTTTATGCCCTGGATTTGGTATCATGAGACTGGGATTAGCTATGATAATTACTGTTTGATTTATAACAAGTCATAACCTCTCTGGACTTCAGTTTTCTCCCATGTAGAAAGCAAATAACAGAATTTATACTACTACCTCCCTAGGTGGTAGTGAGGAAAGCACTTTGCAAACTACGAAACAAGGAGCTATTATGATTCCCATTGTATAGAGGAGGAAACTGAGTTTTCAGAGACCAAGTGATTTGTTCATGGTCACGCTGATGCTCTGATGTTAAATTTTGGAGCCAGGATGCCAACCCAAGTTTCTCATATGGGTCATAGAGCAAAGGCTAAGTTTATTGTCTGCAGAAAAGGGTGAGTGCTTGTGTAGTGTGTGCATGTATGTTGTATGTGGACATATACCCAAGGAGTCATCAAGTTGTTTTCTTGCGTTGGTGCCCTGGGCATCCGTAATCTCCTGCCTTTGCAACTTAGCTTTGTACTAAATGCCATTAGCGCGTGAAGACTAGACTGGCCAGAGAAAGCCCTGATCCCATCACCATGGTGATGTTAATTCAAGCTGAGTTCAAAGGAAGCAGTTCTGGGAAAACTAACAAGTTGGAGCCAGCCAGGGGAAGGGGCAGAGCCAGGAGGAGAGAGGCTGGCTATTAAATAAATAGAAAGAGCAAATGGGTATACTCCCACTCCTTCTCACACCCCACCCCAAAGCTTCTGGGCCCCACATGTCACTAAAAGGAAACTGTAGAGGTCGCCTTGCCCTTTCCCCTGTACCCAGGTTGAATGACCCCAGAGACTGAGCCTGGTGAAGGGGTGAAAAAGACTGAGGTTTCAATGCCAGCTTTGTCACTGACTTCTGTGTAAACTTTAGCAAACCTCTCTGAAACTGTTCACTGGGGATACTAGAGTCTATTTTGACATAGGTTTTTTTTTTCTCAAATGAAATAATGTCTGAAAAGGACTTTTTGCAAACTTTGTGTAAATGTCAGCTATAATTTGACAGAATAAGCCTACTCTGCCTTCCATATGATGGCCTTTTAAATACTTGACACGATCTATCATGCCTCCCCTAAGTCTTTTCCATTTTAAGCTAAATATCCATCTATCTTTCAAATGGTGCCTAGATGACATAGTTTTCAGATACCGCTCCCCTCCCCCCCACCCATGATTCTGGTCATCATCTTCAGGATGTTAAATGACAGATAAAATCAAATGGACAAGGTGAGACTAATGACACATATCGATAATGGAATTGCAAAGGCTGTAATGAAAAGAGGGAAGGAAGTTGTTGGAATAAAGTACCTTAGATGCAGGCTTCTAGGAGGAGCCAATAGAAAAAGCTTGAAAATTTCTGTGACCCAATAAATATTAGATGTGGAATGGAGTTTTGTTTTTTTTTTGCTTTGTTTTGTTTTTGTTACCAGAAAAATGTTAAGTACATTGGGGAAAGTGATATCTACGTGCAGAACTCAGACAGATAGGATCTTGGTTCTTCCTTAACCAGAATAATTAAGGTCACATAATCATGACCTTTCAATTTGCAGATAAGGCCCCCAAAAGTTAAATGACTTCTCCAAGGCCACACGGAATGCATTGGACCTGACATTTAAAAGCAAGTCTGCATTACTTCAACTCAAACACTTCATCCTCTATTTTACCCTGCTAGAGGAAAGGGAGCTTAATTTGGGCTGGAGAGAAAAGGCAAGTGGTGAAACTGGACAGTGAAACTTGCAGTCCCGGCTTAGTCAGACGCTGATTCATGAATTAAGCCATGTTAAGCTACAGTAATGACAATGATAAGGCATAAAAGTCAGGCTCATCACATTTTCAGATGACACTAAGCTGGGAGGGATAGGTACCACATTAGATGACAGAGGCAAGATGCCAAAAGATCTTGCCACACTGGAGCACTGGGGTGACTCTAATAAGATAAAATTCGATAGGGATAAATGTAAAGTCTTGTCCTTATGTACAAAAAAATTAACTTCTTAAGTAGAAGATTAGGGAGGCAGGGTAAGGCAACAGTTTATCTGAAAAGGAGCTGAGGGGTTCAGTGGACTGCAAGCTCAATATGAGTCATCAGTATGATATAGCAGCCAAAAAAGTGGATGCCATCTTGGGCTATATGGAGGAGGAGCACAGCCTCCTGGAACAAGGATGTGCGAGGAGCTCCACTCAGCCTTGGTCAGATCTCACCCGCACCTGCAGTACAGTTCAGTTCTGGGCACCATAGTTCAGAAAGTACATTGATATTCTGGAGGATGTCCAAAGAAGGACTGCTAGGATGATGAAGGGCTTTCCCTAATCCAGGTCATATTTGAAGAGACAATAAGAATTGAGGATATTTAGGCCAAAGAAAAGAAGGCTCAGGAGGCAGGGGCATGAAACCTGTATTCTAGTATTTGTTTTTTTAAAGAGGCATTAGACTTGTTCTGCTTGGCCCCAGAAGGCAGAGCCAGGAGCCATACAGGTGACAATCACCAAGAGAAGGTAGAACTGATGCCAGGAGAAACCTCCTAACAGTGAAAGCTGTCCACATGTGCAGCAGGCTGCCTCTCGATGGAGGAGGCCCTCCTTCCTTGTAGGCCTTTCATTAGTGGCCGATGACCCCCTGTAGCTATGCTGTAGTGAGGATTCCTTCAGGCAGTGGGTTGGACTGGGAGGCCACTATGGTCCCTTCCAGATTTTAATTCTATGATTTAGTGAATAATAAAAACAGCACTTACTTGTATTTATATAGCACTTTCTGGTTACAAAATATGTTGTATATATTATCTCCTTTGAGCCTTACAACCAGTTTTTGGACCAGAGGCAGGTAAGGTCAGTATCTCTCTAGACTGCAATGTGAAGGGGTTGGAAAAATGTCATGTACAACATGTCCTAAAAGTCTTAGCACATCTATATCTATAGCTACACCCATGCCTATACTTATATTTATATCTATACCCATACCTATACCCATACTCATTGTATACCCATATCAGCAACCATATCCATAGGATGCCTATGCCTACATCCATACCAATAATTATATCCATACCTATTCCCATATCCATATCTATACCCATACTCATATGTATATCCATACCAAGAATTATACTCATACCTATGCCTATAGCCATACCTATACTCATATGTATGCCTATAACAACTATATCCATAGTATGCCTTTACCCATACCTATACCAATAACTATACTCATACCTATGCCTATGTTCATACTTTTATCTATACCTATACTCATACCAATACCTTTATTTATTCCCATACTGATACCGATATTGATACCTATACCCATCTTATACCCATTTCCATACCCATATCTATTACCATAGCTGCACAATATCTATATCTTTGCCTAAACCCATACTTATACCTATACCCTTACCTATACTGTTATCCATGTCCATTCTTGTCTCTGTCTATAGGTTTTATCAGCATATTACCAAATAGAAAGATGTTTATATCTATCTATAGATTAAGATGCAGACCAAGCTAGAGATATTTACATATAGTTTAACAACTGACACACTGAAAACAGTGCACACAGGGCACACTTTCAAATTGAATCTGTATTCTTAATGTTTTCTCCATTACTTTCTTAAATCTAGTCAATCAGTACAATAAGTCAAGTCGATTTATAGCATTTATCAATTTCTGAGGTGTAAATGATCACACTGAAAATTTGAGCTGGTGTGAACTGGCTTCAGTACATCCTTATATAGGTATATACACAGATACTATATTATTATTTATATTTTATTATAATATTATTGTTAATAATATACAAAATAAAATATTTATAATTGTTAATATATTATATTACACATACGTAATATGCACATATAGATATGCATGTATGTATATACATATATATGTATATACTTCCCTCTCCGCTCCTTCCTTCCCCCCAATTTCTTTGTGTTTATTTTCTATTAACTTGCTTGTATTGTTGCTCTCCAATATAATTTAAGCTTATGGAAGGTAGAGACTACCACGTTTTTTTCATCTTTGTGTCGCTAGTCCCTGGCACATAGTGGGTACATACTAAATGCTGGTTGCATTGGATTGAATTGTTCCATTAGTCACCAAGACCAAATCATTCACCATTGATTGGCCAACCTTCTGTGATGAACCTTCACATGCTTAGCTAGCCTGATCTTTGGCAGACAGACAAAGCCTGTTGTTCAGCTTCTGCTTGAGGCCCTTCCTCAGTTCTCAGACTTTGCTTGTGGCATATCAGTTCCTCGTCCTACTTTGACTCACAACGCCCAGGTGGGATAGTACAAATACTACTGTTACTCCACCTTACAGCTAAAGAAACCATGTTCAGAGACCTGCTGCAGAGTCACCTAGCAGGTGGTAGAGATGGAAATAAAACCCATGTCTTCTGCCTCTCGGATTTATTGTGGCCCTTGGTAAAGGTAATAAGGTTGTAGGTCTGAAGACATCTTGCCTGCCTAGAGTTTGGGTCCCTTCAGTAATGAGGGGATTGAATGACTGGCAGCAAGTGGTATCGAAGGGAAGTCAGAGAAGGGTGAAAAGGTGTGAGGGCCATGGTCTTAAGGGGAGAAGTATAGATGGTTCCCTGTCTTGGAGTTCAGAATTCAAGCTCTGACACTTATTCACTCTATGACCCTAGGGAAGTCACTTTACTTCTTTGAGACTCAGTTTCTTCACATATAAAATGGGGGGAAAATATTTGCATTATTTACCTTATGGGATCATATATAGGAAAGTACCTGGTAAATCCCAAAGTGCTGCAGAAATTCGGGTCATTAGTGGTTTGAAGATGCATTGAGGCTGCTTTATCATGGAGGTCAAATGAGGACAGTCAAATGACTTCTGGAGAAGGTCATTGAGAACTCTCCTTGGGATGACTTTCTTTTCCATGGGCAGAGCCCAAGCCTAGAAATTGGGTATCTTGGACCTGATTCCCACATGACATTTTAATTTTCAAATTTTAGATCTTAAAACTCCTAGAACCCTACCTCAGCCTATGAGAGGATTGTACTCTGACAAGGAGCTAAGCTCTTGTGTCTCATTCTTCTTTCAAAAATGGTGCCTAGCACCATGCTTTCTTCTAGAAATGTTCAACTATGGAAGTGTGGTTTGGAGAGAAGACCGTGGGAATCGGAGGGCCTAAGAACTGGACCTATTTGTGTCTTGCTCTGTGATCTTCTTAGGGTCATTTACTCTTCCTGTTCTGTTTTTTCATCTTTAATAAAAAGATAGTAGTATCTAGCCCAGTTGTATTTCCAGAGGCTCTTAAGAGGAAAGATGGAAGAATATTCCGGAAACTCCTTAGAAGCAATTGATAAATTAAAGCCATCTTTACCTTCTTCCCCCTCTCTTTGCTCCTTCTCTGACTCTTCCTTACAGATACAGGCCTTTATCTCTCCTTTCCACTTCTACCACTATCCTACTTGTATTCTTCTTATTCTGGGTCATGGGGACTTGGCAGAGATTCCAGAGCTCGTGCTAAGTTCTGTGCCCTTAACTACTTTTTACAAACTCTTTATGAACCCTGCCTCACCCAGGAGCTCCAAGGTAGTAGTTGAACATCTGGTTTACAGAGAAGAATCCTAGGGCTGGGGGTGGGGAGTGGGGAGGGAGTAACTTAAGTTAAGACAAAGCAGTGACTAAGCATGGGAGCAAGGAGAAGAGGCAGGAATTCAGCACTCCCATCCTGGGATCTGTAATAACTGTACTTTATACTCATCTAAGTGGCTTTTATCCTAGGATCTCAAAGCACCTTTTATGCTAGTAGCAGCTCCAGGAATTGGGTAATCAGCCTGTGTCATCATTCCAATTAGCAGGAGAAAGCAGAGACTAAAACTTGGTGTGAGATACTTTCCCCCAAGGTATCCACTGAATCACTCATTTGGGCAGGGAATCCAGAACTCACCCAATGTCTAGTCCCCAGTTCTCTCTCTGGAGAGAGAGGTTACCTCATGTCAAAGTTAGGGACTAGGTAGGCTTGGAATTAGGAACCCTGGGTTCAAATTCCCTTTCTGCTAGTTAATACCTCAGTAACTCTAGGAGGCTGTTTTTGAATGTTTCCTCTCTTGTCTCTATTTTAGAGAGGGGAACATTGCCTCAGAGGCAGTGGTAGGCTTTGTGGCCTTCTGGTATGAGCCTCTGAGAGGGCCTTGGGGAAAACTGACATTTTGTATTTTTCCAAGATCTACATGGGGTGGAAGGAAAAGGAGGAAGCGAATGTTAGAATTAGACACCCAATTCCCTTCGTAACAGCAGCAGAAGTGGGAGAAGGGTGAAAATCCCTGAAACAAGTAGTCAAAGACTGGGGATCAGGAAGATCCAAGAAGCTTGGTATCTTGGGTTGGGGTTGAAAGCACCATGGGGGTGGACCATAGAGATCACAGGTCAAATTTCCCTCATTTTATAGATGAAAACTATGGCATCAAATCACACAGGTAAGTAGCACAGATGGGGTTTCAACATAGGCCCTCTAATTCTAAATCCACCCAGGGTGCTTGGAAATAAATACAAGAAAAAGCCCTGGGACCCTTAAAGGAAAGGCCCTCCATGGGCAGGTCCTGAGAAGGAACTGTAATTTCCCTGCCTGCAGCATTGGAATGGCAGAGCTGGAAGGAATCTTATCAATCAACTAGTCTAATTCCCTCATTTTTTCAGATGAGGAAATTGAGGCCCAGAAAGGGGACCATATTTGGCTAAAGTGACAAGAATCAGGATTTGACTACTAATCTCCTTATTCCCAGTCCAGTGAACTTTCTGCCCACCTGGCTGTTTCCCATCATCAAAACAAGAAATAATGATTGAGTACCTACTCAGCTGTGCTTGATGCTCTGAGGGAGACATCATTTGCATCTCATAACTAGATGGCATTGTAGAGCTTTTCAGATTCAATTTTATAAATGAGGGAACTAAGGCTCAGGTAAATTAAGACTTGACTGAGGTCACAGAGTGAGTTAGTAGCAAGGCCAGAATTTAAACTCTAGTATTTAAGTAGACAATACATATGGTATTTGCTCTTGAGAAGCTCCCAAACCCTTCCCTTCCTGACTTTTATGGATAGGAAAGGGATCCTCCTCCATATGCTGTGAGCTTCAATGACTCAGGACAGGGGAACAACTTCGAGGCTGCTGTTCTCAGCAGATTGGGTAAGAGGTAACTGCCCTAGGAGGTGGGGAGGAGGCTGGGGAAGTCGGGGGCAGAAGAAAATCCCAGATGTTGCATAAGGAAGAGTGGGAGTAGGGGAGGGTCCATTTTAACGAGTTGGCCAAAGAAGAAGAGTGGGCAGGCCTCAGTGGACAGATGACAGGCAAACCTGGTGATGACTATGGATGGATCAAAGCTTGGCCCAGAGCATCATTCTCTGGGAACAGCGTTGGCTTCACCAAATCCCTGACTTTAGGATGTGGCTAGTTTTGATGTCCCTGCCTTGTTTTTCTTTTTCTCCTGCCCACCACCCCCAGCTTTCCTCTGAAGGGCCTCATCCCACCCCAACACCTTTAGCTTCCCACCACTGACTCAGGGAAGCTGACTTGCCTTCAGTAGGACTGGTGATTCCCAGCTGCCTGCCATATGAATTCCAAACTCTTCTGTCCAGTCTTCAGTGCCCTCCAGGCTGTGTGCACCCTCAATCACCAACTCATTTCTATTGACTTTTGCTCTGAATCTCCAATTCCAACCAACTCTTTTACAAGGACATTCTTATTCTCACAAATGAGCTTTTAGCACTGGCAAATTACCTACTATCTACTGTGGAAGAGACCACCTCCTCACTTCCCATACCCCCTACCCCAATCCATATTCTTCCCTTATTCAAAAGCTGATCCAAGAAATTTTCTTTGGTTAAGTTCATTCTCCTCTGATTGTTTTCCTGCCCTGTGTCCTCTTAGCTTCTGGAGTCTTAGTTTTTCATCATATTAATTTGCAGTGGTTCTCATATCAGCCCTAACGATTTTCATGTCTTTTTCCTGTGTATTTCTTTTCCCCTCACTAGACTGTGAATACCTCCAAACAAGGAGTTATATATTCACTTTCTTCTGAGGATCTAAGGAGAGCATTTTTCTTGTGAACTTTATTGGTGATGTGTGCGTTGGACTGAATTATTCTGATTTTGGAGAAGATGGGAAAACTGCCAATCTTTTCTCCTCCTCCTCCTCCTTCTTTTTCTTCATCATTTTTTCTTCTTCTTCATCATCTCTCCTCCTCCTTCTCTTCCTTCTTCTTCTCCTTCATCTCCTTTTCTTCTTCTCCTCTCTCTTCATCATATTCTTCATCATCATCCTTTCCTCCTTCCTCTTCTTCATTATTAATAAGTTTATAAAGCTCTTACTATGTACCAGTCACTATGCTAAATGATGGGGATATAAAGAAAGGTAGAATCATGAGAAGTTCATGTCTAATGGGAGAGACAACATGCAAACAATTATGTATATTATATATATGTATATATATATATATATATAAAGTGTAAATGATAGATAATCTTTGAGACAAGGCACTAGAAATGAGCATGGCTAGGAAAGACTTCTTGTAGAAGATGAGATTTGAACTGAGTCTTCAAGGAATCCAGGAAGTAGAGGTAAGGAGGGAGAGCAATCTAAGCATGGAGGGATAGTAAGTGAAAATTTCTGGAATTGGGAGATGGAGTGTTGTGAGGCAATTCTGATAAGAAGGCCAGGGGTAGTTCTCATGATCTCGCACAAATTTAAAGCTAAAATAGATTTAATCAAAAGAGAAAAATAGTGAAACTACATGATATGTCAGCCATATTAGCCAATATTATTTTAGATCATTTAAAATAACTAGACAGTATAAGGTTGGAACATTGCTGTTGTGTAGGAAATAATGAGTTGGCGGACTTAGAAAATTATGGAAAGACTTGAACTTAAAAGGAAAAGGTTATCTACCCTCAGAGAAACAGAGGATGAACAAGTATAGTATGGTCTTACACAGGTGCATATGAATGTATATGTCTAGATATGATTATATATAGATATTTTAGTATATGTATATATGTAAGTATGTTTGCATGTGTGTATGTATGTCTATATGTTTGTGCATTTATGTGCATATATGTACATTTATATGTGCACACACTTACATATGAGTGTACATGTATGTATATATATTTATGGCTACAATTAGGCACTGATATCTATATATCTAAACATATCCTTAAAGGGGGAGAGGAAGGGGGGAAAAGAACAAAGTTAAAAGTACACAGCAGAGAACAAAAGAAAACTTACAAGGAAGAAAAGAAAAGATTGATAGCTCTGAACATGTCTACTATTTATTATATAGGCTTTCTTGAAATGGAAATTTACTTGCTGTATATTTTGAATCCCTTCTTATGTTCTGCTGTGCACATGGCAGTGCTTTTTTTTCCTTTCTTATTTTGTATTTAAATTTAAGTTTATAATAGGTTTCTTTTTCTTTTCTTATTTTGTATTTAAATTTATGTTTTTTTCTTTTTGTATTTAAGATTTAGTATTTATTTAAGTTTATTGTAAGTTTCATTTTCTTTTCTTACTGTGTATTTAAGTTGAAAATAAATTAATTTAAAAATTAAAAATAAAAGCCAGTGTCCTTGATTTGTATAGTATGTGGAAGGGAGAAAAATGTAAGAATACTGGAAAGGTAGGAAGGGACCAAGTTATGAGGGCTTTAAAAGCCAAGTAGAGAATTTTCTGTTCAATGCCAGGGATAATAGAGAGCCATTGGAGTTCAATGATACGGTCATACTTGTGCTTTAGAAAAGTCACTTTGGCAGTGGAATGGAGGATAGACAAGAGTAGGGAGACTTGAATCAGGGAGACCAACTAGCAAGCCATTGTAATAGTTCAGGTATGAGATGATATGTATTAGTACCCAGGTGTGAGTGGAAAGAAGGGAATGTATATGAGAGATGTGATAGTAGAAATAAGATCTGGCAATAAATTGTTATGTGTGGGGTGAATGGGAGTGAGTAGAGGAGGATGCTGAGGTTGCAGACATGAGCGACCAGGAATGATCATGTTGTGCTTTATAGAAATAGGGAAATTTGGAAGACAAGAGGATTTAAAAGAAAGAGAGCAATGAATTCTGATTTGGACATGTTGAGTTTGAGATATCTGATGATGTGATGCTGGAGGTCAGGAGAGAGGTTGGGACTGGATAAATAGATCTTAGTATCATCTTCCTAGAGATGATAATTGAATCCATAGGAGCTGGATCATTAATAGAAAGAAGGCACTAAAATTAAGAGGGATCAGGAAAGATTTCTTGTAGAAGATAGGATTTTAGCTGGGAGTTGAAGCAAGCCAGGAAAGTCAGGAGGTGGAGATGAGGTTCCATGAATGAGGAACAGCCTGGGAAGAAGCCTGAAGTTGAGAGATGGAGTGTCTTGTATGAGGAGTACCAGGGAGGCCAGTGACACTGGATGTACATGGAGGGAGGTATTGCAAAGATAGGATGAAATCATTGACTTTTTCATTCTTGGAAGACAGAATGACGTCTATCTAACTCAATCTAAATGCAAACTTTTCTGAAAAGAGAAGCTCACAGACTTAATGTATCTAGGACAATAGTTTTACAGTGCTGCCATGGAAACTGCTTTATTCAGCACCATCTTCACTGTCTTTTGGGATGGACATCATGTTTCCTTTGTGCAAAGCCTGTATATGCATTTAACCCATAACTTTGGCCTCATTAAGACCATACCCTAACCTACTGAATGAACTGGTCACTTGATCTATGGAACCCTTAGAACAACCACATGCAAATAGGTGCTTATTAAATGCATGATGAATGTATAAATGATCAGGTGATTCATTTCTTCATGTTTATGGTCCGCTCTCCTTTATCCTAAGCCTACCTCTTTGCTTTTGATTATAACACATTCCGAAGTGTCCCTGTGAAAGAAATGCTGGTTACTATTCCCAGAGATAGCTTCGGTCCTCAAGCTTTTTTATTTTTAATCGTAGTTGTCCTGACTTCTCCCTGTAGTCTAGACTGACTTTGACCATGTCATACTTTCTGTTAAAGGCTCAGAGAAAACAAAAATGATGCCACTTTCTTAACTTCTTTCACTTCTAGAAAGTAAATATTTAATGAATAACTCTTTCAAAAAAAGTATGTATGGCACTCTTTTAATTTTAATCTATATCATTAATATTTTTACCATCATTTAAGCCTAGACAATCAATGGAATAACAAACCAGACCCTGATTTATTACATTTGTTGATTTCCAAGCAGCAAATTTTCATAATCAAAATTTAACAGTTGGTTTTCCACCCCTTAGGTGGAGACACTTGGCTCTTTGGGTGCTTAAAAGAAATAGCATCTATGCCCCACCGTCAAGAAGACAGAAGTCACTCTCAGTCTCTTGCCCAGACTTACAGTATTTCAAACCTTAAGTATTGACTGGGGTTGAAAAAAAGCTCCTAATAAATTCCTAGATGACAGTTCCACCAAGAGTTCCTAGGAGAGATGTCTGAGGGCCCATTCCTACCATTCTGAGGGTAACATCATTGAGGACAACAATGAGATTTTCCCTCAGTGACTCAAAGACACAACATAGGAATAAATATAAATGGACCATGGAGTTGATTCAAGTTAGTGGCTACCATGTTCTTAGATTTTAGTCAGAAAATACCAAAGTCGGAAGGTCCCTAGATGTTATGATGTTTAACCCCCTTTGCTCCCCCAAAGCCACACTAGAAATATAGTGCTCCTTTCTATTTTTTATGGTTTCCTGGGAAACTTAGTCTATTTCTTCCCCATTCAGTTTGATCCAGTATCATCTTGTTCATCTGTGAACATGCTGTAGATACTCCATTAAGGCCATTAACATCTTCACTCCCTCCCCTCCACCTCACCCTTCCCCAAAATGGAGCTCCACCCCTGGAGTCATCTTGTGTTTGGTGAAGCCAGATTTGACTTCCTCCTCCCCTGCTTCATTCTAGGTTTCCATCCACGCTTCCTGGGTATGTCCAGCCAAGGCACTATGTACCCCACCTCTTCCAACTCTCCCTTGTGCATTCATTCTCCTTTATCCATTAGAACAGAAGTTCCTTTAGGGAAAGGACTGTTTGGCTTTTGTATCACAATACTTGGCTTAGAGTCAGTCAACAAGCATCTATTACAAGCCCACTAGGTGCCTGGCTAAAGGTCGGGCACGTAATTACAGGCACACCTTGGAGATATTGCAGGTTCATTTTCAGACTACCACAACAAAGGGAATGTTACAATAGTCACACAAATTTTTTGGTTTCCCAAGTGCATATAAAAGTTGTGTTTATACTATACTGTAATCTATTAAGTGTGCAATAGTATTGTGCTAAAAAAATCCCAACATTGTATATACCTTAATTAAGTAATATTTTCTTGCTAAATCTTAATCCACTGTCATCTGAGCCTTCATCAAGTTGTAATCTTTTTATTGGTGGAGGGGCTTGCCTTGATCTGTGCATGACTGCTGATTGGTCTGGGTGATGAGCTGCTGAAGACTGGAGTAGCTGTGGCAATTTCTTAAAATAAGAGGACAATGAAGTTTACTTTGTTGATTGACTTTTCTCCTCACTTGAACATTTAGAGGCCATTAGAGGTAGGATTATTAATTGGCCTAATTTCAATATTGTTGTATCTCAGGGAATAGGGAGACCTGAGAAGAGGAAGGAAGAGAGATGGGGGAATGGCAGGTCAGCGGAGCAGTCAGAGCACGTACAACATGTATCGATTAAGTTCATGGTCTTACACTCGGTTCTCAATGCCCCCAACCAGTTACAATAGTAACATCAAGGACCACTGATCACATATTGCCATAACAGATATAATGATAATAATGACAAAGGTTGAGATATTGTGAGAATTACCAAAGGGACACAATGTGAGCGCATGCTTTTGGAAAAATAGAGCTGATAGACTTGCTTGATGCATGGTTGCCTCAAATCTTCAATTTCTGAAAAAGCAAACAAAAACCCAAGGGTGAAAATACCCCAACATTATCTACAAAAAGCAATAAAGTGAAGCACAATGAAATGAAGAATGCTTATACTAGCAAAAAGAGAAACCACACTTATCCTCCAGGAGCTTATATTTTAATGTAGAAAAAGAAACTGAAAGGTGGGGGAGGAAAGGAATTAAGTTGGTGGGGGTGGTGTCATATAATGAAGAAATTCAGGGGAATATAGCCTGGTAGGAAATAAAAAGATAAGTGTGCTGGGGACTCTCTTTAAATGCAGGTTCTGGGAGGAGCCATCTAGTCAGGGGGAGGGGCCCCATGTACAGGCCACATCTGGCCCTCTAGGTCCTCAAGTGCAGCCCTTTGACTGAATCCAAACTTCACAGAACAATTCTCATTCATGTGGCCTCAAGGCTGCAGGTTCCCCACCCCTGCTCTGGACCTTTATGTGTGCCCATCTGGGTAGAGCTGTGGGCTGGGCTAAAAGAATGAAGCTGGAAATGTGTTGAGTAGCCCAGTGGCATGTTGGTTTTGGCTTCCTCACTGTCCAGAGCCAGAATGCTTTCCTGGGAAAATAGCAGTAGATAGCAATGACAGAGGGGATGGAAGTAGAACACTAAAGCTTCCAGCCTTCAGTGAGAGTAAGAGACCAGGACAATGTGGAGATGCACAGAGACCAGAGAAAGCAGAGACTGAATGTATTCTAGAAGCCTCCATAGCAGGAGGGCTCCAAAATAGAGCATAGGGGCAGAGATTAGTAGAACAAGCAACCTCAGATCCAAAAACCAGAAGGCCTGGAATTGAGGAGAAGTAGGGAATACATAGAGTCACAGTGTGAAGGAACAAACTCCAACTGTGCTGGTACTGTGGGTCATGTGGACTGTGTGAATGTGTGTGTGTTTGTGTGTGTGTGTGTGTGTGAAATAAAAGCATTTCCATAACAAAGGTCAATAAAACAGATGATTCCACAGGAGCCTGCAAATCTACTGTCTACAACTTATTATTCCTTTCAAATATACAATAAATTATCATATACATTTCTTTTTTTTCCCTTTTTTCTTCTTCCCTAACCCACTCTCCACCCTGTCTCCTGCTCTAGAGATGGCTACCATTAGACACAAATATGTATATATACATACACATATATACTATACATCCTTCTGTTTATCTGTGTACTATTCTATTTATTCCATACATACATCTATCTATCTATCTATCAGTCCCTTCTCAGGATGCAGATAATGTCTTTCTTCATATGTCCTTTACAATCACTTTGGGTGTTTATAATAGACGGCGTGACTTGGTTGCTCGAAGTCATTCTTAAAACAATGTTGCTGTTACTGTATACAGCGTTGTCTTGGTGTCCTGCTCATTTCATTCTTCATTTTTTTGTACAAGTCTTTCCAAGTGTTTCATGTCAATTCTCTAGTCACTCCACCCATTCACCTCCAACCCCAGGAAGATACAGACTATGGAGATGATTAATGATTGAGAAGATTTCCAGTACTGAACCTTGTGCACTCAGCTCAGTGGGTTCTGAGCCCTAAGGTATAGTGTGTGTGTATGTGTGTGTGTGCGTGTATATGTATTTTAACCCTAACCCTAAATATATATGTGTGTGTGCATTTGTATATATCTATGCATATATGTGTGTGCATATGTATGTATGTATCTATGTATCTATCTATAAGAGAAACAGTTCAGACAGAGGAAGCTGAGTTCAGAGGACTGAACCCAGATTGGCTGTCTGAGCTGGGACGCAGGAGTCCCCTTTCCCTTGGAACATAATCCTTTCAGATCCATTTCCAAAGAAATGGACATACTGGACTCTTTTGCCTTAGCCTGAATTTGCAACTCAGTCATTCCTTCAGGTTTCCCCTTCCCCTCCCTTTTCCTTTTTTTTTGATCCACTGGGCTTCTTCAACTACATCAAGACTCTGTGGGAATCCTGGGATGGCTGTTTTAAAGTACTGTCACAGTCTTCACCTCCTTCTCAGTCTCCTCAGTCTCCACCTCCACATCCACCTCTTTTCCTGATATATCAAAGGGAGTCAGGGCTGAGCTATCAGCTCCAGGGGATGGGCAAGGGGAGGGATTGAGGAGAAGATGCTTTGCAAAGTTGGCAAAGAAAAAGACAGTTATTAAATATTTCATACCCCAATAAAATTGTTTCCCCAAAGCCAAACCCTGGGGCCCTTTGAAGCCTGGACTTGACCTGACTCTCCTTCCTTCTGTTTCATAGGAAACCAAGCTCTTTGGGTTCTTTGGCTGAGTTTTTCTGGGCAGCCCATTTCCCAGGAGGGTATAATAACTCTAGAGGCTTCCCAAGGTCTAATGATGGTTAACGTTGGTCGAGGGCTTTAAAGTTTGCAAAGCTCTTTATATGAATTATCTTATTTGATCTCCTTAAGGTAGATGCAATTCTATAGCCTTGTTTTATAGATGAGTAAACTGCATCAGAGAGAGGTGCGGTGACTTCCCCAAGGTCACACAGCTGGCAAGTGTTTGAGGCAGGATTTGAACTTAGACATTCCTCCCTCCAAGTCCACTGCATTCTTCTCCATAGCTGCTAATAGGAAAGAAAGGACCCAGCTGCTTTTAGGGAGCATTTATGTAGAATGTTTCTAGAGAAGTGTGGTGTTATACAGACTTCCTTCTCTAGCTGGTTTTCACCTGGACCCAAATGTAAACAGATATTCATGAATTGGAGTGCCTTAAACTTCTCAGAAGGGAAACTGGGGAAGGATTCTATTTGAGACACCTTACCTCAGTCCTTTCTCTTCTTCCTTATCTGTAAAATGGAGAGATCAGTCCTTAAAAAGAGAGTTTCCAGTTCTTAATCATAGGATTCTGTAGTCTGAAAGTGGATGGAACTGAAATGAGAGCAGTGGGACAAAGAGGCAGAGTCAGTCAACTTCTTTAGGGCCAGTCTGACTCAACAGCGATATCAACACAGGGTTATTGCCCCATTATCCACTCTTATGGCTGGGGGTGGGGAGTGGGGGTGGGGCGTGTGGACCAGTGGCGTGTATAATCTCAATCAGTGGATGATTAAAAGTCAGCTCTGTTTAGCTTGGGACTGCATGAAATGAGTTTCTTCTGCTGCAACTTTACCCTCCTAATGATATTTGCTCACATTAACCAAGATTGTATTCTGTGTGCACAGGCTGACTGACAGCAGGATCGGTAGGCTGCGCGGACTCAGAGTAGACTGGGTGGCAGATAGAAGGACACCATCCTGGGCCTCAGCACTGATCAGAGGTCACCCACAGCAGGCCTTACACTCCAGAGGAACTGGAGGGCTGAAAGCATGAGGACACTAGCTAACCTGAAATTCCAATATCATTTACCAATACCTTCACCATCTCTGATCTCAAAGCACTCTCCTGTCTATGGGAGGTTGTCAAGTCAGAGAAGATTACCTTGATTAGACCAGATCAGATGAGAAACCTGAGGTCTAGTTAGGCCTGGTGTGGATGCAGGCAGATCACTTGGACTGGGAGTTAGGAGGTCTGTGTATAGTTCTTTGTTTGGCAGGTGGTGGGTAGAATGCCCGGCCTGGAGTCAGGAAGACTCATCTTCCTGAGTTCAAATCTACCTCAGACACGTATTAGCTGTGTGACCCTGGGTAAGGTCACTTAATCCTGTTTGCTTCAGTTTCTTTATTCGTAAAATGAGGAGGAGAAGAAAATGGTGAAACATTTCAATATCTTTGCTAAGAAAACTCCCAAAGGGGTCACAAAGAGTCAGACATGACTGAAAACCAAACAACAAACATTTATTTAGTTCCTATCATGTGCTAGAACAGTGTTAAGCACAAAAAAGCCATATGACTTCTAGAAACTTCTCTCTAGTGCAGATAAGTGCACAAACAGATAAGTTTCCTTATCTGGGAAGGAGATTGTACTAGAGAGACCGTAAGTTTGCTTGTAGCTTTATTGTTGTATGGTTTTATTCATTCAATATTAAAGTAACATTGTATAGTGCAGGACTTCTTAAACTTTTCCCACTTGAGATCCCTTTTTGCGTTTTAGCAACATTTGTTGGCATCGCGTGGTCTGATGGCATGCACTGTACAAAGTGCACATGCTTTGGGTTCAGAACCAAGGCTGCAGTGAAGTTGTGAGATGCAACATGTCCAAGTGCTGCTAGAAACACCTTGGATTCATCATGCGTTTGATTTTTAATTTTCTGTTGTTGTGTGTTCAAAAACATTTTGCCGTTGCCAAATTTTTTGAGATTCCATATGAGATTTCAGTCCCCAGTTTAAGAAGTACTGGGTGGATACTGGGCTGGCCTTGAAATCAGGAAGAGCTGGGTTCTGGTTTTGCTTCAGACACGTTAGCCATATGACCCTGGGCAGATCTCTTAACATCTCAGTGTTAAGACTTCAAGGTAAAAATCAGCTTCTGATCTATAGAGGCTGTTTCTGTACTCAGGGAATTCCTTATTTAGATGAAGTCACAGGTCTGGAATCCCCGCCCCCTAAAAAAAAAGAGTACAAGGCCCAAATTGCATGATTACTTAATGGTAATGGTGGAATCAGAGCCTAGTTCTCCTGTCCCCTCCATCTCTAGTTCGACTCAGAATTCCTTCTACTGTATCAGATATCAAAATAGAACATACGTTGGGCACTTATGATGTAATGAAAAAAGTGTTAGAAGGAGTCAGAACTGTGTTCTCCTGCCACTTTCATATTTAAGTTAGCTATGTGATATTATGCAAATCTTTTACCCTTCTAGGTCTTAATTCTCTATCTATAAAATGGGGAGTGGTGAGATTGGGAAAATTAATCTCTAAGATTCCTTGGAAGACTTACGTTTCTATGATAATACCTCACATTTCTGTAGAATTAGAGAGCTCACAAGGCCTTTCCTCACTTCAGCCACTCAAGATAAGTAGGAGCGCAAATATTACTATCCCCATTTTGCAGATAAAAAACCCTAAAACTCATAGCTATGAAGTGGTTTTCCCACATTCACAGAGCTGGTCGGTATCAGAACCTGTACGTGAGGCCAGGCTTTCGGTGCTCTTTCCATTAGCCAGCCCTTGGTGGCGGGGGGCGGCATGGGATGGCGGCGCCCATGGTCCTTGTAGAGGAGGGAAGACACGAGAGAAGGCAATTTTGAAAACAACTGATTAATTGATTGTAGCAAACAGTTATTTCCCTGGCCTCCCACAGTCGGAAAAAAGAACAACTCATCCACAAATATACATAAGCTAGCACAACAAATTCCCACATTTGCCACATCTGAACACGTGTGTCTCGTTCTTCATTTTCAATCCATCACCTCTCTGTCAGGAGCTGGGTGACGTGCCTCTCGTCACTTCTCGGGAACAGGGCTTATTGTCACTTTGATCGGAGTTCTAAAGTTCTTCAAAATTGTTTTCCCCTACGATCTTGATGTCGTCATGCAAATTGTTCTCATAATTTTGCTCATTACACTCTGAATCGGATCATAGAAATCTTCCTAGTTTCCTCTGAAGCTATTTTATAATTTTTATGGCCCAATAATAACATTCCATTCCATTCATATACCACAATTTCTTTGGCTATTCTCCCACAGAAGGGCAACCCCTTGGTTTCCAATTTGAGGGTCCTATGGAAAGAGTTGCTATAAATATTTTTGTGTATATAGGTAATTTCTCTCTCTTTTTTAGTGTTTTGGTAGTATATGCCTAGTAGCAGTATTGCTCCATCATGTTCTAATGACTTTTAGGGCATAGTTCCACATTGCTTTCCGGAATGACTGGAACAACTCACAGCTCTATCCACAGTGCACTGGGGTACCCACTTTCCTACAGCCCCAGGAGGGAGTGTTTTCCCAAAGGACTAAAAAAGAACCCTAACTCTCAGAATTCTTTCTTGGGACAGGATGGTAGGGACTGCTACTAGTCTCTGCAGGGGCAACTCACTGAATCTTAGCTCCAGACAAAGTGGGATGGGGAAAGCATCTTCCCACCCCCAACAAGCTCCCCTTTGGCAGAACAACAAGAGGCTGTCCACTCCCAATAAAACCAACTCATTTCCTAAATTGCTCTTTCCAGATGGCCCTAAAAGTCTAATCAAAGACAGATTCCCTTCCCTTGGCCTCTTCCTTTCCTATTCTGGCTGGTTAATAGCCCTTCCTCAGTCTCATTGGCTCTGGGGTCCCCTTTAACCATTTCATGACTGACTTCTACTACATCAGAAGTAACTTTGGGCTGTCACATCTCACTTTCTGAAACTGAAGTCAGGGAGACCCTCTGGCAGGAGTTTTCCCCAAATTGAGCATAGTGAATGGAAAAAGCATTAGATTGGGAGTTAGGAGACCTAGGTTTTTAATCCCAACTTTATCATTAATTTGCTCTGTGATCTTAGTTAAGCCAGATCATCTCTCTGCCTTACTTTACCTACCATTTGTAAAGGAATCAGAGTTCCTGTCCTATCTACCTCAAAGGGGTGTTGTGAATAGAGCTATAAGTAGGACTTTTTGTACCTGGGGCAAACACCACAACCCCTATCAGAGGCAAGAGACAATAAGCAAGCCCACCATTGAGGGGAGCATGTGGGAGAGGAACTTACCTCATTCCAGTATCTCATAACTTCATAGGATAGTGGAGCTAGAGACCTTAGAAATCACATTGTCCAAAGTAGCTTAGAAACCAATGACTTCCCTGAGGCCACAAAAGTTGTACATGGCACAGTTAGAATTGGAATACATGTCCCTTGTCTCCAAATCTATTATCCTTTCCACATGTACCGATTAACCCCCTCTCAAAAAAATTAATGTCCAATTTTAACTAATTATTTCTGCTAATAAGATGCTAAGTTCTATTGTTTCTAAATTGTTGGACTTCAGCTGCTCTTATGTCCTCTAAATACAGCAAACTCTAATTTCATTTACGAGACAAGGCTTTAGTTGCCCTGTCCTAGAATGGCTCTGGTGTGAAGCTCAAACAAGGCTATAGAAACGTATAAAGTACTCTGGAGACAAAGGACATTACTATTTTTTATTGTTACTATTATACTAGGCTGAGAATAGAGAGATGGTAGTATGTGTGTATGTATGTGTGGGTATGCTTGGTGGGGGTGGCAGGGAGGATGTCCATTTGAGCAAGGGGATACACGGCTATACCTAAGGCTTCTGGGAACCTTAGCAGTAGGGAGAGCTTTATAAAAGTAATTTGTAAACTCTGAATCAAAATGGGATGAGACTTTGCCCAAGTGTCTCCTCAGAAGACAGAGAATCTACTCCAAGAAAAGAGTCATGGAGAACTCAGAAAAGGTCACATGAGGAAAAGTTAAGGCAAAAAGATCATGTGATCTAGAAAGGAAAAGACTGAAGCATAATTTGATATTCTAGTGTATTTTCTTCAATGCTTTAAAATATCTGTGGTCTCCTCTGCATATTATTGTACAATAGCCCCAAGCCCAAACCTCTGTGGCTCATTGTTTAGGCTTTGATGGCTTAGAATGAGTGTAAAATTGCAATTGTTTTCTGTTCTGGCCAGAAACTTTGAGGGTCTTCTCCTCCCTGCTTGATACTTTTGTGATGGTAAACTAGGACATCTTTTGCTTCAATTCTTAGCTAGTCTCCTAGTCATTGAGTGGGTATTGCTTCAGACAAACTGAGGCCTGGGAAAGACCTTAATTTAGAAAGGTCAAGGTCTCCCACTACATCCTGGGCAACTGCCATCATCTTGACTCCTGTCTTGCCACTGGACTTCGGTGATTCTGAAGGAGGGAATAAACCTGATGACTTTGCACAGATCTGCCTCCTTTAAATCCAATCTGAGAAAGTCAAGAAATCACCCTTGTGATGTCATTGGACCTCTTTGAGAACAGAAAGAACAAACAAACAGAACATTCCTTCCATGGATATAGATCTTAGCCATTCTACAACTTAGCAGATGGTTTTAATGAGTTACTGTGAACAAAAGAGTGGAGCCTGCAAACTTTAGGACAGAACTCTTGTCTTTGATTGCTGGCAAAATTCTAGAATGTATTATTAAAGGGATGATTTCTGATATCTAGAAAAGTGGCAGGAGAGCACTACCCGTGAAACATTATGCCAAACTAACCTAACTTCCTTTGTTGAAAAAAATAATGAGTTGGGTAGACAGGAATATTGTAGCCCTAGTTCACTTTAGCAAAGCATTTTACAAAGCATCTCCTGTTATCCTCATGGATGATAAGAAGAGATGGTCCAGATTATACCATTATGTGGATTCCACTTGGAGAGATGTCTCAAGTGATATGTCCTGGTATCTGACCTCAGCCTTATATAATTAAACATTTTAACCAATTATTTAGTTGAAAGTGTATTGAATTTGCAGATGATACATTGGGCAGTAATAATAGTCATTGAGTAGCATTATAAAGTTTGCAAGAGCACTTTACATCTTATCTCAAGTGATTTGCACAATGACCCTGTGAGCTAGGTGCTACTATTATCTCTGCTTTACAGATGAGGAAACTGAAACTGAGAGAGTCTCAAAATCTGACAACTACAGTTATCCTTTCCACAATGGGACTTTCCTCATTGTGGTTTTGATATATTGCGGGTTGGCTTAAGAAATTAAATTAGAATTTCTGAGGAGTTTTGAGGAAGCTACAGATGATATACAAAGGCCAGCAGATGACACAGAAGTTATGGCCCAAATATTATAATAAGGTACTGTAGATACCCCATAAAAGAAAAAGAAAAAAGAAAGAAGGGTCTAAAAATTTTGTGTAGATTTTCTAGATCATAGGGCTGCTGTGCTGCTAACCTCTGCAGTGTGGAAGGGATAACTGTACTGACTATCTAAGGCAGGATTTGAACTCAGATCTTCTTGTCCATCACTTTATCAACTGGGGTACTATGATTCTAAAATATTTTGACCATTTATACCAATGGGTTAAATCTAATAAGATGGAATTTCATAGAGGTAAATATAAAGTCATACACATGGATCAAAACAGATTTCAAAAGTACAAAATGGAGCAGGTATGCCTAGACAACAGTTTATCTGAAAAAAGATTTTATGGTTTAATTGCCTGTAAGCTCAGTAAGCAAGCCAAGATAGAGCACCCAGAAATGCTAATGGGATTATTAAGTTGCATTTAGAGAGGCATAGTGTGTGAGACTAGGCAGTGTTTTATAGTCAGACTCTATAAGTAGGATGGTGTAAGTTGGGCTTTACTTTTTAAGTAGGATATTGATAAATTGGAGTGTCTCCAAAAGGTCACATAGTATGGTGAAGGGCCTCATAACCAGCCAGGGGAGTATATGCACACACACACACATAAAGGTATATATCAAAAATAAGTATAAGACAACCATGTACACCTAACATATTTTTGTCTTGGATTTTTTTTTAACAGACTTGTAATTTCTTTGGAATAGGGAACACCCAATGTAAACCTTTTAAGTGGAAGAAAATGCAGAAGGGAAGATTTTTTTTTCTAAGCAAATATGATAGCTGTCCTTACATATTTGAAGAGGGATTAGATTTTCTCTACTTGGTCCTAGGGGAGAGAGAAACAATGGTAGAAGCTGGAAAAAGGCAGATTTAAGCTTTGGTGTTAGAGAAACCTTCCTAATAATGAGGGCTATTCAAAAGTTGGAATGGCCTGTTTTGGAAATGGTGGATTTCCACTTGTTAGAATTTTCCAAGCAAATCTTGTTCTAGCTATGTGGTAGAAAGATGCTTCTCTTCAGGTACGAATCTGTTTCAGTTATCTCCAACTCTGAGACTCAGTGATTCTGTGATACCCAATTAAAGATGAGAAAACAAGCTTAGAAAGAGGTGAAGTCACTTGCCACAATTTCTTGACTGTTACATGGCAGAGGTGCAACTCAGACTCAGGTGGATCAGTCATATGTCCTTTCTTTGGAGCTCAGTTTCCTGATCTGTAAAATGGGAGGTAGGGTTGGCCAAGATCTCTTTTAAGGTCCTTCTAGCTCTTTACAATCTATGACTCAGTGAATTGTGTCTCCATGTCTAGTGCTTTCCTTTCCAAGTCAACAGCATTTATAAAGTGTCTACCATGTCCCAGCAGCTGTGTTAAGAACTGGGGATACAAATAAAAGCATAAGACCGTCTGTGCTCTGGAGGATCCCACAGTCTAATTGGAGATACAACATGCAAATTATTACATAATACATATATACACACATATGTGTATACACATATGTGCACATATATGTGTCTGTCCATCCATCCATCCATCCGTCTGTCTGTCTGTCTGTCTATCCATCTATCTATCATACCTATCTAGTTAGTTGGAAATAACCAATAGAAGGAAGGTGCTAGCATTAAGAGGGGTTTGGAAAAAGCTTCTCTCAGAAGATGAGAATTTAGCTGGAACATGAAGGAAGCCAGGAGACAGAAATGATAGCTTTCCAGGCATGAGGGGACAGCCCAGTGAAAATGGCTGGCGAGAAGTGTTTGAAGAGCAACAGAGGCCTGTGTCATTGGATTGTTGAACATTGCCCCTCAAAATGATTTTCATGTCTAGGATGGGGTTGGAGTGGATGGGTTGGGAGGCACAGGGATAATGCATCTCAACAAAATTCCCATCTCCATTCTGTCCCCTTTCTGCTCCTCCCAATTCCATTCTATTTTCTCTTGCGTTAACTACTGCAGACATGGTAATTGGTCTATTTGTACAGTGGCAAAGAGACATCTTGTGGTACATGTTGGGAACAGCAATTCATTGTTTCTTAAGAAAGGAACCCTATACAACACCCCACTCCTGGGGCATTTGGAAGCTTTTCTTGTAATGTGTGTTTTTAAATGATTTTTGCAGAATATTTGTGCTGGAAAAGACCTTAGATATTTTCTAGTTCAGTCTCTCCATTTTTTCAAAATAAGGACACCAAGACCCAGAGCGTCCAGTTGCCCAAACAAGATCAAGAAACCTTTATTATCATTTGTGAAGGGCGAACTGTGTGTAGATATTGTTCTGGGAGCAGGGGGAGAGGCAGTATTTAGATAAGACCCATTTCCTGCTCTCATGGAGCTTATAGTCCAGTTAATGGCAGAGCCTGGATTTAAATCCAGTTCTAACTCTAGTATTCTTTGTACCATACGATATGATTCCCTGCCTGGAAAAAGCAATGTCTATTATTTAAGGAGAAAAGATGCATAATAGGTATTTGTGACAATGTAAAAACATGGGTATATCATACATTACATACACACATACAAGTACTTATATTGAGAGACATCAAGGAACAGTGGTGGCCTCGTTAAGTATCAGGAAGTCTTATCTCCAACATATATTGTCTACACATTCCTAGGCAAGTTCCTCAACTTATTGCCCCCGAAACTAACACTCTAGGTAGCAAGCAGTCTAGAAATTCACTGGAAGAGGGAGGTTTCCATGGGGTATTCCCTAGACCAAAGAAATACCAAGTCTATTAAAAAATCCCAGACAAAAATATGTTAAGTATACATAATCATTCTGTACTATTTTTAATATATACCTCTGTGTGTGTGTGTGTGTGTGTGTGTGTGTGTGTGTGTGTACATTCCCCTGGCTAGACTAAGAGAAAAGGGACAATTTTCAATTTTGGGTCCCCAGAACCTCATACATCACCTGGCACATTGTAGGTTCTTAAAGGCTTGCTGATTGATTGAGATATTCAGTGCATCCAGTGCTAGGAGGACTTGGCACATGGTGGGCACTTAATAAATGCTTGCTGATTATTTATGCCATAGTATGCAAATGTGTACATTTGTGAGGATGTAGTATGAATGTTTGTATATGTTAGTGAATGTGTGTGTTACAAGGCACAGGTCTGTCCTCATTAGCCCGGGACAGGTGCCCAGTTCTGGTTCTCTGGGTTTCCACTTCCCATGCCACATTGATGATACATATCCATACTATGGATTTACATTCATTCATTCAACAAACATGAATTGAGGGCTTACTCTTTGTAAGAAAGTATTGAAAATTTCTAACTTCTTGATGTTTATCATCTAGAAGAGAAATGCATTTACAAACAATAAGATAGAACATGATGTGTCCAATAGAGGTATGAATAAGGTGCTATATAGAGTCAATGGAGGTTGAGAAGCCTTCTGGATAGGGTTAAGGTTGTATGCCTGAGTAGAACCTAACATCATCAGTAACATCATACATTAAAGATGAACAAATTTTTCATGCATGGATGGAAGGTGGAACAGAGGATCATAGATTAGACTCAACTTCCCCATTTTGCAGGTGGAGAAACTAAGGTCCAGAGGGATACGTGACTTACCCAGGGTTGTACAAGTGGCAGAGGCAGGATTCTTCTAACCCAGGTCCAAAGTTAGTGTCCTTTCCAACGTACCACTCTGCATACCATCTGATATGGTAGCTAAAAGGTACTTAGCATGACAACAATCTGTCCTGTCAGGGGAGAGAGGAGTATATTAATTAGCCCATAGGGAAAAATGATTTAGGACCAAGTGTCAGGCCTGGGAGCATGGAGTGCTTCCTGGGACGAGATTTTAGATATCATTGGTAGCATAGTGAAACGAGGACTGGAACCAGGACTCCAGAGCCCTGAGTTCTGACCCTGACTCTGTCATGGTCACTGGGTTACTCTAGGTAAGCCATAAACTCCTAGAATCTCCGAATTGGAAAGGACCTCAGGGGTCAATCGTGTGGCCCAGCGCCTATCTAAAGTCATGAATCATCTTTGCAACATGCCTGGTTAGTGGTCCTTCAGTCTCTTTTTGAAGACCTACCTCCAAAGACTAGAACTCACCAACTTCTGAGGAAGCTCATAGCTCATTCCACTGGTGGGCGACTGATGATTACATTTACATAATTGGTCTCCTTGTAAGCTTTCTATTGCCCCAAGGCTCCTAAATTATCTGGGTCTCTTCCCTCTCCCTCTCTCTTCTTTTTTTCCTTCTCCCTTTTTATTCCGCTATCCCATTTCTTCCTCCTCCCTGCCTCCTTTTTCTCTTTCCCTTCCTTTCTTGTTCTTTTCCCCCTGTTTTGCCTTCTCCTTCTCCCCATGGTGGATAGAGAGCCAGCCTCAAAGTCAAGAGTACTACTACTACAACTACTACTACTACTACTACTACTACTACTACTACTACTACCACTACTAGCTAACATTTATATAGCACTATGTGTCTGACACTGTCCTAAAAGTTCACAATCATTATCTCATTTGATGTTCACAACAACCCTAGGAGGTAGTGCTATTATTATACCATTTTACAGGTGAAAAAACTGAGGCAAATAGAAGCTAAGTGACTTGCCCAGAATCAAATGGCTAGGAAGTATCTGAGATTTGAACTCATGTCTTCCTTACTCCAGGCCTGGCACTCTATCCACTGAACCTCCTAGCTTCCCCAGGCAAGCCTGGGTTCAAGTCATGACTCTGATGTATACTGGTTATGAGAACCCAGGCAATTTACTTAACCTTTCAGTGTCCTGACAGTTCTAAGTTACAGAGAAGATGTTGACCTGCATTGATAGGGAAAATTATCCCATCCAGGGATGAAATGACAGGCCTATTCCTTACCCTTAGCCCAGGTATCTATATGACACAAATAGGGACTGGATTCAGGAAGACCTGAATTCAAATCCACATTCAGAAACTTACTAGTTGTGTTACCCTAGGCAAATTTACTTTAACCTCTGTTTGCCTCAGTTTTCTCATCTGTAAAATGAGGAAAATAATAGCACTCACCTTCCGGGGATCAAATGAGATAATATTTGTAAAGTACTTAGCATAGCACATAGTAAGAGCTAGTTTTATTAATTTGGTAAACTGAGGCAACCATCTTGTCCTTCTTCCCTCTTGTCCTTCCAAATCAGCTGAGAAACTAAATGTGAAGGTGTCTCAGAAAATATAAAATATGTATAATGTTATCATTAGGATTGTGAAGCTGGTATCCACTAATTAACAGTTTGTGCTTCAGTTCAACTGTGCTATGATTGTACTAGGAAGGCATCTGGCGGAGGGGGTGGGGGGGCGGCAGAGGAGTGGGAGGGGATGATGCAAAGAGAGCTCCCTTCAAGGAACTATCTCTCTGTGTCTGTCTCTCTGTCCATCTCTGTCTCTGGCTCTTTGTCTATGTCCCTAACTCTCTCCTTTCCCCCTCCCCTCAAGAGCTATGCTCATGCCACAGAAATAGGTCCAATCGATCATCAGTCAATAAGCTAACATTTATTAAAGTCCTGTAAGGCTCTGGATGCTGAGTCTACAAAGGTGACCCCGAACTAGCTCCGAGGTAACGTTCTTTGCCTGCCTCCTCGGACTGAACAAGGAAAGAACCCACCTGACTGATCTCTGAAGCACTCAGGGTGCATTCGTAAGAGACCGGGACACTGGACACAAAGCCCAAGCTAGACCCCTTCCCTCACTCCTTCTCCCTCCGGAGAAAAACATGGCTTCTTTTACAAACCCTTTCTACTTGCTCCTGTTTCCTAGGGGAAACAGGTCCCAGCGTGTGTATATGTGTGCGTGCGTGTGTGTATGTGTATGCATGTGTGTGCGCATGTGTGTGTATGTGTGCGCGCGTATGTGTGTGCGCGCGTGCGCGTGTGTGTGTAAATGGCATGACTTTAGGACACACTGACAATAATCCCAGTTGGAAAGACTGACAGGATATATCCTCAGCTGAGTCATTTGAGCTTCTGGGCATCCATCCACCAATTCTTCTTCCTGGCCCTTGACAGTGTCCCAGCTTATCCTTGAGCCATCCAGGCCTCATTTTACTTACTTCACCCTTCAACTGTCACCTCAACAGAAATAACTCCCAGATCCCTATATCCAGCCCTGACATGTCTCTCAAACTTCAGACTCACATCTCCTATTTCCTGATGAGCATCTCCTTGAGTATGTACCAATGGGCATCTTTAAAACTAAATCACTATCTTTCTAGCAAATCAACTCTGCCTCTGACTTCTCTGTTTCTGTTTATGGCTACATCCTCCCAATCAGCCAGGATCAAAAGCTCACTATCATCTTTGGGTCCTCCTTGTCCCTCATCTCATCAATGATCACATTCTGTCATTTCTACTGCAGATCATCTATTGCATCACTCCAACCCAGTTCAATTTCATCACCTCTCACCCAGACTATTGCAATACCTTAGCTATAACAATACTAACCTGGCCCCCTGCCTTCAGTCTTTAAAAAAAAAACAACATGAAAAAGGAAAAAAATTTTTGTGATGATCCTCTGTTCATTTCTGTTTCTTGTCTACCTCCTATTCTAGCCCCCCATTCTTCTTTATAACAAAGAAGTGTCATTAACCACACAAATGAAAACTACAGCTATATTGGACAAACTATGCCTCATGATGAACTGCTGGCCTACCTTCTGTCCCTAGTGAAGAAGGAAGAATGTCTGAGCACCAGACCTCTGAAGTCACCACTTATGGCTTCACTGATAAGAATTCTGAAGTGTTTTCACTGTTCCCTGCCTCCTACCTTTACATTATTGTGGCCGTTGTGTAACTGGCTCTTTTGTTTCTACTTATTTGATTC
Organism: Bettongia penicillata ogilbyi; assembly: GCA_023548195.1. NCBI lineage: Eukaryota > Metazoa > Chordata > Mammalia > Diprotodontia > Potoroidae > Bettongia > Bettongia penicillata. Next base: position 2,741,761 of record JAJHZJ010000311.1, read on the forward strand.
TGTACCAATTCACTGAAGCCCTCCTAAATTTTTCTGAATTTTTAATATTTATTTCTTCTTAATGTATAATTGGGCAACTAGGTGGTACAGTGGATAGAGTGCTGGTTCTGGAATCAGGAAGACTCATCTTCCTTAGATTAAATCTGGCTTCAGACACTTACTAGCTGTGGGACCCTGGGTAAATCACTTAGCCCTGCTTGTTTCCCTTTCCTTATCTGTAAAATGATCTGGAGAAGGAAATGACAAACCACTCTAGTATCTTTGCCAAGAAAACCTCAAAATAGGGTCATGAAGAGTCGGACATGACAGAAAACGACTTAATGACAAAACTGTTTTTTATGCCATAATTTGCCATACCCCGATTTAAAAGCATCCCCTTTGTTTCTGGTTCTTTGCTCCTGTTAAGAACTGCCTCCAGCCTTTCCTCCCTTTTATTCACTCTGCACATTTCTGCCTGAGTTATTTTCTTAACATACAAGTCTGCTGTCATCATTTCCTTGTTCATACACCTTCAGTGGCTCCCTATTGCCAATCAAACAATGTCCAGATTAGCTTGTCATTCAAGGACCCCAATAATTTGGCACTAGCCTATCTTTCCAGACTTATCTCCCATTATATAATCTATATTCTAGTCAAACAAATGCTATGTCACATGTGGGCCCCCTTTGTGTTTTTATTCTTGGAGTTTCTGACACCTCAGATTCCCTTTCCTCCCTTCTCTACCCTCAATCTACCTTCACCTGATAAAAGAAATTATCCTTTCCTCCCCAGAGGTTCAGATGGTAAAAAGAGGCTAAGGTGAATTATGCCCCCAAATATTGGAGATGTTTTGCGTTTTTTCTTGCTATAACATTGAATTAAGCATTCATTTGTTAAAGCTAATCTGACCAAGTGTTTAAATGGAACTGGAGTGCATAGGACCTATAAAACTGGGAAAACACCATCGGTGGGGTCCTGAGCTGTTCTCTTCAAGGCTGAGCTCACATCCTGTCTCTCTGATGGCTTCCAGCTTTTCCTGATTCCTTCAAGAAGATGGAGTCTTTGCCTGTTCTGAACCCTGCACAGCAATTTCTTGTACCTGTAATGTAATGAAACTTTGCTCTGCTCATTTTCAGATTACCCAAAACGGAAGCACCTACAAAGGGGACATCAGAGACCTGCTTTTGAGGGAAGATAGCCTGCATTCCTCTAACACACAAGTGAGAATAAACCCTCTTCTATTGGCCATGGAGCTGGAACTGGCTGTGTCTTTGAAATTACCAGACTAGGAAAATCTCTTTCTCCTTTCCTCGCTCCCTCTTCTCCTTCCTTCCTTCTTTCCTTTTCTCCTTCAACACCCCCCTCAGGGGGAGGAGCCAAGATGGCGGAGTAGAAGGACTCACGTACGCTAGCTCCGAACCCACAGCCCATAAATTTCCTGTAAAAAGAACTCCCCACAAATTCTGGAGCAGTGGAACCCGCACAGAGACACACTGGAAGAGATTTCCGTTCCAGAGAGCCCTGGAAAGCCGTCCCCAGGGGTCCACCATGCTCCGGACGCGGAGCCCAGCCCTGCGCTGCCCTGGCCGTGCGGCCCCAGAGAAGCAGATCCGAGTAGGCTTCAGGGACAGAACCTCCGGCGGCCAGGAAGGTCCCTCCACCCACAGGCCCTACAGGTTAGTGAGAGAGATGTCTAGGCTAGCTGAGAGGGGAGCAGGGTGTCTCCGTGACTCGGGCCCCCTCGGGAGGCAGAGGCAGAGGCAGCGGGGGAGGCAGTGGCGGCTTGGGACTCCTGGAGCAGACAGGAGCTCCATTACTTAAGGTCTCTGCATAAACCCCCTGAGGGAACTGAGCCTGGGAGGCCGCCCTGCCCCCACCCAATCTCCAGAACTTAAGCTCACATTGAATAGCAGCCGCTCCTGCTGCGGAAAGCCCTGAGGCTGGGAAGCAGCATTTGAATCTCAGACCCCAAGCACTAGCTGGGCAGATCTAGGCAGGGGTGGAGAGGAATCTCAGAAGTCAAGTAACTGGCTGGGAAAATGCCCAGAAAAAGGAAGCAAGATGAGACCGTAGAGAGCTACTTTCTTGGGGAAGAGATGTTCCTTCCTCCCATCATTTCTGATAAGGAATTACAATGCTTGCCATCAGGGAAAGATGTGGGGGTCAGGGCCTCTGTATCCCAGACATCCCAGGTGGATGTCTGGTGGGCTCAGGCCGTGGAAGAGCTCAAAAAGGATTTTGAAAATCAAGTTAGACAGGTGGAGGAAAAACTGGGAAGAGAAATGAGAGAGATGCAAGAAAAGCATGAAAAACAGGTCAATACCTTGCTAAAGGAGACCCAAAAAAAATGCTGAAGAAAATAACACCTTGAAAAATAGGCTAACTCAATTGGCAAAAGAGGTTCAAAAGGCCAATGAGGAAAAGAATGCTTGCAAAAGCAAAATTAGCCAAATGGAAAAAGAGGTTCAAAAGCTCACTGAAGAAAATAGTTCTCTCAAGATTAGAATGGAACAGATGGAGTCTAATGACTTTCTGAGAGACCAAGAAATCATAAAACAAAACCAAAAGAATGAAAAAATGGAAGAGAATGTGAAATATCTCATGGGAAAAACACCTGACCTGGAAAATAGATCCAGGAGAGACAATTTAAAAATTATGGGACTACCTGAAAGCCATGATCAAAAAAGAGCCTAGACATCATCTTTCATGAAATTATCAAGGAAAACTGCCCTGAGATTCTAGAATCAGAGGGCAAAATAAGTATTCAAGGAATCCACCAATCACCACCTGAAAGAGATCCAAAAAGAGAAACTCCTAGGAACATTGTGGCCAAATTCCAGAACTCCCAGCTCAAGGAGAAAATCTTGCAAGCAGCTAGAAAGAAACAATTCCAGTATTGTGGAAATACAATCAGGATAACACAAGATCTAGCAGCTCCTACATTAAGGGATCGAAGGGCGTGGAATAGGATATTCCAGAAGTCAAAGGAACTAGGACTCAAACCAAGAATCACCTACCCAGCTAAACTGAGTATAATACTTCAGGGGAAAATATGGTCTTTCAATGAAACAGAGGACTTTCAATCATTCTTGATGAAAAGACCAGAGCTGAAAAAAAAATTTGACTTTCAAACACAAGAATGAGAAGAAGCATGAAATAGTAAACAGCAAAGGGATGTCATAAGGGACTTACCAAAGGTGAGCTGTTTACATTCCTACATGGAAAGACAATATTTGTAACTCTTAAAAAGTTTTAGTATCTGGGTAGTTGATGGGACCACACACAGATGTACACACACACACGCACACACACACGTACATGCGTGCATGCACACACACATACACACATGCACGCACACACAGAGACAGAGAGCACAGAGTGAATTGAATAGGATGGGACCATATCTTAAAAGAAATTAAGGTAAATGGTGAGAGAGAAATGTAGTGGGAGGAGAGAGGGTGAAAGGGAATGGGGTAAATTATATCTCATTTAAGAGGCAAGCAGGAGACATTTTAGTGGAGGGAAAAAGAGGAGAGCTGAGAAAAAAACATGAAGTTTACCCTCATCACATTCGACTAAAGGAAGGAGTAAAATGCACACTCATTTTGGTATGAAAACCTATCTTACAGTACAGGAAAGTGGGGGAGAAGGAGATAAGCAGGGAGGGAGGGATGATGGAAGGGAAGGCAATGGGAGAAGGGAACAATTTGAAGTCAACACTCGGGGAGGGACAGGATCAAAAGACAGAATAGAAACAATGGGGGGGCAGAATAGGATGGAGGGAAATACAGTTAGTCTTACACAACACGACTGTTATCAAAGTCATTTGCAAAACTACACAGATATGGCCTATATTGAATTACCTGCCTTCCCAAAGGGAATGGGTGGGGAGGGAGGGATGGGGAGAATTTGAAACTCAAAGTTTTAGGAACAACTGTTGAGTATTGTTGTTGCTACTAGGAAATAAGAAATACAGTTAGTGGGGAATAGAAAGTCATCTGGCCCTACAGGACAAAAGAGAAGATGTGGACAAGAGAAGGGAGGGATGATAGAAGAGAGGGCAGATTGGTGATAGGGAAAATTAGAATGCTTGGGTTATTGGGGTGGGGGGAGGGGATAAATGGGGAGAAAATTTGGAACCCAAAATTTTGTGAAAATGAATGTAAAAAGTTAAATAAATAAATTTATATTAAAAAAAAAACACCCCCCTCCCTTCTCTTGGCATGCAGGGGGAACAAAGTCCTGTTTGCCCACAGTATAGGCTCCATGAAGTGGGTGTGAAGACTACCTTCTCTGTCCCTCACTTGGACCCTGTGGCTCCAAGAAATGAATTTGGGGTTGAATCTGTTTCCCTTTCAGGCCTAGCTGTAGGTAGTGGAACCCTTGGCTCTGGGAGCTAGAGCTATGGCCAACTGAGAGGCAGGTTTCCAGGGTGGATGTTGCAATCAGCCCAGCAGTGAAGCCCTGAGAGGCCAGTGTATCCTGGTCTTGAGCCCAAGGACAGCTTTGGACAGAACTTGGTGGGAGAAAGTTATGTAGTAACTGAGCTCAGCTGTGAACCTAATCTCTTTCCTCCCTAGAAACTGAGATGGCATGATGTGGAGATTGTGCCTCTCATGTATTGGGAGGATATTTGTATGTTTGTCCAGATTTGTAAGTTTATTGTAACTTTGGAAGTAAATATTTCTTTGTAAAAGTGTATCCATTAAATGATTAAATGAAACTGTGGTGACTCTTAAAACCGGGAAAACACAATCTGTGGGGGCTGGAGCCAGTGACAGAGAGAACACTGCCCCATATCCCCATGAAGGGTACCAGAGGATCTTGGGGTAGGGATGAAATGTAGCATACATGGTCTTTTGGCATTGTGGTCCAGAATAATTATATACCTCCTTATAGACATATTGTATTCCACCTTGCATTAGAGCTACTTGCTTATGTGTCTCCACCTCCAGCTACTCCTCAAATTAGACCTAAGGCAGGACTTTTGTTAATAGTCTTTAGTCAATTAACATTTATTAAGTGCCTTCTATGTGCCAGGCACTGTGCTAAGCAGGAAGGATACAAATATGAAAAAGAAAACCAATTCCTGTCCTCAAGGAGCTTACAAATAGGGGAAGACACAAAAAAGGGATCTGAAAAGGGAGGAGGTAAGATTAGGGGGGGTGGGAAGTGAGGTACAGGTGTGAGAGTATGGTTGTTGTATCCTTTTGGTCATGTCTCACTCTCCATGATCCCATTTGGGGTTTTCTTGGCAAAGATGCTGAAGTGGTTTACCATTTCCTTTTCCTGCTCATTTTACAGATGAGGAAACTGAGGCAATCAGGGTTAAGTGATTTGCCCAGGGTCACACAGCTAAGTACCTGAGACTGAATTTGAACTCAAGTCTTCCTGACTCCAGGGCTGGCATTCTTATCCATTCTATCTAGCTTCCTGGGGGTATGGTAGAGAAGTTAAAGATATCCCAAAAGAATGCAGCCAGGTGAGAAATGAGATGTCTGTCCCATGCCCTCTCCTTAAATGGAGGAGTTCATAGCTCCACCCTCTGATCAAAGGGCCAGAAAGTACTGATGAGGTCTGAGGAACAAGGTGGATCTAATCTAACAAGAGGAGATTTCTCAATGATGAGTTTACTGGGGGAGAAACCAAAGAAAGGCAAAATAACCATAATGTGCGGGAAATGAGGAGATGTCTAATTTTCTTATCATTGTGGCCCCCCCTTCCAGTACTTACCATAAGGCCTTGTACAGAGTAGGCATTCAATAAGTACTTATGAAATTGAATTGAATTTATCTTGGTTCTGATGTACTTCTTAGGAGACACCCCTGAATTTATAAGGTTTTACCTTATTAAACATAAGAAGGAGGGAGATCACAGCTCTTGTACTGAGAACAGAGTTGATCCATGGGAGGGGAATGGAAAACCAGATTGGCCATGGAACAGCAATATAAGGCCCCAGTGAGAGAATTAGGGACTCTGTCTCCCTGAGGAGGCTGAGAGACAAGATCAGGGAAGAGAAAGAAGTAGACTTTATTGGAAAGAGCTCTAAACTAGGAAGATATGGGTGCTACTTAATCCCACACTGGGACATCTTTCCACTATTGAGCTTTAGTTCCTCATCTGTAAAATGAGGGATTTGGACTGGATATAGACTATAATAACCCAAAGAGACTATTTAGTCCAATTCTTTATAGTAACATCCAGCAATAACATCTTGTGATTCTGAGAAAGGGCCTACAGTCTCCTATTCCTCTTAATAGGCTATAAAGAAATGACTTACAATAGATGGGTACTGGAGGTGTATTTCTACTACTCCTGGTGGTCTGGATGTTAGCCACAGCCTTTAAACTGCAGAGTAACCTTTAAAAATAGGTCTTGGGATTGTTAGTTCTGCACTATTGCCTCCAGTGATAGATAGGAATAAATTTAACTCTGTCCTTTCTTCTTCCCTGAGAAAGGAGACAAGATTATCAATTCACTTTCCATTTGGAAAAATAGAATTCTAAAAGCCTCTAGTTGGGACCTCTTAGAGGTCATTTAGTCCAACCCATACCTGTTCTAAAGTAGAGTTTCTTAGCATCTAATCCATAAAGTAAAAAAAAAATTTTAACTGTATTTTGATATAATTGGTTTCCTTTATAATCCTATGCCTTTTATTTTATGCACTTGAGAACATTATTCTGAGAAGGGGCCCTTAGGCTTCTCCAGACTGAGAGTTAACCATGACATTAAAAAAAAAAAGGTCAAGAACCTTTTTATGGTATGTATTCTTAACAAGTGGTCACGTTGTCACTGACCAAAGCATTCCAGTGACAGGGAGTTCATTGTCTCATAAGGAAGCCTAATCCATTGCTGGAGATTCACATCACAGAATCTCAAAGAAGGAAAGGATTGTGGTGACCATCTAGAATCTAAATGGCTATCATTATGAATCCAGTGTGTTGAGCCCTGTCCTGAGCAGTGTTGAGGCATCTACAGAAGGAAAATGTTCTCTGGACTTGAGGCTTTCTGTTGAAGCACACACTATTTTTAGAACTTCCTAAGAGGAGCTCCTTTAGCTGGGCAGTTTCCCTCAACATCCTGACCAGATTTCATGATGTGACTGTGGAACTGTTTGATTTTCTGGAGAGTTCTTCCTAGGGCTTCCATGAAAAAACTTATGGACTCAAGGGAAGAGGCCTAGCACAAAAGAAGAGCTTCTCTTTGCCCAGGGGAGGAATGTCTCTCCTCAGAAAAAATTAAACCCATCCCAATAGTGTCAGGGAGACTACTGGACTGAGAATGGAAGGACTCTATGACTGCTATTATTTGTCCCGTGAGAAGTTCATAAAATGTTGGATTTCCATCTGACCCCTCAGGCCTCAGGACACATGCCTATGACTTTTTGGCATAGTCATACAGGAGGGGTAGAAGGTGAGGGAGCTTCACACACCTTTCTCTGCTCACACAAAGTCCACTGCTCACTCAGGGGGATGAAATAGAACTTTGTGATGGGGTGGAGAACAGCCATCAAAGGCTAACAAGCTGGGACAAGCCCTGGGAGTGATGAGAGCATGAAAGCTGCTTTCTTCTCACAGCTCAGCCTCCCTACCTCCCCCCGCCACCCCATTCTCCCATCATGCCTGCTTCTGCCTTCCCCTCCTCCCTCCCTCTTTCTTCTCCTGGCTTCTCTTCCTTATCCTTTTTCCTCCACATTGGGGTGCTCTTTCTTAGTTTGACTCTCCAGTTTCATACTATCTCCACTTCTCTCCCCAGTGCCTAGTACAGTGCTGGTGACTCTCCAGTTTCATACTATCTCCACTTCTCTCCCCAGTGCCTAGTACAGTGCTGGTGACTCTCCAGTTTCATACTATCTCCACTTCTCTCCCCAGTGCCCAGTACAGTGCTGGTGACTCTCCAGTTTCATACTATCTCCACTTCTCTCCCCAGTGCCCAGTACAGTGCTGGTGACTCTCCAGTTTCATACTATCTCCACTTCTCTCCCCAGTGCCTAGTACAGTGCTGGCACATAGTGGTCACTTTATAAATGTTTATTGATGGATTATTTCTCTCCTTTTCCCTTTTTTCCTTTCTCCAGACCTCCACTTTCCCATTTTGCAGATAATGAAACTGAATCCTAGAGAGGTTAAGTGATCTGCCTATCATAAGATAGCTGGCAAGTGTCTGAGCCATAACTTGAATTCAGATTTCCTGACTCTATAGTTCTCTAATCATTTCACCCTATTGCCATCACCACCATCACTGTTACCACCAGCACCACCTTTATCACTACCACTACCATTACCATCAACTTCTTGATCACCACCATCAGACTTATCCTTGGATAAGGGTGTTTGGCCAGAGCAAATCACATTATGATTGATGTAAAGAAATGACTTTAGGTAGGAATCGATCAGTGAATGAACATTTATTAAGCACCTGCTATATGCCAACGCTGTGCTAAGTTCTGGATTTACAAAAAAGAGACAGAAGACAGTCCTTGCTCTCAGGTTGATTACAGTCTTATGGGAAAGACAACATGCAAACTAAAGCTACATACAAGATAAATAGAAAATAATTAGAAAAGGGAAGGCACCAGAGTTAAGAGGAATCGGGAAAGGCTCCCAGTAAAAGATGGGAAAAAAGAAGCTAGACTTATGTTAGTTTCCTCATGGGATGTCCAAGGAAGTGCTTAAGGAAAGCTCTTGGATGATGATGGGAAAGTCTGAGGCATCCTTTGCTTAGGAGATTGGAGTTTCAGCAACAACTACTGAATAAACTGAATTAGGCTGAATAAACAGCAGCTCAAGAAGGCAACAGATAATAAATAATCAATAAACATTTATTACATGCCTACTATGTGCCAGGCACTATGCTAAGCAGTTTTTACAAATATTATCTCATTTGATCCTGGCAGCAACCATGGGAAGCAGGTGTGTTATTATTATCTTCAGTATACAAATGAGGAAACTGAGGCAGATGGAAATTAAGTGACTTTCCCAGGGTCACACAGCTAGTGAGTGCCCGAGGATGGATTTGATCTCAAATCTTCCTGATTCCAGCCCAAATGCTCTCTCTGCTGCTTCACCTAGAAGCTTAGGTGGGCTTGCAACTGTTCCCCAGACTCAGTGATATCATTTCTTTATACTTTCTTCTAGGTCTCATTCCTGATAGTCATATCCAGGTGAAATTTGAAAGACAGCGACAGCCCTAAAGAACAAAGCAAGCCATACCTGGAAAATGGATGGCTTGGAGAGGCCAGAGGGGCAAGAGTTCTGTTGGATTTTAGCAATTTGGGTGGTGGTGATGGTGGATATATGTATATGAGCTCTGTAACCTATTTAAAAATACTGGCTGACAGCTCTACCTCCTGTTACCTTCTCACCTTGTATCCTCAGTGTTCAGCAACATGGTAGGCCTTATATACATGTTTATTGGCCAGCTTCTTTTCTCTCAGTTGTCACCCTGAGTCACTGTTTATCCAGCCTGTAGCTGCAGAAGCCTATGCACTACTAATCCTCCAAGCAAAGGGCTGCTCAGACCAATGTTACCATCCCCATCATCGTCCAAGAACTTTCCTTACACGCTCTGCTTGACATGCCAAGAAGAAACATGACCTAGGTAGGAAGGAAATTGTTCTTACTGGTAGACCTGAGCCTAAGCCTCTGTCTCTTTCTGCCTTAACTGATCCTCATTCATTTCTGCCACAAGACTTTTAGAGGATGGCCTCTTTCCTAACTCTCTAACAGTGCCATCAGGCTGCTTTGTTTCCAGGAGACTCAAAATCCTCAGAATTCTCCTGACTTAAAAACTTTCTTTCCCTGCTGTGTCAAAGGGAGGGAAATTGGGTTTTTCAAAAGGACGTTATTAGCTACCAAGAGAAAGAAAGTACAAATTAAGCAATCTTACAGAGCTTAGTAATCTTATCATAAAATATCTGTTATCTAGCTATAGAGGCTGTCGCAACTTCCTGAGCTAGCTAGGCCAACCCCCCAACTCCCTCTTCTCTATCCTTAGCCTGCTCTCTGGTCAGCCACCATGCTACCTAGGAGGAAAGACTCTATATGTTCTCTCCCTGGCTTTCACTCACTCTAAATTCATATTCCAACTCAAAACTGGTGTCCCTTTCTGGCATTTCCTTCTCTTTTCAGGGTCAGCACTCAACCTGTCAGTTCTAAGGCAAAAATAATTCCCTTAATAATAACTAATAATTGTAGTGTGTATATTGAACTGCTTACATATAATATCTGTCCTCTGAGAAGTTATAGTCTTAGACATAGAAATAAGGATGTGCAGAAAGTACACTAGAAAGAAGAAATCTGTCCATGGACAAGGAAGGAGATTGTCAATCTATCAATCAACCAGAACCTACTTAAAATGTGCCAGATACTCTGTTGGAAACTGGGGATAAAAACACAAAAGCATGAGGGTCCATGACCTCAAGAAGCTTGCCCTGGCATTTGTGAATTTTGGGGGGTCACCAGTGTCTATGGTTGAATTATTCTGACTTTGAAAGTGATGAAAAACACTTGTCCTTTCTTCCTTGTCTCCTTCCTTTGTTTAAAGGAAAGAAGAAGTGAGATAACAGATGATTAGGTAGGGATGTGACTGGATACGCCTCAAAAAACCCAAACAGATCAGAATACTTTTCTATCACAGGCTTCTTAATTGTCTGATGGTGACTTAGAAATTACAGAATAAATAATAATTACAACTAGTGTTTATATAAATCTTTGAGATTTACAAAGCTCTTTAGCATGTTTTACCCAAATTTATCCTCATAGCAACCTTAGGAGGTAGGGGTTATTGGGATTCCCATTTTACAGATAAGGAAACAGAAGCAGGCAGAAGTTAACTGACTTGCAAGGCTCACATGGCCAGTAGGTATCTGACGCAGGATTTGAAGTCAAATCTTCTGGATTCCAGACCCAGCCCTCCATCTGCTCAGTCACCTAGCTGCCTAAGTAGTTTAAGCCAGAGTGTGCAGGCAAGCCAATCCCAAATTGGTATTTTAAAACAGAAAATGCCACCATCTTTTGAGAGTGACCCAAATACTATGTTTGGATATTCAGTTTCAGAGAGGATCATGGGTCAAGTTAAGCCCAGGGGACTGACTAAATGAGAAATTTCTGACACCACCCAAACTTCATAGTCTTATTACATACTCATTTATGATGAACTGCTCCTGGTGTATTAGTGTTGAAGTTATATATTATATATTCTCTTTGTTCCTTGCAAATACATGTTAGAAAGTGCTCTTTTGTGGTCAGGAGTTGTGTAGCTACAGGGGAAAGAGAAAAACAGAGGCAGATAGTGGAAATGGGCACCCGAATACAGTGGTAGCGGTGGTGGGGGTGGGTGAGTAAGTGGTTAGGGTGCAGCAGGTCTCTGAATTCAGGGAACCAAGCCAATATTCTGTGCCCGGGAAAGTACAGTGCTCTCCCACCTAGGTGTGAAGTTTAGAATGGAGTGATGAGCTCTAATTGAGAAAACCTCTTAGTTAAACTTCATGTCTCTCTCAGCACAATGTTTGGCACACAGTAGGTACTTAAGAAGAATTTTTTGAAATGAACTAAAATGGATTAGTGAGACCTAAGGCTCAGGCCTTGTTAAAGAGGGCATTAGGGGGAAGAAGGTAGGGGAATTCGTGTGTGTGTATGTGTGTGTGTGTGTGTGTGTGTGTGTGTGTATAACATGGGAGAGAGAACTTGTGCTGGTTACAAACCATAAAAAGAGTATATAAAAGTTACCAACTCCCTCTATAATCAAGGCTTTCTAACCTTCTGCCTTTGGACCTGGTGTTAGGTTAGTACTCATAGCATCATTAATTTGGGCAAATCATTTAGCCCCATTGTCCGTGAGTTTCCTCCTCTGCTACAATGAGGGTGCTGGATTAAATGACCTCTGAAGTTTTGTTCAGGTTTAAATCTATGATCCTATAATTCTTTCCTTTAACACCATTTTGTTTCCTCCTTCACATTTTTCCAATTCTCAATCTCTCCTTTATCTTTCCCCCTATTTCTTTCTTCCTCTCAATTGCCTCTTTTTTCATTGCTTTTTTCTGGCTTTGTCCTGACTATTCTTCGTCTTGATTCCTTAGCATTTGTCATGGCCCTCTCCTGTCGTGCTAATATCTTGTTCAGAGAATTGGGAGAAAGGCTTCCCTTCTGTTTGGGTGCTACCTTTTAGAAGGCAGGATCTTTGTCTAGGCTCATCTGTACTTGGCTTCCCTGAAGAGGCCAAGGAGAATTAATGACCAGCTCCCAGTCCAGAACCTGGGTTGGGGCCTGGTCCTTCTTCCTTGCATCCCCTCCCACCCTTTCACTTTTTGGCCCTACTTGGCCTTCAGCTCTGGCTACTCCCCCATCTCCCAAACAGACTTACTTACCCCTCTCATTTTTGTCCAAGCACATAATGGGTACCTGGATCTGCCCTGGGTAGAGAGGGGAACACTGTTCTCCCTACTCATGTCCTGTTTTTGCTGGGCATTCATAGAGGTGTGTGTTGGAGGGACAGGGGAGCAGAGGTCATCAGGAAAGGAATGACACAGAATTAGGCACAACTCATGCTCTAGAGCCTAGGGCTGACACTATCTCCTCTCTCCCTTTGGTTTCTAATCCTCAGGACTTGCAAGTTCCTGAGAGATCCACAGCCGAGGTCAGGGATTAGACATTCATTTTCTGCTAACAATGATAGGGTGTCACCGCCTGCCTGCAACATTCAGAGCTCTAGAGGAGGGTGCTGGCACCAACTTCTTGCCAAAGAGGCAGCTCCCTGCTAGTTGCTGGGCACAGCACAAGCCTCAGGCAGCTAGTGAGCTCAGCTGTCAAGAAGGGCCCCCGCTACATAAAACAAGGCGAGCCTAAGTGCCTCTCCCACACCGTTCATCTGCCTTTCTTTTCTGCTCTCTCCTAGTTCTCCCTCCACCCCTTTGCCTTGCTTCCCCTCCCCCTTTGGCTTCCCTCACTGGTGCCTAAGGGTGGGAGACCAGGCAGATGACTAAGCTAGAGGTTGTCCCCCCTCACTCCATACCACATGAGTCACTTCTGGTGTCACTTGTCTCCTACCTTTCCCAGTAGTTTTACCTTTCAAGGAATTGCATCTGGTCTGAGCTAGCTAAGCAGAAGTCAATGAGTAGGCATGAGAGGTATAGGGATGGAGAAGGGATGGGGGCGGGGGTAGGACAGAGGGTGCAGGGCTCTTCTTAGAGTAAGATGGGGGACGGGTTAGATGGAAGGGTACCCTCATTGCCTTTCACCATCCCTTTCAAAGCCTGTATAGGTCCCACAATGTTTGGGTTTGGGGCTGGGATGAAGAATGGGATAGGGTGTGGTTACATGTACTTCATGAAACAGATTTCCCAGTCAGAGAGTCTAGACCAATATCCCAGACATGGAAAGAATTTTTAGAGATGTAGATGTAGATTTAGAGTTTGTAGATGGCCAGCAAGGTCTGAGATCAGTCCCTCAGTTGTTGTGTGAAAGAAAAAAGAATCCATTTTTGTTGGCTCCTGCCTCACCATTCCACACGATTGGTTTCCTCCTTCTGCCCTGAGGAACGTATCTGCTAATTCCCTCCCTCCGTTGGGATAAGATAGAGGGTGCTGAGTGAAGATTCTCCGCCCCCAGGACAGCAGGGTATCTATCTGTTCAAGGATCTGTGGAGATGCCTATCTGGTATGCTTTCTTCTGGGCTGGATAGAGCTGTAGTGACTCACTAAAAAGTAACCAGTGGCTCAGCCTACCCATATAATGCTGGAGTCAGCTTCTCTTCAGGGATCCCCACACGCAGCCTAGGCCATAGCCTCTGTGTGATAGTGTCTGTGTGTGTGTGTGTGGGGGGGTGGTACTTTGTTACCTCTGCTCTAATTCCTACTAATTCACCGACCCACTAGTTGTGATTTATAATCTATTTTTTCAGAGATTAGAAATTAGGCCTAATTGTTTTCCCAGCCCCTAGGGCAGGCCTGCTTCTCTGCCCTTACCTGTTCTCTCTGTTTTTGTCTTCTAAATCTTGATGTCAGCTTTCCTCTTGTGCCTCACCCTAGGAAGACCTGTTTCCAGAATATGAAGGGAGGTGTTGGTGGTGTGAAACCCCAAGGGTTGTCTAGTAGATCTCATGGTCTCAAGTCAAAATATGAACCCAAGTCCCTTCAGAGAAGATAATTGTCTCAAAACCCTCTTGGGAGCAAGTCCTCATCTGTCTTTTGCTAAAACATACATCCAGCTGCCTAGCCCAAATCCCTTCAGCTGTGATTCTAGGCCATCTTCTCTTACTTGCTCTTGGCCTAGTTACCCTATAGGAGTGGGAAACCTGTGGCCTTGAAGCTACATGTGGCCCTCTAGGTCCTCAAGTGCAGCCCTTTGATTGAATCCAAACTTCACAGAACAAATCTCCTAAATAAAAGGATTTATTCTTTAAAACTTGGACTCAGCTAAAAGGCCACACCCAAGGACCTAGAAGGCCATATGTGGCCTTGAGGCCAGAGGTTCCCCACCCCTGAAAGATATAATGCATTCTTTGGAGTTTAAAAGCCCTTCGTTCAAATCCTGCCTCTTATATGTGGTGGTTTGCTACTGAGAACAAGTCTTTCAGGGCCTTCAAAGACTAGATTTTACAGATGAGTTGCTTCTCTGTGTTGTTGGAAGAGGGAGTTTCTGTGGGGCCACCTCCAGTCATCCTGATCCATATCTGGCCACTGGACCCAGATGGCTCCAGAGGAGAAGGTGAGGCTGGTGACTTTGCACAACCCTACCTCACTTAAATCCAATTCACGTGCATGTTATGGCTTCACATCCCTGATGTCCTGGTCTTCTTTGAGAACAACAACAAAAGGGAGTTTCCACTCAGAGAATTCCCTCCCCCTAACCACCTACCCCCACCAAAAAAAAAAAAGGGGTAAAAAAGCAGGCCAGTACTCTCCTTTAAATCAGCTTCCCTACTCCAGAAGGCTTTAATGAAGTCAATCCTTCTCCAGGCTAAATAATTCCAGTACTCTAATGCTTTCTTCACATCATTTATTCTCCAAGCCTTTAGTTATTTTCATTTGCCTTTTCTTGTATCTTAGAAGATAACTCTAGAATAGGGAATCTTAGTCTGGAATCTACAGACTCAAATTTCAGGGAGTCTAAATATGTAGATGGGAAAAATACACGTTTTTATTTCAAGACAATTGATTTCCTTTGTAATCTTGAATATTTTATTTTATTCATTTAAAAACATAATTCCAAAAAGGGATCCACAGGCTTCACCAGATGACCAAAAGATGATATATTAAATGATTATATTAGATTATATTACATGATGTATTAGAAAACAAAAAAGTGGGTTGTTTTCAGGTCAAAGGTTCTTTGATCAGAATCCTAGGAAGGGAAGAGCTGGAAGGCATCTTCTAAGTCATGCCATCCAAGCCCTCTCATTGTGCGTGAGGAAATCAAGGGCCTCCCCAAATGAAGTGGCTTAATTAAGGTCACTAGGTGAGTTAGTAGCAGAGAAGCAGAGTGTCCTGACTCAGTTCACGGCTAGTTCTACTACTTCACACTGACTTTCTGGCATCTTTCTTTGAGCAGAGGGAGCAGGGGTCTTACTCTGCTCATTTGCCTGAAATTTCACCCCTTACTTGAATGTATCCTGTAATCCCTCCCCCACATCTTTGCATTTAGTGTTACTCCCTGTTTTTCCATCTGCTTCCCCTAACATCTCAAATAACCATGTGCTAAAATCATTTGCATCTTAGGGGGACCAAGGAAGCTTCACTTTGTTTCTGTCATTTCCCTATTGCTCTGGCCCCCACCAGCCCCTCCTTCCTGTAGCAGGTACCAAGGCTTTCTCCTTGATCTCTGGGGCAGGGAGCAAGCAGACTAGGGTTGAGTTAAGTGTGTGCTTCTAGACCTAGACTTTCCAAGAGAGTTAGAGGGCATAGAAGTTCACCTCCATCTAACTGAATGGGGATTGCTGGAAGGGTTATCCTTAAGATTCCCCTGAAAAAAGTTGTTTTATCTAATGTGCCCTTCTCCTTTGACCTAGTTTTGGAAAGGCGGGGAAAATTAACCTTGGTCAGCTCATCTTCCATCTGAAGACATGGAACTCCTTTCCCATAAGGAACCAGGCATGGAACTACTGGGTAGAGTCCTCAATGATTAATAAAATGACTGAAATTTGCCTGCCTCCTACCCTTCCCCCTCAAATTATGTCTAAAATATATGTTGTCCCTCTCTTTCCCAGGCCTTATTTTACATCCCTGGTGCCCTTAGGGAAGGAGGGTAGTATTTTTAAAATGCCTATTATGTGCCAGGCACTAGGCTCTGTGTTTTACAAACATTATCCTTACAACCCTGTTGTGAGAGAGATGCCACTATTATCCTCATTTTACAGATAAGGAAACTAAGTCAGACAGATATTAAGTGACTTGCCTAGTGATGTAGCTGGTAAGTTTCTGAGACTGATTTTGAACTCCAGTCTTCCTGATTTCACGCCCAGTGTCCGATTCCACTGTACCACCTGCTTTTCTGCTAAGCCAAGTACCACCAAACAGATCTCACTAGGTTTCAGTTTAGGTTTATCCTTTTTCTGATATCAAACAGACATGCTGGAGTGAGGGTAGTCCCACAGAATCATAGTGTCAGAATTGAAAGAGACCTCAAAGATCATCTTTACTGAATTGATTTTACAGATGAGGAAAAAAAAATTAAGAAGAGTAATGACATCCACAGTCTTGGAGAGAAAGCAAGATGATGATAGAAATTGGAAGGGATAGCACAAAGTCATATGATGTATCTTCCTGCCTCTATAGAAAACCTTCTCAGTTGGATGGGAATCAATCCTTAGTTTTAAAGCTTTCTCCAGAAAGCAATGGACAAGAACAATACTCTTTCATTTGAAATTCTACTTGGATTCTCTCATCATGTCTTAGAAGTGACTCTGGATTATGGAAAGCTATACCAGTGGGTGACAAGCACTGGTAGGCCCCTACCACGTTAGAAAAGTTATATGTATGGGCCAAGGCACAAATTAAACTATTTGAATTCAGAGAAGCTCTATACCAGAAAGTTGACCAGTAGATGATATATGTATGTGTATATGTATCTTTGCAACATCTCTAACTTCCTTCAAATGAAAGCTTCCCTCCTTTCTTCTTTTCACTTTAACACATCTTTTCATGCATTTTATTATTTCATGAGTGACTGGAGGAAACATCAAGGTAGGAGCATCCTGAAGCACTAGTCAGTGGGTGGCTACAATAGCTCCACCCCACTGAATCAGGGGAAGCTTCTGGCCGGTGATGGTCTTTGTGGTTCACTTTGTGAGAGATTAAGACTTCATAGAAGGGACGGAGGATAGCTCTTGTAAGGAGCTGCTCAGGTTCCACCTCTTACAACCTTTACTACCCCCTCATTTATCCTCTCTCTCTCTCTCTCTCTCTCTCTCTCTCTCTCTCCCTTCCTCCCTCCCTCCCTCCCTCTCTCTCTCTCTCTCTCTGTCTTTCCCTCCCTCCTCTCTCCTTTCATCTTCTCTCTTCTCCCTCTCTCTTTTCTTCCCCCCTCCCCTTTCTTCCCTCTTTCCCATTTCTTGAAACTCCATAATAACTTACTTGTGTATAGGTTATATCCCCTCGTACAATGTAACCCTCTTGAAGGCAGCTTGAGTTTCATTTTTCTTTGTATGCCTTTCATTCCAAGTACTTGGTGAAGCCCCTTGAATATAGTAGGCAATTAATGTATTGAACTGAGAGATTCATTTTTTTTCTTTCTTTTTTTAAATGCAGTATCAGATTTGAATCCAGGTCTGGTGGATTTCAAACTTATGTAAGCACTGGGTTTCATCTTCTCTTACTCTGTTTTCAATGACTGATAAGGAAACAGTAATTTACTATCATCTCTTTAATTCCTTTTTTTAAAAAAATTATGAAAGATTTAGGTTAGGCTTAAGGAAGAACTTTCTGACAGTAATAGCTACCAAATACCAAGACATAGGATTGTGGGAGGTTGTGGGACTTTTTTTTCCTACAGGTCTCTTAACTATGGGAATGACCTCCCTCTATTGGGGAAGGGTTAGTATATAGTCTTGCTTGAAGAGGCAGAGGATTGATTTGTTGGCTTGTCCCTTGCAGATTCAGGATCTGATGAAGAGTCTCTTCAATCATTTTATTATCTTATGAGTGACCAGAGGACACATCAAGGTGGGAGCATCCCCAAGCACTAGCCAGTAGGTGGCTAGAGTGGCTCCACCCCACTGAATCAGAAGACGCTTCCTGCAGGTCATGGACTTTGTGATACACTTTGTGAAAGAGACAAAGGAAGATCCATAGAAGGGACAGAGGGTGGCTCTTGTAAGGAGCTGCTGAGAGAAAAGTGGGTGGAGAGAAGATCTTGGGGGGTTGGGCGGCTTGTGTGAGATCAACACTGAATGAAAAGCTTGTATACGCTGTGCCCTTCCATGGTTACAGTCATCCTTATTCATTATTCCAGAAAGGGAACAAGAGATATGTTGGAGGTTGGTACCCAGTCTCATTTCTCCATATTCAGTAGGCATGAGTATATAAGCCTTGTTTCAAGTTTCATAGATTTAGACATGGAAGGAACCTCAGAGAACCTCTAATCCAGGGCTAGGGAACTTATAGCCTTGAGGCCACATGTGGCCTTTGAAAGGTCCTCAAGTGTGGCCTTTTGACTGTGTCCAAGTTTTGCAGAGCAAATCCTTTCATTAAGGGAATTTGTTCTGTGAAGTTTGGATTCAGTCAAAGGTCACACTTTTGGCCACATGTGACCTTGAGGCTATAAGTTCCCCACCACTGCTCTAATCCACCACCATACCCCTCCACCCCTTTCTAAACTTGAAGAAACTGAAGTTCAGTTTAACCTTGGTTAAAGGATTTGTCCAAGGACTTAGTAATTATCAGAGGTAAGATATGAATCCAGGTGCTCTGATTCCAAAGATAGTCATCTTTTCCATCATACTATGTTTCAGCTTTAAGTGAAATTTGAGGGATAATTTCCTTGACCATGAGGGAGGTTATGGTGTTCCTTTCTTTGAGGAATATTAGGAATGGAGATTCCCTTCTGTGAAGAACATCAGGTTCATTCTATGTCAGGATTCCTTGAAGGAACTGGAGTTGTTTAGCCAGGAAAAGAAAAACCTTAAAGGGAACGTGTTAGTTGTTTTCAAGTATTCAAAAGGCTGTCATGTGGAAAAGGTCCTAGAAATATTCTCCTTGGCCCAAGGGGGCAAAACTGGAAGCAATGAATAGAAGCGGCAAAGATTCAAATTTAGATTTAATGCAAGCAGCTCCTGAAAATCAAAGTTGTCTAAAAGAAGATGGCCTAGCCTTGGGAGGTGATGGATTCACACTCATTGCAGGTATTTATGCTAGATGACCACTGGTTGAGTAGGCTGTACAAGGCATTGTTTTTTTAGACATGGGTTGGGTTTAATGGCCTCTAGCATCCCTTCCCAGTCTGAGATTCTGTGATTCTGTTAAACAGTACTCATATTGTAAATAAGATCATAGATGTAGAACCAAAGGGAATCCTACAGGCCATTTAGTCAAAGCCCATCATTTTATAGATAAAGGGGAAGGGAAGGAAATAAACAATTACTAAGCACCTTACACGTATTATTTCATTTGAGCCTCACAAACAGCCTGGGGAGGTAGGTGCTATTAGTATCCTCATTTTAAAGTTGAGGAAACTGAGGTGGACAGAGGTTAAGTAATGTACCTAGTCACACAGCTAGTCAGTGTCTGGGGCCAGATTTGAACTTGGGTCTTTCCGACTCTCTCCTTAGCGAACATATACATGTTGACACCTAGACTCCTCTAGCCAAGAAGAATTGAGGCACCGAGAAATTACGTTTCTTATCAACAGGTAACCAAGGACATAAGAGGCAGAACTAGGATGGGAGCCCCGGTCAGTTGATTGAAGATTTACAAGTCTTTCTTCTGCACTTGCCTTGCTGCTTCTCAGAGGCACAGGCTAGGTGACCTCCAGAAGACTCTTGCACCCGGTGGAAGCAGGCTCCATGATGCTAGACAGCCCTAAGTTATATTCCCCCTGCACAGACGCCTTGCAATGACAGGATATGGAGGTCACCCCGGCCTCCATATGGGGCAGGAGGTGAGCACCAAACAAGTGCCAGGGCTTGGTTAGGGGGGGTTTGAAGGACTTTAGCCTGAGAACTGTCTTCTTATTGAAAGTCTCTCTCTTCTCCCTCTTCCTCCCCTTCTCCGTCCTAGATTTTAGCACACAAAAAATTACAATCCTCATTTCTGGTAGATGTGAACAGACTTGTGTGAGTCATGTGGAGGTGGGTGAGTGGGAAGGTGGAGACCTTAGTGCTTCTGGCAGATTCCCAACAGAAGGTGGTTATACCATGTCCTATAATTCCTGAGATATTGGGGAACCCCTAGGGAGCCTACCCCTGCATTGGCACTTTGTCTCAACAAAAATCGGGAGTGAAGAAATGAAACCCAGCACAGAAGTGGGAAAAACCCATCAACTGATTTAATTTAGCTTAACAAACATTAATTAAGTACCTACTAAGATCACCAGATTTAGAGCTGGAAGAAACCTAGAGATCACTTAGTCCAGGGGCTTTTAACCTATGATCCATGAACTTTGTTTTTTAAGGTATATATTTTAATAAATATTTCAATATAATTTATTTCCTTTATAATGAAATATATTTTATTTTATGCATTTTCTAACATAATCCTGAGAAGGGCTCTATAGGCTTCCCTAGACTGGCTGCCAAAAATATCCATGACACATAAAAGGTATTCCAACCTCCTTATTTTGCAGAAGAGAAAACTGAGGTCCGGAGCTGGCATTTATGTAGCAGGTTAAGGTGAGCAAAACATTGTGAATATATAATCTCATTTAACCCCACAGCTACTCTATGAGGAAAGCACAACAGATATTATCATGCCTATTTTACAGATGAAAAGACAGCAAGACTCAGAAATGTTAAGTGACTCATCTGTGGTCACACAGTTGCTGCTCTGAATCCAGGTCTCACTTACTCTAGGGCCCAGGACACTGAACCATATAGCCTCTCCAATGTACATTGTGCTAGGCTCTGAGAAAGTAACAAAGAGGTAGGCCTGGGGCACTGTCCTTGGATTTGAGGAGCCTACCAGTTGATTTGAGGGGACAGGAGATATAAATGCAAGAAAACATAACCAGCAGTTGTGGCTGGTCAGTCATTTTAGTTATGTCCGACTCTTCATGACTCCATTTGGGATTTTCTTAGCAAAGAAACTTCAATGATTTGCCTTTTCCTTCTCTAGTTCATTTTACAGATAAGGAAACTGAGGCAAACAGGGTTAAGTGATTTGTCCAGGATCACACCTGGTAGTACCTCAATAAGAGACACAGATAGCAAGTGATACAGGAGCTAGGAAGTGGGGGATTTGCTGTGGTTTGGTGAGGATAGCAAAGACTTTACCAGAGGAACAAGACTCAGGAGACCTGGAATCTAGTCCTAGGTCTGCCACTAACTAGCTGTTTGATTTGTGGTCAGACTACTTCACCTTGTTATGCTTCAGTTGAGTAGTCAGGTATCTCCCTAGCTGAGAGGGGTAGGACATAATGTGTTCTAAAAACCTGTGTCCCTGTCTGCTGGAGGCTGTATTCAGAGGCCTCTCCAGATGTGAGAAAGGTAGAATAACTGGCCTAGATGCCACTGATCCTTATCTTGTCCAGTGAATCTGGACACTCAGAGGAGATGAGACTACAGAAAGAGAGGATACCTAGGCCAAATCCAGGTCTTATTGATCTGTAGCTGGGAATTTATCCTCCCCTTTGGGAGAAAATCTCCTTTTAAGACTTTGGGCTCCTTCCATTGTGCTCTTTGGAGTTCTGGGAGTTTGCTGTTCCCACAGTAAGGAGCTTCCTTCTTCCTCTCAGCAAGACAAAGGATTAGGTGTTCAGCTCAAGGGATCCAAGACCAGAACCAATACAGAACCTGGGGAACATCCCCCGTCATGAGCATTCAACCCATCACCTCCCCACCCAAGGGAGAGGGAAAGCCTTGTATGCAGGTCACTGGTTTGCAAAGTGCAGAAACTGGAGGCCTCCCAAGATTTACTAGATGGCATGCCCCAGCAAGAGCAGAGGAGATTGAGAAAAGTATGTCTGCAGTGGGAGGGCTGTGTATATTTCTCTAAGTCTTTTTTATCTAACCCTGCCTTCCACCCCACCCCACAGCCAGGGGCTTTCATGTAGGTGATAGCCATACTCAAATAACTGCTTCCACCTCCTTCAGGGAACTATACTGCAAGTGGAGAGGAGACTTTAATCTGAGAAACAAAGGCAATGGGGGCTGGAGCCAGGAGTCTAGACTTCTGGGTCTTGCTCTCTTGGTACCTACTCCTTGGCTTGGGAGTTTCTTAGGCAATGTCTTAAGTAGCTTTTTCCATCTCTGAAGTGCCAGCTGGAATGAGTTTAATTTGTATAGAAATATCCACTGTTAGTATGTGATACTAGCTGTGTGACCTTGGGCAAGTCACTTAATCTCTCTGGATTTTGGTTTCCTCATTTGTAAAATGGGAACATTAATAGTAGCACCGCTTCCCGAACTAGATTATTGTGAAGAAACCTTGAAACCTATTATTAAATGGGTCTTTTGGGGTCTACTGAGGCAGTAGGGGGTAGTGTGCAGATAGTGTGCCAAACTTAGAGTCGGGGAGATGTGGACTCCAATACTGCCCTTGACACTTAATTGTGTCACACCGGACAAATCTCTTTACTTCCTAATCTCAGTTTCCTTATCTGTGAAATGACAGAATTAGGCTAGGTGGTCTTTAAGTCTCTCTTACAGGTCTGAATCCATGACATAACCTGTGATTTGAGGGGCTGTTAGAGCCCAAATCCAAAAGAAAACCATGAATGCTCCTTAATATGAGAAGTCATCCCACTGTCTGAGGGTGGGAGATCCTTCTCAGAAGCCCAGGCCTACAAATTACAAAGCTGCTTGGCTTTTGTGACCCAATTAACGCCCCCTTACTCTGTGGGCCATTCTAGGAACCCCACCCACCTTTTTAGGTCAGAAATTTTTCTTTCCAGATGAGAAACAGGCCCATTTGATGGAAGTAGCTCAACTGGTTATTGAGTTATGGAAAACAATTAAACTGGAAAAAATATTTCTTCTTTTCAGGTTAGGTCTGAATGTTCAGGGCGTGGCCCTTGCTGTGTAATTAGGTGCTCAGCTGGCATCTCTGACTTGTCTGCTCCTCCCTCTTCTCAGGTCTGCTCCTGCCGCTGAGGCTGTGGCCGCCCCTCCTCCCTCCCAGCCCCTGCAGGTGTGTCTCCAGGTTCCCTGCCTCGTTCTCCATTCCTCACCCAGACTCAGGCCTGATCAGTCACCCTGTCCCAGACCTCCAAACAGTCCCACTGACAGTGAAAGAGAGAATGGATGCCTCAGACGGTACAAGAAGCAATGGGGCCAGTCCGGAGGCCAGGGATGCCCGAAGTCCCCTGGGCACCAATGGCAATATGGAGAATGGTGGTAAGGTTGAAGCCAAGGATTCCAAGGGCACCAATGGGAACATTGGGGAAGGTGCTGAGAACAAAAGCCCAGGGAGTCCCCTGAAGCATGGGGAGGGAAGGAGTGCCTTGTTTTCTGGTAATGATTGGAGAAAACCCATCATCCAATTTGTTGAGTCTATAGATGACAAGAATTCCAACTACTTCAGCATCGACTCTGTGGACAAGAGGTCCCCTTATGCCAGCCTCCAGTTAGGGGGCTTGAAGAAGCCGCCTGTAACCTTTGCAGAAAAGGGGGAGCTGCGTAAATCCATTTTCTCTGAGTCCAGAAAGCCTGTGGTGTCCATCATGGAACCTGGGGAGGTGAGAAGGAACAGCTACCCTCGTGGGGGAGACTCAGGGATCCTCCTTCGGTCCAAGTCCAATTCAGAGGAGATCCTCTGTGACTCCTGCATAGGCAACAAACAGAAGGCAGTCAAGTCTTGCCTGGTATGCCAGGCCTCCTTCTGTGAACTGCACCTCAAGCCCCACCTGGAGGGAGCCGCTTTCCGGGACCATCAGCTGCTTGACCCCATCAGGGACTTTGAGGCTCGGAAGTGCCCTCTGCATGGGAAGACCATGGAGCTGTTCTGTCAGACAGACCAGACCTGCATCTGCTATCTCTGCATGTTCCAGGAGCACAAGAACCACAGCACTGTGACTGTGGAGGAGGCCAAAGCAGAGAAGGAGGTAACCAATCATTCCCCCTCCTCCCAGCCCTCACCTGTGCTCTCCTTGGCTCTTTCCTTTCCCCTTCAAAACACTGAAGGGAGCAGGGCGGTTCCTTTTCCCAGGCTAGACCTTTCCTCCCCTGGGCATGTGTGGCATAGTGGAGTTGACCAGTCACAGCCAGCTGGAATGTCTTTCTCCCCACAAGCTTGGGCACCAGAAATAGTGAATTCTTTGTTCCTAAAGATCGCCCGAATCTAGAGAGGAGAGGGTCATTTCTTAGATGTTCACAACAGGTAAGGAGCTTGATGAGGGTCCAAAAGAATATCTACATTAGAAAAGAGAACAGGACTGGCAGTCTACAAGCCAGGATTTTTTTCTCTCTCTCTTTTTTTTTGACCTGGGGATGGGAATGGTGTAGGGAGAAGGAGAATAGAAAGAGAAGGGTGGAGAAGAATGGAAAAATTCCTGGACTTGGAGGCATCTGCCTGACCTCAAGCAAATGATTTCAATATTCCCTTCTCTAGAAGGGTGGGATTGGACCGCATAATCTTTAAGTCTCCTTTAGCTCTCACTTAGGTGGCCCTCTTCGTTTTGGCTCTAACTTTGGGTAGGTGAAGGGAACAGGGGGTGGGTTTCTCATTAGGTTTTTCGCAATCTGGGGCCTTCTCTGGGGGATCCAAGTTCTTTCCAGTTAGCGGGGGGACTCCTTGTCTTAATAATTCACCAAGGTTCTTATTTATCCCTGCATGTGGTTCTCAATGATGTATGTAGGTAAGAAGCCTGGGAACCCGCTTCACTCGAAGGCTGGACTGGCAATGCCTCCTTTCCTTTTCTTTCCCCATGTACTCTGCCATTATCCAAGGTTCAGGGAGACCTCCATTTCTCTCATTTCTTCCTACCACGGGATGAGCGGAGGAATAGGATCACTAACTCACAGGAGCAAAGATTTAGAGTTGGAAGGGTCCTTTGACAGCATCTAATCCCATACCCCTTATTTTACAGATAAAGAAACTAAGACCCAGAGAAGACCTTGACCAAGGTCAATAGGAATTAAATGGCAGAACAGGATTTGAAGCTAGGACCTCTGTCTCCAAATCCAGCACACTTCCCATTGCACCACACTGCCTCTTAATAATAACACCTTATAATTGTGTAATCCTTCCCCAGTTTACAAGAGACTTTCACAAACGTGGTCTCGTTTGATCCCCACGACAACGCTGGTAGTTAGGTATGGCCCGTGTGATTATCCTCATTTTATAGGTGAAGAAAATGAAGCAGAGAGAAGATGATTAAATGAGTCACCTATGGTCAGACAGTTAGCAGATGATGAGAGACCTGAGATGGAAACTGAGGTTGTGTGATTTTGAGTCTAGGGCTCTGTGCAATGAACCACTTTTGCATTTAAATTAATTCTGTTCTATCTTTAAAGGAAGGGGAGCACCTCTAAACCCACTTGACCCCTTTCTGTATTCTTAATCCTTCTATCCCTTATTAAGAGCTGGAAGGGATCTTAGAGATCAGCTAGTCAGACTCTATCATTTTGCAGAAGAGGAAACTGAGGTCCAGAGAGGGGAATGACTTACTCAAAGTTATAAAAGTCTTATGACAGTAGACATAGGGATCCAGGTCCTTTGACTCCAAATCCAGTGTTCATGGCCACACGGTAACAGGATCCTCTCCCAGGTCATTTAAAATTGCTTTTAACAAAACTCAAGAGGCCTCTGAAAATACTCCTGGCATTTTGAAAGTTGCTCACTCTGGTCCTGGCCCTGGACCCAGACTACAACTCCTGTCTTAGCTCAGTATCTTACTTTAATGCACAACAACTCAGATAACCCTACAGGAGGCCTAGAATTACTGTCATCCTCATATATACTATTCTGTGTTAGTACATAAATAAATAGTAATAACAGTAATAATGCAGTATTTTTAAATTTGCAAGGGATGTTATGTACACAATCTCATTTGATTCTCATAATAACCCTTTGAGGTAAGTATTATTATTTTATTATTTCATTGCTATTATTATTGCTTGAGGTAAGTACTATTATTATACAGATGGGGAAACAGAGTCTGAGAGAAGAGAAGTGACTTACTTAGTATCATACAACTAGTAAGTATTCCAAGGCAGGACTAGAAATCTAATCTTCCAGACTCCAAGTCTATTGACTGTACCCAACTAATTAGGTTTTGGAGTGTTCCTAGATCATAGAGATTTAGACCTGGGAAAGACCTTAGAAATAATTTAATGCATTGAACCCCCTTCTCTCTACACATTTCTCTAAGAGAGTAGTAATATGACAGGTTTCCAACAAACCCATTTCTTGAACTTAGTCACTTTCATTGATACTACCCCAGATTATGGGCATTATGGGAAGGCTTGAGGGAACAGAAATGCCCTGAAAAGCTTCTCAACTAATGAAGAAGTCAGGGCAGACTCATGAGATAAATCACCCAAGATCAGAGAAAACTAAAATATACTTAGTGGCATGGACAGAGCCTAGCCTACCCTTGCTAAGGACATGTTGGAAGGACAGGAGTAAGCAGAGATGTTGAGGGTTAGGATGTGATGGTCTTTTAGAGGAAACAGTTCTCAATGAAACTTTATAGACCTCATCTTGAAACCCCCAAGTCCTTCTTCCTGGCAGAAGAATATAGCAGAAAGGTTTAGGATTCCTGGGTCCTTCAGACCAGCTATGGGACCTTGGGCAAGTCACTGACCTCTTTAAATAACCTCTAATATTCTTGTGATCTTGTGACACATTTGGAAACAGAGTTAGTATAGTAATGTATGTGCTCTCAGTGGAATGAACTTAAATTATGGACAGCATGGTCACAAGTCCAGAAAAAAAAAATTCCCTTGTTCATAGTTACCAAACCCACAACTGGTCTCCACTAGTAAGAGGTTCCCTTCATTTGTGTTCTTCAGCTTTCTGCCCTTCCCCCCAAGGCTCTATAACTTGTGCCTACCTGGGGGGTTTTAACATTTATAAGACTATCACAGAACCTCTGAGTTGGAAAGAACCTCAGAGGTCTTCTTGTCCAATCTGAACTTGGAAAGAAATTTCCTCAACTACATCCCTGAGAAGTAGATGTCCAATCTCTGCCTAAGGACCTCCAATTATCTCCAAGTATTTATTAAATACCTACTATGTGCCAGGTACTATGCTAAGTGCTTTACAAACATCTCATTTGACCTTCACGACAACTCTGTGAGGTAGGTGCCATTATTATTCCCATTTGACAGATGAGGAAACTAAGGCAGATAGAGATTAAGTGACTGTCCCAAGGTCACACAGCCAGTAAGTGTCTGATGTATTTAATTTTTCTTCTTGATAACAGATCCAGTGCTCTATGTACTGCATAGTGGAAGTGAATTGTGGGACACAAATTAATTAACAGATACTTATTAAATCCCTCTCTGCCTGGAATAGAGCCAGAGAGCCACCTCCTGCGTGTCACTTTAATAGGCTCCCATTAAAGGCCATAGACCTTCATTTCATAAAAAATCTTAAGAGCCAGAAGAGGCAAGTTCTGTAACCTTTAAGTCAAACCTTCTTTATTTAGTGCATGAAGAACCACAGAGATGTGAATGACTCCTTTGAGGTCACACAGGTGATCTCTAGGGATAGAGTTTCCAGCGGGTCTACAATCCTGGTCTCCCAGCGCTGGGACTTCTCTCTGTGCACCTCCTATAGATATCAAGCTGGGCACGATGGGATCCACAAAAAAATGATACAAGACATGATCCCTTGCCTTTGGGGTTCTTAGAGTCTGTGAGGACAGCACACACTTTCCTGCATGTGTGTGTGTGCCTGCACGCACATCATCCTAAAGATCACATCCCCAACCAAAACCAGGCAGCTCTGAATGAATATAGTGTTCCCTGAATAGATGCTTATGGAGGAGATGTGGACTCATGGAATGATGGAGAAAATACCTTGGTGCCATAGAAAGATTGCTCAGTTTGAAATATGAAAATCTGGTTTGAGGTCCTGCTCTGCCATTCACTAACTGTGGGACTTGGGACAAGTCATTAACTTCAGGGGCAGCATGGTTCAGTGGACAGAGTGATGGTATGGGAATCTGGAAGATCTGAGTTTGAATCCCTCATCAGCTGATTAGTACCTAAGACCTTGGGCAAGTCACTTAATCAAACTCTGTGCCTCCCTTTCCTCAACTGTAAAATGAGCAAATTGGACTTGAATGGTCTCTATTGGCCCTTCTAGCTCTGAATCTACTACCTTATGGTGTAGATATGGAATGATGTAGATTTATGATGTCTGGAAATGGAGGATGGTATCTACATTCCAGCTTTCTCTCAGCCTCAGTTTCCTTAGCTGTAAAATTTAATTCAATCTAAAAGACATTTATTAAGGACATATTAAATTCAAGGTACTCTACTAAGTGCTAGTGATACAAAGACAAGACATGTTTCAGATACTGAAGTTTTTGCTTGCCTTCTTCTTGGGGACTGGAGGGGATGGCATATATACATTGTTAAATATAATACAAAGTAGAGAATGAAGAACTCCAGGAGGAAGTTACTGACTGGGTTGGGAGAGTATTTGGTTAGGGCTTCTCAGAGAAGGTGACATAGAGAAGAAAAGGATTCTGAGTGGCAGAGGGGTGTAGCATGAAGGGGACACATTACAGGCACTGGGCAAATGCTCAAAGGCTGGAAATGGAGTACTGACTTCAGGGGACAGTTGTAACGTAGATCGAAGAAAGAAGATTGTGATGAAATAGGTCTAGAAAGGGAGGTTGGTATCTAGTTATAGCAGGTCTTAAAGGCCAGACTGAGGAGCTTGTATTTTATCCCAGAAGAAATAGGGAGCCATGGAAGGTTTTGGATGATAAAAATACTTCTATCTCCTGTCTCTTAGGGTAGCTGTTCTGAAACACTACATAAATGTAAGTATTCTCAGGACCACCATTTTAAGGAGAGATGAATCCCTCTCTAGTCTTCTCAAATGCCTACAGGGATTATTTTCTGTGGTTATAGCACAGCAAGGAGCCAAAGAAATGGGAGAGTTCCAAGGGCAGGGAAAGCTTTTCTGCGCCCAACTCTCTCCTTGGTACTTTGTATTCTTCCCCTAGGAGTCATTCTCTTGTCTTAAGGCATTGTCTTCAGAAATGAACATTAATTATCTGGAGGGACATCTTCTTTGTCATCCATTAGAATCATAGCATTTAGAGCTGGAAGGGACTTTAGAGGCCATTTAGTCTCATCTGTAAAATGATGAGAAAACTGAGACCCAAAGATAAATAATGTATCCAAGATCACTAATAGTTAGAAATTAGTTAGAATAGTTAGGAAGTAGAATCAGGATTTGAATCTGGGTCCTCTGACCACAGTGGTCTTTCCACTGTGCTAGCCACAGTTGATTATCACCCTCATGTGGATTAATTTTCAGATTAGCCCTTTCACAGAACAGGGCACTGAGGGAATGGGACACAGAACTGGTAAGTCTGAACAGGGACCTTGATGTCTGTGGGACATGAGGCTGATGCTGGCACCTCTGATCAGGCAGTAGTGGGACCCTGGGCAAAGAGCTGATGCTACAGGATGCCAGCTGGGGTGCCAGGGGTTGGAGTGGAGGAGGTCATTGATAAAGGGGTGTGGAGCACCACGCTGACCTCATAATTCTGCCTAGGGCCAACCAGCCCTGCTGGAATGTCAGGGGTGGTAGACATTGAGAAAATAGTTTGTGGGTGGAGGAAAGAAAGCAAAAGAGAAGGCCTGCCCCACTTTGGTTCTTCTGTGGACCCAAACATCATCCTCCGCACATGGGTCTTTGTTTGGGACATTGGCCCAAAACTGGTTCTGCAGGCCTATTAGCAAGGGCACAGATGAGGTAACCACAGAATCATCTCAACTGTGTGAATCTGTAAATAAGGCCAGGGCTCTCCCTGGGCTCTGTGAATGAGTGTCTTAAAGGCCTCAATGTCCCTGAGCCAGGGATGTTTGGGGAGAGGCTTCTTGGCAGGGATAAACACATTAACTAGCCTCATGGATAATAGTAAAGGGTTAGATGTTAATAAGTTTATCCAGTAGAATCACAGGATCTCAGAATTGGGAGAAGCCTCAGAGGCCATATTTGATCAAGAATCCTGCTAGCCAACAAATGGTCATCCTGTCTTTGCCTGAAACCTTCTAGTGAGCGGGAACTTAATAAAAAGTCAACCTATCTCTGGACAGCTATAATCACTAGCAAATTTTTCCTTTTGTGGAGCCAAAATCTGCTTCTTAGAAATTTCTGCCAACTGCTCCTACTTCTGACCTTTGGGGCTCTTCACATCATAGCCTCTCAAAAACTGGAAGGTGGACATCAACTCCCTTCTGTCCTATGCTCTCCAAGTCCTCTCTCCTGCAGACCAAACATCAACAGTTCTTTTGACTGACTCTTGTGAAGTACAGCCTTTACTCCCCTTACCATAACAATTATCCTTCTCTGAATATGCTCCAGCTTCTCAATGTCTGTCCTGAAAGGTAGTACCCAGAACTGGACACAATACTCCAGGTATTGTCCTACCAGGACAGAGTGCAGTGGGACCATCCATCACTGTAGTCTGAATATCACGTCTCTCAACGTATCTTAGGATAGTGTTAGCTTTTTTGGCTTCCAGGTCACACTGTTGACTTACTCTGACCTTAAGAATCACTAAAGTAAAGTCTCCTTGGAGCAGAAGAGGCCTGTGAAGCTACTAGACCTATCCTTCTGCATTAAAGCCCTTACCAGGCCAGAGGGCAGGAGAAGAATCTACTATGCTTCCTTCTTGATTCCTGTTCACTGTATGAGTCAGCCCTATGAAGGTGGTACAGTGGATAAAGTATTGACCTTAGACACAGGAAGACTTGAAAGATTCACTAACTGTGTGACCTTGGGCATGTCATTTTATGTCTTTCAGCCTCAATTTCTTTAATAGTAAAAAACAGAACCTACCTCACAGGGTAGCTGTAGGTCAAATAAGATAGTATATGTAAAACACTGTGCCAACCTTGAAGCCTTATATGACTGCTAGCTATTATTATAATCCCAAGGGCTATATAGGTCTTAGGATCGTTTCCTTTAGTGGGAAAGGGAATAAGCATTTATTAAATGCTTACTATATACTAGGCACTGTGCTAAGTGCTTTACAAATATCTCATTTGATCCTACCTATGAGGTAGGTGCTGTTATCATCTTCATTTTACAGTTGAGGAAACTGAGGTTAACAGAGGTTAAGTGACTTGTCCAAGGTCATGCAGCTAGTAAATTTATGAGATAGGATTTGAACTTAGATCTTCCTGACTCCAGACCCAGAGGTCTAACTGCACCACTTAACCTGCTTCTAGAACTAGATTTAGAACTAGAATGACCTTAGAAGTCACCCCATTAACCTCTTCATTTTACAAATGTGGAAACTGAGGCCCAGAGAAGTGATTTGCCAAGATAGTAAGTAGCAGAAGTGACATTTGAATTCAGGTCCTCTGAATCCAAGTGTTCTTTGCACTATCCTACATTGCCTTCTGTCTAACCTGTATCCTTATTGTGGAAACCCAGCAACACAAGAACACTCAGAATTTAAAAGCAAGGTCAGGACACCTTCCCAGGACAGAACAACAATGTATTTTTCATCCCATCCTGCTTGGCATGGTAAAGCAGGCAGCTCAGCTCTGACCCAAGCACAAAGTCCGAGCTGAACCAGCTGGAGCTGTGTCTGTTGCCAAAAACGTGTGGTGTGCCTTGGCTATCCTCTCTGGAGAATGGACTCTTTTGGCTCCCACAAAACTTCACATTTCAGTTTGCCAGGACCCCTGGGACCAAATGAGCTTTTTGTCTGCCCTTTTGGTCTCAGTCGTTCCACTTAATTTGTCTCCCTCGCACTTTGTTGGACTTTTTGGCATCCCATTTCTCAATTCTTCTGCCAAGTTCTCCAGCGTCCCAACCTCTCAGCCAATGTCAATGCTCCGTGAGAGCTCTTTTATCCTTGGATGCAATGACGCTGAAAAAGTCACTGCTCTGACCTAGCTCTTAATGGACCAGTGGTATTGAGAGGTATTTGGGGAGATAGCTTCAGTGTAAAACAATTCCTCTTACCCCTGGGAAGGACTTGGCAAGAGGTAAAAATCTCTTTCCCTCAAAGTTTTAATAGATTCATAAAATATTAATGTTGGGAGAGACCTTAAGGGCCATCTTTTAACCCATTATTCTTGAAGAATAAAAAAGAAATACAGCTCTGGAATTGGTTAGGTTTAAGTACTATGAAGAGGGGCAACTAGGTGGTGCAGTGGATAGAGCACTGGGTCCAGATTCAAGGGGACCTGAGTTCAAATATGGCCTCAGACACTTCCTAGCTGTGTGACCCTGGGCAAGTCACTTAACCCTGTTTACTTCAGTTTCCTCATCTGTAAAATGTACTAGAAAAGGACATGGCAAACCATTCCAGTATCTTTACCAAGAAGAGAGTCTGGGTTGGAATCAGGAAGACTCATCTTCATGAGTTCAAATCCAGCCTCAGACACTTATTAGCTGTGTGATCCTGGAAAAGTCACTTAACTCTGCTTGCCTCAGTTTTCTCAAATGTAAAATGTGATGGGAAAGGACATGGCAAACCACTCTCACATCTTAGCAAATGGGGTCATGAAGGGTTGGATATGACTGAAATGACTCAACACTATAAAGGAATTCAACTTAGTTTTATTAAAATAATTTATTAAAAGTATTTATTATATGTATTATCATTTATTATTAATTTAAAATAATTATTTATTATTTACTAACCATCTGGTATATGCAAGGCACTGTCTAGTCATTGAGGATATGAAAAGAAAAAAAAAATTTATGTGATCCTTGTTCTCAAGGACAGGCTATAGAAGAACATTTCTATATCTTTACAAGTAAGTAAGTAAAGTAATACAAAGTCATTTCAAGAGAAACAATCTTAACAGCTGGATGGTGGGGGGAGAAAGTCTTCATGAAGTCTTCATGGTCCCCAAGTTATGCTTCAAAGGAAGCTAGAGATTCTGAAAGGAGAAGGTGAGAATGGAGTGCATTCCAAGCATGGGGGAATCATTTGTGCTAGAATGTATAGGTGAGAGATGGAATGTTGTGTATACTATAGGAAGTAGCAAGCAGAGATGATAGGGGGTAACTTCAAAGGGGCACTTCAAACTCAAAGACTGGAAAGGTTGGATGGGATGTAAAGAACTGTGGATTAGGATTTTTCAGGAGACTGGATTCTGGTCCCAACTCTTCTGTCAACTGGCTGTATGACCTTTTGGTATATAACATCATCTCTCTGATGCTTAGTTTCTTCCACTGTACAATGAAGGGAGAGGCCTGAGGGATGGTGAAAGTCCTTTCCCACTCACATTCAGTGGCTTTCAACATCTCCAGAGCACAAAGAGAGGCTGTAAGGCTTCAGAGTGGGTGACCTGGTATCCTTGCTATATTAGGATCCTACAAAGGAAGGGGCTTTAATCAGTCAGTATGTATTTATTAAGTACCTACTATGTGCCAAGCCCTGTTATAAGTGCTGGGAATAGACAAAAAAAAGGCCAAAGACAGTCTCTGCCCTCAAGGAAATCCCAGTCTAATGGCAGAAGACAATACATAAGAAGAAGGTGATGTTGGAGGCAGTGGTCCTCAGCTCAAGGGCATGATGCAGTCCCTCAGGGGCTGGGAGATGATGGAGATGGCTGCCCTGGGAAATTGTCTAGTCTAGCACTTGCATTTTACAGAGGAACCTGAGACCCAAAGTGATTTACCTGTTTGTGACAGGATCAGGATTGGAACTTGGGTCTCCAGACTTCCAGTCCAGGGTTCTTTCTACTAGCTGTGTGATCCTGTGTGATGCCATTACTGACTTTTCTGGTATTGGGATGCCTAGAAGAAGAAAAATAAAGGACAAGGAGATCCCAGGGGAAGAGATTAATATTTAATTTTTGCTGTTGTTCCTTCATGTCAGTTGTGTTCAATTCTTCATGACCCCAGTTGAAGTTTTCTTGGCAAAGATACTGGAGTGATTTGACGTTTCCTTCTCCAGCTCATTTGACAGATGAATAACAGGGTTAAGTGACTTGCCCAAGGTCACAGAGCTAATAAGTGTCTGAGACTGAATTTGAACTCATGAAGATGAGTCCACAGGACTGTGCCACTTAGCTGCCCCTTAATCTATTCAATCTACTTTAATCTAGGGGACACCAAACATCTATTTGAAATTGAAAACTGTATTCAATGTGTTGAATGCTTATCCAGATAACTACCAATTACCTAGAAGTGGCAGCTTCAATTATCTAGTTCATTTGATTACAAGTCGACAGCCTCTTAGATCTCTTCCAGATCTAAAATTTAATGAGTCTGTGTAGGTAATCTGGGCTTGGAGGGGGACATACAAGTACCTAATCATTACTTTCCTTTGGGCAGCATTGGCTCTTCTCCAATCACTCTGGCTCTGGCTGGATCCCATAGTTGGTCTTTCTGTGTATTCAGGTCTGTCTTCAATGGGAGAGGTCCCATCCCTGACCCAAGGTTCTAGGCAGGTTTGGGCTACCCTAATGGAGAATGCTTGATACAGAGGTATGGGAAGGGTTCTGAGGCCTCAAGTCCCTTACCTCCAATGGAGGGCTACTAATTCATTCATATCCAGATGCAAAAATCAGCTTTTCAAGGGGAAGAGGGTGTTGAGGAGGTTCTTAAAGGAGAATTGAAGTGGGATAGGCCCATTTAGAGTCTCTCCCAAGTAGTGGAGAGGCCAGAGGCAGCCAGACAAGTGTGGGAGAAGAAACAAAGAAAGTATTTAGTGGCAGGCCTGGGCAGGGAGAGGAGAATTGAACAGGGAGTAGGAGGAAATCAGCAGAGAGGTGGAGGTAGGGGTGGAGCTGGGGGAGCAGAAGGTGAAGCGCAGAGGCCCCAGTCTGACATCAGGGGGATTCAGCCTAGCCTCCAAGGAAAAGAGGAGAAGGAAAGACAGAGAAACAAGGACTATTGGGTGGGGCTAGGTGGGGCAGGCAGAGTCTTAGAATCATAGACTCCCAGAATGGTAAGACTCTTCAGAGAGTTGGGCAGAATTTAGTTTCAGGATTGGAGAGAAGGAAATAGGCTTTAGGAGGAACAGAAACAGGAGCCAGAAGGGAAGTGTCAAGGTTAGAAAGGGTATAAAATTCATTTCTGTTAGACACTTTACTTCTCTGGAGACTAAATAAAACAAGAGGGCTGGGGTAGGCTAGTTATAATGTGCTATGGATCTAAAGTCCTATGGTCCTCAAGATCATAAAGAGAGGCAGAGCAAATAAGGAACCAAAGATTAGCGGACATTGGGAAAAACAGATAGCAGAGCAATGGTCAGTTCCGAGAAGGTCTCAAGGAGGCAACAGGTTGGAGACTGAATATATCATCTTCTAGGACAGGTGGGTGGAGGTCCTGGGAATGATAGATGTCTCATATGGGGTGGAAATGGACATATCAGCAGCCTAGATTACAGTAAGAGACTGGGCCAGGAGAGGAGAAAGGGTCTTACAGGATTTAGGGAAGGCTGGAGTCCAAAGGGGAGAAAGCTGAAAATGGAGGGAAATGATGAAAGGGGCTTATACAATGTTTTAGAGAAAGGGGAGACAGGGAAAGGTGGGGTAGGAGAGGCAGGAAGAGAGGGAGAAAAAGACTCTTGCTAGAGTAAAGGCTGAGACAGCTGAAGTTCATTTTGGGGACACAAGAGGACATGAAAAGTAGGGTGAAAGAGCTTTCAGCTCACCTTTTCTCAGAGAAGAAGGGATGTTAGTCTGTGCCTTTGGCGAAGGAGGAAGAAGAAGAGAAAGAGAAAGAGAAAGAAGAGATGAGAGATGATTTATAAATGTGGGAGGGCAGGGTTCCGAAGTGGAGATCAGCTGTCTGCTGCTCTAGGCAGAGGAATCAATCAGGGAGAAGACAGGAGAA
The DNA here is from genome assembly GCA_023548195.1 of Bettongia penicillata ogilbyi. Classification (NCBI taxonomy): domain Eukaryota; kingdom Metazoa; phylum Chordata; class Mammalia; order Diprotodontia; family Potoroidae; genus Bettongia; species Bettongia penicillata. Next base: position 2,777,828 of record JAJHZJ010000311.1, read on the forward strand.
AGGAGGCCTCCAGATTCCTCCAGGGCACTGGATGAGTCAGTGAGGGGACTTTTTCTTCCAAAGATGGTCATTCAAGCTCACAACAGGGTTCGAGGGACACAGAGGGTCTTGAACTAAGAACACACAGCCAATAGTGGCCTCACACTATTTAATGGGGAATGTCTTCCTATAATACCTCCCCTCCCCACTATGCCCTTTCTGGGATAAGGACATGACACAAGGGAAAGTGGAAGTTGAGTTTGGATGACAAGGGAAGGAAGTAGCTCCTAGATCCCACTGTCAATTCTTGTGCTGACTTGTTTGGGACCAGAGAAAACTGGGTTGAAGTTATAAAACATGGTGAAGTCTCAGGGAGGTTGTATGTCCTTTATAAGTGGTGAATTATGCTCACCTATCCCTCTCTGGAGGGGTTCTCCATTTCCAGAGAGAAGTGACTAGCTGTTTCTCCAAAATGGAGTGTGGGATTTTCTTTGGGATTGAGAGTAAAAGGTGTAGACAGGACATGTAGGAGTGACATATTTATTTCTTTAGAGGCATCATGATGTAATGGATAAGGTAAGGTACAAGACTTGGAACTAAGGAAGACTTGAACTCAAATTCCACCACACAGTATCTGTGTGATCCTGGGCAGATCATTTAACCTCTCTATGCCTCAGTTTCCTCATCTGTAAAATGAGGGGGTTGGACTCATTGGCCCCTAAGGTCTCTTCCAGCTCCGAAGAGGCTATGATCTCTCTTCAGGGATAATACAAAGGGCATTGGAGTTGGAGTCCTGCCTGGCTTTGACATTCACGTACTTTGTGACCACGGGCAAGTCACTGTAGTTGTCTGAGTCTCAGTTTCCTCATCTCTAAAATGAGAATAATTACATTCATGTTACCTACCTCATGAAGTTGTTCTGTGCAAAGTGCCGTTGTTGCATAGTTGGGAGTGATTCTTGCTGCCCCCATTATGGGTGGGGTCCCTATTATGGCCCTTGGTATTTCGCCCTCCATGACTTCATAGAGAAAACAAACCCTGCTGCCTCTAGATTGGGTTAAGAAAGTCTCAGCTTGAGTGGGAAGGACTTTAACTCTACCCTGAAGCCATTGCTTAGTTCAAGAGTTCCCCAATGAGGAGAATCATAAGGGGTGTATATGCCTAGCCTTCTTCCACATGGGGGGAGGTAGTGAAAAGAGGGAGCATTTCTCTTCATTTATAAGATGACCTCATGGTTAGCATCGGCTTGGGTCTCCTGGCTCCCTAATAGCACTACCCAGGCTATATATAAAGTATTAGAGTTGGAAAGAACCTTAGAAGTAATTTGGTCTAACTATTGCCCCTTTACTTTATAGATGAAGAAGGAGGGCCCAGAGAGATTGTGACTTGCTTAGGGCCACAGAGCTGGTTAATTACAGAACCAGGATTCTAATCCAGGTCTCTTGACTCCTTCTTAGTCCAGAACTGTTTCTAATGTCTCCCAACCTCCAACCATCATCTCTTCCTGCCTAATGGGTACCTTTTCTTTTTCTCATGACCAAATAGGTGGGCTCATTTCTAGGCCAAGAGAGACACCCAAAGCACTACTTTGGCCTCTTGGTCTTTACAGGAGGTCTTAGGACCTCTCTATCTAACCAAGGAGAATGACAGTCTCCATTATTTTCTCTACCTTTCTGCCATGTTGCTTCTTTCCTGAGGGTGGAAGTGGAGTTAGGCTAAATTCCCTTCTTGTCTTTCCCTTATATTGATGTAACATTAGTTGTAGTCAAATGGGCCTTCTTCCCTGTATGTACAATTCCTCCACTAGCCTCTGTCCCTGTGCCCAAACTGCCTCCATGTTTAGGGTGCCCCCTTCCTCATCTCTGCCTCTAGAAATCCCAGGGCACTTTCAAGTACCCACTCAAATGCCACTCCCAACAAGATTAATGCTTCCTTCTGCACCCTTCTCAACTAATTTGTATTTATTTTGTATATGTAGAGTATTGTAAACTCCTTGAGGGCAGAGACCATTTCCTGCCTATATTTGTGCTCCATTAGCATGGTGCCTGGGATGTTGAAAGGGCTTAGTAACAGCTTGTTGAAACCTCCTTTTTTACCTGGTGAGGTTGCCCATGTTTTCCTTCCTCCTCCTCTCAGTTTGCCTCTCCTAGATCCCAAGGTCTCTAGGAACAATTTGATGGGGCCTATGAGCTAGCCTTGGCTAGAGAGCCTAGGCAATTATTCACATTTCCTCAGTGCTCTAAGATTTACAAAACCCTTTCCTCACCACAACACTGAGAGTTAGGTATTGCAAGTTTTCTTATAACTGTTTTATAACTGGAAACTGAGGCTCAGTGAGGTCTAGAACAAAGCTAGTAATTTCTGGGTTGGGGTTTGAACCTGTGCCTCAGGATTCTAAATTCCATATGTTTCTCACAAGAGAAGCTGAAGAAAGACTAGAGATAAGATAATCTTTTCAGGGATCTATAGCTTCCTGATAGATAACTACTTTCCTCTTCCCCACCAGTTTTCCCAGCCCGCTGGGCTCCTTCTTGCCTGAGAAAGCCCAAAGGAGCTTCAGCCGCAGTCAGCTCTCTTCTCTCTGATCTTTATCCGTAATTGGCCTGTTGGCTTCAGCTCCTGTCATTTGCGGATAGGAGTCCTGCTCCCAGGCTCAGTCTCTAATGGCTCTGTACTGGCCAAAGGCCAACTAACATTCCTAGTGGTTTTTGGCTTCCTTGACTAGCTGGTTCTATGGACACCCTGGCAAAGGACACGGGGTGGGGATAGAGAAAGGAGTCCAAGATACCCAGGCTCAAATTTCATCTATACCTTTGGAGACCTTGGATGAGTCAGAGCTCCTCTAGGGGCCTTGGTCTCTTAATTTACTAAACTGGGACATTCACGTTCACTCCCCAGCTTCTTCATTGGGAGCTTCTTCAGCTCCCCCTGAAGTATGGCTGATGCCTAAGGGGTGAGCTGATGGAACATGTATCTTCTGTCCCAGAGGGACATGTAGACAAAAGGGTGCTCTGGTGTACCCTTTGACTTTAGAGGAGCCAATATGTCAGGAACAGAGGGGAGATCTTCCACCTTAACCCTAGGGCTCTAGTGGCCCACCCGTGCTCCCTTAGCCAGGGCGCTAAGGAATTCCTCTCCTCCCACCAGCCTTTTTCCCTCCTGGCTTCACTAGGCCCCTTCTCTCTTCCCAGGTTGATGGAAAAAAAAAGTGCCAATCCCATCAAAATTGAGGTTCTGCTTGCCCAGGCAGTCCCTCATCTGCAGCAGCCGTCTCAGCGCCTGCTTGCAACACTTACCTAACACCATTCCACAATTATATATGAGACTGTTATTGCTGCCAGGACACTCCCTGGGCTGGGCTAGCCTGGGCTGTGCCCCCCACCTCAAAAGCCCATCCTGACCTGACAATGCAGGTGTCTTCCTCCTGGAAAATGGCCCAAAGCAGAAACAACTTATTTAGAAATGCATCCCACCCCCCAAAGGGGGGCACCAAGGTTGGGTTAAAGTGAAGGGGGGAGGGGAGAGCTGAGCCCATACCACTCACTTTCTGCAGTTTTCTTTTTCTTCTAATAAACAAATCTGCCTCAGATCTGAAGAAGTAGCTGGTACTTTATAGAGGATGCCTCCTGCTCTCCCTGGGGGGAGCCAATCCCTTTTTTCTTTAAATAGCTGAGATGCCAATAAGGCTAAAGAAGAGAAGTTTTCTACTACTCAGTCAATTAGCATTTGTTAATCATAAGTGCTAGGTACTGTGCTAATCCTTGAAGATGCAAGAAAAGCGCCCCCTAAAAAAATCAGTTCCTGCTTTCAAGGATCTCACAGTATAATAGGGGAGACAAGATCATACAGAAAGCTATGTTCAAACAAGATCCATACCAGATCAGTTGGGAGTGGTCTCTGAGGGAAGGCACTAAGATTAAGGAGGACTGGGAAAGGCTTTTCCAGAAGGTAGGACTTAAACAGAGGCCAAAACAACCATAAGCCTACATTTACATAACACTTTGTAGGCTGAGTTAAGCACTGTGCTTAATGTTTAGGGAGGGCAAGAGAGTATCCTATTTTTCAGATGAAACAGGTTCGGACCGATGAAGAGACTTACCCATGATTTATAGGATTACAGAATTTAGAGCAGGGAGGGACCTTAGAGATTTCATCTGGCCCAACTCTCTTACTTGACAAATGAGCAAACAGAGCTTTCCATAGTATCACAGAAAAAGAGGTGAAGGATGGGAGAATTCATACGATATATCATATATATCATACGATCTAACCATTGGAGCATAAACCGGAAGGAGCCAGTCTTAGAGTAAATAGAGGGAATCATAAGAGCATGGATTCGGAGCTGGAAGGGACCTTAGTGACTAGTCCAACCTTCACCTTCCCCCCCTTTTTATAGAGGAAGAACTGAAGCCTAGAGAGGTTAAACCATTTAAGTTTGCACCAGTATTAAGTAACAGAGCTAAGATCTGAACCCAGGTCTTCAAACTCTCATCCAGAACTTTTTCCCTTGTATTGTGCTGAGTGATTCATTATACAGTGTTTCAGGCTCTTCTATGCCCCCTTTCTGTTGGTACCTCTAGAGCTCATCTCCAGTCCGTTCACTCCCTCTTCCCTTAAGCATCCAAGCCAGAAGTGGGTTTACAAAAGTATTTACCAGTAATTAAAGGAAAGGGAAAAAAATAGAAAAAAATAGCAGTGTATAGAGAATAGGGATCTTTCCCAGCATGTCCTAGTCTGGGACACTTTAGTGAATCAATTTAATGTTCACCAGTTTGACTCACACCATTTCCACCCTGGACTACTCTGGTTGGGGAGCAGGGTATAGTGGGGACATCTAGGAGGTGCAGTGGATAGATTGCTGGGCCTAAAGTCAGGAAACTGCAGTTTCTTGAGTTCAGATCTTACCTAAAACATTTCTATGTGTCAGCTATGTGACTCTGGGCAAGTCACTTAACCCTGTTTGCCTCAGTTTCCCTATCTGTCAAATGAGCTGGAGAAGAAAATGGCAAACCAATATCTTAACCAAGAAACCTCAGATGGGGGTCATGAAGAATTGGACACAACTGAACAACAATACACTGGAAACAGCAGTGGTTTTGGAGTCAGGGGACCAGGGCTCAAATCCTCCCTCTGATAAGACCTTTGATTTTGGTCAAGTCACTTAACTTTCATCAAATATAACATGAAAGGCCTGCACTAGGTAGATTTTGAGGTCTCTCTCAGATCTAGACGTATGCCCATGTAAATTGACCATTGTGGATTTGGAACTGAGGGAAAGCTGTAGGCATACATGCCCTCCCTTTTCCATATCTCATAGGATGCCATTGGACTGTGTGTTGCTTTCCCAGCAATCCTCCTTTGCTCCTGGCTTCTCTTATTTATTTCCAGGTGTCTGCCACATTACCGTATCTCCACCCTCTTCACCAGAGTGACAGCTGGTCACAGGTGCCCTCCCCAACACCCTGCAGGGTAACGGTGTCTCTACAGATACCACACATACACAAAACATCAACACTTCAGCTAACCCCTCCCTGCCTTAGTAGCCAATTTCATGAGTTTTTAATTCGTCTAAATGATCTGTGACTTCCTTAATAAAGAGAATTCCTTCTGTGGGAACTCCCTCCACCAACCAGTTCGTGACTGAGTTCACAAGGACTAGGACATTGCCAGAGGCAGGTAGAGGTTAATTGACTTGCTCAGGGTCACATAGCTGGTTAGTGTCAGAACCAGGACTTGAGACCAAGTCTTCCTGCTGCAGAACCTCATACTGCCTCTTCATGAGGCTAAAACACTTATTAGCACCATAGTGCTAGCGGAAAGAGTGTTGATTTTGATGGCAAGACGATCTGGGTTCAAATCTTGGCTCTGTCACCTAGTACCTTTTTGATCTTCCCTGAGACTCAGTTTCCCCATCAGGAAAACGAAGCCCAGATCAGTGGTGTCAAACTCAGCTAGAAATAGGGTCATTAAGTGGATCCTTCATGACTGTATATTGACTTAAAAAAATAAGTAATAACAGTAACTCTGTTTTGTTATATTTTTATTTATTCTCTTAAGTATTTCCCAATTAATTTGAATCTGGTTCGACTATACTGTGGAGTGTAGAGGGCAGTCAGCTGGATGCTTCTGGTTTAGATGACCTCCAAAGTCTCATATATCTCTACATCCATGATCTGATGGCCAGTCTTTAGCTGATGAGATCTCCAAACCTAACCAGGATGGTTCTGGTCCACCAGCACCATGAGAAGCCCTTCTGGATGACTAGGACTTGGTGGAATTTGTGTTGCTTTGACACAGCCAACAAGCTCCAGGATCCCATCTCTGCCACGTGATAATGAAGCATCAAAAAAAACCCCCCAAACAACTTCATTGGAGAACATGACAGTAAACTGCATGGTTAAAAGGAGGGTTATCACTTCTAAACTACACAAATAAATTCCCCTTCCCCTCTGAGCTTAAGTGAAGAAGATGGAGGCCTGCTCTTTTATGCACCTAGACCTGAAACCTGGGCTACCTGCTTCCTTTCTTCCACCTCCAATCCAAATGTAGCTTACTTTCAGAGGGTAAATGAACCCCTCAAATAATCAGAAGTTTTATGAATTTCACTTTTGCTTTTTTTTTCTCTCCCTTCCCTTTTCCCTGCCCCACAGACAGAGCTCTCTTTGCAAAAGGAGCAGTTGCAGCTAAAGATCATCGAGATCGAAGATGAAGCTGAGAAGTGGCAGAAGGAGAGAGACCGAATTAAGGTGAGGCTTCAGCGCCTTCCCTCTGGTGACCCTTTACTCCATCCCAAGTCTGGGCATTTCCCTGGACTCCCTTTGGAGCAAGGGAAGGAAGGAACACTGGCTGCCTGCTCCACTCGGAAATCTCAGTCCTTGGTCCTCCTCAGTGCTTCCCAGGTCCTTCCCCCTATGTATTTCCATCTATGGTTATTTCTGGCTACCGCCTGAACCTTGCCTAAGCCTTATAAGCAAGGTTTCACAAGTGATCAACCCATGAAGATGATGGACCAGCTAGCCTTCCCCAGTGGATTCTGCCCAGCTACTCAAAACCTGCTGCTCTAGTTACCAGGCCATTGTGTGTGTATGTGTGTGTGAGCGCGTGGGCGTGTGTGTGCGTGTGTGTGCTCACACATGCGTGCACATTGGAGGTGGAGGAGAAGAGAATAGACTAGTATGACAAGGAGCTTCTTTTCTTGAGCTAACACAGACTAATGGTGGAGTTCTGAAAGGATATTGGTAGACCAGCCTAAGGTGTTGAACAAAGACAATCTATAAAATAGGATGATCTGCCTCTGGACAAATAAAAATTGGCAATCTCTGACCATCATGTTAGTTTTGGTAAGAACAGTCATACCACTTGGTACAATGAAAACAGCCTGGTCCCAATTTCTAGGGACTTAGTGATTTGTTTTAACGGAGGCCTTCTTTTTTCTTGTTTGCTCCCTATTCCCTTACTCCAGAGCTTTACTACCAATGAAAAAGCCATCCTGGAGCAGAACTTCCGTGACCTAGTTCGGGACCTTGAAAAACAGAGGGACGAAGTTAGGGCAGCATTGGAGCAGCGGGAGCAAGATGCTGTGGACCAGGTGAAGGTGATTGTGGATGCGCTGGATGAGAGGGCCAAAGTGCTACAAGAGGATAAACAGACCAGAGAGCAGTTGCACAGTATCAGCGACTCAGTGCTGTTTCTTCAGGTAATCTGTCCATCCATCCATCCATCCATCCATCCATCCATCCATCCATCCATCCCTCTCTCTATCTATACATAGTTACTGGTTCCTCCTATTGTTTTGCACTGAGCTGTGCAGTATTGGGGTTTCAGAAGTTGTTGAAAGGAGTTTAAAATCTTTTGAAGGAGATAAGTCTTACACGTGGGAAATAATTAGAGAACAATATAAGAAACTATGTAATTAAATTATAAACTGGGTGTTTTATAAAAATATGTATCCTAAAGGTTTAGAAAGGGGAAAATGACCCCAAATGACTAGAGGCTGAGAAAACAGGGTGATGCTTCCCATTTTATAAATGGGAAAACTGTGAATGAAAGTCCACTGACTTTTCAGTCAACCAGCTCATCAGTGGCAGAACAAAATCTAGAGCCCAGATTCTGGGGCAGGACTCCCAACCCTGCAACTGATTTCATTAGACTATGAAAGAGACCTGTGTGGTGTAATGGAAAGAGTAATGGACTTGGAGTCAGGGAGCCTGGGCTTGACTCCCAGTTCTAGATCTTAGTCCTTAGGAAAGTCATTTAACTTCACCGGGCAGCTAAATGGCATAAGTTATTGTTGATCAGTTGTGTCTGACTCTTCATGACCCCATTTGAGGTTTTCTTGGCAAAGATACTGGTGTTGTTTGCCACTTCCTTCTCCAGCTAGTTTTACAGTTGAGGAAGCTAAGGCAGACAGGGTTAAGTGACTTGCCCAGGGTCACACAACCATTAAGTGTCTGAGGCTGGATTTGAACTCATGAAGATGAGTCTTCCTGATTCCAAACCTGGCACTCTATCCATTGCATCACCTAGATGTCAAAAATGACACAAGAGCTGAATTCAAATCTCACCTCATACATTCACTGTGTGTGACCCTGGGCAAGTCACTTAACCTCTGTATGCTTCCATTTCCTCAACTGTAAAATGGGGATAATTACAGTACCAACTTCTTGAGGTTGTTGTAAGGATCAAATAGAATAATATTTATGAGGATCTTACACAATTTCTGGCACATGGCAGATTTTTGTTTCCTTCTGGGTCTCAGTTTTTTCAACTGTAAAATGAGGTGGTTGAACTAAATAGCTTTTAAGGTCTCAACTCTAGGTCTATGATCCTATAGCCTTTGAATACTTGGGTAAGTCTCTTTGCCTCTCTGGGCCTCAGTTTCCTCATCTGTGAAGCAGTGCTGTTAGGCTCAATGATCTCCCTAAGAACTCTTCTAGCTCTAACATCTCTGATTCTATTATCTTATCCTTTGAGACGATGTAAAGATCAAAGTATCTCTGACCTTCAAGGGCAGACAACTTAATGGCTTCTGTTACTTCTTGTTGGCAGGAATTCGGGGCACTAATGAGCAATTACTCTCTTCCCCCACCTCTGCCTACATACCATGTCTTGTTGGAAGGAGAAGGCCTGGGTCAGTCACTGGGTAACTTCAAGGATGATCTACTCAATGTGTGCATGAGACACGTAGAGAAGATGTGCAAAGCAGATCTGAGTCGAAACTTCATTGAGAGAAATCATATGGAGAATGGTAGGTCACATACTGGTAAGAGGGCTCCAAAATCCCTTTGTTTTCCAGTAGAGACTGGTCCTCCTCTCTGATTCAGAAATGAATAAATAGAAAGTCAGACAGTCTTCTCCTACATCCACAGCTATGTCACCCCATACACTGACTGACCTGGACTTCAGATAGATTGGTTCAATGTATAATAGAATGGAATAGAATGGAATGCTATGCACATTCAGTTTGATAGACACAGACAGACTGTTAGATATTAGGTAATGTGAGAAATATAAAAACAGATATTGGTAGGTAGGTAGATAGATGGATAGAAGGATATATGTATAGACAGGTAGAAAGATTGATAGATGAATACATAAATGGATGGATGGATAGATAGATATTAGATAGAATTAGAAAGATAAAGACAGATATAAATCAATAGATTAGATAATAGATATCTATCTATATATCTACATATAGATATATAAAGAGAGACATCTACGTTGAAGTAGTTAAAGAGCTAACCTTGGAGCTAGGACAGCCTAGGTTCAGATCCTACCTCTGCCATATACTGCTGTGTGACCCTGGATGAGTAGTTGATTATTTCAATGCTCTAGGCAGCTTCTGAAGACTGGAAAGATGTTGACTACCTGAATTAGTAGAGGGAGCTTTCTCACTTGGGTAGCTCCCTATATTAATCAAATCATAAGTCCACATTCATAGTTTAAAACTGCATGATTTAAGACTTTTGGAATATACTCATACAAATACGAATATATACATCTACATGTTGATCTGTGTATATGTATATTAACTTTGAAAAGATAAAGATACCATAAGAGACTATACTTCGGCAGAGAGAAGTTATCTAGGTCACAGGTGGTTAGATAGTATCATGGAAACAATGAACATGAACTTGGACAGATTTTGAGAGCTAGTGGAGGATAGAAGGGCCTGGCATGCTACATAGGGTGCATGGGGTCATGAAGAGTTGGACATCACTGAATGATTGAACAACATCTAGGCCACAACGTTAGTGAATATGATCATTGAGCAAAGTTTCTGCCAGGTCATCCAGACAGTACGAAGTTAAGCCAAGGGAATGGTTTCAGCTCCTTCCTACCTGTTTATCAGGTAGTATCCAGTGGCCACAAGGATGCTGCCACACCCATGGAGCCAGCCATGTTGCTTTTGGTGATCTGTGTGGATGCAAACTTGTTAGCTGTATTAATACATGATCTTACGTGATCCCCAAAACCCTATTAAGGAGATATTATTGTCTTCAATTAGCAGCTGAAGAAAATGAGGCCCAGAGAAGTTAAATAACTTGCTTGTGGTCACCTCGCTAGTAAATACCAGGGGTGGGGCTCAGATCTGGGTGTCTCCTGGCTTCCTGTGTAATGTTCATCCCAGGACACTGTACTACCCCAATATAATGACTTACTGGACAATACAAGTTGAGATGAATCTTGCACAGCTACTGTCCTTGACCAAAGAGTAAAGAGCCAAGGAGAGTAGGCTAAGTCTACCCTGACAATGCAAAAGTTTCTGTATAGCTGGATCTGAGTCATTCCCTTCCCCGGGTGAGGTCACCTAGACTATGTCTCAGCAAGCCCTGGTCCCATAACTTGAAAAATGACTCCCATGGAGGAACTGTTTTTTTTTCTTTTTAATCTGTAATAATCTAGTTTCCTCAGGCTTGAAGCCTTTGTGTTTTCCTTCATGCCCAACTTCCCTACTCTAAACCCTAATGTCAGACCTCTGACAGGGGTTTAATCTGATGGATGCTCTTGACAGAGCCATAAGTAGGAGTTTTGGTACCTGGGAAAAGGCAAAATGCAGGAAAGCGTTGGGCTATCATCTCAGCTTGTGTGCACTACATTGTTGATCTTAGGGGTCCCCAATGAAAAGTATAGCATGGATCTCCAAAAGTGAGGAAGTACAACATGGGCTTGCTAGGACACAGTGTTGCTCGGAAAGTAGTCCTTCCACCTGAGAACTCCGAGAATGTTTGTAGTTAGTGACAGCCAACTGTTGGCCCTCCCAGTCCTCAGGAAGAGGTGGGAACTGGGGAGGTGAGACTGTAGGAAGTTAGCCTCATGGCAACAGATGTGCGTCAGCAACAAGGCCCCTGGAGAGGGGAGCACAGTTAGGCAGTGTGATGTATGGCCAGTGTAGGATCATGGGGGCAAGGATATTGACTTACAGGACTTACATATTCTCATATCACTGCCCTGCGGCAAAGGTCCAATTTCCCCATTCTAGCTATGGTTCTGGTTGCTAAATTTAGCCTGATCATGTTTTCCTGTGGCTGTGGAAGGAAATAGTTGACCTCTATTGTCTGCCAACAAGGTGGAGGACCTGATTTTTTGTGTGGGGATAAGTATGAAGGTAAGATAAGGTGAGGGGGTAATGACACTTAGGAGGTTCAGGGTTGAGGACTGAGATAACTTGTCAGTGAAAGAATTACCATGAAATGAGTCCTCCTAAAAAGCTGAGGAAGCCATTAATGGGTGACTAATTTCTTAGGCACAGATCATGGAGGTGGCAGTGGGGCACTACGTTCCCATCACCAGTTTGCAAACATCAGCTTAGATCTGGGTTTGCCCTGTGAGATCTGGGTTTAGTTTGCTCCTTGGTGGAGGTAGGTGGGGCCCAGAGGATTCAAGTGAAAAGCCAGGGACCCAATCCCACGCTGGCGCATTTTGTAGGTCAAGATTGATGACTCTACCTAGAACAGGTGTGGCTCTTTCAAGCCTTCCAAAGGCAGGAGCCTAGTGGGAGAAGGGGAATACTGCTGATGTCAATGCCTCAGCCTCAGGCTGGGGTGGCTACGTTACCGGGGTATATTCTTTCTCACTGGCAGTCTTGTGTCCAGATACAGGTTAGGGATTTTATAGGACCATAGAGGTAGATCTGATGTGATGGGAGGCCTTCTCTACAAGGCTCTGAGTAAATTAGCAATAGGAACAAGTTGTCTCCAGCTCTGTCCTGATTGCCAAGTCTTTGCTGCTCCATTGGAGGAGGAAGGGGGATTAGATAACTGGAATTCACTGGCAGCTCCCTGACTTACATAGAATAACACTGAGTCAGAGTCTCCCCACGGCCTGGTGCAGAGATCAAGGGGGAATCAGGAATAGGTTTCCCCTGAAAGATGGTATCAGGAGTGAAATGGACAAAATCTCATACTAGAGGCAATTTGTCCTAAACATTCTCTTTTCTTTCATTCTTAATATTTCCCCCTCTACCCCATAACATGTAAAAACAATTTTAACACTTTTTTTTTAAAGTTTTGAGTTCCAAATTCTAACACTTGCTCCTCTCTGAGATGGTAAGCAATTTGATATAGGTTATACATGTGCAATCATGCAAAACATTTCCATATTAGTCATTTTGTGGAAGAAAACTCAAACAAAACCAAAAGAAGAAAGAAAGAGAGAAAGAAAGAAAGAGAGAAAGAAAGAAAGAAAGAAAGAAAGAGAAAGAAAGAAAGAAAGAGGAAAAATAGTATGCTTCAGTCTGTATTTAGATGACATCAATTTCAGTTCTTTTTCTGGAGAGTGGATAGCACTTTTCATCATGAGTCCTATGGGGTTGTGGTGGGCCATTGTATTGCTGAGAACAGCTAAATCATTCACAGTTGTTCATTGTGCAACATTGCTGTTACTATGTATAATGTCCTCCTGGTCCTGCTCAGTTCATTCTGCATCAGTTCATGGAAGTCTTTCCAGGTATTTCTGAAATCATCATTTCTTATAGCATAGGAGTACACCATCATGATTATATACCACAGTTTCTTCAGCCATTCCCCAACTGATAGGCATCCCCTCAATTTCCCAATACTTAGCTGCTACAAAAAGAGCTGCTACAAATATTTCCGTGTACATATGATCTAAACTTTCTGAGGTAATTCTATTTGAGAATAGTTTCTTATACCTAACTTGGCCCAGGAGTCTCTCTTGGTGAGTCTAAATTACCCTTAGCCTCCAGGAGGAAGAGGAAAGGAAGGAGGAGACATTTAAGATGAAGGGAAAGGCAGAAGAAAAAAATGGCATGGAGACTTGTCAGGAACTGTAACTGTAAATCAAGTGGCTCATTTCTCTTCCAGTTCCTAGGACACTTGATGGCAGTCTGAATCTTTAAGGTCAAGGCTAGGATTTTTTCACTTTTTGTAATATGTCATGTACTCCTCTGGCCATCTGGAGAAGGAGTTCTCAGAATAATGTTGTTAAATGAATGGAATGAAATATATAGGAGTAAAAAATAAGCCAGTTATATTGAAATAAAGATGTATTTTTTCCTAAGTTCACTGACACCTTTAAGTCTCTCCATGGACCCTTTGGTGGGGGTGGGGGGCGGTCCTCAGGATCCCAAATTAAGAACCTCTGTTGTAGGGTAAGACTTTCAGTTATTCAGTCATTTTTCAGTCATGTCTGACTCTTTGTGACCCCATTTTTGGAGATTTCTTGGCAAAGAAACTGGAGTGGTCTGTCATTTCCTACTCCAGCTCATTTTACAGATGAGGAAACTGAGGCAAAAAGGGTTATGTGACTTGCTCAGGTTCGCACAGCTAGCAAGTGACTGAGGCCAGATTTGAACTCACAAAGATAAGTCATCCCGACTCCAGGCCCAGCACTTTAAGGGTGGGTACTGAGTCTTTTAGGATCCTGAATCATAATAATAGCTCACATTTACAAGAGAAATAACTAAAAGTTTAGTGGACATAGTCATTAGAGTTGGAGTTAGGAAGATCTGAGTACAAATCTTTCTTTAGTTCATATTAGTTGTATGACTCTGGGCAAGACAGTTGATCTTAGCCTCAATTTCCTCGTCTGTAAAATGGAAGTAATAATGGCACCTACCTCATGGAGCAGTGCATATCAAAAGACAATATTTTTAGAGAGCTTTGCAAACCTTAGCATGTGATATAAATGGTATTAATGGAGCAGTTAGGTGGTACAGTGGATAGAATGCTGAGTCTGGAGTCAAGAAGATTCATCTTCATGAGTTCAAATCTGGCCTCAGGCCTTTACTAGTTGTGTGACACGAGACAAGTCAACTGTTTTGCCTCACTTTTCTCATCTATAAAATGAGCTGGAGAAGAAAATGGCAAATCATTTCAGTATCTTTGCCAAGAAACCCCAGTTGAAAATGACTGAAGAACAATTTTTATTAATGAAAGAAGGGGACAGTGCGACATAGGAAAGTGGGAAGGAAGGAAAGAAGGAAGGAAGGGAGGGAGGGAGGAAGGAAGGAAAGAGGGAAAAAAGGAAGGAAGAAAACTTGAATGCAGAACTAGAAAGCCCAAATTCAAGTCCTAGTTTCAACACTGACTAGCTATGGGACCTTGGGCATGTTACTTCTCTGAACCTCAGTTTCCTCAGTCACATAATGGTAATGATAATATTTGCACTGCCTTCCTCCTAGGATTGTTGTAAGGAAAGTGCTCTGTAATTGTGAGTATGCTCTAGAAATGTGAACTACTGTTTTTTTCATGGGAACTCACTTGAACCCTGGGGACACAACCTGATGTGCCCATATCATCCCTGATTGATGAGGTTGTAATGTCTGTACTTCAAGGATCTAGGAATTCATTGAATGGGGCCCCCTCCACTAACACAGACTGTGCCCCTTCTGCTCCTGGCCAAAACATAGTACTGATCCTGGTGATGAGGCTTTCTGAGTTCAGCCAGGCCAATTCTTTGGCACCTTTTCCATTGGATAGGACCTGCTAAAGATTGGCCATGGGGCCGTGCTATCTGAGCCTCATGTTCTCTCCACACCAGGAGGAAAACTTTAGTGCTATTTACATTAAATTCCCTGAGACAAGGATCTTGGCTTTCTGAGGCTAATCTATCCCAAGACCAGGGCCTCCCTCCAGTCCGCTCAATGACTCTGCTTCGGTCCACTGCTGATCCAGCCTTGTCTTTTTACCCCAGGGGACCATCGCTATATGAACAGCTATGCATCCGACTGGGGCCAGTCAGACACCATGAAGAGATATTCCATGTACCTTACACCCAAGGGTAAGCAACAGCGGCATTCATTTACTCTGTGGGCCTGTGAACCAACTCTGGCAAGTTCACATCTCCTGGCCTTGAAGGTTTTTCCTCCCTCCAGATGTTTCCCCACTTGATCTCTCATTTCCCCAATCTCCATTCCTAGGATGGCTTCACATGAATCTATGTTCCATACAGGTTTCCAGACCGAGAAGACCTGAGCCTGAGCCTGGGCCTGGGCTTGGACCTTGGTAAAATAGGCTAACTTCTAAATGATCCTAGCTCTTCCTTGGAATTAGTTCCAAGACTCTCCTTTCACTGCTTTCTAAACTCTTCTCACTATTTTGATATTAGGCAGTGAGCCCTTGACTGTGGTCATTGAGCTCGCTTGGTTCCCTGGGTTCTGTTGGCCAGCTTGTCCTTAATTAGCCTTCCTTCTTGTTCTTTTCCTTGTCACCATAACTGGCTACACAATTCTGGCATCTGTTTCCTCTTTAGCTTTGTATCAACACCTTCCAGGTTATTGTAATGTGTTTCATAGGGATTTTTCACAAGGCAAAAGAAAACATAAAACCCCAGAAAGGTAAGGTAATTAGTAGTGTGTATTTAAGAAAGCAACCAAGTCTCAGGTTGGCTGGTGCTTAAACTTTTCAAGGCTATTTATCTAATGCCCAGTTCTTCAGACCTCCTTGCCTCATGACTCTCTCTAAGCCTCTAGTCTAATGTCAGTTTCCACACTCTATTGGCCAAAGAAGAGACCAGGGCTTTACTGACCAGAGCACCATGAGTGAGGATTCCTCTCTTGGGCTGTCTGGATCAAGCTGATTTGCCCATTGTAAAATGCCAGGATTATACTTCAAGTCCAATTAAAGAGCCTCCAGTTCCTGTGTCCTATTCACACTGCTGCCCTATTGCTGACTTCTCAACCTTTCCTTCTTTCCAACCACAGGAAAGTGTGCAAATAGACACAAACCTTGTTCTCTATCATCTTGAAAATCAGAATAAAAATCCACACTCCCTAAACCATTCTGTACTCTCATAGAATATGCTTTTGTAAAATCATTCCCTCTCTTGGGTAAGAAAACCTTCCTCCTCCCTCTATGATAATTGTTGCTATGGTTCAGTTGTGTTCAACTGTTTGTGACTCCACTCAGTGTTTTCTTGGCAGACATACTGGGGTGGTTTGCCATTTCCTTCTTCAGCTCATTTTATAGATGAGGAAACTGAGGCAAATGGGGTTAAATGACTTGTCTAGGGTCACACAACTAGAAGCGTCTGAGATTAGATTTGAACTCATGAAGATGAGTCTTCTTGACCCCAGGCCTGGCACTCTATCCACTGCACCACCCAGCTACCTCCTCTTTGATTATCTATGGTGCCAAATGAACAGATCTCAGTGCAAATCCCCCAGGAAACTGGGACCTAAAGATATGATATGATGAATACAAGATCACACAGCAAGTTAGTGGCAAAATTGGAACTAAAGCCTAAGTCACCTCATTTCAAGTCTGAAAAGAGTGCTGTACTCAGTCAGAGGACTTAGATTTGAGTCCAGGTTCTGTCCCTTACTTCCTATGTGGTCTCTGGGCCTCAGCTACCTCATCTGTAAAATGAGTGGATTAGACATGATCCTCTCTTTTCCATCATTGCTTCGTTCCCTAGAAGACAGGAGCCAAATTTTCTTCTTGCTTCATATTCCCCAGCCCAGGACTCTTTGCATGCAGATAACAAGGCCAGGTTTTCTCAGGGCTGACTTCTGATGGATTCTCCTTCCCTTTCACCCATCCTCCACCCTCCCCTGGTCGATGGGAATTTTCCTGGCCCAGGAGATCATTTCTGTCTGCTTATGCTCCTGCCTCCCCCAAGCTGGCCCATCACTCACAACCCTCATGCTATTCTCCCTTATACCCCAAATGTCTGTCATACCAATGAGGAGACACTGTCCTCCTTTGCACAGAGAATGCAGGTTAGGGAGCTAAGGTCCATTTATGAAAGAGAACCCCAGGGAATTGGTATTTTCCTATTCAATGCCTGTGGACATTTGGATCCAGCTGCCCCTCCTATAGGGGGGACTCTGTCCAGCTTGAAAAACAGCATCTGGGCTGTGTGAGGACTGTCTGGGGGTGGTAGGCATGAGGGCTGGAGCCTCACCTTCCCAATCCTATCTCATGCCAAGCCTGAGCTCACCTTCCAGCAGAAGGTTGTGCTAGCTTACTGTGCCCTGCAAGGGGAGGAGATGACATCGAGTAACCTGACCCATGCCTCTGCATTTGGGTGTCCTGCTTGCATGGACCTGTTCTGGGATCCACCATTCTCTGCCTAGACTGCCTGCTTCTGCCTGCTCTTTGGGACTCATCCCTGAGTCTTCCGACACTGTTCTCTGGGGGCTTTCCTACTCTGTTAGGAACAGGTGGTTTCTGATTGTGTCATCTCTAGTGCTTTCTCTTGCCTGGAAAGGGGAGAAACTATGAGAAGGCATTGTGTTATAGTGGGGAAAACACTAGACTTAGGTGACATGGGACACAGAAATCACAGAATTCAGCAACAGCAGGATCTTTGCCTCATTTTACAAATGGGGAAACCGAGACCCAGAGGAAGGAAATGACCCACCACAGTTGCCCACATTATTCAGACTTGAACTCTGGTCCTTAGACAACAAATTCAATGTTCTTTCTGCTCTATTGCTCTGCTGTTTCTGCTGATAATGAACAGTATGACTTTAAGAAAGGGACTTGATCTTTCTGGTGTACAGTTTCCTCATTTGTAAAATAAGTGGGGCAGATGAGGTGATCTCTAAGGCCTTTCCCCTTCTGAATTTAATAATTCTATTTTATGGCCCTGTGACTCATTGGCCATTCAGTCTGAGAGGAATGACCCTCGGGGCATCCATCTTAAAGAAGTCCCACAAGCAGTCTGCTCAGCTACAGCAGTGATTCCACATTGGTGAGCAACCAGAAATGAGGGATACAGGGATATGAGAGAGAGGAATAGAAGCTTATAGTCAAGAAGGTCTGAGTTCAAATCCAGCCTCAGACACTTAGTATCTGTGTGACTCTGGGTAAGTCACTTAACCTCTGTTTGCCTCAATTTCCTCATCTTCAAAATGGGGATAATAATGGCACCTACCTCCCAGGGTTGTTGTGAGGGTCCAATGAGATAATATTTGTAAAGTGCTTAGCACAGGGCCTGGCATGTAGTAAGCACTCTTACTATTACTGATGAACAAGACTTCCCTTAGTTCAAATTCTCCCTCAGATACTTACTTGCCTGTGATACCAGGCAAGTCATTTCACCTTTCTCAGCCTCAGTTTTCTCATTTATAAAATAGGGATAATAACAGCATCTACTTCATATTGAATGAAATTAAATCTTTAGAACACTTTGAAAACTTTAAAGTGGCATATAAATGTTAGCTACTGTTATTATAAATCACAAATAACAAGTACTTATATATGTGTGTATATATGTATACATGCATACATAAATATATATACATACATATATGTGTATATATATATATATATATACACACACACACATACATATAATTTCATTATCATTGCTTTTGGTGGAGGGAAGATGTCAAGTGTCCTTATATAACCATTATTCTCACAGGAAGCTATGCTAGGTACAAAGCAAGATGTATCCATCCCTTTAGCTTCTGGTACTTAACAGGGGATCCCTACTAGGACAGTCATGGCTCAGGTATCCTCAATTTTGACCTTCCTGATAGACAGGGAACCTAATTCACAGAATCACAGAGCTATCTAGCTCAACCTGTACTTGAAAAGGGATTCCTTCTATGCCATCTCACATAAGTGGTCATCTAACTTCTGCTAAGAGCTCCAGCAATACCCCTCCTGAGGCAGCCCATTTTACTGTGGGGTAGTTCAGTAACTAGGAAATTTGTCCTTATAGGCAGTGGAAATCTGTCTCCCCAACACTCCCACTTACCGCTTCTAGCTCTGACCTCTAAGGTCAAGAAAAATGAGTCAGATATTTGAAAAGAGTTTTCAAGCCATGGCCCCCACCTCTCCCTCTAATCTTGTCTTCTTCAGAGTACATCTTTCCATACACCCAGTTCCTTCCTCAATCTCCCACAATAGAATTTCTCCTCTTCTGCATGGCTGCCTCCTCTGTGCCCCATTTCCATTGCTTGGGACAAGCTTACAAAACAGGGTAACCTTTTAAAGTTTCTCCTTTCTGTTCTCCATAGCACCTCACTGTTCCCTCCTTCCTGATACCTACCAGTGTCCCACCAATAGAAGGCCTTCTCTTTAGAGAGCTTGGTGTTTACTCATAATCCTAAAGTGTGAGCTGGTCAGGTTTAAGTTAGCACTTGTACTGAAGGCATTTCATTCTAATAGGAGACACTGGAAAATCCCAAATAGTTTTAGGATCTACTCCCTTCCCTCTACTTAAATTTCTAATAACAACATGTTAGATACCAGCACAGGCTATAAGAGAGAGTGTTTTTGGTTAGGGATCACTGCTTCTCTTCCTCTTCAGATCACACCCGAACATGTACTCTTTTATCTCTTTCCTCAGCCGGGGCCAGGACATCTTATCAGCCTTCTTCTCCAGGCCGCCTCTCCAAAGAGATCAACCAAAAGAACTTCAACAATCTCTATGGAACCAAAGGTAAATGCCATTAGGACAGTTCATGAGTTGGAGCAGGAGGCAAAGCTAAACCAGGAGAGGATAACATTGGTGGAATGGAGAAGGGGCAGTCAGGGTGGACAGGGTGACCTCCTATATGAGATGGGCTTAGAGAGCTTTCAGGGTATGTGTGTGTGTGTGTGTGTGTGTGTGGTGTAGTGTGTAGTGGAGCTGCTAGCAGATGGTGAAAGCCTAGAGAAAAGGCCAAAAGTAGTCATTCAGAGAAAAGGAGAGTTCATGTGGCATTTAGTAAAGCCTGAGTCAAGGGTTCCTGAACTCCATCTGCTTTCTATTCTCATCTAGGATGGAATAAGAGGAGATGGACAAGGAACTGCCACCAGAGGGCTGAATCTAATTTCTCATTTCTATAATGTTCTATGGTTTACAAAATGCTTTCCTCCCAAAAATCCTATGTAGTAGGTAGAATTCCCATTTTATAGTTGGAGGAACTGAATACCTCCTGTCTTCCTGGTCCTGGGAGTTACTACTATATTCTGCTACTTCTAGATTCAAGAGCTTCCTGACATTAAGCATTAATATTTGGGTCAGGAAATCACTATCCCCGTTTTGTTGTAAAAGCACTAGTCTAAGTTGGAGGATCTGGCACTGGCCACAATCTATTTGCTTAGAATCCTGCCATTTACCTGCTGTATGGTCCTGGGAAAAACTGATTAACCCTTCAAAACATCAGTTTCCTCATCTGCAAAGTGGGAAGAATGATACCCATAGCCCCTACCTCAGAGGGTTGCTGTGAAAACATACCTTGCAGGATTTAAAAGAACCATCGACATGAGAATTATTACTTTAGGACATACTCCTGCCCAAAGGCAGAGGGATAGCCTGGATGAATCTATAGCTCTAAGAGTCGATAATTTTATGCCAGCTAGTCATGATTTATTTCATAGTTGTAGAATGTCCTTTGAGGAAAAGACCTGAAGCATCAGCCCTAATTGGTGAACTTTCTAACTCTGTCTTCCCAAAGAGAGCTCCTTTAATATGGGGGGCAAAAAATGGAGAGCTTATACCAGGGAGAATATGTAAAGATGGAGGCATGAAGAGGAGATGTCTGAGGTTCTTTTTTGGTTAGGCTCAAGTACCAACCTTCTCTAAAAGAAGGATGGCAGAACTGGCAGAAATAGATTGGTACTTGAGACCCTGGAAGGAATCATGAGCCCTGGCTTTGGAGTCAGAGAGTCTGGATTCAAGTCTCAGGTCTGCAGCTTAGTACCTGTGTGACCTTGAGTAAGTCATCTAAACTCTTTGGACTTCAATTTCTTCAGTTGTGATGTGAAAGAGTTGGACTAGACAACCTTAATTGTCTGTTTAGGCTCTAACTCAGTGACACACTCCTAGCTGGAAATTCTTTGGCTTCTCTAGGTCTTGGCTCCAGGAGAAAATTCTCTTGTAATTACTGGAAGGTATAAGTTTATTTGCTCTCTTGGTAGTAGGTTGTTATAGAGACCCATTCTTATGTTTACAGGAGTTTTTGCTTTGGAGAAAAACAGTTGAAAGTAAGTTCTACTGTGCTTGGAAATCCAGCTATCTGTTCTCTGCAGGCAGAGAACAGATAAGCTGGGCAGGCTGAGAGGAAGAGCTCAGCCATACAGGAACCTCCTTTGGCTACAATAAAGAGAGAATGGGGTGCTACTCCACACATATGTCCTATCAACTCTCCATTATGCATGTTGTGGACTATCTGTGACAAAACGTTGGTACCTGATCGTTTTTTCTCCAAGTCATCCAGTTCACTCCACACTGCCTTGTTTCTTCTGCCCAATATGTATGTGTTCAGGGAATACAAAATCTTTTGACTATTAAACCAAACCTCAGGAAATTAAGAGGTAGAACAAATTGCCCCTCAAATTCATGGTCCTGTGACATGTGGAAATAGCCTTTGCGTTATCTGATGTTTTGGGTCTGCTTGCTATTTTTTCTACTTGTCTAGTATGGATAATTGGAATGATTCCACTCTTTAGCTGTTCCAGGGGCAAATTCAGATGGGCTGGTTAGATTTCAATACTCCCTCTTCTTCCCTACCAGGCAACTACACTTCCAGAGTGTGGGAATATTCATCTTCCATTCAGAGTTCTGATGATTTGCCTGTTGTCCAAGGCAGCTCTTCCTTCTCCTTGAAAGGTATTGTTCCTCCCTCCTTATGACCCCTTCCCAGTGACCACCTTTCTTGCTGTCCCTGTTCTTCTCTCCAGCTACATTCTCCTTTCAACAACTCCCCTATTGACCTCCATTAGGTCTTTTTTAATCTGTTTCTCCCACTTTGGCTAACGTTATAGTGCCAAAGGCACTTGAACTCTGAAGAGCTGGATTCTAGCCTTAACTTTGTCACTGCTGTGTGACTTTTGGAAATCTTTTGCTTGACCTCTCTTGGACCTCATTTGACTAACTTACAGAAACTAAAGATTTGGGATCACATGTTACAACATGATATAGTAGATATAGAGCCAGCCTTGAAGCCAGGAAGACATAGGTTAAGTCTCACCTCTGATACATATGGTTTGTGTGACCCTGGGCAAGTCGCTCACCTTCAAAGTAGTCTAGGAAATTCTGTAAATCTTGAAGTTGTCGAGAAAACGCTGACTTACATTGGTAGAAGGAATTTACTCACCTGGAAATCAATGAGTCACATTCCTATCCTTATCCTTTGGATATGACCCGGTGACCCCTATTCTTTGACTCTTTTCCCTACAAAAGAATCTCAATATGCCTTCCTTCTTTCCTTCCTTCCTTCCTTCCTTCTTTCCTTCCTTCCTTCCTTCCTTCCTTCCTTCCTTCCTTCCTTCCTTCCTTCCTTCCTTCCTTCCTTCCTTCCTTCCTTCCTTCCTTCCTTCCTTCCTTCCTTCCTTCCTCCCTTCCTTCCTTCCTTCCTTTCTTCCTTCCTTCTCTCTCTCTCCCTCTCTCTTTTTCTTCAACTTTATCTCATTCCCTTAAGCTCCCTAGAAAGACATGAGGTGTCTAGGACCCCTGCCCTTGAATGCTTCTCTGGTCAAACTCAGGATCTATCACCACCTAGAAACAAATCCCTAAACCCAAAGGGAGCATAAGCCTACAGGAAGATGAGGAAGGAAGCTCACATCCCCAAGGTGTTGATGGAACTACCTGAGTAGTTCTGATGGAAGCAGGCCTTCCTTTCAGCTCCTCATAAACAGATGGTCTGGAAGGGAAATAATCCCCAGATGTGGAAGGGGGATAGGAGCTGGGAGACTATCTCTAATTACTGAATCCTCTAACCTGCACCTTGAGGTAGCTTCAGCATCTTGGAAATGGACTGGAGCTAGATCTCTGGGCAGGACCTAAGGATCTAGCAGGGTCCATGGGGGGAGGGAGTGGTCAGTTTTGAAGTCCCCTGGGGAGTTCCAGTGGTCTTCAGACAAAATCTAGAGTCTGTCAACCATCATTAGAGATGCTGGATCATATGTAAGTCATCATACAGACTATTGCACGGCCTATTGAAAAAAATACTGGATTTAGAGTTAGGAGATCTAGTTTTGATTCCTGACTCTTGTTTCTCAGTGTTTGAGTTACTTTAGGCCATTTCATTCCCCTCTCTGGACCTCAGTTTTTTATCTGTAAGATGAGGCAGTGAGGCTCGATGGTCTCCAAAGTTCCTTCCCATTCTAAATCCTATGATCCTCCATGGGCAGAGGAAAGAGACCTTTGCTACTGTTTATTTGGTTAGTTACATCTGACTTGCTGTGACCCCTTTTGGAGTATTTTTGACAAAGATACTGGGAGTGGTTTGCCATTTACTTCTCCAGCTCATTTTACAGATAAGAAAACTGGGGCAAACAGAGTTAAGTGACTTGCCCAGCATCAACAGTTAGTAAGTGTCTGAGATCTGATTTGAACTCAGGTCCTCCAGCTACACTGTGGATAGATCTTTATAAGGTATTAAGGATGGCCTTCCTACCTCCAAATATCTTTCCTTAGGCCCTTGATGCCCCACTATGAAAAATGTTTCTTTGGATTAAGGTATCCACTTTGGACATTCTACATTGTTCATTCTTTCCTTGACTGAATAGAAAACCTACTTTTGAGGGTAATTCATATCATACAGGTGCAAACCAATATCCTACGTTACGTTTGCAGAAGAAAAATCAGTAACAGCCAGGGGAATCATCTCCTACATGATGGAGTTTGGGATATATAACTTTATCAGATGATCTGAGAATAGACCATGGTCAATGAACTAGTAATTGATGCATTGAATTGTTCATATTCATTTGATTTTTCTTGAGTGCCTTTTTGGTGCCAGCAGCTATATAGAATGCTGTAGCAGTTTTCTAGACAGGAGAACCTTGTGGCAGGGAATGTTACCTGGAAGGTCAGGCCCAGGATGGGAACTCTAGTAACAACTCTAAGGCACATAGTAGAGATAGACAGTGCTGAAAAAAACCTGAGGGGAATCACCAAAAACAAACTCTCTTTGTATCTTCTCCTTTCCCCATGCACCCCGCACCCTGTCTTAGTCTTCCTTGGGTCTCATCAGGCTTAGAGAGATCAGACCTCTCCAAGCTGCCCCTAACCTTCAGGGTGCAAATTGGGGATATGCTGGCAGGCCTTAGAAGCATGGAACTTCTGTTGTGAAGGAGGGGACTCCAAGAGAGGCTAGAGGCCTCTGTGAGATCACCCACACTGCACTTCATCCCCTGAGCCTTTGGATGTAGTAGAAAGACTTTTAAACTGGAATTCAGAGAAGTTAGTTCAAATCCCTGTTCTTCTAATTCCTACGGGGCCTTGGACAAATCTCTGAAACCAATCTGGGCCTCAGTTTCTTAATCTGTAAAATGGAGGAATTGGATTAGATGGCCTCTGAATTCCCTTCCAGAGCTCAATCTGTGCTCTTATGATAGTTCCTGGTCATCTAGGCTTGTCCCCCCACAGGCAGCATGCTGTTGCTAATGCCTCTCTCTCTCCCAGCAGGCAGTGGGAGAGTCCCCTATCAGTTCACCACCCTGGGACAGGCCTCAACAGAGTTTTCCAAACATTTGGATGGTGGCCTGTTTAACACTGGTACCCGATCAATTTCCATTTGTTTCCCCTGCCCTTCTATCCCTGCCTTTCTTTATTCCTTTGTGCGGGAGATGGAGTTTCCAGCATGGTCTTTGCCTTCATTTCTGGGGCATCCTGGCCCTTATTCTCAGAAGAGTTCTCTGTCAATGGCATGCATGGTCCTTCTCCTGAATCCCCAAGTTCAGACCTCTCTGCAGCTCTGCTGGTTGCATACCACCATCCATCCCCACGTAGCCATTATTCCAGCCTCTAAAAAGCAGGAAGACAGTCTCTTTTCCCCTCCTTCTCTCCTCCTCCCCACCATTGTTGGTAACTCTTTCTTTCTGGGAATGTAGGATACAATCTCATCCTCTTAAATCTCTCATCTTGTGTAAGGCTTTCTTTACCTGGGAGCAGGATGACACTTTGGTCCTTAACTCTCCAGCTTTCTTCCTTCTTTCTCAGTTTATCACTGCCCTGGTGGAATGGCCAGTGCAGTGTCTTTTCTCTCTCCACCCCAGGGGGTTCTGATGAAGTCCTCAGGGACCAGGGATGAACATCGACACTTGGGACTGGGGAGGAAATGTGGGCTGTCCCAGAGCAAGAGCTTTAGATGAGGTCTCAGGGCCTCCTGGGCCAAGCTGCTCCAGCTGGCAGCAGCCACCCTGTTTATCTCTTTCTCTCCGTGGTGTCTTGGTTACCACTGGCAATTCTAACAACCGTTGTTTCCCATGGCATCAACAACTGACCTGTGTAGTGCTACCCAAGGTGGGTGGCTGATGAAGTGTGTGCTTTTCATTTTTATAAGCTGGATTTGGGCTCAGATGGGATAAGTGCTATGCAAATTGTTTGTGGGGGAGAAAGGAAGAAGTATCTGGGAAGACCTCATTTTTCTCATCTATAAACCCAAAGGGCCATGCTAGATGAACTTCAGTTCTAACATCCTACGGTCCTATGAGGGACTGTCCTGTCAATAGTTCTCCATAGCCCATTCCAGAAATTCCTGCCTCTTAATTAACCCCTCCTAGATTAAACCCTGATGGTTACTCTCGTGTTCTGGATACCAGGACCTCTAGGGCCTTGGGTTAGTTAGCCTGGAGTCATTGCTGGGCTGTTTGACCTATGGACCTCAGTTTCTTTCTTTGTAAAATAGAAAGAATCAATGGTGCCCCAGGATTGTGGTAATGGGGTTGGGGGTGAACTTCTTGGAGAAAATGAGGTATTGTTGAGAAATATAAATTGGTTTTTAACATCTAGCCCCACTGGATGTCACTGAAGTTGACAAAGCCCTACTCTTCATTCTCGCCTTGATTTAATGACAGGTTTATAGAAAATCAATAATAGATCATTTCAGTATTTGAGTTTATGTCAATTTCAGTGGGTCATTTTTGCCTAGGGTTGTGTCCTTTTCCTTTCTCTGGATGTCTGCCCATTATAGCTTCATTTAGTCTTAATCATATAGTGGCCTTATTCCAAATGACAACATTACTATGTAGTTTGGGGACATTTTGCACCAAAACTCCACTGGGTCCCTGGTCTCATTCTTTTCTATCTCCCAATATGGCTTTCCTTATTTTTGTTTCTTGATGTCTGTTTCTGTACTCTCTCTCTTGGGGGTTATTTCACCACCTGGACTCGGGATCATTCACTCTCCCATCAGAGGTGGTTGCATTTTGGTGATGGTCTAGACACAGTGCCTCGGTCTCCTTGAGGAAGGCAATTGGACTGCTACCTAGCCCTGGCTTGAAGGAATAACCAGTCTTCTCCCAGTCTAAATCATGTATCTTATCTCTTTCCTAGGTTACCCTTCCATCATCAGAAGTCAGAGTCCCAAAGCTCAGCCACAGACTTGGAAATCTGGCAAGCAGACCTTGCTGGTGAGTGAGGAGGCTGGGGGAAAGACAAGACCAGAGCATGCCTAGAAATTGGTTGCATGTCACTTTTCCAGGCAGGGAACACCCTCATTTTCTTGGGGGTAGGAAGGAAAGGAGGAGTACTCAACTGAGGTCACTCAACATGGTATATAGAGAGAAATCAATCCAGTAATAACTTAATAATCATTTCTTAAGTGGTGGGTACTTTGATTCTGGAGGTGCACACACACACACACACACACACACACCACATGAAACAATCCCAACTCTCAAGAAGCTTATATTCTGTTGGAGAACCCTAGGAATCAGGCCATAGGTAGTTATGTTACCATGAACAATTCATTTTACTTCTCTGAGCCTTAGTTTCCTTGTCTATAAAAGGAGAAGTTTGGATTAGGTGACTCCTAAGATTCTTTCCATTTCTCTGATATCTGAATTTCAATAAAGCATTTGACAAAATCTCTCATACTTGTGGACAAGATGGAGGGATGTAAGCTGGATGATGGTACAGCTGGATGAATTTGGAATTTGTTGAATGACTGGACCCAAATCAGAGTCATTCGTGTTTGGTGCCAACCTGGAAAGAAATCTCTAGTGGAATGCCTTATTAATTTGTCCTTGGGCCTATGCTGAAAAACATCTTAATTGATGGCTTAGATGAAGGCAGAGAAGGCACACTTATCAAATTGCCAATAACACGAAGCTGGGAGGGATAGATAACAAATTGGTTGACAGAAAAGGCTAGAGTGATAGGCCAAATTGAATACAATGAAATTTAATAAAGACAAATGGAAACTCCTACATTTGCATTAAAAAAATTAGCTTCATACTTGCCAAAGAGAAAGACGGATGACTTGACAACAGTTTGTATAAAGAAGTGTGGGGTTTTTGGTGGACTGTGAATTCAATATAAACCAACAGTACAGATGGCCCAGTTCCAAGGGTTATATTTTAGCAACATTGACAGTCAGAGATGATCAGTTGAAGGAACTTGGAATGTTGAGACTGGAGAAGAAAAGACTTAGGGGAAATCTGATTGCTGCCTTCAAATAATGTGAAGATGGATTTGCCTTGTTTTGCTTGAATCTTTAGAGAAGAAGTAGAAGCAATGAATAGAAGTTGGAGAGAGAGGAATTTCAACTTGATACCAGGGGGAATCAAAATTAGAACTATCCAAAAGTGAACTGGTAGTGAGTTCTTCATCTCTGAAGTCACTAAGACTCTTCTTCAAGCTGAGAGTGAAGAGGCCCTTGTTGGGAATGTTGTTAGAAGAGGTTCTGCTTATCGAATTTGCTTTTGACATTCCTGTCAATTCTGAGATTCCATGGTGTGGTGGTAGTATTCCTTCCCTTCCCTTCCCTTCCCTTCCCTTCCCTTCCCTTCCCTTCCCTTCCCTTCCCTTCCCTTCCCTTCCCTTCCCTTCCCTTCCCTTCCCTTCCCTCCCCTCCCCTCCCCTCCCCTCCCCTCCCCTCCCCTCCCCTCCCCTCCCCTCTCCTCTCCTCCCCCAGTAAAGTAAGCATGAAGGGGGTCATATGAGTTTCCAGATTCAATGCAGCCTAAGAGTTACAGTGCCTGATTCTTTTCTGGGGTTCTCTGTGTATAAAATAAAATACACAGAATTACCAAGGAAACAAATCATTACAGTTATCAAAATATTGAAAATGCCACATTCAGAGAATCCCCCTGAAATCTTTCCCCAGACTCTAAAAGAACCCCTGGTATAGACATTGATCTGTTGGAAAGTAAGTAGCCACCTCTGCCGTATGTCTGCTGTTGTTAATTCAGAAACTTCTAGGATCTAGAATAGGGGGTGGGGAACCTGTGACCTCAAAGCCACCTGTGACCCTCTAGGTCCTCAAGTGTGGCCTTTTGACTGAGTCCAAACTTCACAGAACAAATCCTTTCTCTGCCCTCCTCCCCTCTCCCTTCCCCTCCTCCTTTCTTGTACAATTTGTACTCAATCAAAAGGCTGTGCCCAAGGACCTAGAGGGCCAAATGTAGCCTCAGGTTGGCAGGTTCCCCATCCCTGAAGAAGGTAGAAGACACCTCAGAAGCTCTCTAGTCCAATACCTGTCACAGCAGGGCTTCCCCCGAAAAGAGTGGTTGAAACCGCTTAATAGGAGAAAGCCTTTAATTTATTGGTAAGGAGGGAAGTAATTGAGTGTATTTGAAATTTGGAGCTGGGCCCAGAGGCTCTGTAGCAGCAGCACTAAAAAAGCAAATAAGGGAAGAAAAAGAAAAAAAGAATTGTTCCCCATCCTATATATCCTTGCTCCCCAGAGGATCATTTCCTGGAAGAGAACACAGTCATACCCAAGTCCTAGGGGGAGGGGACCCCTTGGCCAGAGGCTTTCAAGGCCTGGGGCCCCCACCAACATGACAGCAAGAACCATCAGGCAGGAATGAGACCGTCTCTCACAGTCCCATCATTAGAGTTGTTTGTTTCTGCTTTACTGTGTTTTTATTCTATACTACTAGTGGCTTCCCCAGTAGTATGCTCCTTTACTGATGCTACAGGGGTGGTGACCCCTTCCATAGCTCTCTATTGCTGCCATAGTCTACAAATGGCCTCCAAATGGATGTCCCTATCTTTTCCCTCATTGTACCTGAGATAGAGGTTGAGGTTCTCAAAGGGACTTTAGTAGCTTTGGTAGAAAAGAAGATAAAGCTAACTCACAGAAGAGAGAGCTTTTGAGTTACAGGCCCCAGGAGTTTTGTCCTATGATGTCTTTATCTAGCCGCAGAGGACAGCAGTTTCCTTGTCCCATTCCCATCTGACTCACTTCTAGGCCTGACCCAATTACATGGCAAACTACACTACTTCTGTCCTCTTTCTAGCCTCCCCTAATGCCAATTCCCTTTTTTCTCCCCAATTGGTGCCCCTTCTATACCCTTCCTATTTTCAATCTTGGACCATTGAAAACCTACATTCAAGGCTTATTAAATTTGCAAAGGACATGGAACTGGGAGAGATAGCTGACATATTGAAAAACAGGGTCACTGAACGACATGTTAGAAAGACCGGCCCAATCAAATAATATGAAATTTAATAGGGAGTATATAAACACTCCTATACTTGAGTTTAAAAAAAATCAGCTGCACAAACCCAGGACAGGAGACGTATGGTTAGACAGCAATTTATGTGGAAAAGGTTTGGGGATTTTAGTGACCTGAAAACAAATTCCCTCAATCAATGAATGAACCATCAGTTACTTGCTAGGTGCTAAGGATACGAAGGCAGGAAAGGAACAGTCTCCGCTCTTTTGAGGCTTAAATTTGAAAGGAGGAGGCAGCCTATACACATCTAAATACATACAAAATACGTATGAGATAATATCTGAAGGGAGGCACAAGTAAATGGACTAACCTGGGAAGGCTTCATGTGGGAGATGTCCCATGAGCCTAGCTTAACCAAAAGTAAGGATTTTGAGGGTTAAAGGTAAGGAGGGAATAAATTCCAAGCATGGGGACAGCTTGTGCAGAGGCAGAGACAGAAGATGGGATGCTGGGAGTGAAGAACCATATGTAGCCCAGCTTGGTTGGACCAAAGAGTGCAAGAAAGGGAGTTATATGTTATAAGGCCGAAAAGGTAGGTTGAGGCCAGGTTATAAAGAGCTTTAAGGGCACATAGAGGAGTTGACGTTTGAATGAGCCAATAGAATAACATGGCAACCTAATATGGATGCCTCATATTGCTATCATGCTTACAAATGTGTGAAGTAGCATTTTAACCACAAAAACCTAGTGTTGTGGTTATTGTGGGCGTTATTAGTTCCCTATTACAGATGAGAAAATTCATGGTCTGAGAGGTTATATCTTGCTAGAGGTCATATAGTCTCTAGAGCTTTGTCTCCAGATCTTGTGATACTGGTAGTATTCCTACCAGTGCCTCAGATGGGACTTGATGGAGAGCTCAGAAATTAGAAAAAGTGCAGGAATGAAGGGAGAGACTCTGAACCCCAAAACTTCCTTTCATTGTTTCCAGGGGCAATTCCATAATGAATGTACCAGAAAGAAGGTTCCGTCTTTTCCTTATGTCAAGTCACTTTAGGCTGTAAAAAAACAACCTAGGCCTAGAAACACGTACACGGAGCTGGCCTGTAATCCTTTCGGTTGACCTGGCTCACCAGAAAGTTTCCTAGATCACCCTGATTCTGCAGACTTGGGCCTTTTCATAAGGGGCATTAGCCTTGTTGAATTTTTCTGTCCTCTAACTAGACTGAAGGAAAACAGTTGGACTGGCAAATACAATCCATGCAAGGTGCCCGTGAGCATCAAGCTATGGATGTCCCATAGAAGGGGGTCAGAGAGCACTGGCTAGCTGTTGGGAGGAGTCGGGGGGTGGGGGGTGGGGAACACAGACTTTTAAGCCCAGCTGGAGAGCAGGCTTATTGCCTGAGTCAACATGGGACAAATGATGATCTCCATAGTGAGGTGCCAGCTGCAACTCATTCTCCAGCTCTTGCCTCAGGTGACTGTTTCCCTGAGGTAGGCATGGTGGGAGGCATTGATTTTGTGAAATTGCAGGCAGGGATGAAGAGAGCAGGGCCAGGAATTATGTAGTCATTGGACTTGGAAGATGCTTAGAGAATGCCAATGAGGGTGGGAAGATTAGAGAGAAAACAGGTAGTTTGGGATGGGAGTTTGGAGGACCTAGAGAGGCCTGAAGTTTCCACTACACAGATCTAAAGCTATGTTACTGGCATGCTGTGTGACCCAGACTGAATCACTTTCCTTTTCTGTGCAGGACTATCCTCCTCTGGCCAGTGAGATTGTTGAAAGCATTCTAGCCTTCTTCAAAGAGACAAAACTAAGGGCTTGGATTGCCTTGAGAGCAAATATGAGACATATAGAGAAGGGATAAGCTGATGATGGGCTTGGAGCTGATGGTTAGGTCTTATAAAAAGCAATTGAAACCCAATCTGTCAGTTATTCCCTAGGAGGTCAGAGGGCAAGTTAGTTAGGCAAAGCCTGGGTAAATCAGTTGATTTGCTCTTAATGAGTTATAATTAGCATTTAAACTAGAGTTTCTAATTACCCAGCCCTGAGGATTATATCTGATATTGCCACAATTGAGAGACCTGGTGGCCAGGGTCAAGATGGGGCAGCCTTTCTTTCCTATGCAGAATGGGCACATTCCCAGGAGGGAAGACCAGAGACTCCCAGACTTTTCAGGGGTTCAGGCTGTTGTCATAGCATATACCCCATACCCAGTCTAGTGGTGCTTATCTCCTTCCCCTCCTCACCTTCTTTCCCCTACCCAGAAAAGGGCAAAGACTCCACTGTACAAAAGGCCTACTTTACTTTAGGAAATCCATTTCGTAGAATCTCAGAATTGGAAGGGACCTGGTTGGCATTTGAGGCCCTGTATGACTTGATTCCAGTCTACCTTGTCAGGCTTATTATATACATTGCTTCCCTTCACATATTTCAGTCAAACTGACCTTGTGGACCATTTCTTGTGTTATTATGTTTCCCATCTTTATACCTTTGCATTGGCCATTCCCAACACCTGGTTTGCTTTACCTCTTAAAATTCTTTGTGTTCTTCAAAGCTCAATTCAACTACATCCTCTTCTATGAGACTTTCCTGATGTTCCCAGCTACCTTTCTCTCTCCCAAAAATTATCTTGTATTTATTTTGGTATAAACTTTTATGTGTACATGCTATCACCTCTGATCAAATGTAAGTATCCTGAGGTTAGGGACTATTTGTGTCCTTGGGGCCTCAAAAAATGCTTGGCTCATAGTAAGTGCTTAAAAAGGCTTTTTTGCCTTTTTGCTGGATTGGCCTTAGGGGCCATCTGGTTCAACATTAACCTGAGCAAGAAATAATCCCTTGCAACACAGCCCCCAAAAGTAGTCATCTTGTCTGTACCTGAAGACTTTCTGTAATAAAGGGCTTACTAACCTGTCAAGATAGCCCATTTGATATTTGAATATCCCTAGTTAGGAAATTTTTCCTTGTACTGAATTTAAAAATTTCTGTTGATGTCACTTTCACTGATTGCTCTAGTTTGTGCTTCTTTCTGGGGTCAAGCAGAAGAAGTCTATTCTTTCTTCACACAACAGAATTTAGAGTTAGAAGGTATCCTATTGACCTACCTACTCCAATGAACAAAATTTGTTAAATTACTTGTTATAAAGCATTGCAGCTAGGTGGCACAGTAATAGAGTGTTGGGCCTGAAGTCTTCTGAATTCATATTTGGCTTCAGACATTTACTAGCTGTGTGATCCTGGGCAAGTCACTTAACTCTGTTTGCCTTAGTTTCCTCATCTGTAAAATGAGCTAGAAAAGGAAATGACAAATCATTCTAGTATCTTTACCAAGAAAACTGCAAATTGGGTCACAAAGAGTCAGACATGACTAAAATGACTGATTGATACCACCACCAGGTGTTGCACCAGGATTGGGGGATACAGCCAGTTCCCATACTCGAGGATCTTACATTCTATTAGGGGTAGAGAAAATACATACATATAAGTACTTACAAAGTATTTACAGAATATAGACAAAATGATTTTGGGGAAGGGCACTAGCATCTATGGAGATCAGAAAAGATCTCATGTAAAAGGTGGTGCTAGAGCTGAATTTTGAAAGAAACAGGGAATTGAAAGAGACAGAGGCAATGAATTGATATATTCTAGACATTGTGAGACCACCTGTGCAAAGCTATCTCCCCCTAGAGTTAGGAGATAGAACAACAAGCAGCTGGAGCATCAGTGTAGCATTCATAAGAAGGCATTTAATTTGTAATAAGTTTGGAAAGTTAGGCTAGCCAGTTAGTAGAAGGTTTTAAAAGCCAAAAAGAAAGTACTTTAACCTAAGGCAATGGAGAGCTACTGGAGCTTTTTAAGGCGAGGAGTGACATGATCAGGTATATGAATTTGGCATTTGTTTGGAGGAAGCATTGGACAGGGGAAGTACTAGATAACAAGGGTACCAATAAAGACACCCTAAATACAGGAGAGAGAACAAGGACCTGGGCTAGGGTGGTTGTGACATAAAGGAAAGTCCATTACAACATCCTCGCATGTGGATATCCAAGTTCTTCTCAAGCACTTCCAGTGAAGGGGAAGCTACCATCTCCTAGGCTGACCTTTCTACTTTGAATATGTCTATTTATTAGAGGGCAGCTTTGTGGTGCAATGGATACAGCTCTAGGTCTAGAGTCAAGAAGACTCCTCCTCCTGTGTTCTAATCTGGCCTCAGATACTTCCTTGCTGTGAGCAAGTCATTTAGTCAATTTGCCTCAGTTTCTTGATCTGTAAAATGCACTGGAGAAGGAAGTGAAAACTACTCCAGTATCTCTGCCAAGAAAACCCCGAAATGAGTCATGAAGAGTGAGACACGACTGAAATGATGGAACAAAAACAAATTTGTTAGGAACACTCTCCTAACATCAGAATTAACTTTGCTTCTTTGTAACTTCTGTTCAAAGAACCAGTCCAATCCCTCTTCTCCTTCAAAGATAGGCAGCCATCCTCTTCCTCAAGTCTTATCCAGGCTTGACATCCCCAGTTCCTTCAGCCTATTTTTGGTAACATTTTAGGACTTCACTATTCTTTCCTGTGTTCTGTCCAGTTTGTCAATGCCCTTCCTTAGCCATGGCACCAAGAGCAGAATATTCCAGATGTGTCTGCCCAGGACAGAGTGCAGAGGGGCCCCACTTCCCCATTCCTGGAAGCCGTGCCTCACTTTGGGTGGGCCAAGGTCATTCCAATTCTTTTGGTTGCCACAATACACTGCCAACTCACATTGAGTTGCAATCCATTGAAACCCTCAGATTTTCTTCAGACAAGTATATTTTATATCTTTTACGTGATGACCCTTCAAATCCTCCAGGATACCTCTCTTTGGGGAAAGGGATCATCCTCTGGTTGCTGATGATCAAGGAAGGAAGGAAGCTTGGAAGCCTGGAGAAGGGAAAGGGGAGGCTGATAGGTTGGGGTTTGGGGCATTACGTCCAACTTCTAACTTTTACTTCTCTGTTCTCTCCCACAGTCTCACTACCGTCCTTTCTATGTCAACAAAGGCAATGGTGTGGGTTCCAATGAGGCCCCTTGAGCTCCCTGCACAAGAGTGAGACACCGAGAGACTGCCTGACCCTTCCCTAGCTGTACCTGCTACTGCTATCTACTCAGCTACTGCACTGTTTGTAGGGGGACTGGGCTGGTGGGGAACATGACCTTCCAAGGATTGTCCTTTCTCCCCTCCAGCTTCCTCAGTCCTCCGGCCTCTTTGACAATCCTAGGATTTGTCAGTGACTCCCCCTTAGCTTTACCATGCTTGGTCCCCTGTCTGCTCAGGCCCCTTTGTCCTCTGCTTTCCCTACAGTCAGAGCGGACTCTGTCACCCCTTTCATTTTATGGGTCAGGATATGGTTCCAGAAGGGACTCTCCCTCCACATCCCCCCTACACATAGTAAGTCCTTCTGCAGATCCTGGGATGGCAGCTCTGGAGGTAGGCACCTATTTGGCACCAGCCTGATATTCCTGACTGGTGATTCCTCTATCTCCTCTGCTCAGCCACTATCTTGGTTTTCCCTTAGAACTGCCAATAATCATCCTCATGGGTGACCTGAGGGGTCTGTGCACCTAGCAGACAAAAGTTTGTATTCTTCCGCAAGTGTAGACATTGTCTCACTCTTGTCAGCTCATCTCCGTAGCAGTGCAAGACTGACTTCCTTCAGACTCAGACTGATTTTTCTAATACCCAGGATTTCTGATCTTGCCTGAAAAGGGCAAAGTTCCTCCTATCTGGTTAGAGGCTGGTTTCCTACACAGTCAGAGGAGTTTGATGCTTTTGTCTTTGTGCCAAACAGGCCCAGGGTCCCTGAACATGGGTAAGAGATAAGTCACCCCCATTCAGGAAACCTATGTGTCTCTACAAGGGAGGCTGAGGCTCTTCAGCAATGACAGCTAGGTTGCTTGGCTCTTACCCCTCCCCAATCCTTCTCTGTTACCAGAATGGGTAATATTCCTCACAGTGCCTTCCCCCAGCCTTGGAAATAGCTGCTAGCCTGGTTGCCTTGGGGTCGAGTAATTCATTCTTTTGCATAATGCAGAATATAAAATGGGCATAGAGTGGTTAGGAAGGGGAAATACTGGAGGTGAATGAAAATGACTGGACTGGTACACAGTAAAAATATGCTCCTACCTCCCCTTCGTATGCTCACCCCAACCAGAGCTGTCATCCCTCTTTCTCTTTGACCAGTCTCACTGCTGGGAGCCGCCCAGTGCCTCAGCTTCCCCAGGGCATGGCAGAGAAGAAAAAGAATCAACAACACACAAAACCAGGAGGAGTCTGAGTCTCCACACTGGACTCACCTCCCCCACTGGAGGGGGAGAGATGGAGCAGGATTGAGGGGTTTGTTGGGAGATACTGAGCTGGCAAAGAGTGGGAGGCAGCCTTGGCTTCCCCTTCCTGAATAAATCATTGATCAACACTTCATTTGTATTGAGGGAGGGGCTCCCTGAAGGTCATGGGGGGCACGGGATTGCTCTAATTATTCTGTACGTATTTCCCCCCTTGATGAATGTGCTTTCCTACTCCCCTCTCTATCTTTAATACACTGCTCTTTCGAAGTCTTTGGTCTGATAGTCTACTGCTGTCACCAGCCTCACTTCAAGTTTCATCTCATCTCAGGAGGGAGGGGATAGCTCCCCCAGGCACAAGGGCCAAGAGGCCATTCCTTAGGCCAAGCACCCTGTTTGCCCTGACATGCTCTGTCTGCAGAAGGCTGGGGGCAGGGCCCCAGGAGCTTGTAATCCAGAATGAACTGCAAGGTACAAAGAAAATTACAGAAATGGAGGCTACTGAGGGTCAGCAGTTTCTGTTTTGTTTTTGTCGGTGGCTTAAGCCCATCAGGCTGAATGGAGAGCCTCCATGACAAGGAGGTCAGTCCTGGGCACTGGGGGAGACAGAGTCTCTACCATCCTGAACTGGTAGTCTGATGAAAGGGAAACACACGCACACACACACACACACACACACACACACACACACACACACAGAGCACAGGTAGATATAATACAGGCAACAGTGAATATAGCCAGAATGGAGCCATTATACACAAATGTAGGCAATACAACGGAGAACAGTAATCCAAGCCAGGAGGCTTATTGCAGGAGATAGGTCTTGAATAGGGTTTGGAAGAAAAGGGATGGTGAAAAGGAACCATAAGACATTAAAACTGAAAGAGGTGGTAGCTAGTCCACATTCTTTAATTTAGGGGTGAGGAAACTGACATCCAAAGAAAGGATATGATCTACTTAAGGTCAGACAGCTAGGCAGTTGTAGAGCTGGGACTAATAACCCAGCTCTCCCAGTTTCTAGTTCAGGCCTATTTCCTGACTAGTCTGAGTATCTATCCGTGGATGTTTGGTGCCTTCTAGAATACTGTGTTCTGCCCCTTCAGAACTGTTTGCGGGCCTGAGCAGTCTCCGAGCCAGCCCCAAGAGCTTTTACTGTCCCAGTTTTCCCTTAGCAATTTTTCAGTCCTTTCCTCTTTTGGCAGTAGGGGCTGTGAGGTTGTGTGTGTTAGTGAGAGTCAGAGGGAGAGATCCTCCCCTCAGTATATATGGTTATCCCCGGATAGTCATGATCCTAGGCTAAGCTGGACAGAATGCCTAGGAAGGGGGTCTTTTAGGTATTAGTGATACCCCAAATGGCACCTGCAAGGAGGGATGTAGGATCCAGGGCAGAGTTGGGGACTCTCGGGTCCATCCAAGGCCCTGTGGATGGAGGAGCAGGTAATGAGAGAGGAAACAGGCAGAGCCAGACAAGAGAGCGGAGAACCAACGAGGAGAGAAGCCTGGAACCAGCAGGGAAATTCCTCCCGCCCCTCCAGAGAGTGGAAATATTAGACATGTAAGGGATGTGGTTGGGAAATAATTATGACCCTCACTACTGGGGGAGTGGTGAGGAGGGAGGTAGAGAGAGGGAGACATGATGAGACAAATGGAAACAGATAAAGGAAAAGCAGGAGACAAAGAGTGAAAGGGATTGGGAGGGAGGGGGCGCCCAGGAGGGACCCAATGTATCCACGAAGAGTTAACATTTCAGGGAGGCTTGAAGGTTTGCAGAACATTTGACATACATTAGCTCATTTTATCCTTACAACAATCCTGTGGGGAAAGTCATACACTTATTATTATCTCTGCTTCACAGATGAGGAAATTGAGATTCAGAGGGGTTAAATCAATCACCCACGTTCACAAATCAAAAAAAGTGCCAGAGCACAGATTTAGACCCTGGGCTTTTCCAGTTCCAGGACCAACCCACTTCCTGGCACCCCAGGTTTTCCCACTGTGGACATCTGGAGGTCATGTCAAAAGAGGGCAGGAAGTGGAGGTTATTAAGCAGCTAGGTGGTACAGTGGAGAGTATTGGTCAAGGAATCAGGAACCTGCCTCAAGTACTTATAGTATAATATCTCTAGAATGCTATACATAATATATAATAACAATAGTGGTTATTATCCAAAATAGTGTGTTTCTGATTACCCTAGGGCTAAGTCAGATGTAGAGCTCTAGAGGTAATGATTATCACCTCCACTACCACCTTGGGAAATACTATCTCAGTAAGTCAATTGATTGACATAAATCTCATCAGGTCAACCCGGAAAAGTCTTCTAAGAGATCCCTAGGCAGAGTCCCCACTTTACCCTCATCTCCCTAGTTCTCTATGCATCATTTTTTCCGGTTTGGGAAAACATTCCAGAGAAGTGAGAGGAACTACCCCCACATGGGCATCCCCTTTCAGTTTCCCTGGTTTATTTGGCCAAACGCTGTTTCTGAGAATAGCTGGGCTCATCCCCATAAAGGCATGACTTTTACCTGGGAAAATCTGCTGTGAGAATTGAGGGGTTGCAGGTAGAAGTACCTTGTTCTCCTGTTTCTAAGACAACAGACTCATCTGGGCTCAATTTCTTTTTCTAGCTAGCTCTAATGGAAACGGGAAGGGACCCCTACTTTTTCCTTCTATCCTGGGGTCAGGTCCAGCTGACTCAAGAAGGCAAAAGGGAGAGAAATCCTCAAGAACCTAGATGTGGCAACCCTCTGGAAGCCACCATGAATGAATGAATCAATCAGCAATCGATAACTAAGTGCTAATTAATATTATGTTGCAAGCACTAGGGTAGGGGCTGACATACAAAGCCTAAAGTAAAAGTCTGCCTTTGAAGGGCTTGTAGTCTTAGGGCTGGGGGAGAATACATGTACAGTGTATATAATTACATGCAAAATATATAGAAAATAGATACAAGATTATTGGTGGCGGTCGATGAAGCTGTTGGG
Organism: Bettongia penicillata ogilbyi; assembly: GCA_023548195.1. Classification (NCBI taxonomy): domain Eukaryota; kingdom Metazoa; phylum Chordata; class Mammalia; order Diprotodontia; family Potoroidae; genus Bettongia; species Bettongia penicillata. Next base: position 2,816,865 of record JAJHZJ010000311.1, read on the forward strand.
AGGACCAGGAAAGTGGCCCCGGAGGCTTTGCTAGACACTGGGCACAGGGCTTACCTCCCAAGAGCATGGAGGAGACATCCTCTGTCTGCAGCTCCCTCTAAGAGGGTCACACTAGGCTCCTGGGGAAAGATAACAGCACTTAAGGGTGGAGCCAATAAATCCTCTTCTGGGGCCCACGTGGGATTTATCCCTGAATATCTTTCTTTTCCTGCATCAATCCCCCTGCCACTCCATTACCATTATTACTGTGATTATAAAGCAATCAGGGGGAACTCTTTTCTTTCTAGTTCTGGAAAATGTCTCCCTCCCTCAAATAAGAGGATGAGAGTGAAGGGCCATCGGCAGCACTCAGATGGCTTGGTGATGGTGCCTGGGAGGGGGAGGACTCTCTGCAGGCTGGGATAAGGTAGAAAATGAGACGCCATTTCTTCTTCCCAGATGCTCTCAGGCTTGGATTTCAGACTGCCCTGTGGTCCCTACCTTGTGATTTCCATCCGGTTTAGGTTTGGGGTGTCCTAAGTATGGTATAGGTGTCTCTAAGGCAGCCTATGTTTTGGGGAGAGGGAGAGGGATGGAGAATTTAGAGATTAGAATTTGGGATGAAACAGCAAAGAACAGGAAGCCCACTGAATTGACAGTCCTGAAAGCAGAATTCTGCTCCTGTTCCCACCAAGAACTTGCCGGATGACTTTAGCCAAGTCTTTTTGCTTCCCCAAACAACAGTTCCCTCATCTGCAAACTGAGGGAGCACATGGCCTCTGAGTTCCCTTTCACCACTAAGCAAACATTCTATGATTTGAGAGAGATTTATAGGGGAGACAAGCTGCCCTAGGTTCCCAGACTAAGTACCACCTTCTCCATGAAGTCTTTCTTCCCATCAGCTAGGGTCTTCTCCTCTTCCTCTGCCCTCAGTTATCTGGCATCTATTTTGAGAAAGAATGGGATTTTAGGATAATGGGAAAATATAGACTGGGATCTGAGGGGGGCAAGGGATAGGGACTCCATCTGTGAATTTGTTGATGGAACGCCCTTCGCCAGTGTCAGTTCATACCTTCTCAGTGTTGCCCTGAGAGACATTAGGCCCAGGGTTATGTGGTTGGGATGGAGAGGCCAGATGTGATATTGACCTCGGATCTCCCTGGTTTTGTGGCCAGCTCTCCAGCCACTATACCGCATTTCTTGTCGCCATAAAGTGTGGAAAGAAGAGAGAAATTAGAGACAAAGGAAAAATCTAGGTCATTTTGTTACCTGTTGTGAGGCAAGAATTGTGTAAAACTTAAATCATGACTTAAATGGAAGCTATTATTATCATGATGGAAGCACTCTGCCCAAGTGGAGGCCCCCAAGCTGAGGCTAGATGACCCCTCACTTGGGGATGTTAGAGGGCCGATCCATACTTTGGGTCAGAGGCTGGATGACATGGCTTTTTTCTGATTCTTTAGTTTCGGAACTTTGGGAGGCATCCCAGCCCTTCCCTCCCTCATGGGCTGGACTCTTTCCCTCAGAAGAACCAGAGTTCTGACACTTTAGGAGCTTAAAAAATGAGAGCTGGCTGGACCATGGGAAAACTTGGGAATTCAAGGAGCCAGATCCACCCAATTATTAATCCCAGTCCCAATCAGAGGGGATGGCTCCAGGGCAGCCAGAGGATGGAGCTAGGAGCCAGGAGTACTGGGGCACCAGGAAGTGACTGGCTGCAGAGCTAACCTGTGGGCAGCAGGGGTCAGTGTTTCACTGTGTGTCAATGGCAGTGTCTCTACCTCCCCCATCCTCTCTGCCCCTACCCAGTTCCATTTTGATGAATTCTCTCATTGGTTTTACCACTGGATCAAAAGGACTGTCCCTTTGCCTTCTCAAATCAGCACGTGACTCAGAATACATCAAACCAGGGGACAAAGACCAAACAAGAAATAGCAATAGTGATGAAAGCTCATGTCTGAAAATGCTTTGAGCTTTTCTTGGAAAGTCTCTGTGAGGCTGGGAGTACAGGCATAGTTATCACCATTCTACAGGAGGTAAAACTGAGGCTCTTTGGAGGTGAAGCCACTTGACCATGAGTATATGAACAATACATTGCAGAGCTGACACTTGAACCCACCTCTTCTGTATCCCAATTTTTTTTATTAAGCTGCAGCAAAAGGGAGACTTTTTTTTTTCTTTCAATCAGGGAATCAATGGATTATAGAATCTAAGAGTTGCAAGAAATGTCAGAGGTATTCACCTCAGTCAAAGCATGAACGCCTCTATATCATCCTTGAAAAGTAAGACCTAAGATTTAGAGTAAGAAGTAATCAGAAGTCATTTAATCTAAATTTTTCCCTACCCCCAACATGCATCTCCACCTCATTTTATAGATATGAAAATTGAGTGTCAGAGGCATTACATGCCTAGTCTAAGATCACCCAGGCTGTGGAGAGTAAGGATTCAAATCCAGGCCTTCTGACTCCACCACCGTACCACATTGTCAGTCATGGAGGTCTTGCAATGAAGCCCTCTAGTGAGAGAACAGCTACTACCTCCCCATATAGGTAGCCTATTCCAGTGCTTTCATGGTTAGGTAGATTCTCCATACATTTAGGGGAAATCTACCTTTCTCATCTTCCACACATTGATCTGATTTTTTTCCTTTACAGCCAAGGAGATCATGGTTAGACTCTTCTATGTTGGGTTAGACGGTAAGAACTTCCTGATTATCTGGGGGCATTAAACACAGGTGGGGTGAAAGAGACTATGATGTTTCCTTCTGCAGACACCTTTAAACTTAGGAGACAATCTCAACTGGCTGGGGAGAGGCTGAGTTCTTTGGAGTGATAAAGGGTTGGAAGGTATCTTAAGCATCTCTCTCACTCAAAGATCTTGGTGTTGTCAGGATATTCAAAGGGTACCTGATTCTTGGACACCACAAAAGCTTCTGATTCAAGCCCTGCTCAGTTCCTAGGTAGATATAAAAGTTTGAGTTGCTGACCCCTTACCCTAAATTCAGCCCAGGGTGGCAATAAAGGAGGCCTGAAAATGGAACGTAGCATGGTGAAGGGGTAAGGGTGGATATGATTTCATAGACTGTTATATAATATATAATGTAATATAATGTATAAAATAATAATAAGGTCTTTGGGAGATCATCTAGTCTAATACTCTTGTAGATGAAGAAAATCAAGACCTACAGAGGTAAAGTGATATGTTCTGCATCACACAGAAGAATCAGGACTTTAATCCTAATTAATGGTCCTGCTAATTAATCCTAATTAATGGGCCAAGTTGTTGGCCTTTTAACAGGTTTTGATTTTTGATCTACACAATGTCCCACTGCAAATATGCATTATATATATGATCCTGGACAAGTCACTTATCTTCTTAGTGTTCTATATCTTAGAGTCTCAGAAATAGTGTCAACTTGTATTGATGGAGGGGGTTTTCTCATCCTGGAGTTCCCTGTATCAATGAGATCTACTCCCCTTCGTTCCCTACCTGGGATTTCAAGAAGCTAAAGGTTTATATTCTACCTCTCCCCACTATCCCCACATTGCCCCTGGCTAGGCAGCCAATGGGAGACTTGGGGTAGAGGTGGGAGAAAACCTCCCCTCTTGGCCTCCTGTGGAATACTGGTCATTGTCACCAAACTCTCTCCTCCCTCTGAAGGAGTGAGCCAGTCTCCAGTTTGATCTTCCAGGGGACATTGACTATTAAGGTAGAAATCTAACAATTCTTCAGTCACATAAACAAGGAAGATAAACCCTAATTGCTTGGGAACGAGGCCTTTTCCCGTTTGCCTGACACATCATCTCTCCAAGATAGAGAGAGACAAAGGAGGAAGAGAAAGGCATCCAAAATGAGGGTCTTTGGAATCAATTAAATGCAGTTGGCAGGAGGGGAGTGAACCTGGGGCCTCAGGGAGGGCTGGTGTGAACCTTCCATAAAAGAATAAGAACTTCTATTTCTTTAATGTGCTTTTTCAGATGTGTACCAGGGTCTGTACTGGTAAATGTTTAAGAACTAGCTCTCTGAAAAAAAAATACTCTTCCATGACACACTTTTAAATGTAATCTGCTTTTTTCCATCATTTTATTAAGTCTAGAGAAATCAACAAAGAATTACATTATACCTTAACTCACAGCCTTTGTAGATTTCCAAGGTGTCTGAAAATTTAATTATTGGCTAGTGGGTTGGAGCTGGCTCCAGCGTACTCCTGCATACCATTTGATCCTTAGAGTGACCCTATGAGGTAGACATAGGTCAAGGGCTGTCAGGGACCTCAAAGACCATCTAGGTCAATCCCATAATTTTACAGATGAGGAAACTGAGACCCTATAAGCTGAAGTGACTTGTTCAGGGTCACACAGCTACAAAGTGGTACAACTAATAATGCAATTTAGAATTTCTGACTCTACATCGAGTATTTTTTTTTAAATTAAACTCCGCTGCTTCTGCTAAGATGAGAATAATGGAATGCAAATAGAATATGATTCTTCAGAGAATCATATACTGTCAAAGGTTGACAGGACTTCACAGATCAACTTGTCCCTCATTTTCCAGTGTATCCAGTGGGTGAGGAGGAGGGATAAAGCCCAAGGTGCTTGATTTTTCTTTAATGTTCTTTTCGTTGTACCATAAGCCTCCTTGTACCTGTGGATCACACTAAAGGAGTGGCCCCCCAGGTAGGCCACTCATCTGTGTTTGTACCTCTAGACAAGTTGACCCTAAATGAATCAATTACTTTTTTCCATCTCTCTTAATGATTGATCACTAAGTAATAGCCTAGATTGTTTGAGCATTTGTGATCCAATCTATCTATTGGCTACTGACCTGAAAATAGTTGATCTTATTAAAAGGGAAGGCACATCTATTAAGATGCTATCATTAGTTAATGATAGTTAATGTTAGTCGGTCATGTTAGTTAGAATGTTAATGACTAACCTATACCCTTGTCCCTTGAGAAGGGATCGCTATTTGTCTGTGGGGACTTCTGAAAGACTTGCCTGGAAACTCAGGGTTGAACCTGAAGACTTCTGACCTGAGGACTTTACAATTCAATGATTTAAGTTGTGGGGGGCAGACTAGCTCCAGAAGAGGTTGAAGGAGTGTCCCCAAAGTATATCCATTAGTGGTCTGATGTCAGCTTGAAAAGAAGTCTTTAGTATACTGCCCCAGGGGATCTAGACCTAACATTTTTGTCAGTGATACAGATTCTGGCAACATATTTATCAAATTTGTAGGTGACATCAAGCTAGGAGGGACAGCTAAAATGTTGGGGAAGAGTCAGAAGGCAAAAAAGAGATAACAATAAGTTAGATTAAATGTTGGGTTATATCTAGTATGATAAAATGGAAAGAGATAAATACAAAGACTTACTCTTGGGTTAAAAAAAGTCCCCTTCCCAAGTGTAATGTGGGGGTGGCTAGGATAGAAACCAGTTCATCTGAGTCACATCTTGGCCTTTTGGGGGACTGCAAATTCAACAGGAATTCCCAAAGCAACAGAGCAGCCAAGAAAGCGTATGTAATCTTAGGTTCTGTTGAGAGGTCCAGGACTAGAAAGAGGGTGGACCCTGCTCTGATCAATCCATGTCTGGGGAATTACATTCAGTTCTGTATACTACATCTTGGGAAGAGCATTGTATCTTACCCTTGTTTGACATGCCCTTTTCAGTTTCCTTTTTTGTGTTGATCTCCCCTATTAGACTGTAAACTCTTTCAAGGAAAGTTCGATTTCTTTTCTTTTCTTTATTTGTATCCCCAAGCACTTAGCATAGTGCAGGCACATAGTAGGTATTTAGTAAGTGTTTTTTGATTTGACTGAAGTTGGCAAACATCTCAAGGAAGAAAATCAGCATGGTAAAGGGTTCAAGATTATGCCATAGAAACCTCTCTGAGTCTTGCTTTCCTCCTCTGTAAAATGAAGACCATAGTGGTACGTAGGTAGCCTTTCAGGGTTGCCGTGGAGATTAAATGAGATAATGTATGCAAAGCACTTTATAATCCTTAAGATACTACATAAAAGCCAGTTGTCTTTATTACATAAAACACTACATGAATGCATTATTTTTTTCTGTGCCCTTCCTTGGTGATTTTTGTTACCAATTTCAAACTGAACTGTCTCAAGGAAAAGCTGGCCTTTGGTTTCCAGAAGTCCTCACATGGTAGCTCTCAGGCCATGGGGACTGGTAAATGCTGCCATGCCCAGGGGATTCAGCCACTAAGCATCTCTTGCAGTCTTTGGAAGGAAAACTGAAACCAGAGAAGGGATTGAAGCCTAATACTTTTCACCTGAACGTGAGGCCAGCTCCTACATGCACGGGTAACTGAGGTAATTAATTTACATGTTTCATCCTATTTAAACTAATAATCTCATATATTCTTCTTTTCTACTGAGACTGATCTTGTGCTCCAGACTTGCCAGACACATCCTCCCCGAGGGGGAGATAGGATGGCAATCCTTTCCCACTTCCTGCCATGCTTAGCCAGAAGAGTGATCTCAAAGCACTTTGCCCACAGAATTGATGCTACACAGTTTGCCTTTTTATTCTGCAGTGGGGAAAAACTAGTCATGGGGTAATCTAAGTTCTTTGGGGACATTAGGTGGACCAGCACTGGGCTGGACTCAGGAAGATCTGAATTAAAATCCAGCTTCAGACACTTATATTTTGTGTCCCTGGGCAAGTCCGTTAACCTATGTCTGCCTTGATTTCCTCAGCTGTAAAATAGTGACAATAATAGTACCCATCTCCCAGTGTTGTTGTGAGGATGAAGTGAAATTAAAATTTGTGAAGTGCTCTGTAGACCTTAAAAGACTTTATAAATGTTAGCTGTTATTATTAATATTAACTTGAGGCTCATTTCCAAAAGAACCCTGGTTGGAAAAGAGGAAGATGTGGCTACTTGCCCTGATTTTTCACAGATTTGCACAGTGTTATGTGATCCAAAGAATGTTGCATAACCTCTCTGGGCTTGTTTCTCTCTCTCTAACAGAGAAGGCTTTGCGCATGAAGTCCACAAGAGCAAATAAGGTCTTTTTTTTTTTTTTTTAAGTAGTTTACTCTCTTAGAATTTCCAGGTTGCATTATCAATGATAAATCTTTGCCTTCCTACTTACTTGTAAGAAGTGACTTGAGGAGGAGGAGAGGGCTCTTTAAACACCAAGGGTCATGCCTGCTTTTCTTCCTAGAGAAAAATCTGTTCCCTCTAAGAAGGACTGAGCCAAGCCCTCCCCACCCTCCTACTTATGCATTCCATGTGTATGCTCAGATTCCAAATCCTTCAGGATTTAATATCCATTCTGTAATCTACTGGCACCAACAGGCATTATCTAACTGAACCTTAAATTGAAAATGCTATGCTTCCATCTTCCTTGGGCTGTCAGGAAAAGTTGGGGACTGTCTTCGCCCAATGTAATTTACTCTTTTGCTAATTAAAACACATCACTGTGCAGTCCTTGGAGAGAGAGGCCCAGAGGCAGCTAATGGTATGGGTGGAGGAGGCAATCTGGGGGCTGGAAGGTTTTCCTTATAGATAACCCAAGTCCCACCTCCTTGAAAGACTGTTTTTGTCCCCAATAGAAATCATTCCCCCAGAAGTTAGGCTTGGCAGAGACCTTAGAGATCATTTAGAGACAACAGGCACAACACTCCAGAGTGGTGCCCCAAACCAGATTCAAATGTCATTGGGAAATTTTTTTAACAAAAGCGATATAAATACAACAGGACATAGATAATATTCATATATGATTTTTCTACATTCATAAAGTATGTAAAATTGAGTGGCTCCCATTTCTATTTGAGTTTCACACTGCCCATGTGGTCCTACCCCTGCCATCTTCTAACTGGGGAGATTGAAGCCTAGAAGTGACTTAGCAAAGAACACAAACACACACACACACACACACACACACACACACACACACACAGAGCCAGCAGCAGAGCTTGACTTTCAGGGCTTCTATGTTAAAGTCCAGTGTTCTTCCCACATGGTCACTACTCACTTTACAGGTGAGGAAACTGAGGCCCATGTAGGTTAAGTGGTTTGCTCAAGGCCAGATAGATGGTAGGTAATAGATCTGACTACTCAGAATTTATTGATTGATTTATTGTGGGGGCCTCCTCTAGCCTAGGCTGGAAGTAAGCTGGATCCTGATACATTCAGTAGGTATGGAAGTTCTAACCTCCTTTCTTTTTCAGATGCAGGTTTTCTAGCCCCTTCTCTTCCAGGGCTCATCATGTTGTTGTTTGCTCAGTTATTTCAGATGTGTCTGACTCTTTGTGACCCCATCTGTGGTGGTCTTTGCAAAGATACTGGAGTGGTTCTGCTTTACAGATGAACTGAGGAAAACAGGGTTGAGTGACTTGCCCAGGGTCACACATCTAGTAAATGTCTGAGGCTGGATTTGAACTCAGGTCTTCCGGACTACAGGGCCACACATGGTCTTCTAGGTCCTCAGGTGTGGCCTTTTGACTGAATCCTACTTTTATACAACAAATTCTTCTTTCATTAAAGGGATTTGTTCTGTGAAGTCAGTATTCAGTCAAAGAGCTGCACTCGAGCACCAAGAAGACCACTTGTGACCTCGAGGCCACAGGTTCCTCACTCCCGCTCTAGCTTATGAAGGCCATTAGGTTTCCAAAGGCTTCTCTCTTCTAACATATCAGGGTATCAACGCCTGGCAGACAGAACTAAGATTTCCAAGCACTCCCTATCTATTTTCTCTTTTATCTCTGACTTTTGGGAGTTCCTTTTGAGATAGAAGAAAAGCACATCAGGATGTTCATGGCTGGTAATAGAACTCAGGGGGTCCTAGGCCTGCTCCTTCCTGACTCTCCGGACTCCCTGTCTAGGAGTGCTGGTTACTGCCCCACCCCATCCCAGGAAAAGGTGGGATGTTCTCAGCCGCTTCTCTTCTGCAGGGCCCCCCTGCCTCCAACCACCAATGTGGCCTGTGTTGCCCAGGCAAGCCATGGTGTCACTCACCAAGTTAACAGAGTGTGGGATTGCTGGAGGTTGAGGAAACAAGTATTCATCCTGCCAACAGCTTCCTCTGTGCTTGCCACCTTGATCCTGGCTCCCAGAGATAAAGAGACAGTGAGTGACAGGCACCTCGGGGAAACAGCAGTGAGGGGGATGGTGCAGACTCCTTCCCTTCCAGCCCAGCACCTTTTTTCTGGTTCTAGATCTTTATTACCTGGCTCAGTCCCAAGAAGGGAAGGCCAGGGTCTGGCTGTGGGCTCCTCAGGGACAACTTGTATTTGATGTGAGAAAGGACTCCAAGTTTTTTGATTTCTCAATACTAGGAAGCATGGAGAAAGGTAGTCTTGTAGTTGCTGAGTGGTCCTGGGTCAAGGGATTTTACACTTTTTGGATGGTCAGAGAGCAACAAGGATTAGTTTTCCTGGACAATCCCTTCCCTGGGGACCTTGAATTAACCTCATGGCCTAAGAGAGCTTTGGACAAGGGAGAGACAGAGGCCAACTAATCAAGTACCCTCATTTTACAGGTGAGGAAACTGAGGGCCACTGAGGTTAAATGACGTGCTCAAGGCCTAACAGGTAGTAAAGAATGAAGTCAGGATTTGAACTTGAATCCCTGCTACCACATAGGGCATGGAGACTGAATTTGATCCCTAGCTTTGCTATCATTGAACTGTAGGACTTTGAAAAAATCAACTCAACTCATTGAGCTTCCTCTGATGAGTTTCCTCACCTGAAAAATGAGTATAATACACATATAATTATATATAATATACATGATAAAAAATACACATGTACATGTGTATTTCCCATTTCCAAACATCCTTTTGGACAAAGTATATTGTAAACCACCTAAAGCCTCATGTGCATATGAGTGATTATGACAGGAGGGCGGTTTGGGGGGGTGTGAGTGGGGGGTGAGGGGGTGGGGTGAGGGGGTATGTGGGAGAGGGATGCCCTAGAAAACTCCCTTTGCATAGGTTAAACCACACTTTCCTCCCTGTGTGTCCTTAGGCAAGTCATTTCTCTTGTCTTTAAAATGACTAGATGAACTCTAAGGCCTGATGTCAATTATCCCACAGTTTCATTCAGTCTTTATCACAAGTCTTGGCACAGTAGAGAAGGCAGTGGTTCAGAATTAAAGCATCTCAGTTGAGCTCCTGGCTTTACGACTTCCTACTTGTGTGACCTTGGGCTTAGCTTTACTTTTCTCAGCCTGAATTTTTCTCCTGTGCAAAATGAGTGAGACTAGACAGCCTTTGAGGGTCCTTCTGTAGCAAGGCCTCTGATGCTATAATGTTCTTTGAAATGAAAAAAAATTAAATAAAAAGTCCATTTCTCACTCCCTAATGTCCCCCACCATTCAAAAAAGAAAAATATGCAATAAATATGCATATTCCATAAAAAATTTGAGCATTGGCTCTAATGTCCAAAAATAGAGGTCTTGATCTGCACACTGAGTTCATCACCTCTCTGTCAAGGAGGTGGGTAACAGACTCAGCACTGATGATGCCCTTTGGGGAGGTATTCTTGGTCCTGTTTACAAAACAAGGACACTGAGTCTCAGGAGGCTGTTATTCAAAGTTACATAGCTGGGTGCTGACAGGGCCAGGACTAGAACTCTGGTGTATTCTTTCCCACAGGAACCCTCAGTCATGTACATGCATGCACATGCAAACACACCCGCACATAAACCTGTGCCCATAGATGAGGATGCATCCCTATGCTATAAGGTACAGACTAGATCAAATGGGGGCCATACCAATCATCACAGGTTCTCCTAGAATCCCAGGACCCCAGATTTGGAAAGGACCCTAAAGACCAGCTAGTCCGACCTTTGTGACCCCAAAAAATAAACTGTACTGAAGAAAGATTAGGCTGCGGGCAGGGAAGTTCACTAATAGGAAAGCGCCAGCGTCAGTCCTTGGCACTAGCCTCAGTATGTGACTATTGTGCCCACCAGCAGATATGTGGCCCCGGAGTCACTAGAATCTGAATGGTGAGGCCTGAAGAAAGAGTCACAGGCCAGGGAACAGGTTTTGAGGCTTCATCCTACTTGCAAAGGTGAATCTGGGCAACCCCAAATGCCTCCCTGGTGTTCATGTTTGCCTGCCCTGGCTCTCACCAGCTGAAGGTGGACCAGCCTCCTCGAAGCGGCTGCATATCGAATGGGAATTGTAGAAGAACTCTTGATAAACAGCAGGCAGCCTTGCTCCCGCCAGCTAACAGGATTAATCTAAATGCACACAGACGCAGCTGGGCAAAATCAAAACACAGAGCCCAGACTAAATTACAGCACTTAACAGCAAAGACTTGGGGGCTCAGAGCTCGTCACCTGACTCTCTCTCTCTCTCTCTCTCTCTCTCTCTCTCTCTCTCTCTCTCTCTCTCTCTCTCTCATTGCAGTGGCAGCAAAGGAAAGAGAAGGCTGCTTGAAAGCAGGCACCAATTTCCAAGGAGATTGTGATGCCAGTGAATGAGAAGCAGCAGTCAGTGGGACCACTAATTAACCAGGGTGGTGAGATGGCCCAGGAGGTAAGGGGGATCTTGGCATTGGGGCTCATGGTGTTGTCAATGCTGTGCAGTGGGCATCATGGGCATGCTGCTACCACAAAAGAATGATGACTTGGAGACAAACCATCATTTTCACCAGTGCTTCCTGCTTGCTTATAGTCTCTTACCCTATTTCCTCTTGCCTTCCCTGACTTTGGATGTCTATCACTACAAACACTGTCCAGCTCTTGTCTAGTTCTTGGTTTTCGTTACCCAGAAAACCTGGCCTTATCTTCACTGATGTCCAGGATCATGCCTTGGATTATCTTCTTTTCCTAGCAAGTTCCCTTTGGGGGGGGGCTATATTTATTTCCCCAAGTCACCAGCATATGTAAGTACCAACCCTTTAACAGGTTCAGGATACAAGCTCGTGCTGGCTGACAGTTCCAGGGTTTCCTGGTATTCACCAAAGGAGGCTACCATGATGTTAGGGAACAAACTAAACCAAGGGTGGGGAACCTGCAGCCTCGAGGCTACATACATGTGGACTTCTAGGTCCTCAGGTGTGGCCTTTTGACTGGGTGTCCAAATTTTAGAACAAATTCTTTTATGAAGGGGGCTTGTTCTGTGAAGTTTGGATTCAGTCAAAGGGCTGCACGCCTAGAGGGCCTTGTGGCCACAGGTTCCCCACCCCTGAAAACCTAAGAGAGTCCTTAGCTTTAGGTGGGATGGGACTGTCCTTGAAGGCATTTATAACTTTCTGAAGGGGAAGGGAGGACCAAATGAATTCTGCCTCTGCCTCGTCCTCAGCCCTATCTACTAATCACAGCCAATGTGTTATCCCAATTTTAGGAAGGAAAGGTTTTAAAAAAAATTCTCCCTTAGCAGCTCCATTCAATGGCCTAGAATTCTAGGACTTCGCCTGTACTTCTGCAATGAAATTATTTAACCTTGGCTAGGGTAAGATGCAGACCTTATTATGTTCATGGTCCTGTCCTGAACTCAATATTATACTGAACTCAGCATCCCACCTTGTAATCACAGGGATCTACCAACTATGGGGTCTTTCTTGCCTTGTACTTCTGGATAAAAACTAATCTATCATCATATGAATATGCTCAGTAAATAGAAGTATGATATAGTAGATAGTATGTCACCTCTGATCCTTAGCACCCATGCGGCAATGGGCAAGTCACTTAATCCCTAAACCTTAGTTTCCTCATCTGTACACTAATAACAAATTAGTATTGGATTGGACATTCTCCAAGGTCCCTTTTTGCTCAGAATGCATGAACCTACTTTTTAAGTGATTTATTGTTTGAGGCCAGCTCTACCTAGTACAGAGGGGTGGTCAGTGTGAGACACATGGAGGGACACAGAAATTATTTCATAGACCCCCTCAGCCCTTTTCTCTGGGGTCTCCCTAGCAGGGCCCCCCACCCTCCAAATGCTTTTGTCTTCTCCCCCTGTATCTAGGGATCATTCAGATCATTCTGGGGCATGATTATGTGCATTGACCAAGTGTAAATTATGGTTGTTGCAGTTTTTGTTACCATTTTGTAAGGATCCATACAGATAAAATCTGTCTATTTAATTTGCCCCGGCATTGTTCCTTATGGTTGACAGCGGCACCTTTTCCTATGTCAATTGTTGTTCCTTTTTTTATTGGAGGGGTACGTAGGTACATTCTTTTTTGGTCATTATTTCCCCCAGTCTTGGGATTAGGGGGTCTTGTTTCTGGAATTTTGAGAGGAAATAAATATTTCATAGGGAAGAAAGATCATTTCATAAAATCCTCATATGAGAAGGGGACAAATAACCAAGTCTATCTCTGTGCTTCTGGATGGGCATATGGTCCATCATCCTTCTCTTAGTAAAAAGGATAGATAAACTTCTCCTTTTCTCTTAAAAAGGAAATGCTGATCACAGAGAGACAAGATCATCAAGGAAAGATTATGTTATATTAACCTCATTTCTATTTTGCTATTAGAAAAGCTTGTCCCTGGTCTGGCAGGTCAGAGGAATATAGTAGACAGAGTTTACCTAAATTTTAGCAAAGAATTAGGCAATCTGTTGTGCTATTTTAATGGGCAATATTAAGGGTATATGGCTAGATGAGAGTAGAGGTAGTTGGGTTCAGAACTGGATGAATGGAAAGATCTATGATTAGTCATTAATGGTTCTGTGTTGAATTGGACAGAGGTATATAGTAGAATACTCCAAGGATCTATGGGACCATGACAATTGACATTTTTTTTATCAATGACTTGGAGAAAAGCGTGTATTGGCATGTTTATTGAATTTGCAGAAGATGCCAAGTTAGGGAGGATGGATAATTTTGAATGAGAGAGTAAGGATCTCAAATAACTTTGGATTGGTTGGGACATTAAGTGGATTTAATTAGATGGAATCTACAGGTAAAGACTTAAAGGGTTCAAAAGAGGTATGGCTAAATAGTAATTAATCTAAAAAAGATGAGGTTTTTATTGAAATCTGAGATAAATGTAAGTCAACAATTTGTACAGATCCTAAGGGGGGAAAGCCTGACATACACAAAAAAATCTTAACACCATCTTGGGCTATACAAGGAGACATAGGGGGTTTAGGACTTGGGTGTAATAATCTTCCTGTTTCAAGCCCTGATCAGATCCCATTTTTAGAATGCTGCATTCAGTTCTACATTTTAGAAAGGTCATTGCTAACCCTGAAATATGTCCAGATAGAGGCAAGCAGAATGGTAAAGGAATTCATGATCACACTGTACGAGGATCAATTGAAAGAATTGGGGAGGATGTTTAGCCTGGAGAAAAGAAGAATAAAGTGGACATAATCGCTGTCTTTAAGTATGTGAAGGTCTGTCTTGTGGAAGAGGGATTAGACAGAGTTGCTAAGCTTGGCCCCAGAGGCCAAAACAAGGAGCTATGGATGAGAATTGCATAGAAGCAGTTAGAATTGATGCTTATGGAAAAAATTCTTAACAATTAGAGCCTTGGAAAGTAGTGAGTTCCACCTCATTAAAGGTCTTCAAGGGAGGCTGATTGACCTGGAGATGCTTGTTTATGCATGGACTGAACCCCATGGCCTCTCAAGTTCCTTGCAATGCCTAGATTTTCTGAGTCTGTTATTCTAATAAAGGCTCACACTTATATAGTGTTGGAATGGTTATAAAGTGCTTTCCTCACGGTAGCTACATGAGGGAGATAAAGCAAATAGCGTCCCCATCTCATGAATGGAGAACATGAGTCTTGGAGAGGGGACGTGATTGCTCATGGTTATATAATTAATACATATGTACATTAATAAATTATAAATTCATAAATAATATGTTGGAATTTGAGCCTCTGGGCTCATCTCTCTCTTCACTACATCACACTACCACTATGAAACACAGTAAGGCAGAGCTATGGTATTCAATCTCCTTAAGACCAACAAAAAAAAAAAAAACCTTCTTCTGCTTGTCTAACCTACAGAAATAATAACATCAGTTCTCCAGGGTGATTCTTTTCACGTTGTTCAGTTGTTTAAGTCCTGTCTGACTTTTTGCTGTTCTATTTGAGATTTCCTTGCCAAAGATACCAGAATGGTTTCTTTCTCCAGCCCATTTTATAGAAGAGGAAACTGAGGGAAACAGGGTTAAGTGACTTGCTCAGGGTCACACAGCTGGTAAGTGTCTGAAGCCAGATTTGAGCTCATGTCTTCCTAACTCTGGCCCAGACACTCTACCCACTGTGCCACCCACCTACTGATTCTTTTCATAGGAGCCCAGTATTAGAACCAGAAGTGATCATAGTGTTAAGTTGGTCCAGCTCACTCAATTGATGAGAAACTGAGACCAGGAGTGACTACCTCAAGGTCACACAGATATTAAGTGGCAAAGCTGGATTTGAACCCAGACCCTCTAACTCTAAATCCTGAGCTCTTCCTGTTATAACATTCTTCTGACTAGTGAAAATCCATTTCAGAAAGATTACTTTCACTCGTGGCTCCTCTCTCTTCTGAAGGCTGAGCTTCCATTCCCATACCAGGTAGCTGGGAGATTTTTGAGCCCCATGCTATATTTTAATTAAGGCTCTAATGATAACTCCTAATGATGTTACCTGATGTTTACACAAGTGCTTATGCACAGAAAGTTCAAAACTCTTTGTACACATGATCTCATATATTCTTCGAGTTGCTCAATTTTTTTAGTCAGGGGAAACTAAGGCACCCAACAAATAAGGGGGCTGATTCAAGGTCACAGACCATTACAGGAACTGTGCAGAGAAGGGATCCCAGGAGTCTGTTTTCTTTCCTTCTCTCCCATCAGTCTCACAGGAGCTGGGTGCCGACAGGAGTGATTTATGGCAGAAAATAGCAGAGAAAAAGTAAGCTGCCGTGTCAGCAGCAGCAACTTCTTACGACTCCCACCAGCCCTCTGTTAGCTGTCCTCCATGCCTGGCTTTCTTTGCTCCTATCTCTCCTCTTCTGCCATTCAATTTCTACCAGCTCTCATCCCCTCCTGGGACCACTGCAACCTGATGAGATGAAGATGACCAGATTCTCAGTTCCCTCTCTGCCCCAGGAACCCCCTTATACCATTTGAGGCAGGAGATGATTTTGTTTCCAGTAGCAGCTATGGAGAGGAGAAACCATCTACACCTGGTGGGATGCTGTGCCAGGTGAACTCCCCAGCTTTTTAAATGAGGACATGAGGGCCTGACTCTCCTGGGGCCAGGAGACATGCGGCCCTCTTCAAGGGTGGGGCACAGCAGAGTTTTTACAATCGGACCGTGAAGTAGTCTGATATCAAGATATGAGCAGAGAAGGACAGCCTAATTTCTAAGGGATGCTGGGAAGGAGAATTTAGGGTAACAGAGCCGCTGATTAGAGGAGCTGAGAGGCTGAAAGAGAAAAGCAAACATCGAATTGTCCCTTTTCCAACAATCTTGGGAGTGAGACAAGGAGAAGAGGAGAGGCTTTTAGGGGCAGTAGGGGCCATGATGACTTTCCCCAAGATATGTACCAATTCTTTGTTCCTTAGGCTTGCCCCACCTTAACTCACTGAGCTCATAGGACTCATCACAGTGTAATGGGAAGAGCTCTGGCTTTGAAGTCAGAAGACCATGGTTTGAATCCTGTCTTTGCCACTTAATCGCTGTGTGACACTTTGCCCCTCTGGACTTCAGGTTCCACTTAGTGAAACAAGGAGTCTGGACTGGGTGACTTTCTTCTCTAAAATCCTGAGATCATGAATCATAAGGCATTGGAAGGGCTGCTAGAGATAATCCATTTTATTTTACTGTTATGGAAACTGGAGCCCAAAGGCATTATGACACACAACTGGTAAGTACCCGCACCAGGATCTGGATATGGTTTCTCAGACTGCCAATCCAATCCTGGGTTCCACTACACCCTACCTTCTTTTCCCATTTATACAGTTTGTTTCTTCAAAGGAAAAACACTTTACCCTAAGCCTCATACTTCTAAAAGGGAAGAACACATCAAGTATTATTGACTCATTTCTTTGCATTGGAGAAATGGAAGTGATTTGTTCAAAGTCGCCCAGCAAATAGAAGTAGGAGGAAGGTCCAACTCTTTTAGCTCTGAACCCAGGGCCCTACGCTAATTGCTTGTTCTTTTCCTTTGGAAAATTACCCAAGGGCTCTAAGTCCACAGAGCATAGATTGGGGGAAAGAAGACATCTTCTGAATGCAATTTTCTCCTTTTCTGGTACCTTCAGTCCCTAGTGACACACAGAGACAAGGAAATCCTGAGATTTGTCTGAGATCATCTCAGGCAGCTGTCATGGACAAGTCTACTTCACTGATGCTTGAGTGCGTCATTGCAGCTGGGCCATCACCAGTACTCTTGATTTATGTCTTGCCACTGAACTCTGAAGACTCTGGAAGAAAAAGTGAGACTGGTGACTTTGCCCAGCTCTGCCTCCCATAAATCTAATTCACTTGCAAGTCAAGACATCACCCTCCTGACGGCATTGATCTTCTTCAAAAACAAAAGGTGAACAATGACAATCATTGCAAAAAAGAATCATGGATGGAAAGCTCTTTGCAGTTGGTAAAGTATTGTCATTCCCATTTTACAGATGAGGAAATGGAGGCTCAAAGAGGTTAAAAAAAGTCATAGCAATGAAAATGTTGAAATTTAGATCCAAACCTAAGTCTTCTGTGTCAATGACTTTCCATTCATTGCAGCAGCTGCCTTACTGCACATCCAGTCTCCCCCTTTCCACCCCTAGGACCATTTTCTTGACTGTAAAAGGCTTCAAAGATTTAGAACCTTAAGGAACATCAGAAGCTTCCTAATCCAAGCCCCTCATTTAAAGACAAGAAAACTTATGTCCTGGAGGCTAAGTGACCCCAAATCATATAGGCAATAAGTATCTGAGGCAAGATTTGAATTCAGCCCTCTGACTCTGCTATACCCCCTTCCATTTAGGTAGTATAATGGTTAGAGCACTAGGCCTGGAAAACCTTAGTTCAAACCTAGCTTCAGGCACTTACTGTGTGGCCCTGGGCAAATCACTTAATCATCTATTTGCCTCAGTTTTCTCAACTATAAAATCAGGATAATAAGAGCACCTACCTCATAGGGTTGTCACCAGGATCGAAGGAGATAATATTTGTAAAGTTCTTAGCCTAGTGCCTGGGACATAGTAGGCACCATATAAATGCTTAGTCCCTTCCCCTTCCCCATATTCTTATCCTCTATGCTATCCCGTTGTCTTTTGCCCACATGTATTTCAATCAACAAGCTTTGATTACACTTCTACTGTAAGCCAGGGGCTGGGCTCGGTACTGGTTCCATTCCTACTGTGTCAGAAACTTATAGGGTAAATTAGATAAGGAGAAATGTTATGGGCAGATATAAGTGGCAAAGGGGGCTGCAGCCTGGGTTCATTGATGAGAAATGGGAGGGGGACTTGAGGTTATAAGATCTAGAACCAAAAGGAAATAAGGATCACCAAGTGCATTCCCTTCATTTTACAAATGAGTGAACAAGTAGAGTGGCCTATGTTGTTACTTGCCCAAGATCACACAGATATTAAGTAGTAGAGTTGGGTTTTGAATGGAGGTCCTTTGGCAGCTATGTGGGTAGAGTGCTGGTCCTCGAGTCAGGAAGACTTATATTGGTGAGTTCAAATTTGGTCACTGTGTGACCCTGGGCAAGTCATTTAACCCTGTTTGCCTCAGTTTCCTCATCTGTCAAATGAGCTGGAAAAGGCAAAGGCAAACCACTCTAGTATCTCTGCCAAGAAAACCCCAAATGAGGTCATGGAGCGTCAGACACGACTGAACAACCTTCAAATTCAGGACTTATTCCGCTCTAATTGTATAGCTTTCCTAGAGCTTATTTCAATGCCCTTTCCCTATATGGTCATAGGAAAACAGAATGATAGACAAATGCAGCACAGGGCAAGAATTTGAGGGAAGGAAAGGAGTTTTTTACCAGGGAGTCGGCCAGTCCATGGGAGTCTTTCTTAGAGACTGCCCTGTAACTGAAGGACTGGAAAAAAGAGAGGGAGAGTGAAAGGGGCGTGGCTGGGGATGCTGCTTGGCTGCATTCACCGATTGTTAGAGCTAAGAAGGTCCTGAGCCGCCATCTAGACTAACGGCCCTCTCATTCTGCCTCCTTGTTCTTCTTACTGGACATTCCATTTCCAACTCCATGAATTTTATTAGCTCTCCCCCGAACTTGGAATGCCTCAGGCACTTACTAGCTATATAACCCTGGGCAAATCACTTAACCCTCTTTACCTCAGTTTTCTCATCTGTAAAAAGGAGTTGGAGAAGAAAATGGCAAACCACTCCAGTATCTCTGTCAAGAAAACCCCAAATGGGCTCAAGGAGAGTTGAACACAACTGGAAATGACTGATCAACAAAATGCCAGGCAAAAAGCCTGAAGTTGGCTTCCTTCAAGTCCCAGATAAAATTCTATCTTCTGAAAGAAGCCTTTTCCCATCTCCCTTAATTCTAGTCTCTCTGAGACTACCCCTGGTTTATCTTGTATAGATCTTGTTTATACATAGTGATTTGCATGTTCTCTCCCCCTTCAGACTTTGAGCTCCTTTGAGAACAGAGACTATTTTTTATCCTCTCTTTGTGTCCCCAGTCTTATGCATAGTTATTGGCACATGGTAGTTGCTTAATCAAATGCTAGTTGACTAAGTAAACTAAGGTTCAGAGAGCCAGTCATTTGCCCAAGATAACATAGGAAGCAAGTAGAAAATCTGAGATTAAAACCTATGTCTTCTGACTCCAAATTCAATAGTCTCCTTTCTCCCCTTATCTTTCCTTCCCATTGAAATGTTTGGAGAACTCAAATGGAAAATAGGGCTTCCTGGGGACCCTTGCCTATTTCCCAAATCATCACTAGTTCCTTATCCATTCTATCTAAAGCCTATTCCCTAAACTTCCTCAGATTCATCAGACAATCCCCATTCTTAATGAGCTTGAATTAGTAGCTGAACTGGAACTTAATCCCATAATATCTTACTTCTCATCCAGTGTTTGCTCACAGTGTCACGTTGAGGACTGATACTTTTTGCCCAGGGTCTTTATACTTCAAGGTGGCAGCAGAGCCGAGACCAGGACCCATGTCACCTCATGCCCAAATCCATTGTTCCTTTGACTAGACCGTACTGTGTAGGCCCTGGTTGTTTGCTCTATGAGAAAGGACAGTTTCGGAGGGAAGAGTGTAAATTGAATGAGAAAAGAGTACTCTGACGTAGAAGCCTTGGCCCTGGGCCTGCTTCAGCTTAGCCATGACCCAACTCACCAACCCCCCTCCCCCCCTTTCCCACTCCCCTGTCTTACTCATCTCTGACTTAACCTAACATGGCCCTCACTTAGCAAGGGAGGATGAGGGACACGTGTCCTTTAAGCAACATTGAGAAATACTGCTCAGGATCCAAGGTAGGGGTGAAAATGGAAAAATGATATAATTTTCATTCACATCTATTAAAAAGGGCCCTGTACTTTGGGGGGTAATAGGTGGAACAGGACCACCTTATAAGCAGCACCTCTTACCTGTCATCTGTGGCTTGTGCCAAGAGGATGTAGATTTTATTTCTTCAATTCCCTATTATCTGATGTGAGGGAGTTGAGCAAAACATAAATGTGGGCCAGGATCCATGTTTTTTCAGTTGTTTGAAAGGCAAGGTTAAGGTTGTCTCATCTCCAGAGGGAGGTAAAAGATTAGTTACATCACCAAGCCCTGGAGCAAACTGGGAGAACATCAGACTGCTTGGTTTCTAAGTCTTTGCTATACCTGTGGTACATCCCACTGGAGACAGAGATCAGAGAACTGCATGAAGCAGGAAAGAAAGGGGTTAGGTATCAGGAGGAACTTCCTGATTGTATTACCCAGGACTTGTGGTGATCTTTTGAAAACAGAATAAGCCCCAATCTGTCCTTTTTGGATTAGGGGTAATCCTTTTCTGGAGGCTATGCAAAGGGATCTATCTGTATCATCAAAAATATCTTCTAGCCTCATTTTCTGGTAGGGTGGGGAAGGTCTTCTGTAGAGCTGAGCCCCTGGAGGATGAGAAGTCACAGACCCTACATCTTCATAGTTTCAGCCTCCCATTCAATCTCTTCCAGTCAGCAACCAGCAGAACTGAAGTTCAGGCAGAAACTTGTCCAACCAGATTGCCAAGCACACCAAGGTTATCCGTCACCCCTCTTGACAGATGCTCAGCAAGACAGTATGTGGCTGCCAACACTGTTAGGTTGGGTGTTGAGTGGGAAGCAGAGTGTTCATTGCCTATCAGGACAACATATGACTGATGAGAAACCCTGCACCTAGGAAGGGTGGGAAAGAAGAAACAGAGAAGATGAGAGGGCAGATAGTGCCTTCTCTATGTTGTAGGTACCGTGCCAACAGTGCAGAACATGGGTGTGACCTCTGCCTGGGCCTTAAGTCTCTGTGATGCCACACCCAGCTCCACCTTGACCAGTCCTAGGGTGTGAGACTCCAAGGCCAATGGAGACCTGCTTGAGTTCCTAGCTCCTGGTTCCTGACATAGCCATAGGGTGACCAGGCAGGGGCACAAACCAGGTATTGGAATCAGGAGACATTAAGAGAGACCCTCTTGTGTGGAAGACAAGTAAGACACCAAGATGGGTAAGCCTTCAGATTATGTCTGTATAGCCTCTCAAAAGCTAAATGAAAACTAGCCAATTCTGCCAACTAGTTGGTAGAGCTACATTAGATCTAACTGGCTGTTCTTATTTTTTCATGAAATGGATGAGTTAGTTTCTTGGCTATTTTGACCATATCAACCAATTGTGTGGAAGTTATATTATCATTGTCTGGGGTGTTCAACATTTTATCCAAAGTGTTCAATGAAAGTAGAGCCTTTCCATATATGGTCCCGTTAGAGAAATGGATACCTGATTGGAAACTACCAAGGAAGAACAAATAGTATAGACTAGAGATCTGACCTTCCTGAGCTTTGTGTTCTGGTGACTGACACTAAGAGCTTTCTCCTTCACAATCAACCCTACAGCCTTTTTATGGTTTTTCTTATCATTTAAGAAAGACGGGGAAGAGAAGAGAAGAAGCCTTTGTTAAGTGCCTGTTGTGTGTTAGATATTGTGTTAAAGGCTTTACAGATATTAAGAAGGAGAAAAAGAGACAAAAAAAAAACCCCAACTTTTGATTAATCTGGGTCTAATAATGTGACCAAGAGATCCCAGACAAGTAAACCCATATATCATCAAAAAAACTCATTTTAACCAATAACTTCAACCTTCCTCCCATCCACTCTCTCAAGTTAGACCAACACTGCTAAGGTGCCAAATCTCATGGTTTGAGTTTCCTCACTCTCCTGCCAGTTTGCAGGGCATTTGGAGAGCCATTGGCACAGTCTCTGCCACCCATTGTGAGATGGCATCAACTCCTACTGGCATTATTGAGAGAGAATTGGCACTGACTGGCCTGAGTGTGCAGAGGGTGGAGATAGTAGAGGAGTGGGTGGAGATTTCTCTTTGGCTCCTCAAGCCTGTTGCCACAAAACTTGGCATATTTGGATGTCTTCTGAAGCCCAGACAGAGAATTAGCAGGGAAGAAGAATTCCTGAGCCATTGCCAAGTTGGTTACTTGGTTCTGCCCACAGAAAGAAACTGCCTCCTTGGCAGAGAGTTTGGGTCAGCTCAAAGGATGACTCATCACCCATGGCATCATAGAGTCAGAGTTAGAAAGGACATTAGAATTCATCAGGCTCAATGTCCTCTTTAGAGATGAAGAAATGAAGGTCAAGGATAGGATATTCGCTCCACCCTCCTCCCCTTCTGTAGTTCAGCTTTTGCTTGGAGTATCTGTAGGGGTCAACACATCTGTACTTTTAAGGAGGAGGAGTGGGAAAAGGTTTAATCCAGAGGATGAAACCATTGGAGAGTCAGCCCAGAAGTCTGCTATCATGACACTTCTTTTCTCCCTGGCTTGGCTTTGTTAATGTCCCAAGCTATCAAGGATTTGGGTTTGCATTCGGGTTGTTCTGTCTCTATCCTCTGTGGCCTTGGACCAGTTTGTTCACCTCTCTGAACATCAGTTTCCTCATTAATAAAATAAAGGGGCAGAGTGCATGGCCTGTAATTGGTGCTTAATGAATGTTTGTTGACTAATGAATTGACTAAAGCCTCTCTTCACAATGCACATCCTATAATGGTACACATGTTTTGTTATGGTGGCCAGTGGGTTAAGCTGATTACAGTTGTTCCTCCTTAGTTCTCATAGAGGCCCCATGACATCAGGAGGGTGATGTGAATTTGATTTGAGTGAGGCAGGGCTGTACAAAACATCAGCCTCTCTCCTCCAGAGTCTTTGGAGTCCAGTGACAAGACAGAGGTCAGGAAGACTGGCGATGGTCCTGGATGCAGTGGGAGGCCTAGGCCTTTTTAAGCCAGGTGTTTTCTGGGTAAAACTGACTGGTGAGGCTAGGATGACAGAGGGAAGCCTAGGTAAAAATCAACTTGTTCCAAAGGATATAAGGTCTGTTAACTTATATGGTGGCTTAAGAGAAGGTCTGAGGACTACTTTCCCATTGTCTCTGCAAGCCTAATAGGGAATACATGAATCATCTGGGAAGGATTGGTCACACAAAAGGAACAGAAAAAGCAATAGAAAAACAAGAAAAATTAGGAAAGATGATAACATTATAGTTGCTGAGAGATAAAGTTAGAAGCTGGACTCCAAAGAAAGGATGGGGATGGAGAGCTCTCTCAGCCTGAACATGGTCCGCACAGGGCCCCAGAGGGATGGATTGATCATGACTATATCCAAAAATGGAGTATGCTAATGTACTGTTCAGTCTTCCTTGATCTGGAGGAGAAAAGAAGTGGAGTTAATTAAAGAATGTGCCTGGAGTGGGCCATGGAATGCTTTGCCTTAAGTAGAATCATAGAGAGGGAAAGAGTTCTCCAAGATGATCAGTTTCTGGGATCAGGAGAATTAGACGTTGAAGGGGACCTCAGAAGACATCTGGTCATAGGATCCTAGCTAGCATCATTAGACAGAGCTAGAGGAGATCTTCAGAATCACTTAGACCAATCCCTTCAATTTACAGATGAGAAAATCAAGACTGAAAGAATCCAGTTGATTTGTCCAGATGTAGCAAGTAGCACAGCTCTGATGTATCAGGTTCTCTGACTTTAAATCAAATATTCTTTTAAATATACTTTTTTGCCCATGAGGGAATGCTTACATGCGAATAAGAAAGTTTTAGAAATGCACCTTCCTAACATATTTCCACAGATTAAAGCCTCCAGTATTCATGTACCAACTCCAAAGATAGTCCCCAGGAAATCATGCATCTATCTGGGCAAAGGGGAAAGAGACCACCCAAGCACGAGATAAAAGATGAAAGATTCTGTTTCTTTTCCTTACTCTGCTCCTAGTTCTGAGACAGACCAGCCAGTGCATTTTATTTTTGACAAACCTATCTGCATTATAAATTATATTGGGGATGGAATTGTTACATTAAATCAAAGTTAATTTTCGGCTGCTGTTTGGGTGCCATAAATAATCAACTCCAGGGCAAGGTTATGGACTGAAGTTGCCCAAATTATGCTAATGAGCATGATTAAACTTTTGAATTATAAGTTTCCACAAGAATAACAACCAGTAAGAATTTCCATCTCCCCTCCCCCACCTTGCCTTCCTCTTTGCAGCTTAGTGCTATAGCTACTATCAAATATAAATAACAATATCAGTTTTAAAAAGGCAAGTTAAACCCTTTGGGGCATATTCTATTCTCTTTCTCAGCTCCTGCTGATATTGAGGAAGGCTTAGACAACGTGTCTCAGGCAACAAGAGATTGATGGGAGATTGGTATGTGAAACCAGGTTAGGATGGGAGATACACAAATGTACTCTCCTCAAAACTCACCTGGTGAGGGGATTTTCAAGTTCTAACAGAGACATTAATTAATTCTGGCTTGGTGTGCTTGGTGATGGACACCAGAAACCCTGATGGGCTTTTGAAGGGGAGTCCCCTCCCCATTGAAGGCAGGAATTTACCGGAGGGTATGGAGGTATCCCTTCTTGGTCCTGCTGACTCCAGTGCCTTTCTGTCTGTTCCTTTCCTTTCCTGGGTTTTGATTTATTATTTCAGAATCAGTTGAGTCTTCAGAGAACGTAGGATTTAGGGCTGGAAGGGACCCTAGAGATCTTTTAGTTCAATCTCCCCTATAGATGAGGAGGCAATCCAGAGAGACACTTGGAGCTTGCCCAAGTTCACATAGACAGGAAGAAGTAGAGCTGAGGGCTGAACCCAGGCCCTCTGACTCTAAATCCTGTACTCTTTCTGCTACGTGATGCTCCCATTTTACAACTGAGGAAACTACAGGACAGAGAAGGTCTGTGGGAGTGAGGCGATACAATGGAGACCCGAGTTCAAATATTGCCTTACACTTAGTCATATGATCCTGTGCTTTAGCTTGTTCATCTGTAAGCTGAGGGAGCTGGACTTGGTGGCTTTTAAGATCCAACTTTAAATCCATAATTCTATATGGTATGACTCTTCAAGGTCACACCAGTAACTAGTGACAAGTAGACCCCTAATCTTCCAACTGGTTTAGTATCTTTTACACCTCACCAGCCCTCTGCCATATTCTATGGACCATGGGGAAGCTTAATAAGGTGGTTCCCACTTTCTCAGTCTGGAAGGAAGGGGCCAAGAAACAGTCATTTTTCAACCTTTCCAGCAGCCTGGTTTGGACACCTTTTATCATTGCCTGCTCCTGAGAGAGGTTCATCTCAGGATGACTTTCGCAGGCTGGAGCTGGTACCATAGAGATAGCAGGTCAGTTCTGAGGTTAGGATGCGGTTGGAGTGGTCATTGTTTATCAGGGTTTCAATTTCATTGCCATGACAACCCACACAAGTCTTTGTCTAAGCCTCTGCCTGTGTGCCGAGGTATCTAAGAAACACTTTCCTGCCCTGGGTCCCCTCTTCTCTCTCAGCCTGATGGGGTGAGAGCAGATCATTCGCCAATTTCAGCTGTTCCTTTCTTTCCTGCTAGTGTTGAGGGTGTCCTTATTTTCTCCACCACTTACCTAGAAATTGTTTTCGAAAAGTGTCTCATTTTCACTGAATATGGTCCGGGATGATAGGAAACACTGTCTGAATTTGTTCATTTGTCCTGGCTCCGCTGCTTAGGAGGCCTCCTTCCTACTGTGACCATTGATTTTTGGGAACTATCCTAGTAAAGTGGAAAGAGTCATCAGCTTAGGAGGCAGGCAACCTGGAAAATGGAATGGAGGAGAAAAGGAGGAAGTTTGGGGGTAGAACACCCTGCTGCTTTCTACCTGAGAACACTCAGACAGATCACTTCCTTTCATGTGTCTCAGTTTTCCTGTCCGGAAAAACAAAGGGTTCATTTTTTTTTAAAGCATTTGATCTTGAAGGGCAAGGTATCAGAGATCCTCTTCAGGGTCAAATCTGGACTCTGTCACTAATTCAATGGATGACCATGAAGAATCCTGGTAGAAGAAGAGAGCAGAACTTAGAGTCCTGAGACCTGCCAATCTTGCTTAGCCACTTAAAACCTGTGTGAGGTTAGTCAAGTCACTTAGCCTATCTAGGCCTCAGTTTCCTCATCTGAAAAATGGTGGTATTGTCATGGATTAGAACTAGATGACATCTGAGTTTCCTTCCAGCTCTAGATTTATGATATCATGATATCACTTGGCTTCCCAGTTTGATTATCTGTAAAATAGGTATCAAAGCACTTGAACTACCTACCTCACAAAGTTGTAAGGAAAGTGCTTCATAAATTCTAAAGCACTTTATAAATCTCTTATCATTATTACAGTTTATTCTGAGGATTAACCTTCCTATGTAAGTATAGATTACACCTGAAAAATTTTCCACTCCAACATAATTTGTTAATCAAGGCACCATGCCAAGACAGTCCCTGCTCCAAGGATAGGGTCCAATCTCCAATGCCAGCCTAGTTTGATTTGTTTTGGAGGCTAGCAGTCCATCCCCCCTAATCCCAGCCAGAAGAGGGGAGGTGATTCCCCATGGCTATCTCATTTCTATCTCTTTCTTGTTATTCTTTGTATGTTAATGTCTTTATCTCTAACACTATCTTCATCTCTGTCACTGTCTCTATCTGTACGAACACTATAGAGAGAGAGTCTTGAGCTTTAGGGGCTATATAGTAACATCTCTACACTACTACTACCATCATCAAAAGGTAGCTGAGAAAGGATTTGAACCTACGCTCTTTACCTTCGACTCCAGGGTGTACAAACAGTTGGGAGTTTCCATTTTGCTCAGTTGTCCTGTGAATGAAGGCCTCATGTTTGAGTGGGGCTGGTGAGACATTGGCTCTGCATCTCTTTGGAGCCTTCAGAAAGTTACCTTGGAAGAAGGCACAAGCACCCATTGAATTTCCCTTTCAGGTCTTTGGGCACATTATGATTATGGGAGCTTGTTTTCCTTAGATTTAGGTAACATTCTGGAAAACTAACTTGTTTCCCATTTGATAAAGTGATTACACAGCGGGTTGACACAGGACTGCTTTCCTTCAAGCCACTGGTAAGAGTTCTACTTCATGCCCAGGGACACTAAGGAAGGAACTTCACTCCAAATGATCTCCCCCCTTGGGTTGTCTACAAGCAGGGTTATTGGTTCAGGCATTTTGAATGAGATGACTAGTGGAATCTGACAACTAATGGAACCGATTTTGAAAAAGATAATGTTGGACTAGAAAATGTAACAGCTCTAGAAATTCAAGTTATTTCCAGAGGCTGGGAGGTGATGGGGAACTTAGCCTCCTGACTTAGGAAGGCTGAGATGGTTAGTCACTATCTTCGCTAAGGACCATATGAGAGGAAACGGGTGGGCACTAAAGCAGAAGGTGCTGAAGTAAGACCCCCCCCCCAAAAAAAGTCTCCTTTCAGGGTTTTTACATATTAATATAAATGACCAATGAAAACTATAAAGTTATAGAATTACCATGTAGAATATTCATACATAACAAATATTTATGTAGATATAAATACAAATAATTCTGGGGTAGGCAGGTGGTTGATGCTCAAATTTGTTGTCTTTAATATACTTATGTATTGCCCCTTCACTTTATAGGAGGGTAGCTAAGTGGGGCACTGGATAGAGCACTGGGCCTAGAGTCAGGAAAACTCATCTTCTTGAGTTCAGATCCAACCTCAGACACTTACTAGCTGTGTGACCCCGGGCAAGTCATTTAACCCTGTTTGCCTCAGTTTCCTCATCTATAAAATGAGTTGTAGAAGAAAATAGCAAACTACGTCAGTATCTTTGCCAAGAAAACCCCAGCTGGGGTCACAAAGAGGTGGACTTGACTGAAAACCACTAATCAACAACATACATAATTTTAAATTTCACATAATGTCCTTTATCTCATTTCTATCTCTTTCTTGTTATTCTTTGTTAACGTCTTTATCTCTAACACTATCTTCATCTCTGTCACTGTCTCTATCTGTATGAACACTATAGAGAGAGAGTCTTGAGCTTTTGGGGCTATTTAGTAACATCTCTACACTACCACTACCATCATCAAATGAATATGAAACTTTCCCTAGTACCCCTAGGCTGAAAGTGTTCTTCCCCTTTTTTGGATTTTTATAACACTTTGTCTGCTTTGCTCATATTAAAATATGCCTTTAATTATACTTATTTGTACATATCTCTTCCTCTTGTTAGATCATAAGTTCCTTGAGAACAATAACTACCTCCCCTGTGTCTCACACAGAACCTTGAGTGTGTCTTGCCACGCTCAAAGAATTTGTCAGCTAGCTGCCAACCTATTGGAGAAGAAACTCTCCATATTTGGTGAGATTGATGCTCAGCCATCTGATATTGGGACTAAGTCTTCAGACTAGTAGGACCTGTGAGAGCTCACCCTGCCAGTATAACCATAAAAACCCAAGGTCACCTCCATAATGTGATAGAGACAAGACTTTGAAGAACTGACCTTGAACAGAGTAAGCACTTAACAAGTGTTTGTTTAATTTAATTAAACATTAATTGTGCTGCACTTGTAGAGGAACTAAGTGGGGCCTTGGACAAACTGCAGCATTTCTGTAGAATTTATATTAAATTGGTCATTTTATCTGCACTTTGGGGATGTGACAATACTAAGCACCCCAATAGGGGAACATTCATTTCTGCTTTCTTTGGAATGAATTGGGGATACATTTATGCAATCGTCAGGATTGTGCATCTTCCTCCCCAAGAATAAGGGTCTGTGAATTACAGGCTGTGGAGAGAGCTGAGCTGTTGGTATGAAAGATAGGAAGCCGATTTAGGAAAAGATCTAAATTGCATTGAAAAAGATTCCCCCTTCTTTTCTGAACAGTCAAATACCCCCAGTCTGATGGAATAGTCTTGTTATTAAAAATGCATTTTTAAACCTGAAATCGAAAGCAAATCCCTTCAAATAAGATTTCAGCCTTGTCTTAAATCCTGGGGTTTATTTGGAAGTTTCATCTTCCAAAGGCTCTTCACAGAGATGTTCTGAAAAGACCCCAACCCATAATTTACTGGGCCATGGGCAGGGATGACATGAGAGACTGGAAAGGCATGTAGAGGCGTGCCTACCTAGAACTTGAACCTCCCTTCTGGTTGCAAATGTAATACTCTTTCTGCTACAGTGTGATGATAGAACATTCCATAACCCCTGTCCCTTTGTGTTTTTTTCATGGTTACTCAGATAAGAATGACATTTGTCTGCCATTTTCATCCTTATCTGAAGGGACTCATCTCTCTATGGATTAAGCCTCAGCACAAACCACAAGCCCTTGAGGTCAGTAATTCTTTCTTGTTTCCCCTCATTTCTGGCTGTGGATTAGCACTGAGTAATAACAAGTGTCATTTTAGGGTTTACAAGGAACTTTCTTCACAACCTCTGCTAGGAGGTAGGTATTCCCATTTGAGATGTTAAAAATTAGCTCCTCCACTAGCTGGGATTCAAACTCAAGTCTCTCCTGACTCCCAAATTTTATGAGCTTTCCCTTGCAACATGCTGCTTCTCCTATAACATCCCTGATACCTGTCTCTCTCCTTCTAGCTACCCAGTCCCCTCCCTCCTCTCATAGTACCCTTTTCTTTTTCTAATTTCCTTTTAAAAAAAATATGGAATAAAACAAGTATTTCCGTACCATAGTACTCTAAAAAAGATGACTGCACATGAAACCACAAATCCACTATGTACAACTTGGTATTCCTTTTAAATTTACAACAAAGTTACATGTAAATTTCCTTTCCCCTCTTTCTCCCTCCCCTCCCCCACCCCACAGATGGCTACCATTAGACACAAATAGGCGTGTGTGTCTGTATATATGTGTGTGTGTCTGTATATGTGTGTGTGTGTGTGTGTGTAAATTATTCTATAATACTTCTCTTTATCAATTCTTTCTCTGAATGCAGATAGCATCTTTTTTCATATGCCTTTTTAGTTAATTTGGGCGTTTATTTTTCTTTCTTTAAAAATTTTTTTTTTTTACATATTTTGTTATGAAATTAGTCATCAACCAGCAGGAAGAGTTTAGCATACAAAGAAGAACAAGGAGAACAGTATTCAAAACCATAAATTTCTGCTATATACAATTTTTTGTTGCTTAAAGGAGTGCATATTCATTTTTCAACATGGGAGTAACCATTTTGCTTTGTTTGTGGGTATCCTCTCCTCTGAACCTCTTTCTTTTGTGTACTTTTTGTTTTATTTATGCTCTTTTCCCCCCCTTTTCCTTTTGACATTTCTAGCACCAACTATTAATTCTTCCAGCCTTCCTCCCCCAGAAGTCCTCCCTTGTAGACATAGATAAGCAAAACAATTTACCACCTTGGTCATGTCTGGTAATGTATATCTCACTTTGTAACTCTAGCCCATTATCTTTCTTCCAAAAAGTTCCCAACACCTCTTTATCTCCCTCAGAATTAGGACCCTTCCTCAATTCTTTCTTCTTAACGGAAGGATGAGAGATGATGGAAAGACAGGAATGGAAAACAAAAATATCTCCAACATTTATTTCACTTGATACAGTACCAGGAGCCTTCCTGTGCTAATGTTCAATGAAACTTTCCTACGCTCATGTCTTTGAAACTAGAATAAAACGGGGTTAGGGCAAATAAGAGGAGGGTCAGTGCACACAGCAGGTAATAAATTTATGAAACTTATTACCTCAGGAGGTGGTATTGGCAGCAAACATAAGTGGATTCCAAGAGTGTTAGACCAGTTGGGGAATGACAGAGCTGTACGTGATGTGGCTACACAGAAAATGGGAGAGTAACTTAACCTTTAAGGTGATGTCATGACCAACAACTGCAGCTTCCTGCAGGATGATCCCTAGGGTTTCTGCTAGCAACAAGATATGTGACTGGCTGGACTGTGGTCTAATGTACAGTTCCTATGTACTCTTTGTCACCTTAGCATATGAATACATAGAAACACAAACTTTTCTTCTATCCATAGATCTAATAAGCATTTTCCCCATGCTTCCCTAATTTGTTTATTATGTGATGTCTTATAGCTAAATCTTGTATCCATTTAGAGCTTTTCTTGGTATGACACGTGAGGTCTAAATCTAATTTCTTCCATACTGCTGTCCAATTTTTCCAATAGTTTTGGTCAAGAAGCAAGTATTTTAAATTAAAACTTTTTCCACAAACTGATCCAATAAAGTTAAGATTGAGAGGAAAACAATTAGCTGGGGAAAATATCTTGGTAGCAAGTTCCTCTAATAAAGGCCACATAAGGAATTTATTCAAATTTATAAGAATAAGAGCCATTCCCTAACTGATAAATGGTCTGAAACTATGATTAGGTAGTTTTCAGTGGAAGAAACCCAGGCTAGCTATAATCATATTAAAAAATACTCCAAATAACTATTAATTAGAGAAGTGCAAATTAAAGCACTCTGAGCTTCTCCCTCACTCCCATCAGATGAACAAATATGACAAAAAAATAAAAAGTAAAATTGTGTTTGTCCTGCATTGCAGATGAAGACCATGCCGTCAGAGAAATGATGACATGACTTGCACTTGACTTTGATCTGAGTGAGGGAGGGCTGTGCAGGTCGCCAGCCTCACTTCTCTTCCAGAGCCATTTGAATCCGGTGACCAGATATTCATCAGGATGACTGGAGATGAAGTGTTGCAAGAGCTGTGGGAAAACAGGCACATTGATACCCTATTGGTGAACCTGTGAATAGATAAAATTATTCTGGAAAACAATTTGGAATTACCCACAAAAAACTTACTAAACAGGACATGCCCTTTGACTTAGCTATCCCATTTGTAGGCCTATACCAAAAAGTGATCAAAGAAACAGGAAAAGGTCTCAGATACACAGATATATTTATAGCAACTATTTTTTGTGGTAACAAAAAACTGGAAAGTAAAACCCTCAGTTAAGGAAAGACTGGATAAATTTTTGTATACAAAAGTGAAAAAATACTATAAGAAATGAAAAAAAACCCCAATAATTTCAAAGAGACTTGCCAAGAATTATATGAATTGAGCCAGAACTTACTGATGAAATGAGCAGAACCTGAAGAGGAACAATTTATGCTATGATGCCAATATTATAAAAATGAACAATTTTGAGAACTTTCCTAAATTAATAAAGAAAGAAGTAAGTAGAAACAGGAGAACTATGTATATAGTAACAGCAACACTATAAAGATAAACAGCTTTGAAAGTGTAAGAACTGAAATGACCATCCATGATGCAAAGTACCAATAGTAAAACATACCATCTTCCTCCTGACCAAGATGTGATGGATTTTGGGTACAAAATGAAATATATATTTTTCAATACAGCCAATGAATGAATTTATTTTATTTGTCTGTGCACACTTCATAGAAAATATTTCTTTCCTTATTTTTTTAATGGGGTGGAGAGTGGGAGGTAGAAAAATAGATTTCTGTTAATTAAAAAAGAAACCTTTAAAAGTAAAATTATAGCATCTTGGAGCTGGACCTGGTATTCTGACCTACCATTTCAGTAAATTCTTTCTATAGAGCTATGGCGACAGCAATTTGCAAAGCACTTTACAAAATATTTTGTTGTTTTGTCAATTAATCATGTCTGACTCTTTGTGACCCCATTTGAGGTTTTCTTGGCAAAGACACTGGAGTGTTTTACCATTTCCTTCTCCAGCTCATTTTTCAGATGAAGAAACTGAGGCAAACAAGGTTAAGTGACTTGCCCAGGGTCACATAGATAGTAAGTGTCTGAAGCTGTATTTGAACTCAAGTCTTCCTGACTTTGTAGCCTGTATTCTATCCACTGCTCCATACAAAATATTACTTTGTTTTATTCTTGCAATGGCCCTGGAGGGTAGGTTCTATTATTATCAACATTTTAAAGATGAGGAAACCAAGGCAGATAGAGGTTAAATGACTTGCCCAGGGTCATACAGTCAGCATCTGAGGTCAAATTTGAACTCAGGTCTTCCTTCCTCCTGGTCCAACACTGTTAACTACCACATTATCTAGCTCTATCTAGCATCCAGTGCAGGTAACCAATTTGTATTGGAAATATGATTTAGTAAAAGAGGACTGGTCTCAGAGTAAAGGGACAGGTTTCAATAGTGTCCACACTATCTGGGTGACCGTGGGCAAACTATTTCACTCCTCTGAAAGTCAGTTTCCTCCTTTCTAAAATGGAGACAACACTTACACTACCTGTCTCATAGAGTTGTGGGAAAAACATTTTGAAAATTGTAAAGCAGTGTCTAAGTGTGAGCTATGGTTACTTACTTCTGTGTTTTACCGCAGATATGAAAACTTTTTTCAACGTGTGCTTATTTCATTTCTCCAAAAGCAAATACCATTTCTTTGCACCCTCCTAGGAGAGAGCTCATACTGTAGGTGTCAGTTCTTTGTTGCGGTTCTGTCATTTCAGTCATGTCTGACTCTTCACAACCCTGTTTGGGGGTTTACTTGGCAAAGATATTGGTGTAGTTTGCCATTTCCTTCTCCAGCTCATTTTACAGATGAAGAAACTGAGGCAATCAAAGTGATTTGCCCAGGGTCATGTAACCAGTAAATATCTGAAGCCAGATTTGAATTCAGGGAGATGAGTCTTCCTGACTCCAGACTTGGCACTCTATCCACTGTACCATCTAGCTGCCCTACTCCATCCCTAGGGTTAGCTGATAGCTATTTTTTTTTTCTTTTCACTTCTAACTCCTTGTGTTCGGAAAAACACTCCCTGGTGGAATGTGGAATGTGATCTTGATTTGGATCTAAGGTCCCTCCCAATTCCATCATTCTAAGATTTTAAGTCTTGGACTCCAATGCAGCATGAGCCATGAAATCTGGGCATTCTGTGTGGTGCCTACCACATGGAGTTCCCAGGAAATGTGACTAACAATCACAGACTCATGATCTGAGAGTTGGATGGGATCTCAGAAGATATCCAGTCCAACCCATATGTGCAGAGGAGTCCCCTCCATAACATACCTAACAAATGTTCTGCCAGCTTTTGCTCTCCAGGGATCTCTCCAGGGAGAGGGAATCCACCATCTCTGAGGACAGCTCTTTACACTTAGGATAGTGCTAATTGTTTAGAAGTTTTCCTTTCATGAAACATAAATTTACCCCTTGTTACCTCTACACATTGCTCTGCACCAGGGAATAGTGATGATGATGATGTGTTATTGATTCCTAGGAGTAACTGCTTTACTTGATTAAAAAAAAAGAGGTGATAATAATCCCTAACTTTTTGAGCACATAAGGTAAAAGTCACTGGTCTGGAAGACACTTCGTTGAATAGATCAAAATCCTCACAGACACCTTTATTCCAGAATGTGAACAACAGAGTGTGGCTTGATCCAGGGAGCGGGCCACATTGAAAAGAGCAATGGAAAGAGTCATGGATCATAAATTTAGAATTGGAAAGTAGCTTAGGCTCACCTAGTCTCCCTTTACATGTAAGAAGCAAAGTCCCAGAGAGGTGAGATGATTCCAAATGTACTCAACCTCCCAAAGATAGGAGCCTGATTGTGATTTGAAACCAGATCCTCTGGATTCCAAATACAACACACTAAACTGCCTTTATTCTCTGCTCTCTTCCTGTGTTGGGCAATTTTAGGTTTGTTTCTTCACCTCTCAGAGTATATAGTTTCTTCCTTTATATTTTTTTCAAAGATGACAAAAATCTCAGCCTTTTCTATCACACTAATGTATAATAGTTGTAAAGTGCCATTGAGATGATAAGTGTGTATGTATTTAAATTAGCAGGTTCTTTTACTTTCCCTAGGAAGTTGCTGGATTTCCACAGTTCTCTTGTTGAAGAGTTGAGAGCTGAGAAATGAGGAGTTTTCTCCCTACCAGGAATAGTCTAAATTACAATCATCCAGTATAATTTTTAATTGAACTTTTTTCTTTTGATTATAGCTTATCAATAGAGTCCACTGTTCCTTCCTCTCTACAACCTAAACTTTAGATCTCTACCATATGCAATGGAAAATTAGGTCTAGAACGAGCTCTCTCTGTTTTCATTTTCCTCTCCATATTGGTCTATGAGATCATAGATTTAGAGCTGAAATGGACTTAGGAGTTAATCCAGGGGTGGGAAACCTGTGTCCCCAAGGTCACATGTAGCCCTCTAGATCCTCAAGTGCGGTCCTTTGATTGAATCTAAACTTCGCAGAACAAATCCCCTTAATAAAAATATTTGTTCTTAAAACTTGGAATCAGTCAAAAGACCACACCCAAGGACCTAGAAGGCCACATGTAGCTCCCTATCCCTGAGCTAATCTATTCCACCCGTCATTTTATTTTTATTTTTAAAATAACTTTTATTGATGCTCTTTTTAAAGCTTACTGTCACTTTCCATTGACCACACTCCCAATAGAACCTTCTCTTGTTAGAAGGAAGTATAATCGATAAAAATAAATCAACATCTGGCCATCTCTGAGAACATATGCCTCAATTTGTACTTATAGTCCACCACCTCTCTTCAAGGAGGAAAGAGGCATCTTTCTCTACTAATACTTTGAAGTCCTTTTTGGTCACATCATAAGAGTTTTGATGTCAAACTCTCATTGCCAGGAGTATACCCCAAGGATCTCAGAAACAAAGATCTTATATACACCAAAACATTTAGGAAAATACTTTTTTTGTGGTACAAAGGACTGGAAACAAAATAAATACACATTAATAGAAGAATGGTCAAACACATTTCCATAAATGAATGGAATAGAATATTACTGCCTCTTAAGACAGGATGAATATTGAGAATTTAGAGACACATGACAATATTTATTTGAACTGATTCAAATAAAGTAGAATAAGAAAACAATAAACACAGTGATAACACAATGACACAATAACGTAGTCAAAACACACAAGACAGTGACAATGGAGATGCAAAGAACAAAAACCTAAACTGTGTCATTATGACTAAGTGTGTTCTCAGAGAAGGGATGAGAACTGTATTTCCCTTCCTTCTTTGAAGAATTAGAGGATTATGAGTACCAAATATGACATATATTGGCAGACTTCATTGATCGATTGGTTAGCTTTACGGAGCTGCTTTTGTTTTGAATTCTTTTCTTTCCTTAACCCCACTAGGATAGGGAAAGGGGAGAGGTATAGTCACCAATCATCATGTTATAAAATCAAAAGACATCAAAAAACAGTTCTTATGTTGTTTAATGTCATTTTTATTTGCATTATCATCATCATTCTTTATATTTTTGGTTGCACTTTGAGTTTCAAGTTGTCTCTTCTATTTATTTTATTGTTTTATTTCTATTAGTACAGTTAGTCTATTTCTGGTTACTTTGTTCTGTATTAATCCACAGAGGTCTCCGCACATTTCCCTAAATTCTTCATATTCATAGTTTGTTATGGCACAATATACTCATGGGCTATAATTTGTTATTACTCTCCATTTTACTATTTACTCTATTTTTCTATTTGAATTTACATGTAAATAGTAACTGCTTCTCTTTTGACCAGCAACCTGGAAGGTCTTCCCTTTTTTTTTTTTAATTTTGATTAAAGGGACCATCCCTTTACTCACTACTTAAAGAGGTCTGTGCAATGAATGGGCATGGCCTCACTCAAACTGAGAACCTGAGAAGGCCTTAGCCTAAAAGGGCCAAGGTCTCCCATCGCATCCTGGGTCATCTCTGGTCAGTCTGATGAATATCTGACCACTGGATCCAGATGGCCCTGAAGGAGAAAGTGAAGCTGGTGACTTTGCACAGCCCTCCCTCCCTCAAAATCAACTGCAAGTCATGTCATCATCTTCCTGCTGTCATGGTCCTTTTCGAGAATGAAGGACAAACACGAGTCCATTTTGTTTCTAGTTCTTTGCATCCACAAAGATGTTGCCGTGATTATTTCTGTGTGCTTGAGAACTTCTTTGTTTTTTACTTCCTTGGAGTATTTGCCTGGCAGTGGTATTGGTGGGCCAAGGGTATGTTCATATTGGTGACTTTCCAGTAGAAATCCAAATTATTTCCATAATGACTGGAACAAATCACAAATCTACCAATGGTGCATTAGTGTGTCTTTCTTCCACAGTTCCTTCAGCATTTACCATTTTCATTTTTTGTCATCTTTGCAATTTTGATACAACACTGTCATTTTGGTGGTGGACACACCAAAATCAGGGTCAGGGGGAACTTTTCCATTTTGCAGGATGTTCATGGCTTCTCCTTTTTGAGATGATGTGGGGGTTAGCCAAAGTGTGATTGGCTGCAAGCAACTCCCCCACCCTTCTCCCCAATCTCACTCCCTGATCCTTCCTAGTTCTAATCACATATTGGGAATCAATCTACTTGGTATATTTCTGTCCCGAATCTGGGGCAAGAAGGAGAAGGAAGGTCTAAAGGAAGAAGAAAGCATCTGTTTTTGTATGTCTATTTACGTCTTTCTGTCTCTCTGTCTTCCTATGTTTTTCTCTGTGTGTCTCTCTGTCTCTATCTTTCTCTGTCTCTGTGTTTCTCTGTTTCTGTATCTCTGTCTCTTCCCTCTGTGTGTGTGTATGTGTGTGTGTGTGTGTGTGTGTCTGTCTGTCTGTCTCTCCCTCTCTCCCTTTTTCCCTCTCACACAAAACCCTGGGGTTGTCCACTATCAGTTCAGTTAAGAATCATTAAGAGAGAAAAATCAGGTTTTTATGGCTTTAGGCAGAGTTGCTTGATTGAAAGAGGCTGCAAATCCCAGAGAATGGCAGGTTCTCTCTGTGTTTGCAAGTCTATACTCTCAAAATACAAGATAAAAGAGGGACTGGATCCCTGGTACCTAGATTTGCTCCTAAGTGGTAGGAAATGACACTAAGAGATGCATGTGTGTTTGAGGTTGGCTGTCATAACAGATGCTGATTAAAATGGAGACGGAGGTGAGAAAGTCTCCTATCTTCAGGGACAAGTTGAGGTCAGCTAGAACAAATATCACAGATAAAAATGACACATTTCATAACCCAAGTCTGGCTTAGAATTTCACACCCCTTGATTCAAGAGAAAAACAACATAGGTTAGTCCGTCTGATTTCCCTCAACGAAGTTCTCCCATTCAGAGAGACCCCTCCCCTGGTGAGGCTGCTGGTTTGGGGATGAGCAGCACCACACTATCCGAAAGGATGGATGGCCAGAAGGGGCTGGTTGAATTATAATCATTCTTATTTATACAGGGCATCGTAATTCATAAAGCCGATTCCTTATAGCAACTTTGTGGAGCAGGCAGCGCTTTTATTAATGTTGTTGTTGTCCTTGTTGTGTTCATCCATTGTTTTCAAGGAAGACCATGCCATCAGAGAAATGATGACATGACTTGCCCTTGACTTTCTTTTGAGTGAAGGAGGGCTGTGCAGGTCACCAGCCTCACTTTCTCCTCCAGAGCCGTCTAAATCCAGTGACCAGATATTCATCAAAATGACTGGAGATGGCCCAGGATATTAATTAGTTAAAGGCAATTAATACATGCATTTTATAGATGAAGAATCTGAAGTTCAGAGAGGTTGTGATCTATTTAAGGTCACGTAACTGGTAAATCCCAAAACAGGAACTTGGATCCATTCCTTCCAACACCAAGTTCCTTTCTACTATGCTGTCTTTCTTACTTAATATCTTTCACTAAGATTGGTGTGACTTAGATGCTAGTAGAGAAGTTGTCTAGTACCCAGGCTGCCATTTATAGTATTTCTCATCAAATATAATGCTAAGACCTGAGTGAGAATCCTAGATCTGTTATTTACTACATATATGGCCTTGGGAAAAACCACTTAGCCTCCAGTAATTTCCAAAAGCCAAAATTTGTTGTGGTAGTTGTTATTGCTGGCAGATATGTATAATAAAATCAGAAATGTACACCAGAAGGGTAGAGCATCTTACTCTCTTCACTTTACTTCTGCTCCTTTTTAACTTCATTTATTTGCCAGTTACGGAGGATCTTGGAAATGAGATGGGATCCTGGC
This sequence comes from Bettongia penicillata ogilbyi, assembly GCA_023548195.1. Classification (NCBI taxonomy): domain Eukaryota; kingdom Metazoa; phylum Chordata; class Mammalia; order Diprotodontia; family Potoroidae; genus Bettongia; species Bettongia penicillata. The sequence continues at coordinate 2,856,231 of JAJHZJ010000311.1, forward strand.
CTCTACATAGCTCTAATTAGGTTTTTGGAGATAAGGTTCCCAGAATGGAATTTGGGGCAAGGGATCCCCATCAGGGATAAAATGAGAGTTTCAGAGAATTTTCTAACTCTAAGTCAGATAGCTGTCAGAGACCAGAGATTTTTGATCAATACCAGACACAGGTAGTCAAAAGAAAAGAAGTAATCTCAGCCTAGGAATATTCTCTAAGACTTTTGCTGCCTGATCTCAGCTCGGTGCGGTGGCTTATAACCAAAGATAAGAACCAAAAGAGCATCTAGATTTTACAGGCATTATGATTTGAAGATGGGAGCAAAGATGCCATGGGATGACTGTAGAAATGAAATCAAGATGATGGGAGTAGAGAGAAACTCTTTGATTTTGAGTTAAGTGGAGATGCCCTGCAAATACAATGCAACTCCCAGTAGAAGTGTATATCCTAGAACAGAAATGGAAAACCTAGCAAGGAACAGTAGAGAACATGAACACTATCAAATTATCTGAAGATATTTGATCTCTTCATTTTTGGAAGTTTAAGTTGTCATATCCATGTATATGTCCTGGTCATATGGTTTTTGAGCATGAACATCTTCATATATGTTCTCTGGCCACATATGTTCCCTATATGTGTATCTTCCATGTGTTTTCTGGTCATATATATTCTCTGTATATCTTTCTTCTGTACCCTTATTTTATTTGGTTTGTTATTGGATTAAAGGCCTTTCATTTTAAACCAAGAAGTCTTTTTGGCTGATTGTTAAAAGTAAAGAAGGAGTGCTTGAACTATATTTTAGAGTGAGTATTGATTCACAGAGTATTTCCAGTCCGGGGTAATTTTTCTAGGGGCCCATTTTAAGGGGGAGCCACAGGTGAGGTAGTTGGACTTGGTAATTTCTCTGGTACCTTCCACCTCTAAATCCTGTGATCTTATAAATACCTAATTCCAAAATACCTTTCAGGTCTAAATCCTATGATCTTATCTTGCATTCTCCAGCAAAACTAGAAATCCAACTTAAATCTTAGAGATTGATTAAGAGCTACCACCATTCTACTCAAGCTCCCTTTGGCCCTTGGCCCATCTTAGTAAAGGAGAAATGTTTCAGGGCTTTCCAGAGAAGACATGAGTTATGCTTTCTTAATTTCATAGAATCATAGAATGTGAGAGCTAAAAGGGACCTTAAAGTTCATCTCATCCCATCCCTTGATTTTACAGATAAGAAAACTGAGGTCCAAAGGTGGAGAAGTGACTTGCCCAAAATCACATAGTGAGAAACTTGCAGATTCAGGACCCCAGGTATTTCAACTCCTTTTTTGACTCTTCTTCACAGTCATAGTGTATTCTGCAGCTGTGACCTCTAATTCCTTATTTCATTTTTTTTTCTAGGCTAGATGTCAAGGGAATTAGAGGGAAGCAATGTCCCTAGTACATGAGATATTTCAGTCAATTGTGTTTGCACAGTTCAGGGGGATGAGGAAGGCAGTCATCTCAGTGAGGCCGGGGAACCAGTGACTTCTGAATCCTAATGAAAAATAAAAGTATAAAAGGAGTTTGTAAAATCAGCTCTGGGATCCCCACCTCTTTTATGCATGAAACCCTTTGTAAGAGTACAAATGAATCAGAAACACATGGATTCAATTTGTTTTCATCTCCATGCTGGCTGACCACTGAACTTGGAAAGGGACATCATTGGCAGCTAAGTCTTCTATGTCAAACCCTGTAATGCACAGGGACTCTACTGGCCCACTTTCTGCTTGGTGAATGGGGGAGGGCTAATCAAAGCAGGGAATCTCACTCCAGTAATGATGCCATCAAGCCTTGGTGACCTGAGTGCTTGGGCAATTGGGACCAGTCATCTTAGGACTGAGAAGAGAGTAAAAGGGTTTTGTCCCACAAATTCACAGACTCAGCTTGGAAAATGGAGCAGGAGGTAGAGGTCTTTTCTTTTAGAAGGGGCTCAGCCAAGAAGGGGTTGAGGAATTTGTCTCCATTTTAGTCTTTCCAAGTCTTTTCTCTCTGCAGAAGCCTGATTATTTACTAATGTAAATGCACAGGGCAGGATGGGGCCATCCCAGAGGACAAACATAAACTCAGAAAAATTCAGAGCTAGAATTCTTCTTGGATGTCACAGTTCACTCCTTTCATATAGTAGATGAGGAATTAGAGATTTTCTTGCAGCATTCTTTCATTCTTTCCTTTGCTCACATCTTATTCTGCTACATGGTACACTTACTCAACTATGCTTGGTCATATTCTCCTACTCTCACCTCCATAAGATTGCAACTCTTTGAGGACAGGGGCTGTGTTGTTTTTCAATTTTGTATCCCAAGTCTCTGAGACTGAAGCAAAGAAAGAAAAAGAGTGTTATAATGTTTTGAAGTATGGAGGACAACAGATGAGGGAAGGGAGCTTGTAAAAGATCATTTCAAACTTCTTGGTAAAGTCAAAAGCAGGTCATATGCTAAATTGGCTAGGAGAAGATTTGAAACAACCATCATGGGAACTGATAGAGTATCAATAAATATTTTGCTATTCAGCAGTGAAGGCACAATTCAGATCAGAGAACATGAATTTGTAGTGGACTTAGTTCAGTCTCAGCAGCACTTGGAGGCTGGGGAATAGGAGAAGAGAAGGCAGCTGGTGGGGATAACTCAGTGTTGAGAATTAGTAGGGCATGGACAAAAGTTGAAGGGAGTAGTGGGTGAGGGGTGAGGAGCACTGTGTCTCTATGGACATATTAACAATAGGGTCAAGACTTCAGAAAGAGCAAAGTGAGACCAGAGCATGCTGCAATGAGAGAACTGGATGAAATGGGGGAATTGGAGGTTGTGAGGAGGATGAGGAGCTGCTACAGAAGTTACAAGGCAGTGAGAGACGTGGGGAGAGAGATGATAATGATGAGACAGCAATTTTCAGAGTTGGGGCTGTTGGAAATGAAACAATTTCAAGTGAAGATGAGGTATAACGTGTGACCACTCCTGTTGGTGTCATGTTGGAGATGAAGGTTATACGTTCTAAGGAATTTGAATAACCAGGAGGACAGGGTTTTAGAAACTCAACAACATGAATATTAAGGTCACCAACAACAGCTATAGGGTTCTGAGCAGAGGGAAACGTTTGAGCTTGGTGCTCAAGTCATAGAAAAAGGTATATTAATCTGAAAACCAATATATGGAAAGTGTATGAAGAGGGAGATATAACTGCAGGGTGGTGGTGCTGGTTGAACTTCAAAAGAGGAGAAGCTGCTAACAATAGCAGAGCAAGGGTCAGCTAGGAGCATCAAGATAGTACAGTGGATAGAGCTCTGGGCCTGAAGTCAGGAAAATCCTTTTTCCTGAGTTCAAATCCAGCCTCAGATACTTACTAGCTAAGTACCCCTAGGCAAGTCACTTAAACCCTGTTTGCTTCAGTTTCCTCATCTGTAAAATGAACTGGAGAAGGAAAGGCAAACCACTCCAATATATTTGCCATGAAAACCCCAAGTGGGGTCATGAAGAGTTGGACACTACTGAACAGCAATAAGAGTCTAAATTTGACAGCTGAGAACAAGGAATGTTCTGACTGTTCCTGGTACTGTGTATCTGGGTCCACAAGAAAAGAAGTGGGCAATGTGGTTAAAGATGAAAAAGGTTTTGGTCTCTACCAAGGAAAGCTTGGTTTTGCTTAGTGCCAAAAGGTGGAAAGAGTGCACTTGAAAAAGATCTATGATAAACAAGAATTTGTTAATGATAGAGGGTGAAATAAAAGGCATAGGACAAAGAAAGTTAGGGACTGGGGGTGAAAAGGTGATAAGGATGAGAGTAGGGGTAGAGACAGTGGGGAAAGGGATTTTTGCTTCTTCAGGTGGCAGTTCTGAATGACAGGGATTAGAGGGAGCTGGATTTGCTAGCCATGGTACTGGGAGAATGTAAGCTGGTAGAAGCTTGTAGGATAAATTGTTTTCAAGATCTTCAGTAGGAGTTACCAGGAGACATTTACGTACACAATTTCAAAGAACAGGCACTGCCTGGGGTCCCAACCTTCAGGACATGATCTCATTTATGCCTTTTATGAATGGAGAGAGAAAAGGTATCACAATAGTTCTTAGCTGTCAGCATCCTTGCCCTCCCTAGGAGGGAACAAACTTAATCCCTGAAAAATCAAGCAGTTCGCTCAAGATCACTCAGTATGTGGCTATTATTCAGTTGTTTTTCAGTCACATCCAACTCTCTGTGACCCCATTTGGGGTTTTCTTGGCAAAGATACTGGAGTGGTTCTCCATTTCTTTCTCCAGCTCATTTTTATAGGTGAGGAAACTGAGGCAAACAGGGTTAAGTGACTTGCCCAGGGTCACACAGCTAGTAATACGTGAGGCCAGATTTGAACTCACGTAGATGAGTTGCCTTTCCCTTCTATCTGAAAGCAAAGCAAGTTTGGACCACAATTTCCCTCTCTCCTCACTTCCTATGACCCAGTAGGCTAGAAGAAAGTTTGGGGTAAATGAGCACAGGGGACATAGGACTGGGAAAGCACAAGATATGAACCACGTAGAATTGAGACTTTGCCCTACTGGGAGAAAGGAATGAAGGATTAAAGGCAGAAAACCTTTTTTCAAATCTTGGCTGTATCACAATGGCCTGGGCTGGCTCACTTGAGCCTCTCTGGGTCTCTCCATAAAATGAAGGGATTGGGTGAGACTGCCGGGCTCTAAATCTGTGATCAGTTGTGTCCGAGAAGCTCCACAGGCAGAGGAAGGCAAATCCTGCTCTGCGGGCAAATTCAATTCTTCTCTGACCTCTTCTCTTTTCTGTTGCTCCTCATTTTGTGTGATAGTGGTGGGGAGGTGGGATGTGGGTTATTAAAGCAATTGATAACTTCAAAACACTTATTTGGAGCTGCAGACTCACAGCACTAGAGCTGAAAACCAACCATCCTAGTTACAGGATCAGAGATTTAGAGATGAAACATTGGAGTCCAACCCTTCATTTTACAGATGAAGAATGGGATTGCCTAAAGTCTCACTGACAGTAACAGAATCAAGATTTGAATACAGAACTGCTGATTCTCCCTCTCTCCTCTTCCCCAGCACCATCTGCAGAGTCAGAAGTGAAGTGATTACCTTAGTAAGTACATAGCTCTTTTAGACTCTGTCTCATCTTTTGTTTCTTTGTCTCTGCCTCTCCATCTCTCTATTTTTCTTTACGACTCTGTTTTGCGTTCCCCTCCTCCCCTTCTCCTCTTCTCCCTCCCCCTTCTCTTTCTTCTCTCCTCCTCCTCTTTCTCTTCTTCCTCCTTTTTTCTCCTCTCCTTGTGTCTCTGTCTCTCTCCCTCTCTCCCCCTTCCCCTTGGCCCCATTCTTTTTCTCCCCACTCGCTTCCTCCACATCCTACATTCTTGCTGGATTCACCCTCACTGTTGGTGACCCAGGACAACTAATACTTCATTCAATAATTCACAAAATGGAGAGTAAAGAGCTGACTACCAATCGCTGGGGCTGCCTGGGAGATTTTGCTATTGTTTAAAGACCCTACTCCCAGATTCTAGGACTCAGTTTCCTTCCAGAGATGATCTCATCCCCTCCCACCCACATTGCTCTGTCCGAGTAAGAGAAAGGAGGGGACCTGCGCTCCCAGCTTGTCGATTGCGCCGCTCAGCATTCTGTCCTGCTCGTCCTCTGATGCTATCTGGAGTTAATTAGCTGTTTCTTTCGGCCAATTCATTATGTTCCCTTTGAACTAGCTGTCCCTTTCCTGTGTAATGCTGCCCTGGAATTTGTTTGAATGTCTGCCGCCGGCAGAATGTGTTCGTGGGCCCCATTCGGAGGCGAGCGAGCTCCGTGGTTTACAAACCCTCGGCTGCCACGTTTTCTGCTGCCTCTCCTCCGTCATCTCTCCTCCAGCGCGGGGATGGATCACCACCTCCTCCCGCGCCTCGGTCCCCAGAGGCCTGGCGGTGCTGGGCCTCTCTTCCAAGGTGCTAAATCAGCCCGGTCCCGCCCCCATTGGCGTGCGGCGGCTGCCTCATCCCGCTATCTCTAGCATCTGCGCCTCCCTCGTGTACGTTCCATCAGCGTGCAGAGCCTCTGCAGCAAATCCTCCGTCTCCGGATTGAGTCCTTCCCGAGCCTCCATTCAATCATTCCTTCGGCTCCCCGGCTTAGCCCGGCTCCCTGCTTCTCGGTTAGCTCGGCCACCCCAGGCGCCCTGCCCTGACCCTGTCATCTGCTCCATCAATCCCTCCCGTATCCCAGGCACCCCAGACCAAAACCTCCCTGTTTTCCATCAGCCTTCTTGGTGTCCTTAATGAACATGCTCCTAGCTCGCCTTTTTCCTTTCTTCCTCGGTACCAGCACCCTTGATTGGATTTTCCCACCTGAGGCGTGCAAACCCCACTAATGGCTATATTCCCCCAAGTTCCATGCCCAGAGGGGGTGAAGTTGGGGGGCTGGGGTAAAGGACAGGAGTGCTCGTGGGTGCAGGGAGGGTATGTGGTGTTGTGTTGGGCTCGAATTACAGTGAATGGTGGGGGGAGACAGACAGAGGAAGGCTTCTCCCTTGGGATCTTTTGATGATACTCTTGCTTCTCACAGAACTACAGACAGAGCTGTTTTAGAGCATCTAACTCATTCCCCTCATTGAACAACAAAGAGGAAACTGAGGCTGAGAGAAGCAGCTCACCTAATACTACAGAAAGTGCACGGGGCAGAGCTTGGGTTTGAACCCAGACTCTCTAATCCAAAAGCAGATGGGAGCCCCTCCCCAATGAGACCTTTACAAACTCCCACACTGGGAAGGCCCATGAGGGGGGCTGACCTCTCAGGCCTTGGGTAAAGTGAGAGCATACATGCTATACCATTTAAGAATATTCTCTACCACCAACTTCCACAAGATGGCTGCTTTCCCCTCCCCTCCCATCTCAGGGATTCCTGTTACCATAGCAACAATGTGACACCCACCCGAAGGATGATGAGAAACAGGAAGACAGGGCTGAGAGGAAAGCCCTGCCGTTGTGACAATCTCTATGTGTCTATAACCTGGGGAGAGAAGGAGTCAAAAGGCTCCCATAGAGCTGAAGATTAGGGTAGAGTAGGGACAGCCACAGAAAACTGTATTAGGGCACTTCTCTCATTTGTCCCATGACCCATGGACCTTTGTATACTTTCTGGGGACCAGGGGAAAGGACAGGAGCATCTCAGTCCTTGAGTATTCTGCCTCTTGGCCTGTTATGAGGGAATTTGCCTGGTCTGCTCTGTAGAGAGTATCAGAACATACAAATTAGAGAATTACTCTCTGAGGTAGAACTATTATTGGTGCAATTCCACAATCTTTTATTAAGTACCAAATATCATGCTAGGAACTAAAACAAAAAGTCCCTGTTCTCAAAGTGTCTACATACTAGCAGGAGGAACTAGGTCTACCAGGTTCAGGAATCCATCCCTTACAGAGGCTCTGAGGTATCTTTTTTAGGAGGGCAGAAGGCAATCTCCTTAGGCACAATCTCCCTGGACCTCAGTTTCCCCATTGGTAAAAATGAAAGGATTGGATTAGTTGGGCTATGATTGCCACAATGCTGTCATGCTCAGAAGTCATCTTCCCATCATGGTTCTTTAAAGGACATTTTAACTCTCTGATTCCCTTTTGAACATATATTTCTATTTTTTTCTTCTACCGTATCTTAAGGTAAAGAAGTTGACACACAGCTGTGTGTAACACGACTCACCTATTTATCCTAAAAAGGCCCTTTTTCAGCTTTCCCTGTTTCAGTTCTTGTATTGTGTGTTACCTTATCATTAGGCAGAGAGAAATATTGTAGTGAGGCAGAGAATGGAAGAATGAAGATAGGAAATTGACAGACCTGTTTGGGGAAATTGCAGGAAATGAATGAATGAAAAGGTATTTATTGAAATGCCAGGTACAAGGTAGTCCCTACCCTCAAGGAACTTACGTTCTGACAGACAATGACAATGCCTATAAGGGAATGGTTGTTAGGGAAGGGTTTGGTTTGAGGAGTCACAGAAATGTCCAATGAAGTTGTAAGTAAGAGCCTTTGTACAGAGGTAGTGAGAAATAAGGCTAGAAGTGTGGATTAGAGGATGATTAAGGAGGGCCTTGAACCTTAGGGTAAAGAGTCTGGATTTCAAGTGGGCAATGGGAAATGTGCCAACCTCCTGGTCCTTTCTACTTGCCTCTTTATACTACCCCTCCCCTTTTACTACTATTACCATCTCCTGAATTTGTTTTTTGGGACTGGGATCCATACTATAGTGCCCCACATGACTTTGCACCCCTTGGACAACAAGTCACATTTTGGACCCTTTTCTCATCACAAAGAGCTGGAGCTAAAGGTAGCCAAGGTATTCCAGTGCCCAAGTTGAACACACTGGTGAACAATGAGGGAAACTTTAAAAAAATTAATCAATGCACGTATTTTTAATGCATGCAATTTTCCTTCTACATAGCATGCAGGTATTTATTTGGAGATAAGTCAAGTGGCATGCTTTAGTTATGGTGAAGGCTCAGATTTTCCTGGGATAGCAACACCAGAGGGGGCATTTCCAAACCTTGCTGGGGGTTCACAAATGACTCGTCTGGTTTTGGACTCAAACACATTTCATCAGACTGTATCTGACCTGTGCTCCGTTGCTCTTCTGAGCAAGAATGTGCTTTGCTTTCAAGGTGACAAGAAGATAGTTTGCAAAATTAATCCTTACCTAGGTATTAGTGGGTACAAATATTTTAATAAAAAAAGGCTAGGCATCCCTTCCCTGTCTCTTCCCTCCTTCCTTCCTCTCTGGTTAACATTTTGACAGGGCTTATTTGGAGACAATGCCTTAACCCAAAGGGGTTACTCTGTGATTTCAGGTGCCATGACAGTCCCCTAAGGAAATAATTTGGGGTAGGCTGGCACCTGTCAAATCATACCACATCATCTCTTTGATCATGCATTCTGACTCTTCCCTCTCCAATTCATCCTTCACACAGCTGCCTAAATAATTTTCCTAATTCACAGGTTTGACTGTTCAATAGGACTTCCATTTCCCAGGTCAAAAACCTTCAGTGGCTCCCATTGCTTTAAAATAAGATCCAGATTCCTTAATCTGGCATTCAAGAATCTTGCCCCATTAGAATCTTGCCCCCACCTACCTCATCAGTGTTGCGTTCTTCTGCTTTACTCCATATGCCTTTTGCTCCTAGCACATTGGGTTATTCACTGTCTTAGAACATAATGACTTTCCCTCACTGAGCTCCAAAGTGTCCTTATCTTTAAATAAAGGAATTGGATGATCCCCAAGGTTCCTCCTAGTTCTAAATCTATGAATCTATGACCCCATCACACCCTGTGCTGTCCTTCCTCAAGGCACTTGTTCATGATCTTGTCCTCAATGGGATTGTGGTCCCTTCCTTTCTTCCCCTATCGAATTCTTATCCATCCTTCAAATCCCAGTTCAAATCCCATCTCTTCTATGCAGCTTCCCTGAGCACCTCAGTCTACTGGGATAGCAGCCTCCTCTGAACCCAGATTATTATCCTTTCTTTGATAAATTTGGCCCTTAACAGACACTACCATGTCTCTATAGTTACGTTTTCAAGTGTTCAAAGGGAAGAGTGTTGGATTTGAGATCAGAACATCCGAGTTCAAATCTTAGATCTGTCACTTACTTGGACAAGTCATTTAACTTTGCTTGTCCTCAATTGCCCTATCTGTAAATTGACCTCTAAAGTCCATTCTGCTTCTTAACACAGGACTCTAGATGACAAGGTCCTTGAGAGGAAGGATTTCACCATAAACTTTGTCTCTCCCACAGATTCATCCCACTCACTGTCCAATATGATGCTGTGTTCCTAATAGAGAGATACTCAAAGACTAACCACATGTAGGGAAAGTCTATTCCATCTAGGGGTTGACCTGAGGAAAAGTCTAATATTTTATGAGACTAAGAGGGTTGCTGAGTTTCTAGGTTAAAAGAAATCCCAGTCTGTGCAGTGGAGAGTATTTCATGTCTCCACTATCGCATCTATGAGAGGATAGATGCTCTTCTCACAATCAGCCAGGGAAGATGTTGGTTCCTAGATACAACTACTGTCCAGACATGACCACCTAGCATACAAGACCAGTTGCCCTGCCTCTCTCCCCAGAGTAATAAACAGAGTCATTACCTGGTGCCTTTCCCAGCCTCCAGTGCTGGCAGGTTATTTATATGCAAATGTGCCTGTCTGAGGTAGCAGTGGCTCATAAACACGATAACAGGCTTCTGTGGAGGCCTGAACGTGACTGAGGATGGGGAGAAGCCCTCCTGCTTTGGCTGGGAGAGCTAATATGGGATTAGCCACAAACAATTAGATTGTATCAAACCTAAAAGGATGCAGGGACTTACTGCTGGAGATGGTTAAAAGGGGATCAGGCTAAGGGAGAGGGAGGGGGTTTCAGAGGCAGGGTACACCCAGAGAAAGTGCTGACTAGAATTGAGGGCTCAGGCCATGACTGCTGGAACACTGAAAAGTTCACAAACAGCTTCCTTTATTAGCCAATGTGTATATGTCCTGTGGACCCTTTGGATGGATGGGTGGTAGTTGGGTGGCAGTGTTGGCAACCCGGGACAGGGAGACGGCAGAGGAGAATCCTTCAAGACAGGAAACAGAGAACTGTGTAGCTAACTTTGGAGAAAGACTGAGAAGGAGAGCTGAGATTTTAGTTGAGTGGCCAGGGTGATTTGACAGTAAAGAAATGAGCCTAGAGTCAGAAGCTTTGAGTTCAAATTTTGGTGCTACTGTTTACTACCCATGTGATCTGAGACAAGTCTTTCTGGTTTCATTTTTCTCAGTTGTGCAGTGAAGGGCTTGTATTACTTGTTTTTAAGGCTCTTTCCAATCCTAAATCTCTCTATCATCATATGGCTTCCAGTAAAATATAACTTCTGGGCCTTTTCCCTTAGAGCTTCCCTGTTTTGCCACCTGAAGTCATAACTTCTCTGGGCCTCACTTCCTCGTATTTAAATTGAGAGGGTTGAAGTAGATGATGCCTAAGGCCCCTTCCACGCATAAATCGGTGACTCTACTATCTTAAGTATCTACTGCGTCCTTAGGGCACCACCGGGGGAATATTTCTCTTGGAGGCTCAACTCAACTCAACTCCTAAAGGAACTATTCCTTGTTAAACTGACTCAAAGGATTTTCTCTCTTCTCAGAATTCCCTAGAACACTTTTCTTCTCTCACCTTATCATATGCTCTATTAAGTACAATTATTTGGGTAAGTATTGAATCCCCCCATTCAATCAATCAATGACTTAATCAGCAGGACTTTATGAAGCACCTATCAGCCAATTACTATACTATGTGTAGATGTCAAGATAAAAAAGAAATTGCCTGTCTTCAAGGGACTTACATTCTATCTGGGAAGACAGCATGTAAACATGTAAGTGTACATATGTGTGTATATGTATATATGTATAGAGGGCTATGAATATGTATGTGTATCAGTACATGTAGGTATATTGCTATGGGCAGATAGGTGGCTCAGTGGTTAGACTGCTGGACCTGGAGTCAGGAAGACCCATCTTCCTGAATTCAAATCTGGCTTCAGACACTTACTAGCTTTACAACTCTGGGCAAGTCACTTAATCCTTTCTACCTCAGTTTCCTCATCTGTAAAATGAGCTGGAGAAAGAAATGGCCAACCTTTCTAGTATCTCTGCCAAGAAAATCCCAAACAGGGTCAAGAAGAGTTAAACACAACTGAAATGACTAAAAACCAACAGGCATATGTGCATATTTTTACCTATGCACATATATACTGCTAATATGTGTGTGTGTGTCTGAGACTGGTTATTTTTTTTCGGCTTTGTATCTGTAACACCTAGAAAAATGCCTTGTACAGAGTAAATGCTTGATGAATGTTTGCTAAATTGAATTAAATTAACAGTGAGCATATAAGATAGTCTAAAAGAAGAAGGCAGAAAAAGACACAGAATCAGAGATCTAAAGCTAAAGAAATTGGGGACTAGGGAGACTAAAGGACTTGTTCCAGGTCATGCAGATAATTAAAGGCATTTGTTACTTGGAAAAAGGTCTTCTGATTCAAAGTCTGCCATCTTCCAGTATACCAGGCTGCCAGTGAGTGATATGGGCCTGCTATGAATTAATCAGTAAGAATTTATGAGGCACTTAGTAGGTGCTCAGCATGTGGCTGTACTTTTATTAGAGATTCCTGCCTGCAAAGAACTAATCATGGAGCTGACCACTGGCTCTGCTTAGAGAAGGCCTTTTCTGAGAAGGCTTTGATCCCTGGCTTTGATTACTCCATCACACAGTTCTGTGTATCCTCACAGCTGTTGAGCTAAAACAATTTGTTCCACTCGTTTTGGCACTTAATTATACCCTGCCTCATTTCCTTGACTAATTATTTCTTCTGGTCAGTCATCTTCTTAGACTGGAAGATTCTGGAAGGCAGGGACTCTGACTTAAAGTGTATTGACCCCAATGGAGCCTGCTTCTTCCCTTCCCATGTTTGGTGATGCTCATGAAGTTAAATCTCTGAAAGGATTTATTTAGGCATATACTAAAATTAGCATTTGTTGTAGGTCACCGCCAAGATTTTGGGGGAAAGTATAGTGAGTATTCAAATTAATCAGGTACTTCTTTGAATTTTCCCAAGTAGAACTGGCCTTGTTGGATGCCCTGGTCCTTGAGGGATACAACCCCCCTCCCCCCCATTTACTGACAAAGGCTGTGTGTCCAGGAAAGTCAGCAGGGAGTAACGGGAAGAGCCACAGATGTGCAATCTCATTTGAGAGCTGGACCTCTGAGATCCGCCGGACCAGGAGCTCTGAATCTTGTGTCTCAGACCCCTTGAGCAGTCTGGTGAAGCCTATGGATCCCTTCTCACATGACCAAGAGTCACCTAATCCAACCTCCTGATTTTACAAATGAGAAAATTGATGTCTAGGGAAGCGACCTATTCATGATCTTCATCTTAGAAGATCATTTCAGCCCTGGAGTCACACCTCCAAAACACCCTTGTGACCCCTCTCTCTGATTTCATGACTTTTTCCAGAGTCTCCATTTAAGGAGGGTACCCAGGCCAACCTTCTCTTCACTTCTCCATTATGCCTTCTCACTCCACTTTTTAGCTTCTTTTTATGTGTTGTTTTCACCGTTAGAATGAGAACTTCGTAAAGGAAAGGATTGTTTCTTTTTGATAGTTTTTGTATTCAGATTTTAGCACCATGTTTGGCACACGGTAATAAATGATTGTTGACTGGTTTTTGACTGACTGAAGTTCCTTGTCCAAGGTCCCTGATTTGAACTGCAGTCTTCTTATTGAAAATTCTGCATTATCCCCTCTACATTTAAAAGGTTTTGATCTGCACGAGTGAGAGGAATACCCTCCCCGAGGATATCACCAATCATTGAAAATACTGAAGTAGTTTATTATTTATGCCAAGTACGTAGCATTACTTTAAGGGGATGAGACTTGGAGCTTTCTACAGGGGAGATTTATGAAGCCATACACATACACACATACATACGCACATATACACACATACACATATAATACATACATGCAGTTTGGTGGTGCAGTAGATAGAGTGCCAGGCCTGAAGTCAGGATGACTCAGTTTCCTGAGTTCAAATCTGGCCTCACACACTTCCTAGCTATGTGCCCTTGGGCAAGTCACTTAACTTTCTTTGTCTCAGTGATGAGGGCTGGAAGGGTTGGGGTGAGACTTCTGCAAAGACCAGAGTATCAGGGACAGGTTGCCTGGAATGAATTCTCAGCATTATTGCATTATTGAGGTTAAGGTAAAGATTTATTATGCTTTTCAGGCAGCAAGAGTTCTTAGGGAACCTGTCTAAGAGTATAGGTAAAGTTTATATAGGATATTCTATAGTAAAACATGTGCCAAATATGCTATCTAGGTGATTCAGGGTAGGATTAGGGAGTGGTTAGTTCTTAAAGGAACATGCATTTTGGTACCTATTGCACAGGTATTTTACCCAGAATTCATCTGGAAATAGTCCAGGGGAGGGGGGTGGCTACGTGGGTGTGTGGTTTTAGGCCTGAAATGTCATTAAGTCAACTAATGGTCAGGGCTGACTAAGGAATAACCAGGCTGGTCTCATCAATGTCTTGTTAGACAAGATAAATGTAAGGGAGTATGTGTATGTCTAAGTCTAGGATACAGGTGATTGGTCAGTGAGTAGTAAATGTCATTATGACCCGGTACACAACCAGCTCAGCCAGTACACAGCTGGTTCAAACTAATAAATTCTATAGGTGCAGCTGGCTACTGTATCAGGAAGTAAGATAAAAGTTTTGCTGGGGCAGGCTATGTTCTTGGGCTGAGGATAGATAGTGTTTTGAGGCTAGGGAGAAATTCGATTTTTAGAGAGAAATGTGATTTTAGAATTGGGGTCTAAGCACGATGCACCCAAGCACCCCATCGTCAATTCCTCATCTGTAAAATGAATTGGAGAAGGAAATGACAAACCACTCTAGTGTCTTTACCAAAAAACCCTGCATGACTGAAAATGGCTGAATAACAACAGATATGTAAGTGATACAGTTGGCTATGGTAGCATAGGAGAATATGGTAGTGTATTAAATAGAGGTCTAAGTGAAAAATATGGTAAAATGTTATGTAGAAAAAGAGTTTCCATTTTGGATGCCCCTTCCATCTTTGGGGAAAAGTGCATCAGCTACCTCAATATTTGGATGACTCCTCCCTATCTCTTGAATTTATTAAATTTCTCCACAAGGAAGAATCTGTGCTAAGCACTGTGGTATACACAAAGAATGAGAGTCATTTCTCATGGAACTTGCAATATGGAAAGAGATGTATACTAATGTACACTTACTAGTTATAAGAGCTTTATTTTTCAATGAGGAAATGCTATTAATTCCAAAAAGAAAAAAAAAGGGAAAAAGAGGGAGCATCCTTCTCTGGGAGTTATTCCTCAACACTTACTAGCAAGTTGGGTTCACCAAAGGAATGACTGTTATCTTAAGCTCAGAATACTCTGTGGATTCACATTTCTAAAACCATATCCACAAGCTCTCTCATGGATACATTTTCCTTTCCTAGTTAGTCAGTAGATACAAGGACCTCAAAGCAAAGACATTTACTAATGTATCAAAATAAGAGCCCTAGCTATGCATCCTCTCCCTACCCCAAACCTGAGTGGCCCCTGTGAGGCTGGTGACCTTGCCCAGCCCTCCCTCACTCAAAACAAAGTCAAGTGCAAATCATGTCCTCATTTCTCTGATGGCATGGTCTTCCTTGGCAACAAAGAACAAACACAACAATTAGTGAGTAGATGCAGCTGCCTGAATGGGGACCCCGCTACCTGGGTAACTCAGCTCTTCCTCTCCTCTCTGTCTCCCCTCCCCCTTCCTTCTCCTCTACAAAGGAAGGTAAATTTGGGTGGCCAGAAGATAGATGCCCAGTTAACTTGGGTTTTACTGACTAGATCCTTCCCTTCCCTTCCCTTCCCTTCCCTTCCCTTCCCTTCCCTTCCCTTCCCTTCCCTTCCCTTCCCTTCCCTTCCCTTCCCTTCCCTTCCCTTCCCTTCCCTTCCCTTCCCTTCCCTTCCCTTCCCTTCCCTTCCCTTCCCTTCCCTTCCCTTCCCTTCCCTTCCCTTCCCTTCCCTTCCCTTCCCTTCCCTTCCCTTCCCTTCCCTTCCCTTCCCTTCCCTTCCCTTCCCTTCCCTTCCCTTCCCTTCCCTTCCTTCCCTTCCCTTCCCTTCCCTTCCCTTCCCTTCCCTTCCCTTCCCTTCCCTTCCCTTCCCTTCCCTTCCCTTCCCTTCCCTTCCCTTCCCTTCCCTTCCCTTCCCTTCCCTTCCCTTCCCTTCCCTTCCCTTCCCTTCCCTTCCCTTCCCTTCCCTTCCCTTCCCTTCCCTTCCCTTCCCTTCCCTTCCCTTCCCTTCCCTTCCCTTCCCTTCCCTTCCCTTCCCTTCCCTTCCCTCTCTGAAGCTTGTACATTGGACAACACTAGGCACCTCTCTAAGGGCTCTCTTCTGGACCCTCCTGGCTTCAGAGTGATTATCAATAGTAACTGTTGCTGTTTCCTTCCCAGCCTGATCTCTTCATTTTTCTTTGCCCCTTTAGCTACCCCCTGGCTACTTCTTAAATGGGCCTATTCAATGAATGGGAGTTAGCTCACCCTAAGTGAGTACCTGAATAGACCTTTGCCTAAAGGGGCCAAGATCTCCCAGTGCATCCTGGGTCATGTCCAGTCATCCTGATGAATGTCTGGTCACTGGATTTGGATGGCTCTGGAGGAGAAGTGAGGCTTGCCTTACTTCACAAGTCATGTCATCATTTCTCCGATGGCATGGTCTTTTTTTGGCAACAAAGGACAGACGCAACAATGAAACAACAACCCCAAACCTGAAACATAATCTCCCAAAACTATGCAATGTCAGTGGGAAAGCAGACATACACTTATCATGGGGCACATATATAGGGAACACATATAGTCAGAGTGACTCATGTCTCTGGCACTGTGGGGCACCAGAGTTCTTTTGGAATCTCAGTGTCTTCATTGGAAACAATGTTTCTGTTGGGTAGGTTGGGCAGGAGCTGGACTCCCTGTGCCTGATCTTGTCCACAGTTCTGAAGGCTGATTTCTGTGGTTAACTCTCTTTTGAATTCCTAGATGTCTCTCTTTTTTTCTGCCAGGGTCATTCTCTTTAAAGGTGCTTCCATTAACTGTCTCTTTGACTCACTGGGCCTTTTTCCTGCTGCATTTAGTGTGTCCTTCTAGACAAATAGTTCTGCTGAAAGACATTGTGACTGATGAAGGGGAAAAAATTCCCTCCCCTTTCCCTGATCCCAAGAGATGACAAAGATTCCTTCCTGGGAACTAGGGTATTTATTCTACCATAGCTGGCTCTCCTCTCTGCTGAGAGTATGTCATGTCCCATGAAATTCTTAAGACTTGACTCAGTTTTCTAAAAGCCAACAATGGTGGCCATTAGAGAGCTCCTTTAACAAGCCAAAGACATTTGCAAACTGAAAACAATAATGTCTGGTAAGCAGCATAGTTCATAGGAAAGCTGGACTTGGAGTAAAAAAAAATAGTGCTTGAGCCTTAGCTCTGCCATGACAGTTTAAATAAGTTGCTTAGCCTATCTCAGACTCAATGTCCTCAATTTTCAAAGTCAATTTTACAAATATTTATTATAATTGTTATTGTTATATTTTGTTTTCACATCATCTTTATTCACCAGCATATGCTTCCCCTCTTCTCACTCAAAGAGTTATGACTACCACAAAAATGAAAAATTCTAAAAAAGGCCATTCAGTAAAGCTAACCAACATGTCAACCAAATCCAACAATGCATGCAGTATTCCACACCCATAGTCAATTCTGCAAAGATAAGGAGATGTACTTTCATACTGCTTTGGGGCCAAGCTCAACAAATATTGATCAGGCATCTACTCTGTGCCAGACACAGAGTAAATAGGTTGTTGGTCCTGTAGTTAGGAAGACCTGGGTTTAAATCCTCCTCTGATGCTTACCAGCTGTGTTGGTCCTGTAGTTAGGAAGACCTGGGTTTAAATCCTCCTCTGATGCTTACCAGCTGTGTGATTATGGGCATATCACCCAGTCTCTTTGACAGGCTACTCTTTACAACTATAAATTATGGACAAGTTGGGATCAGAATTGTGGAGGGAGTTCCCATGCCCATGAAATCCCAGGTCCATGATGTATTGCTGTATATGCTGGGCTACAAGGCAGGAGGGAGGGGAAATGGATGGAGATAATAATACACTGCCTGCCTGGTAGAATGTTGAGAGGAGAGCATTTTGCAAACTATATAATCCACTGAAATCATAAAAGCTATCCAACCAGACCAGCTTCGGAGGGTCAGAAGGAATGCATATTCAGTAAGATCTCCATGATGCTATTGTATCACCTTCGAGCTGGAAGGGGCAGCTAGGTAGCGCCATAGTGCACAGAGCATAGGGCCTGGCATCAGGAAGACTCATTTTTCTGAGTTCAAATCTGGCCTCAGACACTTACTAATTGTGTGACCTTGGGCAAATCACTTAATCCTCTTAGCCTCAGTTGCCTCATCTGTAAAATGGTCTGGAGAAGGAAATGGTAAACTACTCTAGGATTTTTACCAAGAAAACCCCAAATGGGGTTACGATGAGTCGGCCACAACTGACCAACAACAGAAGAGGTAGAAGAGATCTTAGTTCACCCTTTTCATTTTTCAGGTTAAATGGCTTTTTTAGGCAATAAGTAGCAGAACTAGAATTAGAATCCAGATCCTGGCTCTACTTACACAGGCTTTCCACTGTCTCCTGTGTGAATTTGATTAAAAATCAAATGACCCTGGATTGTTCTATGAGAACATTTGGTTTGAAGAAAAAGAAAGCATTATCATTTAGACAACTATGGAGTGTCCCAAATGTAGAAGAATGTCTTAATTGCGGGTATATTTGTTTTCTTTCAATAAATCACAAAATAAAAAATAATTATAGATCCTACATGCTGTATTTTGTCACATTTCTCTGGTAGGCAAAACTGTCTATAGAACATAGTAACTCAGACAAATAGTGGTATCTCCTTCCCATATAGAAAGGAGGCTAGCTCAGTTTGGGGCATGTGGGAAGCATTGAATGAATACATGTGTAACAACATACAACTGCTCTTAGGTCCAGGAAAGCTCAGCCTCTCTGAGTAAGTGTTCCCCTTGGCTCCAGACTCATGAGTACCCTAGACTTAGACCTAGAGGATCCTGGACTCTGAAGGGGCCAGGCCACCTTTCTTCTGGATCTTTATACCCTTATACTTGAACACCAAGGAGAATCACAGCTCATATGTGGGGTCTTTCCCAAAGAGAGGATTGGGTAGAAACACAGTCAGTGTAGACTGTACATCAGGGTGTTATTGTTCAGTTGGTTTTCAGTTGTGTTTGACACTTTGTGACCCCATTTGGGATTTTCTTGTCAAAGATACTGGAGTGGTTTGCTTCTCCAGTTAATTTTACAGATGAGGAAACTGAGGCAAAGTCAAGTGACTTACTGAGAGTAACTCAGGTTGTAAGTGTCTGATGACAGACTTTAACCCAAGTCTTACTGATTTCAGGCCCAACACTTTATCAGCTATGCCACCTAGCAACCCCATAGATCTGGTAAAGGACAACTCTTTATTTCTTCTACACAAAAGAAATGCTTAAAAACACAGTAAGACTCATAAGTGAACACTGACAAAAACTTAAACATCAGGTGGTGGATTATAACTACTATTATGTTCTTCCAGGAGGTTGACACTTAAAATGTCAAAACATGAAGCATTTTTCAGACCTGCTGATTCAGCACCACACTTTCCACTCAACTGTGCACTGTCTCCCTCAAAGTTTATGTCTTTTGACGAGTCAAATGTCCAGCTCAGGGACTGAACTCTTCATCCTCTTGGTGATCGCCTTCCCTTCTAAGAAATGTGATAGTTGCTGTAGTAAGTGCAGTTGGTACCCCACTGGGGGCCCATGGAACTCCCGATTTCTTGAATTCATAAGATTGCTTCCAAGGCTGGTCATCTCCGTCTCAGAATTGCTGTTTAGTCACCTGTACTCAGGGAAAGAAATGCAAATCCAAAAGACATCCAGAAGCCCAGGCACACTTAACTGAGCCCCCTACTCAAACTGTCATGTGCAAGTTGTGGTCATTTTTTTTCCCAAGGTACCTCTCTCCCACCCCTTACAAAAAAAAATCCCAGAAAGAGAGACAGTGAGGAGTATTTAACATATATGTTCAAGAGCAGTTGTGTTAAGCTCGAATGGAACCAGATCCCTACAGTTCCATGATTTCGAAAACCACAAATTAACCTTATCTGTATTATATTTTTATTTATTTTACATTTTAATCTGGTTCAGGCCTAAGTGGAGAGTTTTGGAAACCTAGCAGGCAGTGAGTTTGATATCTCTGTCCTAGAGAGTTGAAGAAGAGAAAGAAGAAGAGAAAAAAATCTAGGTTCACACAGCTAGTAAATATCTGAGGTTAGATTTGAATTCAGGTCTTCCAGACTCTGGGCCTTGCACTCTATCTACTGTGCCACCCACCTGTCCACCTGTGAGCAGGTACCAGAGTAATATTAAAAACAACTCAAATATCTATTGCATTTGAAAGTTTACAGAAGAATTTCCTTGTAAAGTACACAGGCTAAGTTGTATTATCCCCAATGAGGAAACTGAGGCTCAGAGTAGAAATGGGCTTGCTTCAGGTAGAAAGAATGTTTTCTATATTTCATAAACCATCATAGATCAGAATTTTTAATGTGTTAAGATTTATAAAGGCTATGCTTTATAATAAACCTCATTATTTTTTCTTTTTATTATTATTAATATGTTTTTCTTAGTTATTAAATTTCATTTAATTATTTCATGTTATATTAATAGAGGAATAAAATGAAGAATAGAGATGTTAATTGATTTTCCTCTAAACATACAGCTAGCATTTTTCAGAGATGAGTCTTGAACTTGATCCTGACTCCAATATCAATATTCTTTCTTCTTTTGTAACTCTTTCTAGTACCCAGTATAGGATTCTATACATAGTAGGTGATGTTGTAATCAGGCAGCTATGTAGCATGATGGATAGAGCCTTGGGCCTTGAGTTAGGAATATGTGAGTTCAAACACAGCCTCAGACCCCCTTTAAGACCCTGTGCAAATTACTTAGTTTCTGTTTGCCTCAGTTTCCTCAACTGCAAAATGGGGATAATAACAGTAGCTATCTCCAAGGGCTGTTTTGAGGATGAAATGAGATAATATTGCCAAGTGCCTGGCACATAGTTGGTGCTTAATAAATACTTATTCTCTTCTTTGCTGACTCACTGATGCCTCAGTACTGGAGGTTCTGTGGTGCATTTGAAGTCTATAAATACTGGCTGTTGGAAAATAGGGATTAAAGGGAAAAATATGCAGAATCTGGTGGCAAATTACCTGGGTTTGACTTCTGATCCTCCCACCTATATGATCTTGGTAAGTCCCTCAACTTCTCTGGGTCTCAGTTTCTTTGAGGGCTGAATAAACTATTTCTAAGGCCCCCTTAGACCCTTTGGACCATTAGTCTGGGGAAACGTATAGACCACTTCTCAGAACAATGTCTTTAAATGCACAAAATAAGAAGCTTGGAGTTTCTGAGGAAACGAAATATATTAAAGAGGTCATTTTTTTCTTTGTAAGCTCATGGACCCCTGAAACTATCAACAGACCCATTAGGGTCTGTGGACCCCAGGCTGACAACCCCTGCTTCGATATCTCTTCTAGCAATAACATTTAATTCAATTCAGCAAACATTGATCAAGCCCCTACCATGGCCAGGGCCTAAGTTAGGTATTATTGAGAGTACAAAGAGAACCATGAAGCAACAGTCCTTGCCTCAAGGAACTTATATTCTAGGTTGGTTGGAGAGTGGAGGAGCTGGGAAGCAAAACATATTAGGTACACAGATAAGAGGCAAACTAAGGCAAATTACAGAACATTGTGCAATGTCTTCAGTCTGGGACCAGGACAACACTTTGTTGGGTGAGAATTCCTTGAGTGTTTGGATTGGACTAGATGGCTGATGAGGTCTCTTCAAACCCTCTAATTCTATGATGCTATGATGAACATTAACAATTTTCAGGGATGAAATGGAACTTGGGAGTGGCGAAAGGCAGAAATAAGGTTACCTTCTGGGCCTAGAGGGTGGATGGCACAGGGTAGAAGATGAAAACTCAAATTCAGGCAAAATCTAATGGTGCAGTTTGGTTGGAACATATGAACGTGAGTAAGAAGTCTAAATTGGGAAGAACCTTCAATGCTATGCCCAGGAGTTTATATGTCATCTTGGAGGCCATGGAGAGTCACTGAAGATCTCTGAGTAGGGGAGTGGCATGGTGAGAAGGATACTTGGGCAGTTTCATGGATGATGGATTGATTGTAGTAGGAAGAAATTAGAGGCAGGGAGAACCATTAAGAGGCAAGAGATGATGAAGGCTTGAACTAAATTGAGTTGGAAAGAAGGGGGCAAATGTAATGGATATAGAAACAACAGGACTTGAAAGCTGATTCAATATGGAGGATGAGGGAGAGAATGTTAAGGATGACTCTGAGCTTAGGAGTCTGGGTGAATAAGAAAATAGAAATACCTCAGCATCTCAGTAGAAACGTCATCTTGCCATCTTAATGTATCTTGGGGATGTTCTGCTCCATTTCACCCATTAGAAAATAGTAGCATTATTCTCCATTTGGTTACATTGATCCAAAAGAACCTCTCTCTGCATGCCATGTCCTACTTTAGATGAAGCAGCCCTCCCAGATGAGGACCTTACCCTTGGGGTGCTCTGACTCTCTCTGGTCCATGGCTCCTAGTGCCGTCACTGGTTGTTACCTCAGAGACGAGTATATAGTAACTCTGACTCAACTGGCTTCAATGCCAGCTGACAGAGCCCTCCCTACAGGCTGCATCAGGGCAGATGACTTGTCATGAGAAGGAACAGTTCCATTTGGCCTTCAGTGACCCCCTTGATGTTTATGTCTCTAGGGTGAACTGATCTCCTCCTGTTCCTCCTTAAACATTCAGCTAGGCTGGTTAGAGGATCAAGCTTGCCTCTACTTCCTGCAAGCTTCCTTGTCATCCAAAGGCAGCTCTGGGGAACCAGTCAGTCAGTAAACAGCACAGACAAGGTGAGGCAGAAAGAGCCCTGGAAGAATGAGGAATTCAGGAAATTTGGGTTTAAGTCCCAGTTAACTTCACTTCATTTATCTGAGCATCATTTACCTAATCTCTCAAATGAGGAGAATAATATTGGCTCCCAATAATAATACAGGGTGGCTGTGAAGACGGTATGCTGTTAGCCTTTCAGTGCTTTGGAAATGGGAACTCTTTTGACCCCAGAGGGCTTTGACCATAGAGTACCTTTGGGTTGCTGGCCTTGGACCAGTAGTCTAAGACTCAGGGTCAACTCTTATTTGCCCCTCTCCTTCACCCTGTCTATTTTATCCTGTTAATTTCTACTGAAAAAAAAAAAAAAAAGCATCTCTCAATCTCATTCCCCCCATATAACAGCCCAGGTACTCAGCACCTCAGACAACAGCATCCTCCTCCCTGGCCTCCCCATTCCCACGTGTCCCTTCCTTAATCTCTTCTCTATCGGCTGCTACACTGACCTCCCTGAAACACTGGTTTCATCATTTCATTCCCTTATCCAGAAATCTTTAATGGCCTCTCATACCCTACTGTATCTGGTGTGAGCTCCTCTGCTTTGCAGCCCCTTCATGCCTAGACTCATCTGACCTGTCCAACCTTGTTTCCCATTACTCTCCAACATGAACACCCCTATTCTGCCCTGGGCTCTTCAGATGAATGTCTCTTAAGATCATGGGACCATTGGATTCAGAGCTAGAAGGGATCTTGTTTTTCAGTCTTGTCAGACTCTTGGTGTGCCCATTTGGGTTTTCTTGGCAAAGATACCAGGATGGGTTGCCATTTCCTTCTCTAGCTTATTTTACAGATAAGGAAACTGAGGCAGAGTTAAGTGACTTGGGGAAATGACTTGCCCAGGGTCATATAGTTATCATATGTTCAAGGTTGGATTTGAACTCAGGTTTTTCTGACTCTAGGCCAGACTATTCCTGTACCAGCTAGCTGCCTCAAAGAGACTGCGGAGGCTCGTTCAAGGTCACTTCACAACTTGATGCTGATTGCCACTCCTACACTTTCATTCCTGGTGTCTCCTTCATCCTAGAATTATTTTTTTCCATCCCACCTGTCTAAATCTTACTCATTGCTAATTGAGGAGAACTTTGGGTTTGTCTGGATTTTATTAGGCCTAATCTTTCTTGAAGGCAGCTAGGTAGCACAGTGGATAAAGCATTGGATCTGAAGTCTGGAAGATGAGTTCAGATCTGGCTTCACAAGCTTACCAGCTGTGTAACCCTGGGCCAGTCACTTAACCCTGTTTGCCTCAGTTTCCTCATCCACAAAATGAGCTGGGGAAGGAAATGCAAACCACTTCAATATATTGCCAAGAAAATCTGAAATGGAATCATGAAGAGTTGTACAAAATTGAAATGACTTAACAGCGACAATCTCTCTGGAAATGCCTTGTCTCTGAATTCCTGACATGTCCCTTTCTCCCACTGACCCATCCCCCATCACAATACTGCTCACCTCCCCTAACCTTCCATGCTGCCAGGAAACCTTGCTAATTTCTACCTCCTGGCCTGTGATATCAGAGGAGGGAAAGAGATTAGATTATTTCATGAGCATGAAATAAAACCCCTGATCATCTTTAGATGGATCAGATGGCCTCTGAGGTCCCTTCCAGCTCTGGTCTGTGATACTGTATGATTCTGTGGTAAGCATCAAGGAGGTATAGAACAAGGGAGAGATCCATTTAGTAAACATTTACTTAGCACCCAGGCCTGTGTTAGGAGTCAGAGCATCCTCTGTTTCCTGAAGGTGGGAGCTGTTGGGGGATGAGAAGCACAAAGAGATATCAGATTTACACACATGGAAAGGTCAGTAATAAAAGAAGGGTCCCCAGGTAGTATACAATAAATGCCAAGTAGCTGGCAAAAGCAAGAAATGCAGTGGGTTCAAAGAGAAGAAAGGTGAGTTTACTAGGGCCTGGAGTAGTCAGGGAAGGCTTCACACAGGAGGTAGTTCTTGAAGGATCTAGGAGGAGGCATTGTGATAAGTGGAAAGGATGCTGGATTTGGACTCAGAAGAACTCACTATTCCATTTACAAACCTGTGTGGCCTTGAGTCAATTACTTAGCCTCTTTCTGTGTCAGAACTTCTTCATCTGTAAAACCAGTGATTGAACTAACAGGCCTCTGAAGTCTCTTCCAACTTCCAACTGATCATCTCATAAGTGTAAACATTCCAGCTGGGGAAACTGAGATATATGAATGGACTGAAGTTAATCAGCAAAAGAAGCTGGAGTTTTATCAGAGCTGTAACTAGAGTGGGGCTGACCAGGCTTTGCTCCAAGAAGCCAATGTGGAGAAAGAGTATTATTTATGCTTCCTGCAAGGTGGGAGGAAAAGGTGTGACTCCTTTCCAGGAGTCATCCTCTCCTCTTTTCTTGCATCATTTGGTATCTCATGCCTTGGTGCTCACATATACAGGCACATAACCTCAAATTTGCCTCGAAGCTCCTGATGGAGTTGCTTGCCCCCTGCTCAATGGAGACAAAGGTCAGACTGTCCCCTTTGCTGAGAAGCAAACTATACCTGAGGTATTGCTTTCTGGCCTACCCATCCCTTCATTGCCATCTCTGAGCTAGAGCCTGGGTTTCTTGCTGCTAGGCTTACTGCTACCTTCTCCCCCACCTCTACTTTCCCATTAAAACCCCTCTTAGTGACATGGAAGTTATTAGAGAACCTCAGAGCCATGAGGGGACCTCAGAGACCACTAATTACCACCTGTACCTGAATATGGATTCTCTTCTTACCACACATCCAACAAGTTGCCTTATAACCTTTGGATGAAGGTAAGACCTTCAACCAAGGGGACCCTACTATCTCCCTTTCTGTGTTTCAATTACTACCACTGGGTGGTACTCTGGATAGAGTGCTGGGCCTGGAAAAACTGAGCCAGGCAGAGGTGAAGTGACTTGCCCAGAGTCATAGCTATCATGTGTTCAAGACTGGGTTCCAACTCAGGTCTTCCTGACTCTAAGCCTGCCTCTATTGACCATACCTGCCTCAAAGTGGCTGCAGAGGCTTGTTCAAGGTCAATGGATATCATAAGAAATGATGAGCAAGTGGATTTCAGAAAATCCTAGAAAGACTCATGAACTGATGCTGAGTGAAGTGAGAAGAACCAGGAGAACATACACACAGTAACAGCCACAGTGTGTGAGGACTGATTCTGATAGACTTAGCCCTTCACAGCAATGCAAAGACCTAAAACAATTCCAAAGGATTCATGATGGAAAATGCCATCCACATCCAGAGACAGAGCTATAGATCGAAACAAATGATTTTCTTTTTTGTTTGGTTTTCTTTCTCATGACTGATTTTTCTTTCACAACATGACAAATGTGAAAAGTTGTTTAATATGATTGTACATGTATAGCCTTTATCAGATTGCTTGCCTTCTTGGGGAGGAGGGAGGGAAGGGAGAAAAAAATTGGAACTCAAACTCTTGTAAGAGTGAATGTTGAAAACTATCTTTACCTGTGATTACAAAAAAATAATAAAATGCTATTAAGTGGGGGGAAATGGACATCATGATAGTAAACTTATTTCACATGTGAGGATCAATTTATGAGGCAAATAGTAGGCATTTAATAAATGTATGTTCCTTTCCCATTCCCTCTTCCTTTTAATAACCATGAAATGAGGCACTTGGCCTAGATGACCCTTAAGTTCTCCAAATCAATGCCCACCAGGCAGCCCATTCCACTTTGAAATAGCTCTAAGTCAATTAGTTTTCCTTATCTCCAATCTAAATCTGCCTCTCTTCACTTTCCACCCACTGTTCCTATTTCTGTCCCCTGGGGCCATGAAGAACAAAGCTAATCCTTCCCCTGTAGCAACTCTTCAAGTGCTTGAAGACAGTTATCATCCTAGCTCTGCCACCTCATGACTCTCTGTGACCCCAGGCAAAGTAGTTCAGTTCTTGGGGCCTTGGTTTCTCTTTATCTGTAAAGTTAAGGCTGGCTAGTATAGTAGAAAGTGATTCAGATTTGTCAGACAACTTGGGTTCCATCCCAACTCCAACACTTAACTATTTGGGTGACTTTGAAAAGTCACCCCTATGTCCTGCTCAACAGCTTCGATACCGAGTGAAAATATTCTCAGTGAACTATCTCTAAGTCTCTGTAACAAAGGTTCCCTACGACAGGCACCAAGCTGTGTGTTGCTGTTGAAGGAGAACAGGTATGTGCCCTCCCTGCCAGGGAAGTGAGCAAGCAAGCAGAAGAGCAAGCCAGCCATTGGTTGTTGAGAAAATAGCAGAACTCCCTGACAAGCCCTGCATTAGTGTGAAAAAGCATCTCATCTTGACTCTCCTGGTCAAGTGAGGGCCCAGCGGAGAGCTGAGCAAAGGCCCAGAAGAGGGAGGGAGGACCTTATTGTTTTCTTCCCCGGGAATGGTAGCTGTTTCAGGAAGAGGTGGATGCAGGAGGGGGGATTCAGCTCAGAGATGACGTGTCGCTGAGAGAACTCAACAGGGGCTGGGTGACAATTGTTTTCTCCACGGTGGCATCTTCTATTGTTGTTCCTGGAGCTGCTGAATATTTATGGAACAACTGCGGTGCACTCAAGACTGAAAGCAACATACACAGGGCACTGTGCGCAGAGCCTGGGAGACCCAGAGCTGGGAGACGCAGGATGATGATAGCTACAATCCTGACAGATGTTTGTTATGCACCTCCTGTCCTGCCTCTGATATAAACTGGCTATGAGACCCTGGGCAAGTCGCTTACATTCACTCAATGCTCCTTAGAAACTAAGATGATATTTTGCAGATAAGGCACCAAACTGCCTTGGTACGGTTTACCCTCCTGGGATTTGCCTGTTACCAACGAAATAAGAGACCCAGTCCTTGCTCCTATTCTTTATGTAGGGTACTTGTTCTGTGGATTGGGGATACAGAAACCAAAACATCACAATCCTTACTTACAGGGACATTAAATTCTATAATGTACGTTGTTCCATTTCTGATGGAATGTAGAGCAGAAGAAAATTGAAATTGGGATCAAATATTAGTTTGAACTTAGACTGTAGTGAGTCTTAAAGGCCAGGATGAGCATTTTGCATTTTATCCTATTGGGATAAAATTGGCTTCTCAGGGATTCAATGGGGAGCCATTGAAGGTTTTGGAGCAGTCTAGACAATGCCATGGTTGTGTAGATGCACATTAGCAAGATTATTTTGGCACTTGTAGACTGGGGAGGGAGAAATTAATGGCATTTAAGAAACTACTAACCTAGGTGAAAAGGAATAAGGGCTGAACTATTGTGAAGATAGAATCAGCAAGACTTACCAACCAGATATATTAAATGAAAGAAGGGGAAGAGTCAAGGACGACTCTCAATTTGCCAGTCTTGAGGAATGGGTGAATAGCTGATGTTGAATGTTGATGGCACAGCCATCAACAGAAGTATGGAAGTGGGAGGAGGGGCAGGTTTTATTTAGAAGCTAGTGAGTTCTGCTTTGAATATTTCAGTTTTAGGTGTCAGAAAGGTATCGAGGAACAGATATTCAGTAGGCAGGTGGCACTTTGAGTCTAGAGTGCCAAGGACATGTTTGTGGGGTGGGGATATAAATTTGGGAGTTATTTGTGAAGCAGTGACAATTGAAACTGTTGACACAGATGAGATGACCAAAGGGGAGATCATCTTATAAAGAGAAGTGGAAATAGATGCTCATGGTTAGGAGGAAGGACAAGAAAGACAGATGGGCCTGCAAAGGAGAGCAGTGGAGGATTCGTCAGAGAGGTGGAAGGGAAAAGAAGCAGGAGGGTACAGTGTCACAGAGGCTGAGGGAAGAGATGGTATTAAATATAGAAAAAATGTCAAGGAGGATGAGAACTGAGAAAAGACCATTGCATTTAGTAATTAAGAGGTCACTTGTGATTTAGATCAGTTCAGGAAAGTGGTAGGGTATGAACTACATATTACAGGGTTATTACAGATTATGGGACATTGAAAAGTGAAGAGTGGTGAAGAGGTAGAGGTAATTAGTTTATCAGGTGTGACCCAGGTTTGTCTGGCCAAACCCAATTTGCCTAAGGTAGAGGTGCCTTTGGATATGTTGCTTAACACAGAGGACTCTGAATCCCCTACCAAATGATTGTGGGTACCTTTCTTAAATTGTCTGCCTGAATTTTTAAAATTGTTGAAACTGAGCCAATAGTTCCTCTTTTCCTCCACTGTTTCTGAGGCTCTCTTGGCTACTTTTACCTGCTGTGTCCAGAGGGTACTCATAGCACAGGTGCCCTGAATGAAGGACTTCCTTCCCTTCCTCTCTCTCTTTTACCTTGGCTTCCAGAAATGGGCTGAGGTGTGTTCTTTTCTGTTGTATGCTGTTCGTCTTCCTCGGTTTCCAGTGCACGAGGCAATCACAACAGGCCCTGAGAGTTCAAGTCATGGTGATGACCTTGGACCCAGGATTGCAGGCAGCATTGTGCAGCTAGTTAGCTAGCCAAACCCTGAGAAGCCAAGAAACTTAGAATCTGAGCAGGGTTTTGGCCTTGGAACTAGTACTATGAGCTATAGAAACTAAGCTAAACTGTGAACCTAATCTCCTTCCCCTTCCTAGAGACTGAGTTGGCGTAAGGGGATGGGGGCGGGGAAGATTTTGCCTCCCACTTGTTGGGGGAGTGAATTTGTATATTTGTGATTATACCTTTAGAAGAAAATATTCCTTTGTAAACATGAATTTGACTGTTGGTTAAATGGAACTGGGCTGCAGTGAACCCACCACTACAATTGAAGGAACAATATCATTGAAGCCTGGAGCCACTGGCAGAGGGCATAGATAACCAACCCCCAAGTCTCTTTAAGGGTACCAGAGGGCTTGGGGGAGAGGTGACATCTAACACACTTGGTTTTCAGGTGGTGGGGGCCAGAATGGTCTATTATATATGGAAGGGGAGGAGAGAAATAAACAACTGAGAGCATGATAATTGGCTCATGGGAAGAGAGTCTTTATGATGAGGAAACATGAGTATTTTTGTGTGGTCACCAGGGAAGGAGTCAGTGGAACTGGAGATGTTAAAGAAAGTTGGATATAAACTCCTTCATGGCAGAGACTCTGTGGTTTTCTGTCTGAATCCCCAGCACCTAGCAGGATGTCTTGCACATAGCATACAGAATTATATCCTCACAGCCATCCTGTGAGATGGGGAGAGCACTTTCCAGATAAGGAAATTGAGGCTCGGAAAGGTTAAGTGATTTGGTAAGGGTTGCGCAGCTAATAATGGTAATCATGGTGCCTTATACTCACGTAGGGCTTCATGCCTTTCAAAGCACTAGCATTCGCAGCTTTTCTATAGGCTGGCTTGCTGGGGAAGTCACTGATTTTGTCTGCGTGACTATTCCCTGCCTGAATAGCAGGGAGGGAAATGTTAATCCCCAGCATCTATTCCATGGAATTGCGAAGGACAATAACTCCACTCTGTTTTGAGCAGAGAACAAAGGCGCATGGTTGGGGGAGGATTGCTATGCCTGAGAGGACGGAGAAGAAAGGGGGTGATCATGTGTGAGAAGGATTCCGAGTTCCTTCAAAGGCCTGGCCCAGGTTCTGGCATTGTTGCAGTGGGGATCCCAGACAGAGGCATTCTTTCAAAGCAGTAAAATCAGAAAAATGAGTGGTAATAATGGAGGTTATTGATCAGAACCCTGGAGTCAGGTTGTTTCTTAGGCGGGGTAAGGCAGGGTATGAGAGTGGAGAGAGGCAAGGGGAAGGCTGGGCTGGGGAGCATGGCATCAGGACCAAGAATGACTTAAGAAGCTCTTGATGACTTGCCTCCTACTCCTCCACAGGAACACTTTTGTCCTGAATGCACCCAGTACTTTCAGTATTTCCTGTACCTCGAATTTCCTCCCTCTCCTCTTTTGGGCTGTTAATTTCTTATTCCACTTTTAAAGGAATAAGAATAAGAGTGGAGGAATATTCCAGGGTGAGGTGGTTGTAAGTGCTGAAGGAGTTTCCAGTGTGAAAAGAGAACTGGGGTATTGGGGTCAGGGGCAGAGGTAGGGTCAGAAGCAGAAGGGATAATGAGGTTTGGCTAAAATGAATTAAAGAGGGTTGGTGGCTAGGACTGCGAAGAACTACACAGCTCATAGTAATGTAACAGTGGCGCAGATTATGTAAGGAAATAATATGCAGCACCGTGACTGCAATAATTGAGTACCCAGTGAATACTTAGATATCACCTAGTGACGAGAATCAGATGTCAGGACCACACGTTTCCCCTTCATAGACTGACAGATGACAAATCCCTTTACTGCAGATGTAGGCCTCCAAATAACCCTGAGAACTCAACCCAGAAACTACACTAGAACCAGGTCATCATTTCTGTCAAAAGTGTAGTCTCCAATCTTCCAAATATAACATTTATCTACAAAAAATGTGAGCAATTTTAGCAGATGGCATTGTACCAATAATAAAGTCACCATAATCTCCAAACTATATGGCCCCCCCAATTTTTCAAAATATAGAGCCCTACGTTGCAGAAGGGCAGCTGGATGGTACAGTGGATAGAGTGCTGGGCCTGGAGTCGGGAAGACTCATCTTCCCAAGTTCAAATCTGGCCTTGGACACTTACTAGCTGTATGACCCTGGGCAAGTCATTTAACCCTAGTTGCCTCAGTTTCCTTATCTGAAAAAATGAGACAAAGAAGGAAATGGCAAACACTCCAGTATGTTTGCTAAGGAAAACCCAAAATGGTGTCATGAAGAGTCAGATACAACAACAACCTGGTGGGAAGAAAAAGCATATGGGAACAGAGTAAGATGGATATATAAACCATCTCTGTCATCTTGTCTGCTACAGGGAGGTTCCTGAAGATGCTTTCTGTGAATCTGCAGAAAATGAGCTGACATCCCAACACTTTTATTCAGTTACAGAAAGCAATCATTTTCCTTACCTGTGTGATAATAGTCTGCAGAAGATTGAACATACAAAAATGCTAGCAGGGCAGTTACTTGTCCTAGGACCTGTTGGACATGCGCACCATTGAAAAGGGGAGAAGGAAATGAATAGTTTTATTATTACTATTACTAACAATAATAGTAGCAGGTTTGGAATTGAATCTGTGATTTCATTCATATGGGGAGCTTCCAGGTGAGGAATCTCCCTTTACCAAAGCAGGTTAGTATCTTCATGCAGCTTACAAATCTCAGAGACCAAAGCACTGAGAGGTTAAGTAACTTACCCAGAGTCACACAGCCAGTATGTGCCAGAGACAGGATTTGAACTCAGGCTTTCCAGACTTGGAGGCTGCCTCTTTAGTCACTGTGCCTGGATGATGATGATGACGATAAGTCCCATCTTAGCCCTCAGACTAAAGATGAGTTAGTCATCTCACTCCAACTCTGACAATTCTAGAGTCTACATACAACCTTAGATTCTTAATCTGAGGCCCATGGACTTTTTGTCTAAATATTTGCATATTTTATGACTATATTTCAACATAATTTGTTTCTTTTGTAGCCCTATATGTTTTATTTTATGCAATAATGAACACTTTCCTGAGAATTCATTCACCAGACTGCCAAAGGGGTCCACGACACAGAAAATCATTAAAGATCCTTGAAATTATACCCTTTCTTGCCTGCATAGACATGTATCACAGTAGATGCTTCTAAATATTGGTCTTTCAGTCCCAATACAGGAGATGAGACTAGAGGAAGAAGAATGAAGCATGATTCTGTGCCTACTTCCAAAGGATCCTGAATGGGTGAGTGAACCTGGTGATGTGTTGAAAAACCAGTGGATGGTTCTATTTTGAGAAGTCTCTGTACCCTTGCATTCTCATTGGTTACCTTTCCATGTGTAGGGTGGCCTTGACTTTCCAAAGGCCAGACTCCAGCAGGTCCTACCAAACTGGAGTATGAGAAATACTGAGAAAGTGGAAACTCAGACAGATTAAAGTGACATGTTTAATTAAGGTAACAAAGCAAATCACTGGGGGTACTTGAATCACAACCCAGGTCACTTGACTTCTGTCTAAGACTCTTAAAGCTCCTTTAAAATAGCTCTGGACAAACATTCAGAATCTCAGAATTAGAAAAGGTCTTGGAGGGCATCTAGTCCATCCAGTACCTGAAACATGAATCTTCATGAGAGGCATCATGATGTAGGGGTTGAATGCTGGGCTTGGACTTGAGAAGACCTGGGTTTGAATCTTCCCTTGGATACTTATTAACTGTGTGATCCTAGGCAGATCATCTAACCTTTCTGAATCTTATTTTCCTCAGGGATGGGGTTGGACTTGATGGCCCCTTCCAAATCAGAAACCTTAACCA
Organism: Bettongia penicillata ogilbyi; assembly: GCA_023548195.1. Lineage (NCBI taxonomy): Eukaryota > Metazoa > Chordata > Mammalia > Diprotodontia > Potoroidae > Bettongia > Bettongia penicillata. The sequence continues at coordinate 2,889,190 of JAJHZJ010000311.1, forward strand.
TATGACCAAAAAGCATAATCCTATGTAGGGTCATAACCCTACAAACATCCCAACAAGTGATCACCTAGCTTCTGTTTAAAGATCTTCATTGATGGGGAACTCACTACCTCTTAAAATAGTTTATTCCATTTTTGTGTAGCTCTGTTAGAAAGTTTAAAAAAAAATTATTCTATACATCTATCTCTCAGTTCTTTCTCTGGATGCAGATAGCTTCTAATGGTAGCCATCTTCAGGGTGGGGTGGGGGGGAAAGAAAGAAAAAAGAAAAAAAATTTACATACTAACTTTATTATATATTTAAAAGGACTAGCAAATTGTACTTAACAGATTTGCAGTTTTATGTGTAATCATCTTTTTTTTAATCACACTGTGTTATGAAAATGCTTGCTTTGTTCCCTAAATTAAAAATAAAATAAATTTTAAAAATTTTTTAAAAAGGAAATTTTTTCTCTTTATATTGGAAAAACTGGCTGCAATTCCCACTCATTACTCTGACATTTGCGCTCTGGGGCCAAGCAGGATAAGTCATTAGACACTTCTCTTAATAGTCCCTTAATAATACTTAAATGAAACCTCTTAAGTCTTCTGTCCTCTGAGCTAAACATCACCTCTATCATCCATGCCTCTACCACCTGGCATCTAATCCTCTCACCATCTGAGCCTCTAAATCTTCTCTGGCCCCTGGGGGCCCACACAGTAGTGTCAGGAGTATGGAGAAAGGCAATGACAGTTTTGAGTCACTCCATTTACAGAATGAATTGTTTCCAGCTCCTTCTGAGGTCATGCAGCTGTGGAACTCCAGGGCTGTTTGGGGCTAGTGACCCTGGAAACCCAAATGCACTTAGTAGAAGCTCTGGTCTGCTTGCTGTGCTTGGCCTCAACAATTCCATCGCTGGCCACTATGCCTTCAACCAGGCTAGATGCCGTTCCTCTTATTCATGACCATCTAGAAATTCTAAGCATCCTTCAAGGCTCAGCTTTGGTGTTCCCTAGTATGGAGTGCCTCTGTGATCTCTCTCCACAAATTGTCTTTCACTTCCTTAGCTGTTTATATGTTGTGTCCTGAAGTAGAACGTAAGTTCTTTGAGGATAAGTTCTATTTTTCCTTTTGGTCTTTAAATCCAAAGCACCAAGGATAGCACTCCATACATGTTTCTGTTCAGTTGTTCAGTCATGTCTGACCCTTTGTGATCCCATGGACCATGCTCTTCATGGCGTTTTCTTGGCAAAGATACTGGAATGGCTTGCCATTTCCTTCTCCAGTGGATTAAGGCAAACAGAGATTAAGTGACTTGCCCAGGGTCACACACAAATCCAAAACTGGATTTGAATTCAGGTCTTCCTAACTCCAGAACCAGTGCTTTTATCTATTGTCACCTAACTGACTCTGTTTTATAGATAGTAGATGCTTAGTAAGTTCCTGTTATTATAAAGCCAAGTGGAGATATCACAATTCTTTAGGACAGAAATAGAAACACAATGTGTAGTGGGGAGATGACAGTTCTACTATTTCTACACTGAGCCTGAAAAGCTTGGCTCAGGAGATAAAAAGCTAGATTTGGAATCAGGAAGAGATGTATGTGTTCAATATCACCAATGACGCTTGTTCTGTGGTCATGAGCAAATCGGGTAATCTCAGCCTCAGTTACTTCCTCTGTAACACAGGAATGATAATAATTAACCTATACTCTTATCTCACAGAGTTATTATGGGGATCAGTTGGAATAGTGTGGGCAAAACACTGAAAACCTTAAAGCATTATAGAATAGCAGTTATCACCACCACCACCACCATCATCATCACTCTTTTCAGTACTGGGTCTAATTCTGGTTACTCCACTTTAAGAAGGATGTTAAACTGTTCTATCCTTGGGAAGATCACTTATGAAGGGACTTCAGACCATGTTACAGAAGAAGAAACTGGAGACAATAAGCATGGAAAAGACAAGGCTTAGGGGAGATGTGATGACCATTTTTGGGGACTGGAAGTTCACCTTGTAGGTTGAATAGCTCTAGAAGACAGATCTAGGACCAATGGGTAATAGTTAAGGGCAATAAGATAGTTCTTGCTTTACATAAATTTGCATTATGTGAATTTGGCTTTAGAAATTCATATTCCAAAAAACAAAATAAAAGAAAACAAAAAAATATCATCACCAAAAAACCTACATTAACTTTATTAGACAGCACAGTGCTCTTTCTCTCCACTCCTATCCCCCTGCTCCCTCTCACCCTCCTATAGAAAACAAAACAGAATAAGAAATTAAATTAAAAAACTCTCCATGTGAAAGTGGAGGAATGGACTGGCAGAGAGACCACGACAGCTGGATGGGGGCTTGACTTGGGACTTCCAGCACCAAGGGAGGAGACCTTAGCCCTGCTGTGTCCAGCCTGGCCCTCTGTCTTCCTTCTATCTACCTTGGGTATTGTGCATCTGTCCCTAGTCCTGAGTGTCACCCCAGGCTGTGTCTGAGTGAGGCCCCTACCTGTCTACCCCATCCGCTTCCCATCAGGCCTCAATGTGGATGTCTGGACCCTGTGTGTGCTTCTGATTTTGCTTCTCTATCCTACACCCCCACGTGTCTGTGTGCTGGCCCTCTCCCTTTACAGGGTCTCACTCTCCTTCATTGGAGGGCAAGGTAAAAATCGCTTTACAAAAAGGTCTGCAGAGCAGTCCACTTAGACAAAGCAACTATGTGTACTGTGGAGTAGAAAGACAATTGTCCTAAGAATCAGAAGACCTAGATTTTAGGCGTTCCTTGCTTTTTTAGCTGCCTGTGACTTCCAGCAAATTGCTTCATCTCTATCTATGAGATGAAAAGGGAGGGAACAATCATTTTTTAAAGATCTCATACAAGGTGCCAGGCACTGTGTTAAACACTTTTTTAAAACAAATATCATCTCTACAGGAAGGTTCTCCAACCCTTCTTAATTCCAGCGCCTTCCCTCGGCTAATTATTTCCTATTTATACTATATACAGTTTGCTTGTATATATTTTATTTGCATGTTGTCTCTCCTCCCTCATTAGTTTGTAAACTCCTTGAGGAGTTTACTAACTGCTTAAGACAGAGTCTGTCTTTTGTTTCTTTTTGTATCCCCCGTGCTTAGAACTGTGTCTCACACATAGTAATAATAAATGTTTATTGAATTGAATCTTCACAAATCTGGGAAGTAGGTGCTCTTATTACAGCCATTTTACAGTGGAGAAAATTGAGTCAGACAAAGGTAAAGTGACTTGCCTAGGGGTCATGTAGTTTGTAAGTTGTCTGAGATCAGATTTGAATTTGGGTCTTCCTAACTCCAGGCCCACAGGGGCACAACTCCTCTGCTTCCAGAGTTTTGCTCTCCAAAGTCTCATTTAGTCATATCTGACCCTTTGTGACTCCATGGACCACACTGTCCATGGAGTTTTCTTGGCAAAGATACTGTAGTGGTTTGCCATTTCTGGAGTCTATTTTTGGTTCTGGAGTCAGGAAGACATGAATTCAAATCCAGACTCCAACTGTATGATCCTGGGTATGTCACTTAGCCTGTTTCCCTTAATCTATTAAAGAAGGAAACGGCCAACCACTCTAGTATCTTTGCCAAGAAAACTGCACGGTACAGTATGGTCCATGGGGTTCACGAAGAGTCAGATCTGGTGTCTCTGGAATTCTGATTCCAAGTGAAAGGGAAGAAGAGCTTCCTTACCATCAGATCTGTCCAACTGCTGCCTTGGTAGGATGTGAGCTGTCAGCAGAGAGGATGGATGGTTGTCACCTGGTACTTCCTGTGCAGGCCGAGGGATTATACTGCGTGACCCTTGACATGCTTTCTAAGGCTTCAGAGTCTATCTTATAGGAGAGAAGTAGAGAAAAGGAATGAACACTCCTAGTATGGGATCTCCATGGACTCTGAAATGACTGATCTCAATGCACTGGAATGGGTTTGGGGAACAGAACAATAGGTCTGCACCAAGCACTGTCTGGTTATGTAAATGAAAAATTTACGAGCAGACCATAGTGCTGGGGGGTAATTAGACTGCTTTCCCTCCTGTTTCCTAAGCTTGTTCCCTATAAATCAATTGTTCAGGCAATCTCTACTGCCTTTTCTTCCTGACATCGTTTGGGATCACAGCAGACAGTCCTTTCTAGTCGCTCCCCCGCCTCCCGGTTTTGCCCCAACACATCTGACTTCTCCAAAGGGGGAGGGTTTGCTGGGTTACATAAAGATCACTTTAAAGGCTTCCAAGAACACAGCTCACTCCCCCACCACTGTCTCTCCAAACAAAGCTGGCTTTCTTATGACAGGAAGCTAGATGGCCTATGAGATTATCCGCATAATTAAGGATCTGCCAGGATGCATTAATATGCACATCAGTTCAAAAACCAAAGAAGTGATTTTACATTGCCTTGTCCCGGGAAGTCTCCTTTGGACCCAGGCAAAGAGCCGGGGGGAAAGGCCTGGAAGCACTACTAAGTATAGCTGTCCAATTCTGGAGCTTTGCATGCTAACCAGAAATCGAGAACCTGCAGCGTTACAGGGAAATTGGGGCCTGAGGGATTGAGTCCAGCTGGGAGAGAAAGGGAAATGAGCTAAGTCTATCAAGGTCAGGGACAACCATGCAGCATCACAGGAAGGACTTTCAACTCCAGGGAAGATAGGTAGAGTCTGTGGGAACAGCCCAAGAGCTGTTGTCTAGGATTGATCAGATATGACAGCCTTATAGGAAACAGAGGAAGCAGGTGAGATTTAAGAGGTGCTTTCCCACCCTGAAAATGCTCTCTAACGATGTCTGAAGTGCTACTTTGAATATCAAAATTCTTTAGGGTTGAACAAAATGCTATTTGAGAGGACAGAGAAAGAAATTGGGAGAAAAGGAGAAAGGGGAAGAGGGAGAAAGATGGAAAGTTGAAGGTAAGAGGGAGGAAAAAAAAGAGAGGAAAGGGAGGGGATGTGGGAGAGGGAAGGGAGGATAGGAGGGAAAGAAAATGAGCAAACTAGGTGAGACTTCTCTGTGGTGGATCAGGATAGCTCAGTGAATCTGGTGCTTTTAGTGAGTCTCTAGGTTTCTCTGTTTGGTATATATCCCTAAGGAGGCTTTGTGTGTATTTTGAGCTGCCTGAGGTCTTGGCTGGAGGGAGGGGGTGGGGGGGTCTGAAAAGACCGAAGGGTTGAGTGGTGATGAATCTGTGTTATGAGGTTACTGACAGGCACACCGCTGGCAACAGCTGAGCCCATCCCCCTTCTCATAGATATGCCCGAATCAGAGGTTGCAGGATTCTGACAGTAATAACGCTATAACTGTGAAGTCTACTCTTGTTAAAAACTGAAAACATCTTGTGGAGGTTATTTGTGGGCTGGGAAAAAAACTGGGTGCAGCTACTTGATTTGTGGAGCTGCAAAACGGTCCCACAAGGTGAGCACAGGGGGGCTACCACCACCTGAGGTGGGTTTGTTACTCAACCTGTCATTGTTCCCCTAAGCATATTACAGAGGCAACACCGGCAGATGCCCAACTTTCTAGATAAGTCTGAACTGGTTTTAAGAACCAGTCCCCAACTTTTGGAATAAATCTGATTTCAGATTCTTGGAAGCTGGGTTCTGTGGCAAATTAGTACCTGTATGTGGGCATCTACACTGGATTTAGGTAGTTCTGGAAGAAAACTCTCCACTGGCAGGATTACGAACATTTTAAAACCAAGTTCCTGATCATCATGGGTAGCCCTCCCAGGAAATAATACCTGCTATATAAATGTTGAGTATTAAACCAAGAAAGAGACAATTGCTTGCTCACAGTAATGAATTCCATCATCTGACAGCCATCGGGGGGCTGAGAGGAGGTAGTATTTACAGTAATCTTAGAGAAGGGATAAATAAAGAAATTTCAGGACTGGTCATCAGGGCCATCTCTTTCCAGGAAGCCTGGAAGGTCTAATGGACTTGCTTATCCCATCACATTTGTTGTATTGTGTTCAGTTCTGGGCATTGCATTTTAGAAAAGATGATGGTAAGTTGCAATGTATGCAAAAGGGGACAACCAGGATGGGGAAGGACCTCTATATCATGCCATGTGAGGACTGGAAGAAGGAACTGGAGATGTTTAACTTGGAGGAAGAAAAAAAGGACTAGGAAGGGACATGCAAGCTGTCTTCAGAATATTTGAAGGGCTAGCATATGTGGAAAGACAGATTAAACTAGTTTTCTCTTGTCTCCAAAGGCAGAGCTAGGTAGAATGGCTAGGAGTTGTAAAGAAACACATTAAGATTTTATGTAAGGAAAGGCTTTCCATTCTAACAATTAGAATTGTCCAAAGGTGGAATCGGTTGCCTTGGGAGAGGATAGGCACCTCTTTACTGGAGGAAGAACTGGATGCATGCTTCTCAGATATGCTGAAATAACAATGGTAGCTAGCATTGACATAGTGCTTTAAAGTTTACAATACACTTTGCAAATGTCATTTTATTTTTCCTCTTGACAACCCTGGGAGGTAGGTACTATTATTATCCCCATTTTATAGATGAAAGAAACTGAGGCTGAGAAAGTTTAAGTGATTTACCCATACAACTAGTAAACGTCTGAGACAAGATCCATATTCAGGTTTTCCTGAGTCCAAGTCCCCTGTTCTATCAACTGCACCACTCAGCTGCAAAGGATATTCCTGTTCAGGGAAGTATTAAAGTAGATGATCTCCGATAAAGATTCTGTGACCCAGCTGAAGAACCAGGCTGGGAGAGTGGGGTATGATAAGGATTTGGAGAAGTTTCTGGTGAGGGAGGTGATTGATAGGTAAGGGGTCACTGACCACATGAAAAGTTGATGGTGTGTGATCAACTGAGCATGTCAGACTTCTTATGTTTGGCATTATGAGCACAGAATGGTTTGTATATTTAATGTGGAATTACATTTGATACAATCTTTGACCTCATAGGTATCCCTGAGACTGGAGGAGGTGAATACTATGACTAGACTATGACCCTGGATGGGTGTATTTTATTCCAGAGAAGCAGAATAGGTAAAAGGAAGAAGTTAGGGTAGCAATGATTATTAAGAAGCTGTGAGGAAACCAGGAAGCAGAGAGGATGAGTATGATGGAGAAGATTTGGATAAAGATGAATGGAGGGAGGGCAGAAGTGGTTTTGTTATTGATGCAAACTATAGACCACTTGGATAGGAAAGAGAAGAAAATGAGGATTTTGGAAAACAGATCACAAGCCCGGCAAATGGACATGGCATATATAGCAGTGATAGGGAGCTTCGATTATCCAGGTGTCTGAGGGATGCACTTTTCTCTACCAAAAGCAGAGCACCAAATAACTTGCTGACTTGCTTTAGTGGTAATTTCATCTTCCAAAAGATAGAGGTAGCAAAAAAAGGGAAATAAAATACTCTTCTGGATTTGATCTCACTAATAGGGAAAAACTGTTTGGTCATGAAAATGGAAAGGATGGGAAATTTGGAGAAAATGACCCCTTCCACTTTAGAGTTTGTGATAGAAGAGAGGAAATCTAGGGCTAGTTTTAGATACACCCTTGATTTTTGTAAAGTATATCTCAAAGGATTCATACGAAAGATAAGTGAGATCCCATGAAATAAAAGACTTCAAGGGAACTTAAATTGGGAGGTATGAGAAATACTCAAGAGCAAAATTCTGAAGACACAAGATAAACAATTGCAAGGAGAAAGAAAATAGGAAATGTCTGAAGAGACCAGTGTGGATATATAGAGCACTCATCCACCAAAACGTAAGTTTTAAAAACAAATGCACAAAAGATGGATGCAAGGCCAAAACAGTCCTATGAAAACAATATAAGGCCAAGGCATTGATCGTGTGGTTCATGGGCCACATGCAGTCCACAACTCAATCGAGTGTGGCACAAACCAGATTAAAATATAGTTCCTACATGGTTTTAATATGTTGATTGTTTAATAAAAAAGAACTATGTAAACACATGGTTTTCTAAGTCAATATGCATCCCACAGGGGTCCTTATGTATGAGTTAGTGGTCTCTGCTTTTATTTGACTTTGACACAACTGGCATAAAGAATACTAGAGTTCAGAATCAACTGAGGCTGATGAGGGAAGCTAAAGGCAATTATCATTGGTTTTGCCACTGTACTCGAAGAATCCTGGGACATTTCCATTGGACTTGAAACCAAAACCTTCCATATATATTCTTCGCCACTTCTTCCACCATTAGAATGTCACTTTGACACTGAAATCTTCTTGTCCCCCACATTGGAATATGAAGCCATTGAAGGCAGAGACTATAACTGCTTAATATATACTTTTCCAGTTAATTCATTTAGCTATTGAATAAAGGAAAGGTGGAACCCTATGAGGCAGAGGTAAGGAGGGAATGCATTCTGGGCAAGTGAGAAAACTAGTGCAAAAGCATGGAGATGGGATTGGAGCATCTTGTGTGTGGAACAGAGAGGTCAGTTTCAGTCCCTGGATTTCAGAGTGTGGGAGGGGAATAACATCCAATGAATCTAGAAAGGTAGGTTGCAGTCAGGTTATGAAGGGCTTCAAACGAAGACCAAAAGGGTTTATATTGTATACTAGTGGCAATAGGAAGCCACTGGAGTTGATGGGGAAGAAAGAGACACGGTGAGATCTTCTCTTAAGGAAAATTACTTTGGCAGCAGTGTATAAGATGTACTGCGGTGGTGAGAGGCTTGAGACAAGAGGCCCAATTAGGAGTGTTGTAGTAATCAAGGCAAGAGGTGCTGAGAGCCTGAACTAAAATGGTAGCTGTGAGAGTGGAACAAGGGGTCATAGGTGAGAGATACTGCAAAGGTAAAAGTGGGAAGATTTGGTGACTCACTGGATGATGTGGGATGAGGGAAAGAGAGCGGTGGAGGACAATGCTGAGGTTAGGAACCTAAGAGACTAGGTTGGTGGTTGTCGTTGAGTCATTTTTAGTTGTGTCTGACTCTTCAAGATGCTAAAATTAATTATCTGAAATAAAAAGGAAACTGGAGACAAAGTTATGGAGATATCTTGATTAATTTGTAAAGCTAGCATTTGCATAGTAAATCAGGTATCCGGACTCCTTAGAGGTCAGAGATCAGGAAAGATTTACAGAGCTGATATTTATGACAAAAAAAGATGAATAAAAAAATACAGAAATGTGTTTTGAACATAATTCAATTAGACCACACATGTCAACTGACTAGTTAGTTTCTCTTAGGCTTTCTTAATTTTACCCAGAAGTCCTTTCATTGCAGGTAGAGCCTTTTGTACCTAGAAAGTATACTGGGAAAGAGAAACTTGTGAGCAGTAGTTAGCAGTCACTCCCTACCCCCCATCTTCCTTAGAAGATTCCATTGTTTGAGTGACTTAGACTCTAGCTGAAGAAGAAAAGGAGGGAAGCTTATCCGCTAAGGCTGGAAAGAGGAACTTAACTTCTGACTGAACTTTTTCTAGCTGCCAGAAAGGAGAATTTAACCTCTGGTCAACTCCCCCTTACCCCCTTGCTGGAAAGACAATCCTAGCCTTTAAAAAAAATACTTCATAATCTTATGGTTATTTTATTTTTCTAAGTTATTTGCTACTAAATGGTAAAGTCTTCTTTATTCACTAAATCTGTAGGTAATCTAAACTTGAGACTATCTACATTAGCTAGCTTTTCCTAAAGAAGGGAATTTAATCTATAATCAGACTAAAAATAAACCAAAATAATCAATATCAATTGACTTTCTTTTCAGTGACCCCATTTGGGATTTTCTTGGCAAACCTACTGGAGTGATTTGCCATTTCCTTTTCCAGCTCATTTTACAGATGAGGAAACAGAGGCAAACAAAGTTCTGTGACTTGTGCAGGGTTATACAGCTAATAAGTGTCTGAGGCTGGACTCTGGTCTCCTGTCTCTGGTCCTCCTAACTCTAGGACTGGTGCTGTATCCATTACCCCACTTAGCTGCCACCAGGATAGTGGTCCTGATGGGATGCTTAGATGCAAGTTCTTGGACCCCAATTCTAAAATCACATTTCTCTCAGAAATATTACATTTCTCCCTAGCCTCAAAACACTAATCCAGGTAGTGTCTCCCCAGCCAAAGGACAAAGCCTACCCTAGCAACAACTGTTATCTCCCTTTCTGCTACAGTAACCAACTGCATCTATAGAACTTATTAGCCTAAACCAGGTGTGTACTGGCTGAACAGGCTGTGCACTGGGTCATAATGACTTTTACTACCCACTTACCGATTATATATATATCCTAGACTCAGACATATGTATACTCCCTTACATTTATCTTGTCTAACAGGACATTGATGAGAACAGCCTCATATTCCTTAGTCAGTCCTGATCACTAGTTGACTTAGTGATGTTTCAGGTCTAAAACCACACCTCCATATATCCCCCACCTTGGGCTATTTCCCAATGAACTCTGGGTAAAATACCTGCGTAGTAGATACTAAAAGTGCATGTTCCTTTAAGAACTAACCACCTCTTAACCACTCCCTAATCCTTCCCTGAATCACCTAATTAGCATATCTGGCACATGTTTTACTATACAATATCCTATATAAACTTTACCTCTACCCCTCTAATGTTACAGGTTCCCTAAGAACTCTTGCCTGCTGTAAAGCATAATAAATCTTTACCACCTTGACCTCAACCATACTTGAGTCTGTGAATTCTTCTCCAGATGACTCACCCAGGGAACTCAGCCTTGGAGTTCCTGTACCCTATCTCTCCAGCCCTCATCAGTACCTTTGAGTACTTTTGGTAGAAATAGTGGTTTAGAAGATGTAAAAAGTTTGGGGGAAAGGAGACAATAAGTTCAGTCTTGGATTTATTGAGTTTGATGTATTTCCAAGACATCAAGTTTGAAATGTTCAACTGAGAATTAGTGATGGGGTACTGAAGCTCTGAGAAGAGAATCAGGCTGGTTATATAAATTTGGGGGTCATCTACGTAAAGATAATAGCTAAAACTGTGGGAGCTACTGAGGTATTTACCTCAGAAAGAGAGATTTTAGTCTAATTAGATAGATTCAGCATTGGTTGGTTGGTTGGACTTGAAGAGTAGGTGTTTCTTTTTATAGTCATCTAAATGAGAGGCGGGCAGGAGGAGGAGTGGAGAGAGAAAGGGCAAGTATAGAGGTAGAACCTAGGACAGAGCCTTGAAGAGCACCTAAAGTTGAGTGCAGAGGGAAAGGAGTAATATGAATGATGAGCCAGAAAAGAAAGCTAAAGAGGAGAACCAGAGGAGAGTAATTTCATAAAAATCTAGAGAGGAAGAGCACCCTGGAGGAGACGATAGTCAATAATGCAAAGGGCAGGAGATAGAGCAAGAAGGAGGAGGAATGAGAAAAGATCATCAAATTTGGCCTCAAATGATCAAAGAATGGGACAATTCTTTGCTTGGGGTGGATGGGATAATGGTAACTGACAAGTGAGAGAAGATAGAGCTGCTCAATATTTTTTTTCTCCGTAAAGGAGGATGGCCTTTACACTAGAAATGACAGGACTAACAGGGAGTTGATAACCAAGATAAGTAAGAAAACAGTAGGAGAGCACCTAACTGCCCTTGATGAATTCAAGACACCTGGCTCCGATAACGACAATCTCAGGTCCTGAAAGAACTGGCAGGTGTGACTGTTGAGCCAATCAATGTCTGTGATCATTGAACAAAGAGCAAATGGAGAAGAGAATATGCTTTTCTGATTTTTAAAAAGGGGAAGAGAATACAAATCATGAGTCAATGAAGTTGACTTTGATTCTTGGGGAAAATTCTAAAGAGATGCCTCAAGAGATGGTTGGTGAACAGCTAAAAAGAGAAAGAGTGATTATAAAGAACCAGCATTGTTTTATCAAGAGAAGTCATTGAGACAGATCAACTTCATTTGCTTTTCTGACAGGCGTACTAAACTAGTGAATAAAGAGAATGCTGCAAATGTAGCATACCTGGATTTGTGCAGAAGTTTGAGTAAAGTACTTCATACTATTCTTGTCGAGAAGGTGGAGATACATGAACTCGATGATATATAATGTAAAATGAGGATAATCATGTCACCGACCTCATAAGATTATTGTGAAGATCAAATGAGATAATAGGTGCAAAGCATTTAGCGCAGTGCCTGGCACATAGTAGGTACTATATAATCGCTAGCTACTTATTATAATTAATTTAATTGGGTGGATTAAACTGCTTGGATGGCTAGACTCAAAGAGTAATTGTTCCTTTCTTTCTGCAGTCATCCTGGCTGACTCTGGTCCTCCTAACTGGTGCTCTATCCACTAGCCCACCTACCTGCCCCCAGGATGGTTTTACCTTTGGCAGAAATAGTTAAGTTTAGATGATGGGAAGGTCGCAGGGGTGAAAGGGAGGACAATAAGTTCGCTCTTGGACTTACTGAGTTTTATATATGTCCGGGACATCAAGTTTGAAATGTTCAACTGAGAATTTTTGATGGGGAACTGAAACTCTGGGAAGGGAATCATGTGTAGAGGGAGGGAGGATGATGAAGACTGAGCATGCTCAGTCAGACAGGAACAAAGATCAGTCAGATATGAGAGTAGCAGGAGAGAATGTTGTCAGGGAAGCTAAGGAAGGAGAGAATATCCAGGCTGAGGGATTGGTCCACAATGCTGAAAGCTGAATAAACACATTACTGGTGAACTTTGTTTCAGTAGAGGGGTAGGTGTGAAGTCAGATTCCCAGAAATTGAGGAATAAATGAAGAGTGAGGTGGATACAGAGTGTACCAGGGGTGGGGAACCTGTGGCCTTCTAGGTCCTTGAATGAAGCCTTTTGACTGAGTCCAAGTTTTATAGAACAAGTCATTTTATTAAGAGGATTAGTTCTATGAAGTTTGGATTCAGTCAAAGGACCTCACTTGAGGACCTAGGAGGCCACATGTGGCCTTGAGGCCATAGATTCCTCACCCCTGTTTAGACTCTTCTTTCTAGGAGACTTTAACCCTTTAGAAAGAAAAAGTAGAGATCAGCTGTGAAAAGTGTGGAAAGACTGGACATCTGTGTCAGGGCAGAGGAGGACTGGTGTCACTTTGCATGTGACAGTGAGGATGGAAAACTGTAAAAGCCGCCAGACTGAACTGGCCTCAGGAGGTGGGATTTGGTTTTCTTACATGGGAGGGAAGAGCAACACCCCCCCTCCATCTCCACCCCTATACCACCGGGATGACTAGAAGGAGTAGAAAGCTCAAGGGAAAAGGTTTTATTTGCTTTTAAGAATGGGGAAACTTGAGTAAGATTATAAGTAAAAGGGAAGAGTCATTGGATAGGAATATATTGAAGAGAAGAGTGAGAGAGGGAATGATGTGGATCAAAAGCCAAAGGAAGCTGCCAGGAAGGAACGGGAGTCAAGGAAATGAAGCCGAAATAAAGTAGAAATGAATAAATAAAAATGTAGAGGGGTTTCGAATTGTGGAGAATGAGAGATGTGGGAGCTCATGACTATAAGAATAGCAATGACATTATTTGCCTGTGAAAATATTAAGGAAGCCAGGGTGGCTGAGCTGTAGGCTCAGGAAGCAACTGGGGGCCATAGCTCTGAGGACTTCATTACCACTTTCCTTTTCTGGGGTTGCCTGTAGGCAACAAGAAACAAAATAGAGAGAGCCAGAATCTCTTGCTTGAGTTTTCTAGGCTGACCTGTTACGTTAGGTGACATAGTAGGTGGAGTCAGGAAGACCTGAGTTGGAATCCTGTCTCCGGTCCTTGCCAGTTTCGTGGTGCAAGGGAATTCACAAGCGCTTACAGCTCTGGCTTCATCCTTTATAAAATGGTTATAATAATAGCACCTACTTCATTGAGTTGTAAAGATCAAAGGACATCACACATACATTAAGTGCTTTGCAAGCTTGAAAACTCTATATAAATGATATTATTACTACCGTGTTTGCAGACATGATTATCTCAAAAGGAAGAAGGTGAAAGCCATCTGAAACATGGCCATCTGGGATGCTAGTGTTCTTGGTTGGCACTTTAGGCCTCTGTATTTCCCTGTGTTGTATATACATGGAAGTTATGTGTGCCAGGCTACATTGTAAACTGACTGAGGTCTTAGCTACAGAAAACACAGTTGTGCCTAATTGTTTTACAGGTAAGGAAATTGAGAAGCAGAGAGAAAAAATACCTCCCAATGCTTTTTCTATGACATCATACTATTTCTTTGACGAGACCAGAATAGAAAGAAATGCTTGAGCTTGAGAAAATTCCTTTGAGTCTTGCTATCTGATTTTATTTTATTTTATTTTTTCTCTTGCTAGCCATCTTTATTTGTATGGATCTACTGTGAAAAGTGTGGAAAGGCTAGATACATATGTCCGTGCAGAGGCAGGTTGGCATCAGCTTGCATGTGATGTTGAAGACCAGACCGAATGAGCCTCATGAAAAAGGATTTGTTTTCCTTACATTGGAGGACAGAGCAGGAAGGAAGGAACCAGACGGTCACTACAATGCAAGTGAGGTCACAATGCAACAACCTGGGTTAGATGGTGTTCATGACTTAATCTGGGTGCTGCTTGATAAAACTGATCAACTCATTGATGAAGGTATCATGAGAGGTCACAGGTACATCTGATTTCAACTCAGGCTCAATTTTCTTAGCCAGTTGCTTTCCCAGTTCTGTTCCCCACTGTTCATAACTGTTGTCTCAGAAAATGTCTTGAACAAGATCTCATGCTCACACATAGCAATTAAGGCTCCAAGGATGGAGTGAACTTTGTGAAGAGCATAGAATCAGGAGAATTACTTCCCTCAAAGCTCCTATGAGGCAGCAGTTTGTCTAGAGCATAGTCACTCTTGCCTATAGCCTGAAGCTCCTTACATACCGCCTCTGCTGTCTTCTTCATCAGGGCCTCAATGTGACTAGAAAGTTAAGTAGAAAGGTCTTGCCATGAAGACCATTCTGAATTGGATGTTATGTCTGGATGGGAATGCGAAGGTCACAAGGAATAACTTGGGTACCCTGCTGCATTGGCATGTAGAAAGCATGCTATCCGTTGATCCACAGTACTCCCCATTCAATGAAACCTGGATTATACTTAGTCTGAGCACCTGACTTAGTTACATACTTCCCATTGGATTCCATGACACTGTTAGCAGTAGGCTGCAAAGGGGTTCATAGACTGATCATAGGACAACAGGGCCTGAGTCTTGTTCCCCAAATGGTTAATGTACCAGCTGCCTAGAATTGTAATCAGCACAAGGATATTCTTCTCCAATGGGATGGGGTGGAAGTGTTTGTCCGTTCATTGAGCCTCCAGACAACAGCTACTTAAAGTTGTCAAAAGCAACATGTAGGGTGATGGAGAGGCCAAAAGCTGACCACAATGAGTAACACACCAATTCAGACCCAGAATTCAATCATTTTGAGTGGTGATTCCAAATTCTTTAACTTTTAGTACACTGGTAGACAAGGCATTTTGCCATAGCTGAAGGATCTTTGACTGCCTGAAGTAACCTTTCTTTGGCTGTCTGCTTTGGTGGTGGTTTCTTGTGTGACAAGCTTCTTTGAGGAAATGATGACGAGAGAAACTCTGAGTATAAAGCAGCAAGGGTTGTAGGGTTTAAAATTGTCCAACCTACAACAAAAGAAACTGAGGCAGAATTCTGAGTCAATGGCAATTTATTAAAGGGTCCATGGTCCCCTCTAATGAAGTGGACCTCATATCTTCCTCATGATCTAAGATGCTCCTGGCCCCCAGGACCTTGTTTTTATAGAATTTCATACCCAAATATGCAGAAGAGGCATAGAAAAATACAGAATCTCATTCATTGATAGATTTTACTCTTGGGAGAGGGGCCAAAAATGATATATCAGCCAAAAAATATATATTATCAAGGGGTTCTCTGATTGAAAAAACACAGGACATCTCCACTGACTAAGTGGTCATAAGATGGTTACCTGTCCATATTGGACAAGAGAGAATTGTTTGGAAGCACAAAAATAAGTTGGGGGAACTTTCCAAAGAATCAAGGCATTCTACCCATGCTAGGTTTCGACATGGAATTTGAACAAAACAGGATGGAGATATCTGTGTCAGCATTCTTGTGGTTGCACAAGTGAGCTTCATAGCTGGTAAAAAATGTAGTGACCATTACATTAATGTTTGTGGCCTACCCTAAGAACCTATCTTATCTAAACATTCCTATCTGACTTATGTAAAATTTAAAACTGATTAATACTAATTGGAATAGAGTAGGGGTCCTAATGAATCACATTTCACCCGATCTTGGCAACATGGTGCCATCAGTATTGGAAACAGTACTGCCTCCCTGTGAATAAGACTTCAAGGATTCTGTTCTTATCAACAGACCCAAATCAGAACCTCCAATGCCAATGTTGGTCTGATCTTTTAATAGTCTTCCCTATGTATTCCTTTCACTGTACCATGGACACTTTGCCAAATGATTTCATTTTCTCCAATGCATTGTTCATCTCAAGTCTCATGTCCTTATCCTCTCCCAGCATGGGTGTGTTGAAGTGATTCTGCAGTGCCATGTAAGGCACGTATTCCCCTATAATTTAATAAGTTCTTGTGAACTCCTTGAAGACTGGAACTGTGTCTTGTAGAAATTTTTTTTATTTCCCCCTATGCACACACACACACACACACACACACTCACACACACACACACACATATCCCTATCTAAAATGAGGGGGTCAGATTGGATGTTCTCTGAGGTCTCTTCCAACTCTACCATTTAAATGAAGTTATCTTTGTTAGGGAGTGGTAGCAAAAACAGAGACCTGGGATGAGGACCCAGAGATTTCAAGAGAAGCTGGGGATATAGAGAGGAGAAGCAGAAATTTAAGAATTTCTTAGGAACTTCAGAGTAAGCAAAGTAAATAGGCTATTTCCCAGATATCCAGGCTGTTGTGTATCAATGATGTCATCCCTGTCCAGATAAGGATAGCCAATTCAATCTGCAACCCTGCCAGAGTGATTAGAGCTGGAGATCCATGAGAAAATCTTGCAATATCAGTCTGGATGTGGGCTGGCCTAGCCTGCCCTGGGCTTTCAATAAATCTGAGGCAGAAATCCAGGCAGACTACTCAGGCTAACCTTGTCAGGAAGAGATGGCCCCAGGGTGAAGGGGAGAGGTAGCAGAGAGCTGGGGTTCAGATTGTGAAGGGAAGTGACAGGGTATTATAGAATAAATGTAATTTCCTTGCTTGGCTATATGAATGCATGTATACATGCAATATACATATAAATATAAAGAATTTTTATATTGAAATGGATCTGTGAGTTCATCAATGATGGTATTGTCTCCATTATAAGGCAACTAGGTGATACAGTGGATGGAGTGCCAGGCCTGGAATCAGGAAGACTATCTTCTTGGATTCAGATCTGGTCTCAGATACTTCCTAGCTAGCTGTGTGACCCTGGGCAAGTCACTTACCTTGTTTTACCTCAGTTCTTTATCTGTCAAATGAGTTGGAGAAGGAAACGGCAAACCACTTCAGTATCTTTGTCAAGAAAACCCCAAATGGGGTCAAGAAAAGTCTTACATGACTGAAACAACTTCACAACAGCAACAAATTTCAACATAATCACTTTCCTTTGTAATCCAGGTATTGTATCTTGTGCATTTTAAACTTTTATTCTAGAAAGGGTTCCATGGACTTCATCAGACTCTGAAGGGGTCTATGAAGAAAAAAAAAGGTTAAGAAATGTTAATAGAAGATCTCATCATCTATGAGAAACTTCTCCTTGACTTGGATTCCAAACTGGATATCTGCCCTGACAGTAGTACACACCTTAGTGAGATTATATTTCCATTTTTTACCTCATCTGACATTAACGGCTTAAGAGGTTTCTCAAAAGGTGATCTCTGTTATGACTTTAAAGGAATTTTTTTCTAATTTTGCCATTCATGGAGGATAACTTGGTTGGGGAAAGCCCTCAAGGTAGTATTTTGTTCTATGATACAAATGTTATTATTCTTGTGTTTTTAGAGTCAGATCACACACTTACTCTACCTTTCACCCAACTGTGTGTCAAGATACGATCTATTATGGAATATTGCTGGTAAAAGCCTCTCTATCCCCATCCAAGACCTTTAGCAGGATATCTACAAGGTGTATATAAACTTTCTCTTAAAAATTTGATGCAGATGGAAAAGTGAACATACATATCAGGAGTTAGTGATGCTTTCCTGGTTGCTATTTTTTTTTTTTTTGATAGCAACAAGGTCTGGGATTTCTTCCTGTCTTAATACTTTGAGAATCAGTTATTCAAAGCCCTTACAACTGTATTGCCTCCAGCACGAATCTTAGTCTGGTCCAATTATTTCCCCTATCTCTGTTCTTTTGGTGCTATTTCTACATCCTCTACATCACAGTTCAAAATTGGTGGTTCCACCAACTTTGATGGTGAAAAGAGTTGATTCTAAAAACCACTGCAATCTTTTTTGTATTTTGCCTATGGTTTTTTTTTTTTTTTTGCCCAGTTTAAACTTTTGCCCTTCAGTGCTCTCAGCATAATTTTGTTTAGTGGAGTCTTTTGCAAGATCTCTTTAAAATGATTTTACCCTCCACCAAAGGGGCAACTGGTAAATCTAGCCTCAGATACTTACAAATGATGTAATCCTGGGCAAGCCGATTAACCACTGCTTGGCTCAGTTTGCTTAACTGTAAAAGGGGGATATAACCCAAGCCAGGTTGTTGTGAGAATCAAATGATATAATATTTGTAAAACATTTAGCACAGTGCCTGGCACATAGGTAGGTACGATATAAATATAATATAGTATAAATATATAATAAGTATATATTATTATAGTATGCTATATAATGTATTATAGCATTTTAATGTGTTTATTGATTTATTTGTTTTCAGTTTTCTACAATCACTTCCATAAGTCTTAGATTTTCTCTCATTCCCTCTCTAAGACAGCATGCAATCTTATGTGAGTTCTACACATACATTCTTATTAAACACATTTTCATATTACTCATGTTGCATGGAAGAATTAAAATGAATGGGAGAAACCATAAAACAAAACAAAACATAACACAAGAGAAAATGGTCTGCTTCACATAGTTCTTTCTCTGGATGTGGATGGCATTTTGCCTCAAGGGTCCTTTGGGAATGTTTTAGGTCCTTGCATTGCTGTGAATGGCTAAGATTATGAGAAAAATGCCTTGCACTCTGTGGTTGTTACTGCGTACAATGATCTTCTGGTTCTGCTCCTTTCACTCAGCACCAGTTCATATAAGTCCTTCCAGGTCTCTCTGAAGTCTTCCTGTTCATCATTTCTTACAGTACATCAGTAGAGTGCTAATATAATATGTTATATATCATTACATTATAATGCTACATAATTTTAATATAAATATTATATTAAATATAGTATAAGTGCTATATAAAGACTGTTCTCTTCCCCAGTGGTCCTAATAATCACCCACTATTCTTCTCCATAAGTACTCACAAATAAACTTATATTCTAAATCAACATCAGTTGGCTACCCTATCTCCCAGCTTGGCTAGTAAGCCAAATATTTCCTAAAACATTTTTAAAATTCTTTTGGTCTCCTAGTTATAGTGGATGATTTATATTGATTCAGTTTCTGTATGACATGATTATAATTGGTGTGAATGCCTTTTCTTCCATCCACGTCTCATTTTCCACCATCAATAACTTGTTTAAATAGGCAGGCTAGAGGGATTTTAATTGCAGACCATATCTTTTTTCATTTTTATTCTTTTTCTAGCTACATATTAATTTTCATCTTTGCTCTAACAAATCAGGGGTCTGACTGTACCGAAAGCTGATTCAGTAGTGACTCCTATATCAGCCATGAGTCATTTCCTGTCAGTTAAAATATAATCAATTTCATTTTTTGTGATGTTATTCAGTGTTACTATATCTGGCACCTTCCAATTTTTTTCTTAAGGAAAATATTCATGATGGATAGGAAGGAATGAGGCTTTTGTACAACCCGCAGGACTTTCTCATTGCTTATTGTTGATTTATATTTGCCAATATACCACATTTTTCTCTGTCTTTACCTGTTCTCATCATTGCATTGAAGTCATTAAGCATCAGAGCAGAGACTGATTTAATTTGGAGGATCTTATCACCTTCGTCCTAGAAGTTCTCCAGTTTTTCACTTTTTTTTCACAATTATTTATTTATTTATTTAACTTTTTACATTCATTTTCACAAAATTTTGGGTTCCAAATTTTTCTCCCCATTTATCCCCCCCACCCCAATACAACAAGCATTTTCCCTATCACCAATCTGCCCTCTCTTCTATCATCCCTCCCTTCTCTTGTCCCCATCTTCTCTTTTGTCCTGTAGGGCCAGATGACTTTCTATTCCCCATTAACTGTATTTCTTATTTCCTAGTAGCAAGAGCAATACTCAACAGTTGTTCCTAAAACTTTAAGTTCCAAATTCTCCCCATCCCTCCCTCCCCAGCCATTCCCTTTGGGAAGGCAGGCAATTCAATATAGGTCATATCTGCGTAGTTTTGCAAATGACTTTGAAAACAGTCGTGTTGTATAAGACTGTGTTTCCCTCCATCCTATTCTGCCCCCCATTGTTTCTATTCTGTCTTTTGATCCTGTTGCTCCCCAAGAGTGTTGACCTCAAATTGCTCCCTTCTTCCATTGCCCTCCCTTCCATCATCCCTCCCTTCCTGCTTATCTCCTTCTTCCCCATTTTTCTGTACTGTAAGATAGGTTTTCATACCAAAATGAGTGTGCATTTTACTCCTTCCTTTAGTCGAATGTGATGAGGGTAAACTTCATGTTTTTTCCTCAGCTCTCCTCTTTTTCCCTCCACTAAAAAGTTTCCTGCTTGTCTCTTGAATGAGATATAATTAACCCCATTCCATTTCACCCTCTCTCCTCCCACTACATTTCTCTCTCACCATTTACCTTAATTTCTTTTAAGATATGGTCCCATCCTATTCAATTCACTCTTTGCTCTCTGTCTCTGTGTGTGCATGCTTGTGTGTATGTGTGTGCATGCATGCATGTACATGTGTGTGTGCATGCATGTGTATGTGTGTACATCTGTGTGGGGTCCCACCAACTACCCAGATACTGAAAAGTTTTAAGAGTTACAAATATTGTCTTTCCATGTAGGAATGTAAACAGCTCACCTTTGGTAATAAGTCCCTTATGACATCCCTTTGCTGTTTACTATTTCATGCTTCTTCTCATTCTTGTGTTTGAAAGTCAAATTTTCTTTTCAGCTCTGGTCTTTTCATCAAGAATGCTTGAAAGTCCTCTATTTCATTGAAAGACTATATTTTCCCCTGAAGTATTATACTCAGTTTTGCTGGGTAGGTGATTCTTGGTTTGAGTCCTAGTTCCTTTGACTTCTGGAATATCCTATTCCACACCCTTTGATCCCTTAATGTAGAAGCTGCTAGATCTTGAGTTATCCTGATTGTATTTCCACAATACTGGAATTGTTTCTTTCTAGCTACTTGCAATATTTTCTCCTTAGCCTGAGAATTCTGGAATTTGGCCACAATGTTCCTAGGAGTTTCTCTTTTTGGATCTCTTTCAGGTGGTGATTGGTGGATTCCTTGAATACTTATTTTGCCCTCTGGTTCTAGAATCTCAGGGCAGTTTTCCTTGATAATTTCATGAAAGATGATGTCTAGGCTCTTTTTTTGGTCATGGCTTTCAGGTAGTCCCATAATTTTTAAATTGTCTCTCCTGGATCTATTTTCCAGGTCAGGTGTTTTTCCCATGAGATATTTCACATTCTCTTCCATTTTTTCATTCTTTTGGTTTTGTTTTATGATTTCTTGGTCTCTCAGAAAGTCATTAGACTCCATCTGTTCCATTCTAATCTTGAGAGAACTATTTTCTTCAGTGAGCTTTTGAACCTCTTTTTCCATTTGGCTAATTTTGCTTTTGAAAGCATTCTTCTCCTCATTG
Organism: Bettongia penicillata ogilbyi; assembly: GCA_023548195.1. NCBI lineage: Eukaryota > Metazoa > Chordata > Mammalia > Diprotodontia > Potoroidae > Bettongia > Bettongia penicillata. The sequence goes on from JAJHZJ010000311.1 coordinate 2,911,055, forward strand.
GCTTTTTGAACCTCTTTTGCCAATTGAGTTAGCCTATTTTTCAAGGTGTTATTTTCTTCAGCATATTTTTGGGTCCCCTTTAGCAAAGTATTGACCCGTTTTTCATGCTTTTCTTGCATCTCTCTCATTTCTCTTCCCAGTTTTTCCTCCACCTGTCTAACTTGATTTTCAAAATCCTTTTTGAGCTCTTTCATGGCCTGAGCCTACCGGACATCCACCTGGGATGTCTGGGATAGAGAGGCCCCAACCTCCATGTCTTTCTCCGATGGCAGGCATTGTACTTCATCATCAGAAATGAAGGGGGGAAGGAACATCTCTTCCCCAATAAAGTAGCTCTCTATGGTCGTATTCTGCTTCCTTTTTCTGGGCATTTTCCCAGCCAGTTACCTGACTTCTGAGATTCCTCTCCACCCCTGCCTAGATCTGCCCAGCTAGTGCTTGAGGTCTGAGACTCAAATGCTGCTTCCCAGTCTCAGGGCTATCCACGGCAGGAGCAGCTGCTATTCAATGTGAGCTTAAGTTCTGGTGCTCAGGTGGGGGCAGGGCCACCTCCCAGGCTCAGTTCCCTCAGTGGGTTTATACAGAGACCTGAACTTCTGCCTGCTGTTCTTGGAGTCCCGGGCCGCCTCTGCTGCCTCTGCCACTGCCTTTGCCGCTGCCTCCCGAGGGGGCCTGAGCCATGGAGACACCCCGCTCCCCTCTCGGCCAGCCCAGATGTCCCTTTCACTGACCTGTAGCGTCTGTGGGCACAGGGACCTTCCCAGCCGCCGGAGGTTCCATCCCTGAAGCCTACTCGGATCTGCTCCTCTCGGCCCCTGTGGCCAGGGCAGCACTGGGGTGGTCTCCACTTTCTGGGGTGCGACGGACCCCTGGGGACCGCTCTCCAGGGCTCTCTGGAATGGAAATCTCTTCCACTGTTTCTGTGCGCCTTGCAGTGATCCAGAATTTGTGGGAAGTTCTTCTTACAGGAAATTTATGGGCTGTGGATTCGGAGCTAGCATACGTGAGTCTTTCTACTCTGCCATCTTGGCTCCTCCCTCAGTTTTTCATTTTCCACAACACATGTTGTTTTGCAAATTTCACTTGTTTTCATGATGGTTTTTTGCAAATTCTTAGCCTGAGCATGACAATATGAGATGACCGAATGTTCCATGAAATGATATTTCTTGTTGCCTTTGGGCTCACAATAAAACCAACTCTGCCAACTCCTTTATTTGTTTCTCCAAGGATAGCTAGCTAAAGCATTTATTAGGTGATTACCATGTGCTGGGCACTGTGCTAAACTTGGGGATACAAATACAAGGAAGCAAGACAGCATCCTTCTCTCAAAGAGCTTCTTTTCTAATGAGGGCAGAGAACATGTGAAAAAGTGCTGTAAAGGGGGAGGAGGAGAGTGCCCATAGCAGGGCATGATGAGGAGATAGCCAGAAGTACGAGGCCTAGGCCCTGGAGAGAGAGCTGGGAGACCCAGGGGCAGAGAAACTGTGAGCTACTCTTCCATTTAGCTGCACCATCTTTCCATTTTCTGGGTTTGTGGATAGGCCATATTGGTGAAGGGGAAGGGAGAGTCAGAGGGAGAAGAACGAGGAAACAAGTATTATGAAACACCTACTATGTGCCCAGGCTAAACTGTGCTAAATGTTCTACAAATATTACCTCATTTTTCATATGACAACAGCAACAATAGTAATGGTTGTTTACATAAAACTTTAAGGTTTACAAAGCACTTTACATACATTATTTCATTTGGGATTCAAGTCTTCCTGTGTGTTTGTCCTTCTTTGCTGAAGAAGACCACGCCATCAGAGAAAAAATGACATGACTTTATTTAGAGTGAGGGAGGGCTGTGCAAGTCACCAGCCTCACTTATCCTCCAGAGACATCTGAATCCAGTGACCAGATATTCATCAGGATGACTGGAGATGACCTGGGATGAGGCAATTGGAGTTAAGTGACTTGCCCAAGGTCACCTAGCTAGTGAATGTCAAGTGTCTGAGGTGATATTTGAACTTAGGTCCTCCTGACTCCTGCACTGGTGCTCTATCCATTCCTAACTTCAAGTCAAGTGCTTGATCCCTTTGTCATGCTGCTTCTACATACAAAATCTCATTTGAGCCTGTGAAGTAGGTACCACAAGCATTGCTATCCATGTTTTACATAGGGGGAAACTGAGACTTGGACTGTTCCTTCTCCGAAGGAACAGTCAGGATTTGAATCCAGGTCTCCTTGATATCAAATCCAGCATCTTAGCAATGTGACATTTCTGTTTCTTAATCAATCCCTTCTTCTTTACAAGCCCTTTTGGACACCCTTAACAAAAGCCTTTTCAGATGGGAAATGGTCCTCCCAAGGTATAGTTGAGCCAGAGGCTTAAAAGCCTGTTATCCAAGGTTATCTTGGAGTTGGGGAAATGATGGGTTATGATTTCTTTCAATAACAGGATACATTGTCCTGGCATGCAAATGAATTTATATTCAATTAAAATATAATTCAGACATTAAATCTTAAGAAAACCAGGCAGAGGATTTAAAGCTATTGAATAAATCCAGTGTCCTGTTTCTAGTTGGTTTCTCTTTGTCTCTTCTAGAAGAAAGGTAGAATAGAAGGGCTCTGATGTCCTACTTCCAACAAAGTGTTATCTTGGCTACCAAAATAGGGAGTCTGGTAAGTGTGTATAGAGGAGGAGAGGTGAGACACCACAGATGACCTTAGGACATGTCAATATAAATACTGGTGGTAAAATGACCACCTACACTCTACAGGGGTTGTGTCCAGGACTCTCCACTAGACCCCTGCAGAAGGATAGCATGAATGATAAAGGGCAGAAGTAAGCATCATAAGTATTGAGGTTTTCTGCCTGAATCTGGGAAAGCCAAGAGGGCTTGGGTATCCCAGCCATCATTCCAGTGTCTCCTCTTTTCCTCAGTGTTTCTTACTGCATTTCTCTGAATATACCATGGAGCTTGACTGCCAAACTTCCACAGTGCCTGGCATAAGTAGGCATTTAATAAATGCTTGTTGTTTGATTGGATTCAATTCTTTTCCTTCCAATTGCCCATCACAGACTGCCCTTCCAGTTCCCTTTTTGCCCATGTTGTTCAGTTGGGCTAATTATGTCTAGCTGTCTCTTATCTTCAGTAGTTTTGTAGAAGATAGGCTAAGAGGAAGGAAGGTAGTCAATTGTCCCTCTGGAGTTTCTTGAGATGTTCATGGGATAACTGCTGAACCCTGACAAGACCATTAATCCCTTCTGCTGCTGATATACATCCAGAGCCTACCCTTCCCTCTTCTCACAAATTCAATAAGCAGGGACATATAAAAATTATAAGGTTCATTTAAAAAGCAGTAAAGAAGGGATTTCAATTTCCTTTAAAATCACAACCCAATCATTCTTCCATGTTGGCTTCTGTGTGAGGGGTGGACATTCCTACTTCCCACCTTGGCCCTAGAAAGAAGGGCACCACAGGGTCCCATGGCTGGGGAAGCAATTGAGGGCTTTGTGTGGCCTTGTGTATGTGTTGGTGGTAGTTGTTAAGCCAGATGGAATGGACCAGGCATGACCAGGACAGAACTATTGAAGGGGAGGACTTGAGCAATGACAACATAAGGCATTTGTGCATGTGCCCCAGTGGCTTGTCCTTGTGTGTGGCTCTATGTTTTTGTGGGTATAATTCTGTGTGCACGAGAGTTCCCTGGCCTAAACCTCTTTGTCTTTCTCAGTATGTGCCCCTGTGTTCTAGTCTGTGTCTACACATGTAACTACCAAGACACTTGGGCTTGAACTTATCTGTCGTGAGTATGGGAAAATTTGAGATTGGATATATCCACTAGGGAGAAAGGAAGGGAACATCTCATCTCTTAGATTCAGGCATTTTTTCTGACTGTCCTCCATACCTCGGATGTTCTCCCTCCTCATCTCCACCTACTGCCTTCTCTGACTTTCTTTAAGTCCAAACTAAAATCCTATCTTCTACAAGAAGTCTTTTCTAACTCTAATTCTAGTGTCTTTCCTCTGTTAATTATTTCCCATTTATCCTGTATGTAGCTTTTTTGTATGCATTTATTTGTTGCCTCCCTCATTAGATTGTGAGCTCTTCAAGGATAGGGATTGTCTTTTGCCTTTTTTGTAACTTCAACATTTAGCACAATGCCTGATATATAGTAGGGTTTTAAAAAATACTGGCTGATGGGCTTTTGGAAGATGGGAGTGGATCAAATGCATAACTGCTTCCCCTAGGGACCAACTGAAACAAGATCCCTGAATTACTGCTGGATATGACGGGGTTGGCACAAGTATAAATAAGTATATATGTATAGGTACACATGCGTGTATATATGTACACATCTGTATTTATATGTGTGTTCATGTGTATACATACACATATACATACATGCATGCATATATAAGCCTCTTGGTTTACAACATGTATTCTTCCAAAAGATCATCTAAAGAATATTGTGCAAGTATTAGTACCACAATTTTATAGACAAAGAAACTAGAGCAGAGAGACATGAAATAATTACATTGCTGGCTAAGTGTCTGTGTTAGGATCTGAGAGGGAGGAGGGAAAGGCAATGAGAAGGAAGGAAGACCAAGGGGAGAAGTGGAATGAATTCTACTTTTGACTATATGAATTTGCTGCCCCTGTGTGTACTTCACTCAATCAAAAAAATATTTATTAATATAACCCCAGTTTCCAGCAAAGCCTGGAGCAGTACGCATGAGACTCTGCTAATTGGTGGAGAGCATGCAGATGGGATCCTATTAGGCTAGACTGGAGCAGAAGCAGAGTTGGCACAAGAGCTTTGAAGAGGAGAAACACTTTTCCTTCCTTCTTTGAGAGAGATACAAGTGGTTTCCTTTTTTTAGGGGGGATCAACTCCATGGAAAAGAAAGAAGAATCTCTTGCAGACATGTAGGGGAAGCAGTTCCTCAATATGTCCCTGATTCTAGCCTTCCATTGTACAGGCTTCTGGGAGTTTCCCTTTGGGTGAGATCAAGGCTTCTCTCTCAGCTGAACAAGATTTCATCTTGGTGCTATGTAAAGAACTCACTTACTCCAGTGTTTTCTGGCGTGTTCTAATCCACAGAATTCTTGGTTTTGTTTACTATTTGCCTGAGTAAATAGATTTACTCAACATTCACTTTTTTTAATTTGTTATGTGACCAATGTTTGTGGTAGGAAGAGGCCAAACCAGTGAGTGTAAGTTGAGAGCTAGCCTTCCCCCGTAAGGGATAGTGGCTAGGGAACGTACAAACCTTTTATTCTGATCCTAAAAAACTTATGTCCTGAGACAAACAATATTGGATGAAAGGATAAGCATAATTTTAGGCTTCAAATCTGGTAAACCTTTCTCATGGAGAGGAGAAAAGGCAGTTGGCCTCATGAACCTTTTTCCTGTTTACCTCAATGCAGGAATTGGTCTCCCTTGGAAGGACGTGAGCAGGTTTTCCAAGATTTGAGCTGTCCTTGAGTTGCCTGACTGTAGTCTAGACGTTCCTTGTGGATATACAACCCTTCCATGAGCAGCACACACTGTTATGTTAAGCTACTACCATATATGTGCCAGGCACTGTGCCTGGCACTGGGGATAGGAGTAGAAGGGATGAAATATGAGGCTGCAGGTCCTTGGATCCCTCAGTCTTGGGCTGAGGCTCTGTGCTCTTGGGTTCTCCTTTTAGGCTACCTATTGAGTGACTTTGTCAGAGAAATGATTTGAAACTTAATCTCAGCCCTGAACCCAACACTCCATCCACTAAGTCAGGTAGTGTTAGGACACACCAGGGAATGGACTCAAAATGCAGCTCAATGGACTTAGGTTAGACAACAGAACATATTTTATTTTTTTAAAAAGTAATAATAACTAATAACTGCCTTACAAAAACAAGCATACAAAACAAGAGGCAAAAATCTTACCCCCCCCCAACACCATCCTAACCTTTCATAAGGCAGAACCAAAATAATGATCAAAAGCAAATAGTCAAATCAGATACTTTTTTTCCTTGGGGCCAGTTCAGATTTGCCAAAAATCAGAAAGCATTTTTATAATAGAGAGGGCCATTATTTTACAAAGGAAGGTGTAATCACAACTCCCACCTAGAGCACCTTTGTTCATGTAGCACTTTTACATATATTCATAGAGCCATAGGATGTCAAAGCCGGAAGATCCCTCAAACCAATCCTTGAATTTTACGGATGAGAAAACCGATGACTAGACAGCTGCAGTGACTGGTCAAGGTCATGAAGCTAATAATTAGCAGACCCAGGTGGCCCAACTCCAATTTTCTCCTCTTTTCACTAGGCTGTGTTTCAGTTCCAGGATTCAGAATAGTTATGGTGCAATCCTACTTAGAATCAGGGAGATGGAGTAAATGACAGCTTATTAGGTGACCTTAATGAGATCATGAGGGCAGAGGTTGTGTCTTTTGCTTCTTTTCTATCCCTCATAACACCTGGAATAGCACAGGGCACAGAGTGTAAGTTCAAAAGGTATCTATTGATTGAGAAGCCTTCCCTCTCTGTGCCTTGATGAAATGCTGATCTGTGTGAAAGAGTGCAGGCAGAGAATTCAGACACAAACAACATCCCTCATCCCTGTTCTACAAGTGATGGCAAAGTGATGCTCTGAGGGATAGTGGATAAAGGGGAAGCAATGAGACTTGCCCTCTGATGGGCCAGGAGGGGATTGTCAGCTCCTTCATGCCCACACTGCCTACCCCTCAGCCACAAGCCAGTCCAACGCTGCTCTGGGCGTCATGGTTTGTGATGTAACAGTTACAAAGAGTGAGTAAACATCTTATAATACATCTGTGGGAATGGAAGAGCAGCAAAGCAGTATGACTGAAGGGGGAAATCAAGGTATCATTCAACCCACACAACCAGGGGGAGGGAAGTAGAACTAAGTAAGATTTTTTTTTTAACTGATGGAGCATAAGGCATTTGGTAGAGATATAACAAATGATCCTTCAGATTTAGCTAGCACTTTAAGGCTGCTAGGTGGTGCAATGGATAGAGGGCCAGGTCTCATCTTCCTGAGTTCAAATCTGACCTCAGACACTTACTAGCTGTGTGATCCTGGGCAAGTCACTTCACACTGGTTGCTTCAGTTTCCTCATCTGTAAAATGATCTGGAGAAGAAAATGACAAATCACTCCAATATCTTTACCCACCTCCTCCACTCCCCCAAAGAGTCGCAAAGAGTCAGGCTCAAGAAAAGTGACTGCAGAAGAAAGTTTATAAAGGAATTTTCTCAATGCAGCTGCAGATGCTTAAGCAACTCCAATGACAGCAGGCAGAACAGGCGTTATTATTCCCATTTTATAGATGAAGGAACTCAGAGAACTTTAAATGAGTTTTCCAGGATCACACGGCTAATAACTGTCAGGGGCAGGCTCCAGTACAGGTGTTTGGAAGGCCAGATCAAAGGCTCTTTCCATTGTTCAATGTTGTCTCATAAAGCTGTCACCCAAGCAGGGAGATAAAGGTCAGAGTACGCAGCAGAAATGAACCACAAGACAGAAGAACATAAGGCTAGAAAAACTGTGGACTCTGAGGTCCAAATTTCTTCTCTGCCATGCTATGTGACTTCAGACAAGTGACCTGACCCCTTTGGGTATTAGATGCCCCATTTGAGGCTTGTAACAAGTACTCCTTTGACAGAAATGGCTAATCGACAGAGCCTTCTGTTTATATCAAGTGTTGCGGAAATGCTTAATGCAGTGCAACAAATAGAATCAGTTCCCAATTTTCCATGTCAATGGAAGGAAACCATGATGCAAATTATTGCAAAGCCTCTTACCTCAACTAATGCCACCTCTTCCTGACTATCCTTCCAGTTTCCAATCTCTCTCTCTAATCCATCCTTCATAAAGCCACCAGAATAATTCCACCTACCCCCATGTCACTCTCCTATTCCAGAACAGTCCTATTGCTTCCTATTGCTTTAAGGAGGAAATGCAGCCTCCTCCACTCAGCATGTAAAACTCTTTACAATCTGACCTCAGTCTACCTTTTCTTTTCTATCAGTCCCCTTCAGATGCTCTGTGTTCTAATCAAATTGGCTTATTTGTTGCCCCCTGGACTTTTGTATCATTCCATGCCTGGAATATACTCCCTTCTTACCTTTGCTTTTTTGGAGTTCTGGTCTTCTTCAGGTGCCAGTTTCTGTGCCATCCCTAAGGCGAGACTCTCTCCGCTTGCTTGTGGTCTCTCCCTCCTCAAATAATCATGTATATACTTACCTTTTACATGTACTTCCCCCCTTCCCTAGTAGGATATATGCTCCTTGAAGGCAGACTTTATATGATAGTCTGGTTATTTTCTCCATATCCTCTTTACTTAACATGATGTCAGTGCCTTGAACATAGTAGGCACTTAATAAGTGTTTGTTGCTTGGATTGGATTGAATTTGTGCTCCTGTATATGTATAATATCAGCATGCAAATACACATCTCGAGCTTCAGAGTAAACAAAATGTATTCTGAGCACGTACAAAATTTATAGAGTCTCAAGAGTGAGAGGTAGTACAGAAATCCCATCTCCAACATCTCTGACCAATCAAATTCCACTTAAATATCCCCAATGACAGATAATCCATTACCTCATGAAGCAACCCCTCCCATTTTGGAACTGTGCTAAATAGGCTCTTACTCTGGGCCAAAATGCATCCTCTTCTAGCTTCCATCCATTTAGGCCTCGCTCTGCCCTCTGGAATGCTTTGTTTCGTTGCTGTTATTTAGTTTTTTATCAGTCATATCTGACTCTTTGTGATGTTTTGGGGTTTCTTGGCAGAGATACTTCAGGGATTTGCTGGGGCAGCTAGGTGGTGCGGTGGATAGAGCACCAGTGCAGGAGTCAGGAGGACCTAAGTTCAAATCTCACCTCAGACACTTGACATTCACTAGCTGGGTGACCTTGGACAAGTCACTTAACCCCATTTGCCTCATTCTGGGTCATCTCTAGTCATCCTGATCAATATCCGGTCACTGGATTCAGATGACTCTGGAGGAGAAGTGAGGTTGGTGACCTGCACAACCCTCCCTCACTCTAAACAAAGTCAAGTGCAAGTCATGTCATTATTTCTCTGATGGCATAGCCTTCTTTGGCAACAAAGGATGAACACACACACATACAACTTCAGTGATTTGCCATTTTACTGATGAGGAAACTGAAGCAAACAGGGTTAAGTGATTTTCCCAGGGTCACACAGCTAGTAAATGACTGAGGCTGGATTTGAACTCAGGAAGATGAGTCTTCCTGACTCCAGGCCCTGCACTCTATCCACTGTACCACTTAGCTGCCCTCTGGGAAAGCACGTGACAAGTCAGTTCTCCCCTTCCATGGGACAGCCCTTCAAGTATTTGAAAACTATGATTATGCCAGGGGCCATCACCAATCATCCTGATCTATATCTGGCCACTGGACCCAGACGGGCCTGAAAGAGTGAGTGAGGCTGGTGACTTTGCACAGTCCTCCTCACTTAAATCCAATTCACTTACAAGTCATGGCGCCACCTTCCTAATGCGATGGTCCCCTTGGAGAAGGACAAATAACAGTGAGCAACAATCATGCCGCCTGTAAATCTTTTCTTTTGTTGTCTGAGCACTCTTTTTTTTCCCCTGAAGTATTATACTCAGTTTAGCTGGGTAGGTGATTCTTGGTTTGAGTCCTAGTTCCTTTGCCTTCTGGAATATCCTATTCCACACCCTTCGATCCCTTAATGTAGAAGCCGCTAGATCTTGGGTTATCCTGATTGTATTTCCACAGTACTGGAATTGTTTCTTTCTAGCTGCTTGCAAGATTTTCTCCTTGACCTGGGAGTTCTGGAATTTGGCCACAATGTTCCTAGGAGTTTCTCTTTTTGGATCTCTTTCAGGTGGTGATCGATGGATTCTTTCAATACTTATTTTGCCCTCTGGTTCTAGAATCTCAGGGCAGTTTTCCTTGATAATTTCATAGAAGATGATGTCTAGGCTCTTTTTTTGATCATGACTTTCAGGTAGTCCCATAATTTTTAAATTGTCTCTCTTGGATCTATTTTCCAGGTCAGTTGTTTTTCCCATGAGATATTTCACATTCTCTTCCATTTTTTCATTCTTTTGGTTTTGTTTGGTGATTTCTTGGTTTCTCAGAAAGTCATTAGACTCCATCTGTTCCATTCTAATTTTGAGAGAACTATTTTCTTCAGTGAGCTTTTGAACCTCCTTTTCCATTTGGCTAATTCTGCTTTGAAAGCATTCTTCTCCTCATTGGCTGTTTGAACCTCTTTTGCCAATTGAGTGAGCCTATTTTTCAAGGTGTTATTTTCTTCAGCACTTTTTTTGGGTCTCCTTTAGCAAGGTGTTGACCTGCTTTTCATGCTTTTCTTGCATCTCTCTCATTTCTCTTCCCAGTTTTTCCTCCACTTCTCTAACTTGATTTTCAAAATCCTTTTCAAGCTCTTCCATGGCCCGAGCCCATTGAATATTTATTTTGGATGTTTGGGATACAGAAGGCTTGACTTCTATGTCTTTCCCTGATGGTAAACATTGTTCTTCCTCATCCGAAAGGAAAGGAGGAAATATCTGTTCATTAAGAAAGTAACCTTCTATGGCTTTATTTTTTTTCCCTTTTCTGGGCATTTTCCCAGCCAGTTACTTGACTTCTGAGATTCCTTTCCACATCCACCTCACCTCTAGATCCACCGAGCTAGTGCTTGGGGTCTGAGATTCAAATGCTGCTCCCCAGGCTCAGGACTTTCAGCAGGGGCAGGGCTGCTATTCAATGTAAGATTAAATTCAGGTACTCAGGTGGGGGCAGGGCTGCTATTCAGTGTGAGATTAAGTTCTGCTGCTCAGGTGGGGGCAGGGCCACCACACAGGGCTCAGTTCCCTCAGGCGGTTTACATGGAGATCTTCAACAATGGATCTGAGCTCCTTTCTGCTTTGGGAGCTCCTGTCAGCTGCTGCCTCCACTGCTGCCTCCCAAGGGGCCCTGAGTTATGGAGACACCCCACTCCCCTCTCGGCCCCAAACAGGCTCTCTCACTGACCTTTGCGCCTGTGGGTGGAGGGACCTTCGTGGCCACTGGAGATTCTGTCCCTGAAGCCTGCTCGGATCTACTCCTCTCGGGGCCATGTGGCCAGGGCAGGGCTGGGCTCTGCTCCAGGTCTGGTGCACAACGGACTTTTGGTGTTGGTTTTTCTGGTCTCTCTGGAACAGAAATCTCCTCCACTCTGTTGTTGTGTGGCTTCTGCTGCTCCAGAATTTGTTGGGAGTTCTTCTTTATAGATATTTTATAGGCTGTGGGTTCAGAGTTAGCATATGTGTGTCTTTCTACTCTGCCATTTTGGCCATCTGAGCACTCTTAATTTCAATTCATTTCACCTCTCTGGGACTCAGTTTCCTTTTCTGTAAAATGAAGGGAGAAAACTAAAATCCCTTCCAGCTTTAACATTCTCTAAGCCTATGGAATTTACCAATAGTCTTGCCTGACCCCAGCAGTAACCACCAGACCCCCCCCGTTTTAGTATCACTGTGGTGTGATGGAGGAGAGGAGGACAGTGTGTGGGATGTTGAAACTCCATTAAGTTTCTCAGTACATGGGTAGTCATTAAGAGTTGTAGCCAACTCTACTACCCTCTTTGAACAGTAGCACTATATTTCTACTGTCTTACTAAGGTATAAAAGAAACCTGATTTTGGTTCCTCAGTTTCCCCTCCCATTTCACACTCCTGAGAGTCCTTGTCCAACCTTTCCCTGGAAGTGTCGTGAATCAACATCTCTGAATTCTCCGAAGTCCTTCAGTGTAAGGCGTCTCGATGAGTCGTGAGAATTATTATTAATTAGTGAAAATCTGTGTAATCATATAATTGGAGTGCATAATTGGTGCTCTGGTGCTCCAGGCAGAAGTGCTAGAGATATTTAGATGAAATGCAGAAAGGAGGAGGTTATTACAAGCAAAATATATGGCTTAACCCAGCAGCACTGGTCATTTAAACCACGGTGAAAACATGAAAAATAAGGAGGGATTATCTATGGCTCCTGGTGCCCTAAAAAACTTGGATTCAAAAAAGGTCATGTGTTGAGGAGCGAAGTAAGCACAAAAAGGCCATGGATGAATGGGTCCTTTAAAATTAGTTGCAGATATAAATATAGTTGCTTTCCCAGGGTGGTTGTTTTATGCCCATTTTTGAGACTGCAGTGTATTTTTTCTTAGGGGCATGTCAGATTTCTAATAGAAATGCTGAAATGATCTTTACAGAGAAAGAGGAAGCTCATAATAGAGCATCTCAGGTGTCACATGACTCCTGCTGCTGCCCAGACTCCTTCTTCATGAAGCCCAGGGTCCTGGCATTGGAGCCAAGTTATACCTCTGAGTTCTCGGTGCCAGAGTCTGGGTTTTAAATATGCTCTGGAGGGCCAATCAAACTTAAGATGGTTTGTTTCTAGCTTCCTTTCTTGACTCCTTTGAAAGGAAGGAGACAGATAAGCCTTCCTGAACGATCATTTCAATCCAGTTCTCTTTTGTTGGATAGGAAAAAGGGTGGGTGGGTGACAGAGGCATAACTAGGAATTGTGAAGAGCCACAAATAGTAACCTGGGTAAATATTAAGAGATCCTTAAGTTAAGGCCATTATGGCAGAGAGTACAGGACATTGGCCCCGAGGTGTGAGATTAGGGGAAGAGCTCATTTTATCTGGTAACTTTCTATGTTAATTAATCATTCTCACCAATTAGGCACTAAGCTCTGTTGTTTCTGGCTGCCAAAGGGTTACCAGTGCTCTCAGGGCCCTGCAAATTCAGAACCCTGGACAAAGTCTAGAATATTTAATCTTAATGATGCTTCTGATGAGTGGGCAGTGAGGTAAGTATTTAAGATTCTGGGAAGACAAATTTCTGCAGCCATTTATAACTTCTTAGAGGATTTGTTGGAGTGGTCAGTAATGAGTTTTAGCATGGACAGTTCAGTCCATCACTGGAACTGTAGAAAGTGACCATTTCTTGATGACAGATTGTACAAAAATATTTCTCCTTTTTTTTTTTTGTTACTGATGCAAAATTACCAGCAACACAAAAAGGATCATTGTCCCGTAGTATGAAATGAAAGAGACCCTTGAGGTCAGGGTCTCTTTTTCATTTTATCCTTGTATACCTAGCACAGTGCCTGCTACATGGAAGTTGCTTAATAAATTCTTGGCAAATCAAATTGACCTTTTCCTGCTAAGAGTTAACTAGATGCAGCAGATTCTGTTTAAAGAGGTATGGTTTTAAAATTGTGAAACCATGATCAAAATTTCCTATAAACTCCTTGTAATCAGTAAAGATACTTTGCAGTTAAAGTCCAGACCTACATCTCCACCTACCAGTTGGATGGATGTCACCATTTGGATTTCCTACCATCACTTCAAACTCAAAATATCAAAATTAAAATCCTTCATCCTCTTTTCTTTATCCTGTACCCCTACTCTTGTCCAAACCAACTCCTGTTTCTGAATTCCCTATTCTGTTAATGGCACCACTATCTTTCTAGGATTCCAGGCTGGAAACCTCAGATGGATCTTTGAGGCTTCCCTTTGCTTTACCTGCTATAACTGCTCATTTGTCAAGCCCCCTTTCCCTTTTCCACACAATAACTCTCAGCTATCCCTTCCTTTCTATTCCTTGTACTCCTATTCTCTTTGAAGTCCTTATCATCCTCTATCTGGATTCTTTCAATAACTAACTGTTTTCCCTCTCTTCTGGCTCTCCCTTTATAATCCAACCCACACACTGTTACCAAATTAATTTTCTAAGGAAAAAAACATTACTCAAAGCATTACAGAAATAAGAGAGATTTTGGAATACTACCTTTAGCATGTCTAAAAAGTGGTCATCTTAACCAACATTTGAGGAGGAGATATTTACTGCTGAAGAACCTACTCCCTAAAAGTGGGCATCCTAACTTCCATCTGAGGATAGATGTATACTGCTGAGGAAACAGTACCTAAACCTACTCTGAATGGCTCCAGTTGTTAAGGTTCTCCCAGATGCAATAGATTTCTCCTGTCTTTAGACAAGGTTGGTGCTGTTGCTGTGTATTTATCCTTCATTCTCAAAGAGGACCATGACATTAGGAAGATGATGCCATGACATTCAAGTGAATTGGATTTAAGTGAGGCAGAGCTGCCCAAAGTCACCAGCCTCACTTTCTTCTCTGAAGCCATCTGGGCCTGGTGGCCAGATATTCATCAGGATGACTGAAAGGTCAAGGAACAGGCACCATAACATGCTTCCACTCGCTGTTATATCTGGGTTGTTGCGGTAGTTTAGTCATTTTTCATCTTGTCTGACTCTTCGTGACCCTATTTGGGGTTTTCTTGGCAAAGATACTGAAGGGGTTTGCCATTTCCTTCTCTAGTCCATTTTACAGCTGAGGAAATAGGCAAATAGGTTTAAGTGACTTGCCCGGGGTCACACAAATAGTGAGTATCTGAGGCTGGAATTGAACTCAGGTCTTCCGGACTCCAGATGCAGTACTCTATCTACTGTGCCACCTAACTGACCTTCTAGGAGTTATTAATCATGAGATATCACTTGTGGGGCTTCCTCTACCTATCTCCCTTCCACTCCCATTGCTTCTAGATCCATTGGTGTTTTAGACACCCATATTTCGCATATCATGGTTAAGCAATGTTAAAGGCATAGTAAAAATAAATACTTTTTAAAAACCGAATATACTTATCACTCATGACTCAAGAAAGTCACTTTGTCCTCTTCCCAACCCCCATAGGACAGAAGCTTATGGCATTCTTTCTCCCTTTGTTTCGCCACTATTATGCAGGGAAGAGAAAGAGGAAACTAGGCTGTCCATATGTCCTTTCAAGCCTATTAATTCCATAACAGCATTAGAGGGCTTGGGAGAGGGAAGACCTCATTCAATCTTACAAATTAATGTGCACCCCATTTTCCCTCTCTGGCACTGTAGAACACCGTATATATATTAGGCAATCCTCCTGGTTGTTGCAGTAGAGGTGAACAGAGCTATAAGATCAGAGACTCTAACATTCTGAAATTCCCTCCAGCGTTTGATTTAAGCACCTCTCCAACCCTGAAACGAGGTAGTGCTCAGATGCACATGCCCAAGAGGCCACAGGGGGCTCCATGGTAGCCCTGCCCATCACAAAGCTAAGCCTAGAATGGAAGGGTGAAGGGCCCATTTCTCTGCTTCTGCCCTTTTTCTTTCAAAACTCTGAAATGCTCCTCTGCAATCTCATGTCACAGTCATGCCAAGCCACCTGATAATCTGCTGCCAGCCTGCCTCTCCTCTCAGTAGGGAAGGTGAGGCTACCCCAGGATATCACAGTCCTGGCACTCTGGCTACTCCCTCTCCATTTATATTCATCCAAAGATCTGTTTCTCTATAAAACTTTGATCCATCGTTCCTAGTTTTGGATTCTAGAGCCTCTTCCACTTCAGATCCTCAAAGAAAGCAACTACATCCCTCCCTGTTTCCCCAAATATTCTCTTCTTCTAGCTAAACATCTTATTTCTTTCTCTCGTCATGCTATGTTCCTGCTCAAAATCCACCAATGACTCATTCCTGTAAACAAAAACAAAAAAGTGCAATCTGGGTTCAGCTTTGTGTCCAACAGGGCATTCACTAAAGAAGTTTTTACCCATTTTACTTTTGCAGCTTGGCAACTAGGATAGTGTAGTGGATAGAGTAAAGGGTCTGGAGTCAGGGACACTTGTCTCCCTGAGTTCAAATTCAACCTCAGATACTTATTAGCTGTGTGACCCTGGGCAAGTCACTTTACCTTGGTTGCCTCAGTTTCCTCATCTGTAAAATGAGTTGGAGAAGGAAATGGCAAACCACTCCAGTATCTCTGCCAAGAAAACCCCAAATGGGGTCACAAGGAGTTGGACAAAACTGAAAAATGACTTAACAACGTCCTCTGCATAACTTTGTTCATATGATCCCCTCTACCACTTGGAGTGGCCTCCCCTCCTTTTATCTTTATTTATCAAAACCCTACCTATCTTTTAAGGCTCAGCTCATGCGCTGCCTCTTCCATGAAGCCTTTTGTGATCTCTTGAGCCAGACGTGAAGTCTCCTCCTGCTGATCCACAGTTGTCCCTGTCCACTTGTCATTTGTCACATACTGTCTTGTTAGGTAATTACTTATGCAAGTGTCTTGTTTCTTCCCAAAGAGATCATAGGGTCATATAAGCCTATTATATTCAGTATGTTGCTTTTAAAAATTTGTTGTTGCAGTTTTTTTTACATTATAGTCATTTCTGGAAATACTCCTCTTGTCTATTCCAGATTGAACATTTTCTTGTAACAAAGAAGAACAATTAAGAAAAAAATCCAATATGACAGAGTATACACTCTTCTTTGCAATGTTCCACCTTTCGGTAGTGAGGACAGAGTTTACGTGTAATGTGTTGCACAGGGAAGACAAGCAGTAAAAATTTAGATGAATGCATGAATATAGGTATCATATCAGGGCTGGCTATGACTTTTTGTAATAATAATGGCTCACATATATGTAACTTTTTAAAGTTTACATATGACCTTCCTCCCAAAAGTTCTGTTTAGTAAGCTATTTGAATATTGTTGATGCCATTTTATAAATGAGGAAACTGAGGCATGCTAAGTGGTAAAGTGGGCAGGATGCCTTTGTTAGAGTCATAGGGATGCAGAATGAGATGTATTTTGGAGATATGGCTAACTGTGAGAATTTGTTTTGTTTGGCTATCTATTTATTACAAGGATTTGATTCTGATTTATTGTTTTGTTCCTTGTCTTGACATAAGAAAGTTGTGGAGAAAATGTTAAAAATGAACATTATTTTAAAAGTATTTGTATATACATTTTATTTTTCAGAGAGTAGATTGTTAAACATTTAATAGCATATCCTGGGTTACAGCCTACATGTTCTTCATTAGGTTTCAGCCCCCTCTACCAGACTATAAATCATTTGGGGCAGGGGATATGTTTCTCGTTCCCTTTGTCCCTCTGTCTATCCCACAGCATGGTTTTCTGCACAGTATGAACACTCAGGATACATTGTCAAATGACCTTATGTCAGTTAAAACTGATCCAAAGGGAGGGGAAGCACACAAGGGAAATTTAGATGATGTAAAAATCAAAGATAGCAATAAAATTTTATTTTAAAATAGATTCAAGGACTTATGATGCAGCATACCATCTACCTCCAGATAGAGAGCTGATACAGTGCACATCGCAGTGTTTCTTCTTCTCCTTCTCCTCCTCCTTCTGCTCCTCCTCCTTCATCTCCTCCTTTTCTTCACCTCCTTCTCCTTATTCCCTTCCTTTTTCCTTCTTTACCTCTTTCTTCTCTTTCTTCCCATTCTTCCTCTTCTTCTTCTCCTTCTTCCATGGTTAATGTGGAAATATTTTTGCATAACTATACATATTTATAATGGATTTTGTTTGTCTTGATTTCTCACTGGTTAGTGGAGAGGCTAAAGGGGAAGGAGAAAACTTGAAACTAAAAATAAAATTGAATTTAAAGAAAATGATCCAGGCATCCAGCAGAATTGAATGAATCACTGCTCACCCTCAGGTTGGGCCTTCAACACCTCTGAATTGATAATTAATTTATGAAATTATGAAATGGGGGCAGGCAATTCAGTTCTTTGGCAATTTGCCAGCCCAGACTACAATGGCAGCAGGATACAGAGAGGCAATAACACTTTAATAAGGCATAGAGGGCGTGGGGGCAAATAGCAAAGAAAGTATAGGGACACATGGTAAAAGAGACAGAGACAGATGTCATAAGGACAGGGGGTGAGGTGGTGCAGGAAAGCAGGCTGTGATAGAGAAGAGGATGTGGAGTGGGAGAAGCAGAGTACCTCTTTCATTCCCATGGATTAGATCTGGGAGTGCTTGACCACATGGATCCAATGGAGATGGAAGAGAACTGAGGCAGTAGGAGTTTGAGGGCTCATTTTATAGGGTTTTGGGAGGAATAGACCAAGTTTTATCTGTGTCACCTGGAATGTGCCACCTTGAATGAATTAGTTCATTCACATAGCCAAATCATCTCAAAGTCATCAGTAAAACTTTAACATCAACATACTTACAACATCTCAAAATTATCAGCACCTTTTGATGTTCCACTGGTCTGGAATTGTGGAAGTCTGGAATTTGTCTGGGATTTACATATCATAGGATCAAAAGTCTCTGATAGCAATGTCTAAATGGCTTTCCTTGATTCAGCACATATTACCAGGAGGTGATTTTTAGTTACTATATAATGCAATTTGTAAATTATGTTCCTTTGATCTTTGGGATGCTTTGTATGTGACTTCCTGGTTCCCCTTTGCAATCTTCTTTCCTGAAATTACCCCTTTATACTGGTTACTTGTAAACTTACTTACTATACTGACTACAAAGACAGTGAATGGTCAAGGGGAACAGAACAAGAGTCAATTTTAACACAACCTCACATCTGGAATATTATAATAGAATCCAACTAGTCTCACTGATTTCTCCCTTTTCTAATTCATTTTCAGTACTGTTACCTAAACGGTCTCTCTACTGAAAAGCTTTGATTGTGTTATTTCTCATTAGACTATAAGGTTCTTGAGGGTAGGGGTCACTTCCTCATATTTGTATCCCCCGTGTTTACCCCAGCACCTGGCAATTAATCAATAGTTATTGACAGACTATTCAAAAATCTTCCGTTGCTCACCAGTTACCTACCAAATAAAACACAAATTCTTAATTCAAGGCCCTCCTGTAACTGGCTCCCATCTACCTTTTTTTTTTTCACTTGACTTACTTCCAATCAAACTGGACTCCCCTAAGTTCTTAAATTGCGTGCTATCCTGTCTCTATAATTTTGTTCACACTAGCCCATGGAATAGACTCTTCTATAATCTTCCTTTGCCCTCCTCCCTTTCTTACCTCTTCTGTGATTCACTCACTGATTTCCTCCAGCTAAAATGATGTCTCCTTTCCTGAATCATCCATAGCTCTTTCTTTGGTCCTCTGTTTTGTACTTATATTCTAATCTCATGGTTATTCAAATATTGCACTACTAAATGTGGTTATTTCTACCTATGTCATCTTTCCTACTAAACTATAATCTCCTTGATGGCAGCAATTTCATCATGTTTCGACTTTTGTGTCCTCAGGACCTAGAATGATGCCCACCATATCTATTATTGTTGTTTTCATCATCATTATATGGATACTTAGGGCAGCTAAGTGGCTCAGTGGATAGAGTACTGGGTCTGGAGTCAGGAAGATTCATCTCCCTGAGTTCAACTCTGGCCTCAGACATTTACTAGCTGTGTGGCCATGGGCAAGTCACTTAACCCTGTTTGCCTCATTGTCCTCATCTATAAAATGAACTGTGGAAGGAAATGACAAAACTTCTCCAGTATCTTTGCCAGGAAAATGTCACAAGGGATAATGAAGAGTCAGACACCACTGAAAAATGACTTAACAATAACAACTTAATATAGGACCTCTGATTTTATTGGTATAGGGAGCTCATAGCAAAGAAGTTCCCCTACTAATATAGATGGGCACATTTTCTGAAATTTAAAGTCTTTTTTTTGCATTTTCTTGTTTTTAAATTTTATTTATTTTTTAGTTTTCAACATTCACTTCCATAAGATTTTGAGTTCCAAATTTTCTCACCATCTCTCCCCTCTCCCCACCCCAAGATGGCATGTCATTTGATATAGGCTCTCTATATACATTCATATTAAACCTTTTTTCACATTAATCATGTTGTAAAGAAAATTAGAACCAATGGGAGAAACCACAAGAAAGAAGAAACAAACCAAAAGAAGAAGGAAAAAGAGAGAGCAAATAATTTGCTTCAATCTGCCTTCAGATTTCGGAGTTCTTTTTCTGGAGATGGACAGTATTTCCCATCATGAGTCCTTTGGAATTATCTTGGATCCCTGCATGGCTGAGAAGAGCTAAG
The DNA here is from genome assembly GCA_023548195.1 of Bettongia penicillata ogilbyi. Taxonomy (NCBI): domain Eukaryota; kingdom Metazoa; phylum Chordata; class Mammalia; order Diprotodontia; family Potoroidae; genus Bettongia; species Bettongia penicillata. The sequence goes on from JAJHZJ010000311.1 coordinate 2,930,987, forward strand.
TCTATCCAAGTTAGCCATCGCACACTGTGGCTATTACTACGTACAATGTTTTCCTGGTTCTGCTCACTTCACTCAGCATCAGTTCATTTAAGTTTTTCTAGGTTTTTCTGAAGTTTGCCTGCTTATTATTTCTTATAGCACAATAGTATTCCATTACAGAGGGGTGGAGCCAAGATGGCAGAGTAGAAAGACTCATGTATGCTAGCTCCGAACCCACAGCCCAAATATTTCCTGCAAGAAGAACTCCCCACGAATTCTGGAGCACTGCAAGGCACGCAGAAACACAGTGGAAAAGATTTCCGTTCCAGAGAGCTCTGGAAAGCTGTCCCCAGGGGTCTGTCACGCCCTGGAAAGTGGAGCCCACCCCTGTGCTGCTCTGGCCCCGTGGTCCCAGAGGAGCTAATCCAAGCAGGCTTCAGGGACGGAACCTCCGGCGGCCGGGAAGGTCCCTCCACCCACAGATGCTACAGGTCAGTGAGAGAGACGTCTGGGCTGGTCGAGAGGGGAGTGGGGTGTCTCCGTGGCTCGGGTCCCCTCGGGAGGCAGCGGCAGAGGCTGCAGAAGAGGCAACAGTGGCGGGGACTCCCCGAGCAGCACACAGAAGTTCAGGGCCATTACCAAAGGTCTCTGCATAAACCCCCTGAGGGAACTGAGCCTGGGAGACGTCCCTGCCCCCACCCGCCCCATTACTGAAGGTCTCTGCATAAAGCCCCTGGGGGAACTGAGCCTGGGAGACGTCCCTGCCCCCACCCGCCCCATTACTGAAGGTCTCTGCATAAAGCCCCTGAGGGAACTGAGCTGGGGAGGCGGCCCTGCCCCAACCCAAGCACCAGAACTTAAGCTCACATTGAATAGCAGCTCCACCTGCTGCGGAAAGCCCATTTGAATCTCAGACCCCAAGCACTAGCTGGGCAGATCTAGGTGGGGGTGGAGAGGAATCTTAGAAGCCAAGTAACTGGCTGGGAAAATGCCCAGAAAAGGGAAGAAAAATAAGAATATAGAGAGCTACTTTGAGGGGGTACAGATGTTCCTGCCTTTCAATTCTGATGACGAGGAACTATTCTTACCATCAGGGAAAGACGTGGAGGTCAGGGACTCTATATCCCAGACATCCCAGGTGGATGTCCGATGGGCTCAGGCCATGGAAGAACTCAAAAAGGATTTTGAAAATCAAGTAAGACAGGTGGAGGAAAAACTGGGAAGAGAAATGAGAGAGATGCAAGAAAAGCATGAAAAGCAGGTCAACACCTTGCTAAAGGAGACCCAAAAAAATGCTGAAGAAAATAACACCTTGAAAAATGGCTCACTCAATTGGCAAAAGAGGTTCAAAAAGCCAATGAGGAGAAGAATGCTTTTAAAAGCAGAATTAGCCAAATGGAGAAAGAGGTTCAAAAGCTCACTGAAGATAATAGTTCTCTCAAAATTAGAATGGAACAGATGGAGTCTAATGACTTTCTGAGAAACCAAGAAATCACAAAACAAAACCAAAAGAATGAAAAAATGGAAGATAATGTGAAATATCTCATTGGAAAAACCACTGACCTGGAAAATAGATCCAGGAGAGACAATTTAAAAATTATGGGACTACCTGAAAGCCATGATCAAAAAAAGAGCCTAGACATCATCTTCCATGAAATTATCGAGGAAAACTGCCCTGATATTCTACAACCAGAGGGCAAAATAAGTATTCAAGGAATCCACCAATCAGCACCTGAAAGAGATCCAAAAATAGAAACTCCTAGGAATATTGTGGCCAAATTCCAGAATTCCCAGTTCAAGGAGAAAATATTGCAAGCAGCTAGAAAGAAACAATTCCAGTATTGTGGAAATACAATCAGGATAACTCAAGATCTAGCAGCTTCTACATTAAGGGATCGAAGGGTGTGGAATAGGATATTCCAGAAGTCAAAGGAACTAGGACTCAAACCAAGAATCACCTACCCAGCAAAACTGAGTATAATACTTCAGGGGAAAATATAGTCTTTCAATGAAATAGAGGACTTTCAAGCATTCTTGATGAAAAGACCAGAGCTGAAAAGAAAATTTGACTTTCAAACACAAGAATGAGAAGAAGCACAGAAAAGCAAACAGCAAAGAGAAGTCATAAGGGACTTACCAAAAGTGAACTATTTTCATTCCTACATGGAAAGACAATACTTGTAACTCTTAAAATTTTTCAGTATCTGGGTAGTTGGTGAGATTATACACACACACACACATACACACACATGTACACATGTGCATGCACACACATACACACATGCACACACATACAGAGACAGAGAGCACGGAGTGAATTGAATAGGATGGGACCATATCTTAAAAGAAATTAAGGTAAATGGTGAGAGAGAAATGTAGTGGGAGGAAAGAGGGTGAAATGGAATGGAATAAATTATATCTCATTCAAGAGGCAAGCAGGAGATTTTTTAGTGGAGGGAAAAAGAGGAGAGCTGAGAAAAAAAAACAAGAAGTTTACCCTCATCACATTTGGCTAAAGGAAGGAATAAAATGCACACTCATTTTGGTATGAAAACCTATCTTACAATACAGGAAAGTGGGGGGAAGAAGGAGATAAGCAAGGGGATGATGGAAGGGAGGGCAATGGGAGGAGGGAGCAATTTGAAGTCAACACTCTTGGGGAGGGACAGGATCAAAAGACAGAATAGAAACAATGGGGGGCAGGATAGGATGGAGGGGAATACAGTTAGTCTTACACAACACGACTATTATCAAAGTCATTTGCAAAACTACACAGATAGGGCTTATATTGAATTGACTGCCTTCTCAAAAGGAACGGGTGGGGAGGGAGGGATGGGGAGAATTTGGAACTCAAAGTTTTAGGAACAACTGTTGAGTATTGTTGTTGCTACTAGGAAATAAGACATACAGGTAATGGGGAATAGAAAGTCATCTGGCCCTACAGGACAAAAGAGAATATGGGGACAAGAGAAGGGAGGGATGATAGAAGAGAGGGCAGATTGGTGATAGGGAAAATTAGGTTGCTCAGCGTATTGGGGTTGGAGGAGGGGATAAAAGGGGAGAAAATTTGGAACCCAAAATTTTGTGAAAATGAATGTAAAAAGTTAAATAAATAAGTTTTTATTAAAAGAAAAAAATAGTATTCCATTACATTCATATACTACAACTTGTTCAGCCATTCCCCAGCTGATGGGCATCCCCTCAGTTTCCAAAGAAATTTAAAGTCTTAAAGAGTTTTCTTGGGTACTGAGAAGCTAAGTAACTTGCTTAGGGTTACATAGTTAGTGAATATAAGACTTGAACCCAAAATTTCTTGACTTAAAGGTCAATCTGCTTCCATACATCCTCTCTGATTCTTCTGTATTCCATATAGTAGCAACTTAAAAAAATCTGTCAAATTAAATTTAACAAATTTAAATATGGATCAAGTCAAGGCATCGATGCAACAGACCTGTGGAATGTGAGAGTTGGAGAGGAGCTTGAGAGACCATCTAGCCAAGCTTCTCACTTGGCAAAGAGGAGCAGTAGCATGTCCAAGACCCACAGAGAAGCTTAGTAGCAGCGCTGAGAACTGAACTCAGCTCTTCTGACTCCAAGAATGACCTTCTTTTCACAACCTAATACTAAATTAATCCTAATGGAAAGAGGCACAAACTGGAATGCTGATGGTAGGAGACACCACAGTCTCTCCCCACTGTTGTCTGACTAACCAGGTCCCAGACTTGAGTTCTAAATCTGTAGCTGGATTCCACTCCTAAAGAAAGATGGGGGGATACTGATAAAGTTCCAGAGAAGAGCTGCAAAGATAATCACAGGATTGAGAAATCACGTCTGTGAGGGAACATGAAAAGACCTGGGATTATTTTGCCTGGAGAAGAAACAGCTAAGAGGTGACTTAATAATAGCCTTCAAGATCAAGAAGCATTATTACAAGGAACCTGATAACCTGCTGCTCTCCTTCTCCACTAAGAAATGGAAATGAACTTGATTTGGAAGCAAGAGGGAGTGAGAGAAATGTGAGGGAAGGCTTCTTGGTTTGGCTGACTTAATCATTATAATTATTGGTACTCACAGTTCTGTAGTACTTTACAGTTTGCTAAGCATTTTTCTCACACCTACCACATGAGAACAGTGTCAAAAAGTATTCTCCCCATTGTGCAGAGAAAGAAACTGAGGCTCAGACTAGTTAAGTGATTTACTTCACATCACAGAATCACAGGAAGTCAGTGCTGGGAACACCTACTTCAGTGCCCTTATTTTACAGAAATAGGAGTAGCAGTCCAGAGAGGGGAGGTGTCTTGTTGAAGGTAGCACAGTGAATTAGAGAACGCAGGCCCCTTTGCTCTTAAAACAGCGGATCTTATTCTCAGGATCACAGGATTGTGAGACTTAGGACTTGAAGGGACCTTGGAGGTTATCTAGGGCAAGCTGCTCCTTTTACAGGAGGAAGTTGAGGTCTAGAGTGGTGGAGGGACCAACCAACACGGTGGAATCCTAAACCAAGGCCTGAGATAGCAATAGCAGTGGGTCACCGTGTTCTGGGTGATAATGCTGTGGGGACTTGAGGACTATGTTAAGTCGTCTTTTAGCCAATTCTTCCCCAGGATAACAATAAACTTTTTCTGGTGCTTTAAGCTTGGCAGAATGCTTAGTCTACCATCCTTTGAGGTAGGTTGGGTAAGACTTCTGATCCTCACTGTACATATGGGAGGAAATGGAGACTACGAGAATTTTGATCACTTGCCCTTGTCCACTCAGCTAGTAAGTTTTAGGTCCAGATTGGAACCTAGATCTCTTCTCCCTCTGGAACCAGACCATTTTGTGTTATACCATGCTGTATCTCAGGATCAAGAAAATCTGGCCTGGGTGTGGTTGACTCTCCTTTCCCCTCATGTCTTTTTTCCAGCAGTTTGGTGCCACCTCACAGTATCCATCAGTAGAATGGTAACCTGTAGAATGGTAATCATGGAGGTGTAACCAAGGCTTTGCCTTGGTTTGCTCACCATGGGGCCATACATCTTCCCTGTATTGTCCTGAATCAGCCTGCACAAGCCACATTGTAGGGATGAATCTGTACCTGTCTATGTCCCCTGGGCTCTATTCTCAGGATCTTGTTAAATTGTAATAATATTGACGATAGTAATAATAATGATATTGGATGTTTTGAAAATGCTTTGTATTATCTCATTTGCTATGACGCCCCTTTCTGAGAGCCCACTTTCTGTAGCCACCATGGTCCTCCACCTTCTCCCGTGGTTTGAGGGTAGAGAGTGACTCAGGCCAGAATCATGGAGGTAGGGACCACTTCCTTCCCAAGGATAACTGCCCCCTGCATTGTACTCTATTCTCATCCCAATTAACTGGATTTCGCCCCAATTCAGGAATTTCTAATTCTGCCTTCACCATGTCATCCAGCTTCAAGCCACCAGGTGGGTGATGGGAGCATCAAACCAAGATATTTTGGAAATGACAGGATTGATGTCATTGAAGGAAATATGGTAAGATCAACCTGGATCAGAGCCTAGGCTGGGCCTGGGTAAGGAGGGCAGGGACTGTCAGGATCAAAACCAAGGTCTGGGTTTGCTTGTGTCCCTGACAACCTCCTTTCCCCTTCTCAGATACTCTCCTGACCCAAAGCGAGCCCAGCGCCTGAGGCAGCAAGGCCAAACAAACTGTTCTGAGTCAAAATTCTTGTTCCTCCCCTGAGGCTGTCAGAGCCAATGCCAGAAACACAGCCCAGCTGCGTGTACTGCCCCAGGCTGCAGCGCTCCCCTCCCTCACTGGCAGCCCAGGCTCCTCTACTCTGGACAGGGAAAAGAGGCATCATGGAGGAAAGCACCATGGTTAGAGTAGATTTAAGGAGAAACTCCCTTCCTCTAATGGTTGTGGCAGTAGGGGACAGTGGGGACAGCTCTGGATTCTTGTTCAGGGGCATGGGAGGGGCCAGCTCAAGAGAGTCCATGGTCCAATTTTCAGTGTGAGCGTTCATACACCAGAAAATGGTGAATTCTGTGATTCAGTGCTTGGTTTATTATTTTATTGCCTGAACTGAGGAAAGTGAAGAGGGAAATGGTAATAACGCAGATTAAGCTTAAAAGTGTGTTGTGGGCAAATTTTCTGAAAGGTCATTTATTAAGCATTCATCGGCACACCCCTGTTAAGCCCTATCTCTACCCTGAAATGACTTTATCACTTTGGGCAACTCATTTCTCCTCTCTGGGCTTCAATTGGGTAGGCACCTAGGTGGCTCATGGAATAAGGTGCTGGGCCTGGAGTCAGGAAGACCTGAATTCAAATTGGATTTCAGATACTTACTAGCTGTGTGACCCTAGGCAAGTCACTTACCCCTGCTTGTCTTGGTTTCCTCATCTGTAAAATGAGCTGGATGATGAAATGGCAAGCCACTCCGGGATCTTTGCTAAGAAAATCCCACGGACAATATTGTCATGCTGGTCCACGGAATCATGAAGAGTCGGACACAACTGAACAGTAACGACAAACTACCAATTTCCTCATCTGACAGATGAAGAAACTAAATGACCTCAAGACTCCTTCCCATTCTAAAAACCTGGAAGATGCTGTCAAAGTAAGCTGCTGCAATCTCAATCTGCAGTGATTCTTAAGTAACATAAATATATTTAAAATGGTTTAGGGAACATAGACTAAGAATTAACTTTGTGATATGTTGAAAAGAGTATGAGAGGAAGGGATGGGTCCTACAATTGGATCACCCAAGGCTCCTTGATGTATGAAGGTATTGGATTGTCTTGGATTCAGTTTTCAAGTCCATTAAACAAACACTTATTAAACATCAGCTATGACTCTCATGATGCTGGGGGTATATTGTAGTGCAGTATGGTACCGTCAAACTCAAACAGAAATGGAGGTCACTGAACTGTACTGTAGACAAGGGGCACAGTGCCTGGGCCTGCAGTCAGGAGGACCTGAGTACAAATCCAACTTTAGATACCAGTTGCGTGACCCTGGGCAAGACACTTAACCCTATCTGCCTCAGTTTCTTCATCTGTAAAGGAAATGAAGAACCACTCCAGTATCTTTGCCAAGAACACCCCAAATGGTTCACAAAGATTCAAACATGACTGAAATCAACTAAACAACAAACATGTATCAGGATTTTTGTGGGTGATATTGACTTAGAAAACCATATATTAATATTATCTATGTGTTTTTATTTTTATTTATTTTGTTAAATATTTCCCAATTACATTTTAAAATGGTTCAGCTGAGTATTGTGGGCCAGAGGTAGGTGTTTAGCAGCTCCAAGTATACAGACAGAAGGCTGACCTTGGAGTAGGGAAGATGAGACGTGAGTCCTGCTGTAGACATGTTCCAGCAAGGTGACTTTGGGCAATTACCTAGTGTCGCAGGCAACTTGAATTTACTGAGGAGCGACAGACCTGCGGAAGCAGAGGTTATTCAGAGGTTTAGACCAAAGGAAAAGGAAAACACTGCTAGGTGCTCTTATTTCAAAAGATTAAAAAAAGGAGACATTTTCTCTGCCTTCAAGGAACTTACAGTCTAGTAGAGATGCTACAACCTGCCCTGGATTCAGCCTTAGGCAGCCCAAGTCCCAACCCCATCTCAGCTACTTATTCCCTCTGTCACCTAATCTTAAGGCAGGATACAGAAAGTGACAAAGCAGGGATGATACACACAAAATACTCTCGGAGTATGTGAGGAAGGAGAGATGACTTTCAAACTTGGGAGATCAGGGAAGTTTTCATGGAAGCCAAGTCTTGAAGAATAAGAATTCAGGCACCAAATGGGCGTAAGGGCAGAGGGCATTGTGGACATGAGTGGTGACCTATGCAGATTCACAATCAGGATGAAGCCTAGTGAGGTTTGGGAGTACTTAGTGGTCCAGTTTGGCCAGAATGTAGAATGTATACTGAGGAATAATGTGAAATAAGGTTGGAAAGGTTATATAAGCTTATATATATATATATATATATATATATATATATATGTTATATAATGTTTTATATGTATAAGATTATATCCTCCAACTATTAGAGGATACAAATACCAGGTTGAAGAGTCTGTGTTTTATCTTTGAGGCAATAGGGAGCCATTGCAGGTTTTTGATCAGGAGAGAGAAATGATCAGACCTATGTGTTAGAAAGATCATTTTGGTAGCTGTGTGAAGGGTAGAAAGTAGGGAGAAAGTGAAAAGAGTGAGACTAATTAAAAGGCATAATTGGGTAACCATGGTGGGGGGTAAACTGAGGTAGCTGTTGTATGAGTAGAAAGACCTGGGTTCTGGTACTATCTCCACCACTAATTAGCTGCATGACTTGAGGCAAGTCATTTACCTCCTGGCTCATCTGTAAAATAAGGATAATAACACCTGCTCTGCTGACATCACTGGATTGGTGTGAGCTTCATAGGAGATAATATATGCCAACATGCTTTAACAAGCTATAAAGTGTGATCTAAGTGCAAGGTGTTATTATAGAGCAGCAGAATCTCAAAGTTGGAAGGGATCCTGGAGGTCACCAGATCTGACCTGTACCTGAACAGGAATCCTTTCAATACTATCTCCAATGAATGGGCGTCCAGGTCTGGGGGAAGACCTCCAGGGATGGGGACTCTGCTGCCTACTGACCTTGGTCAAGTCACTTAACTTTTCTTGTTCTCAGTTTTATTACCTGTAAAATAAGAGGGGTTAGAGGAGATGACTTAAAATCCAACTCCGGGGTCCCATAACCAAAGGAAATCCTATTTTATTTTTATTTTACTTATAAGAAATTAAAAAAAAAATTACCTATAAATCTGTCTCTACCTTCTGCCAGTGTTTCTGGTTCTACCCCTTTGGGTCAAGCAGAACTAGTTTAATTCCTTTGTCACATGACAGGTCTTTAAGTATTTGAATACAGCTATCATATCTCACTCCCACAATTTAATAATTCTTTTTTTCTCCAGGGTAAAATTCCCCCAATTTCTTCAACCATTCCTTGTGGCATGAGCTCAAGACTTTTTGTCATCTTGGTTTCTATCTTTTGGCAAACTCCAGCTTATTAATGCCATCCTTACAATGTGGTCACTGTTCCCCCCACCTCTGCTCAAAAGAGGCAGTTAGGTGGCATACTACCAGAGTTACAGAGTCGGAAAGATCTGAGCTCAAATCTAGTCTCAGACACTTCTTAGTTGTCTGACAGTGGGCAAGCCACTTAACTGCTGCCTGCCTCAGTTTCTTTAACTGTCTGCCTCAGCTTCTTTAACTGCAAAATGTGAATTGTAAGAACCGAAGAGATAATACATGTAAAGCTCTTAGCACAGTGTATATAGTACATAGTAGTGTTACACAGTGCATAGCACATAATAGGTGTTACACAAATGCTCATTCCCTTCCCCTTCAAAACTGAACACAATACTCTGGAGGTAATCTAACCAGAGTAGAGTGCAGTGGGATCATTACTTCCCTTATTCTAGCTACCATGCTTCAATTAATACAGCAGTAAGTTCACAATGCCTTTTTTTTTTTTTTTTGGTGCCATATCATATACCATTATCTCAAATTGAGCTTGCAGTCCACTAAGCCCCTTGGATCTTTTTTTAGTATGAATTGCTGCCTAGAGATTATTACTGTCATCTTGTCCTTCTTCCTACCATTAGGAAAGATAATACTGACGTTATCTAATATGTTAGATAACATGGTCAAGATCCCAGAAGCTCCTAATTAGCTAAAACATTGAGCCAAATCTTGTGAGAGGATGTGTAATAATAAAATTCTAACACTTGGGTTAGAAAAATGAATGTCACAAATAAAGGGTAAGGAGATGTGCAGTGTATTTGAAAAAGATTGGAAGTATTGTGTACCGTTTTAGGCTTGTTTTAAGAAGACCATCTCTAAGCTGAAGAGCCACGAAAGGAGGATAATCAGAGTGGTCTGTGCCATATGAGATCAGCTGAAAGAATGAGGGATGCTTAGATTGGAGAGAGGAGATTCAGGGAGGACATGAGATTTCCAAACAAAGACTGGATGACCATTTGTTGGGAATGCTAACAAATAATAATAGTAATAAAACAGCCAGCAGATTTATGTAGCATTTTAAGGCTTACAAATTACTTAGCAAATATTAACTCTTTTATCTTCACAACAACCCTGGGATGCAAAGGCTACTATTAACCGCATTTTTTAGATAAGGAAACTGAGGCTGAGAGAGGTTATATGATATGCCTTGGGTGGTGCAGCTATTAAGTTTCTGAGCCTGGATTTGAATTCAGGTCTGTCCTGACTCCAGGTCCAGTCTATCCATTGTGCCAACTAGCTACCTGTAGTTGTTGTATGGGGAATCCTTGGCCAGATATAAGTTGGATTAGACAGCCTCCAATATTTTTTCCAATTCTGGGGCCTTGAGTGAGTGGTAGGGGGAAGGTGGAATCATAGACTACCTGAAGGAAACTGTCAACACCCATCAGTCACTGTGTCCGTGGTTTTGCCCAAGGGATTATAGAGATTTAGGTTTATAGAAATAAGAAGAGGATACTCTGCCCATGAATTCTTGGGAGTGGGGGAGTGCTCCAGGTGTTGCTTCTATTTGTGCTCTGCCCATTATGTATCCACCTCTTTGTCATGCCCTGACTAGAATATGGGCTGCCTTGGTAGGTGGTGAGGGAACTTCCAGATGTGATATATAAATTTGAGAGTCTCCCACATAAAGGTTATCACTGAAGCCGGAGGAGTGAATGAGATTCACTGTGGGAGAAAACGTAAGAGGACAAAAAAAGCCAAAGGCAGATGCATTCAGAGATGCCCATATTTAAGGTCTGGGAATAAGAGAAAGAAGCGGCAGAGCAGATTGAGCAGAAGAGGATGGACACTTTGTAGAAGAACCAGACAGAACAATTTCTTGGAGACCTAAAAGGATGAGACCATGCAGAAGGAGGGCGGTCATCAGCAGGATCTCGTCATAGAAATAAATGCAGGATTTAAGGCAGGTGGGGGCCTTGGAGATCATTTTGCCAAATATAAGGACACTGAGGGCTTGAAAGAAGTGACTTGCCCAAGGTCACACAGGTGGTGAGCAGCAGATCTGAGATTCAAACTTAGGTGTCATGACTCCAAAGTCAGGGTGCCTTTCCTTTATACCATAGCTGTTTTCAGGACAAATGAGGCCTCTGGGCAGGGGAGGGAAGGACATTATTATACTTGTCAAATAAGAGGTCTTAGCAGAGTGCTGGGGAGACAAGGAAGATTTTGGAGAGGCTGGGCAGTCAGTGGTGGTGAAGAAGCAGAAAAAGTAAGTGTAGACTTTTTAGAAGTTTATCAGTGAAAAGCAGGAGAAATGAAGGATAATAGATTTGTGGGGTGGGGAATGACAGGGTCATAAGGATTTTTTTAAATAATAGAGGAATATGTTTGTAGGCAGCAGGGAAGGAGCCAACAGTGAGGGGAAATATTGAAGATGAGAGAGAGAGAGAGAGAGAGAATGATTGAAGGAGCAAGATCCCTGAGGAGACAGGAGGGGATGGGATCAAGGGCACATATAACTTTAAACTATGGACTTGTGATATTGCTGACCTGGGTTCTGCTCAAGCTTTCTTGGATGATTGACAAACAGGTACAGCTATATATACTCCTTCCTCCCCCTCCCACTTCATCTTAAAGACATAGCTAAACATATCCAGTTTCCATATCTAAACCATTTCTATACCCTTCTTTCTGGAATTGTAGTATCTGAGTAAGGTCAAGGCCTAGGAATCTAATGGTTCCTTTTATTTTTAAGTCATAAGACTTAAAAGTATTGAATATTCTAAGGGATCATCTAATTTAAATTTCCTTCCCTCTCTGTTTTATAAATGAGGAAACTGAGATTTGAATTCCCATATTCTGACTCAAAATTCAGCGCTTTTTCCATTACTATGCAATTCAGCTTGATATAATAGATAGAGGGTTAACGTACTGCAAGATGATAGTAGCCTTGGTATTCACACATCATCAATAGCACTACCTCAAACCTCCATTCAAGGAGGGCGCTCAGGCCAGGCATCTGCCCATTTCCCAAATGGTTATACTCCTTTGGATTTCTTTATCACCCCTGCCACCTTAACTGGTACCTTCTCTCTCCCTCCCTTTCCTTTTCAGACTCCTTTTGTGTGTGTCATCTTTGTCCATTAGATTGTAAACAACTTGAGGGCAGACTCTTTTTTGTATTTGTATTCTCTGTGATTAGTACAGTGCCTGGCAGATAGAAGGTGCTTCATAAATGTTTACTGACTCATTGACTGATAGGGTTGGCCTTGGCATCCAAAAGACTGGATGGTTTAGGTCTTGCCTCTCTAACGGTTCAGTGCCCAAAACAGCACTGTAAGACCTAAGTTGTAGAGGAATTGAAAACATATATTAGCGAATGGAATTTCCACAGTAGAAGTTGTGCTGAATAACACAGAGGAAATAAAATCCAAGATCCAAACAAATAAAAAAACAAAATGAGAACAGGAGATTATCAATGCTGCTGAGCACCTCCTGACCCCATAATCGACTAGGAAAACCATTTTGCCTGGGCCAAGTAGGACTCCAGCCTGTGACGCTGTGGCTGTGTCCAAAGGATGCCAAACAACTGAGGATAAAGGAAAGTATCCCACTGGTCCACTGGGATGTTTCCTGAGGTCCAGGGGCTAGCCATCTCAAAGACGGACGACACGCCGAGGGCTCTGAAGGAATTTGGGGAAAATTCCAAGCCAGCAAGCAAATCTCACCTGCCACCCCCATGAGGGAAACCCATCAGCTTCACTCTCGGCAGAGAACAAAGGATTTGTGATCGCCTGTCACTCTGCTCCCCAATTATTTTGAAAGGAAACTTCCATGAGGAAGGAGGAGAATTACAGAGGAGTGTCAGGGATGGGGAAACATGTCCAACTCGCATCTGCAGCCTTGATTTCTGTTCCCCTTTTTTTACCCCCTTTTTCTTGTTCATGGTGTGCATGACAGGAGTTTCCAGATAATTCAAGCACAGGAAACTGAAGGAGGCGTGTGCGCGCGCGCGTGTGTGTGTCTGTGTGTGTGTGTGTCTGTGTGTGTGCCTGTGTGTGTGTGTCTGTGTGTGCGTGTGTCTGTGTGTGTGTGTGTCTGTGTGTGTGCCTGTGTGTGTGTGTCTGTGTGTGCGTGTGTCTGTGTGTGTGTGTCTGTGTGTGTGTCTGTGTGTGTGTCTGTGTGTGTGTGTCTGTGTGTGTGTGTCTGTGTGTGTGTGTGCGTGTGTGTGTGTGTCTGTGTGTGTGTGCGTGTGTCTGTGTGTGTGTGTGCGTGTGTCTGTGTGTGTGTGTGCGTGTGTGTGTGTCTGTGTGTGTGTGCTGTGTGTGTCTGTGTCTGTGTGTGCGTGTGCGTGTGTGCGCGCGTGTGTGTCTGTGTGTGTGCGTGTGTGTGTCTGTGTCTGTGTGTGCGTGTGCGTGTGTGTGCGCGTGTGTGTGTCTGTGTGTGTGCGTGTGTGTGTCTGTGTGTGTGTCTGTGTGTGTGTGTCTGTGTGTGTGCCTGTGTGTGTGTGTCTGTGTGTGCGTGTGTCTGTGTGTGTGTGTCTGTGTGTGTGCCTCTGTGTGTGTGTCTGTGTGTGCGTGTGTCTGTGTGTGTGTGTCTGTGTGTGTGTCTGTGTGTGTGTGTGTGTCTGTGTGTGTGCGTGTGTGTGTGTGTCTGTGTGTGCGTGCGTGTGTGTGTCTGTGTCTGTGCGTGCGTGTGTGTGTGCGTGTGTGTGTGTGTGTGCGTGTGTGTGTGTGTCTGTGTGTGTGTGTGTGCTCGCGCGCTCTTCCTCCAGCTCCCGCAGATTCAAACTGTCTGCAAACCCCTCCCATGTCACCCGGCGTCGTAGCAGCGGAACAATGCCATGCAGCCTGTTTTGCCGCTTCCGACTGAGCCGAGCCCCCTTGCTAATCTCGCTTCCTCCGATGCTCAGGGTGCATCAGCACATTTCCATCGATCCTCCGGCTGACAGCAGGGCCATCAGGAAGGTTTTCTCAGCTTGAAGCACAGGCTGGAAACCTACAGCTCTCTCCACCCCCACCCTCATCACCAAGGACCCCATATCCCTTCTCTGCTGCCACACTGTAGGAATCCCGACCGCCTCCAGTGGAAATTTCCATGCTGATGTTGGAGGCTGGTTGTGTACCTTTGTCTTTTGAGACAGGGGGATGGATTACATGACTCCAGGGCCCTCTCTGTCTACGATGGTCGTTCCTGAAGGAGTTGCTATGATTTAATCTCCTTTCCTCAAATAATAACCTACCTATTTCAGAGACACAGCTATGTTTGGAAAAGTGGAGATGGAAAAGCGTAATCACCATAATACTGTTTACATAACATTTTAAGCTCTGCAAAATACTTTACAAATTTTATTCTTACAAGCACCCATGGAGGTGGGTACTATCATCCCAATTATGCAGTTGTGGAAATTGGGGCAGATAAAAGTTAAATGACTTGTTTAGGCCACATTGCTAGTAAATTTCTGAGGCTGGATTTGAACTCAGGTCTGTTTGACACCAAGCCTAGTCTTCTATCCACTGTACTTCCTGTATCTGAGTCAGCTAGGTGACACAGTGGAAAGAGCCAGGAAGACCTGAGTTCAAATGTGGCCTCAGAAATTTAGTAACTGCTTAATTCAGGGCAAGTCACCTAACCTCTGTTTACCTCAGTATCTACAACTGTAAAGGTGATAAAAATTATGTGAGAATATTTGTTGAGTGCTTAGCACAGTGCCTGGAGCAAAGTGCTATACAAATGATTCTTTCCTTTCCTTTGAAATCTCATCTAACCTTCAGTTTCTTCATTTGCAAAAGGAGATAAATTAATTTCCATTTGGTTCTAACTTTCCATGAACCTGTGATTCCATATCCATGGGCACAGCTCGGTGTAGTAATGGAAGGCCTGAGATGAGAAAGCACCATCCATCTGGATGGAGAATTCCACGAGGAATAGTATGGCCCTCCCCTATAAAACTTCCATTCTGAAAATGATCAAATAGTTCTCTTTTTCCAGATGGGAGGTAACGGGACAGGGGTAGACTTTCAGCCACTCTGAAAGGAACAATAACTACGGACCACAAGGAAAACAAGGCCAATGCTAGTTAAGAAAACCAGGTATAGAAAGAGGGTATCAGTTAATATGGCAGAAAAATCTCAGGATCATAACAAACTACAAGTCAAACCAAAGCACCAGGACCCAAGATCTTCTGTCTGAGCCTCAGCTAATAAAAGGAGCATGGAGATTTGGAGATGGCTAAACATGGTCACTCAGTTGATATCTGTTGATGGGACTGTTTTCTTCCCTTTGTTGTATGAATGGTTGACACCTGTATAGCTGATAGGATTGCTGATGCATTCGTGACTCAGTTCAAACCAAGAAGGTAAAAAACATCCCAGTGGTCAAATTTCATTCTTTCAGTATATTTCATCTTTGTCCTCTTGAAGGAGGTCCACAAAGGGACAAAAAAATAAGCAAGAAAGAGATAACTGACCAATCTTGTTTCAGTTTCTTTATCTGTAACATAATGGGATTGAATTCAGTTTCCTCTAATGTCCTTTTTAACCTCTTAAATCTATGATGCTCTGATCCTACTGTCTGATCATGGACCAAAAGCAAGAGACAAACTGATTACCAACAGAGAAGATCTCAGAGCTGCACCTTTCACTTTATTGTTTTCTTCTAAGTCCCTTCCTTGATAGGATTCTAATTGCACAGGAAGCATTTGAAATCCATCTCATTTCAAACCACATCAGTTCATGGCTTTCAAGTATGAAAATAGAAAGCTCCAAGCCTGAGAGTACAGTTATGGGTAGCAATGGGAATGTGTATCACCTGCCAAATGGTCAGATGGAATTGAAATTCCTCATCTAGCTAGAGGCATCTGGGCCCCTTGTCTTCAGTTTTCTCATCTGTTAAATGGGGATAATGATACCTATAGTACCTACTTCACAGAGTAATCATAAAGATCAAATGAGAAAATATTTGTATAGCTCTCTGTAAATCTTAGAATGCTACATAAATGACATCTATACTAATAATAGTTATTATTTTATTGGACTTGTGGTTTCATTGATGTGGCAAACCTCTGATAAGGAGAACCCTTATCAGAAGAACTCCTACATCAGGGATTTTAAGTTTTATTGAGTCATAGTTAACTTTGGCAGTCTGGGAAAGCTTAGGGAGCCCTTCTCAGAATAATGCTTTGTTGCCTAATTCATAATTGAAAGAAATGCTAAATAAATTTCAGTTAGAAGTTAGTGAAAATAAAGATGTAATTTCTTTCCCCCATCCAAGTTCATAGACCTTTTGAAATCTATCTAGAGTCACTTAAAGAGATTGAGAAATGAAGCAATTTGGCCAGGGTCAAACAGCTGGTATATAAGAGGCAGGATCTGAATATAGATCTTCCTGACTTGGACAGCTCTATGCTGACCTAGTCCAGCTGAGCCCCTGTTACTAGTTTATGGGATAGAAGGATTATAGCTGGGTGTTAAAGTTGTCAAGAGCAGAGTCAGGAAGATCTGAGTTCAGATCTGCTCTCAAATATTTACTAGCTTTGTAACCCTGGGTAAATCATTTAACTTCTGTCTTCCTCAGTTTTCTCAACTGCAAAATGGGGATAATAACAGTACCTACCTCATAGGGTTGTTGTGAAGACCAATTAAGATATTTGTAACAGCATTTAGCTTAGTGCCTGGAACATAGTAGGTGCTATGTAAATCTTCCTTCCTTCCTTCCTTCCTTCCTTCCTTCCTTCCTTCCTTCCTTCCTTCCTTCCTTCCTTCCTTCCTTCCTTCCTTCCTTCCTTCCTTCCTCCCATTGTTGTGAGAATAAAATAAGATAATATTTGTAAAGCAATTTGCAAAATTTAAAGCACTGTATCAATGCTGCTATTATTATTGCTTCTGCTGTTACTGTTACATAGTAGCTTGGTACTTTGTACAAAGGCATTTAATGAACTGAGTTTTGGTCTCCAGGCTTGAATAGCATATCCAGGTCAGGATAGCAAGGAGGGACATCCAGTACAGAAGTACAGAGAACCAATAGACTGAATTCTGAGCCAGGGAGATCTATCATAGAGATTTGGAGAGCATGGGATAATGTACCAAACAAGCAGTGTCACAGTTTAAGCAAGCAAAAGATACAGGGACATAATAAGTCAGTGGGTCCTGGCTGAGTCCTGCAGAGTTATAGCTAGAATTACGTTTTGGACACTCAGAGAATGGTATGACCAGATCACTGTCCAGAGGTGCTGTTCTGTTTCACCAAGGAGTGTCAGCTGGTGCAGACACAAATGAAATCTAAATCACTGCTTGGGTCTCTGAGGCCTTTGGCACAACTAATTCCCTAGGGGATACCTTGTTGAACACTCTATGTCACTAGCAAGTTACCCTTGTTGAGTATGGGCATCCTGTTCCCCAAGTCAACCACTTCTGAAGACCTGGAGAGAATCCCTGTGTATTATTATGCCACGTTCCCTTGAGGAACACAGGGTTCATGCCCTTATGTGTCCAGTGAGCAACTAAACGGTGTAGAAGATACATCAAGAGGATGAAGAATCCTCAAAATATTAGAATTCCTTCTATGTACCATGAAGAAATTATTCCCCATCTCATACTGCAAACTACTCATTGTGTGGCTTCAGAATGGGAGGGAATCCTATCACCCATAGCCCTTTGCTGCTGAATTCCCCATTATATACCCTGCAAACAGTCCCTACCCCAGATGCTGAGATTCTCTCACTTAAGACAAACAGAGGTTAAGTGATCTGCCCAGGGTCACACAGCCAGTAAGTGTCTAAGGCTAGATTTGAACTTAAAGGTGTAAGTCCTAATCCAAAACCACCTCCTCTAGGAAGTCACTCATTAGTTCTTCCACACAGCTATATCCATATCTGGTAAATCCTGGGTCTTGTGCACACTGGTCTCCAAGTTGCCTCCCTCTGTGAAGCTGCTCACACCAGTCATTAGTCATACAACACCATGAGCTGAGCATCCTACGTGCATGGAGTCTTACGCTTGGCACTATGGAGAAGTACTGATGTAACTCTTGATGAAGAGCCCTCCAAGCTCTGGGTCCCTATGAAATGGATTCAAACTTGATGGCTGCCCCAGAAGATCACTCTCCCTCCAGGCTTGACACTCCCATTTGGTTTGCTCCAGGAAAATTTCCAAATGTAGCCCATATACAAATGGTAGCATCTTTACACTTGAAGGGAGCAGGGTTAAGGGTTTTTTTCTTGTACAGAAGAAGGAGGAGGGACAACCAGAGTCCTCATAGGAGCTAGGAAGCACACACACACACACACACACACACACACATATACAGAGTAATGGATATAGACTGAAGTGACGAAGAAGTAATGAATGACTTCAAAGAGGAGGTGATTTTGGACTGGACTCAGACCTGAGTTCAAATGCAGCCTTATACTTTTACTAGCTATGTGACCCTAGGCAGGTCACTTACCCTCTGTTTGCCTTAATTCACTGGAGAAGGAAATGGCAAACTACTGCAGTGTCTTTGCCATGTGGGGTCATGAAAAGTTGGAGACTATTGAACAATTGATAACAACAGAAAGACAAGGAAGATATGATACAAAGAAGCAAGGAAGGCATTCCTGGTGTGGAGAATTCAAAGGCATGAGAAGTTTAAGCCAGAATGACGTGTGCAGCAAACAATGAACAGGTTTACTTGGATAGAGCAGAAATTATTAGACTCATAGATTGTTCAGTGTGGAAGGCACCCTAGAGGACATCATTATTCCAACTCCTTGATTTGACAGATGAGGAAACCGAAGTCCAAAAGCCATACTGGATCTAGACCTTGCAACTTCTAGGCCTTTCTACAACAACTCAGTGCTATCCCTGAGGAATAACAATAAATGAATCTGATGGGGACAAGTGTACTTTAGACCAAGAATGACCTAGTTCAGCAGTGTCAAATTCAAACAGAAATGGGGGCAATTAATCCATTCATAAAGATCCCCAAGGGTTGCATATTGACTCAGTGTTTAAATGGAATGTTCTCTCTATTTTAATGTATTTTTATTTATTTTGTTCAATATTTCCCAATTATTTTTAATCTGATTCCACCTGTACTCAGGAGTACAGTGGCCCATATGTTGCTGGCCAGCCTGATGCCTCTGGCCCAGTTGATAGAGGTCCCAAACCTCTCTAGGATTTCAACAGCTTAGGTTCATGAGCAGCAGACGGATGTGATCAAAACAGTGCCCTCTTGGCCCAGTTCTCTTTCCCATATTTGTCAGTACTAAGGACACAAAGACAGATAACAATAGTCCCCACCCTCAGGGGGTTCACAATTGAATGAGAGACACAACATGGGAACAACCATGTGAGTCATGTCAGTTTCTCAGGAGAAATTACATAGAATCATAGAATATTTATTTTGAAAGACATAGAGCTGGAGTGGACCTCAGGGGCCATTCAGTCCAAACCCCCATTATACAGATGAGGAAACTGAGCGCCAGAGAGATTATACCACAGGCTCAAGGTCACGTAGGCAACAAATTTGAGAAGTGGGACTTGAAGCCAGGACTTTGTCTGTTATTTCATCTGCATAGTCACTGGGCACCACACTAGGCCATTTTTTTTGCAGGACAACCAGTCTTTGGGCAGTGGCCATCTCATTCACATCACTGTCTCTGGGAAGCATCCCATCTCCTGCAGCCCTAACCAGAGGTGCCCTGGAGGAGTCCTGAGGCAGGAGACACCGCCTGATGTTATAGCCTCTAATGGGATGTGTCTTCCCCTGACAGAAGTGGCCCAGCGGGAAGGTGTTCCAGATGTGATAGTAACTCAGCCCTCTCTTGTAAGCCCAGCTCCCTGCTTAGTCGTCTCTCTGGTTGAGTGGGTTCCAATTTCTCCCTGCTGCTCCTGCTCCTGATTGCCAATTGACTGATGTTTTCCATTTCATTCCCTTCAGGCTTACCTCTAGGATCCAGAGTAAGAAGAGATCTCAGAGCACATCTACTTCAAATCCCCACTTTATGGACAATGGAACGTAGACCCAGAAACTCGAGATCAAACAAGTTATAAGGAAACAGTAGAGTTGGGATTTGAACTCAAGTCGTCCCTCTTCAAATGAAGTGTTCTTCCTGTTATAGACCTCTGAGTCTTCTCCCCATGGGATCATTTGAGGCTTCTATTTTTTTGTTGTTGCAAATGATCATTTCCTCCCTCTCCCACCCTCTGTGACATTGCTTAATTCAGCTGCTTCCTGCACCTGGCTTTGCCTTGAACAAGGAGGGTGGGATTAGATCCAACCAGCAGCCTCAGCTTACCTCCATGTGGGACTGGAGCCTTTCCTACTGCACTCACTGAAGAAATGAGTTTTAATTATTGACGCTGCTGTGCCTGGAGCATGGGATGAAGAGAAACTTGTGAATTTTCCACTAAGTCCCAAATGAGCTGCTCAGTATCCTGGCAACATGAGGATGATGGCAATGTTCCTGGTCTCCCGAGGCCGGCAGAGGTCACTTCCATCCTTCTGCCTCCAGAATGGATTGTCAATCAACCATCCCTGGATGATGGAGACTCATAGATCTCTTTAACATCTCCAAAGGAGAAAGATCTCTAACTGGCTGTATGACTGTGGAAAAGTCACATCACCTTTGTGAACTCAAATTTTCTCATCTGAAATGAAGGCATTGGGTTCTATGATTTTGAAAGTTGATCACACTAACATTCTGCGATTAACTCCTATCATTCGGCCTCCTGCTTCCCTGTTTTGGGTTCTCTCTGTGGACAAGAAAGGCTCTGTGATATGTAATCGTGTGATGTGTAAACCATTGCAGTTTAAGCCCATCAGAGAGGGACAGTGTGAAGAGAGTGTGGCGCTTGGAGGCTTGGGGATCATTTCCCAAGTCTGATATTTTCTGATTGTATGACTCTGGGCAAAGTATGAACCTTTTTTTGCCTCTGTTTCTTAATCTAGAAGATGGGGATGAATAATAGTAATTGTCTGCTGATGGGGATGTTGAAAGGAAAGCCTTATATAAAATAATAGCTTATCATGTCATTTCTATAGCATTTTAAGGTTTGCAAAGATCTTCAAAAAATATTTCCTCATTTGATCCTCACAACAGTCTTGGAAGGTATATGCTATTATTATCATTATCCCTATTTATAACTAAGGAAACTAAGGCAACTTAGGTGAAATGACTTTTTCAAGGTCACATAGCCAGTGTCTGAGGTAGGATTTGAACTCAGGTCTTCCCGACTCCAGGCCCACTCGACCTATATGCCTAAAACTCAATACATGTAAGTTGTTAATATTATTTGCTTTGGGCTGAAGTATTCATCACTCTATTAACCACTAAATCAGATTCAATTGACCTGGCTGATTAGGCCAAGCATAGTAGGCCAGCACTACAAGGTTTAGTTCTGCTGAACTGGCCACAAGGGGGTAGTCGAGAGCCAGATACAAATTCAACGCCAATCACAGACTACAAGGCCCAGCTGTCAGAGCAAAAGATGCCAAGACAGAAAAAATAGTTTAGGGATACAGTTTATCTAAATCAGGTCAGAGCACTGTAAGACACAATCAGAAAGCATGAGATCCAAATTGATTCCCGCCTCCATTTCTGCCCCCAGCTGAAAATGATCCTAGATTTAGAACTGGAAGAGGCAGTTGAGGCGTCAATCCGGTGCCCTCTCTTTATAGTTGAGTACATTTTACAGGTAGGAAATGTTTGAAGCAAGATTTAAACCCAGATATTCCCTTCTCCATGTCTAGAGCTCTACCCATTCCACTCAGATGATCTTTCCCTGCTCCAATGTGCATGGAACACTTTGTCTGAATCTCTCATTCCACCCTAATTTTACCTTACATCATTCTTATGGTGTATGAGGGCAGGGGCTGTGTTGTTTTTCATCTTTCTATGTCCCCAGCACTCAGGACACTCCCTGGAAAGGAGTAGTAGCTTAATCAGTATTGGCTGAATTGAAATGAGAAGTCACCTATTCATTCTGAATATTTGTGTCTGGTATGTGACCAGAATCTATGCATCGTTATCATGAGCATCACTTCACTTATCTGTTGATCTAGATGATCGCTCCTTCAGAGGCAGCATTGTTGTACAGTGGGTTTGGAGTCAGGAGGACTTGAGTTCAAATTTGATCTCAGATACTCACTAGCTGTGCCTCCATAGGCAAATCACTTCACTTCTGTTTGCCTCATTTCCCCTAGTTGTAAAATAAGGACAAAAATCACACCTACTTCCCAGGGTTGTTGTGAGGATTCAAACAGGATAGTATTTATAAAGTATTCAGCACAATGCCTGGCCCATAGTAGATTCTTAATAAATATTTTTTCCCTCCCTACTCTAGAATGCTTCAATTTTCCAGGCAGTGTGGGATTTCAAAGAATGTGACCTGAGTTAGAATCAGGAAGAACAAATCCAAGGTCAAAACCTAAGAATGGGTATTCCTAAACAGCATGATCCAAATCCCTGAAAAATACAGGTCCATCTCTTCCTCCTTTTAAAGAGGTGGCCACACAGATGTCAGGTAGCTAGAGTTTGGAGGGCTTCTCACAAAAGCCATGTGAGGTCTGACACTTGAGGGGGTATCCCCTTATTTCCTCACTGCTCCATGTGCATCCTACCCAAAAATGATTGCTAGGTAGAAAGAGGTGGTGTTTCCCATGAGAACAATGTTCTTCTTCAGTCAAGGGTGTCCAAATAGCTTTATTTCATGCTTTGGGGTGTAGGAAAAATCGGGCTATAGTATTCATCCCATGTCATTTCTGGAAGTAATGGAGAATCTCCAACCACTGCTTACCATAGAATAACCATAGAATAGACACATTATTCTCATAGAGAACCCTCTCTTTGTCAAGTGAATGGATATCAAGAGTAAGACCTACAACTATCTTACCATGGACAGCTCAACTCAGCCAGATGTAGATTAACAAAAAATTAAAGATTAACAACAAAAAAAAATTGTCTTAAAAATTTCTAGAGGGCTGATAAGGAAAAATACTACCCACCTCATGACAGAGAGGTAATGTGATAATATGAATACACATTTTTTTAAGCATGATAAACATAGGAATTTGTTTTACTTGACTAAATATAGTTCATAAATTCCATACTGCATGGAAAATTGTTTGACTGGAGCAAGGAAGAGACTTGTGGCAGGTAGACCAACTAGAAGCTTATTTCAGTACTCTAGGGATGAGGTTAGAAGGACCTCTATCAAGGAAGTTGTAATGTAAGAGAAGGGGTCGCACATGAGAGATGTTACCAAGTAAAACTGACAAGCCTTGGCGTATGGGGGGATGAGGTAGTAAAGGGTGAAAGATGACATCAAAGTGGTCAGACTGGGTGACTGGGAGGATAGGGACACCCTCCATAATAACAGGAAAATTACAAAGACAGTAGGATTTGGGAGAGAAAGATAATGAGCTCAGCTTTCGACATATTGAGTTTACAGGATGTCTACAGGACATCCAGTGTAAGCTGTCCAATAGGAAATCAGAGCATGAGACTGAAGGCCAGTTGAGAGATTAGGGCTGGATTAGTAGATCTGAGAATCATCAGAATAGAAATGATCATTGAAACCATGGGAGCTGATAAAATCATTAATTAGTATGGAGGGGGACCAGGAACAGAGTCCTGTGGGACACCTAGGGTTATCGAAAGTAATTTGGGTGAAGTTCCAGCAAAAGAGACTAAGAAGAAGCCTTCCAAAAACAAAGTCTTGGGGTTAGGGAGTTGGGCATTGATAATGATCCAGCAAATGAGATTGATAAGGAATTTCTAGATAGGAGAAATAAGAGAGGACTCTGTCGTAAGAACCAAGGGAAGAGCATATATCCAGGAGGAGAGGGTCTTCTACAGTATCAGATGTTGCAGAGAGAGAAAAAAGGATGAAAACTGAGAAAAGGCCATCAGATTTAGTAATGAGGAGATCTTTGGTAACCTCGAAGGGAATAGTTTTAATTTAATGATGAGATCAGAAGCTCTACTGTAAGGAGATGAGGCATGAAAAAGGAAGTTGGGACAGTGAGTGTAGGGTTTTTTTTTTTCTAATTTAGTTGAAAAGGGGAGAAGAGACACAAGATGATAGTTTGAGGTAACAGTAACATTAATTAAAGATCTTTTAAGGATAGGGAAGATCTAGGCATGTTTGTAGACAATATGGAAGGCACCAATAGAAAGAGAAAGAATGAAAATTAAGTAAAGGGAGGAAATAATCTCAGTACGTTCTGACAGAGAAATTGGGAGTGGATGAGATCTGAGGCTCAAGTTGGGGGAAGGGGTGTTCAGCCTTGGCAAGGAGAAGAGGCACCTCTTCCTCAGAGACAAGAAAAAAGAAAGAAAGAATGTGAGGTGATGTCAAGAGTTTTTGAAATGTGGAATAGAGGAGAGGAAGGAACTCAGAGATAATGGTCTCTGTTTTCTCAGGCAAGTATGAGCTGAGATCCCTTGCTCAGAGAGCAGTGGGAGGGGTTGCTACTGGGGGCTTGACAAGAGAAGAGAGAGGTCCATGGGGAGATGTATAGAAAAATCAATCAGTGAAGATCAGTATGTAATCTTCAATGTAAATGTTACATTATTCATAGACTTGTAGGGTCTTAGCCTCCACTAAAGTCATCCACTCATACCTCAGTATGGCGCGCCTGCAACTGATTTCTCCAAGCCTGAGCCAGCTGAGCACAAGTCTTGTTACCAAGCTGCTTTTGAGTCTGGACCTGGCAAGTCTGTCATCAGACAATCAGCCTGGGTAAACATGGAGAAGCCCATCACCAGAAGGTTGGCCACCAAAGGATGGATTGTTTTTGGCGCTAGCCACTCACTCATGAGAGATAACTACCAAAAGCTGTAGTGTGAATCAGTGGAGGGAATACCCATCCCCATGAAACTAAAGGTACTTGATTTATTGGAATATAGGATGTTAAAGCTGAGCGAGGTCTTAGAAATGCTCCAGTTAACTTTCTTCATTAGACAGATGAGTGGGTCAATTGTAAGAGCTAGAGATCAAGCTGCTTGAAAATTCAGGTTTGTTCGGGTCTGGAAACGTGATACACCAAGGATGTCCTAGGAATCTGGGAAAGAGTGAATGGTCCTGTTACATGTGATCTAAATAAAGAAGCACTCAAATATATCCCAAGTCAGGATAAACAGTAGCCTTAGGCTTTTCAATTGAAGGATCTTAATTTGATTGTGTCTCATAGGACTTATTGGTTTGGACATGCACCTTTTGTGTTGTTTTCTGACTGCTACTGAGACAGACATGGACTTGGGATGAAAAATGGTACTTCTTTCTTCCTTTATTGCCTTGGGATGTTCAGAACCATAAGAAGGACTTAGATTTCCTGGGTAGGAATAAGCAGGAATGGGGAGGAAAGAGTACAGAGGTCATTCATCCTACTCCTCTGCTAAAGGCAAAGGCTACACCTAAATCGTCACAAACAGCAGCAAATTCTATTTGAATTTTATAAAAATTTAGGTCTCCTTATTCTTCTCTTTCTAAATGTGACTTTGCTCAACCATTGATTGCAGTGTTTCATTTGATTAAATTACCACTCAAAAGAAACAATCTGGAGAACAATAGGTAAAAAAAAAAGACCAGGTGGAAATTGGTTAAAAAAAACCACGATCCATAGTTTCAAAATGGCAGCTAAGAGTCAAAAAGTCTCTGAAGATAGACTGGATTATTTTACTTTTCTGAAAATAAGGTGATGGGATTCTATGGTAGAAGAAATCTCTGCTTCTTGGCACATGATTTCCTATCCCAAGATGTGGAGGAAAGAGAACGTTCAACTGTCCAATACAGCTGGAGCACATAGTGAGTGAATAGAAGTAGTATAAAATAGGCTGTGGAAGGCCTTGACTGCCAAATGAAGGAATTAAAAGCTGCTAGATGACACCATGGGATAGAGTGCTAGACATGACATCAGAAAGACCTAAGTTCAAATCTTCTCTCAGACACTTAATAGCTGTGTGATGCTAGGCAAGTCACTTAGCTTCTTTCAGTCTCAGTTTTCCCATCTGTAAAGTGGAGGAAAATAATAACACCTCCTTCCTATGGTTGTTGCGAGGATCAAGTGAAATAGTATTTGTATATTACTTTGTAAATCTTAAATCACTGTAGAAATGCTAGCTATTGTTGGTGATGTTATCCTATAGTCAATGTGGCTTTTGAGTAGAAAAAGAATAGAATCAGACCGGTGCATTAGAAAAATAATAATACCTAGTGTTTATTTAGCTCTTTAAGGTTTGCAGAGTGCTTTAGAAAAATTATCTTATTCGATTCTCCTGGCAATCCTGGGAGATAGGTTCTATTATTATCCCCATTTGACAGATGAGGAAACTGAGGCAAACAGTGCTGAGTGACTTGCCCAAGGTCCCGCAACTATTAACTGTCACACTTCCTGGACCACCAAGCTTCCAGATTAAAAAAAAACAAAACCAACCCATGATACAGCTGTGAGAAGGATAGTTTAGAAAGGGGCAAGGAGGTAGGGGGAAAATAAGGATGCTGTTTTTTAACCACCTTCAGTATTCCTAAGCTTAAGCGTGTTCACACATCTGCCTCCAGTCTCCAGGTCTGCAGAATGGTCTTCAGTAAGAAGGAGGGAAAGGAGAGAGTTTAAAGGCTGGACTTTAACCTGGACCCCCTGGACACAGGGGTCACTATTCCCACCGAGAGAAAATTCCTTCTGAAGACAATGCAATGGTTGTTAAAGGGAAGGAATAGGGTCTTTTCCTCCTGGTATGCTAGACCCTCTCCCCTGACCCACAAGGAGGGAATAAATCCCTCCAGGAGTTGGTGTGGGGGATGAAGGCAGCCCAGCATTTAAAAGTCTCGTGTCTACCCTTTTAGCCTTATTTCATAATATGCTTTTCCTTCTACTCTCTGATCTAAATTGGTCTCTGTTTCCTACCTCCCCACCTTTGCACAAGCTTATATCATGTCTACAATGCACTCCTTCCTCACCTCTACCTTACAAGATCCATAGCTTCAGACAAAGCAGAGCTTGGTATCACCTTTTATTCCTGAGCCCTTCTGCCTCCAATTATCAGCACTCTCTTTCTCTTGATATTACTGTACGTATATGTGTGTATCTACATATTGCTTTTTCTTGTCTGCTTATGTATTATTATATATAATTACCCTCCCCTAAATAGAACATAAGCTCCTTGAGGGCAGACATTAAAAAACATTATATTCTCAGCACTAGGTAAAGTGCCTGGCACACAGTAGGTGTTTAATAAATACTCATAGAACTGAATCAGAGAGTCGTTCCTCACAGTCTGAGAGCTCTGCAATTCCTGGCATCTCTCTGACCAAGGACTACCGGGCATACTTTCCCTGTGGGGCCTAGGAATCTCTGGGTCTCTGCCAGGCTGATGTTACTTTTCAAGTGGATGGGGCCTCTATCTTCCCTGTGATTAAAAAAATAAAAAAATAAATAACAATGTGAAATTGAAAATGTGTGTGGGAGTCAGGAGTATCTGGACAGCACCGCTCAATCCTGCTATTGTGTTCGAGCTGGGTAATTAGTGTCTGATCGTTTTAAACAGATGGGTCTCTCTGGCAGCAGGGATTACAGCTTGAAATCAATCCTGAACAAATATTATATTAATTTCTCGACTTCTTCCCTCTGTGGACAAAGCCCCGTCATCTTCCTCTGAACACTGGAAAGACGAGAACATTAATATTAGATCATTTGGAGATGAGATGGAAGTGTTGGAGAGAGAAGGAAGAGACTAGGCTTCATAGGTACCTAGGTGGAAGAGGGTGTTAAAAGTTTCATGTTGATGGATTCATGTAGAAAGGTGGAGGAGGAGGAGGGCTGGAGGAACAAATAGGCATGTGGAGCATGGTAGCTTTCTGCCCAGCTCTTCCTTTGCCCTGGAAACTGCACGTCAAAGATTTGCCGGGCTACCTCTGCTGTTCATTGCTTTGTTTCTGAATGCAGTTGGGTTCGGTATAAATAGGCCTGCAGGGTGCCCCAGCTAGATTTCTGACTTCCCAATCACACCAGGCACTCTACATTTGAAAAACAGATCTCTGCTGCCTGCTTCTCTCCTCCGGGAGAAAAAAAAAAACCAGCTGTACCTCTCCAAGTGGGCACTACCCTATCCAATTGACACAAGAGATACTGTTACCCTATAAGGGTCCCTCATTTCACTCTCCAAAGCCCTTAAAAGGAATCTGGGGAGACCCACGAGATCATTTCTAGTGGAAGGGGTGAATTAGGAAACATAAAAATCTTTAAAACAGTGAGTGACCTCTCAAATTATGCATATTAACAGTGGGGAGAAGTATGGGTAACCCAAAAGAGCACATTATCCAAAAGTCATGCTGATTTAACTTTGTTGGATCTGCTGCCCCCAACGTATTTACATTATTAATTATGTTTGGCTTAGACTAATATGAAAATCAGGTTGCATTCCCAGAATGCCTGATGGTGATGTGGGGGTGGCCCAGGGACCTGGTAAAGAGAAAACATCTGAGAATTCTCTAAAATGCCCAATTTACATGGAGAGTTGGTTGGATTTTATTGCTTCCTATCATCCACTTACTGGTAATGTGTAATGTGCTGTGTGGCCCTGGGCAAGTTACTTCCATAGATGGAAACTGAGGTCCACCTCATTTGAAAACAAGTGGAATAGAACCATATGATTCGTTCATTTAATGAGCATTTATTTAGTTTTTGCTGTGTGCACAGCTTTGGGAGGGGCACAGAGTTTAAATGAGACATAATCCCTTCATTCCTGGGTTGTACAGCCTAGTAGGTGACATGACACATCCATAGGAATTTGTCATCTATATCTCCTGCCTCCAAGCATTGGCCCTAGCCATTCCCTATAGCTATAACGTGCTCCTTCCTCATTTCTGCCTCTCAGAAATCTGGTCTTTCTTTAAGGCTTGACTCAGGTGCCACTGTCTCTGTGAAGTCTCCTGGGCCTTCAAAGATGCTAATATTCTCTGCTGGAATTTTTCTTGCAGTATCTCGATTTGTATGCAAATAAATGTGCACATTCTCCAAAGAATGTAAGATCTTTGAGGATAGAGATTGTTTCTTTTTTATAAGTGTGTCCCCAGCTTCCATCACTACATATTGCACATAGCTGGTGCTTAATAAATGTTCATTGATTTGAAACAACTCTTTAAAAGTTGTCCAGAAAAATTTATAATAATCCCTTCTTTTTCTCTGGATAATTATCTTTGAGGAAATAATTTCTAACATGCTTTCCAACTTTAACAGCCAATGGCTGTGATTCTACAGACATTAAACCACCATCTTCACCACTCTGGAAGGTGGAGTAGTTTTATTCAGCTGGATTCTCTGAGAACCGGTGGCTTGGCAGCTTGACTGATGCGCACCCAACCTTCTCCAGGCTTCTGCAATGGGTGAAGAATGGGTCTCTCCTTGCCCTCGAGCAGAAAGCTTTTCATAACATTTGTTCTGTTGCAGCACGCAGCAGGAGCATGAGGGCTAACTTGTGGGAATTCTCCTGGGCTGCAGAGGGGCACATACCTGAGGACCCTGATGGTAGGAAAGGGTCTGACCCAGCTCTATATAAATCTGGTGCTAATGGAGGATAGAGATAGGCTGAGCCCCCGGGCATTCTGCTTACAGAGACAGAGATAGGGCAGAAAGTAGACTTCATTCAGAGAGACCTGGATTTGAACTTTGGTTTAGCACTCCCTAGCTGTGAGCCTTTGGACAAGTCATTTCACATCTAAAAACCTAGTTTTCCTCATCTGTAAAATGAAGATAATGTTTGCATCACCTTTTCCCACCTGTCTTTTTGTGAGCAAAGTATCATATTAAAATAAGCTCTTATAATGAATAACTCAGAAGTCCAACCTGTTTGGAGAAGTAGCTTTGCTCTTTCTGTCATTCTCAAGAATTTTCTTTTTATTAAAAATGTTCTCTTTAAAATGATAAGCTTAACAGACAAGAATATTTTAATATAAAAATGTGAACAAAAAAGCATTATGATATGAAACTGTGAACCTCTATTATGTACAACTTGCTTTTTGTTTGTTTAAAAGGGGATATCAGATTTAACACAATGATGCCAACACTGCCCTGCTTGTCTTTCTCCCCTTCTGAACTTTCTTCAGTTCTCTTAACTGTATTTTAAAATATTTCTTTGATGCTTTTCCCCATCATCACTATTACTGCTTATCTATTCTTTTGTGGTTTTTGTTCAATTGTCATTTCAGTTGTGTCCAATTTTCTGTGACCCCATTTGGGTTTTCTTGGCAAAGATCCTGGAGTGGTTCTCCATTTCTTTCTCCAGATCATTTTAAAGATGAGGAAACTGAGGCAAACAGGGTTTAAGTGACTTGACCAGGGTCTCATAGCTAATAAGTGTCTGAAGCGGAATTTGAACTCAGATATTCCTGACTCTGGGTCCAGAGCTCTATCCACTTTACCATCTAGCTATCTCATCCACTATATACCACCTCAGTTCTCCCTTGTAACAATTTAGCATGGTTAAGCAAAATCTATTCTCACAATGACCTTGTCTGAAAATGTATGTCTCATACTGCATTTTTCTGTTAAGTATTTTCCTGGGCAAAGAAGAGTGTCCCTACATCCCTGATCCCTTTCTTTATTATTTTTCTGCAATGCCCAGAAGACCATAAACTGTCTTAGGTCTCTAATTCTGTCATCAAACTGAACTTCATGAAGAGAGAGGATTGAAAAAATGCCTTTGGCTCCTTGTGCTTGAGAAATACATAAGGCTGGAAGATGAAGCCAATGCAGTGTAATACGAAGAGTCTGGGAGCTAGAGCTGGAGGATTGGGGTTTGAATCCTGGCCCACCTGCCTAAGTGACCTTTGGGTAGCTAATATAACAGGCTAAATAGTTCACCAGTCAAGGGGCTAGCATCTTTCCCGGGGTCTTTCAAACCTCTGCCTCTTTTCCTTTCTCCCCCTTCTCCCTCTTCTCCATTATTGCCTTTTCTTAGACTAGCCTTCAGGATTTATAGATTCTGAAAGTTAGAATGGAAATGCCACCATTTTTTGCCACTGATAATCAGAGTTCTGTTTGCCAGGGACAGCCTGTCTTGAAGGGCAGCTAAGTAGCCCAGTGGAGAGAGAGAGTGTCAGGCCTGGAGTCAGGAAGACCCATCTTCCTGAGTTCAAAGGCAGCCTCAGACACTTGCCTCAATTTCCTTATCTGTAAAATGAATTGGAGAAGGAAAATCCAAAATGGGGTCACAGAGTCACTGAAAACAACCAAACACCAACAACAAAATGTCTTGAAACATCTGGATATATACCTATATGTGGACAGAGGCAGTGGAAAGAGGTTAGAGGATGTGGGACTCTTGGCTCCCACAGGGATTTACTGTGTGGCCTTGGGACAAGTTACAGGCTCCTGGACTTCTGTAAAAGGAACTCTACTCAAAGCATTCACAAGTGGAAGGGGTCTCAGAAGTCACTAATTCAACCCTCTTACTTTACAAATGAGGAAACTGTCTTAGAGAAGTGTGAAGGTTCAAGATCACTTCTTAAGCTAACTCTTGTTAATTTGCTTCATTCTTGTTAAGTTGTTTTTCAGTCATTTCAGACTCTGTGACCCTATCTGAGGCTTGCTCAGCCAAGATATTGGAGTGGTTTGCCACTTTCTTCTCCAGCTCATTTTATAGATGAGGAAACAGAGGCAAACAGGGTTACGTGACTTGCCCAGGGTCATACAGCTAGGAACTGTCAGAGGCTGGATTTGTACTCAGGAAGAAGAGAGTCTTCCTAACTTCAGACCCAGTACTCTATCCACTGAACTGCTTAGCTGCCCTCCAAGACAGCTATATTCCACATCTATAAATAGAGCTCAGATTAACAGTGGGAAGAAAATGGGAACATTTTCACTTTGACTTTCAAAATTGATAAAGTCAGAAGGGCAGTCCAAGAGGAAGGAGGAGTAGGGGAGAGGGAAAGGAGGGAGAAGGAAAAAGAGGCATGGGGTTGAAAGACCCCAAGAAAGATGCTGGGACCCTGACTGGTTAACTAATTAGCCTATTATATTAGAATGAGATTAGACCCCCCACATGGCAGCATCAAGCTCCATTAATGACATCATTTTAATTGAGATGGTTATTCATTCACTTATCACTTTGAGATTGCTACAGGGAGGGGCTGCAAGGTTCGTAAATGCTCTCAAATTTTTTTTTTTGCTGGGCCTTCTGGCCCAATCCAAGGCCCACATGGAGGAGCAATGCTGGATCTTACCATCCCCCTGCTTCAGGGGTTCTCTAAAGCCAAGAAGCAAGAAAGGACAGATGCCCTAGGGAGGGTGCTTTCCAAGCAGGCAGGCTGGATAGGCCTGTTGGTACATGAGCCTGACTATGGTCTGTAGCCTCCCAGAGCTGCGGCAATCAGATCCGGGCCTCTGTTGACTAAGGAGAACAGGTAAAGACTCGTTCTGCTTTTCCCTAAGGAAATCCTGCTGACCCCAGTCCTGTGTAACTGGGGCCTCAGTCTTGTGCTAGGAAATAGGACAAGCCAAGGAAGGATTTGAATGGGTGCTTTATCACTGGCTGGTCATTTTAAGAGGAAAGGGGCAAGGCTGGGATCACAGGACCCCCCTGGGGCTCTGCCTTCCCTCTGCTTCTCGTAACCTTTTCACCGTGGGTCCCTTGGCTTCCATAGTCTGTGTTTGACTGAGACTCAGAAAGGGTTTTAAATCTCAGGCCCTCAGCTGCCCAAAGCATGGAGTGGGGAGAGAGGACAAGCCAAATCCCTATTTTCATTGCCTTCCCCCCAAATGGAGCTCACTTAAAGCCTTTAAACCACCAGCTTTTATCTGTTTTTAGTGTCCAATTTAGGGCTTTGCAGGGGTTTTCCTTCAATGCTTTCTCAATGACTTTACATCAGTGCCAGATATAGTCTTAGCATGCATGTCTTAGCTGAAGAGCTGAAAAATAGAAAGTCATCCCTTCACTGTAGAATGAGAGTATCCCCTGGGCCTGATGCACAATGGGAATGGAGGAAATGCTCTCATTTCACTGAACTGCTCTTCTTCCCCACAGGGGCTAGGGGAAGGAGAGAGCTTTTCAGCCCAATTTGGAAGGGGTACACAAGGAAAGAGGGGAAAGGTTGAGGTGGGGGAGGGGGCCAGCAGGCTTGGAACTGTCTTTCCCCACTTCCCTTCCTCCAGTCCAGATCAGTCAGCTGTGCTCAACAGTTCCCCTCCCACCTCCAGGGCCTCTGAATGTCTGATTCTCATCAAGACACTACCTGTGAGGAGGGTGAGAACCGTGGGGTGGAGAGGCAGGGGCCTGAACTAGCCTGCCTGGTTAGAAAGAGACAACACTTCCCTCCTCGTTTCTCAAGCTGGTTCCTCCCAGTTCAAAGTCAGAGGACAATTCTTGGAACTTTGCTGGGGCTGGGGTTGGGGTGGTGGGGTATGCCGGTGGGTGGGGTGGATAATTAAAGGGTTGGAAGAGGGGCCCTATCCTGTATTCTAACTTCTTAATTCCATGCTTAGTTTCTAAAGGGATCTCAGTTAAAGAGATAGCTGTACTGTTACGCAAAGAACTCTGGGCTAGGAGTCAGGAGACTTGAATTCTGACCTCAGTTCTTCTCCTAAGTGCAGTGTGATCTTGGATAAGACATTCTTCTTACTCTGGGACTCAGTTGCCTTATCTGTATCGTAAGAGGATTCTACTAGCTGGCATTTAAGGCCCCTTCCATCTATGACATGATAAGAACGTGCCACTGACCCATTGTGTCTTGCTTTGGGGGTGAGCTTTATTACATAAGGCAGCAGTGTCTTTAACATGATGCCACGTTGGTAGGAAGGAGAATAAGTTTGCTGCTCTTATACTCACACCGATAATTCAGCAATCAAGTCTAGAGAGGCCAGTCTGAGCTGACTCCAGCACAGCCTGAATGTCACTTAAGGTTTAGCTTCTGTGTAATGAGTCAAAATCAGTGATAATGTCATTGGGAAGAGGAAGTCACAGCGTGTATTTAAAAGGCCCTTGACACTGAGTGACTCGTGAACTCTAATGAACGCAATGACCAGTCATAATTCCAGAGGATCAGTGATGAACTATGCTGCCCACCCCCTGACAGAGAGGTGATGAATTCAAGATGCAGAAGGGACAGATATTTGGACACGGACAGTGTAGGGATTTGTTTGGGTTGACCGTGCAAATTTATAACAAGGGTTTTGTTTTTCTTTTAATTGAGGGGTAGAGTAGGAAGGAGAGAAAATAAATACTTATTAAGGGAAAAGTGAAATTTAAATATGAAAATAAACAAAATATTAGAAAAACCTGGGGGGACAAAGCAGTGGATCTGGGTTTGAGTCCTGGATCTACCACTTAGACATCTATATGTAAAGGAGGGGGTTTCCTTTATCGGTATCGGTTGATATAGTTACCAAAAGCAGAGAGTGGAACCTAAGGTATCATCTGCCTTTTGAGAACTCAACCCATGAGTGGGAATGTGAATGGGAAGAGAAACATTATTCTGGGTTTTAGGGGTCTCCCTGTGGATCTGTACTCCAAAATCCTATAGGGGCTCATAAGCCCCTTTAGGTGTGTATTCAGATAATGATCAGGCAGTAGATACAATTAGTTCTTAGCAAAAGCATTTACTAAGATGGCAAAGTAAAAATAATAGTTACAAAATATTTTAAATGAACTTGGGGCTCTCACAAATTCTCTCACAAATACACAGGCCATCTGTAGGAAGAGCGCACTCAACCTTAGAATAAATGGTAATGAGGCATATGTATGGGACACAAATTTTGGCAAAAATAATTCATAGTTTGGACTAGAGAGCTTGAAATGCCTTCCTCTCTTCATAGAATCCTTACACAGTTCATCACAACTCGTCTCTGTTGAGTGGATTTCTCATCTTGGTTCCCAGGGTCTGTTCTTCTCCAAAGCCAAACCTTCTTCTTTGTGCCAGGGGCCTCATTCATCAAAGCCACTCCCTCCCTTGAATTTCTGAATCTAAATCTGTTCAGAATATAACTCTCTGTTCCCTCAATTGCTCCTCAAACTCTGTGAAGTGGATCCACTCTCAGACTCTTAGATGGGAGTATCTCCCACTCTGCTGTTGTGAGTTCAAATGTGGCCTCAGACATTTCATAACTATGTAACCCAGGGCAAGTTATTTAGCCTCTTTTTGTTTCAGTTTCTTCATATGTAAAATGAGAAAAATAATAGCATCTATCTCCCAGGGTTTTTATGAGATTCACATCAGATACTATTTGTAAAAACATTGAGCACAATACCCGGCATATAGCAGGCACTATATCAATATTATTATCATCGTCATATTGTTATCATTATAATTGCTGTTATATGTGCCACGGGGAAGGAGAGTGAAGGAAAGAGGACTCCCCTTTGGCCCCACTGTGGCATGTCCT
Organism: Bettongia penicillata ogilbyi; assembly: GCA_023548195.1. Taxonomy (NCBI): domain Eukaryota; kingdom Metazoa; phylum Chordata; class Mammalia; order Diprotodontia; family Potoroidae; genus Bettongia; species Bettongia penicillata. The sequence continues at coordinate 2,966,319 of JAJHZJ010000311.1, forward strand.
CTGAATACTATTTCTTCTCTCTAGGCCTTAACTACTTAAAACCTCAGGGATAATTTGGTCCTCTCAGCCAATTGCCCTTTCTTCCTTTCTGTCAGGAAAAGGTTTTTGTGTATCATAAATGGATGAACAAACATTAACACCTTTTTAAACAAACACTGCATATCTACTTTTTGTTTTCCATGACTATATCTACTGAGAAGGGAGGGAAAAAAACCTCCTTTATCTATAAAATGGCAGTAAACATACTCACACTACCAACTTCATAGAGTTGTGAGGAAAGAGGTTTGTAAACTGCAAAACGTATTATAAGGGCATGTTGTTATTATCATCATCCCACAGAGGCATTGTGTTATAGTTATATGAGCCCTGGACTTCTAATCAAGGGTCTTGGTCTAGTACCTAGATCTGAGACCTCGGTATGCCACTTATTATCTGGGTGACTTTGGGCACTTTTCTGAGGCTCAGTTTCCTCAAGTGTAAAATGAGTATGATAATGTATAACCTATCCCACAGGATTATTATGAGGAAAGTGATTTGTAAACCATAAAGTACTATTTAAATGTCAGTAATTATTATTTTGTATAATCACAAAGGATTTTCAAAACTACTCTGATGGGAGGAAGGGTGTATTTATATAAAAATATTTATTATGAACAGAGTCAGCTTTGCCTGTAGGTGGACCAGAAGCTCCATGGAATAATATGAAGAGTCTGAAGGAAGGTTGCTTTGTCCTCATGCACACACTCTTCTAACCCTGCCCATTGCTCCATATCCAACCAATGACTCACTCCTTGGGATTTAACAGTAAAGGACCCAGTTAAAGTGAAAATGTTTCTGAGAGCTATAAGATACTGAGCCTTATGAGTCGGCCAGATGAGCTCTAGAAGAAGTCATGACTGTGGTGGAAGGAAAGGGAAAGGAAGGAAGAAGAAAGGGAAGGAAGGGGAAAGAAGTGAAATGAAGGGAAGGGAAATGAAGGGAAGACAACTCTACCTATTTCACAATTTTATCCTGAAACTAGCCTGATTTTGGCTCAAATTTTTATAGTACTTCAAAGATGCTTTCGTCACGATGAACTTTTAAAATATATAGCGAAAGTGTCACAAAATTTCATAGTTAGAAGAGATATCATGAACCTTCTAGTCCAATTTTTATCTGGTCAAGAATTCCTTCTACAACAACTCCCAGAAGGTCTATTTGAAGACTACCAATGAGGGCAAATCTACAACCTCCCAAGGAAAGCATAAAATATTAGGAATTTTTAAATTAAACTTAAATCTTCCTGTAGCACTCACTTTCACATACAAGTCCTCCAGCAAAGATGTTCTAGGATCTTTTATTGCTACTTTGCTTACTATGTTATTTTATTAAATGGCTTTGCTTTGAACTAGTCATGTCCTTTGACTGACTAGTAAAGAAAAATACACTGGTAGGGGCTTTGAGGACATGACTAGTTCAAAGCAAAACCATTTAGTAAAATAACATAGTAAGCAAAGTAGCAATAAAGGATTGCCCACAAATCCATCCATCCACATATACATATCCATATACATATATATACCAATATACCATTATTAGAGAGAGTGGGTATGTGTGTGTGTGTGTTTGTGTGTGTGTATATATACACACACACATAGATATAGATATATAGATAGATAGATAGATATAGATAGATAGATTATGCAATTGTGCAAAAGGTGGGTACACAAATAATGAATACATGTATCTGGGGTTTATATTTACAATGTGAGGTTTCCAGTGTCTTCTGGTAATATAATCCAGCTCTCTGCTGGGCATTACATCTGGGTCTAACAGTCTTTACTTGGCCTTCCTGCTCTTTTTTATGGTTACCGAGTATTTTTTTCCTACTAACATCTAGGTTTCATCTCTTCAGGATCACTTTCTGGCCAGCTTGATTAACACTTGTTAGGATGCAGTGACTATAAAATCTTTCTTTGCTAAGGTCAGGATAATATCTAATATTTCTTTTAGTTCATCTCCAAGCCATGAGTCATCATACCTAGTTCAGGGCTGCTGAACAAAGGCAAGGCAGCATCCCCCCAAGCTAAGATTAAATCTATTCTTTGTTTTATCTTTGGGTCTAAATCTCAGTCCATTTTCCCAGACAACTTTATGACTTAGGGTTAGAAAGTCCCCTCTAACTCTTGTAAATTCTTACTTGTTAAATTGTACCAATTTGGAAAGTTGTCTTTCAACAAATCACAAAAGACAATGTCAGTCTGAAACATCTTGATTTCACTCATCCCTTAGATGTTGTCTGGCCATGGCAGAATAGAGCCAGGACTATTTTACCTCCCTAATTTTAGACACCATACCTCTCTTAATTCTCTTTACCTATCATATCACTATTTGATTTGTACTAAGTGTATAGTCCACTGCATGTTCCAGGTCTTTTTCAGAAAAAGTAATGCCTAGCCATGCCTCCCCCATCTTACACTTGCAAAGGTAATTTTTTGAAGTAAAGGATACTTTACATCTCTGTGGAAGCTCAGTATCATGATGCAGTGTACCTCTGAGGACCAAACTTGGAGTTCAGTAGATCTGAGTTCAAGTCCTCCTTCTAATACATGCTAGCTATGTGACAATGGGCAAGTAACTCAACCTCTTGATGCCACTAGGCAACTCTGTAAGACTAGAAGTCAAAGACAGATCCCAGGAACTTCAGGAATGCTACAAAAACCCAACCAGAAGGAGAGGAGACTTCATTCCCCAAAACTGCTAAGTCATTGTCTCCTGTGAGCAGGGCTAAAAGGTGAGTTATACCTACTTATCATAAGTTTCAGCTCCTTTTAGTCTACTTTGCTTTGTCCTTTCCAGTTCAAAGATCATCATCCTTTTGTGGAGAAATAGAAATAAAGTAAGAGTTAAGCCCTGAAGAATTGTCTACATCAGCTATTATCTTCCTCTTTTGTACTCCAAGCACTGGTCCTGTGCCTTTCCTCTCTTTTCCTCAGTATAGATAAAAATAATTTCCTTCTTGTCTCTCTTAGAGGTTTCCCATTAACCTCAGTTCATTCTGAACTTTCACATTCTCAACACCATTCACACATTACAGTAATAGTAGTAGTAGTAGTAGTAGTAGTAGTAGTAGTAGTAGTAGTAGTAGTAGTGATAGTGGTAGTAGGAGGAGGAGTGGTGGTGGTAGTGGTAGTAGTAGTGGTGGTAAAAGCAGTGGTAGTAGTAGTAGTAATAGTAGTAAACTTTGATATTCATTCTCTTAGTTGACCTTTCTCCTATTCTGTGCATTTTAAAAAAATCTGATTTAATTGACAAATTCACTGTGTATCTATACTGTTCTTTTTAGACAGTTTCCCCTTTATCCTCTTCATTCAGATGGTTCTTCAGAATTTCACTCTTGAAAGCTTTGCATCATTTCTGGATTGAATGGTCCTATAGAATTTTAGTACCTGACTTTTCTCTGAATGCTTTGAGATCAGATCTCTCAGAGGTCATGTCAGGCTACTTCTGGTTTTCCTCTCTTCTATCACAGAGTCTAGGATGAGGCAGTCTTTTACTTTCAAGGTTACCATCATTCTACTCCCACAATCTGTTTCCCTTTGCTGCTTAGACATAGGTTAAGGAGATGTTAGACAGATATTAGATCTCCCTTACGTAACAGAAGCTGGGGAGAAGTTTCCCAACACCCTGTACTATCTTCTCAGCTAAGGCTTTGAGGGAGAAAAAGAAAAGTAGTTTTAGCATTAAAAAAAAGAAAAGGCCCTGGACCCTAATCAGAGAAGAGGATGGCTAGGGACTCTCTTGCCTGTTGAGTGAGAGGCCCTGCTGAGACTTGCCTCAGCAAATGCCTTGCATTGGCATGTCCCTGCAGCCTGGCATCCTTTCCCAGTGTCAGAGATGACCTTAATCCTATATACAAGTCTTTGGCTCATGGTCTCTGACATTGTCTCTGGAAAACATTCCCATACATCCCTTATACACTTTGCTAGCACAAGAAGAAGGAAATCCTGTCCTATTACCAAAAGGGGGTTTCGGCTTTGGTTGCAATGGAGTAAAGAAAGAGGCAAAGAGGGTAGAACAGAAAGGGAGGAAGAGGAAGGGAAATTTTTCTATGTGCATACTTGGACATATTGTTCACTGAATGTCGGAATTCACAATGGTTCTGGGAACACCCCTTCCCCACACCCACTTCCAAATAGTTCTCTCCTTGGTTTGGAAGCTGGCCTAGTCAGCCTTATTTGGGCTCCTAGACGTTCCTAGTCCAGATCACACCTCTCTTAGGTCCTTGCCTTGCTCGAGTTATGGGAATCAGCATCATGCACCTCCTCTTTCTTATTCACAAGTCTCAGAATGTTGGACTGGAAAGGTATTTTAGAGATTCTTTGTTGTCTCCTTGTACAGATGAGGAAACCAAATTCATAGAGGGTAAATGACTTGGTTAAAATCACACAATACTAAACAGCAGAGACAGCATGCCTGTTTTATTCATCTTTGTATTTGCTCAGCAAATACTTATTGAATTGAAGGCTTTAACTTTACATGACTTTGTCCATCTCATATAGCAAAGCCATAAAATCCTAACAAGAAATGAGCATGGAGCAAAATGCATGTCTGATGAGGCCTTGCTTCAATAGCTTTTGGGCTCATAGTCCTAATTCCCTGGTTTCTTTTCCTTGTTCAGGGTCAGGTAGTGAGCAAATAATCACCTCCTGGTGACTGGTAGATCATCTACTCCTCAAATCCAAACTTGACCCTGGCCTACACACAACAGGTTGGGGTAGGCACATTGTGTTAGCACAGCAGGACAATCTGGGCAGCAGATCTGTGGGAAGGAGAAGGTTCCTGCTACCAGCATTAGTCTGAGGAGGACATTAATCTCTCTGTCTCTCTCTCTCTCTCTCTGTCTCTCTCACACACACACACACACATACACACAAACACACACAGTGGCTGCCCATGCTCAGTATATAAAAGCAGGGAGAATCGGGGTTTTTACTGCTGATATTGAGACTAACCTCCTCTTATATCTGAACTTGGTAGTGTTAGAAGAGAAAGCAAGGAAATGATCTTGCCAGAGAAGGGATAGCAAAGCTGCAGGTTTCATGTCTTCCTAAGTGCCATTACATAAGTCTATGTATGTGCTCCTCCCATGTTATATATTTCTTATTGAAGGAGACACAGCTCCAGAGTATCACCAAGGATGGTGCTCATTTCTTCAGTCTTGTAGGTAGTGTTATTGGACTAGAATTATATCTATCTGCTTCACATCAAGTATCTGTCAGATCAAAGGGTTTGATGTTCAGGACAAAAGAAGTACTATTCCTGATTGCTTATTTTGCTTGGATAAATGGGTTCCACAATACTTAATATCTGTGTATTTGTGATAGTCTTTTCTGTAACCCATGTTTGAAAGAGCAAAGTTTAAGTTAAGGGCTATTAATGTGTATATGTGGACCCTTGATTCCAATTATAGGGTATATAATACATAAACACACACACACACACACACACACACACACACACACACACACATATATATATATATATATGTTTACATAGTAATTGAATGCTCCACAAGCACACCTTCTCAATCAAAGAGTTTAGGTACTTTTTGGCCTGGTCTTGCAGCAGCACCATTATAGTCATACAGAAAAGGGGTCAGGAACCTGTGAGGCCCAGGGCTATTCAACTAGCCTGCTGTTGAAGAGGGCTCCCACCTTCCCACCTGAGATATTCAGGATGCATTGTTTTGTCCCTGATGAATTGAGAAGCAGCAGGAGTCCCTGGAGTCTGATGGTGACGAGTCAAGCGACCCAGGTGGAGGAGGGCTGGGGGAGGTAGCATAGCAGACTGTTGCTTGGGTGCGAATTGGAAATGCACCACTTCGCTATTTGAGGTTCCTGTCACTGAGAGTGACAGGCAGGGTGGGGGAGGGGGTGGAGAGAGACATTTGGAGGGGGGAACACAGGATGATGTTAAGTGCAGGAGACAGGAAAATAGGGCATGTCCCTCCAAACAGAGCCAGTTGGTGTTGATGCAAACATTGAGTCCTGCACTCAGGGGCGGCCTGTGGGGGTGGGTTGACATTTGACAGTGACTGAACGAATCAGGAGAATGCCTTGAGCACAGCTCAGGAGGAGGGGAATGACAAAGAGAGGAAATGTCTCCTAGGAATCCTTCATCTTTTCCATTCTCTAAGTGCTATCAGGATGGAGCTCATCTTTTTCCAGCCTTGTTGAGACCCCATCTCTCTCCTGCTTAGAATCCTACAGTGACTCCATCAGATCCAAACTTCTCATTTTGGGCTAAATGACAATCTCCCTCTCCTTCTGGCTATTTGTCATTCTTCCCTACTATCAATATTCTGGTCTAACCAAACTAACCTTCTCCACTTCCATCTCGTATATCTGATCTGTGAGTTCCTACCTTCAGCTGTGGTATATGTCATCTGATCTTAATATAATGCTATACTCCCCATTATCTGCTTGCCTCTCTGCTTTCTTTTCTTCCCCTTCTAAAGTCTTTTATTCTTTCTTGCTTTATATCCCTTCCTTTCTTCCTCCCTCCCTCTTTCCTTCCTTCCTTCCTTCCTTCCTTCCTTCCTTCCTTCCTTCCTTCCTTCCTTCCTTCCTTCCTTCCTTCCTTCCTTCCTTCCTTCCTTCCTTCCTTCCTTCTAAAACTTATTCCAGGAAACCACCTTTAACACCCAATTCTGGTCACCTAGCATTCACTTAAGTATATTCTTAGAGTCCTTATAGTCTAACACCAACAAACCACTGTGAGACCCAAGGGTTTGGGGCACTGAATGCACTTCCTTTCCTTAAGAGGCCCCTCTGCTCTGAATCTATATGCAGTCTTGACTGGGTTCAGTCTTGGAGGGGCCTTGCTTCTAATAAAAGAGGGTGCTGAGCTCCTTTTCTCATATTCTTCAGCTTGTTAAACCTTCATTTCAGTGCCTTGGGAATAAATTATGTAAAACGTAGGCTGTGCCCCATACCTATGCTCTCCACAGAGTATAGGGGAAGGAGATGGATAGAGAGACATTCAATGTACAACTTGATTCAGGTGTGGAACAGTTATTTTTTCCTACACATGAAAGAAAAGCTAAGACATAGAAGATCATCCTCACACAATGACAAAGCAAGTTAAAATAGGATTCAATAACTTACCTTGTAGGTGCTTTTTTAGTTTGCTGGGAAGCTGTTAATTAAATTTTATCAGAACACAATATAATTTGCAGGGTTTCAAATTAGATATATTATATTTCACCTTAGCTCTGCACTATCTCCTTCAAAGTCCAAGTATATTGACAAGCTTGGCCAGGCCAAACAATCTTAATGATTATTTGTTCCAAGAACACTGTACTAACCGCTAGGACCTCCTTCCAGGCCACCAATCAGGTTCTACCTCAACGATCCAAGACCCTGCACCCCTCAGACTCACAAGATTACCTCCAAATCTGGGCAATTCTATCTTAAGAATGTGATGACCTCGGGAAATAAAACAAAATAGAAAAATCAGCCAGTGTCCCAGGTCCAATATTGTCAAGTTGAGTTCATGTTCTATGTGAATACAAAGGAATGAGGGGAGTGGGCAGGTGGGGATGAGGAAAGAAAGCAATCAACCTTCCCCTAACCAATGCCTCTCAAGAGGAATCTAGAGACAGTACTAATTGTCAGACAAGAGAGTGTCTTTTTAATTGATCCATCATCTCCACTCCACTGCTATGTTCCTAAGGTGGGGAAGGCCCATGGACCACTCAAGTTTTTCTGCATCATATCAAAGTTACAAATTCTTTCTTAATTTTAATTTCCAAGACTCCCCATTGTTGGAAGTAGCCAGAAAGCTTGCCATTCTTAAATTCAAAAGTGATTAAGTCACTCTAATATACAAAATATGGCCCATATATCAGCATAGTCTGCAACATACCAACCTGAACTTATTTGTATGAGTTACTACATATAAGTATGCCTTGTGTATCTGTCCTGTTCTGTACCATTAAACTCTTGAAGGACCAGTATGCTGGGGGATGTGACACACACACATATATATTCCCCCCTCCCCACAGGCTCCCTTGCTGCGCTTTCCCTTTCTTCTCTACAGACTACAGGAAGCAACTAATAGACAATTAGTAAATGGTTAAAAGAGACTGATCTCTCCCAACCTAGATTTTCCCCATTAATTTGATCACTTACCTCAGCAACTTCAGGTTTGGGTCAAAGGCAACCCTGACAGACCTAGTTTATTACTAGCCCCACCAAGTTGCAACAGAGAACAAGGAGTTCATGGATAAAGAGGTCAGGAGTCAGCAAGGTATCAACTGCCCAAGGTTAAGTCCACCGAGGGGCAGAACAAGGGACATATAAAAATTTCATCTTTCTAAATGCATATATTTTAATGCCAGAAAATCTTGGTCTCTGGAAGATGTAGGTGTTCATTTTGTGATACCCTATGCTTTATGGAATGGTGCCTGGATGGCACGTAGTATTTACTTAGTCAATGCCTGTTGATGGACTGACTTCAGGGGAGGTTTAGAATTTCTGGGAAATAATAACACAGTCAGGGCACAATGTACAAGTTTATGAGAACAAAATTTTCAAACCTGGACTTCCCTCCACCTTCCCCTCTCTCCATCTCTTGAAATCTTGACCATTCTTCGAAGCCCAGCCCTCCCCTTCAAGAAGTCCTCTTGAATCCTTTCAGTATCCCTTCCCTGCCCTGCCTCGCCCCACACAAGACCTCACACGGCACTTGGCTTGCATCACTCTTATGTACTTTTAATGAATTGTTTTCTGTTATAATGTGTGCTGGAATGCCCTACTAGGTTGTGAGCTCAAAGAGATCAGGGACTCTTCCTTATCTTTATAAATCTGCCCTCATTCTCACTTGCTGCTTAGTAAATATTTGCCTAAATTGAGGTGGAAATTATAGTAGAGGGCATTAAAGGATCCAGGGAGCCTCTGCAGACTGGATTGCCAGGTGAACACCGAAACGGGAGAGGTGAAAGTCAGAGAGCTGTCCAGCAGGCAAGGTGATGGGTCAGAGATCCTGAGCAAGGATTAAGAGTAGGCAGAAGCCAGGCCATCTTCCCTCTCCTCAAGACTAGACAAACAGCATCCTTGTTCCCCTTCAATTAACTGGAGGGATGTTGTGGGGAGGGCCCCAAGCCCAGCTGACACAGGGTAGAGAGATGTTCCTGGAACACTAAAAGAACCTGCAGCAGCTTGTTTCTGCATTGGCACAGCTAGCATCCTGCCAGCCACTCTTCCCTTTGCCCTTACGTCTAATTTCTTGACTTTTTCCTTTGAACTTCAATTTCCCTTTTGACTTTTTTTCTTCTGCTGGGCACCCCATCCTCCTTTGTTTTCCCTGCCTTACCCAAAGTTCCTTGTTCTTCTTGTTGTTCAGCTGTGTTCAACCCTCCATGACTCCTTTTGGGATTTTCTTGGCAAAGTTACTGGAGTGGTTTGCCATGTCCTTCTCCAGCTCTTTTTATAGATGAGGAAACTGAGGTAAACAGGATCACACAGCTAGTGTGTGAGGCTAGATTGGAACTCAGGTCTTCCTGACTGTAGGCCCAGTACTCTCTCCACTGCCACATAGCTGCTCCACCCTTATACTGACATCCTTTTTCCTGGTCCTTTCCCCTTCTCTTCTACTTAGCCTAATAGACTCGATCTCATTGGGCTAAGATGAGAGGGTATGTAGTTACCCCAGAGGACAATGGGATATTAATCCCTGGTGAGTGGGGCCACCCCCACCTATGCTCCTTTCCCAAGTGAAAAGGAGCTCCAGCTCTGTGGAGTCAAGGAATAGAGCTAACGTATGAGCACCCTCCCTGTACCCAGCATGGGCTTCACAGTAGCAATCTCAGATGTTAAAGCCGTGGTCCCTGCCCTTGCAGAATTTTCCATCTTACTAGGGAGGTAAGTAGAACAAATGAGCAATACCTAGTTGTCAGCTGCCTGGATTGTCCCCATTAAAATCCTCCTCTGATGCCTCAGTGTGACAGGGAATTGACCATGTGGGTAGTGAAACACAAGCTCTGCTAAGTCCTAGCAACCTGAAAAAGGCTTAGATCAAGGATTCAGCATCAGATTGTATACGGTACATCTGTCATTTCAAGGCCAACCAAGTTCAATTCAGAAGGGCTCATCACCAGAAGTTTGGCCACTGGGACATGCTTTCTCTTAGCCAGAAAAAATTATAAAAGCATAGGGCATGGAGAGGCTGAGATTTGTATTGTCAATGGAATCATAGATCTTTGAAATATTTTAGAAAGTATTGCAAGGGTGATTTTAGGTCTTTGAGATGAAGAGAGAAGGCAGACCAACTGGGGATTCTGTATCATGGTTCACAAGTTATAGTGAAAAAGCTGGGTTCTCTCATACCCAAGGCTAATTCCCCAAGTCACAAAACTTGGGCTACATGTATACCACTTTCCAGGCCTGCCTTTTTTTTGTTCCTTGAGTTTGATGCAAATAAATTGTAGCCAAAAATGGGTTTCCTACTTCTCAACTTGAAACTAGACCACCCCTAAGTATAGAATACTCACACCCAGAATGGACAAGATCAGGGTGGTCTTTTAGCCATGCACAGTAATTCTGTACTTAAGGGATCTCAGAAACTGTCATGGAACATACTGTTTAAAATCCTCTGGAATTAACTCTGCAGAGAGGAGACCACATACTCTCATTCTTTCCACCAACGTTACTGGCCAGCTGAGTTACAAATCAGCTTTCCAGTTAGCTGGCAACTGCTTTAATTGGTTGTTATTGTGTTGTTGGTAGGTTAGCAAGAATGCTCCAGTATGTGGGAGATCCTTCTCTTTCCTTTGCCCTTTGCTGATTTCGTTTCAAAAGGGTACTCGGAGGCAGCTGTCTGAGGATGTGAAGTATCTATCACATGCTGCCCTGGAAACTCTGAGCAACAGATTACAAGACTGTAAGCTAGGCAGGAGGAAGGGAAGTGGTGGTTGGGCATCCCCAACTAGTTAAGTACCCCCAAACCTAATGTGATTCATATAGGGTAGAGTACCCAAAGCATGTATAATCACAAAATCTTAGAGACCATCTAATCCAACCTAAACCTGAAAACCAATCTGACTTAAGGAAACTCACTACCTTCAGAAATGGTCCATTCCAGTTTGAGATGACTCTAAGTGTTTGGAAGTTTTCCCTTATATGGAATTAAGATCTATCTGTCTTGCAAATCTCACTCATAGTTTTGCCTTCTGGAGATAAGTAGAGTGAGTCATAGGATCATAGAGCCAGAAAGGACCACCCCTGGTCCAGTCCCCTTGTTTTACAGTTGAGGAAACTAAAGCCCAGAGAAGTTGTGATTCCCTCAAAGTCACATATACTGACTATTATTATATACCAGGTATTTTACAAATATTGTTTCCTTTGATCCCTACAGCAACCCTGGGAGATAGAGGCTATCATTGTTATTCCTATTTCACAGTGAGGACACTGAGGCAAAGAGGTTAAGTGACTTGCTCAGGTTCACATAGCTAAGAAATGTCTGAGATCAGATGTGAAATCAGGTCTTCAAGATTTCAGAACTGGAACTCTACCCACTGCACCACCTATGCCCCATTACTGAATCAGTCAGAGACAAGATTTGAATCCAGATCCTTTGACTCAAGAGCCATTCAATTTGTTTTCCATAAAACTACCCTTCACACCCTTGAAGACAGCTATAGAAGTGCTAATCTTGTCTACACACCAAATTTAGGGAGTTGTCACAACCCCAAAGGAAGGGAGAACACCTTATCACCCTGGAACAGCCAGAACCCAGAACCCAGGAGAAGTTGTGGGAATGGAGCCAAACAGAGATTTCCCTCAAATCCTTTCCTCCCTCTTTCCCCCGTTCTCCAGCTCTCCCACCCTTCCCCCAAATCCAAGCTTCATGGGGCTCTATTTAAATCCCGACTTTCTACGCTCAGAGACAATTCCATCTTGCTGGCTGGGTTCTGGGTTTCCATCTGGTTTGGAGGCTATTTTGATCTGCCGGATGCAGATTAGTTGCAGTGATCTGGGGCTGAGCTGTTGGAGAGCTGCCTTTATCTACAGAGCGACAATTTAGAAACTAACTCAAAGTAGGGAGAACAAATAAATAAATTCCTCTTTCCATTCCGAGCACTCCCCAGCCCTGCCCTGACAGGTAATTGCTGAATGGCTCTCTCTTCAAACAGGCGCCATTTGCATGAAAAGAATCGAGCTTCAGAGAAGGGGGTGGAGGTGGTGGCTGTTGGCCAGGAACTGCAGTGCAGACAGGCTTCAGGCTCCTGTGGCTGGGGACAAGAGGGGACCATGTCCTTGCTTCTCTCTAGAGTCCACCCTCCCCAAGTCCGGAGAACCTGACCCTGGCTTGTTCCCCTCAGGGTCCAGCTCGGTGCGGTCAGGAGCCTTTTCGAAATGACATACCCCCTTTCCCTTAGCTTCTAATTTAAGGTTCTGCTTATTTCGCTCCTTTAAACACCCAAGATTCTATCAAAATCACCTCCTATTCCTCCAAATAGCTAAGTCCAACGGTAAAGTTGTCCTTTCAGCCTTAAACAGATGATCTCATGACCTGACAAAGTCGTGCCCCCAGTGGCCAACCTACTTGTGATAAGTCTCCCAGCAGGCAGGGAGGCTAGACCCTGGATCACAGGAGGAACCCACAGTGCCAGGCTAGACCCTAGGTGGCAGGAGGCCTCTGTTCAGGACCTTATCAGAGCTGTTGTTTCACTTACAAAGCTGGCTGCTGAAAACTCAGGGTCACCTCCATGCCACCATGAGGGAACCAAAGGAGGATTTGACCAGATCACAGAGCTATGGCTAGAAGCCATAGACCTTAGAAGTTCAAACCTCTCTTATAAATGAAGAAACTAAATAAAACCCAGGGAGGTCAAGTGACTTGTCCAAGGTGATACAAGTTACCTGACAGTAACAATCCATTCCACTCCACACAACTCTGTCATTATGGGATGGGGAGCTTGACTAAACTCAAATGTTACTTCCTCCAGGAAGTCTTCCATGACCCTCCAAGTCAAAAACAATCCCTCTTTTGAACTCTCCTAGCCCTTTCGTGGTTTGTCCATTTATTCTGATACTCAGGTGGCTCCCTCCTTGATGGAGATCACATCCACTGCATGCATTTTGGCTCACAGGAGATTCTTGCCATTCTTTCCCATATGTCTTTTGGAGACAATCTACCCAAAGTGTTGGAGATCTCTCTCTATTATTTGTTTACTGCTCTGTGGATACCAGTGAAGTTGTACCATCATCTCTTATTCTGCACTGTTCTACCTCTCTCCCCAGTCATACACTCCCTCCATAATCCATCCTTCTTCCTTCCTTCCTTCCTTCCTTCCTTCCTTCCTTCCTTCCTTCCTTCCTTCCTTCCTTCCTTCCTCCCTTCCTTCCTTCTTTCTCTCATGCACTATTCAGCTCAATCCAAGCAGGATTTATTAAGCCACTACTATATTCCGTACTATAGTAGGCAAAAGAGGAAAGTTGCTATTTCAATGGGTTTACAATCAATGGGAAATCATTATAACATGCACACCATGAATCTTTCCCCGGCCTTCTGGATTATTTGCAATTTTAATTCTTCAGTAACTTGCATACTTGACATATCTCCAATGAAACTTTAATAAGAGCTAGTATTTATATAGTGTTTTGAGGTTTGCAAAGCACCTTACAAATATTATCTCATTTCATCATCACAATAACACTGGGAGTGAGGGGCTACATTATAAGCTTCTTTCAGAAAAGGGCCATCCTGTTCCATTTTTTCTATCCCTAGTGCCTAGCAAAGTGCTCCTCCCACTGGAGAACTATTCATCTAAAGCCCCTCATACTTCTATGGTAGCATAGGTGCCCTGTGGTACACATACAGCACCAATAATGTGCAACTGACACCAAGAGTAAGGAAGGGATATTTTATAACAATAACAACTGGCTTCTATTCATCTATCACTGTAAGGGTTGCAAAGTGCTTTCTCCATGGCAACCCAGTGAGGGAGGTGGTACAAATATTATTTCCCACATTTTACAGATGAAATAATTAAGGCTCTGAGTGGTTACATGATTTGTTCCTGGTCACAAGATTATTAAGAGTTGGATGTAGAAACAGATAAATGATCAAAGGATAGGAACCAGCAGTTCTTAAAGAGAATAATTGGAAACTATTAACAACCATGTGAAAGATTGCTCCAGATCACTAATAATAGAAATGGAAATCAAAACAACTTGGAGGTTTCATCTTGCACCCATCAAATGGGCAAAAGTGACAAAAGACAGATACAGTCAATACTGAAGGGGACTTTGGATAGAGAGGCATATGAAGGCTCTGCTGGCAGAAATATGAATTGTTACTTGCGAATTCTCTTTCTCTCTCTATGTATATATATATCAATTTAAATGACTAAAAGGGCCATACTCTGATCCAGTGATCCCATGGCTGAACTTACACCCTGTAGAGATTAATAATAGAAAGACAGCTCCCACAAACACCACAATATTTATTTATTTATATTTTTTCTTAATAGTATTTCATTTTTTTCCAATTACATGTAAAGATAGTTTTCATTATTCACTTTTACAAAACTTTGAGTTCAGTTTTTTTTTCTCCCTCCCTTTCCTCCTTCCCTCCTCATATACCACAATATTTATAGCAGCACTTTTTATAGTCTCAAAGAAATGGAAACCAAGTAGATGGTCACTGTTGAGGTCTGGCCAAACAAACTGTAGCACATTAGCATAATGGCATATTAATGTATCCTAGGAATCAATTAATACGAAGAATTCAGAGAAGCATGAGAAAGCATGCAGGGTGAGAAAAGCAATGTAAGGAAAACAGACTCAGTGATTGCAATGATGTAAACTAGAAGAACAAAACATCAAGACTAAATGCTGCATAATTATAAAAACTAAGATTGTCTAGAAGGGATGAGAATATGTACCTCCTTGACTTGTTGTGCTTAGATGGGGAACTACAGCTATGGAACACTACATATCCCAATTGTTCTCAAAGTGTGGGCTGAGAACTCCTGGGAGTCCCAAAGACCTTTTTGGGGTATATGAGCAGGTCAAAACTATTTTCACAAAATGTTAAGACATTTTAATTTCTAATATGGCAAATATCAATAGATGTATTCCACATGAACAACAGTTCTTTGGGGGATCTTCAAAAAGTTTAAGGAGTATAAAATGGTCAATAGAACAGACTACACAAAGGAGATTCAGAAAAAATGTACCTCAATAATTCAGTGTTTAATAGAGTGGAAAATGTATTACTTAACTCTCTATCTGATAAAAACTGATGTGGAAACTAGAAAGAACTCTGATAGAAATTATGCTTAGATTAACATCTTACACCACACTCCACAATATATTCTAAGTGAACACATGGCCTTAATATTAAAGATCCAACTATAAAGTAATTAAAAGAGAAACATCATACACTCATCACAACTAAGAGTAGGAGAAGTATTCTCAAACAAGAAAATGGAGGCAATTAAAAAAGAAAAAATAGATAACCTGTAGTGAAACTGAAAAGCTTCTATACAAACAACACTAATGCACCTAGGATATAAGGGCAAGTGATTGAATGGGGAAAAGAATCTTTATTAGATTTCTCTGGTAAGAGTTTGGTATCCAGGAGAACATTATACACAATGACAGCCACAGGGTTTGAGGACTGATTTTGATAGACTTAGCCCTTCACAGTAATACAAGGACCTAAAACATTTCCAAAGGACTCATGATTCAAAATGCCATTTACATCCAGAAAAAGAACAATGGAGTCAGAACACAGAAGGAAGCAGACTATTTTCTCTTTTGTTATGTTTTGTTTTGTTTTGTTTTGTCTTTCTTATGGTTTCTCTCATTCATTTTCATTCTTCTATGCAACATGACTAATGTGAAAATGTGTTTAATAGGAATGTGTGTGTAGAGTCCATACAAGACTGCATGCCATTTTGGGGAGGGAAGGTGGAGGGAGGAGGAGAAAATTTGGAACTTTGGAAGTGGTTGTTAAAACTGAAAACAAATAAATTAATAAATTTGGAAAAAAGAGTTTGAAATCTAAAATATATAATTAAATTATGTATATATGTGTATATATGCATGTATATACATCTATATGTACACATGTATATAAATGACTAATAGCCATTCTCCAACTGATAAATGGTCAAAAGATATGAATCAATGATTCTCAAAAGAACTGCAAAACATTTAAAACCACATGGAAAAAATGCTCCAAATCACCAGTAATAAGAAAAATGAAAATAGAAACAATCCTGAGGTTTCACCTCACACTTTCTAAATTGACAAAATGACCAAAAATTGTTAAATTGACAAAAATGGCAACAATCAACGTTGAAACATTTGTGGAAAGATGAGCCCACTAATACATTGTTGGTGGAGCTGTGAAATGGTACAACTATTTTGGAAAAGCAATTTGGAATGATACGAATGGAGTAACTAAAATGTCCATATCCTGTGTCTCAGGCTGGATTTGAAAGCAGGTTTTCCTAATTCTAGTTCTAATATTCTGTTGTCTGTGCCACCTAGTTGTCTAATCCTAAAAAAAAATCATCTGAATGGCTTGGGTCTTCTCAGAGCAAGAGAGGTCATATTGTATCATTTGTTCTCATCATGCAATTGATATTTTCTCTTCTTTCCACTCCCCCAGGCTTGGAATCTCAATGACGCCCTTGACTTCTAATGAATACTCATTGCACATACCCAATCTGTTGAGAATTCTTGCAGTTTCTGCATTTACAACATTTCTCATCCCCTTCTCTCCACTAACAGAGCCACCACCCTACATTTACCCCTCCCCTGCACTATTACAATAGCCTTTTAATTGATCTCTCCTCACTCCATTCCATCCCCCACTCATCTGACAAACTGATCTCCTTAAAATGCAGGTTTGACCATATGAACCTCCTATTCAGTAAATTCCAATGGGTTCTGGCTACCTCCAGGATCAAATATAAAATCCTTTGTTCGGTTTTTAAAACCTTTTAGAACCTAGCCCCTTTCTACTTTCCTAGTCTTCTTACACTTTTTTTGCTGTTTGAATCATTTGAGATATGTCTCACTCTTTGTGACCCCATTTGGGTCTTGGCAAAGATACTGGAGTGGTTTGCCATTTCCTTCTCCAGCTCATTTTACAGATGAGAAAACTGAGGCAAGCAGAGTTAAATGACTTGCTCAGGGTCACACAGCTAGTGAGTGCCTGAGGTTGGATTTGAACTCTCAAAGATGAGTCTTCCTGACTTGATCTGTCCATTGCCCCACCTGGCTGCCCTAGAAGGGACCTTAGAGATTCATAAGCTCATCCATCATTTTATTCCTCTTCTGTGCACTTTATAATCCAGATAGAAGTGAGTTACTTATTATTCCCTTCACAGAGCATTCCATCTCTCCATACATGATGAATACATCACCTGCCCACTTCTGCCTTCCCTGGCTTCCTTCAATCCTCCGCTTAGATCCCACATTCTGAAGTTCTTTCTCAATCCTCTCCCCACTCCACTTCCTTCTGAGATTATTTCCCACTTGCACTCTACCATCTCGTATGTGTATCATTGTATTCATATTATCTTCCCCATCAGAATAGGGGCTTCTTGGGGTTTGGGGCTGTTTCTACCTCTCTTGGTATTCTCAAAACTTAGTATAGTGCCTGGCCCATAGGGAGCACTTAATAAACACTTACTGAGACTGTAAGCTCTTGGGATCAGGGACATCCATTGCCTTTCTTCTTGTGGAAGAGCTTAGTGCAATGTCTGGCAAATTAAAGGAGCTCAATAAATGTTTGTTGACTGATGGACTGTGAGTGGTAGAAAACTTAGCATGAGGAACAACACCTAGGGATCCTTCCTTTCCAGAGGGAGACAAGAAATAAGGAGGAAATTATATTGGGTTGTGTGTTAATCTTTGTAAGCTCGATGCCAGCTTTGGTTTATGGTTCATAATAGACTCTTGATCAATATTTTGGAATGAATGAATCCGAGACCTTTACAGATTCTTCAGCCAAGGGACCCTGAGGACCGAGATTTAGCCTACCAAGTCTAGTATGGTTTGGGAAAAAGAGAACTAGAATTTATCCCACTCAATTTAATTTAATTTAATTCCACTCAATTCAACAGATACTTATTAAGTATGAAGTGCTATTCATCACTGTTATTCATAGTCTCTTTGTGACCCTCTCTGGGATTTTCTCGGCAAAGATACTGGGGTGATTTGTCATTTCTTTCTCCAACTCATTTTACAGATGAGGAAACTGAGGCAAACAGGATTAAGTCACTTACCCAGGGTCATATAGCTAGTAAATGTCTGAGGCCAGATTTGAACTCAGGATGATGGTCTTCCTGATTCCAGGCCCAGCACTCTGTCCACCATGCCACCTAGCTGCCCCAGGTTCTGGGCTGGACAGTCCTAAATACAAACTGTGACTATCTCTTCCCTTAAACACTTTACATTTTATTTAGAGTTACAATATATACACAAAGAAGTAAATTCAATAATCATGCAAACAATTACAAAATACTTTGGAGAGGAAGAGAGCAGTAACTGGGTGAGCTTCTCTTTGAGGGATAGAGAAAACAAAAAAAAAAAAAAAGACAGAGGAGAGGAGGAAGTCTGTCCATGTAAAAAAGGCCACAGAAGCATCAGAAGGAATAACCTGCATGGGGAACAGCTAGTAGGCCAGTTTGGGTGGTAAATGAAGTATATGAAGGGAAGAAAACAAATGATCAAGGAGCCTGGAGTTCTCTTTCTGGTTTGTGGGCAAATCACTTTCCTGGACCCTCAATTTTCCCATCTATAAAAGGGAAATGAATTAGACTAGATGAACTCTAGGATCCCTCCTTGTTTTAATATTCTACCTACGTCTAAAATGGGAAATCCTGGAGCAGCTAAGTAGCACAGTGGATAGAATGCTTGTCCTGGAGTTGGGAGGATCTGAGTTCAAAACTAGCTTCAGATACTTACTTAACTGTGTGGCCCTGCGTAATTTATTTAACCCTGATAGCCTTGAAAAATAAATGTGAAATCTCCCCTGTTTTGGTACCATATCTCCCGATACGATATCTGCCCTGATTCTTCTCACCCACATTTCCAAGAACACTTGATGTCACTGGCATAGGGTAACAGAGTGGAAAGAATGATGAACTTGGAGTCCAAAACCTGTTCTGCCACTCAGTGACCTTGGGCAAGCTAGGACTTCTCTAAATGAACCTCATCTGTAAAATGAGGGAGCTTAATGAGCTGATCTCTGAGATCCCTTCTACCACTAATTGTCTGTAGATAAAAGTGGGACTAGCTCTGCTCTTGGAGTTCAGAAGATCTGGACTTCAGTTTAGCTCTATCACTAAATCAGTTGGGTGACATTGGGCAAGTCCCTAAGCCTTTTTCCATTTCAATACCCTAAAATGCAAAATGGGGTTGGTAATACTGGCACTGCCCACCTGACAGTGATTGGGGTGAAAGTGCTTTAGTTGTATGAATAAGAACAATTACTATTCTCTTGGAGAAAATTCCATAACAAATTAATTCAGACTTTGATGTTATTGGCTGAAAACAGCTTTGTGTGGGGTTTTTTCCCCTCCCAGAAGTATATGCATTTTAATAGTGCCAGGAGAAGGCAATAACTTAAGGTAAAGTAATAAAATACTAATGATGGAATTTTTGACACTGGCAAATGGGTGAAGGGCATTTTTTTGGGAAGGAGGGCCTTCCCAGTGGGCACTACATTTTTAATGTAACACGTAACAATCTACCTTCTCTAAGTATAGCTAAGTATATAACTCTATAGTATATGTGCTCATATCCCTCTCAAGACAGTAGGGAAATGGGAGAAAGTAAAAAACTCTCCGTGAAAATTCAGAGTTTAGTTGATCCAATGTTTTTGTCACATTTTTATATCTCCTTTTACATGGATGCCCATTTCACAGACAAAGAAATTAAGGCTCAGAAAACAGTGGAATCTCAGACGTAGAAGAGAGCACAGAGGCCATCTAGGCTAACCAATAACTGACTAAGAAACCTTTCTGTCAGGTTGGTCCATCAGCCTCTACTTAAAAGATTCCAGCCTGGAAATCAGGACAACCTGTCTGACCATGGACAAACCACCTGACTTTTCTGAGACTCCGTTTACCCCCATCTGTAAAATGGGCATAATATTTGTTGTAGCTATATCATAACATTGTTGTCAAGATCAGATAAGCTCAGGGACCCAAAGTATTTTACAAACCTTAAAGTCCTATTTAATAAAGATCTCCTGTGAGGGGGAACTCATTATCCCCTGAGGCAGTTCCTTTCATTTTGGAGCAGCTCTAATTGTTAGTGAGTTTGGGTTTAGAAAGAGCTTAAACTCGCCTCTCTGCCAGTCTAACCCGTTGCTTCTGGGGCAATGACTCGGCAGTCTAGGATTAGAACTCATTCCTCTGGTTTTTAGACAACAAGACTGTCAACAATTTGGCTGCCACTTCAAGTACTTGCCAAGCATGTTGTTTTTCCTGTCTGAATAGGCCAGGCATGGCTTATTTGCCTTGCGTGGTTCTCATTGGTCACTCTTTTTTGAGGTGTGCGTCTCCCCTCTGACCAGAAAGTCAATGTCCTTCCTTGGTATTCAGCTGGGGACCAGTAAGCTTCTGTGATCCTCTGAGATCCAGTGATTTTTTTACCATCCCAGATCAAACCCTACCTTCTACAGGGAGCCTTTCCTAATCCCCTTTGTTTCTATTGCCTTATCTCTGCTGGTTCTCTCTCATTTAGCTTGTGTAGGTACTTGTTTGTACATAGTGCAAGTTCTCTTCTCCATTAGACTTTGAGCATCTTGAGGGCAGGGACTCTGTTTCGCCTTTCTTTGTATCCTTAGCACTTCACTATACCTAGCACATAGGGGCTTAAATGTTGATTGATTGACTGAGTGACTAATAATCACCCATAATTCTCTTGGAAAAGTAAAGTCATCTGCTCTCCTAGTTATCATAGAACTGTGATAACTAGGAAAGGAGTAGGAAAGGACCTGGATCATGTCATTTGAGGAGCTCCAGAAAGTTTCCCTGTCCCCTAATTTCTCCTCCTTAAGTCTGTAATTAGGCCTAGAATTCTGGGACCATAGGGAGGCATAAACATGGCCTTGAGTTTTAGAAGTTCTGACCATGGAAGGCAAGTCCTGGAAGACCCTACCCAGATGGGAAACATTTGAATGTGAGCCCAGGGATGCATTATATATCTATTGTCTGGAAACCAGTTTATCTAACTTCAGAGAAGTTCGTAATCAGAGGGCATGCCATTAAATTTTAAACTTGGGGGATTGGGGGTAGGGGCTGTGGCTATAATAGCTCTAGAAGATCATGGACTAAGGGATATATGTATTGCAATTGGCACCTGTGGAGAGAATGTCACATGAGTGAAAATACAGATTTTTTGAAGTATTGTACTTAGGTATTGCCAACTCCCATAATCCTCTGTTAAATTACACTCAGTAAGTAATTGTTGAGTGCTATCAGCCAGGGATTAGTTGATCAGATGGCTTTCTGATGTGACAGCTGGCTTAGACAGAATAGGACACCAGCAAGTAAGTTTCAGTAGGAGGGAGGAAAAAAAAGGGAGGACTTGCTCTAGACCTCAGGAACCTATCAAAGGTGGGCTGGAAACACTGAGTAGGCAGTCACAGTGGGTTGCTATGAGTAACCATGGAGCAACAAAAGGGCACTAGGCACTGGGGATGGGTGTGTGTGTGTGTGTGTGTGTGTGTGTCTTTGTCCTTTGCTGACGAAGAAGACCATGCTATCAGAAAAACAATGACATGACTTGCACTTGTCTTTGTTTTGAGTGACAGAGGGCTGTGCAGGTCACCAGCCTCACTTCTCCTCCAGAGCCATCTAAATCCAGTGACCAGATATTCATCAGAATGACTGGAGATGACCCGTGATGAGGCAATTGGGGTTAAGTGATTTGTCCAAGGTCACACAGCTAGTGAGTGTCAAGTGTCTGAAGTGAGATTTGAACTTAGGTCCTCCTGACTCCTGCAGTGGTGCTTATCCACTGCACCACCTAGCTGCCCCAACTGGGGATGGATGACATTAAAAAAGAATGAAGGGAATATGGAAAGGAGAGATGAGTGACATCAAAGACAGACTTTATCTGCTTCATAACTTTTCCCAGGGCTCCTCCATTGTAAGGATGGTTCTTCTTTGCTTTCTTATAAGATAAAAGAGGGGGCCATCTCAAGTCGTCCTGATCTATATCTGTCCATTCAACCCAGGTGGCTCTGGAGGAGAAAGTGAGGTTAGGGACTTTGCAGTCCTCCCTCACTTAAATCAAATTCACTTGCAAGTCATGGCATCAGCTTCCTGATGTCATGGTCCTCTTCAAGTACAAATAACAACAAGATAAAGGTGAAGCTAGTTGTTATCAGTGGGAAAACATTGGGTCACATGGATTGTCTCATCTAGTAAGGTCTTGGTTGGGGAAGGCTTATGTTACATTTGCTTTTCCTCTCAGGGCCAGAGAGCAAAGGATCAGTTACTCCCCTCTACTTCTTTTCCCAAGATCTCCTGGGATCCATTGATCTTCCATTGGTGAGGAACAATTATCTTTCATGGTCCTATGGTGAGAAACAATAACTAGGCATTGAATTAACAATACTATATATAACAGCATTTTTCATGCTCCTTACCTAGGGACTAGTTATTTCCATTGTCCTCTGGTAAGAGTCGGTGATTTCCCATGATAACCAATTGTCTATATGGTCTTCTGTTAGGAACCATCACATTTCCCACTATCCTCTGTTGCAAACCAGTGATTTCCCATGATCCTCTATCAGGAACCAGTTATCTTCCATGCTCCTCTGCTAAAAAAATTAGTTATTCTTTATGGTCTTCTGCAAACCAGACATCTTCCATGTTTCCTAACATAGAAGACAAGCTGTCTACCCTCCTGATTTTAGAATCGTAGAGTTGGAAGGAACCTTAGCAGTCATCCATATTCTACAACTCAAACCTATTTTAGGTAGCATAACTCAACAAAGGGAGTACTAGACTTTGGTGTCAAAAGACACCTGGGTTCAATGCATACATAAGGTGTGTGACCATGGGCATTTCATGTTAACTCTCTGGCTGTAGTTTTGTTATCTGTAGCAAGGGGAGTAATAATACCCACAGTGCCTACCTGTAGGTGAGACTGGCATGAGATAATGTAGATAAAGTACTTTGTAAAGCATTTTATAAATGCCAGCTGCTATTTCTAGTACTGTTAATTCAATGCCCACCTGAAGTGTGAATTCCTTCTACAGCTTCCTCTACAAATGGTCATCTGCTTCCAAATCTCTGGTGATGGAAACTGACTACCTCTCAAGGCAGACTGTTCTATTTTGGGTCCCCATGATGAGGGGCAGAAGATGGAATGATCCCGATCCTCTAAGAGCCAGAGATTCAATCAGTCTGGAGATTCTCTAGGGCAGGGGAGGAGTTCATTAAATGGGTTGGCATGGAGAAGGGCAGGCAAGATAGAAGAGTGAGACTTAATTTCCTTCCATACCCAGGGGAAGGGGGTCTCTTTTGGAAGAGATTTGCATTGGCTTTAGTTGATTGCAATTATGCCGTCCTCTGCCGTGCTCAAAATAAAATGAAACCCTAACAAAGTTCCAGGTTTAATTGAAATTTCCTGGGATCTGTTATTACATCGCCGTGATTGTTCTGTGCCACTAATGAGCCTGTGCTGGCTGATTATCCAAGTGTCTCTCCAGTCACTATTCCATTATTGCATTATTAATGATCAGATATGATTGTCACAGCCTACGGCTTGAACATCAAACAAGCCAGGGACAAGTTGGAAAGACAGACAGATTGGGGAGGTAAGAGTGGTCTGCTCTCTGGAGTAACACTGAGACCTCAGGTGGAGGGCAAAGAGGAGGAATGGATGCCTCAAATAGAATGGGGAAAAGATGCTAGAAAGGGTAAGGTGTGCTGGGGTAGAGAGTGGCAGGGAAGATGATTGACATTCAGGAGTTTAGAGGAATCCATTGAAGACATTTCAGTGCATCAGAATAGAACCTGGTCCTCCCAGCAGCTGGCCACTTTCTCCTCCTCCCATTTTAAGGAAGAGGAGATTAAGGCCCAGACAGCTAGAGTGCATTGAGCAAGATCATAGTGCTGGTTAGAGGGTCTTTGGGACAGGCTCAGGAGTAGAAAAGGCTTTACTTTAAAAGATAATGATTTGCCTGTCTCTGGAGGTCTTCCTGCTGTGGAATTTGAATGATCACTTGTCAAAGAGGTTGCAATGTGATATGCTCATGTAGAGGTTGTCCTAGGTGACCAGTGAGGCCCCTTCCAACCATGTGATTCAGTGACTAAGATTTCATGACCCTTTCTTCTTAATCCTCCGCAGGTCTCCTTAAGGAGACAGCTGAGGAGCTGAAAGTCTTAGCCAAGACAGACTTGAAGAAAAAGGCTTAAATTTCAGCTGACAACCAAGAAACCTATGGATCTTTAGAATCTGAAAGCTAGAGCACATTTGAGTTGAGAGGGAGCTAAGAAATGTCCTTGTCCAACCTCATTTTACCGATGAGGAAACTGAGGCTCAGACCACACAGCGAGTTAGTAGATATCTGAAGACATGAAGGACCAGAGTTTTATCTCCTTTCTGTAAGAACATTAGAAGTCTGACAGAGGCAACCTTTCCCCCATCCCCACCCCTTTTTGGATGTTTGGATGCAGGGGACTAGATTGGCTAACCTCTGCAGTTCTTTTCTAGTTCTGTGCTTTCCCGCCCCAAAGGGCCTGGAAGACAATCTGAGCAAGTGAGGTTTGGGGGGAGGGCTGCGCTAGGGAAGGCAGTGATTTGGAAGCTTTTGTACTTGGCCTAATGCTAATTATTTCCATAACAGACCTTAATGAGAGGGCCCTCTAGGGGGTCAGACAAAGAAAGGGTGAAGAGACCTGTCCTTTCTCTGTTTGGAAACTGAACTAAAGGCAGGGGCCAGGTGGGTCCCCGCCTTCCCACATACCCCCACCAAAGACTCAAAAGCCAATCTCACTTGGCAACTACAAGATAGTTGACCTAGTGAGAGGGCTTATTTTGACTCTCACCCCCACTTTTCCCTCTCCGACCAATTCCATCTCTATCCACCCTCCTCCCACCCCCCAGTTCTTTCTGGCTGCCTTTCCCGAAAACACCAGACAGGATGAGGTCATTTTAGGCTCTCTGTCACTGCCAAATTTCATTCTTAAAAGATCAGCGTTGTGCTAACCTGAAAAGCAAGCCAGGAAGAGGGGGAAGGGGATTTCGTTGTTTTAATAGAAAAAAAATGAAAAGGCGGGGTGGGGAAGCAGAGAGAAGAAATTGACATTTGAACACGTTTTCGGAACCGGAGAATTGAACCGGAGAATTTCGGAACCGGCCCGCACCTCCCCACCCACCCCCAACCGGCTCGTCTCCTGCGGCGGCGGGGGCTGCTTCCTCAGGGTCCGCGTTGGGGGGGCCTCCTGCTCCCGGCCACTCGCCACCTCCCTCCACCGCGCTGTCTCCATGGCGAGCAGGAGATGGCTGGGTGGGGGACCTGGAGCCAAGGTTTCCGTGACAACCCTCCGGTTGCTGCATCCCACCCCGAGCTGAGCAGGAGACTTTGCCATCGCTGTTACAGCGGCTGCAGTGGCGGCAGACTGCTGCTGCTGCTGTCAAACTATTTTCGTGTAAAACAGCCACATTCAAACTTAACCCCTGGGGGCCCTGAGAACCCACGCCCACCCGCTCCCCTCACCTCCCTGCTGCGCGGACGCTCCTCTCCACTCCTCTTCTACGGTGCCCACCCACAGCGCCCACCTCTGACTCCTGCCCCCTGCCTCTTCCTCCCACGACAAGCCGAGGGCAGGCTCGCAGCTCGTCTGCTGGTGGCATATAGAGATTTAATGAAGGGCCTTGTCAGAGAAGCTGGGCCCGGAGGACCTTGGAGAGCAGTAAGATGTTTGCATTCCGGGGACCTGAGAGTCTGGGAGTAGGTCTGCCGTACTCCTGGAGGGGTGCAGTGAGATCGGAAATCAGAAGCTCTGGGTTCCAATCCCTACCGGCCTCTGATTTAGAGAACTGAGCAAGTAGCTTCCATTTTTAATCTTCACTTTCTCCATCCATAAAATAGGAACAATAGTGCTCTACCTTCCTTACTTGCTCAGGGAAAGACAAATGTTTCACTAAGATGAATACAGAAGAGAATGATAAATTTCTTACTGGCAGGTCTTTTGGAAAATCAGTGGTATACACAATAATTTGGGGAAAGGACTCCCTAATATTTGAAGACCATTCTCCACTGTCTCTTTCATAGTAGGCTGGGGACTGTGCTGAAAACCCATTCCCTTCAAAGGTTTCTGGCATCATGGCCTTAAGTCTGAGTAGCTGGTCTTTAGACTGTTAAATCAGTTTCTGTGTCTATTATGTAATCTTGTCTTCCTGAGAACCTTAAGTAAGGCTGGTAGGAACACATTCTTATCATCCCTATTTTACAAATCTCAAAATGGAGGTTCAGTGAAGTTGAGTTTGTTTGCCTAAAGTCTTAAGACCAGTCGGTAGTAAATTGAGCCTAGAGTTTTAGACTCTGGACTCCTAGCCCTGTGTTCCCATAGAGAAGAATTTCTGTTCCAACAAGGAACTGGACTAAAATATCCCTGGGGTCTTTTCAGCAAAGATGTTTTGTAAACAGGTGATTTCTAAAGTCCTTTCTGCTCAAAATAGTAGGACATTAGAGAGAGCCCAAGGGAATGCAAACCTATATATGTATGGAGACACCTTTTCAAAGTACCTGCCACAGAAGTGTCCCATGCCTAAAAATAGAGCTGCTCAGTGGACATCCCCTCTTTTCCATGGGGCACTATGTGCTTAGGGACTCTAAGCAGAGCTGGCTATTCATGTACAAAAGAGCACAGAGATTGCCTTTCTGCTCATTAACCTGAGGCTTTTCTGTGCTGCTCTCAGCTGGAGAAGTGTTAGGACCTGAGCTTCTCTATCACAAATGATTCAAGGAGAGAATGTAGGAGAACAAGGCCAGAGGAGAGAAGTGAACAAAAATGAAAATTCCAAGCTCGAAATGCATATGGAGTACTGCACTCACTTTGGACTACTGCCAAGCGGCTATTTGTGCGGTGATGTCTCCTCCTCTAGCTCCTTTCTCCTTCAGGAGGAATAACCCCACAGCCATAAATGGACGTTAAGATTGTTCATAAAGTTCTACTAAAAAGGTAGGTCCACAACCTCTTTAAAGCGGCTGTTGTAAATGTTTCCCATATGGGATATTCTTCCTGGCATCTTACCTCAGTCCTTCCTCTTGTAGTTCCAGCCTGTTTCCTCAGTCATTAGATCAGTCACTAAGCATTTATTGTCTTACATGTGTCAGGCACTGTGCTAAGCACTGGAATCACAAAAAGAGATAAAAGAGTCTCCCTGCCTTCCAGGAATTCAAAATGTAATGGGAAAAGGCAGCTAGGTGGCATAGTCCATAGATCACTAGAGTCAGGAAGACTTGTGTTCAGATCTGGTCTCAGACACTTATTAGCTCTGTGACTCTGGGCAAAGTACTAACTTCTAGGGCCTTGAAAAGAAATTTAATGGAGGAGACAGCAGCAAAGAAGTATGTAAAAACAAATTTGCATATGTATATGTGTATACATATATGTGTGTGTATATATATATATATATGAGAAATCAATAATGAAGAGAGGGAAGGCACTAGAATTAAGAATTAGTAGACTTCTTAAAGAAGAGAGGACTTTAGTTGAGAAGACAGGGAACTCTACAGCTGAGAGGAGGGAGAGCATTTCAGGCAATGGAGCATAACCAGAGAAAATGTCTGGAGCTGAGAGATGGAATTGTTTGTGGAGCAGCAAGGAAAAAAGAAGCAGCCATACACACTCATGCCATGTGCAGGCAGGATGGTATAAGAGAAGGAGCATTGGGTTGGGAATCAGAATCCCTGACTCTAGCCCCAGCTCTTTTACCAACTAGCTGTGTGACATTAGGCAAGTAACTTTACCCCTCTGAGCTTCAGTTACCCCACCTGTAAAATGAAGGGATTGGGCGTCATGATCCTTACTGTCTCAGGAATTTAGACCTGGAAAGGACTTTATAAGTCATCTAGAATTTTGTTTGACAGATGAGGAAAGTCAGGTCTAGAAAAGTAAAATGACATGTACAAGGTCACACAGGTAACTCCTTCAGAGTAGAGCTAGGCAGGATTCAAACTCAGATCCCTTGACTCCAAGACCACTGTTATATGTCCATTCCAGTTCTAAGGTTTTGCAATTCTATAGTTCTGTGACTTAGGGCAAACTACCTGGCCACCAGTTAGTTCACAGTTCTCAGGCAAATGAGAAACAGTCTTTTTTTACGTGTTTGTTTTAGTTCAGTGGTGTCTGACTCTTCTTAGCCCTGATCTTCACGTTTTGGGTTTCTTTTTTGGCTAAGATACCAAGGGGTTTGTCATTTCCTTCTCCAGTTTATTTTACAGATGAGGAAATGGGGTTAAGTGATTTGCCTAGGGTTATACAGCTAGGAAGTGTCTGAGGCCAGATTTGAACTTAGGAAGAGGAGTCTTCCTGACTCCAGGCCCAGCACTCTATCTACTGTGCCATCTTACTGTCCCCCTTAGGACACTGAAAATAGTTCCTAGAAGACACAATCAGGTCAAAAAACAAAGTATGTTTTTACTGACTTCCCCTCCTCTTTTTTGATATCCTCACCAACAGTTCTACAGCTAAGACTAGTAGATAGAAGGAAAGGTCCCCAGAACCCTCTTACTCCTCACCTCTCCAACCTCCCCCAGTCCCCACTCTGGCCTGGAAATGATGAGATGATTATATTCTGTGCTCAATCATCAGAAATAATCAATCTGTAATTAAGAGCTTGCCTCAAGTCCTTAAGAAGTTTTCCTTAAGGCTCTTGGTCCTCTGACTCCCACCTCACCATTGTTACCACCACCACCTCACACTATACCACCCCCTCCTCCCACCTGCCTTTCCAGTATGGAAATTTTAATGAGATTTCTCAGTTACAAATGACCAGTGTGTAATAATTATATTTTCTTCGGCAATCATAGTTTAAAAATGATTTAAAGCAGGAAAGGCTCCAATTTATTAGGCATCAAATTTTCTGTGGTGAACTTTTAACTAGAAGATGCAGTGATGACACTGAGGGGGCCATCTCCACCACCCTGGGCTGTGCAACAGCCCTGAAATATTGATGGTTTGTAGATGGAAATATAACGTGGGAGATTTAACTTTTATTAAAATAAATGAATCTTGCAGCAACAGCTGGGCTTTGCTGCATTCCCCACCCCTTTCAGCAGAGGGGAAGGAGAGGGGGAGAGAATTGAAAGAGGGCTACAAGCTACTTCTAAATGAGGGAAAGAGAAGATGGCTTTGGAACCCTTTGGCTTAAAATTTTCCAATGATGGGACTCTCCATTTTCAGAATAATCATATCATTTTTATATCTGCAGAGAGCTTGTCTCACCTGTTACCTCATTTTATCCATCTAATCTTGTGAGGCAGCCTGGCATAATGGATAGGGGGGCTGACCTTGGAGTCAGGAAGACCTGTATTCAAGTGCTATGTCTTAAACATGCTAGTTTTATAACCACAAACAACTGACTGAATGTCTTTGCCCCCAAGCAATTGCATCTAACTCTTAAGTTACAGTTGTCAACTAACTCTGGTGGAGGGATTTTCCACACCAGGGAATTCCCTGCATTAATAAAATCCCATGTCTAAACCACAAGATTTCATATATGGTATGTAGAACAGGTGCTATACTCTCCTCATTAAAGGACAAAACAGGGACCCAAAGAGAGTGACTTGTCATGTCACACAGATAGCTATATTAATGAGGATTAGAATTCAGATCCGTTGTCTCTGACTTTTTCTGCTATATTACACCTTTACTAGGTCCATAGCGCCCTGAACTTCCAAAAGGAAAGACATCTGTCAATCAGTGCAAATTAATACTGCTACTCTATGCCTTAAAGCATTGAAGAAACTCATAAAGTCTGTTTCCCTGGCCCTCATTTACACTGATGGATTATTCCCCAGAGAGCACCAATTCCAACTAGGGTTTCAAGGTCCCCAGTCATAAAACTAGAGCCCACAAGCCCCTACATGTGTATTTTCCTTTAAAAGTCAGCAAGGTGATACAATTAGCCCAAAGCAAAGGTATTTTACTAACAGCATAGTACAAACAGTAACCATGAGTCCTTCCTCAAACCTTCAATAAATATGTAGAACGTCCATGGGAAGAGCTGGTACATATATAGAGAATAGGTAGTGAGGCACACATATAGGGAACATATAGCCAAGGCAACTGAGTCCCTACTGGGCCCTGATGTCCTTTGTCTTCTTGTGATCCGCTCATACTACTTTGCCTTGGGTGCAGTGTCTTTTCTGGACAGGTCACTCAGCTGGATCTCAGCAGCTTGACTCCTGACTGCCAGGGTAATTCTCTCTTGAATTAATAGCTGACTTTCTTCTCAGCTGCTATACTTTTCAGAACTTTCTTACCTCAACTACATATTTCTAGCTAAGGAGTGTGTCATTTCAATTTTCCCCCACAAAGTCCACCAGGGGCATGTTGTTGTTGTGTCTGATTCTTCATGAGCCCATTTAAAGTTTTCTGGATAAATATAGTGGAATGGTTTGCCATTTCCTTTCCCAACTCATTTAACAAAAGATAAAGCTGACGCAAACAAGGGTTAAGTAACTTGCCCAGGGTCACACAGCTACTAAGTGTCTGAGGCCATATTTGAACTCATGAAGATGAGCCTTGCCTGATTCTAAGCCCAGTGCTCTATGGCACTGTGTCACCTAGCTGTCTTTTTCACTAGTTAATAGCTAATTGCTATTCAAATTCCATCATCAAGAATTTCTTCTACTGAAAGGGTTAACAGAGTATAGGCATGTCCTTGAAATTTGTCTAACACATTGAAATCTTGTTGTCTGTGTCATCTGCCCTATTCTTCATTTCACCAATTGAGATGAGGTGGGGAGAAGAGTAAGGTGAAGGAATCATTTGGTCAGAGATATACTGACCAACTCCCACTCACTACAGTGCAATTAGAGGTACCTTAGTCTGAGCCAGAAAGAACTTCTCTATGGTAAATTAGGATGATAAAGTCTTGAGTTGGTGGCTGAGCAAGGTGGTAGAATCTCCTGCCCTTGAGATGTTTTAAGAGCCTTCTACATACAAGAAGAAGCTGTTTGATAGGTTAGGAACTGGGGTTAGACATACAATTTCACTGATACTGGGAACTTCCATCAAAGAACTTCTTCTACCAATATGGATCCTCACCTCTTCAGCAATACACAGTATCAGAAATTTGCCTGGTGGACTAAGTGGCTAGGTAGTTTTCCCAAGGTGACACAACTAGTTTATGTTAGAAACATGACTTGAACCCAGGTCTTCCTGGCTCCAAAACCAGTTTTCTATCCATTATACCCATTATTTCACGATGGTTTGATATCCAATTCAACAAGCATGTATTAAGCACCTACTATGTGATAGGCACTAAGTGCTGAGTATGTACAATAAAAGACAAAAACAGTCCCTACCTCAGGAGACCTGCATTCTCAGATAGTATGATTAAAATATTTAAATATGATCTCATCTCCTCTCATCTAGTAGATGGGGGATGAGAGGTTGGATTTTTACCACTTGCTTGTCAAGGGAAGAACAGAGAGTAGAGATACAAGGAAGGAAGGTATATGTGATGTCTGGTAATATAAGGATGTGCACCTGGATTCAGGGTTTCTAGTTCCTAGGATCATATGGATTTAGAGTTGGAAGGAACCTTAGAACTCATCTCATTCACCTCACTCATTTAACAGATGGGGGAACTGAGGCTTAGGCAGGTTGAGCACTTTGCTCAAGGTCACCCAAGGTAATAAGCATTAGTGGTGAGATTTGAACCCAGATCCTTTAGCTTCAAGCCAGTTTTCTGTTGTCACTGCTATTAGTTCATTGAGTCAGATAAACAATGACTTAAAAGAAATCCTACCTGCTGACCTTGATAGTCTGGGAGACATGAGGTTCTTAGAGTCAGTCAGTGACTCCTCTGTGCCAGAGACAGGGCTACATGCTAGGGATACAAATACAGACATATTTGTATCTTAGAATCCCAAAGTGCTGTGGACCCCTCTGTGCTTTCCTTTCTATTTTCACCACTACTATTATATTACAGGTGTCAAATGAATAGAGCACTGAGCCTGGAGTCAGGAAGACTCACCTTCCTGACAAGTCACTTAACCCTGTTTGCCTCAGTTTCCTCATCTGTAAATTGAGCTAGAAAAGGAAATGGCAAACTACTCCAGCGTCTTTGCCAGTAAAACCCCAAATGAAGTCACGAAGTGTTAGATATGACTGAAAAATGACTAAACAACCACTGTATCACAGGACCTCATTACCACCCACTTGGGTTATTTTCATTGTCCCCTAACAGGTCTTCTTACCTTCATTCTCTACTTCTTCCAGTCTATACTCCATGATTCTGCTAGACTAACAGCCCTTCTTATACTTTTATCTAGAAATGTCACTCATTTCCTCAAAGATAGACAGTTGCTCCCTATTGCTTAATCAATAAAGTTTAAGAGTCTTTATCTGACATTCAAAGCCTTCCAAAATCTTGACAACTTTCCAGCCTGTGGCCTCTACTGGTTAGCCATTTGGTTTCTTTCTGCCATGTCTTTGATTAAGCTTTTCCCTATACTTAGAATGTTCTTTTACTCATCGTTTATCCTTAGATTCCCACTCATTGCTTTAGAATTCATGTCAACCGCCATTTCCGAGACTTAGAGAATTTAGAGCTGGAAAAAGAGTTCATCCAGGCAGCTAGGTGATGCAGTGGGAGCATGACTGATCCCAAAGGCAGGGAGATCTGAGTCCAGATCTACCATCAGGCACTTACTAGCTATGTGACAAAGAGCAAATCTTTTAACCTCTGTCTCTCTGTTTCTTCAGTTGTAAAATGGGGATGATAATAGTACTTACCTGCCAGGGTTTTTGTGATAAATAAATGGGATAATATTTGCAAAGTGCTTAGCAAAATGCTTGGCATATTGTAGGTGCTATATAAATATTGACTGTTATTATTATTTAGTCCAACCCATTTATTCTAATGAAGAAATGAAAATCTAGAGAAATATAATGGCCTATTCAAGATCATATAAGCAGTCAGCAGCAGAACGCATATTTGCCCAAACAAATGCAGGTTCTCTGAACCCAGAACCCTTTTCCTTGTGGACCACATGTTCCCCCAATTTCATGAAGCTTGTCTCTTATTTTTCCATTGAAAATGACCTTCTGTGTAGAAACACACATGAAATTTTGTTATGTACTTTTTGAGTGCACTTATCCTGGAATGCTAAGTATTATAGTTATCTGTATTTATATCTTCTCCTTTTCTAAGACTATAAGCTCCACAAGGACAAGAGCCCATGCCATCTAAGTTTTATAGCCCTCTCACTTCGCAGCACAATATTATGCACAATTTAAAATTAGGCAAATATTATTATGGGCTTAATAGAGGTTTGCTGACTGAATGAATGAGTGAATGAAGCATAGGTGAGAGGAGGCAAGTCATCGAGTGAAAAATGTACCTTAGCCCCTGATTCCAATTATAGAATTTGGGTTGAAGTGGGTGGGGTGGGGAATGCAGAGAAGAATATAGTTAAGGGAGATGAGCAGAGGTAAGAGGACCTGGGACAGCATCTGCCCTTCTTTTTGTCTCTTAGCTCAAACCACCATTGAGTCCTAGTCTGTTTGGTTCCAGACTTAGAAATGTTGATTACACAGTGTTCAGTTTTGATTTTTGTTACCTGGTTTTTCTTTCTACATTGTTGAAGTCAAGGAGTATGTTGTTTTCCTGGTTCTGCTTTCTTCACTTTGCATGAAATATCATTATTATTATCAACATTGTCATTATCATTATTTTGTCTGCCTGACTTTAGCACATAAGAGGGACTCAGAGACTGGGAGACTGATGCTTGCTCTGTGTGTGGGATTTCTTCTAGGAGTATTTCATGGCCAGCCTTCTTAGCATAAGGCTATGGGATTGGTGCTGAGGGTAAGTTCAGTGTGGCCCAGCATGGTTCTGTATGGACTGGGTGCTTACTATCCCAAGTGATTAGATGCACTTCCCTTCTGTGCCTACCCAATACTTACACCTATAGCTTCCCATTGCGTAGGCTACAAAGCTTCTCAAACTTTTTCCACTCACAACCCCTTTGTGCATTTCTGAAGCACAGGGTTAGCTGTCAATGAGTGGCCTGAGGGCATGTGCAGTGCAAAGTACACATACTTTATGTTCAGAACCAAGTTGTTCGATGCAACACAGGCAAGCCCTGCCAGAAACACCTTGGATTCATTACATTTGATTTTTAATTAATTCTTGGTCATTGTGTGTTCAGAAACCTTTTACTGTTGCCAAATTTTTCGAGACCCTATATGGTGTTAAAAAGTGGTGCTTTAGAATAATTACTAGTGGAAGATGAAGCCACAGCTCTCATCCTCGTGCCATGCTCAGTTACCATAGGACCCTGGAGAGTAAGATCGCAGAATAACTGGAATTTCCCCAAAGTATGGCTGACAAACTCCCATCTCCTACTTCTATCATCCCTGTGATTTAAAGTAATTCTTTTTACCTGCTACCTTTTCCTGTTCTCTTATGCTTATGCACCTCAGCCCTACCCCTCCATTATCCATCACAGTGTTCTTGCTACCTTCCTACTACTCTCATACTTAGAACCTTCACTATATACGTTGGTGTCCTCTTGGACAACCTGACTTCCCAGTTCATTGAATTTTTCATTCCACCTAAGTTACCCAAAGGCATGGCCTTAGGGAAATATCCTAGAACTCACAGAACATCGTCCATAAATGAACTACCTATATGATCCCAAACTCTGTATTTTCCCTCTATTGACTATAATTTCCTGTGTTTTCATGTCTCCTTCTTACTCATCTTTCCTCTTTCACAAACCCTGAATTCCTTTATTCCTCCCGGTCCTTCCAAACCATCCCCCTAGCTCTGGTTCAATTTTCTTCCTTGAACAGTTCCAATCCTGTGACTGGATTGACCGATTCAATTACAGACTAACTTCGCCATTGAATCCTTGACCTTCTTGTCTAATTAACACTCTTACTTTTCTAGGTGCCAGCGCCAGCTTGCCCTCACCATCCACCTTCTCTCCTCCTGCTCCTGTGCTGCTAAAAGCAGCTGAAGCAAGTCAGAGAAGTATATCAACTGGATCCACTACAGATTGATGGTATGTCATGTCAAAGGGACTTTACTGCTGCAGAGCAATCCTTTTTTTCTTCCCTCATAGACTTTTCATCATACTCCCTACAGCAGATATCCCAAGCCTTCTCTTTTATTCTCAAATGTCTTAGATCACCCTCTCCCTCTAAGCAAAGGACTTTACCTCCCACTTTTCTGAGAAATCAAGTCATTTCACCCTGAGCACCTTCTTCTCCACTGTTTCACACCTGAGATTCCCTCCACTTTGTCACAATTCTCCCCTCTGTTTCAGACTCTGCTGTATAGGAGGCTCTTCTCCTTGTCAAAGCCAATCCCTATACTGGTGCCCTTGATTTCACCCCTTTCCCTCTCCTCTAGGAATTCTCCTTTTTAATCTTGCCCACCCCCTCTAATCTTTGGGCTGATCCTCTATCTCCCCTGTTATCTACAAACATGCTCAGGTCTCCTCTGTCCTTAAATGAGGGAGGGAGGGTGACAGCAAAGGAGAAAGATTTGGTCCCAGTCTCAGGGTGTAATCATAGATGATGAGGTGTTAATGTTTTAACAAGGTGTTAACACCCTTTTATCCTTTTATGAAGAATGAACACCTCTTGAGTGAGTCAAAAATGTCCATACCATGGCAGGGCTTTAAATAGCTCAGCCCTAGAGACAGTTGGCAATTTAGATGAGCGGGGAGGATTTCCACCTTGGGGAGGGGATTTTTCTCTCCTTCCTTCCCCTGAACCCCCATTGACTATGAAATCTGCTGGGCAGAGATACTTGCCCAAAAGGAGATACCTTATCTAGCACTTAAAGTCAGTTTGAGGTACAGTTGAAGGAACAGAGTCACATGTTTTAGACAGATATGGGTACAGAGAGCAAATCACCCAAGGGCAGAAACATTTTCAAGGAGAAGAACGCTGGCAATGGAGAGCTGAACTGTAGAGGGGACTCCATAAAGAATGAGGAGAGAAATGACTCCAAGGCCTGATTTATGAGTTTGGGGCCATAGGTACCCCACTACCATTACACTCCAGGTTTGTGTCCATCCCATATGCACTGTAGAGAGTAAGTCCTAGGTATGTGGAGGAAACAAAGCTTCTGTTGTTCCTATGCCATCATGGTGAATACCCTTGGTATGAACTAGTTGTGTCTACTGGCTAATTACCAAGCGTATACATGCAAGGGATTCATGAGCTACAGAAGGAGGAGTCCAAACGTGCAGGATAGACCTTGTAGAAGTAGCAGTCACCTGGAGAATGAGAGTTTAGGTTATGGAAGTGTAGGGGAGATGGAGGGGGTGTTTCACTTACAAAAATCTTCACTTGACCCTGTTATTGCCTCAAGCTTTATCTGTCCTGGCAAAGTCCAGGAATGAGCTATAGATGCTGAGTTATAGCCGCCACTTCCTCACTTCTCTCTTGTTTCTCCATCCCTTGCAATCAAGCTTCCCTC
The DNA here is from genome assembly GCA_023548195.1 of Bettongia penicillata ogilbyi. Lineage (NCBI taxonomy): Eukaryota > Metazoa > Chordata > Mammalia > Diprotodontia > Potoroidae > Bettongia > Bettongia penicillata. The sequence continues at coordinate 3,003,032 of JAJHZJ010000311.1, forward strand.
TCTAAGAATTTGATTAAAGTTACCAAATAGCTCTTAATGTCTAAATCCAATGGCTTTTTGGACAGTTCTTATAATCTCAGTTTAGCATCTTTTGATGCTATTGACTGCCCCCTTGTCTTCCATGACTTTATTGTTTAGTCTTTTCAGTCCTGTCTGACTCTCTATGAGCCTATTTGGGGTTTTCTTGGCAGAGGTATTGGGGTGGTTTGCCATTTCCTTCTCCAGCTCTTTTTACAGATGAAGAAACAGAGGCAAACAAGGTAAAGTCACTTGCCCAGGGTTACACAACTACTAAATGTCTAAGGCCAGATTTAAACTCAGGTCTTCCTGACTCCAGGTTCAGTGCTCTCTCCACTGTGCCACCTGGCTACCCTATGACCTTCTATGACATACCTCTCTTCGTATTCTCCTGCTATCTAACCATTCCTTCTCAACCTTCCTCACTGAATTATCATCATTCTCATTAAGTGTGGGTGTCCCTCAATGCTTTGTCCTAGACCCTCTTCTCTTTACCCACATTCTGTCTCTCTTGGTGATCTGGAAGACTCTAAGGGCTTCAATTGTCATCTCTCTGCAGATAATAGATAACAAAAAACAGGGTAGCCAGATGTCACAGTGGTTAGGGCATCAGACCTGGGAACAGGAAGACCAGAGTTCAACTACAACCTTAGACCCTTACTGGATGTGTGACCCTGGACAAGCCACTTAACCCTATTTGCCTCAGTTTCCTCATCTGTAAAATGTGGATAATAATAACATCTACTCCCCAGGGTTGTTGTGAGGAGAAAATGAGATAATATTTGTAAAGCTCTTAGCACAGTGCCTGGCACATAATAAGTGATTAATAAATGTTTGTTTCTTTTTCCTTCAGCTCGCTTTCTTTCCTGAGGTCCATGCTTACATTACCTGCTACCTGGGAGCTTCACCTCAATGTCCCATGAACTTCTCAAACTCAGCGTGTCCAAAATGGAACACATTACTTTCCTCCCTAGAGGTGCCCAGCCCCCACAATGCCCTTTGTTGATTGAGAGTCACCTTGACAGTCATCTAGTTTTAAAACTTCTGACTCATTATTGACCCATTCTGCTCCATCACTAACATCTTTCTCCTCCATTCCCTTCTCTCCACTCCGATGGGCCCTCAGTCTCTCTCACCTGAACTATGGCATAGTTTCCTCATTGGTCTCCTTGCCTCTAATATCTCCCATCTCCAATATTTGACCAAGTTACTATTTCCCAAATACGGGTTTCAGATTAAGTCCCCCAAATGGTTTTTGGAGATACAGATTGAAAATCAGGGATAAAACAGGAATTAGGAGGAAATGTCTAACTTCAAGTTAGAAACTGAATGCAAAACCTTAAAAATCCTTGCTCAAAAGCCTTCAATGGCTTCCTGTTGCTTCCTGAGTAAAACACACAGTCCTGTCTCCAATAGGCTTCTGCCCATCCATCTGGACTTACTTCATATCACTCCTCTGTATGTACTTTAAACTTGGCATGACATCTCTGCACCTTCTCATGGATATCCTCATCCTTGCCATCTTTGCCTCTACCTCCTAGAGTCCTTGCTTTTCTTCAGGGTTCAACTCAGCTGCCTCTTCCTATGGGAAGATTCACCTGAATCTCACCAAGGATCAGTGCTCTTTGCTTCTCAAATTATCTTCTACTTACATATCTGTGTACATGTTATTTTCTCTATTCCCATAAGGCTCAGTAGAATGGATGTTCCCTCAGGGCAGGAAATATTTTTAATTTTTTGTCTTTGTATATCCAAACCCAGCCCAGTCCTTTGCATATAGTAAGTATTTAATAAATGTTTCTTTTGGAATAGGTCTTCAGTGATGAATGAATGAAAACAATCTCTTCTACCTCCAGACTTTTTTTTTTTTACAGGCTATTTTCTTTCCATATGTTTTATTTTTTCCTCTTCAGCAAGTTAGATTCTTCTGTTTGAAACTCCAGAGCCATTTCTTTCAGGAAGTTTTGCTTCACTGATCTCAAGACTAGTTTTGATTTCTCCATTACCTTGCATCAGTTCAATTCAATTCAACTAATCTTTCCAAATCCCTGAGTATGTACAATGCCTGGTCTCCCAGAACTCTACTCATTCTGCCTTATACTCTTGGTACCCAGAATTAGAAGATTTTAGGACTACGAGAAGTCTTTGGGGGTAATCTGGTCATTGGATTATAAATCATAGATAGAAACCGGATAACTTGAAGGTCATCTATTCTAATCCCTTCATTTTATTGATTAGCAAATGGAGTCCCGGAGTGAGCCCCTTAGTTATTTGCTCGAGGTTGTTCAGACAATAAATGTAAGAGTCAGGATTTGAATCTGAGTTCATATTGACTCCAAAGCCAATACTCTTCTGAGTATACCAAGTTAGTTCAAACTCTTCATGTTAAAGATGAAGAAATTGAAACTCAGAGAGGGAAGTGGCTTGAGCAAGGTTATAAAAGAAAATTAGAGATTATAACAAAGATCCATGATTCCAATGCTATATTTAAGCCAATATCAGTTTGTATGTTGCTTTATGCCTCTAATGTGTTTTTAGGAGTGTGTGTACATAATAGCAAGCCTGTGGGCCACTAAAAACCAGTCTGTATAGGCATAGTTGGCACTTAAACTATAGGTTGCCATCCCCAACATAAACACTTAGGGCCTGAGGATTTTCCTTTAGCCATACCAAGGCATATAAGGCTTGGTAACTACTCTACTGTCCAGTTTCAAAGAACCATGTTCTTTCCTTCAAACTCTGTTTCTTCTCTAGGTTAAACAATATTGATTCACATTTATATAGTGTTTTTCAAATTTTTCATGGTGCTTTCCACACAAGAGTCTCATGATGTGGGTAGAGCAAATATCAGATGATCTGTATTACACAAATAAAGATACTGAAGTTCAATCTATAAAATTGTGCACACCCTTTAATCCAGCACTACTAGGACAGTATCCCAAAGAGATCATAAAAATGGGAAAAGGGTCTACATGTACAAAAATATTTATAGCAGCTCTTTTTGTGGTGGCCAAGAATTGGAAATTGAGGAGCTATCCATCCATTGGGGAATGACTGAACAAGTTGTGATATGTGTAATGGAATGCTATTGTTCCACAGGAAATGATGAGCAGGTGGATTTCAGAAAAATCTGGAAAGACTTATACGAACTGATGCTGAGTGAAGTGAGCAAAACCAGGAGAACTTGGCACATAGTAACAGTCACATTGTACCATTATCAACTATGATAAATTTAGCTTTTCGCAGCAATACAATGATCCAAGACAATTCCAAAGGATTCGTGATGGAAAATGCTATCCATATCCGGAGAAAGCACTATGGAGTCTGAGTGGAGATTGAAGCATATAATTTTCACTTTTTTTCTTTCTCGTGATTTTTCCCTTTTGTTCTGATTCTTCTTTCACAGCATGACTCAAGTGGAAATATGATTAAATAGATTAAAGACGTACAACCTCTATCAGATTGCTTGTTGTCTTGGAGAGGGGAAAGGAGGTAGGGGAGGGAGGGAGAGAGAAAAATTTGGAACTCAAAATCTCACGAAAATGAATGTTGAAAACTATCTTTACATGTAACTGGAAAAATAAAATGTTATTAAATGTTAAAATAAATAAAGTTTAAAAAAAGACACTGAGGCTCAGAGAGAAATCACCCCCAGGGCCTGTAGCTACTAAGTGGAGGAGCCAAGATTCAAAACTCCAAATTCAAGACTCTTTGCACTTATACTACTTCTGATAGGCATGGAGTGGGAAGACTGGTTCTCCCCAAATCCAGCCAGCTTCCTGGGAGTGGGTCCTGCAATCTGAGGTGTTATTCTTGTCGTGCGGGGAGAACAGCTACAAGAGAAAATGAGCCAAGTTTCGTGCTCATGCTGGTTGTCTGATGAATGACGGTGAACAGAGATTTTGGGTGGGTGGTGTGCTTTGAGGACCCACAGGAGATGCCGTTAATTTTGGCTGCGTGTCAGTGAAGAAGCTAAATGACTGGAAAGATCCCACGGGGGGGCATATGCACGGCCGAGGCAGCTGCAGCCTCCAACAGCTCAACGGTCGTGCCGGCTTCAAGATCAAGTCACTTACTGCTGCATCCTGGAGGGAACGGCTTCTGTGCTGAAGTTAGGAGAGGATGGGGCAGCCAATCACCGCCCTGTGGGGTAGTTGACGTTATTAAATGGGAAGAAAAAAAAACCCTTCAAAGTCTTCTAGGGCCCCAGGAACTTACGCATCCTTCTCAACTAGAGAAGTCATCTAGGGAGGCAAGTTCTTGAATTAATGAAGCCTGTCTTCTTTTGACTGGCTTCCAAAGAAGTAGAATCCTATTTAGAGGCGTGGAGTACAGGTGTCTGGAAAGCAGCAAGGTAATCCTGTAAAACCACCCCCAACTGGCCAAGGTGATCTTAAAACCTCCAAACTTGCCAAGGTGATCAGCAGTACTGAGATCTGCTTGGAAGGGACAGGGGACCGGGTTTCCTGAGGACCCTTCCTTAAGCAAGAACTCAGGTGCTGAGATGCCCCTCTTAGTTCATATTCTTGCTTAGCTGACGTTTTTGGTGATGTTTGTTCAACATTCACATTTGTTGAACTTGTCAAAGAGCTCTAATATCTATCTTATTTGCTTCTCATGATGGTAATAGAGCAGATAACAACTTTAAAGATGTAGTTGAAACTTAGAGAAATTAAATGACTTGCCCACAGCATTGGCTTTGTAAACCTTGAACCCTGAACTCTCTCAGTCTCAGTTTCCTCTCCTACAGAATAAAGGAGTTGTACTTGGTGACTTACAAGGTCTATTGTAGCTCCTATGAGTCAGGCTTAGAACCTAGGTTGGCTCACTACTAATGCACTTACTGTTGCTTCCAATATGCTTTACTGCTTTCCTGTCAAATTGAATATCCACATGTCCACCTGCAAAGAAGCAATGTACAATAATAAGTCCTGTGTTCTCTCTGGGCACTGGTCCATTGTTGGTGTTCTCATAGTCAATGAGCAAAGGATTGAGAAAACCCAGCTTGGACCTTAGAGAAATACCTTCATCTCATGTGGGCCTTGGCTCCCTTGGACAGCAGCGGTTGTAGTTGGACTGAGTCAAAAACCTTGAACTTCATTCCTTGCTCTGCTACTTTTTAGGCTAAGTGGCTTTGGTAAGTTGCTAGCTCTCTCTAGGATTCAGGAAAGTAGGGATATCCATATTTGCTACATGCCTCCCTGGGTGGTTCTAAAGAAGATGCTTTGTGAGCTACAGAGAACTATGTTAACGTCAGTTATTATTATTCAGGCACATGTGCACGTCAGTCTCATGCTGTTAGGTCTTAGAAGAGCATCCATCTGCTTGAAATGTGGTCCCTTGTGAGTCAAATAACTGGAACAAGGGGCACGGATTAAATATGCGCTTCCAGACATCCCTTATATGGCTCAAAGAACTTGCCCCATTGCATCCCAATAATGGGAGATCTACATAATATACAAAAATTCTCATAATATAATAATACTATATGTAATAATTGAGAGGCCTCTCATGGGAGGAGGGGATAACTGTTCCTACCTCACATCTGGATGCCACAGCTCAGAAAAGAAGGGAATGACAGTTCAGCACATTCTTCCTTGCTTCCTCCCCCAGACTAGCTTCAATGGGTTGGGGCTTTTCCAATATCACCCTCCACATCTAATCAGTTGCCAAGTCCTGTCAATGAGACACATTAATGTCTCAGTTCCATGCCCAACCCTTCACTGACACACAGCCCCCACCGTGGTTCAGGCCCTTGTCCTCTCTTGCCTAGAACTCAGGCTGACTCACTCATTTTTCATTCCAATATACTTTACTGCCTTCCAGTCAAAAGAGATACCTGCCTTGCCACCAACAAAGAAGTAAATTTGGCCTAGAACAGTTGTAATAGCATTGTTACATGGTCTCCCTGCCTCTGGTCTATCATCTCTTCAGTCTGTCCTCCAAATGTCTGTCCAAATAAGGTTCCAAAAGCACAGGTCTGAGTAGGTCACTCCCCAGCTTGAAAATCTCTAGTGACTTTCTATGCAATTAAGTATGGGATAAAATACTGACATTTAATTAAGACCCTCCACACTCTGACCCCTGCCTACTTCCTAGTTCTATTTCACATTTCTCTACTTCATGCACTCTACATTCTAGCCAAATTGGAATATTAGCTATTCTCAGCCTTGACAAGCAGTCCCCTGGGCCTGTGTCATTTCCACAAAGCATTGCCTGTGCCTACAATGTATTGCTGCCCTCATCTCCCCCTCCCATAATCCTCTATTTCCTTCAAGGCTTAGCTCAGGATCTATTTTCTCTTCACTTAAAGGGTGGGGGGGAAGGTCACACAATCCTGAGGGTTTGTGGAGCTCTTGAAAGAGACTGCCAAAAGGTAGGGATGGAAGGTGGAGAAGGGAATCCACAGAAATGTTTGATTCTTTAAAGGGGTATTCAGATTAAAATATTGGGAGCCACTGACATAACCCAAAAGTGTTTCATGCTCCTTCAAATTCTTGTATTATACTTAGCTTTGTAAATACTTCCCTTGCCCACTGACAGATAAAATGTAAACCTCACAAGGGTAGGGAACTTGCTGAACTTCAGTTTCCTTAAATATAAAATGGGAATAATAAAAATTTGTGCCATCTACATCATAGGATTATTGTGACAATGCTTTGTAAATTATGAGGGTCTGTATTAATATGAACTATTATATGATGGAGATTTCTAAGGAACAAAAAAAAAGACACAGAATTGCATTTATTATTAATTCTGTGGTTCAGAAGGGCTTACTAGGTGGTGCTCAGTTGTATCTTTCTCTCCCCAAGAAAATTCTGTTTATGGGTTTACACTGTTGAGGATATATGGTACTAGGTACTAATCTGGATGTCTGGTAGGACCTGTAGCTGGTGGTCTTCCATACACCTTGCCTACCCATCCTGTGGAACTGTCATCCATGTCGTACCACTCTATTCAGCACATAGAGCACTGGAATTGGTGTCATAAAGATCTGAGTTCAAATCTGGCCCTAGACACTGTGTAACCCTACACCAATCATCTCACCTCTGTCTGCCTCAGTTTCCTCAACTGTTGTCAAATGATCTTCCAAGTCTGATGATGTTATACCCCTGCTCAAAAAATTTCAATGTTCCCCCCATTGTCCCTAGGATGAATTATAAACTACTTAGCCTGGTATTTATTTTTTCCATATTTATTTTTTCCCCTTCCTAGCCTTATACTACTACTCCTTTCCATGTATATTATACTGTAGGAAAACTGAAGTGGCAAATGTTTATGATCTAGCTCTATCATTTCCCACTTTCATGAATTCATGTAAGTTATCCTCTGTTTCTGAAATGTTGTAATCTTTATCATCCTTCAAGGCTCTTCTCAAAGGCCTCTCTTCCCAGATCCTACTAGGTAAAAATGTTCATTTCCTAAATTTTCCTAGAGCACTTTGGTTGCATCAAAATAACATGTGTGAATGTTATTTTGTATTATGTTTATTATACACTATAGAAATTTTATGTCATAATCTGGACTTCTTCATCCACTTTGTATTTCCTGTATGGATAGTGAGGTTAAACTCTTTTGAATGGTTATGCCTGGCTTCCAGGAAGTTGTGCATTGTTCTGGAGCAATTGCACTGTCTGCAAACAGTACAAGCTTGTCCATAAACTAGAATATCTAAAGCAACCTCACCATCCCCAAGTAATTCCTTTTCAAACTGGGACAATTCAGAGGATCTTTTCTATCATAGTGGCAAACATCTTTGACAAGAATGTATCTCCTTGTTTTGTCTTGTCCATTAAGATGAATATCTGAAGAAAAGTGGGCTAGACTGCCTTTGGGAAACCAGCAAAATCCTGTAATGACCACAAACTTCAAATAGAAACAATTTTTGTAATATCATTATTGTACTGGTTTTGCGTCATGGCTATATTCATGAAATGGGATAGTCTTTGAAGAACTGAAAATGAATATTACACAAAGGAAATGTAGAAAAGCATGTAAAAAGCTAGGTGGCACAGTGGATAGAATGCCAGGCTGGGGTCAAGAAGACTCTTCTTCCTGAGTTCAAATGTGGCCTCAGACACTTTCTAGCTGTGTAACCTTGAGCAAGCCACTTAACTCGGTTTGCCCCGATTTCCTCATCTGTAAAATGAGCTGAAGAATGAAATGATAAACCATTCCAGTATATTTGCCAAGAAAACACAAATGGAGTCATGAAGAGTCAGACATGACTGAAATGACTAAACAAAAAAGGAGAGTGTGAACAAGTTACAACACATAAAACAATCAATGAGGGACTCAGAAGGACAGGAGTAAAAGATATTATAAGGCTAAGTATGGCAGCAAAAGAAGATGTTCTGGGTGAGGGATAACAGGTGGATAATCAGAGGACCCACTGTCCTCTGTCACTGCCCTTGCAATGTCAGAGAAAAGCAAGAAAAGCCACCAGCACATTAGGTGCACCACCCTTGCTGTTGTGAACTCATGGTAGAGAAGGGGAACAAACATCTATTAAACACTGAGACACTGTGCTATGGGTTTTACAAATATCTCATTTGATCCTCATAATAATGCTAGGTTGTAGGTGCTATTCTCCTTATTTTACAGTTGAGGAAACTGGGGCAGACAGAAGTGAAATGATTTGCTCAGGGTTACACAGTTAGTAAGTGCCCTAGGCCATATTTGAACTCAGGTCTTTCTGATTCCAAGCCCAGTGCTCTATCCACTGGATAAAGTGGTAGGGTACCAATGAGAATTCCACAGTGGGGGCAGGTATGGGTGGGTGTGATCTGTATCATTGAAGAGAGGGTCTAAATTGACGAACTCACAAATCCATTTGAATATTTGAGCATGATTATCTGCATATATGTTCTATCCCCCTAGCTGAGTGTAAAGTCCTGGAGGACAGAGTCTAAGTCAATTTTCATCTATACATCTCCAGCCCAGGATGCCAGTGCATTACAAAGATAAGGTGTTTAATAATATCATTGAGGTGAATTGAATTCCAACAGTCTTGGCTGCTCTCAGTAGGCACATTTAAAACGACATTAAAAAACACTTGGTGTGTGCACAGAAAGAAGATGTGACTGTTCTATTCTGCCATCTTTATCATTGTTCAAAACTGCAACTGACACATATTTTTTTTGAGGGGGAGACAATTGGGTTTAAGTGAATTACCCGAGGGCACACAGCTAATAAGTATCAGGTGTCTGAGTTGGGATTTGAACTTAGCTCTTCCTGACTCTAGGGCAGGTGCTCCATCCACTGTACCACCTAGCTGCCCCACAACTGATGAATTTTTAGAAGGATTTGGAAAAAACGGAGCGCATTCGTACCAGGGCAGTCAAGAAGGTGAGGGATTTCAAAATCACGTCCTAGGGTCAGAGGAGGGAGAATGGGGATAGTTAATCTGGAGAAGAGGGGACTTCAGAGTGAAATGATCACCGACTTCCCTAATGTAAAAGATTTTAATGTAGAAGAGAGAATTGGACATGTTCTCCTTAGCTCAAAGGGACAAAGTTATAGCAAACAAAACAAAACAAAATAAATCAAACAACACCCCCCCCCAAAAAAAAACCAGGCAAGTTTCAATTTGATATAAGGAAGAACTTCCTAACCATTAGAATTGTCCAGAAAAAGGCTGCTTTGGGAGATGGTGGATCATTGGGGGTATTCAAATGAAGTTTGGTTTGGAGAGGTTTCAGCTAGATGACCTTTGGGGTCCTTGCAATTCTTAAATTTTCTGACACTCTTGAGATAGAATGTCATATGTATAATCCATGAGCCACTCATCTATGGATTCATGTGGATTAGGGTTCTGATCATTTTCAATCTATAATTTATCTCAAATCATCTGTCTTGAATTTCTATGCCCCTCGCTCCCAAATTTTAGAACTGGGAACTCCTAAGATCAATTAAATTCAGATTTCACTATGCTTATGGACTATGCAAGGAACAAATATTGACACAGTAAAATGTTTAATTGGGACAGAATTGAAAAATAAAGCAGAGAAACACAAACTTTAGCACTCATTTCTGAAAAAAAGTGTATCTGTACCCTCTTTTCTCACTAGATAATCTTGCTAGATTATCCTGGAAGTTAAAGTAAACTCTTGCAAAACTCCTATCTCTTAAATGGGAAAAGCCTCTGTTGAGAAGTAACAGAAGATTGAGAAACTTGGCCCACGAAGGGCCTGGATCTTCTCTGGGGTTGTCCAGTTTCAGTCACTCTCAGTTCTCGCTTTTCTCATCTCCTCTCAGTATAGGCAGGACTCAGCTATATATAGCCAGAGATAAGGCTGACCTGCTGTTATAACTGATCCCCTATAGGGTGCCACCATCACTGTCTGTTTTCCATCCCACCTTAGCCACAAAAGCCTCTGAATAGGAGAAGGTTGCCAAACATTCTCTCTGTGGAACCCCAACACATTTCTGGGACTGACAAAATGCCTAAGCTTTTAAGTGACTGGTATGGAATGAGTTTCCTCTCTCTTGTGTTCATCCAGGATGCCAAGATTTCGTAGTAGGACCCTATTTTCTCACTGAAGTTCCGGACAGTTAGCTAGAAGGTGATGTCATTGTTTCTTTGAAATCTTTAAAGCTCAAGATAATAGGCCTTATTCAACTGATGTCTCAGCTGAGATGTGTTTGGCTCAATCTTCACCATCTTCTGAGACTCTTTAAGATTGTTTGTTTGTTTGTGTGTTTGTATGAGTCGTTATTATTCTTTTGTCCTCCTTCCAATCCTCTGCCCCCAAATTTAAAAAAGTGGGAAAAACTCTTAGAATTTACATAGTCCAGAAAAGCAGATTCCCACATCGGTTTCCTGGCTCTTTTCCAAATATCAGTAAGCATGGAGTAAAACCACTAGTTTCTTTTCTGGTGGTATTAAACACATGTCCTAGGAAGGCAACGTGCTGATCCCTTCTTCTCAGGCTTTGGGCCTCTTCAGCATGTGCAATTAAAATGTTCTGGCTGTGGGTCTCCTTGAGGATAGCATTGTGGAATTCTACACATCTCGATTCCTGCCAAAGCTAGGCATCTCCTGGAGTAGTTCACTCTTGAATTCTTGACCCTGATCAGCATGAAACCTGGAAAAGAATCCATACTCTCCAAAAAACACTTCTCCTACAATACCTTGGTACTGTGGAAGTCTTTGGGTTCCTGGGTAGTTAGACCTGTGCATACTGGGTGGAGTGGTTTGTCACCAATGAGATAAAGCTTATGCTATCCATATCCCCTCCCAGAGACAAGACTTAACAGCTCCACAGACTTACAGCTGCATATGACTTCAACTAAGAAATTCGAGTGGAGAGCACTTTCCTTTGAACTTAACAGCAGTCTTATATTTCTTGCATACATCTGCCAGCAGAATCTATTCCACACCAGATCTAGAGTTTTCTCTTGATTCAGGTGTTCAAAATCACCAGAGAGGGCTTTCCAAGCCATGAATCAGTCAAGAAGAGTATATAAAGCTCTGTCTATATACTCCATTACAGACCTCTTACTCCTGTCCCATTGGGAGTGATCACCTTTCTGTTTATCAGCTTTACCCTTATGTCTCTGACCAAGCAACAACTGTAATCACAAGACTGTCTTTTACTTATTACATATCAATAGATACAGCCATAATGTTTCACAGTCTTTCATATACCTGTCTACCTAAGTCAATCTAGTATGACTCAAATGTTCCCTAGACATTGTCATGCTCTGAAGCAACCTCTCCGAACTTAAGTCAGACTCAGTAGACACCCCCAAACTCCCACACCAACAGCCCTCAATAATGATCTCTTCCAATCGCTGAGCACCAGTTCTCCAAAAACTGAGCAGTTACTGAACCCAGCACAATCCTACAGTGGCACTCTGGAACATAGTTATACAATGATTCCTTAAATCACTTTGTCTGGATTGCTAGCAGAGTTTGTCCAGCATAAATTGCTGCCAAATTATAACCTAGACCTTGAAAACATCATTGAAGCCTATTAGTGCAAGGCTGAAAGTAAAAGCAATTTAAGCAATGTTATTTACTAAAACAGGCAACTAGTGTAAGCAATTTACACCTCAGAAGCTCTATCTGTCTTGGACAAGCCTCCACAAAATGTAATCTATGTGACCTTCATTTCTGAATTCCCATGTGTTTGAGTTAGATCTTGGGATTATTTTTAACTCATGATATATCTAATCTGCTAAAAGAGCACCATAGTCCTATCCAGTTGAAAGAGAGAGAGAGAGAGAGAGAGAGAGAGAGAGAGAGAGAGAGAGAGAGAGAGAGAACTTAGTTTTCACTGTCCTAATAGAACAGGCAAGAAATACACATTAAAATAGTAACATATTTAATTGGGAGAGAATTACTAAGTAAAGAGAAAACTAAATTCTACATCAAATGAATAAAATGAAATAACTTAAGTCCTTTATAAACCCTAAAGCTCTCTATAAAAGCTAGTTATTAACCATTTCTGAAGAATAATAACCTCATCCTTTTTCTACCAGAGTGGGAAAAGCAAGTCAAAGCCTCTTGTGCAGCTTAACCAAAGGCATGTATTGCCTCAGTCTTTCCCAAAGATGTCTGTCAGATAGTCAGTCAACCAACAATTATTAAGCACTTATTGTGTGCCCATTACTCTGCTAAGCATGGTCAGTTTCCACAGTCAGGGTCACATAACCCTTCTTTCTCTTGACTTTTCTGTTCAGCATGATCTTTGCTGCTGGCCAAAAGATTATATCACTACTGTCTCTCTCCCTGAACTAGTTGCCATGATCACTATCCATCCACACCTTTCCTTCACAACCTCATCAAAAGTGTATCTTTGTCCTTGACCCATCAGGTCAGTGCCTTGGGGTCCACAGTCTCATCACTATGCATATATACTTTGTATCAAGCATGCCTATATTTGCTAATCTGTGAACATGCTGTATCCACCTGGTGGAATGTAAGGTCCCTGAGAGCGGAGGAGGTGTTGCTTGTGTCTCCAGCACCTAGAACAGTGCCTGACACACAGAAATCATTTAAAAATTGCTTTTTGATCAATTGAATCTTCCCATCACATCTGTTCCCATCTGTTACATGAGGAATAACACTAGTATTCTAGTAAACAGCCAGCATACCAGTCATCTTTCTAATGATAGGAGCTGCCATTTGTATGGTACCTACTATGTGCTTATTACTGGCCTAAGCTCTTTCCAAGTTACCTCATTTAACCTTTACAAAAAACCCTGAAAGATAGGCTTTTATTGTTGTGGTTTACAATTGAGGAAGTTGAGTCCAACAGAGACAAGATCACATAGCTAGCAAATGTCTGAGGCTGGATTTGAACTCAGGTCTTCCTAACTCCAGGTCTAGGATTCCATCTACTGTGTCACCTAGCCACCTCTCCCTAACCCTTTTTGTTGTTGTGTCCATCCTTTGTTGCTGATGAAGACCAGGTCATCAGGGAAATAATGACATGACTTGCACCTGACTTTGTTTTGAGTGAGGGAGGGCTGTGCAGGTCAGCAGCCTCACTTCTCCTCCAGACTCATCTGAATCTAGTGAGCATTCCTCAGGATGACTAGGGATGACCCAGGATGCACTGGGAGACCTTGGGCCCTTTAGACCAAGGTCTATTCAGGTACTCACTTAGGGTGAGGTAATGCCCATTCATTGAATAGGCCTGTTTGAGAAGTAGCCAGGGGATGGCCCCGTTAATGCGGCCCCTGCCTAAGAGCTCTCTCCTGGACCCTCCTGGCTTAAGAGTGATTATCAATAGTAACTGTTGCTGTTTCCCTCTCAGCCTGATGTCTTTACCCTTTTTACCACTCGATATCCAACTGAAGAGATGCTTTTCTAAGTCTTCAGTGGATAGAGAACTGTAGACACTCTGGGCACACTCTGGGGCACATGCTGGGGCACAGGGAGGTCTCAGTGGAAACATCATTCAATATTATGGTTCCTATATGACCCTCACCCAGCCTCAGCTTCCTCCTCCATAAAATGAGCTTAATAGTAGAACCTTCCCCACAGAATGGTGAAACTACTAGGGGCAGGACAGGTACTGTTTTGCAAAACTTTAAAGTGAAGTTTAAATTAGAACTATGTATTATCACGGTTAGAGTTGAGAGGGGCTTTTAATTTAAATTCAAGTCTCATTGCCTGCCTGGGTGACCTTGGATAAGTCACTCTATCTTTGGATTTCAGTTTCCTCTAAGTAAAAGGGGGGAGGGGGGAGACATGGACAGACTAGATGGTTGCTAAGATACCTTCTGGCTCCAAGTCCCATGATCCTCCTCTATGGAGGCTGAGAGGGAGGACAGGAAGGAAAGGGGAGGGGGAGAGGTGGCATTGTCCACTTTTCAAATTCTCTTCCTGGTGATTCTTTGAAGATGCCTTACATCTTCCACATTATTGTCACTGATTTTTTTTAATCCCCTAAAAGCTCATCCTACACAGCAGATTTCTCTAATTAACAGCACCTGGAGAAGAGCTGGGTGCTTCCTGAACACCACTGTACCAGGGGGTTTGGAAGATAGAAGATGGGGGTGGGCATGGAAGGAGGGAGGCAACCCCATGTTGGCCCATCCCATCAGAAGGGAAGATATCACAGTCAAACTAGATACAGGCACCCTATTTGGAAACATACTTGCTACACCAATCTTTATCACTTTCACTGAAGGTTGTTAATTAAATTAATTACCCTCACTAAATAGGCTCATGGGGTTTCCCTTGGGTGGCACAGAGATCTTGGCAAGAAACAAGGGGAGGGAGCAGCTGTCTTGTGGAAAATTGCTGAGTCCCAGCTCCCCTCCCCAAACAATTAAGGGGGCTAGTCACAGCTCAATCCCCTTGACTTGCCTCATCTGGAGAGAGCACTTGGATGGGCATTGTTTTTGATTAAATGGGGTGAGGAGTGTGAACCAGTATATATGTGTGTATGTGTATGCCAGGGTTTGTGCTGTGAAAAGACTCAGGAGATTTGGGTGCTAGGCTGGTCTCTACCACATACCACCGATAACTGGATAAATCACATCCCGTTTCTGGGCTTCAATTGTTTCACCTGTGAAATTAGGTTGATTCAATTAAATGATCTTTAAGATGACTTCTAGATGCCCCCCCTCCTTCCTCAATTATCCAACAGTAGTAGCTTTAATTTCAATAGCCCTCTTAAAATTTACTAAATGCTTTAACTGTATTTCCTATTTTATTCTCATACAACATCATAAGATAGGTTCTGCTATTATTACTACCATTTTATGGAGGGGGAAACTGAGGCTGAGGAAGTGACCTTACCCAGGGTCACAGAGCAAGGGGCTGAGGCAAATTTCAAACTCAGTTCTTTCTGACCCCAAGTCCAGGATTCTATCTACTCTCCAGCAGGCTGTATGAATCTACTGACCATGAGGATGAACTTATATACATGTTGTTTCCCCTGACAAGATGCAAACTCTGTGAGATCAGTCTTTGTATTCTATCTAGTACCTAACACTTTGCTCACCATCTAGTTAAGTGCTTACTTAATAAATGCATTTTGGTTAGTCTCTGTGCCTATGCATGAGTAAATGGATATCTCTCTATGTGTATATATTTGCATCCCTAGGTATATGTACACATAAGGAGTTATATGTATATAGATAAATGTCTGCATATGTGATCACGTGCCAACACACTGCTGGTAAAAACAAAGAAAATGGGCTTTGACACTCCCCTTGGCTCCCCTCCCCTCAGAAAACACACAGCTGTCTCCTTCCAGCTGTCGGTCTGTCTTCTGCTGCTGGCCTGCTGTTATGGTGAAATGTCAAATTCAAACATTCACTCCACAGTATCTCCTTTACAGGAAAGAGAGTAAAGGCAGGTAATTTATCAAACATTACTTAAAATAGTCCCACTACCTCTCTTGTCCTCTCTCTTGTTGCTCTGACTGCTTCCTGATTGTTTCGTTGCTTTTCTGTCTCCTGTTTTTCTGCCAGGAGATTGACATCCCCCTGCTAATATAGTCTCTTGGATGCCAGGTGTTGGTGGAACAGATACTTCTCTCTGCCTCAGCCCCTGTCTCAGAACTGAGTACTTTGCTGAGCAATGCAGATCTTTTATACACTGGGGTGATGGGTCTGATAGACCCTCTTTAGCAGTAGAGAAAGGCTGGTGAGGGGAGCTCAGGTAAACGATGTTCTACAGTGGAGATTCTATACAATTATACATTTGCTGATGGCACTTCATCTCCAGCCACCAGGCTGGGCAAAGTTAGTCATGCCCTTGGCTTGTCCTAATTTTGCTGTTACTGGAGACTTTGAGCCTTGTAGGCATATACCAGTATTCACATACCAAAGGCAATCTTGTATGATGGAAAGAGCCCTGGTCTACAATTATAATGAGATGTCAAATTCAATTCTGTTCCACCAACACCTTACTCTGAAGAACCTGGGTTCAAATCTTATCTCTTGATGCTTAGGACCCTTGGCAGGTCACTTAAACTCTGGGCCTCAATTTCCTCTTTTAGAAGGCCCTTGAGGTCCCTTCTTAATCTATGATTTTGTTGCCATTTTCCAGGGTCCTAGCCTCTTGGGAAATACACAAAGAACCAAAGGATTATGGTTGTCACTCTTTATCATCTCCATTTTACAGATGAATACATTTGAGAAGCCAAGGTACCTGCCACATATCTACCTTCTCTGGTTCCAGCCTGGTGCTCCCTCCATTTCACAAGCATTATCCCATTATTATCCCTTTAGAGCTGGAATAAGATCCTAGGGTACTAAGACTTCATGGGGCAGACAGGTGGCCAAGGGAAGAGAGCACTGGGCCTTGGAGTCAAGAAGGCTCATCAACTTGAATTCAAATCTGGTCTTAGACCTCCAAGCCATGTGATCCTGGACAAGTCATTTAACCCTGTTTGCCTCAGTTTCCTCATCTGTGAAATGAACTGGAGAAGGAAATGGCAAACCACTTCAGTATCTCTGGCAAGAAAATCTCAAATCAGGTTGAAAAGAGTCAGATGTAACTGAAAAATTTGGGATTGTCTCAATATACCTCTTGCTTTTACAGAGAGGAAAAAATGAGCCCTAGAGTTACTAAATGAATAGCTCTAGATCACACTGAAAGGAAACAGCAGGTCTAGAACTCAAATCCATGTCTCCTGACACTCAATTCACTATAATTCACTGTCCACTATACCAGACCTCTGACTTCTCCTTGTTATAGAAGGTGAAATGGAGGCCCATAGGAGCCAAACAACCTTGGCTGTACCCACCCCGCACGGCTGGGACAGAGCTGAGATTGGAATTCTTGGCTTTGGATCCCAGGCTTCCACCATCACAATTCCTTGTCAAGAGAAGGCCTGTAAGAAAAGAGCAGGGCCCTAAGGCAGGGAGGAAGTCTGGGGGAGTAACGGCAGGGGGGATGCAGATGCCTGAGCAGGTCCTCACCAGAACAGTCTTCTAAAAGGCCGGCATTGTTTGGGACAAAGACAATATGAAACGTTCTGGCATCTGCAGCTCAAGCCTCTCTCATTGGGTAACCACAACTTCCCAAGGCCTGGAACAGGAATGCCAAGAATGCACAAGCTCCAAAGGATCTCCCCCACCTCCTTCTGCTGAGAGAGCCCAGGTTTGCACTAACATTCTGTTTATTTGTTTACTTTGTTGCCTGAAATTAGAAGTGAAAAGCAGAACAGAGAGACAAGATACTCCTCAGGATGGAGCTACCTGCCTAGCCTGGGGATTTGATCTTGCCAAGACAATTTGGATTCTGTCTCTGTGTTGCATGCCATCAAATATCCTGGAGTTTTATTCTCCTTTTTTCAATTCCATGGTCTGCTATTGTTCTTTTGCTGGGATGAATGAATGTAGTGGAACTCTGGGAGGATGGTATGAACCCAGTGTGGCTGCAAGTTTGCTGAGGACTGCTTGACCTCATTGGGTTTCTAGATCTAAGAAAGGCATTCCCCCGGGAGACTGTTGTTGATATAGTAGAAAGAAGGCTAGACTGGGAGTCAGGAGATTTGAGTTTGAGTTCTGGTGCTTGCCTAGTGACTATGGGCAAGTCACTTTACTTCCCAAGGACCCATTTCCTCATCTGGAAAATGCAAAATTCCATTTGTCATTCGAAGCCCCTATTCCCTAACCCTCTCCTCTCTTTATAATCTCCTTACACCTTATTCCCCAACATGGACTCTTCAGTCCAGTGACACTGGCCTCCTGACTGTTCCACGAAAAAAGATACTGCATCATTTGGCTCCAGAAATTTTCGCTATCTCCCATGCCTCAAACACTCATCCTCTCCCACTCAGACTATTGACCTCCTAAACTTCCTTTAAATCCCAGCTAAAATCCCACCTTCTACAGGAAGCCTTCCTCAGCCCCTCTTAATTCTAGTGCCTTCCTTCTGTTAATTATTTCCTAGTTATCCTGTGCGTAGCTTGCTTTGTATATATTACCCACATCCCTAAGCGCAACAAGTGGCAGATAGTAGGTACTTAATAGTTGCTTTTGATTGATTGATAGAAAATGGGTATAATAACGTTGACTACCTGGCTGACACATGTTTAGGAGAGGAATGCTTTGTAAATCTTAAATTACTATATTCGTTCATTTAACAATTCTTTTTCTTACATACAAAGCACTGTGTTATACATAGGGGAAAGATAAGTTTAGAAAAGAAAAAGACAGAGTGGCTGCCTTTGTGGAGCTTGTAGTCTGGTAGAAAGACAGTCAAGAACACAGGTATCTGTGATATACAATAGTATATAAGTGCTCTTAGGGTTGTGAAACCAGGCACTATCTGGAGGAGAGGACATGAGCAGTGGTTTTGGTCTATGCTGGAGCTCAGTTCTTATTTTGTGGCATGGAAGCCACAAGATAGATGAAGGTGTGGCCAGGTAGTGATGGGATATAGAGGTAACAGATGGGGCCACAGAGAAGAGAAACCTCCTACAGGAAGCCTTCCCCAACCCCTCTTAATGACAATGCTTTTCCTTTATTCGTTATTTCTTATTTACCTAGTAGGGCTTGCTTTGCCTGTGTTTGTTTGTGGGTTGGCTCCCCCATTAGACTATAAGCAGGGGCTGTCTTTTGCCTCTGTTTGTATCCTTAGTGCTTAGCATAGTGCCTGGCATATAGTAGGCGATTAATAAATATTTGTTGAATTGAATTCAAATGAATTGAAGAAGCTAAGAATTTTCCAAGCACAGGACAAGTTTGGTTTTCTTGGACATTTATGAGAAAGAGCGGCAAAGCAGGAAAACCTCTGGCCTGATAGTCGAAAGACCTGGGTTTGAGTCCTGGCACTGAGGCTGTTTGACCTTAGAGACATAATTTTGCCTCTGAACCTCAAATTCTTAATTTGGAAAGTTAACAAACATTTGTTAAATGCCTTCTGTATGCCAGGCAATGTGCTAAGCACTATGAAACAAAGGAGGTAAACTCAATAATGTGAAGTTTATCTCACAGTTGGATGGCTTGTAGCTGGGTGGTGCAGTGCATAAAGTGCTGAACTTGGAGTCAGGAAGACCTGAATCCATATCTAGCCTCAGATACTTACTAGCTGTATGACCTCGGTCAAGTCACTTAATCTCTGTCTCAGTTTTCTCACCTGTAAAATGGGGATAATAATAGCACCTCCCTCCCAGGTAGGTGTTGTTGTATGCGGGGGCGGGGGGGGATATGGGGGACAGCAAGAACAAAGGCATGGAGATGGGGCACAGAGTGTACAGAATAGCAAATAGGTCAATATGACTTAACTAAAGAGTGCATAGATAGAAGTAATGTGTGATAAGACTGGAAAGGTGAGAAAGAGTCAGAAGCAAGGAGAATTTAAAGTACCCAAATTAGGAATTTATATAAAACCTTGAAGGCAGTGAGGGGCTTACTAGAGTTTCTTGACACATCCTGCATATGGGAGAGAGCTAACTCAGAGAGGACTAGAGCTAGATCTGGGCCACCAGAACTTTAACTTTGGAGCCTGAGAGTAGAAGATCATAGGATCATAGATTTATAGTAGGAAGAGATCTCTAGTCTAAACCTCCCATTTCACAGATGAGGAGACTGAGGCCCAGAAGTGATTAAGTGACTTGCCCAAGGTCATGCAGCTACTAAGTGTGTGAGATGGGAAATGACCCTGGGACTTCCTTGCACCAAGCCTGAAGCACTATCGACAGATCCTATTAACTTTATCCCTGCAGACTTGGCCAAGCTGCTGTACTGGTACCACATTCTATTGTGGAGAGCCCTTAACTGGAGCCTCTCCCAAGTCCTGCTCATGGCTTCATCTCCCTCCTGCATCCTATCTGAGCTCAAGGGGGTACAACCCAAGGAAAATCACCCCTGCCCTACACACTTCCTAGAAATGTCAGAAGGATAAATGAGGGAGTTGTTCCAGAGGTGCTTTGAACTCTGGGAAAGAGGTGGGACATAAATCCTACTAATTATTATTCTTCCCCCTCTAAGACCCATGAATACAAATTTATCTCACCTTGGACCTTTGGAGGCAGCGAACATCCATTGCCATATGTCTGTGTCGATTTACATTACTTGGAAATAAGAAAGAGAGGGGAAAGCTCACAGCTCATAAGATTCTCCCTTCCTGCCCTATGGATCATCTATGTAAGTTGGGCTAGATGTGTGGTTGCTCAGGTCCTTTCTATGACACCGAGTCCATGAGAAATGCGCTCTGTCTTCCTCGAGGCACTGCCCAGGTTGGAGGAAAATGAAGTCACTTTCTCTGCTTCTCAATTCTAACTGCTCTAATTTCTTCTTATTCCTGAATCCCAAAAGGAGGTGATGAAACTACTGCACTGTGGAGTCCTAAGTGCAATAGTCTCATTTGTCTGAATTTGGACAGTCATGTTGCTGAGGTGACTTCTGAGAGTCCCTCTAGGGACAGAATTTGGAGTTCCTTGGCTATCCATCAATAATAACAGTAAAAACCACATTTACACAGTGTCACAGATCTAGAGCTGTGAGGATCTTAAAGGACATCTAATCCTATCTCCTGATTTCACAGATGAGGAAAGTGAGGCCCAGGGAGATTAAATGACTTGCCTAAGGTCACATAAATAGTAAGAATGAACTCAGATCTCTGACCTCAGAGATACTGCTTTTTCTTTACTGCCTCCCTGCTTGCCTCATATGTAAACCTGTGAGGTAATCATATAATCATTATTTCTCCATTTTATAGATGGGGAAACTGAATCTTGAGAAATTCTGGATGTTTGCCCATGGACACAGTGTCAGAACTGGAATTTGAGTTGACTCCTCTCAACTTCTCTTTTTTCAAGTCATAGTTAAAGGCTTCTTCCAGGAACACCCTCTCCCCCCAGATTTAAGCCTGTCCATTCTCCAACCCACCAATGCAACATCTAGCCATAGTCCTGCAATAAAGGAGATGAGTAGCAATTTTAAAATTGTCTGCTCTACCACTCCCTTGCAAAATACCTTTGTGATTGTTATCATCTGTTTTCATTAATTAAATCTTAGTCTGTTCTCCTCCATGAGTCTGGGAGCTTTCTGAAGGTGGATACCACATATGTCATTGATTCTGTGTGCCTATCACTTCATATAGGTCTAGAGAGTGACCCCCACTTCCCAGCTATTCAACTCTTTCCAAGATATGTAGCTAATGAGCTGATAGGTAAAAGCAAGAACCTGGGTTCTTGTTTAAGAAAGCCATCATGTCAGAGAAAAGTGAAGACAGATTTTTTTTTTAAATTCTTCTAAAATTTGCCTAAGGACAATTCTTCTGAAAACAATGCCCTTTGTTTCTAGGGGCTCTCCAGGGTCACAGAATCATAGAACCATATAATATTAAAAATGAGAGGGATCCAGAAGTTTTAGATCTATTCCAACATAGATATGAGCAGGAATTCTCCCTCAATGACATTCCTTAAATGTGGTCGGCTGGGATCTGCATGAAGACCTCTGGCGGTGGGGACTCAATTACCTCCTAAGACATGTCAGTCTACTTTTGGAAAGTTCTGATTATTGGGAATTTTCCCACCTTCCTTTTTGCATGGAACTTAAATCTACCTTCTTAAAATTTCTACACATCATTCCTAGTTCTGTCCTGTGAGACTGTGCGGAACATGCCTGATCTGTCTTTCCCATAACAGCCTATCACATACTTGAAGTCAGATACCAGCGCCACTAGAAGTCTTCTTTTCTCCAGGATGAATGTCTTCCCTTCCACCAAGAGATACTTCAGTGGCATGATCACTCTCCTCTGGATAAGTTTCAGCTGCTAAATGTGTCACACAGAATGCAATGTTTCAGATGTGGATTCTAGATCTCAACCTACCTCCTGAGCAGAGCAGATCTCCTTTGCTCTGAACACTATAAATATAGACTAAGATAAAGTTAGGTTTTTCAACCACCATGTCGCAATGTTCACTCACATTGCTCATTCTCCAGATTTTTTTCACAAAATGAGTTGCTTACCTATGCCTATATTTGCTATATCTATAATGTATAAGAATTGCATACCTATATCGATATTTGCACAATTGATTCTTTGGAATCCAAATATAGATGTTCACATTTGTCCCTGTGAAATTTCTTCTTATTAGATTTATCCCATGTGACTATAGACTACAAGTACCTGAAAAATTCCCATGTATGGCAAGAGCCAAATTGAAATGTAATTGGGAAATATTTAACAGGATAAATAGAAACAGCATAGAAATGAATGGAACTTACCTTACAATGATAAGTAATATTTATCTAAGACTATCAGCAAGCATTATCTGTAATGAGAATAAACTAGAAGCCTTCCCAATACAATCAGGAGTGAAGCAAGGATATCCATGATCCTTTCTGTTATTTACTAGAAATGTTAGCTATAGTAATTAGAAAGTAAAGAAATTAAAGGAATTAGAATAGGCAATGAGAAAACAAAACTATCACTCTTTGCGGATGATATGATCTTATACTTTGAAAATCCTAGAGAATCAACTAAAAAACTACTTGAAATTATTAACAACATTAGCAAAGCTGCAGGATACAAAATATACCCTCATAAAATGTCAGCATTTCTGTATATTACCAACAAAATCCAGCAGCAAGAGACAGAGAAATTCCATTTAAAATAACTGTAGACAATATAAAATACTTGGGAGTCCACAACTATAGCACACTTTTCACATAAATAAAGTCAGATCTAAAGAACTGGAAAAATATCAATTCCTCCTGGGTAGACTGAGCCAATATAATACAAGTGACAATTTTATACCTAAATTGATATATTTATCAAGTGCCATACCAATCGAACTATCAAAAAATTGTTTTATAGAGCTACCAAAAATAGTTGCAAAACTCATTTGGAAGAACAAAAGTTTAAGGATATCAAAGGAATCAATGAAAAAAATGCAAAAAGTGTTCTAGCCATACTAGATCTCAAACGGTATTACAAAGCAGCAATTATCAAAGTAGTCTGGTATTGGCTGAGAAATAGAGTGGTGGATCAGTGTACAAATTACATAATATATAAATGACCATAATAATCTAGTATATGATAAACCCCCAAATCTGAGCTTTCAGAACAAAAACTCATTATTTGACAAAAACTGCTGGGAAAATTGGAAAACAGTATGGTAGAAAATAGATATAGACCAATACTCCACACAGTATACCAAGATAATGTCAAAATGGGCACATGAAGAGTAATGCCATAAGCAAATTAAGAGAACATCGGATAGTTTATCTGTCAGATTTATGGGTAAGGGAAGAATTTAGGACCCAAGAAGATATAGATAACATTACAAAATGTAAAATGGAGGATTGTGATTGTATAAAATTTAAAAAGTCTTTGTACAAAAATGATAAGGAAAATAGAAAACTGGTAAAATTATTTTGCAACCATTATCTTTGATTGAGTCTTCATTTTTCAATAAAGAACTGAGTCAAATTTATAAAAATACAACTCATTCCCCAGTTGATAAATGGTCAAAAGACATGAATGGGCAGTTTTCAGATAAAGAAATTAAGGCTATAGGTAGTCATATGAAAAAAATACTCTCAATCATTATTCATCAAAGAAATGCAAATTAAAACAACTCTGAAATACCACCACACACCTATGAAATTGACTAACATGACAAAAAAAAGGAAAATGTTGGATTTTGGAGGGGATGTGAGAAAACTGGGACACTAATGCATTGTTGATGGAGTTGTAAACTGATCCAACCATTCTGGAGAGCAATTTGGAACTATGCACAAAGGGTTATAAAACTTGTGCATGCCTTTTGACCCATCAATATTGCTTCTGGGACTCTATCCCAAAGAGAACATAGAAATGGGAAAGGGTCCTATAAAATATTTATAGTAGCTCTCTTTGTGGTGGTCAAAAGCTGGAAATCAAAGGGATGCCCATCAATTGGGGGATGGCTAAACAAACTATGGTATATGATTGTAATGGAATATTATTATACTATTAGAAATGACAAGCAGGATGATTTCAGAAAAAGAAAAAACAACAACCTGGAAAGACTTACATGAACTGATGCATAGTGAAGAGAACAGAAACCAGAAAACATTGTACACAGTAACAGCAGTATTGTTTGATGAAGAACTGTGAATTACTTAGCTATTGTTAGCAATACAATGATCTAAGACAATCCCAAAGGACTAATGATGAAGCATACTATTCACCTCTAGGGAAAGAACTGATATTACTTGAATACAGACTGAATTATGCTATTTTTCACTTTCTTTCTCTCATTTTTTCTTTTATTTAAGTCTTATTTTACAAAATGACTAATGTGGAAATGTTTTACATAATTATACATGTACAACCTATATCTAATTGCCTACTTTCTCAATGATGTGGGAGAGGAGGAAGGGAGAGATAGAATTTGGAGCTCAAAACTTTAAATAAAAATGTTTAAAATTTTAAAAAAAGATAAAAACATGATGCAACATAGATAATGTTAATTTGAGGTTTTCTAAGTTAATATACAGCCAGCAAGGATCCATTTCTATTTGACTTTGACATCACCATTCTAGCTCATTGTGTTATTTGGGGATCCTGAATAGGTTGCCCAGTGTGTTAGATATTCCATACACTTTTGTGTCATCAGCAATTTGATAAGCAAACCATTTATCCCTCCATCCAAGGGATAAAGATATTGACTAGCAAAGGACCAAGGACAGATCCCTGGAGAACTCAAGGAAAGAAGACTCAAGTAGAGAAAGCCATCTTAGTTGACATCCACCCATTAATCACTACTTGGGTTGTTCAACCATTTCTGAACTTGTCTAGCTGTGCTATCATCTAGCCCACATGTCTCTATTTTCCCACAAGGATATCATAAGAACTTTTGTCAAATGTCTGGTTGAAATCTTGCTATACTCTATCTATGGAATTCCTTTGATCTACCAGTTCAGTAATTCTGTCAAAAACAGAAATGATGTTAGTTTGGCGAAAACCTTTTCTTGAAGATCCCATGCTGAGGTTATTGCTTCCTTTTCTAAATGCGAACAAACCAACTCTTTAATAATATATTTGAGAATTTTGTCAGGAATCAAAGGCAAACTCACAGACCTAGAGTTGGAAGAGCCCATCTCTTTGCCCCCTTCCATTTTTAAATTAGGATAATATTAGCCTGTTTACATTCTTGCTCTAATCTTTCCCATTTTCCACAATTTTTCCAAGGTCACTGTCAGCAATTCATCCATCATGTACACAGTTCCTTCAGTACCATGGACAAAGGCTACCTGGGCCTAGTGACTTGAATCCCTAGGGATAGCAAAGTGCTCTTGTATTACCTCCTAGCTTATCATGAGTTTTAACTCATATGCACCAAACCCTTCCAGTCACATAGGTTGGCAGTCTCAGTTTTATCCATACCTCCTTACTCTCACTCACCGCATATGTGCAATCATTTGCCAGATCTTGTCACTTCTGCTTTTACAACATCTCTCCCATGTGTTCCCTTTTCTCCTCTCGCACAGCCACCACCCTGGCTCAAGTCTTCATCACCTCTCAAACTATTTGACATCTTTCTTCATGTCTCTCCCTTTGCCAATACATCCTCCAAGAGCTGCCAGTGATTTTTTTAAACCTCAGATCTAACCATGTTACTCCTCTAATGAAAATAATTCTCTTATTGGTCATTTAGAACCTTTAATAACCTTGCCCTCAACCCACCTATCAACTTTATTGCATTTAGTTGTCCTTAAATCTATGTTCTAACTTCTTACTATTCCTTATACACAAAACTCCACCTCCCACCTTCATGCCCTGGCTTCGTACCTTCCTCACTTTTGCCTCAAATTTCAAGCTTCTTTCAAGAGTCAGCATTGCGCTACCTTCTATAGAAAACCTTTTTGATCTCTGTCACGTGCTAGTGTCCTCTTTCCCCCAATTAACTTAGATTTTTTGAATATATTTTGTATACATTTATATGTTGTTTCTCCTTTATTTTCAAAAGGGACCAGTGACATCATGAATAATGTCTTGACTCCAATTTATTTTGAACTTAAGTGACATGGAGTTGCACAAAGGCATCAGTCTCACTCTCTTCCTGGGTCATGAAAATCCAATGGCAGGACAGAAGTCAGGGCATATTCCAAGATGCTGTATATGACCTTGGCATCTTTGATGTCTGACCAAGCTCCATTATGCCTGCATCAGCCATCTTCGTGGCTGTTGGAATTCTACCAGGGGAAGTCTTTACATGCTTGGGGTAGACACCCCACCCCCAACTCTTCAAAGGTTTTTAGGCCTGTGCCTTAACCTGGTTTAGCTCTTTTGCCAAGGAGTTTTTACCAGGATTTGGCTACTGCACATGCTACAGCTTGTTAAAGTCACAAGTGACAGTTGGGTAAATCAGGTGGACACCAAAAGTGGCAGAAGTGCTAGTCCTCCTGAACACCCCATATACATATATACATGTATGCATATAAACACACATATACATACACATGCATATAAACATATACACATGTGTGTATGTGCATGTATACATATGCATACATATACACACGCACATATATGTGTTCTCCTTCAACAGAACATAAGGTACATAAGGGCAGGGATTATTTCAGTTCTGTCTTTGTATCCCCAGCACCTACCCCTGTGCCTAGGATGTAGTAGGTGTGTAATAAATTTTTGATGATTGAATGATTAACCTTTTTTTTGGTCCTTACTAATCTAAAGATCATTTTCTTTGGGACTATAAGAAACACAATAGATACAAGATAGCTTTTCTTTCCCTTCCTAGCACATTAGCATCTACCCATTCTCCCTAATCAGAAGTTGTCTTTTGTCTGATCTTTCTCTTCCTTTCAGCATTCCTAAAACAAAAATGTCCCCTATTGTTGTCCTTACAATTCCTTGCCAGCCTTGGCTCTCTCTGAGTTCTGGTACTCCTGACACTATTCTAACAGCACCATGCAATTCTATCCCCTTCATTCTTCATCATGCATCCTTACTTCCATCTCCCAGAGATGTCTTTTTCATTCAAAGGTGGTTGATGTATATGCACATTGGTCTGTTTAGACAGTACCCTGTTTTCTTCCTCAAAGGAATCATTTGTCATCAGAATTTCATTTTTAAGAGTCTTTCATTCCTCTTGAGCTGACTTCCCTTGCATCATTTTTGGCCACAGCATCCTACCTATTCTTTCTTTGAGCTTTTGGAATTAGCTCTCTCTGAAGCGAGGGCACATGTAAGACTATGCCGAGTTTTCTCCTCCCTATTTATCATAAACTCTAAAGTGGAGGCATTACCTCCTCCCCAGGTTCCTGTTGTCATTTACTTCAGCTGCCAAATATAGTACCGTGTTGGTCAGTATGAGATCCAGATTAGCAGTTCCCCTTGTTGCTTTCTGCACGTTTTGAAGGATGAAATGATCATTAAAGCAAGTCAAGAATTTATTGCCTGCTCTGCTTTTGGCAGGGAAAGAGAGAGATTCAGCAGATGTCCAGCTAATTGAAGTCCCTCATCATTGCTGTAGAGTGCTTCTTCGGTGCCAGGTTTGTGATCTGTTTTCTGAACTCATCATCCATTTCTTCCTTTTGGCTGGGAGATCTCTGGCATACTCCCACCACAATATTGCTTCTGTTTATCCTGCCACTGATCTTCACCCAAATGTCGCCCACCACTCTCCCCAGATTTCCTCACTTGAGTATATGCTCTACTCTGTGTTGCTACTTCTACCCCTCTTTTATTTATTCTGTTCCTTCTCAAATTTAATAGCTCATGTTTATATGGCACTTCAAAGTTTCCAAAGTGCTTTCCATATGTGATCTCATTTGAGCCTCATAGTAACTCAATAAAGTAGGGTTCATGAAAAAATGTCAGAATGGATTCTTAAAGTAGTGGGTGGTGAGCACTTTGGAAGGGAGTAAGTGATGGCTATAACTAGCTCAAGTTTATGAAAAACAGGTCCTACTTGACTAATCTCTTTTCCTCTTGTTACAGGGTTGCCAGAATAGTAGAATAAGGAAATCCAATAGACGTGATATATTTAGGTTTCAGCAAGGTACTATCTTGACAAAGTTGGGGATAAAGATGGAGTGTCATGAGATGGATATTAGCATAATTAGAGAGCTCAGAAATGGTTGACTTAATATATCCAAAGGATAGTGATGAATGGATTGATGTGACAGTGCTTAGTGGGTTTCCACAAGGCTGTCTTTGATTCTGTTCTGTTGGACAATTTTATCAATGACTTGAATAAAGGAATAAGTGGAATGCACATCTGATTTTCAGATGATAAGAAAATGGGAAGGAAAGTTAGGGTCAAAATGGAGCCCCCAAAGACCTCAGACTGCAGGTTAGCCACTGAGTTCCTTCTGACTCAAAAATCCTGCAGTTTTACAGATCCAATGACATAACATTTAATAAGGATAAATATCAAGTCCTACATTGGGATTAAAAATTCTAAATTACACAAATATGGGATTGGGCACATGTGACTAGGAAATAGTTTATGTGAAAAATATCTTGGTATTTTTATGAAATGAGGGTTCTTTGTAAATGAGCTGCAGACCACAGCAATCAAAAAAAGCTGACAAAACATTGGGCTGCATTAATAGACACATCTCCCTGAGTAAAGGAGATGTTATATCTTTTTACCTCCTCTGACAAGACCAAATCTGGAATTCTATGCTTCATTCAAGGCAAATTCGGCATTTTAGATCTTAATGGCAAAAGATGGCTTTAGAGGACATCACTTGTCCAGGGTGCTGCAAACAAGATTCCCATAAGGAATGGGAAAAGCATTAGATAACCTCTGAGGCTCTTTCTAACTCAGGTAGTCTATACTTGTGCAATTGTTAATTGTGAAAACCCTTACAAAAGATTAATTCAATAAGTATTCATTGGACATCTTATATGTGTGTAACATTATGCTAGAAACTGGGGTCATGCAAAAGTGTAAGGACATACTCCATGTTTTCCGCCTCTTGCAGTTAGGTTGTAAAGGTAAGCCATACACAAGGGAAAGAATGGAGAACAATGAAAGAGACTCCTGAAAGGTTGGAGTGGTTTCCTGAGTTCACCCATTTCCATAGAACCTTAAGCTCTACAAAGTGCTTTCCTCCTAACAACACTTTGATGTGAGTATTATTCCTCTTTTACAAAGAAGGAGGGTTGCCCCCGTTATCAAAGCTAGAAAGTAACAAAGCCAGGATCTGAACTCAAGTATCCTTAGTCTAAGACCAGCAGACATGCATGAATTCAATTCAACAAGTTTTCATTAAATGCCTTCTATGTGTAAGGTGGGCAGCTAAGTGATGCAGAAGATAGAGCTCCAGAAAACTCATCTTCCTGAGTTCAAATGTGGCCTCAGACACTTACCAACTGTGTGACCCTGGGCAAGTCACTTAACCTTGTTTGCTTCAGTTTCCTCATCTGCAATGAGGAATTAGAGAAGGAAATGGCAAACTACTCCAGTATCTTTGCCCCAGATGGGAACACCAAGAGTTGGACATGACTGAAAATGACTGAATGTGCAAAGTATTAGACTAGGTGCTGGGGAGCATAGGATTGGAGACCTGAAACTAGAAGAGATCCCAGAAACAATTTGGTCTCCCTTTACCCCCACACCTACATATTAAAGGTGAGGAAACTGAGTTCCAAAGATGCTACATGATTTGCTTAAGGTCACACAGGTGGTAAGCATGAGAGGCATTTAAACCCAGATCTTTTGACTCCAGAATCAATGCTCTTTCTACTGTGCAGTGCTGGGGAATATAAAAACAAACTGTGAAACCTCTTGTCCCTATCATTAAAGGACACCTCACTGCCTCTCATCTAGGATGGAGTTGTAACATCAGAAGCAGTCACAAGAGAAAGAAGGTTGCTCATCTCAAATGGAACATTGTAAGTAGTTTATAGCATTTTATTCATTTAGTCAATTTACAGGTAGTCAAATATAGTTACTTTTACATTCGCTACATTTCAGAAAAAAGGCCTGGAAGAGAAAATCCCAAATAATAGATAGTGTCGCAAACATCGCTATTTGGTTGTATCAAGATTTCTATTCATATAATCACTGGTAGATTAGGGGATAGGACTGACATAGGGATGTAGTTGTGATTACATTGATATATCGGGTGATCAGGGAAGACTAGCACCTCTAGTGTGAGGGCTTGCTGAGTCCCTTAAAAGGCTGCTCTTCCACCTTTGGTATCCACCTTCATCTAACCTGTGACTCCAAGAAACTGTAGCAAGTGCAAGGGCCACACCCTAGTAAATGGGTTCAATAGATGGGCTAAATCAGCTGGAAGGTAACTGACAAGTCTCAAACCCATAGGTGAGTTGGGCGGATATCTGCCCCAAACATATGAAGTATTCCCTAGCAAAATGGGAAGATGGGAACAATTTGTTCCATATCTCACGAAGGCAGCTGGAGTAGGAAGATGCAGAGGTCATCTGCATCCTGGGCTATCACCAGTCATTTTGACTTCTGTCCTGTCACTGGACTTTAATGATTTGGAAGAGAGAATGAGGTTGACAACTTGGTGCAACTCTGCAATTCACCCACGAGTGAAGACCTCACCTTTGATGTCTTTGATGTCCTTCATAAATGAGGAAAGAACAACAACATTGGCATAGGGAACTCCCAGGTGATGAAACTTTATCAATGCAAGTCAATGTCTTCTCTGAAACTTACAGAGTTGCCTAAGTCACTGGAAGGTTAGGTAACTTGTTATGTAGACAGTATTATCAGAAACAAGAATTGAACCCAGGTTTCCTTGGTGTTAGGCTGGCTAGCTCATGCTACCTCTTATTCAGTCAACTTACCTTCCTAAATAAATTTTTCTTAAGTCACCATTCATGCTTTATGAATTCTGCTTGAATGTATAAAAGGAAGGGACAGATATGTTCATTGCTGGAGATCAGAGAATGAAATTTTGACAGAATCAAGAAAGAAGGCACACCTTTTCCATGTCATTTTCTCCAGTGAAGAGAATGATCTTCAAGCTAAAAAGGGTCAGACAGATGTGGAAAAGAAGAAACTGAAGCCAAAGATTGGAGAGGAGAAGGTAAGCATTTCATCATTTTAAATGAGTTTTAATCTCTTGATCCAGAAGAATAATGTTGAAAGATGCTGAAAGAATGTACAGATGTGAGTTCAGAGACACTGTCAATAATCTCTGAAGTCATGAAGAATAGGAGATGGGTCCTAAGATTGGAAAAGAAATGTTATCAAGATTTTTTAAAAAGGTGGTGAATGGTAAATGGCAGAACTATATATTGTTAGTAAAAACCTGGCAAAACTATAGAAGATATTACTAAAAAAATCATTCCTTGGTCCAATTCTGCTTCTCAAGGAAAGGAAACATAGTCACACCCACCTTGAATCTAACTTCAGAGTTTATAAAAGGTATGTGACGCAATGCCTTTCAGGTGAACTTGAGAACAGCCCCAGAAACCCCCACTCCTCTCTGCTACTGACTTATCTCCTTATTAATTCTCTCTCCAGGTCCAAGGGCAGTCTACTGGGTGCGCTGGAAACGTGATATCTCTGAAATGACCAAAGATGCAGAAATTGTCTCCAATTGGCTTAGTTCTCACCACAAAGTAATATCAGATAAATCATTTCTCCCATGGAGAACTCCCCCCTCAGTCTCAAACCATGAATTTATAAACTGAGACAAAAATCACTGTTAATGGCCATGTAACTTATTGGCAGTTATCAAGTAGGATTTAAATGCAGATAAACATTCAAACAACCTTCCAGCTAATCTAAAGGGGAGCTGATGGTTCTGAAGAAAGAAACTGCTATTTCACCTCTAGGAAAGGCAGGAGGAAGAAAGAAGCTGTTGGATGAATTTTATTCTCTCCAACTGCCACAATTCAAGGTTTGCTCTGCCTGATCTCAAGTCCTGTTAACAAGTGCTACACGCCTATCTTTTCTCCTCTTGTTTGATGGTCTACATTCTCATCCACGTAAAACTTGCTCTCAACTCTCCTCTATTGTCTGGAACAGCAAAATCAGGCATAAGTTTCTTTCTCAAGGTCACTTGAACAAACTGAGTTTTCCTCAATACCTGTGAACATCTAGCCTGAAAGGTTGAATGTCATCCTGAAAGGTCTTCCAAAATCTGTGATCCTGTGTCTTGCTTGGCAAACTGGGACATAATAAACAAGTAGCATATAAACCAATGGTAGAATACCTCCTTGTTCCTCAACTTCTCTCCCCCCACAAAAAAAGGATATAAGAAGATACACCTCTTCACTTTCACCTGTGGATCATCATCAAAGCATTGATGAATGGAGTGACCCAGACATTGTAGGCTGTCCCTAGTATGGTGTCACAGGACTCTTTACTGTTCAGCTCCTTTATCAATGATTTGGATAAAATGATTCTGTGGTCTTGGCAAATGAAGTTGCAAGTGTAAACGCAATCCAGGAAATCTAGCAATCTTTATATTCATACAATGGCAGCCAGGAAATCAGTTCTGGCCATGATTACAGGTAGACTCAGAGTCTAGGGTGGAGATGTGCATGGAACCTAAGCAGATTAATGCTGAGGTAGACAAAAGGGCTCATTTCTTTGTTTGTTTTACAAATGCATTGATCTAAGCTATTGTTCTTAACCTTTTTGTGTGAGATGGAACCCTTAGGCATCTATTGACCCCTTCCAAGAATGAAATTTTTAAATGCATAAAATAAAAAAATACATAGGATTAAAAGGGAAACAATTACATCAAAAGTGTTATCAAAATAGTTTTTTTGAAAAACATTATAGACCCCAGGGTCAAGAACTTGGGATCTGAAGTGAGTAGATCCTATTGAATGTACCATTCATAAGTAGACTGGATAAGCATAGACCAAAGGTTGGGCAGCACTCCTTTGGAGTCAGGTGACATACCCACAGACCCATCAGTTAATCTATTTGTCACATCCCTTATCTTTTTTTGAGAAAGGCATAGTTTGATCACAGTTATAATTGGCAATTTTTGTGTCTGGGACAACATGACTGACTCTACTCGGGGCAAGTAACATAAAAGATGCTCATAAAATAAAATTTTTCAGCATTTTAAAAGTTGTTATTGATATCTTTTATTTTTACATTACCTTAATTTCCCGGTAGGCAGATGTGTGGTGTCATGGATAAAGGGCCAGGCATGGAGTCAGGAATTCAAACCTGGCTTCAGACACTTACTAACTGTGACCCTAGGTAAGTTACTTAACCCTGTTTGCCTCAGTTTCCTCATCTGTAAAATGAAATAGAGAAGAAAATGACAAGTCACTGTAGTTCTTTTGCCAAGAAAATCCCAAAAGGGATCATGAAGAGTCAGACAAGACTGAAAAACAAGTAAACATCAATTTCCCAATATTTCCTTTTTTTCTCCTTCAATTCTCCCCCTAGAAAGTCATAAAAAAAGGGAGGGAAAAACAGTTTAGCAAAACTAGCCAACATGTCAGTCAACTATGACAGTACATGCTGTGTGAATTAACTTTTTAAGCTGTGACACTAGCCCCTTGTGTGGTGATAGAATATCTATGAGGTAAGGGAAGGGGAAGAGGGGCTGGTGGGGGAGAGTCAGAACAGGAAAGGGGAAGAACTCATCTGAGGCTGCTGAGAAAGGATGTAGGAAATCTAATGACTTCCTTTTTTATTTAATTCTTTTTGTTAACAAGGTATTAAATTAATATCATTTCTACACTGATGAGGCATTGCAAACGCTTCCAGCACCCTCTAAATTTGACACTTTGGGACAAAACTCCAGTTGCCTTGCCCTACTTATGGCTTACCTATACTAGATGGCTTGTGAATGCCTGACAAGGAATGCAATAATGCAAGGATCCATCAAAGGTTTACAACCTAACCACATTTCCTTTTTTAGTAAGATGATTAGATTGTTGGGGAAGAGAAATGCTATATCCTTTGTGCATCTTAATTTCAGCAAGGTATTTGACAAAGTTTTCATTATATCCTTTTGGATGAGATGGTATTATTTTTGTTCTCCAAGCAAAATTAATCCTTCTATATGACAACATTTCCTACATCTGAAGAGAAAAATTATATCCCTCTCTAAATCTTCCCTCTCCCATCCAGGAGGGTTTTCAGGTGGCTAAATAGCTATAACCAAAAGGCACTGATGAATGGAGTGACCCAGACATTGTAGGCTGTCCCTAGTATGGTGTCACAGGACTCTTTACTGTTCGGCTCCTTCATTGATGATTTGGATAAAAATGAAGATGACAAGTTCCCCATGTCACCTAATCTTACAAATCTCTGAGGTTAAGCTAACATAAAAAAGGGCAGAATCAGACTGAAGTGATCTTGACAGGCTAGAATACCAGACAAAAGCCAAAAGGGTTAAATTGAACAGGGACAAATATAAAAATCTTGGTTTTAGAAAAAAAATGTAGATCCAAGACAGGAAGGAAGAAAATAAATATTTATTAAGCACCTACTATGCACCAGGCCCTGTGCTAAGTGACTACAAAGAGTCTCATTTAACCCTCACAACCTTAGGGGGTAGGTGCTCTTATTATATTTGCTTTACAAAGCAAAGATATATTATCTTTGAGGAAACTGAGACTAAGTGACTTGACCAGAGTCACATAGCTAGTAAGAGGGTGAGGCAGGATTTGAACTCAGATCTTCTTGGCTGCAGGCCCATTGGGTCATCGAGTTGCTAACTTGACAATAGTTTATGTGAAAATCATCTGGAGGCTTTTGTGGGCTACAACAATCAACATGAATTGACCATGTAGTGGCATTCTTAGGTAACACTGAAGCAGCTAGGTAATCCAGTGGATAGAAGGCTAGACCTGTAGTCAGGA
The DNA here is from genome assembly GCA_023548195.1 of Bettongia penicillata ogilbyi. Taxonomy (NCBI): domain Eukaryota; kingdom Metazoa; phylum Chordata; class Mammalia; order Diprotodontia; family Potoroidae; genus Bettongia; species Bettongia penicillata. Next base: position 3,038,256 of record JAJHZJ010000311.1, read on the forward strand.
AGACCTAAGTTCAAATCCTGACTCAGACATTTACTAGCTCTGTCATTCATCCTCTGCCTACCTTCATTTCTATATCTGTAAAAGCAGCTAAGTGGTTCAGTGCATAGAGTGCTAGGTGTGGCATCAGGAAGACTCATCTTCCTGAGTTCAAATCTAGCCTCAGACACTTATTAGGTGTGTGACCCTGGGCAAGTCACTTAATTCCTGATTGTCTCAGTTTCCTCATCTGTAAAATGACCTAGAGAAGGAAAGGAAAAACCACTCCAGTATCTTTGCCAAGAAAACCCCAAATGTGGTCAGGAAAAGTCAGACATGACTGAAAAAGATTAAACACAAAAATGGGGATATTAATTGCACCTGCTGCCGATGTTGTGAGGATAAAATGAGATAATATTTGTAAAGCACTTTCTATTTCCACAATACTGGAATTGTTTCTTTCTAGCTGCTTGTAAGATTTTCTCCTTGACCTGGGAGTTCTGGAATTTGGCCACAATGTTCCTAGGAGTTTCTCTTTTTGGATCTCTTTCAGGTGGTGATCGATGGATTCTTTCAATACTTATTTTGCCCTCTGGCTGTACAATGTCAGGGTAGTTTTCCTCGATAATTTCATGGAAGATGATATCTAGGCTCTTTTTTTGATCATGACTTTCAGGTAGTCCCATAATTTTTAAATTGTCTCTCCTGGATCTATTTTCCAGGTCAGTTGTTTTTCCCATGTTTTTCTCTTCCATTTTTTCATTCTTTTGGTTTTGTTTGGTGATTTCTTGGTTTCTCAGAAAGTCATTAGACTCCATCTGTTCCATTCTCATTTTGAGAGAACTATTCTCTTCAGTGAGCTTTTGAACCTCTTTTTCCATTTGGCTAATTCTGCTTTTGAAAGCATTCTTCTCCTCATTGGCTTTTTGAACCTCTTTTGCCAATTGAGTTAGCCTATTTTTCAAGGTATTATTTTCTTCAGCATTTTTTTGGGTCTCCTTTAGCAAGGTATTGACCCGTTTTTCATACTTTTCTTGCATCTCTCTCATTTCTCTTCCCAGTTTTTCCTCCACCTGTCTAACTTGCTTTTCAAAATCCTTTTTGAGCTCTTCTAAGGCCTGAGCCCATCCGACAACCCCCTGGGATGTCTGGGATACAGAGGCCCCACCCTCCATGTCTTTCCCTGATGGCAAGAATAGTTCCTCATCATCAGATCCAAAAGTTGGGATCATTTGCATTTGCTCAAAAAAGCTCTCTATGGTCTTATTTTTCTTCCCTTTTCTGGGCATTTTCCCAGCCAGTTACTTGACTTCTGAGATTCCTGTCCACCCCTGCCTAGATCCGCCCAGCTAGTGCTTGGGGTCTGAGATTCAAATGGGCTTTTCGCGGCAGGCGCAGCTGCTATTCAATGTGACCTTTAGTTCTGGTGCTGGGGAGGGGGCAGGGCCGCCTCCCAGTCTCAGCTCCTTCAGGGGCTTTATGCAGAGACCTTCAGTAATGGAGCAGGTGGGGCAGGGCCGTCTCCCAGGCTCAGCTCCTTCAGGTGGTTTATGCAGAGACTTTCAGTAATGAAGATCCTGCTTGCTGCTCGGGGAGTCGCGGGGGCAGCTGCTGCTGCCTCTGCCTCCGCCACTTCCTGCCCCTGCCTCTGCCTCCGCTGCTTCCTCCCGAGGGGGCCCGAGCCGCACCCTGCTCCCCTCTCGGCCAGCCCAGATGTGTCTCTCCCTGACCTGTAGCGCCTGTGGGCGGAGGGACCTTCTCAGGTGCCGGAGGTTCCATCCCTGAAGCCTGCTCTGATCTGCTCCTCTCGGCCACGTGGCCAGGGCAGTGCTGGGGTGGACTCTGCTTTCTGGGGTGCAATGGACCCTGGGGATGGCTCTCCGGGGCTCTCTGGAACGGAAATCTCTTCCACTGTGTTTCTGCACACCCTGCAGTGATCCAGAACTTGTGGGGAGCTCTTCTTACATTAAATGCATGGGCTATGGGTTCGGAGCTCGCATAGGTGCGTCTTTCTACTCCGCCATCTTGACTCCGCCCCATAAAGCACTTTCTAAATCTTAAAGAGTTATGTTAAAGCTAAGTATTATTAATAATAATAAATTAAAGATATCAAAATAATAATATTCTACTGGATTCTGGGCTAGTTAGCCATATGTGGAGTTCAGGGTTCCATTAGGAAATTTTTTTTATTCCATAAATTAAAAATTAAGTAAATTCAAACTAAAAAAAGACCTTGATAAATTGATAAAACATAACAAGTCAAAGATGATTAGGATAATTGAGCATATAGAAACCAGATCACATGTAGAACAGCTGAGGAAAGTGGGACTGTTTAGCTTGGAGAAGAGATTTGGGTGTTGGGAAACAACAGCTGTCTTCAGACCTTTGAAGGGCTGTCATCTGGATTAGGGACTGGCCTTGTTGTTTGTCTATGAGTCTAGAAGGTTCAACTAGAACCAACAGGTGGAAGTGAGAGGTTGACAGTTTCTGAAATGAAAAGAACTGTCAAGTAGTTTGAGATGTTGAAAAACAATACAGAGGCCTGCTTGATGAGGCACTTCAGTGTGAGAAGGAACATCAGAGACCATCTAGTCTAATTTGTAACCCTCAAGAAAATGCCCTGCTACATAGAGGACAGGTGGCCATCTAGCCTAGAGGCCTTCCTACAATGCTCCCAGAAATCCCTGGAACACATAGGTGGGAAATAGTTGACAAAATTGTAAAAAAATAAAAATAAATAAATGGAACCTAGATCATATTAACATGTGTGTTTTTTTCTAAGTCAATGTGCTAATGAATGGTATAGTGGCCCCCATTTCTGTTTGAGTTTGACAGCATTGATCTGGCCTCTGTTTGAGGATTTCCAATCACTGATTATCAAAAAAAAATTTCCTGACTCAAACCCTAAATTTTTTCTCTTTAAAAATTCTAACCATTGCCCCTAATTCTTCCCTCTGGGGCTTAAAAGGAAAGTCTAATGCTCCCCTTCACATAACAGCCCTTTAGATACAGAAAAGCTGCTAGCAACTAGATGGCCCAATGGGCCTTCAGTCAGGAAGATCTGAGTTCAACTCCTGCCTCACTCTCTTACTAGCTATGTGACTCTGATCAAGTTACTTAGCCTCAGGTTTTTTAACTGTAACACAAAGACAATAACAGCACCTACTCCTTAAGGTGGTTGTGAGTATTAAATGACATCATATTTGTAAAGGACTTAGCACAATGCCTGAGATAGGCAGTTATGGCAGTCTAGGGTAGAGGTGAGGGCAGAACCTATGCAAGTTAATAGTGCTACCTACAGAGCAGACTGCCATAACTGCACATCTCTTATGGGACGAAATTGCTACCATTCTCCATTCTGGCTGCCTTTCTCTAGACACATACTGCCTTGATAATGTCCTTCCTAAAATGTTGTAACCAGAAATGAACATAGTACTCCTGTTATGGTCTGATCAGGGCAAAGTTTTCAGTTGTTTTTCAATTATGTCTGGCTCTTTATACATAGTGTGTAATCACATCCTAGACCTTAATTCGGTCCAAGATTATATTAACCTTCTTGTAGTGTCTCTAGAAGTTCAAATTATGGCTCTGTGACTTGCTATCAGGAACATTTTTGATATATTCTTTCTTGGGTAATGTGGGGACAGCTAGATGGCTCAGTGGATAGAGTGCCAGACCTGGAGTCAGGTAGACTCACCTTCCTGCATTCCAGGCTGGTCTCACAGACTTACTAGTTATGTGACCCTGGGCAAGTCAGTTCCTCATCTGTAAAATAAGCTGGAGAAGGAAGTGGCAAACCACTCCAGTATCTTTGACAAGAAAACCCCAAATGGAGCCATGAAGAGTCAGACGTGACTGAAAAATGACTAAACAGAATTCTCAGGGAAGAAGGCTACTCTTGATGATCTCTAAGATTCATTCCACTCTGCTTCTACAAGAAGGAATGTGGAATGTGAGAAGAAGGGTTGCTTTTGAGTCAGGAAGGCTTGTGTTCAAGTCCTGAGTCCACTCAATGAAGTCAATGAAACTCTCAGTGCTTCCTGACCACACTGATAATAATTTACCGTTAGGCTGTTGATCTGCATCAATATCTACACCTGCACTTCCCCACAAAGATAAGATCATGAGTCTGGAATAAGGCAAGGATGGGTGGGGAGAGTTTCTTCCATGAGGGAGAAGGACTTCCAAAAGTACACTGGGATTAAAACATAATTGGGAAATATTTGACAAAATTTCCCTGAGAAACAGAGGGAAGTCCCTGTTAGGGAGTGGTGCCATGCTAAATCTCACACAAATCCTCCACAAGTGTTGATCGCTACATGAATACTTGTCATTGACTTTAAATAAATTGGCCTTTTAAACAATTGGTCTGACACATGCTCCACTCAGCCTAGACAAAGAGGTATTTTCAAAGGTGTTTTTAAAGGCCAACTGCCCTCTACTCTTTTTAACATTTTGCGGCCTTCTATTCCAGCCAGTCTCCTTTAAGACCGGATTGCATCCTGGGTGTCTAAAGTGTGGGAGAGATAATAGCATTCAGAGCATCTTTATTACTGCCTGAGTTCCAGGGCCCCCAGCTAGTAGGCAAAGAGGAAGCCATATACATCTCCAGTGCCTGTGATCGGAGCTGGCATGATGCTTGATAACAGAATTTCTCAGACAACAGGCCCAGGCTGGGGAATTTTAATATTGTCTTTCCCTACAAGTAATTTCCAATGTTTATGCTCTGTGGAGCCCCTTTCGAGTGTCAGAGCAGAACGAATGCCAGTTTTAATGGACTTGCTAAATCATAAAAACTGCTTGCAAAATTGCATCTGATTAAAACAGGAAAATGTTCCATTATTCAGAAAAATCTCCCTGCAGAAGCTCCCCGGGGCGGCCGGAGGTAGAGAGACACAGGGAGTGCCTGGGTCCTACAGTGTTCTCTGTCTGCAGGGAAGATGTTGCTCCTTCGGCAGGCCTTGTGCTCTGCCTTTCTTTGCCCTCCCTAGCCCCCCAACATCTCTGCTTTCCACGAGGGAAAGGAAATTGACATTAGTCATTTCATAATTAATTCATATGCCAACACATTATCAGCTGGGACACAATAGGCATTCCAGTGTTCAGCCAGGTTGAGCAGTATACCATAGGTAATATTACAAGACCAAAACCTGTGCTGGCTAAGGGGAAGCCAATGGGGACAAAGCCAGGATGCCTTGTTCTCCCTAGAAGCCTTGTCTAGATGGCCAACTCCCCAATTCATTTCCAAATCCTGACCAGAAGGATGTTCCATACCACTGATTTCATGAAGCTTTCTCTGGATTGTTTCCCCTACAAGATGGGGCCACAGAAATGGAAGTCATAGTACTGTTGGGTCATAGGATCGAAGATTTAGGAGCAGAAAGAACATTAGAACTCCTCTGGTCCAATGTCCCCATTTTGCAGATGAAGAAAATGTGTCTCAAGGAGAAAAGATGATTAGCCCAGGGTGACAAAATTAATACCTGGTAGAGGTTAGATATGAACCCAAATTCTCTGACTCCAAATCCAATGCCCTTTTCACTACTGTTGGCCCAAAGACCAAAGCCATGCTGCCATTTGAATATTATTAGGGAACGATCAATGAGTCAGAGTTGGTCAGCCAACTCAGTCAGTCAGTCAGTCAAACATCCTGTTAGTCAAACAGCATGCTCTGTTGGAAGAACCTTGAATTCAAGGCAGGGGAAGGATACAAAGGAACAAAACCATCTTTGTGTTAGGGGAAGGTTACAGTACTGTGACAGAGACAGGACATGCAGGAGGAATACATAAGGACCAGCATGGTGTTATACACACTGGAAGTTTTTGGTAAATGATGAATGATGTACGGAACATGGAGGCAGAAGAGACTATTTACAATTCCTGTGCAAGTTGCTATACTGGATGTGGAGGGGAATACGCAGAGTGATGAGCTGTGCCCTGCCCTCGGGGAACTTACAGAAAGGGAGGTAAGTATCATACATGACAGAAGACAAAAATGCAATGATAGGTAAATGAGAGACACATTACTATAGCTCTAAGACCTTCCAAGTACCCTCTTCCCAGCTACCTTTTTAGGCAGCTAGTAGAAGCATCCTCCTCTTTTTACATATGGGGAAACTGAGTTCAGTGACTCACCTGGGATCATACAGCTGGCAAGATCAGAGTCAGGACCGGAAGCCAAGTCCTGATGCCAGGGGTAGCTCTTTACTGCACCACACTGCTAAATGTTATCGATATGTATAGGAGGGAGAGAACACTTGTGACTGGGAGGATCAGGAAGACTTCATGGAGGAGGTAGCATTTTACCTGGGCCTCATAGAATGAGTAGATATTGGACAGTAGGAACTAGAAAGAGAAGACATTAGAGGCAGGTGAGAAGAAAACAAGTATGCCTACTGTGTGTGCCAGGTGCTGCACTAAGTGTTTTACAAATATTATCTTGTCTGATCCTTGCAACAACCCTGGGAGGTAGTTGTCACTATTATCTCCATTTTACAGATGAGGAAACTGAGGCAGGCAGAGGATAAGTCACTTGCCCAGGGTCATATAGCAAGTGTCTGAGATAGGATTTGAACTCAGGTCTTCCTAATTTGGACAACCATGTGGTGCAGTGGATAGAATGACAAACCTAGAGTCAGGAAAACTCATCTTCATGAGCTAAAATCTGACCTCAGACACTTACTAACTGTGACTTTGGGCAAGTCACTTCACCCTGTTTGACTCAGTTTCCTCTTCTGTAAAATGAGCCAAAGAAAGAAATGGCAAACTACTCCAATATCTTTGCCAAGAAAACCCTAGGTAGGCTCACAAAAAAGTCAGACATGACTGAAATGACTGAGCAACAGCAGCACCTGACCACCTGACAACTAGGAATAGTGTGAGATTACCTGCAGCCAGACAGATTGGAAAGGAACGAGAGAGAGAGGCAGGAGGGCTAGGCTACTGCAGACAGGTAAGAGGTAATGAGGTGATGAGAAACAAGAGGGTCCTACAGGTGTGAGACATGATGGCCCCAGAATTAAGAGGACCTGATTGAATGTAGGCATCAAAGGAGAGGGAGGGATCAAAGATGACCCCAAGTCAGAATTTCTTAACTTTTGGGGACTCACAGGTCCCTTTAGCAGACTGGTAAAACCTAGGAGGCCCTTCCTAGAATAATATTTTTGAATGCATAGCATTCCAAAGGAAACTAATTATATTAAAATACAGTTCTCAAGTACAATAATTGAAATATTTTTTTAAAAATACAAGTTCCCAGACCCCAGAATTCCTGCTCTTAAGTTTTGGAGTCCGATTGATAGGGAAGAAGATGAATAGAAATCAAAACGATGACCTGGTTGAGGGGTATGCCCCCCCACTCAAGCCACATTCGAGTTTCTCAGATCACTTTGGAGGTAAGATCTTGGTACCTGCTCATGAACCTCCTTGGTCATCTGAATCTCCACCAGACCTGGCAGAATTTACACAAGTGGCATCATAGGGAGGCAAAAGGCAAAATTTATTTAAAATAAAATGCAAGTAAGTAACAAAGGGTTAATTGAGCAAGAACACATTCTCAGCACCCCATTCTCACTATCCAGACTTCTTTATCTCCTCCAGGTCTTCCCACCCTGGAGAGTCCTCTGCCCTGAGGCAGGAGGCAGGCTCTCCTGATTGGTGAATTCTTAGGTAACTTGTCTCAGCTGTGTTCATTTCCAGCTTGATTTACTGTCTGGACTTCATCTTCTCACCTAACCCCCATTCAAGTACCTGTCTCCCTTTGTCAGTTCTCCTCCTCCTCCCCACTCCCTTCCAGTCTCACTTTAATGTCATTATTTCTCTGATGGCATGGTCTTCTTCGGCAACGAAGGATGAACACGCATTTTAAAAAAATATATAATTTTCCCCAAATACATTTTAAAACAATTTTTATACTTCTTTTAAAATTTTGAGTTCCAAATTCTATTCCTCCCTGAGATGGTAAGCAATCAGATCATACAAATGCAATCATGTAAAACATTTCCGTATCAGTCATTTTTACCAGAAGTCAGTCTCTATTGTTGTTTGTTTTCTAATTGTGAGGACTCTCTGTGACCCCAGCTGGGGTTTTCTTGGCAAAGATTTGCTCTTTCCTTCTCCAGTTCATTTTACAGTTGATGAAACGGAGGCAAATAGGGTTAGGTGACTTGCCCAAGGTTACACAGCTAGCAAGTGTCTGATGCTGTATTTGAACTCAGGTCTTTCTGACTCCAGGCCTGGCGCTCTAGCCACTGTGCCTTGTTATGCCCAATCTCTGTTTACTTCTTGTCTTCTTGAGGGGAAAGGACTGTTATTGGCTTGTACTGGTATCTTCAGTACTTGGGACAGTACCTATGACATAGCAGGGTAAAATGTAGGAACAAAAGAGAGAAGAGCTGAGGTATCAATGTGGAGGGGCTGCTGGAGCAATTGGCGCAATCAGAGTCTCTTTGAGTTAGTTGAGGAACTGATCTTTGTAACAGACCCAGGAAATCTGCCTAGACATAAGACCATAGATTTAGAAGTGGAAGAGTCCTTAGAGCCCTCCTTTCACAGGAAATTAAGGCAGAGTCTAAGGGACTTGCCCAGATCACGCAGCTAGTAAGTACTTGGGATAGGTTTTGAATCCAGGCCTTCTTGACTCCAACTTCAGTTCCATGTTGCCTCACAGATTCACTGATGCCAGGCCACTAGGGAAAGATCATAGCCCAGATAGGGGATTAAATTTTGGAGGACTTGTAACATGTTATGTTGTGTATTGGGCATAGTGACCGGTGACTACATGGAGATGTCAGTCAGGGTCCACCCCATTCCTCTTTTGGATAAATGCAGGGTCCTCATGGGCCTCAACACTAAAATGTATTCTAACCTGCCTCATATTCAACTATTATTTTTAGCCTTCTCTCCTCTTGGCCCGTATCCTACTCATGGTTTGGTGTTGACAGACTGGAAAAATACTATTTGTACATAATACTGTGTGGCTGCCATTTGTAATTTCTTGGCACTGGAACATTAAGTGAGAAGGCATGCTAAGCCATAATACAACATAAGAAAATGATAAGTTTGAGTAGAAATGCTCATTCAAAGGCAGAGACTTTCTTATGCACAGACCCATTTGCTGGAGGTCTCTAAAACCCCATCTATGTTCCCTCAAAGGACCTGGAAAACCACGTCAGGCCAATCTTGTCCAACCATAAAAAGGCCTCTGCATGAACTCCACTGCCTGGGCAGACTGATCAGCTTGGGTAAGCCTGCTCCCCTTGAGATTATCAGAAAAGCAGCAACTTGGTCAGCTGCTTAGAAATGAAAACTGTATTTAAAGTCTGATGAGTGTCCTAATTTAGTTCTACAACTCACAGCCTTCATAGACCATCACCCTCTACATCAGCCTCTTTAGGTAGGTTACATGCTCTTTGAATGTCCCTGGAAATGGGTGCTGCTTCAGTTCAAATAAAGCCTTCTGGGGGGCAAATATAACAGAAGTCAATTTCACATACTGTATTGGTCTGGATCTAAGTCAGTCAAACATGAGCTACATGCCAAAGTAAGATATTATTGAAAAGAAAAAATATATATATGTACATATGTAATTACAAAATGTATATATGTATGTATGTTGCAATCCAACAAGAGTCTTTGGTTTTAGCAACAGAACACCAACAGAATACAACTCATCTGCAAACTTGTGTACAAGAAGATAGGATCATAGATCAGGGCAAGAGGACATTCAGTCTGAGTGCCTCATTTGATGGAAGAGTAAACTGAGGCCCAGAAAAATTAAATGCCTTGCCCAAGGTCACACAAAAAGTAAGCAGAGGAAGTGAGATCTGAATCCAGGTCCTTTCACTCTATACCTTGTCTGATCTTATAGTTTCTAAAGGTCAGATAGCATCTTCTGCACTCCAGATCCAGAACTCAGTGGTTTATAGACTTAGCATTTCTACCTTGGAGGTCATATAGTCTTATCCTCTCCACCTCTTTCCCCTGCCCCCAGGCCCATTTTACATCACACAGCTGAAATGATTTGTCCCAGTTAGTGATTGAGGCAGGATTTGAACCCTTAACTTTGGATTCCATAGTCAGTGTTCTTTCCACTGCATATGTGGTTTCATATAATACAATCCTGAAATAGATTTTCAGCTGGCTTCCTCTTGCCACTCACCATGCTCTTGGAATGCACTTAGGGCTAAAATTTAAGGTCAGTATTAGTCAAGGAAGGCATCATGGAGAAAGTTAAGCTGCTTCAACTGCCATGTGCCTCAGAGATTGGCTTCTGACTCTGCTTATCTTCACCCATGCCCTGCTTCATTTGAGAGAGTGATCAGGGGCTTCACAACGTGTTTTTTCCTGTCATATATACACGTTACAGGTGGTAGAGACTAGCCAGCCAAAGAGTGCTAACTGTCCTTCCCTCTGGATCCAGGACTTCTTCCCTTCCTCTAAGAGATGCTCCCATCTCCAGGTGACCAGGTTCACTTCACAGCTCAGTTATGCAAGGCTTCCTTGTAGCACGCCTCAGTTTCCTCAGTCACGTACTGACTATGGTGATAACCCAGACAAGGTGTGATTAATTAACATCGAGGGAGCACACTGAGGTTTCCAACCGAAAATTGCTACCCTAGAAGAATGCTCTGTTCCTCTTCTCTCCTTGGAGACTCCCAGATAAATGCTTCTTGGCTCCTGAAGACTGTGTGGGGTAGATTGTCTTCTACTTGACTGGGAGGTTAAAAGGGCTGGCTGTTTCCTGACCTCACCTTTCCCACCTGTCTTGTTTGCTCCTTTCACAGTCCTTCCTGGCCCCAAACCCAGCAGCTGCCTGTCACCCTCTGTCCTCTCTGCTGCAGAAATTATTTTTATAAACTCCTTCTTGACTGAAGAGGCACTTTAAAGAATTTAAAACAGCACCACTCTCTTCTAATGAGAAGGATGAGAGATGCCGAGGCATTAAATTCTCCTGAGCTTTCCCATAGTGCTCTGATGTCAGCATCTCTGGAAATACTTCTCTCTGCACAATACACAAAATATGGGCTCTGGAGACTCGTCACCTATATCAGAGTCAAACCCTTTAACTGCTTTTCTCTTTCCAAGGCTACCCTTGCTCCACATATATCAGGCTACAGATATACAGGTCAAATCTCAGAGACTATTAGAGATGGAAAGCACCTTAGAAATCATCTAGTTCATCCCCATCTTTTTGCAGTTGAGTAAACTGAGGCTCATGAGCATCTGAATCAGACCTCTAATCCAGCTTCTCTGATTTGCAAGCCTAATGCCCTTTCTATCAGACCCTATATAACCCTCTCCCATTTTGATTCACTCATTAGACCAGGAGTTCCTTGAGAGCAAGGGACTATTTTTGGTCCCAGCAAACAGAGGATGCTTAATAAATGCACACTGAAGGAAAGAAGGAAACAAGTATTTCTTAGCCCAGAAGTGCTTATGCCACTGTATAAACCAAAGCAAGAAAATTCTTTGTGCTAGGGATCCTGACCAACTCCTTCCTAGCTTTTCTAAGGAGTTACTGCTCAGTGTATGGACAGAAAGGAAGTCTTTGCTCACTACCATCCCCTATCCCACCACCCTTGCCACTCAGGGTGTGGTGATTGCCTCAACTTTGCCTTTATTTTCTGAGTGTCTCTTTTTGAGTGTGACACTAGATAGGGGTAGGTAGATCACATATTTTGGTGTCTCAAAAACCATGGATTTCTGGTGGGTGCTTGTGGGAATCAGGAGGGAATCAGGGGCTGACTTGAGTTGGTCACATGATCAGGGGGGATTCTTACCAATGAGAAGTGACCTCAGGCTGGTCTGAGTAGACTAGTGTCTGAGAGTATGGTTTCTGAGGCCTCATTGAAGAGTCAGTCCCCTCTCCATATGAAACAATTGGAAAATATTCCTATGGGATCTGTGGTGAGTGGTATCAATGATGAGTAGTCTGGATGGAGTTCAGAGGGAGGGCAAGGTAATGGCATTTTATTGGATATCAGTTGAAGTGTGTGGGCCATTAGCTGAGACTTAGAACCCATTTGCGTCTGATAGTGACCCTCATTACAATGGTAGTAGTCATACAAGGTCTTGACTTGTCATTCTCAGTACTTTATGATCTCTAAGCACTTACTAGACATTCATAGAGCGCATGCTTCAAGAAAGATGGCTTATAGGAGGCTGACACCTCTCTAAAACAGATCAATTGTCTCCTACTCCCAATCTCTTGCTTTAGGACATAAGTTCAATTTTCAAAAGCTTCTATGAGGAAGAACTAGAATCCAAGAGATAGAAATGTCCAGGACCAAGGACCACAGTAAGTAAATCAGATCAGGGATAAGTAATGTCCTTTCCCTTGGGTCTAGTTTGCCAACAGAGGAGGGAAGAAGAGACTTTGAAGATACTCCAGGAAGGAAACAGCTGAATAGCTGATAAACCTTCTTATGAGCACTCACTGGGAAATATGCATATTGACTTTCTAAGTAGCCATTCATTTACTGGTCCAGAGACAGAGAGGTATCCTGGGTCAGACAATGGGTCTAAGGTCAAAGGACTCAAATTCTAGCCATGATTCTTGTTTCCTGTGTGACCTTGGGCAAGCCATTTAGACTGGTCCTCCATTTCCTCACCTGTCACATCAGGGGGCCTGATACAATGATCTCCAAGGTCCCTTCTAGTCCTGCATCCTATGAAATTTGAGTTACTGAGTTGTAGAGGTTCATGTTTACATGAACATGCCTCAAGGTTTACAAAATATTTTCCTAATAATAACCCTCTGATGGGGTAGCACAGGTAATATTGATATCGTTGCTATTATTATTGAAGAAACTGAGGTTCAGAGAGGACCTGATCATTGTCACACAATTTTTTAAGTGTCAGAGACAGGACTCAAACCCATTTCTCCTGATTTAAGTCAGCTTTACCATACAACCTCTTCTTGGCCTAACATATAAATTACACATTTTTCAGTCTGGCCTTCAAGGCCCTTTAGCTAATCTCTCCTCTCCCCCATAACCACCACCACCCATCCACTTCTCCTCTTCCCCAACACAAACTGCACCCTAGCTTTGCTAACCTGTTTACCTCCCTGCAGCACGTTATTGGCCCTCCTGGACCATTCCCACTAGAATGACTTTTACCTCTTCTTTGTCAATTTCTGTCCCTTCCCTTCTTCTCGATTCTTCTCAATTCTCACTTCCCGCAAGGAGCTTCTCCTGAATGAGTTTTTTACTGTTTTTATTCCTTTCCCTGCCATTAATAAATTCATTATTTAAATTGTATGTATCAAGTTCACAGAATGACAAAATGTCCAAACTGGAAGGAGCTTTAGGGAGAACTTAATCCACCTCCCTCATTTTACAGATAATTCTTGAGGTTCCCATTGGGGAAGTGACTCGCTCAAGCCTACACACTTTTAAATCTAGCACTACTTTATTACATCACATACGATTAAGTTGTGCTCCATAAGCATTTATTAAGCACCCATTATATTCAAGGAATGTTGCTTTGTCTTAAATTCTGTGTGTGCCTCATCTGCCTAAGAGACTGTAAACTCTTTGAGAGCAGAATCAATGCCTTAACTAAATTTCAGATCTCCCTTGCATTCTGCCCAAGTTCTTTTTGAGTGATATTTCAGTCTTGTCTGACTTTTTGACCCTATTTGGAGTTTTATTGGTAGAGGTACTAGAGTGGTTTGCCATTTCCTTCTCCAGCTCATTTTACAAATGAGGAAACTGAGGCAAACAGGGTTAATGACTAGCCCAGGGTCACACAGCTAATAAGTATCTGTGGTCAGATTTGAATTCATGTCTTTCTGACTCTAGACCCAGAGGTGAGGAAATGGAGGACCAGTTTAAATGGCTTGCCCACCACACAACTACCCAAGTAGGAGCCTATTAAATATCAATTACATTAAGTTGTTTGTACATATGCCTACCCAGCTAGATCACAAGCTCTCCATTATTTAGAAGAATCTTCTATTTTCTCTGCAGCCACCTGTAATGCTTAATTGAGGGCCTTCCATACAGTGGCTGCATCTACCCCACTGAATTCTCTTTGGAATCTCTTTTCCCTCTTATGTTAAAACCCATGGCTCTCAGATCAGCAAGCACAGTCTTCCTGCTCTCCTCTGGAGCTCTTTGAAAGACCTTGGTTTGACTGTCGACAGGTATGTATCTCACTGTGATTAATACAGGGACATTTCAGGCCCAGAAACCTGACATCTGCTCATGCCAAGTGTTTATTGGGAGGAACGTATCTGTAAGGCAGCATCTGGAGATAGCAGGACACAGACTGGGCAGAGAGTGGGAGGGAGCTTGGGGGAGGAGAGACCAGGCTGTCTCTCTCTGCTGTTCTGCTTTCAGATACCTGCACCTAGTATAGAAAGGAGAATGTAAACCTCAGACAGGATTACCATTCGTCCTTGGCTTTCTCATCTGCCCTTTCCTGGCAGGTCCCAAGGTTTTCACCCTGAAGATCTTTGAGGGGTTATATAACTCCCAGTTTGTCCTGGTTCCCCATATACCACATTCTCAGGATAATGAAAACATAATGTGCCCGTATTTCAAGGTGGCTGATAAGGGCAGAGTGAGAGCAACATTTTACCCTAGTTTCCCAAGGAGAAAGATGGGAAGAGCATGTAATGATGATGATGATAGGGAGGTGACATGGATAAGAAAAGAGCCAGAGTGCTGGTACTAGAACACACACACACACACACACACACCACCCCTTGGCCTCAATAGCTAATGTTTTAAGCTTTTGTGACCCCTTTGGAAGAAAGAGGAGAGTGGCCTTGATTGGTCAGTGCATAAACCCTCCACATCTGCCTGGCCCCTGTTTCATGCCATCTACCCCAGAGATCTTGTCATTTTTCCTGATGTTTATACGTCATCTCCCCCCTTTCCCCTTTCCACCTTTTCTTCAGGGAACAGTTAATCAAACTAATACTATAAGTGTTGCTAGAAAAAAAGAGCAATAATCAACTCTACCATGGTTCCACTAACCATCCCTGTGACTTTCTAAAACAAAACTCCTTTCCCTAGCTTCTGTTTCCCTTTGCAGGGTGTTTAAGCTTACCAGGATTCAAGCTACTGGAAAGCAGGGACTGTTTTACCTTTGCATTTGTATTACCAGCACCTAGCTCAGTGCCTGGCCCTTTCATTCCCTCATTCCTTTATCGAGGTGCTTTTTCCTACATGAGACCTCTCTTGATTCTTCTACCTGCACTAGCAATCCATGTACGTGTTGTGTTTCACCACCACCCAACCCCTCTCCCAGTAGAATGTAAGTTCAGGGCTCAAATGGATTTGTTTTTGTTTGTGTGTCTCTAGAGCCTAACACAGGGCTTGGCACATACTAAGACCTTAATATATATATATATATATATATATATATATTTGTTGAATAGAATGAAATTGACTGCATTGAAAGAAAACCATTTCTATCACCTCCTTTGTAGCCTTCTCCAAGGAGCTCAAAAGAAATTGCCCAATCATCCCCATCTTTAGAGTAGGAGACTATGGCTTGGAGAGGGCAGTTGCTAATAATAACTTGACATTACATAGCACATTAGATTTATGAAGTTCTTTGATCATTACAACCTGTGAATTAGTTCAAGCTATTATTATCACCCCCATTTTATGGATGGGGAAACTGAGGCTCAAGGGTTATTGCCTTGCTCAAAGTCACATTGAAATAACCAAGCTGTACCCCGAGGGCAGATGTCCTAGACAGGGGGCCAATACTTTTTCCAGCACAACACAATCCTCTCAGAGCGCTGATCCAGCTTTACAGACAGAGCTACCGATACTGAGCCTTCCATCTGTCCCACTGTGTCCAGGTTCAGCATAACTATCCCCCACCGGAAGTGTTGGCTACCAGCCGATTTCACATTCTGAGTTTGCTCCTTTTCACAGGCTTCAGATGATTAATAAATCTTGAACCAAATCATGCAGAGACTAGCGCAGACCTCTCATTTCTATAAACAACGTTTTCTCTGGGAAGCAGCTGAAGAACGGTCTTTGGGGACACCACAACCTGGACTCGAGAAATAAGAGGGGGATGTCTATAATGGAGAAGAACCTTCCCTTCGCCTCTGGGGACGGCTGGCTCTGACCTAAGAGTCCTTTCTCATCTCTAATTTCTATGATTCTGTGCTTTAGTGTAAACCTCATTCCTCATGCAGAGCCCCAGTTGCGGTTGAGGTGAACTTTCCTTAAAGAATGTCAAGGTGTTCAATCACTCTTGATAGTGATTAGGGGAAAAGTGTAGAACAGCCTGTTACCTAATCACACCCTCCTGGGAAGAGAGACTGAGGAGGCCCACCTGAGCCTTGCCCATCAGCTCTGAGCATGACCAGCCTTGCCCAGTCTACAGCCAGCCCCCAGCCTTCCTCTCATCCACTTGTATCCTAGCAATGCCATCCGACAAGGTCACTACCAACGTTAGCAAGGATTTTTTCAAACTATTAGTCAGATGCTGGCAAACCGACTTTGTTCAGGATTGGCCTCCTTTCTTTTAGGGCTAAGTGACCCAGCGGGATTAAAATCTGCTTAAAAAACCAGCTGGGGGGAGGTAGGACGGATGGGGTGGTAGGCTCATTCAGGATCAGTTTAAAGCCTGTGGGGTGGAGTAGCAGGGATGGGGCCCAATGTTCCTGTTAGGAGTAGAGAAGAGCAGGGCCAGTCTTACCCACAAGTGGAATGTGTGGCATGACTTGCAGGGGATCTGGGAAGGCTATTTTGTGCAAAAATATCTTCCCCTTCAGGATTCAGTGTCTGAAATGCTCAGCACTCAAGATCACAGAACCACAGAAATTAGAGCTAGAGGGGACCTTAGAAGTCATTTAGGCCAGTCCCCACATGGTAAAGAGGAGAAAAATGAAACCCAGAGAGTTAAAGGGTCAATTCTAGGGTTGCTGAAGTCAGGCTTTTCTTTTTCTTCTTCTAGATGATATTCCTGGAGGGGGTGACACCTTAAATCCACTGTCTCCTTTCTTTACCATCCTTTACATACTTCTTTATGAATAGATATGATCACTATCTCTTCCCCTTAAACACCTTCAGTGACTCCCTTCCACTGATAGAGCAGTTGTCATTTAAGGCTCTACAGAACCTGCTGCTATACTCTCTTATCTCAGTTATCTTGGACAACGTGAACCAATCAAACTGGATTACTCTCACTTCCTTATATATTCTCTGTAGTTTTCATTTCTATACATTTGTTCATGTTGCTCATTATTTTCAAAATGGCCATCCTTTCCCTACTTCCCTGGAGAATGCTTATACAACTTTGAATCCCAGAGTGAATGCCACCTTTTCCAAGCAACCTCTGCTGAGCCCCCAACTTGATGAAGACCTTACTTTCCCCAGCTTGGACTTCCTACATCACTTTGTTTAATTTGCTGACCAATCAGTTAAGATTGTGAATTATAATTATCTGTTTGTGTCTCACTTCCCTACTTTACTATAAATTCAATGAGGTCAGGGATGGTGTCCTAGCTGAATGTCTGGCACACAGTAGGTTTTGATAAATGCTTATTAAATTGTGACATTAACTCCTCATTGTAAATAGGTTTATCCAGGCTTTTTGAAAGAATCTCAATATCAGAAAAGACCTCAGAAGTCACCTTGTCGATTCTGGACATGAATAAGAATATCTCCTTTGACATCGAATGAAAAGGGACTTTCCATTCTCTGACTGAAGGCCTACAGAGATGGGGATCTCGCATCCTTCTATGCAGCCTATTTTATTTGGAAATAGTTCTTACCGTTGGGGTGCCATTAAGAAAACATTCCTTAAATTGAGATAGTCTCTGTCTGTGTAATATCTATTTAATGCTCCTAGTTCTGCCTTCTGGGGAATCTCTTCCCTGAAAGGAGTGACACCAGGTGGCAACTGCCTCCCCCACTCCTTTTATTTTCCTCTAACAGGTCTTTCATTGCTCCCAGGTTGCTGGAGGAATGAGGAAAAGTGAGGAATGAGGCCTAGATTAGGGAAGTTTGGGGTAATAGTGACAGACTTCATGTACTTTTCCATTTTCCCCTGGGCGAGTCCTGGACTGAGACACATGCCCCTGCTGCTAGCTAAATGGTACCTCTCCCCCAGAAAAATGTATATATTTATATTGTACCTCTGATCTACATAGGGTTTTATCTCACTCTGAGTCTTGTTCAATTGTTTTCAATTGTGTCTGACTCTTTGTGATCCTATTTGAGGTTTTCTTAGCAAAGATGCTGAACTGGTTTTCCCATTTCCTTCTCCAGCTCATTTGACAGATGAGGAAACTAAGGCAAACAGGGTTAAGTGACTTGTCCAGGGTCACATATCTACTAAGTATCTGAGGCCAGATTTGAAGTCAAAAAGAAGAGACTTCCTGAATCCAGGCCTGATACTCTACCCATTGCACCATCTGGCTGCCCCAAGGACCTTCGTACCCTCATATCTAAAATTGGAGCGGAGGGAAGGAAGTGGTGTTGGCAGATGATTTCTAAGGTCCTTTTCAGTCCAAAGTCTATAACCCTAACCCTGGATTAGAAGTCTGGAAGTTCTGGTTTAAAATTCTAACTTTGACATTGTATAGCCTAAGTCCTAGTTTCTTCAAATGTAACAGGAGGCTAATAAATCGTGCCCTATCTACCTAATACAGAGCTGCTGAAAGGAAAGCATTTTGTAAACCTCACAGGGCTATGGAATTTGGAGGTTTAAAAAAAAATTAACAGGCATCTATCTGGAGCACAGAGGGTCTAAGAACCAGGGACTGGAATGCAGCCAATTTCCAAACTGATTGCCCAGTAGCAGCATGGGAGACCTAAGTGCCAGGTCCTTCAGCCTAGATAAGGGCTGCAGGTGGGCATCCCCCATCCTCTTGTCTGCCTCTTTTGTTGCTGATGTTGGGGAGTGCATGGAAATAGACAGGTATAATGGGAAAATGCCAAGTTATGAATGACTCCAGAGGCTATAATTAGCCAGTTCTCAATCGCTGTATTTTTAGACACAAATATTGTCACCAGACAGTTTCACAGTCTCCTCGGGAGCATGTTCATCTCAGGAGTGAAGCTCCTCCTCAACAGGCCGGAGGTTCCCCTCCCAAATCAGAGCTGGGAATCCAGGCCAGCTTGTGGGGAGAGAGGGCTGGGAAATCCCAGGTCACCCCCTTACTCAAACTCCACAGACTCCCTACTCCCTCTAGGTTTGGCATTTAAATTCCTGGCCCCCAGATCCTTCCCACCTCTCCAGCATTATCACACATTACTTCTATCCATGTACTTTAGTTCTGCCATATTGACTTACTTGCTATTCCATGCATTCTGTGCTGCATATGCACATATATATATGAATTTCCATATGTACACTGTGTATATATGTATACACATATACATACATATGCATGTATATACACATTTTGTCTCTTGACATAGTGTAAACTCCTGTTGGTCAGGAACTATTTCATTTTAATCTTTGTATACCTAGCACTTAGTGCTAGGTAGTAGGCACTTTATCAATGCATATAGATTGATTGAATGATTGATCTGAATGCTACTCTCCTATCTCATCCATCCCTTTAGGTCCATCTAGTGGAAAGAGCTTTGGGGGGAGGTTGAGGACTAGGCTTGAAGCTTAGAGTCAGAGTGCCTAACTCCTGCTTCCTGGGCAATATTCTGGGGAAAGTCATTTGGGGACCATGGGATCAGAGATGTAGAGGTAGAGAGGGACCTTAGAAGTCTAGTTATCTAGTCTATTCTCCTCATTTTACAGATGAGGAAATTGAGAACTAAAAAGGCTAGATAACTTACCTAATGTAGTAAATGACAATGCCAGGAACTGACCTCAAGTCCTTTGATTTCAAATTGAGGGCTGTCCCATGCCTACTCTGTCAAACAGTTATAGAACTTTTGTATTATAAAAAAAATACTAGCCTGAGAATCAGGAGACTTAGGTTACAGGATTCACTCTAACACTCATCTATGTGATCTTGGGAAAGTTGCTCAGCAACCTAGGCTTCATCTTCCCCATCTACAATTCTTTGGCTTGCCCTTATCCAATGTTACTCAGGGAAATTTAGAATACAGTTTGTATATAACATGTCTAGGTCTCCACATACAACTCAGGCAAAAGGGTCTCCATATATGTTCCTAGATTGGTCATTTGGAGACAGAAAATTTGGCAGTTTTCTTACCTGAATACTTAAGTGATGAGAAACTGAAGCAATTGTTTCTGTGACTTGTAATGCAAACTTATTCAGCATTGACGCCCAGTGTGCACATGGCTCCACGTGGCTCTTCCAGCTTTCCCTACCCCCATTATGGGGCATCTCCCAACATGCCACTCCTCACCACCATCAGTACCATCTCATCGCTCCTTCTCTTTGAGCAGCTGCAGGACCATCCCCCCCTAATAAGGGGATCACTTGAAACAGTGAGTGTTGTATAGGAAAAAGATGAATGAATATGGCACCAAAAGGTTTGGGTACATCCAAGTTCCTGCTCCAGTACTTAACAATTGTGCAACTGTGGTCAAGTTACTTAATTCCTCTAAAATGGATTCTTCATCTATAAAATGGGCATGCCTCTCTTTTGGCCTTGAGCAAGTTACTTTGGGCCTCAGTTTCCTCATCTGTAAAATGGAGAGGTTGGAGTAAATTTCTAAGGTGCCTTTCCAGGGCTAGATGGCTTACATATCACATAGGACTGCAAAAAAAAAATGAAAGAGTATTGTAAACTGTAAAGCATTATATACAATTGAGCCATTATCGTGTTCCCCTATTAACATCAAGCTGAAGCTGTATCTCCCTAAACCAATCAACCAATCAATGAGCATTTACTAAGTGCTTCTGCGCTAGACAGGACTAAACACTGGAGATACAAATACAAAAGTGGGAAAAACCCCTGTCCTCGGAGAGTTTAGAATCTACTTAGGCGAAAACCTGATGAAAAGTGAAAATTTTAGCCAATAGACCACTTTAATTGTTTTTGTATGACACCAAATACCAGTCTGACTAATTCTTTTTCTCATTGAATTAACAGCTATATTTTGCAAGTGGATGCACCAGGGTTGCCTACCAGTGGATTTATTTTTAGCAGGTTGTCGGCTTTCTTATGATCTATCACCTGATTTCTTTTAGGCCTTTGTAGACTGTGAAATAGCTTTAGTCAGTCAGTTCAAGAATGAGAGTGGGTGCTTTGTGTTGCTTGGGGTTATGCCTCACAACTAGTCAGTGAATCTACCTCTCCCTCAGTAGGCTGGTCACATTGCATTCCATGGAGGATCTTTTTAAAACATACACACACACACACACACACACACACACACACACACACACAGCCTGTCTGTCCCCCAGGTACATTTCCTAATCAGCAAGTCAACAAATTGAGAAGTCATCAATAGGGAAAAATGGCAAATACCAATGTGACTGACCATCTTGTGCCATTTTTAATGCAGTCATCTGCAAAAGTTGCATGTTTTTAAAAAAAGACACTATTTTTGCTAAAACTGCAAAAAAACTACAAATGTGTGTGGATTGCTTGATGGCTTAAAAAATGACTTCATCAGTTCTTGATGGTTTTCATATTAGACAGGGACAGGCCGTTCGTTAAAGCATCTGTGCGGAGGAAGCCCTCCATGTGGAACAATCCCCAACCAGAAGTAGGTGCCATCCTCTCCTGCTGTTCAGGGGATCTCAATTCCAAGCACTGAGGCTAGTGTGTCACCTGCTTCAGAATGAGTCTCTAGCACCAGTGCTAGACTTCTGCAAAGAAATGGGCTCTCACTAGAAGGTGGCACTTGTTTGCCCTAAGCCAGGTTTGAAAATTCTGCCCCTACATGGGATTGTCCATGAGAAGCCTTGAGTCACTGGCACCTCTCATGGAATAAAAGAGGTTTTGGAAAACCTTGAATGCAGCCTCTTCATTTTACTAATAAGGCAGCTACAGCTCGAAGAGAAAGGTTAAAGGTCACACAGGTTGAAGAGCTGGATTCCAAATCAGTTCCATTGGTTTTTTAGCCTTAGAGGTTTGCTGATTATTTAATAGAGTTGGAATATTCATTAGAGACTATTTATAATCTCATTTTGCGCTGGGGACAGTCTCAGCAAGGTCAAATGATTTGCCCAAAGCCACAGGCCAGTTAGTGGTCAATCTTGAACTAGAATCCAGGACCCCTGGCTCTTGGTCTGGTTCTTCTTCCACTACACTACACTGTCCTTTGGAAACCCTTCACAGGACTCATGAGTTCATGACTTCATAGCACACATGAGTTATTACAAAATCAACATGTATGTACTTGGTAAGGAGGGAAATGTTTTGGTACCAAAATATGCACACATAGAAAAAATAATATTAAAAATATTGTCACTTGGTATTCTGCCACCTACTTCCTAGTTCCTACCACTACCCTAGGTAGCTAACTATACCCAGATGCCCTCCTTTACACTTTTCCAGCACCAGCAGGAGCCTTGTTATCCCAATAGATCACATCAGCCTTGGTCCTCACACCCTATTAATACCCTCTGATTGGAAAGTGGAGTGGGAAACTCTTCTCCAAACCCCAAATTTAAGGAAGATACCAGGCCAGCCATCTCTCCATTTTCCAGACTGTCTATACTCTTTTGGACTTAGGAAAGGGAAAATGTATTCATCATGGTTTCAAATGGAGAACCTTCCTTTCCCTACCACCTTTTTAGATTCCTTTTGTGTCTGTTAAATTGTAAATTCCTCAGGAGTTGAGATTTTTTGGTGTCTGAATCCCTAGCTTACCACAGTAAGCACATAGTAGATGCCTAATAAAAGTTGAATGACTATTCAAATGTTGAATTATTAGTACTCCATGTGGGAAAGAGGATAGCAACCAAAATCCCAACCATCACTCTGAGTTCCCTGTCCATACTATTTAATCCATTACCCTGATCATGACTTCCATTTCCCTCTCAGCATCCCTTTTCTACTCCCCAACCACCATTGACCCTAGAACATGTCCTATCTAAGTGTCTTTCTCTTTGATTCTTCTAAGCTCACCGACAACCAATCAGCAGCTTTCAAAGGACAATTTTTTTTTAGTAAAAATTAAAGGGAAGAGGTAAAATACTTGTTATATATTCACATACACACACCTAAAACAATAGAAATGTCTTGTTGGAGAGCATAGAGAGCATAGAGCATATGTCTAGTCATACCTAATAGGTTAAATTTAAAAGCTAAACCCATTTCTGCTCTTATCTTGGAAGCTTTGGGCCCAGCCTGAATGCAGAGCTGCCATCTTTCTTTGGGGACTCTGCTCCAGAATACCATCCCTTTCTCATGAATACCACTTTGAGTTGCATCCTCTCTCAATTAGATTACTGATGCTGCTGACTCAGCCCAACAACTTGCAGGCAGAAAACTCCCCATAGTCAGGTTAATGTCATATTAGTCTGTCTCCATCTACCCATGTCCACTCCTCAATCCCACTAGGTTAATTTCTTTACGTTTGCAACATCCATACTGCAACTAGGTAGTGCAGTAGCTAGAGTTCAGTGTTTGGAATCAAAAAGACTCCACTTCCTGAGTTCAAATGTGCCCTCAGATACTTACCGGGTGTGTGACCCTGGGCAAGTCATTTAACCCTGTTTGCCTCGGTTTGCTCATCTATAAAATGAGCAGAAGGATGTGGCAAACCATTCCAGTATCTTTGCGAAGAAAACCCCAAATGGAGTCAGGAAGGGTCAGACATGACTGGGAAAATGACTGACCAATAACAACGTCCAATATGGACATAGGAAAAATTTAATTCAATCTCCTATTAAATAGTTTCTAAATTAATTAGTAATGGATTTAATTTACTAATAGTTTCTTCCTCCTTGATCCCCAAAGTCTCTCACTTGTCATTTCTTTGTTTGCCAAGCTCTCACTCCACTCCCCTCCCCACCCTTAGCAGCCACAAGGGAAACTGGTAAACAAGGGGTCAATCTTCCTACTAGGTAAAGGCAGAGTCCTACAGGCAGGTGAAACTACTCCAGTCAATCAGACAGTATTTATTAAGAGATTGCTAAATGCCAGGTGTTAGGTTAAGTACTGAGAGACAAAGAAAGGCAAACCACCTAGAAACCAGGCTATACTGGGTTTAACTGGGGGAGGGGAGTTGTTGTTCTGGAGAAGGATTTCCTGATGGGACACAGAATAGCCATCTTCACATATGTGAAGGCCTGTCCTGTAGGAGAGGATTCTGCTTCCTCTTCTTGAGCCCAGAAGGTAGAATGAGAAGCAATGAATGGAAGATGGAGAAATTGGAAGACTGTGGTTAGAAGAAACTTCTTAACAATGAGCATTATTGAGACATGGAATGAACTAGTTGGAGCGAGAGGGGATGTGGGCATTTTTTTTCCCCTAGAAGTACTCAAGTGAAGACTAGTCAGTCACTAGTCAGGAGTGATATAGCAGTAACTGTTGTTCTGACTGGGGTTGGACAAGATGGCATCTGAAGTTTCTCCCAACTCTGACATTCTGTGATTCTGTGATCCAGTGGGTGGAGGAAGGTGAGTTAGTAAGGCAGGACAATGACGCCAAAAGTTTAAGGCAGGAAGGAAGAGGTCTCCGTTAGCAGAGAATTGTGGGAGAAAGACAGAAATTTTGCTTTAAACCTATACCAAGTTAATCGAGTCAAGTAAGATGGTGAATCTGCAATTCATCTCATCTGCATAAGATGAGATAAATTGTGTAACTTTGATTGCACCTGAGTTTCCTTTAGACAGCAGTGAAAACAATCTGGGCATTTGATCTGCCTGGCCTGTGCTGAATGGACGCAGAGGTGAGAGGAACCAAGGAGAAATACAAAGAAAGAAAGTGCATCAATCCCAGGAAACAATCCCCAAGGAATGCCCCATGCTGCCCTGACTGTTCACAATGGAAATTTTCCTGAGGGAAATAATTTTGGAACACAGCTGGGGTAGGCCTTGGAGGTATCTGATTTCTGACAGGAATCTTCTTCTTCATCATCCAAGGCATCATTCAAAATGGGATCTTGGAGAGAGACACAGGATGGTTTAGGTCATGGCAGCAGAAGGGTCGCATGGGGGACCTGCAGCCTGGAGGCTGCATGTGGCCCTGTAGATCCTCAAGTGACCCTTTGATGGAATCCAAACTTTGATTTGTTCTGGGAAATTTGAATTCTGTCAAAGGGCTGCACTTGAGGACCTAAAAGACCATATATAGCCTCAAGGCCACAAGTTTCCCACCCCTGGTTAGGAGCCTTAGATTAGAAGGGAGATCTGTGTTCTAGTTCTGGCTCTATCACAAATTGACTACCAGCTATGTTAACTCTCTGAGGCTCAGAGACCACAACCATAAAATGACTCAGTTGACCTCTGAGATGCCTTCTTGCCCTAACTTTGTCCTGACCACTTCTATCATATCATGACAACATTAAAATGGGATATTAAGGTAACAAAACAGATAACATATGATACAACATTTAAGAGGTGTTTTTTATAGGTGTGTTGATTGGTGCTGATAGAACTCACCCAGATGCCACCAGAAACAGCTGTATGCCATCTGCTGGGATGGGCTTCACCAGCTGGAACAGAAGCCTGTAGTGTTTTCTTTAAGACCCTGGATTTCCTTCTCCCCTCTCCACCTATCGAGAAGACAGCATTGGAGACGGGAAGCAGATACAAATCTCCACAGCCAGGTGATGATGGAGTCAGTGAAAGCTTAAAGAGAAAGCAGAGTCTCCCCGGCCCCCCTTCCCTGCTTCCCCTGGTCTTGTTTATGCTAACAAAGGCAAGTAATGAATTACTGATAAGTGGCCTCTTTTAAAAGGAAATTATTCAAGAGAGCAGGTGAGCCTCGGTAGACATCCATCTTACTGGCTCTGTGATGCTTGCTCAAAGATGGGGAAAGGTAAGGGAGATGATTCATGGCCAGAACCCTTCATCCATCACTCTAGGCATCCACAGCAATAGGGAGGGATGGGGCGGGGTGGAGGTGGCTCCTGAAGTGAGGAAGAGAATTGATGAGCTCCCATCTCAGTGCTGTTGGGATGGTGGGGATCTGTTGACTCCATCTCATTAGCCAGATCAACCAGGCAGAGAAAAGAGAGCTCCTTGACCACAGGAGCCATAGTGGTTGGCTACATATGCTAGTCTGCTTGCTGTTGATCATGGCACCAACTTGAGCTGTTGATAGGTTTTGACATCTCTCCTGCATCTAGTTGGGCATGGGAATGTGAAAAGGGAACTTTGTATAGAAGACCTGGGTTTGAATTCCAGTCCTGCTACTTGCTATCAGAGTAACCCTTGGCAAGGCACTTCCTCTATCTGTGTCTCAGTTTTCTTCTGTGTAAAATAAAGAGGTTGGACTACATTAGATAATTTCTAAGGTCTTTTCCAACTCTAAAATCCTATAATTCTGTTGTCCTAAGGGACAGTCTTTCCAAAGAAGATCAGAGACATCTTTGTGATACCAGGCCTCTGGACAGTGTCAAATTCCTCTTTTTTTGGGAAAACCACTCTTTCTAAAAAGTCTAGGCCCCTGGGAAAATACCCCGTTGTTCTCTGGGGGAAACTCTCTTGCTCTTGGCCTCTAGGGAATGGAGTTAGGATGGAGCTAAGAGTCTCTTGAATTATTTTGCTTTTAGGGGGTCCCCAGATGGAGTTAATCTACAAGCCTGAGTTTTGACTGGTGAGCATATATCTTCCTGATTGTGGGCCCACCTCACCACCTCCTGACCATTTTCATGCCAGGCTTCTGAAACCACATCCTCCCCTTTTCCAAGTCTGTTTCTTTGATCATTAATCAAATCAACACTTCTCCTTGGGAAAAGATATGCCAGCCATTGGTTCTATGACTCATCATTCTCTCTCTTTATTCTTGACTCCCCAAAAGTTGTATCTTCTCTCATTAAAATAGGTTTCCCTTATAAATTTACTAAAATATTTTAGCATTTATTAAAATATTAAGCTTCTTGAGGGCAGGGACTGTCTTGTTTGCTTATATTTATATCCCCAGAGCTTAGGACAATGCCTGGAATATAGTTAACACTTAATAAATGTTTTTTAATTCATCTGATCAGAAATGTGAGATTGCTTCAAGCCTAGGTATTAGTTTCGGATTAGTGTCAGAAACAAGTGAAGAGATAAACATAAAAAGGAGAAAAACAGACAAGGATCTCTAATGTTCTGCTCAGCTAAGTGCTGCAATGGACAGAGTTTGGGATCTGAAGTCAGAAAAACTCATCTTCCTGAGTTCAAATCCAGCCTTAGATACTTCCTAGCTGTGTGATCCCAGTGAAGTCACTTAATCCTGTATCCTTAGTTTGCTCATCTGTAAAATGAGCTGGAGAAGGGAATGACCAACTACTCTACTATCTCTGCCAAGAAAACCCAAACGAGGTGAAGAAGAGTAGGACACAACTGAAAATGACTAAACAAGTGTTCTGGGTGTGGGGCAGGAGCAAAGGAATTGATAGGAGGCAAAACAATGAATATGGCGGGGCCATAGGTATTCAGAGCTCCAGAGTGGTAGTGGTAGTCTGTAGGAGTGTGTACATGTGTCTATCTATCTATAACCTATGCCATCGATTCATTCAACAAATATTATTAAATGCATACTACATACAAGGTCCAGTACTAGGTCCTTAGCAGGACACAAAATTGAACAAGACATAATCCCTACCCTCAAGAGGCCTACAATATAACAGGATAGAGAAGATTCCCATACAAATACATCCAAAAACAACATGTAATAGGTGCAACGTGAGTGTTACATAGGGGATATATGAGAAATAAAGATGAGGGAAGGCATATTAGGGCATCATGAAGTAGTTAAATTTGGACTAGACATTGAAGAATGTATAAAGGATTTTGACAGTCAAAGATGAGAAGGGGAAATGGCTCAGGCAAAGGCACATAGGAGGGAAAATGTATTTCATGTTAGGGAATAATAAGGAACATAGGGTTTATTTATACTGAGGAGAAGTTGGAGGTAAAAGTAGAATAGTAGGAGGATCATTAGGCAGAAGTGTTGGGTTTTCTCAAGTGGCCAGTGGAAAGCCATGAAAGGTTTGAACAGGGAGAGTAATATAATCATAGGGGTGTTTTAGGAAGACAAACCAGTGGTGCCATGTTGGGGTTGGGGGAAGAGTCAAAATGGCAGGAGATTATTACAATACAGTCTTGGTATGAGTTGATAAAGACCTAAACTAGAGCGGTAATCAGGGGAAGAGAAAAAAGCGGACATACCCATTTCATGGCTAAGGTCAAACCCTTCGTATGTACCTTTGATCCCATTCCTTCCTCTGGCCTTAAAGAGTTTGCACCCACAATATCTTCTCTCTGTCATCAATTTCTCCTTACCTGAATCCTTATCTTCCCTGTTGCCTACAAATGTTAACAGGTCTTCCTCATCCTTAAAAACCTTCTAGCTTCTCATTAAGCTATTGTCCTTTATCCTTCTCTCCCTTTAATAGCCAAATTCCAGTGGAAGAAAAAGTACAAACCTGTCTGTACTTGCTTCTGTTTCCTCACCTCTCAGCCCCTTACAGTCTGGTTTCTGGCCTCATCACACAACTGAGACTGCTTCCTGCAGTTACCAATGATCTCTTAACTGACAGAACCAATGGCTTTTTCTCCTCCTTCCCCAAGTCTCTGAAACACTTGCTATTCTCTCTTCTCAGAGGTTCTGAGCTTTATTGGTTCCCCTTGGGCCAATAGGACCACTCCTGAGTCTCCTCTGCTGAATCATCCTCTACATCCCAGCCCTTCACCATGGATGAACCCTAAGGCTCTATCTCTTCACTTCTCTCCATGATCTCATCAGTACCAATGAGTTAAATTATCATCACTCTGCAGATGACTCCTCAGTTGTCTGGACTCTAATTCTGCATCACCAGCTTGAGTTATCACGCCCTGCCATCCTGACCAAACGTGATTCTAGAAGGAACTGGAGTTGAGAGGGGAGGGGAGCAGTAAGTCTGCTGACACCAAGCACTGCTGTATCCTTGCTGATGCCCCTTCATTGCTATAGCTAAATGATTAGCACTGGGGCTTGTCAAACATAGAGGCTTTCAGAAAGACTCAAAGGGGAGTAAACTGCATGAATGTTGAAAGGGCTTAGAGGGATGGAAGGAGAATCAGAACTGAAGAAGATCCAGGTCAGCTCTGCCAATTACCACCTATGTGACTTTTTTGGTGGGATGTATGAGGTTTTCAGGGAGGGATAGGTGCTCTAGTGTGAGGGCTTGGCAAGGACTGCTCACCTACCTTCAGAGTCCACCTGGTAGTCAACTCTCACCTGTCACTCCAAGAAGCTATAGCAAGTCCATCTTGGCTAAACCAGATTGAGGGTCACTGACAGGCTTCAAACTCATCAGTGGGCTAGAGGACTATCGACACCAAGCATGTAAAGGCTTCTCCCAACAGAATGGGAAAATGTAGACACCTTGTCCAATGGCCATGAAGATAGCTGAAGCGGGCATTGTGGACTTTGGTCAGGCATCAAAGATGCCAAGGTCATCCACAGCATTCCAGGGCATTGCTGGTCACCCTGACTTTTGTCTTGCCCGTGGATTTTGATGACTCTGGAAGAGAGAGCAAGGCTGATGACTTTGAACAACTCTGCCTCACTTAGTCAAGACATCATTCCATGATTTCGTGGGTACTTTTTGTTAGCTGTTCAATAACCCACAAGTACCTTAGTTCATCTCGACATTCAACCTGAACTAACAGAATGCCAATATCACACTCACTCCTAACGCGTGTCATTCCCCTGCTCAAAAAGGTTGTATGGCTCCCTATTGCATCTGATTAGCCCTTCTTTGTCATTTAGAGACTTTCATAATCTGACTCCAGCTTCTTCTTCAAGCTTACTGTTTTTTCCTCCCCAGAATCCTTCGAAGTTCAGCTCTGGGACTACGTTCTTCCTTTCCTCATCTCCCAGCTGCTAGCCCTAGCCCCCAATTATTTTTTATTTGCTCATGTGTGTACATAGTGTTTCCCTCAGCATAACAGAAGTGCCTGTGGATGGGAATGGCTTTATTCTTCCCTTTGTATCCTCAGTGTTTTACACAAGACCCTGGCACAAAGGGAGTGTTTAATAAACATTTGTTAGTGATTTGTTGGAGTATGGAAGAAATTCAAAGCCCCTCCTTTTTTCCTGTCTACCTTGTCCAAGAATTTTCCTTAATGTCTTTGAAAACTAAATACAATTCTCAGCTTTCTCTTTCTCAAATGATCCAGTTTCTTTAGCAATTATCCAAACCGTTACTGAAAACATGCTTCTAAAGCAGACTAAGATGAAGTCAAGCTCGTCAAGTGCTATGCTAAGAGCTGAGAATACAAAGAAGTGTAAAACGGTCCCTGCCTTCAGTAAGTTCACAATCTAATGGTGCTTAGGGTAAAGACAACATAGTAACAGCCAGGTACAACTATAATGGTATGGATCTGGATCTCTGATTATAGATAGAGAGAGAGATAGATTTCCAATTTGTCTACTGCGTGTGTGTAAGCACTCACAAGATAAATAATTTAGTCCAGTGCCTTCATTTTACAGGTCAGGAAAGAGCACAGAAAAGTTGAGACTTGCCCAAGAATACACAGGTCATTAGTGGAAGAGTCAGGCACTGGGCAGCATATTGAATAGTGTTGGACCTGGAGTCAAAAAGATTCATCTTCTTGAGTTCAAATCTGATTTCAGATAACTTGCTTGCTGGGTGACCCTGGGCAAGTCACTTCACCCTGTTTGCTTCAGCTTCTTCATCTGTAAAATGAGCCAGGGAAGGAAGTCACTCCAGTATCTTTGCCAAGAAAACCCAAATGGATACCCATCAATTGGAGAATGGCTGAACAAGTTGTGGTATATGAATGTAATAGAATACCATTGTGCTATAAAAAATAATGAACAGACATATTACAGAAAAACATTCAGAAAAAGCCTTACGTGAACTGATGCTGAGTGAAGTGAGCAGAACCAGGAGAACATTGTACACAGCAGCAGCAACACTGTGAGATGATTGACCATGATAGACTTAGCTCTTTTCAACAATGTAATGATCCAAGCCAATTCTAAAAGACTCATGATCCAGAGAAAGAACTATGGAATCTGAATGCAGATTGAAGCATACTATTTTCACTTTTTTTTGTTTTTTGTGGCTTTTTGCTTTTGTTCTGATTCTTACTTCACAACCCGGCTAATGTGGAAATATGTTTAACATGATTGTACACGTATGGTCTGTATCAGATTGCTGTCTTAGGGACAAAGGAGGAAGAGAGAAAAATTTGGAACTAAAAATTTTACAAAAATGAATGTTGAAAACTATCTTTACATGTAATTGGGAAAAATACTATTAAGGAAAAAAAAAGGAAACCCTGAAAGGAGTCACAAAGAGTCGGACGTAACTGAAAAATGATTTAACAACAGGATTTGAACCTTGGATCCTGTTTGGGGAAACCCAGTGCTCTATACCTTGCAGCTTCTCCTCTGATCTCCTCTGCCATCCAATAGCAGGAGTATAATGTTATTGTGCTGTGTGTGTGTGTGTGTGTATGTGATAAATTGGAAAGCAACATCTATCTATACACACATATATATGTACATATATACACATGGGATAAATTAGAGATCCGTATATAATTGGAGGTAATAGTATATTGATGTGTATAATATAATATATTGATCTATCTATAGTTATATAAACAGGATAAATTGGAGATCTATCTATACATATTATAATAGAGTTCAATAAAATATAATATATGTATATATACATATACACAATTTATCCTCTATATATGTACATATTATATATATATATAAACTTAGTTTTAAAATGTAATGTTACTGTTTTATTGTTTTTATTTATTTTGTGCAATATTACCCAATTAGATCTTAATCCTGTTCAGGCTGTTTTGAGCAGTGTTGGGGATCACACGGGCTTCTGGGTCCTATGTTTAACAACATCTCTGAGCATTTAGTGTATGTCAAATGTCCCAATGGGTAGAGTGCTGAACCTGGAGTCAGAAAGGTCTTAATTCAAACCAAACTCAGACATTTGCTAGCTGTGTGACTTCAGACAGTCTCCTAAATCTCTGTTTGGCCCAGTTTCTTCACCTGTGAAATGGGATTAATAATAGCACTTGTCTCCAAGGGTTCTTGTAAAGATCAAATGAGATAGCGTAGGTACAGCATTTTATAAACTTTAATGAGCTATAGAAATGCTAGCTATTAGTTATGTCACTGCCATTGAACCTAGGAAGGACTTCCTGGCTTCAGCTCTCTGGCAGGGACTTTCCAGGTCACATAATCCAACTCCCTCATTGTATAGAGGGGGAAGTGGTTTATCCAAGGTCACCTGAGTGATAAGTGACAGAGGTGATATGAATCTTCTGACACCTGATCCTCCTTCCATCCTCTGATCCTTTTCGGGAGTCTGTACAGTTTCCTTCTCAAGCCACGCTCACAGCTTCTCTGTTTGACGAACTCCAGAGCTAATCGTTTTGGAGGCGCTGAAGTGTTCAGACTGCTGAAGTATCATAGTTTGTTAATATTGCTGTAACCTAACCCATGGGGAAAACCACTCATTCAGAAAAAAAAAAAGTTACCATGGCAGCTTATCTTGCTATAGATCGTCTCTCTACAAGAAACGTTTGGACGCAGAGTGACTTCAAGATGGAAATTAAAAAGGGAAAGAGAGGGAGGGAATGTTAAGACACTCTCGGGTTTGATTTCCTAGCTTTACAGAAGTAGAAATAAAACTGTGAGAGAAAGCCAGGTAATCCATATCAAGCGTAAGACCCTTATGCCCACCCACCCCCTCCATGTCTACCTCTCCTGCTTCTGGGAAAGACAGAGGGGCCTTGGGTTGAGGAAACCTGCCATTCATTATCTTTGATTTAGTGGAAGTTGGACAAGAAGAGCTTGTATGATGCATAGCTTGTATATATTTCTATCGATCTCCCAGACTTTGTTTTCTAAACTTCTCATCCATCAGCAGCAACCCCTGAGATATAGTGGAAGATTAGCTACCCCCACCTTTTCCTAAGGAGGGATATTGTTTGGGTCACAAACCAGAGCCCACTACCTGGTAGTTTGGGCCAACAGGTGAGAGTGGCTGTCTTTCAATGAGACAGTAGCAGAAAGAGAATTGGTTTGGGAAAATTGGTTTTGGAATCGGTTAATTGCTAGCTGTGTAACCTTGAATAAGTCACTTAAATTGTGTGTGGGGGGAGGGGGGGAGTGAGGGAAGGGGGGAGGGGCCTCCATTTTTTTCCCCATATAAAATAAGAACAATTAGGTTAGATAATCTCTAAGATTCTTTTGGACTTTAAGGACAAAAGACAAAGCATAGCATCTACAGTAGGATGTCAGAGGAGATTAGAAGGGAAACTGGAGGATATGTAGAGCCCTGAATTTCCTGAAAAAAGATCCAAGGTTCAAATCCTGGCTCTTCTCTCTGTATGTTCTTGGGTAAGTCTCTTGACTTTTCTAGGAAATTTCCTCATCTGTAAAATGAACAGATCAGACTAAATTCTCTTTAAGGTCCTTCCCTTCTAGTGCTATGGCTATGATCCTATTCTATTCTGCTGTTGAAAAAAAGGCTCCCCTAGGAAGAGTAAGGTAGTACCATTTGGTGGGTGTCCTTAGCGGTTGTTGTCCCCTGTGGTTATGGTACCAGCTGCTGCTACTATCAACATTCCTCAAGCTTAATAAACAGCATGAACACTGCCCACATTTACCATCAGCTTCTACCACATAACAGAAGGGTGTGAATAAAGCCAGTGCTGACAGCTAGTCTTAGAGACATAATAGTCAGAGGAAAGAAAGGATCACCCCCCCCCTTTCACCAACCAACAGCATGGTGGTGGAGGGTATTGTTCATATCCTAGAAACATGCATTGTTCTGTGCCGAAAAAGAAACCAGAGTACCCATGTACTGCCTTAATTTCTTCCTCCTAATGTCCCCTCCTGAGAAGGGGAAGCACAGTCATTTGTAATATTAATTCCACAATTTCTTCCCTCCCACCTCCAATCCCCAGCCAATATCCTTTTCCCCTGATTTGATGGAGTGGCTATCAAAAACTGAGGAGAATAGGGGCAGAGTGAGAGGAAAATAGATACACATCCCTATACAACCCCCTTTTAGTCTTGGAATACAAAGAGAGGGAAGACTGGAGCATACATTTTCTGGGCCTAGATGGAGGATGAAAGTCACCAGGAAGCAGCCTTCCTTTGTTAAATGTTTCTTGACTTTGCAGGGATTTATAAAATCTTCCTGGGATCTGGAGGCCTCTTCAAAGATCCCAGAAAATGTCAGAGATGAGAGGGAAAAGAGAGTCTTTGGAGGAAGGAGTTGGGCTGAGCACCAAGACAGTGGGATCTTCTTTTGCAATGCCACCTGGGTCAACTCACAGTGACTCATTACCTCTGTTTCCCACTCTGTTGCAGAAATCATTCCTCCTTACATTTACTTCCCAGCAGGTAATACAAGGCATCAAGAAAGCCACAAAACATGTAATGGCATCAGATAGATATTATTCATATGATTGATGGTTTAAATTGTGTCTCTGGATCTTTTGTGTTTAGAGGAAGGATCAATAGTAATGATAACAACAATAAATAAAGAATAGTCCGGGTGAAATTGCACAAAAAAGATCCAGAAGCAAAACAAACAAAAATAGAGCTTTTACATATAGGACCTTTGCTTAGATTACTTATTCACTCATTTGTTCATTCGTTAAGTCACATTCATTCATCTATGGAACAAGTTTTTATTGAGCATATGGAATAGGCAAGACCTGATGCTATAAACCAAGAGAGTGGAGACTCAGTGAAATCTAGCTCATAGCCAGCATAAGGATGGTTAGAGAGGGCGACACATCTCTGTGACCTTTCTGGCCTGAATGGTTGGAGCCAAGATGCATCACCAGCCTCTCATGAGAAAAAATTGGTTGGACAATAGGCAAAGGTTATGAGTGGTAATGAGCACAAAAGCTAAATGTAAGTGGAGGAGGCACCACCACCTTGGTGGCTGTTGATTATGCCAACAAACACAATAAAGTAGCTAAAATTAAATACCAGCCATTGACCTTCAAAGGCCAGTTGATGGATGAACTAACAGTTCGATAAATTGGAAGAGTCGTAGAATCTCAAATTCTCAGAGCTGATAGAGAAGCCAAACGAAGGCCAATTAATCCCTAATACCTGAACAGAAATCCTTTCTTTGACATCTCTGATAAGTGGCTGTCTACCCCATGCTTGAAGACCTCTGCTGATAGGGAATTCGTTACCCCCTGATATAGCAATTTTGCACAAAAGTAGTTAAGGAAAAGTAATAGAGTATGATGGGAAGAGCACTGGGCTTGGTGTCAGAAGACCTGAGTTGGAGGCAGAGCTCAGTTAGATACTATCATGTGTGACACTGAGGAAGTCACTTAACCATTCTGACTCTGTTTCCTCATTCATAAAGTGGGAATAATATTATCATACTTATAGTATCTACCTCATAGAATTGTTTGTGAGGGCAGTATTTTGTAAGCTACAAGATCCTATGTAAATATGAGCTATAATTAATGTTATGTAATTGTTAGGAAGATTTTTCCTGGAATAAATTGATATTTGCCTTTGCAATTTCTACCATTGTCATTAACATTCTCCTTTGGGGCCTGACAAAATAAATCTAATTCCTCTTCTATTTGACAGACTTTTGAATACTTGAAGAGAGCTGCCGTATCCCCCCACTTCCACCCTTCCAGTCTTCTTTTTTGCAAGTCTTTTGCAACTATGTGTCTTCAGTCCCTCATCATGCTGGTCACCTTCCTCTTCTACGTGTGCTCTGGAGTATTCTTTCTAAAATGTAGTACCCAGAAGTGCTCCAGATGTGGTCTGATCAGGGAAGAGGATGGCACAGTCATCACTTCCCTCAATCTGTATATGATATTACTCTTATTATAGTTGTAATTCAGTTGTTTCAGTCATATCTGACTCTTTGGGGTTTTCTTGGCAAAGATATGGAGTGGTTTGCCATTTCCTTTTCGAGTTCATTTTATAGAGGAGGAAACTGAGGCAAATGGTTTTAAGTGACTTGCTCAGAGTCATACAGCTAATAAATGTCTGAGATCAGATTTGAACTTAGGTCTTCCTGTCTCCAGGTCTGGCACTGCTCTACCTAATATAAGATTACATTAGCAGTTTGGGGTTTTTTTTGGCTACCATGATTTATTGAGCTTGCTATCCACTAAAATCCCCAAATCTTTTTTCATACATTTCCCCATCCTGTGCTTCTAAAGTTTATTTTTTGAAAAGCAAAAAAAAAATCAAATAATAAAAAGTATAGTATTTAATATTGGCCATTATCAAATTTTGTCTCATTACATCTTGGTTGCCCTAGCCTTTAGAAAACTTTTTGGATCCTTACATTCTCATCCAACATATCACTTAGTCCTTTTAGCTGTGTGTTTTCTACAAATTTGATAAGCAACCATAATTCTGTAATGTACTACCATAGAAAGTGATTAGAATATGGGAGTATAAATAAATACAGTGACACAGTGATGTGATACCACATTATAACATGACTTTTTGTAATACAACGCCATAATATAATACCCCCACATACAATGACTGGTAGTACGAAGGACGCTTTGTCCTTTACTGGAAACCAGTGTAGCAACTACTAGTCATCCAGTCAGTCAATAAAAATTTATTAAGTCCCTACTATGTACCAGGAACTATGCTTAGCACTGAGGATTCAAGGAAAGGCAAATGATAGTTCTTGCTCTCAAGGCACTCATGGTCTCATGGGAGAGACTAAATACAAGCAGCTATTTACAAACAAGATGTATACAAGATGAATTAGAGATCATCAATAGAGGAAAGGCACTAGCGTTAAGGGCAACAGAAGTGTCTTCTTAAAGAAGATGAGATTTTAGCTGGAACTTGAAGGAAGCCAGGAGGCAGAGATGAGGAAGGAGGGAATCTCAGACATGGAGGAATCCCTAGGAAAATATCCAGTGTCAGAAGATGGAGTATCTTGTTCAAAGACTGGTAAGGAGGCTGGTATCACTGTTTAGAAGAGTTTGTTGGGGGAGAGGCCATAAGGTCTCAGCAAGTTAGAAAGCTAGGGAAATAATTTGTTAAGGTTATTGAATGCCAAATAGAGTATTTTATATCTGATCCTGGAAGTGATAGGGAGCCACTGGAATTTATTGAGTAGAGAAGGTGACATGGTCATAACTGCAGTTTAGAAGGGTCACTTTGTCAACTGAACGAAGAATAGATTGGAGTAATAGGGAGACTGAATAGCGGTCTACTATAGTAACTGAGGCATAAGATGACGAGGGCTCGCACCAGGATGAGTGGGTTGCCAGAGAAGAGAAGGAGACATAAGTGAGAAATATTACAAAGGCAAAATTGACAAGTCTTGACAACAGAGTAGATAGAGGGGGTGAAGGAAGGCAAGGGATTGAAGATGGCACTTAAGTTTTGAGCCTGGATGACCAGGAGGTGACTAGGAGGAAGATGGTACCCTAAATAGTAATAGGGAATTTAGAAAGAGGGGAGAATTTGTGGGTTCAGTTTTGGACATGCTGAGTTTCAGATCTATGGAACATCCAATTGGAAATATACAATAGGAAGTGGGAGATGCAAGATTAGAGGTCAGCAAAGAGGTTAGAGCTAGATAAGTAGAATTAGAGTCATCAACATAGAAATGATAATTCAATCTAAGGGGACTGATGAGATCACCGAATGAAATAGTATAGAGAGATAAGCCAAGAAGACCCAGGAGAGAGTCCTGAGCACACCCAGATGAAGATCCAGCAAGGGAAACTGAGGCAGAGTGGTCAGATTGGTAGGAAGAGATCCAAGTGACAATTATGTCCGAAAACCTAGAGACAAGTTAGTATCAAGGAGAAGAGAGTGATCAACAGTGTCAAAGGCTGCAGAGAGGTCAAAGAGAATGAGGACTGAGGAAGGTCATCAGGTCTGGCAACTGAGAGATAATAGGAACTTTAGAGAAAGTGGTTTCTGTTGAATGCACTATGATGGCCATGAGAGGAAAAACTTAAGACAATTTTAGTAAATAACTCCCATGAAGCATGGTAGAACACTTCAGTAGACAACCTTGCATCGAAGCAAAGTAGAAAATGCTTGTGTAGTATAATTTAAGAAAGGCCAAGAAGAGCCCCTATCCAGAAGTCTGTCCCCTTCCCAGGGGCCAGCATGATCTAAATGACACTGTTGCAGACTCACTCCAATCATTCAATCAGTAAGCATGGATAAGTATCTGCTATATTACAGACACTGTAGGAGGATGGTCACACAAATACAAACCTGAGACAATCTCTCCCCCTAAAGAGACTTGCAGTGTAACTGCGGGAGAGGGGAGTGTGATGTGAAACACATGGAGGAGCGGTAGCCAGGGGATGAGTTTTGGTCTAAGCAGCCACAAGGATAGTGAGTGGAGTCACAGGAAAAGAGATCGCCATGTCCGTGACCAAAGCCAAAACAAAAAGTGTAAAGCAGAGGGGTGGGCGCAGGATTGGCATACATGTGGCAACAAGGCAAATGGCAAGACGGATCGTCTTTGGTTTCCTGGTGATTGGTTAGTTGGGTTTAGAAGACTGGTCTGGACCTGCTAGATGAAGGTGAACTTTTTCCCCCATCCATCAGAACAGTTCAGCTTCATATTCCTATAGATTAAGCATTTTTCTCTTCAAGTGTCTTTAAAAAATGCAAATGCTCCTTAGAGAACTAATGCAATGAGCCATTAACACCTTCATCTGAATTAGTTTAGATCGGATTCTCTTACCCCACACTAAGAAACCCTAAATCAGCACGAAAGCCCTGGGCGCCTCAGGATTGAGGAGGAGCTGGTAGAAGGGAGGAAAAGGAAATGGACGAGAGGAGGGCCTTAGCCAAATTTCACCTCCTTCATAATTTTGCCTGGGGCTAGTCTTGTACAGAGCCGTAATAAGAGGTCAATAAATCCGAAGCCATAGGCCCAGACATTCCTCTGTTTGATAAAGCTAACAATAATGCACTGGAGCTTATTGACAGAGCTTTCTCACTAAGTAAAACATCACAGAACTCTACACAAAGACAAGTAAAATGCTGAAGGAGCTAAAACCAATGAAGAAACTGGACATGTCAAAGACAAGACTTGCCAGCTCAGAGACCAGTTATCATTTCACCCAGTGGCACGGCTTCACTAACTAGGTGCCTCATGGCATGAGGGATTTATACTTAAACGATAAAGAGACTTCTGGACCCATTTTTTTTTTTTTTGTTATTGCCTAGTTATTTTTCAGTCGTGTCTGACTCTTCATGACCCTCCAGGGGGTTATCTTGGCAAAGATACTGGACTGGTTTCCCATTTCCTTCTCTGCTTCATTTTACAGAAAAGGAAACTGAGGCAAGTAGGGTTAAGTGACTTGCCCAGGGTCACACACCTAGGAAGTATCTGAAGCCAGATTTGAACTTGGGAAGATGAATATTTCTAACTTCAGGCCCAGCACTGTATCCCTTCTGGACCCTTGCCAATCATCAATAGATTCCTATACTGATAATCAATTTCTCCCATTCACTCCCTTGGCTAATAGAGTCAATGATATTATATAAGATTAACAGTAAATTAATCTGAGGTATAAAAATGATTTAAAATAATAAAATGGCATATTTCCTAGATCTTTGATTTATGATCATATTTCCCCCAAAATATTCATACCTGTTATTTTATTTTATCCTCACAACAACCCAGTGAAGCAAGACAGGGATTTTCCCATACATAAATAAAACAAAACAAAGCAAAATAAAATTAGGAAAATTCGCCTTTAGGATTAGCCTTGAAAGTACATGGAGGGGGTGTTGTCACCTATGTAATTTGATTCTAAGGATATCCAGTATAGTTTTCTAAACAAAAATCTCCCCCACACACAAATAAAAATTGAGATATATGTAAAATGCTTTGTATATCTTTGTTGTTCTTGTTATTTTTATGGCTTAGTAATTTTTCAGTCTTTGTCTGGGGTCACTTTGTGACCCCATCCTCACCTTTTCTTGCCTTCCCCATTCATTTTACAGACGAGGAAACTAGGACAAACAGGGTTAAGTGACTTGCACAAGGTCACACAGCTAGTAAGTATCTGAAGCCGAATTTGAACTCAGGTCATCCTGACTCCAAGCCACGCACTCTATCATCAGTTCCACCTAGCTGCCCCCTAACCTTAAAAAAAAAGAAAAACTATTTTAAAAACCTCACCTGAAGTGACTGTTACCTGAAATTCCACTTAGTCATCCTTATGTATTTGGTCCTATGATCTAAAGCTGCAATCAACTTTTAGAGATGATCTAAACCTAGTCCTTCATATTAGAAATGAAAAAACTGAGTTCAAAAGATCACATGACTTGCCCAAGGTCACATAGGTGATAAGTAGCAGATTCAGTTTTCAAAATGAGGTCTGCTGAGTTCAAACCCACTGATTTTGCCTTATGCTATGGCCTCAAAGGGTAATTGAAATTAAGCCCTCCAAGAACAGAGAACCTGGTGAGTACTTATGGAGTAGAAAGTGCACCCAGGAGTGTGTGTGTTACAGGGGTGGAAAGCCTCTTAAACAAATGGGAACTGCAAAAGATACCTCCATTTCACAACTTCAAGCCAAGTGTGCCTCAGATTAAGTGATATATCCAAGATGATGTATCAGAAGGGAAGGTGGTTAAGTACAAGGGGATGGGGAGAAAGATGAATGGATTGGCACCAGTATCCTGACCCTGCGTCCTGGTGTTTTCGTTGGAGAATCTGATCTTTTGGCAGACTTTCAATCAAGATCCCAAGAGAAGATCACAGAGTTAATGCAGAGAAGCAAACTGGAGCTGGGCTGATAAATGGGTAACAACTGAACTACATGAAGTGAAGCTGTCCCAGGAAAACACCCATCTGAAGGGAAAGAAACCATTCCCTTAAAACCCCAGGGGAAAAAAACTCTTTGGAAATGAATGCTGTGACGTCAGCTCTGGCATCAAGAAAACCCTTTCGCCTTTTCCCCAGTAACTCCAACATTAACCAGCTATGGAAAACCAGCTTAAAATAGTCTCTATCCCTCAGCGGAGGCTGCTGAATGAATATTAAGCTCTTTCAGTATGAGAACTTGTTTGTTGGAAATCAGGTGCAATTTGAGCTTTCCTAGACATGGTTCGTGCTGACGCTCAGCTCTGATTTTAGCCTTTCTAGTTGGATTGGAACATAGGAATTGTTTATCAAGATAAAATAAGTCCAGTGATGAAACGGGAACATCCTGACTAGCCAGCTCTGAAACACTCAGCACTCAGGAGGGCCTTGAGCAGACAGCCAGAAACCGAGTTAAATACAGAAGAACTGAATTTAGAAGGAGACGGCAAGGAAAATAGACAATCCCAGCCACCTCACTCAGAGCCATCACCAGGAATTTTTACATCTATGACAAGTACCACAAAACTTGCCCAGGGTAACTGAGGTGGATCTAATCCTCATTTCGGGGAGGGGACAGTGAGACAGAAAACCTGAGACTCTGGCATTGGGTTACAATTAGGGAGGCCACTTTTTGGGAGGAGGAAAATGAAAGTGGGAATGGGGAAGTTCACCCCAGACCACGGTCAGGTAGCTTCTTATTTTATTTTATTCTTATTTATAATGTATTTTATTCTTCAGTCTTTTTAATTTTCTCTTAGCTATCCTTTCTAGCAATGCACTGGACTGTGCTGCTCCATGATATTGGAGAAATGCAGGTGCTATCCGTGTCCTTTCGTTTTGACACCCTCTGAATTTGGTGCTATGAGGCAAAGATCTGGCTGCCCTGTCCTAGTTAGGGCTTTGACCTCACTAGAAGCCCAGCAGGCAGATGGATTGGTCTCTTTATAAATTATCTGGGGCAAATTTTATGTCCTAGACCACTTTCCTCCATTCTCAGTCCCTAAAAATGGTCCCAACCTTTATCTTCTATAAGCTAAAAGCTCATTTTATATTTGTCTATAGAGATGAGCAGTCCTAGTCTGAGATCAATTCCCTTATGGCCATGAAAGAAATAGAGGGAGGTCTTTAGTGCATTGGGTGGAATGACATGGCTGACTATTATACAGAATATGAGGGCATGGAAAGCTTGTGATCTGTCCCAGTGGAGGGAGCAGGCATATTGATGGGATGGAAAAACCATTTAGGAGTCTAAGTAATACACTGAAGCAAAATTGAATTAGAAGGGTGATCTGCTGCTGATATATTTCTATCTAAATCCAATGTTAGACCCATGCTGATTATATTCTGTTGGTAGTATTTATGTCGTATTTATTAGACAAGGAGCATGGCTGAAGGGGGTTGGTGACACATGGATAGAGTATCAGGCCTGGAGTCAGGAGGATGTGAGTTTAAATCCAGTCTCAGAGACTGTGTGACCCTGGGCAAGTCCCTTAACACTGTTTGCCTCAGTTTCCTCATCTGTGAAATGAGCAAGAGAAGGAAATGGCAAATCACTCTAGTATCTTTGCCAAGGAAACCCCAAATGAGTTCATGGTTGGATACACATGGCATGGTAGATAGAACACTGAACCTAGAGTCAGAAAGACCTGGGTATGAGTCTTACCTCAGACGCTTATCAACCATATCACTTGGAGTAAGTTCTTTAAATATTCTGAGCCTCAGTATCCTCATCTGTCAAAGTTGAGTTCTGCAT
This sequence comes from Bettongia penicillata ogilbyi, assembly GCA_023548195.1. Taxonomy (NCBI): domain Eukaryota; kingdom Metazoa; phylum Chordata; class Mammalia; order Diprotodontia; family Potoroidae; genus Bettongia; species Bettongia penicillata. The sequence continues at coordinate 3,080,875 of JAJHZJ010000311.1, forward strand.
TTAACCTTTGATCCTTTTATCTATGTTATACAGGGAGTACCTTTCTACTCTCTTTTGGGGAGAGATGAACCAAACCTAAACTTTAATGGATGTCCCTCTGGAGCTTTGGTGTTGGTGGCCTCAGGATCACCCCATAACATGCATCAGCTTCCAAAGGGCAGGGTAACACCTAGGGAACTTTCTTTGTAAAAGGGCCTAGGACAACACTGACACACAAACAAACATTTAATACAGATTTTGATGGCGGGGGGAGGAGGGGAGAGAATGAAGAGTATGAGAAATTCCTAAGAAGGGAGACTATGTCTTCTGGAATAACCTCACACAGGCCCTAGTACAGTGTGGAAGCATGCATGTGCCTTCAAAATGCATCCTAAAATGAAGGGAATCCTTCCTAGAATCTCTGCAGCAGGACAGTGGTCACCAGCTCTAGGGCAGCAGCCAATCTTCTTTCAAAACCAGAAGGGGACAGTCTCTACCCTGAAGCAGTTTACAATATGCCATATTTAAAATAAGGAGCAAGCATAAGAATTTAAAGCTGAACATTAGTAAACATCTAGTCCAATCTCCTCATTTTATAGATGGGGAAACAGAGAAGAGAAGTGATTTCCTCAAGGTCATACTGATTGTGTTAAAGCTGGGACTCAGACCCTGATCTTCTAATTCTTCATTTCAGTATTCTTTCCTCAATTTGCTTTAGCCATGCCTGGATACAGGCGGATGGACTCAAAGACCCTTGACCCCTGAAGAGATATCCTAGCCTGAATACTTCATTATTCAGTGACTTCTGAAGGTTGTTTTCCCTGTGATCCAGGAATGGACTTAGGAACTCCTCTATTTTCCCTCTCCTCAATTGCAGAATTTAATGGCAACCTCCCTGGGCCACAGTTTACTCCTCTTGAGAAAAGATTGGCTTTTGCGGTCTCTGTCAGCTCTAGATCTATGATCCTAAATCCAGAACACACAGATTTCTAAGACCTTTGGTAACATTTAGGCTTACCACACCTTTCATTTGACTTTATGCCAAGTAAAATATGTCCCTTCGTGACTTCAGAATACTGCCCTCTGCACCTCACCATCCTTCTGCTGAGAAGGATCCTGGGATACCCATCAGTTACCTGTCCATCTGCTGTGCGGAGGCTAATGCACTAGCTGCTTGCTTTAACACTGACGGAGAGTGTCTCCGACTAATAATTATGATTGATTCTGTTTTCCACCCTTTGTCAAGGCAGGGTGTGCCTGGAATTTAAACAGCCCCCATTCTCTGACATTCCTCAATGCCCATCTGTTCCTCTGTCTCTCTCAGATCCTCTGGTTATAATGATGAACTCGTCCAGCGCTCTGAACAATCTATTAATAAATAACCATCCCAGAGATTACACAGTCTAATTAACAGAAACATGGCATTAAACAACATGTCAATGAATGGCAGAGAAAGGAATGGACTTTTCACATCTCTTTACTCACAGGGCATCCTAACTATGTGAAAGGAAGCAGTTAGCTTGCCTACCTGAGCTCATGAGCAGCCTTGTTAGAGAGGGAAAATGCCCCAGATACACAGATAACAGAGATGGGGAGGAGAAAGAAAGAGAGGGAAAGAGAGGAAGAGGGGAAAGAGAGTGAAAGAGAAAGGAGAGGGGGGAAGAGAAAAAGAGAGAAGGGAAAGAGAAGAGAGGGAGAACCATGAAAATACAAGGAAGTTTCTTGGGTTAGTAGCAGCTGCCAGTATCTTCTACAGAAGCATTGCTAGGTGGGTGTCTGGTCGAAGCCTAAGCATGGGTGGGTGGAAGAAACCATCAAATTGACGTGAGTTAAGAACTGAGGGTTATTTTGAATTCCTCCTTTCATTTTCCATTTCAGCACCCCCTTTTTTCTTAAAAAAAAAAACCAACTTGTTTTCAATTGGCTTGGGAGAGAAAAGTAGAAGGGGGAGGATTATTTGGACTGGAAGATCCCAAGGATAATCAACTCACTAGGAAGCCATCTGTTTTGGACCATTTCCATGCAATCCCACCTTGAAGCAGGGGGGTGGACAAGATGACCTCTTGAGGCCAGAGCAGTTTGGGGATTTGAGGATATAAGAATTCCATGCCAACATGGCCAGGAGGAAAACTTGTAGTCATGGCAACCATGTAATTCAGAGCTTCTGCCATGTGAGTGGGTGGTCCTGGTGGGTATTGAAATTTGAGGTTCAGGGAGGGAAAGACACAAATGCAGGAGAGATCAAGGTATCAGTAAAACAGGCCTACTGTGGAGCATTAAGCCCCTGCCCATCAGAGCTCTTGGTGCAGAACATGGCTGCCAATATTTTTACTCTTCTTAGGGGGATGGACTGCTAGGTGATAAAAAGAAGATTCTATTGGGTCATGTGGGAAAAAAATTAGGGTAGGAATGTGGCAACAATGGAACCAAAGGGGACCTGTCTGGCCATGGTATATGGAATATTTCATTTTGATTTGACTTTCTCTTAGGGGTAAAGGGGAAAGGAGGCATTCATTCAAGGGGGTAGAAAAATTCATTTTCTGATATTAAAAGGCCCACAATTATTAACTCTGTATATGCAAGACAGGGAAGGGGGCCCCTTGCAATGGATTTTCAGGACTTGATATGCTTTACCCACTTATATTTGTCAGTATCATGTCTCCAAGCTTCTACCATCCACCCATCATTTTGAAATCATACAGTCTAGTGCTAAAGGGGGCCTTACAGATGACCCAATTCAACTCCCTCATTTGACTAATGAGAAAAAATGAGGCCTAGAGGGTAGAAATGACTTGCTCAAGGTCCCATAGGTAGTAAGAGACAGAGCTGGAATTTGAACTCGGGTCCCTTGCTTCCTAGTGCAGTGTTCTTCCCATTATGCTCCAGAATTCTATCTGTGACTCTTAGTCTCCCCCTAAGCAGGCTAAGAGGATGCCTGCAGTGTATGCCATCCAGCAAACCCACTGACAGATTCTCCTGAATCTCACTGAGCAATGGAGTATATTCCCTTCCTTTCCAGCTCACTACCTGATTTCTACTAGGCCCACTGCCTGATTCATTCCTTTCCCGAGGGTTCATGGCCAGGGCTCTTTGGCCTAGCAGCAGCTCACTCAGTAGTGAAGCGTGAAGGGCCTCCTCAGCCCTCAGTGCCCAGGGATACAGTGGAGACCCTGCCAAGATAGCTGGCAGAAAGAAAAGCCCACTAATCCCATAAAAGGAAAATAAGCCAGATTTTAACTCAAACAATATTCAAAATGCCCAGGGACAGAGACAGGCTAATGTTTTCTTAAATGCTCTCCCACTGAACCTCCTATCTGTCCATCTGTCCTCTGGCCTGCCTGCTGATCAAATTCCTAGTGTGGAGTAAATAAAGGTCTCCCTGATCATCACAAAGTCCTTCTTCCCTTTCCCTCCTGCCCTCCTCCACCTTTCATCTCCTGTCGTTTTGGCCTGGCCTCCATCTTCCCCCCCACCCTCCCATGCCTCTGCCTCCTTTCCCTACCCCCTTTCTTATTGCCTTTATCTCTTTTTCCCTTTTTCCTAGTTCCATTCCCAGGCTCAGGCCTTCATAATGACTTAATCTTCCCAACAGGGTGACAAGTCGATGAATCGGAGGCAGGGGCTTTTTTTTTCCCTCCCTACACTCCAGATTCATTTGAAGATTTCTCTCAGATGCGGCACTAAACCCCTAGATTCAATTTCCCTTTGACATAATAACCGAATTAGTCTCATATTGTCATACATAAATTACTAGCCAGCTCTGGTGTCACCAGAGGGAGAGAGAGAGAGAGAAAGGGAGGAGTGAGAATCCAGAGAAGGTATGATGCTGACAAGTCGAGTAACTGAATAACAATCAGAGACCAGGAGGGCAACAGCTAATCAGAGCTGACAAACGGAGAATATTCAGGCTACATCAGAGGTAAAGATTATTTACCTTTTTCCCTCGTGCCCTTGGCCATTAAGATGTCATCATGGGAAGTTGCACCTTGCAGGAGATTCACGCATCTAAATATCTTCCCTGTTAAGTAATGCTCTGTTTGTGAAGATTGCCTACAGAGGAAATGCCATTTAATAGAGCATCCTCACAGCCCAGCAAGGTTGAACAGATTCCGTAGACGCTGTCTACTAGAGGCAATACACAAGCTTTGGGCCCAGCCATACAGACTAACTTGCTGTGTATCCCTGGGCAAATCAGTTCCTCTCTTTGGGTCCCTGTCTCCTTGCCTGTAAAATGAAGAGATTAGACCACATGGCCTCTAAGGTCCTTCCTGCACACTTTGGCCATGTCACTGGCCTTTCCAATTTGCAGAGATGTGATTTCCAACACAAAAAATGACCCTTGTCTATTCATAAAAAGCAAGTTGCATTGTGGACCAGGTTACGATGAGATTTCTTCTTTTAGCTCAATTTTTTAACATTTTTATTTAAAGTTTCGAGTTCCAAATGCTATCCTTCTCTTCTTCCCTCCCCTTTCCCCTTCCTGAGATGGTAAGCAATCAGATATAGGTTATAAGTGTGCAATTATGTAAAACATTTCCATATTAATCATTTTGTACAGGGAATAAAATGGGATGATGTACTAGAAATAAGATGGGAATAAAAGAAAAAAATGAAAGAAAATGAAAAATAGTATGCTTCAGTCTGTAGCCAATCAATATCAGTTCTTTTTCTGGAGGCAACTAGTAGGCTTCATCATTCATCCTTTGGAGTTGTCTTGGACCATTGTATTGCTGAGAATAGCTAAGTCATTCATAGTTCTTCATTGAATGATATTGTTGTTACTGTGTACAATGTTCTCCTGGTTCTGCTCACTTCACCGTGGATCAGTTTCAAATAAATTTTCCAAGTTTTTTCTGAAATCATCCTGTTTGCCATTTCTTACAGCACAATAATATTCCATTGCAATCATATACTACAGCTTGTTGAATCATTCCCTAATTGATGGGCATCCTTTTGATCACCAATTTTTAGCTGCCACAAAAAGAGCTGCTATAAATATTTTTGTACAAATAAGTCCTTTTCCTTTTTTGATTGTCTTTGGGATCTAGACCTAGCAGTGGCTGTTGTTGTTTGTCCTTCGTTCTCGAAGAGAACCATGACATCAAGATGATGGCATGACTTGCAGTTGACTGATTTGAGGGAGAGAGGGCTGTGCAAGATCTCCAACTTCACTTTGTTCTGCTGAACCATCTGGATCCAGGCTAGGTTAAAGGGTGTGCACAGTTTTATAGCCCTTTGGACACACTTAGGATGAAATTTCTGGGTCAACTCTTGAGTAGACATTGGAGTAGAGAGCAAAGAAAGACCTGAATTGAGACAGCAACCCAAAGAACAGACTCATCTAAGGCAAATTTAAGCATAGATGCCTAGCGCCTGCAGTCGCAAGGAATTCCAACCAATTTAGCAAGTCTGACTTGAGTGGTGAGGCAGTGAAGCTTCGGAGAATCTGAGTTCAGATCTCTGCACTGCAGCTTACCGATTAGGTGGTCTCAAGTCTCTCTCTGGGTGTTAGTTTGTAAAAGGAAGATTTCAGGTTAAGGAATCTATAAGGCCCTTTCTATCTCCAACCTATGTCCAACATGTAGTTTATTATGTGCCCTACAAGGACCTCTTGGGAGGGATTGAGGAACTATATGGCATAGTCCCTACCCTCAAGGAATTTAAAATGTAGTTGACAAAATAAGATGCATGTACACAGAGCAACTCTAACACAAGGCAGAATATCATTAAGTGTCCCAAATGCAAGGAACGAAAAAGGACTTATGAACAACTGAACTACTGGCAACTATAAGTTAAGCTCAGGGTGACAGAAAATGTACAGCAAATTTTGCCTTCAATTTATCCCAAACACAATCACCCCCTTATTTGAATCTTTTGTTGACTTGTGTAATCATCTCTTTTGACTTGGATTCCTCCAACAACCTCAATCGCACTTGGATCCAAAACACTTGGTTACTTCTCCCTGTCCCCGTCGAAGTTTTAGGCAGGTACTATGTACCATCCATCCCCAGAATGGTACAGAGAGAAATCAGTCAGTCACCAGGCACTGTCCTAAGCAATGGAGATACAAAAAAAAAAAAAAAAAGCAAAAGGCAGTCCCTGCCCTCAAAGTGCTCATAATCTAACAGAGGAGACAACAAGCAGACAAATATGTATAAACAATCCTTCTCTGTGTGTGTGTGTGTGTGTGTGTGTGTTTGTGATAAATAGGATATAATTAAGAGAGAAGGTATTTGAATTAAAAAGGATTGGGATGGGCTTCCTGTAGGAAGTGGGATTTGTTTTTTGGGGGGGGATTTTTAAAAAGCCAGGGAAGCCAATGGGGAGAGAGAGAGAGAGAGAGAGAGAGAGAGAGAGAGAGAGAGAGAGAGAGAGAGAGAGAGAGAGAGAGAGAGGAGAGAGGTAATTAAGAGTTGACTACAGCTTCCTAGCCAGAATTCATTGAAAGTGACACAAGGACCAGGAATAAGAATGGATAAACCATTTTTAAGTGGATTAGCCAGTCCATGATTTTTAAGGCTGAGATAAGGATATTCATTTGGATTTGTGGAATATGAGAATGCAATCTCCCTTAGGGTCCCAAGCTGGGTCCCTCCACGGCTTGCTTCTCCTGGTAAGAGTTTACTCACAGATGGTGTGACCCTGTGGGCAGTGCTACAGTTCGGCTCTGATAGCCCTGTCTCCTCCAGAGAGTTGGCTTATCCTAATAGAAAGTGAGGACTGACTTTGAGAGGCTCATTCATCAACGTCAGGGTTCCCTGCAGAAAGGACAAGGCCCAGCATTTCTCAAGCCGGGAGAAGAAAGCTCACCATTGAGTCAGCTTCTTGTCACACAAAGAAACATGGATCATAAAATATTAACTCTCATGTTTTCCATCTCCAACAATGAGGTAGAAAGATGTTGGGGGCTGGTAGGTGATCCAGGGATCTGAGAGGAGGGGACATGCTGGGTGACAGTAAATGCAACAATGAAGACAGCACTAGATGGATAGTACTGTGGCTCAGCCCTTGTCTGTCACTTCCCATGGGATGTTGTCCCTGCTTACAGCATTCCGGGAGCCCTATACCTTTCTCTAACATCTCTTACTACCTAAGGAAGCAAAACACCTGGAGCTGCAGGCATTATGGGGAAAACACCACCTTGGCCCACATGTGTCACATGGGCTAAAGGCAGGGGCATAAGGGCAGATCAAAAAGCTTTGGGATACTTCATTCTCTTTTGTGCCTATGATTTGTCAGCAGTTTGTCAGGAATTATTTAATATCCTTAAATCCTCAATATAATACAGTGGAAAGACCAGCTGACTTGGAGAAAAAGGACATGGGTTCGAGTCCTACCTCTGATTCTTGTTACTGGATTCTTGTGTGACCTTGAGTCAAGGTCATGCTTAGTTACTTAATCTCCTTGGCTCAGTTTCCTCACCTGTAAAATGAGGCAGTTGGAATAGATGCCCTCTAAGTTTCCTTCTGATTCTAACTCCTGAAAAGCCAAAAAGCATTTTATCCTGGGCAGGGTTGGCAGTGCTTTAGGAATTAACCATATACCACCATAACCTCCCCAGATAAAGAAAGCAACAGTACGAAGTGGACTGTCAAGTTACCTACTGAAAGGCTGGAAACATGTGATTAAGGCCGAGCAGGGGCTTCAACACTGGGGAATGGATGATAGGCAAGGAGAAGCAGGTCTCTGGATAAAAGATGAGCTGACTAGCAGCCAGGCTCAGAAATAGCCAGGGTAAAGACATTTGCCATGTTCAGATAACCAGCATGCCAATGTCTTTTTTCACTCATATGTGGACCCTGCTTATCTCTGGCTTTTTAGAGGGACCAGCTGACAGACTACACAAGATGCATTTATCACATGGCTTCTTGAAAATGGTGCAGCATAGGACACTATGTCAAGGGAATCTCAGACCTGTTCCCTGCCCTCTGGAAGGTTATAATTGAAAGTGCTCCCCAACACAGAGAAATCTACATAGAAAAACAGAAAAAGCAGAAATGCACGCAGGAAGCAATAGGAAGAGAAATTGGACTGAGACTTTTTTTAGGACATTGAACTCCCAGTTGTGAAAACCCTCTCTACCAGGCCAAGTTGGCAGCTTTGCTATAAGTTCAAATCAGAGTAGCCTACTACAAGGTCTACGTGATGTTTTTATTGAGAGTCACATGGTCAGTTAGAGAATCTGAACCCCTGGTTTCCTTGCCTGAGGCAAGCCCTCCACTAAGTCTGCTATGCTGTTTCTCAATAGACATACCATGGAGGTGTCAAATTGGTCAGAGATTGAGAATAGAATTCATTGAAAGGCTTCTCTATCCAGATATGGGGGGAGAAGTTGGGAGCTGATTTCCTTGGGTGGACTTTCACAGGTATATGGCTAACCTTTAAGTGTACCATAGCCCTTTCCCATTGAGAAGTTGCATGTGTGGTAGATAGAAAGCTGGCCTAGGCATTTGGTCAATGTGGGATGACCTCCCCGCAACATATGCTGGCTGTGTGATCCTGCATCCCAGACAAGTCTTAAGACTGTAAGTTGGGGAAATATGTAGCTGACTTTCAGTGGTAGGAGGAAATTTCCTTCCCCTATTGAAATGATGAAACCACAGGTCTGGTTCCCCTGGTACCCACTCTATGCCAGACCCTGTACTGATGGCTTTACAAATATTATCTCTTTTGATTCTCACAACAACCTTGGGAAGATAACTGCTGTTATTGTTCTCATTTTACAATTGAGGAAACTGAGGCAAATAGTTTAGTGACTTTTCCAGGGTCATGTGACTATTAACTGTCCAAGGCCGGATTTGAACTCAGGTCCTTCTGATTTCAGCCCCCATGCCCTATCCACTTTACATCTAGCTGTCTGATTTCCATAGTAACCTTTGAGAGTCCCATCTACTTCTCACACTCTAAGCAGATGACTTTTCTAAGAATGATGTCATTGAAAAGTAGTTCCCTCAGATTCCCTCTTCCTTGCTTGAAAATTTCACCCATCTTCCTTTTTGTTCTGAAGGATGAAAACATCCTGCCTCTAGCCAATGCTAGAAGCACCACCTCTACTCTGAATCTTAGAGCCATCTACCTCTTTAACACCTTGCTCCCTCAACAGTAACCAACTCTTTCTTGCATCTGCCATCTCTCCCTTTCCCTGGCCCCTTCTACTCTGCTTATGCACAAGTCTTCCCTATTCCTCCCCCACTACAAAAAACACCTTTCCCTTAATCCTGCTGCCTCCTCAAATCCTACTGCTAGAGAGGATACTGAAAATAAAACATAGGAAGCCACATTCCATACCAAAAGTTCAAGTGGGCAGATGGTTAAGCAGTCTTTCCAGTGGGACTACATTTCTGTTGTACTGATCCTATGGTCTCTCTTCTCCCAGTATTTACCAGACTTCTTCAAGTTCTAGTCTACATTCAAAGAGTCTACCTTTTCAGTACTCACAGACTCACTCCTGAAACCCTTAGAGCCCAACTTCCGTCTACATCATTCATTCCTCAGAAGCTGCTCTCCAAAGGTCAACAATGACCTCTTAATCACTAAACCCAAAGGGTTTTTTTTTTCCAGTTCTAATCCTTGATGTCTCTGTAGCATTTGGCACGTCTGTCCATTCCTAGATATCTTGTACTTTCTTAGATCAAGTGCCATCCCACTCTCATGTCTGGGGATGGTAGAGGCCTGGCAATCTGTATGTGGTGCTGTAGAGGAAGGCACAGTCTGCCAAGTTGCCAGAGAGGATGGTGGGAACTCCATCCCTATCCTGACAAGGGGAGCCACAATCTTCCAATTATACAATTGTTTAAGGAAGAGCAGAACGGGAAGCCAATATGCAGGTTTGGCTGCAGTTTAGCCAGTTGCTGCTTCCAATTCCCTCCCAGTGGCAGTAATTGAAGGCAGATGCATGAAAAAATGCCAAAATATTTTCTAATGCTGGTGATCTGGAGAATGGACATTTGGGTTCCTCACACCATCCACCAAAAAAAGAGAGGCAAAAAGTAGCACCACCATGACAGATGTTTCACAAATTGGAGTGAAATTTGGTTATAATACTAGAGCAGATCCTGTATTCATGGTGGTCTTGGCTTTTTATTCCTGCTCATTCTCATGTGTGAGTTGGTATATCTCACTCAGCATTCTTTCCACATTCCTTTCTTTAATTAATTAATTTATTTTTAGTTTTCAACGTCACTTTCATAAGTTTTAGATTTTCTCCGGCTCCCTCCTCTCTCCCCTCCCCAAGATAGCATGCAATCTGATATAGGCTCTATATATACATTCTTTTCTTTCCACATTCTTAAGGAACCTGGGAATAGATGTTTTTTCTATATTCTAGAAAATTCATTTTCAGGGACTTATTCATTTTTGACTGCCCATACACTCCAATGGGAGAAGGCCAGGGACATGATCCAGCTCACATGGGAATGAGCCTATGATAAGACATGACCCCAGGTGCTGATGACCCTGATAAAGGTCCTTAAGAAACTAAAGACTTTCCCTTCTGTTGATAAAGTGGGTAGTTTTAAAAAAGGAAAGAAGTTATTCTTTGATATGACTGGTTCCTCCAATCAGTTTCCAAATAAGAACTTTCATCTGCCATCTTTCCTCCATTTTAGCAAAATTATGTCAATGTCTCACCCTCCCTTACACCAGGAAAAGGTCATAGAAGACCTCAGGGTTAAAAATAGAGTTTGAAAGTCATCTAGTTCAATCCATACTGGAGCATGAATCCTTACCATAACGTACCCCACAAATGATTTTCAATCTCTACTTGGAGATTTGTAGAGATAGAAAGTCCCTTGAAGCATCCCAGTCCATTTCAGGATTCTATATATTAGGAAAAGCCCCCTTAGAGAAAACCAAAATCTTTGCTTCTATAGCTTCTGCCCATTGGTCCCATTTCTTCCTTTGGAGCCAAAAAAGCAAGTCTAATAGCTTATTCATATGATGGTCTGTCAAATATTTAAAGCTAGTGATCATTTCCCTCTAAATCTTATCTTCTCCAGGCTATTTAGCACCTTTTATCAACCTGTCCTTGTATACCACATGGTGGTATCTTCTCTCCTCTCTTTTGTATGTATGAGCTTGTCAGACATCCCAAGACCTATCACCCAGAGCTGGGTGTAGGACCAGGGCAGATTTGGCATATCAGGAATATCACCACTCTTATTCTAGACCTTAGAAATCCCGTGTAAATTGCATTGATGATTTGGGCTTCCATGTCACACTGTTCATTTAGACTGAGCCCATAGTCTCCTAACCCTTACATCTTCTGCCTAGTCACACATTCCTTATCTGGTGCTTGCCAAATTTATTTCTGAGCTCACTTTATATTTATACCTCCTAAATTTCATTTTCATTAGAGTGAACCCAGCATTCTATTCTATCTTGATGAAACCTTCATATTTCAATACTATCATCCAACATATTAACTATTTTCTCCTTTATTGTATTATCTGTAAATTTGATAAACATACTGTCTATACTTTAATTCAAGTCATTTATAGAAAGGTTGAGGAGATAGAACCAAGATGATTCAGTAAAGACAGAGGATCACCTGAGCTCAACCCCAACCCCTCCAAATACCTTTAAAATAACTCTAAACAAATTTTAGAGCAGCAGAACCCACAAAAGCAGATGTGAAACAATTTTCCAGCCCAAGACAACTTAGAAGGTTGTTAGGAAAGGTCTGTTGCATCAGGGTGAGAAAGGAGCACCATCCAGTACAGGCCACATCAATGCAGATTGGGCCCCAGAAAACCAGAAGCAGACCTCTGACAACTGAATCACTGGCAGCGGTGATGGTTTCCAGGCTTCTCAGCCCACAGACACCAAAGACAACTTGGAAAGTCAGCAGGAAAGGTTTGTTGCAACAGGGTGGGAATGGAGCACAATCTAGTGCAGGCTGTGCCTGGGCACCAGCAAACCAGGAACAGGTCTTAGGAGCCACTGAATCAGCAGTGGCAATAGCTGTTCCTGGAGTCTCAACCCAAAGATAGTAAGGAAGTCGAACAAATGGGCAGAAAGAGATTACAGGGGTCTCTTTGCTAGTAATAAGGCAGAAGTTTGTTACTTTGCCTATACTTAGATTTGAGTCACAGTCCTGGGTGGCAGTCCCAGGTTGAGGAGGAGCATGAATACACCAAGCTTGCAGCCACAGTGGAGCAGGGACCCACCTCACAGTTTCATGGCAGAAAAAGAAGGCTTATGGTCACTCACAGAGCAGAGCACAGGCCAGGAGAAGAGTAATATCAGCTTGGAAGAACTGAAAACTTATGGATCCCTAAAAATATCTCTGAAAACAGCTGCATAACACCCCTGAAGCTTGGGACAGTGTACTCTCCACCCTGAAAGCAGAGCCCTACCTTAACAAAGAAGTAGATGTCAAGTAATAGCCTAGGAATATGACCAAGCAACAGGAAAAAGCTTCTGACCATAGAAAGTTACTATGGTGACAAAGAAGATCAAAACACATACTCAGAAAAAGACAACTAAGTCAAAACTCCTACATCCAAAGCCTCCAAGAAAAACATGAATTGGTCTCAGGTAATGGAAGAGCTCAAAAATGATTTTGAAAATAAAGTAAGAGAAGTAGAGGGAAAACTGGGAAGAGAAAAGAGAGTGATGTAAGAAAATCATGAAAAATGAGTCAACTGCTTGCTAAAGGAGACCCAAAAAAATGCTGAAGAAAAAAACAAACTAGGTCAAATGGTAAAAGAGATACAAAAAGTCAATGAGGAGAAGAATACATAGGGATGCAGAACTGGTTGAAAGCAAAAAGAGGCACAAAAACTCATTGAAGAAAAATAAACTCCATAAAAAGTAGAATTGGCCAAATGGAAAAGGAGGCCCAAAAGGTCACTGAAGAAAATAATTCCTTCAAAATTAGATTAAAACAAATAGAAGTTAATGTCTTTATGAGAAATCAAGAGACAATGAAACAAAACCAAAAGAATTAAAAAAAATAGAAGACAATGTGAAATATCTCACTGGAAAAATAACAGACCTGGAAAATAGATCCAGGAGAGATAATTTTAAAATTATTTTTAATAATTTTAAAGATGCAATAAAAAAAGGAATCTTCTTTTAAGAAATTATCAAGGAAAACTGCCCTGATATTCTAGAACCAGAGGGTAAAATAAAAATGGAAAGAATCCACCAATCACCTACTGAAAGAGATCCCAAAATGAAAACTTCTACCAATATGTAGTCAAATTCCAAACCTCCCAGCTCAAGGAGAAAATATTGCAAGAGACCAGAAAGTAACAATTCAAGTATCATGGAGCCACAGTTAGAATAACAAGATTTAGTAGCTTCTACATTAAAGAATCAAAGGGCTTGGAATATGATATTCCAGAGTTCAAAAGAGCTAGGATTATAACCAAAAATCACCTACCTACCAAAATGCTTTGGGGGGGTGGGGCAAGGGGGAATGGATATTCAATGAAATAGAGGACTTTCAACCATTCTTGATGAAAAGACCACAGCTGAATAGAAAATTTGATTTTCAAATACAAGACTCCAAAGAAGCATTAAAAAAAGTAAACAGGAAAGGGACTTAATAAGGTCAAAGTGTTTACATTCTTACATGGGAAGATATTACTTGTAACTTAGAAAAACTTTCTCATTATTAGGACAGATAGAAGAGAAACTTTCTCATTATTAGGACAGATAGAAGGAGTATATGTAGACAGAGGTCACAGGTGTGAGTTGATTATGAAAGGACAATATCAAAAAAAGCAAAATTAAGGGGTGAAAGAGGAATGTACTGGGAGAAAAATGGAGAGATAGAATGGGGTAAATTATCTCACATAAAAGAGGCAAGAAAAAGCTTTTACAGTGGAGGGGAAGAGAGGAGAGGTGAGAAGGAGTGAGTGAACCTTACTCTCATCAGAATTGGCTCAAAGAGGGAATAATATGCACATTCATTTGGGTATAGAAATCTATATTACCCTAGAAGAAAGTAGGAGGAAAAAAGGATTAGAGAAGGGGAGGCAGGCATGATAGAAGAGAGCACAGATTGAGGGAGGGGGTAGTCAGAGGCAAAGCACTTCTGAGGAGGGACAGGGTAAAAGGAGAAACAGAGGATAGAATAAATGTAGGAGGAGATAGGATGGTAAAAACAATTTGAAGCAAGTTTCTCTGATAATGGCTTCATTTTTCAAACATATAAAGAACTGAGTCAAATTTACAAAAGTAAGAGCCATTCCCAAATTGATAAATGATCAAAATATATGAACAGTTTTCAGATGAAGGAACCAAAACTATATATAGCCATATGAAAAAAAATACTCTCACTCACTACTGATTGGAGAAATGCAAATTAAAACAACTCTCAGGTACTAATTCATACCTATCAGATTGGTTAATAGGACAGAAAAGGAAAATGTCAAAAAGTGGAGGGGATGTTGGGAAAATGGGGTCTTAATGCACTGTTGGTGGAGTTGTGAACTGATTCAACTACTCCATAGAGCAATTTAGAATTCCCTAAAGGGTTATAAAACCAAGCCTACCCTTTAACCTAGTAATACCACTACTAGGTCTCTATACCAAAAGAGATAAAAAAAAAAAAAGAAAGGAGAATGACCTATATGTACAAAAATCTCTGTAGCAGATCTTTTCTTGGGGCAAAGAATTGGAAATTGAGGGGATGCCTATCAATGAGGGAAAGACTGGACAAGTTGTGGTATGTGATTGTGATGGAATAGTCTTTTGCTATGGGAAATGATGAGCAGGATATTCTCAGAAAAGCCTGGAAAGACTTGCATGAGCTGATACAAAGCAAAATGTACTGTGCACTCAGTGACAGCAATATTGTAATATGATCAGCTGTTAATGGCTTACCTCTTCTCCCAATTCAGTGATCCCAGACAACTCTGAAGGACTTATGATGAAAAATACTATCCATCCCCAGATAAAGAACTGAATACAGACTGAAGCATTTTTTTTCCTTTTTTTTCTTGAGGCTTTTGTTTTGTTTTGGTTTGGTTTATGTTTTCTTTCACAACATGACTATTGTGGAAATGTTTTGCATGACTACATATGCATAACCTACACCACATTGCTTCCCTTCTCAAGGTGAGGGGGAGGAGGGAGGAAGGGAGAGAAGTTGGAACTCAAAGTTTTAAAAACAAATGTTAAAAATTGTTTTTACATGTAACTGGAGGAAAATTAAATACTAAATTTAAAAAATGTTGCACAGAATTGAGCCAAGGAGAGAACTCTGAAGTATTCCACTCAACACTTTCTACTAGTCCAACCATTAATTGCAATGAAACACATCGGATCTGATCATTGAACTAGTTCTAAAACTGCCATACTCCTCTCATCCAGTCTACCTCTTGCTGTGTTCTCAATAATAACCTAAGACTTTTTCAGTGCCTTGCTGAAATTCAGGTATTCTATCTCCATGGCTTCCCCTTTGCTACCAGTCTGGTAGACACGTCAAAAATTGAAATCTGGTTAGTTCAGCATGACTCTTAACAAATGACTCACCATGCTGGCTCATAGTGATGACTGCTACCTCTTCAAGTGGTGACAAAAACATTCCTTTCATAAAGCATTCTAACATTTTTCCAGGAATCAGGTTAATTTTGCATATGTATTTATATGTAGATGTTGTCTTCTCCGGTAGTGTCTAAGCTGCTTCAGAGCAGGGACCATTTCACTTTTGTCTTTGTGCACCAAGTACCTAGAACAATATCTAGTACATAGTAGACACTTAATAAATGCGTATTGACTGATTGATCATTAGCCTATAATTCAAAAAAATCTTTCTTATCAGAATTTTTATACCTGAAATAAGGATGGGAGAGGTGAAATCTACTTAGGAAAAGGCTTTTCTAGCTTGGACCATTCATCCCATTTCTTCCTTTGGGGCCAAAAATCAAGTCTAACAACTTGGTCATATTGTGGTCTGTCAAATATTTAAAGCTAATGATCATTTTCCTCTTGAAAAAAAAAAAGCTTCTTATACCTGAAATAAGGAGGTGAGGTGAAATGTATCTAGGATGAGGCAATGGTGGGGAATGGGAGCAGGGAAGGAAAGTAACCACGTCCTAGACTACCTTATGCTTCTGTGCTCCTGAAGCACTGTCTGCTGATAGGGAAAGGAAAGGAAGAGGAAGTTAAAAGACTGGGACTAATTCTGTCATAAGAAGTAATCAGAGGTACCTAGGTGGTGCAGTGTACAGAGCACTGGGTTTGCAGTTAGGAAGATGTGAGTTCAGATCTGATCTCAGACCCTTCCTAACTGCATGACCCTGGGCAAGTCACTTAATCTTTTCTTGCCTCAGTTTCCTTATCTATAAAATGAGGATAATGGTAGTATTTACTACCCAGTATTGTTGGGAGGATTAAATGAGATACAATTTGTAAAATGCTAGTGCAGTACCTGGAACATAGTAAGTGCTACATAAATGTTAATTATTATTAAGTATGACCTCATATGATACTGTCCATTCTGGTGCAATGAGGCAAAACCCATTAACTTGTTCTAGTTCTCCTTTTAAAAATTTGGGAACTGATGCTCATGACATTGCCACCAGTCCTTTGGAAGTCCTTTCATTCTTCAGTATTTTTCAAAGATCTGAAACCATAGTTCAACAAATACATCTGTAATCTGTAATAAGTACCCTGGAATTTACATGGATAAGTTGTTTACAGCTTCACCGTTTGCAATAAATATAATAACTATATTCAATTCCCACTAATAGTAAAGGAAGGATATTCACTCCTTCCCTTATACCTCCCTGATGGGTGTGATCTCTCCCTCATCAGATCTCATAGCACTTTTATGAACTGACCATATTCTCATCTGGGTTAGATTTATCTATGCTTGCCTTATTACTTCTCTATTCTGATTTGCTTGAGTGAAGATACGGGGCTTTATTTATCTTTCCATCTCCCCCACCACCTAGAACAGTATCTTGCACATAGTATGTTCTTAAGATATGTTTGCTGAGCTAATTTGATGTGAGGATTTCTTATATTCCTATTCTGCTGTGAGAAATGAGCATTAATGCTTGAGTTTTGCATGCTTTCTGCTCTCCATTTCAAAAGACTCAGAGGCTAAGCATCAGCTTGTGACAAGCTCTCTTTCTCCCCAAACCCAGATTCTCTGAAAAACAAACAAAGAAGCAAACAGAGAAGGCCTAGAAAGGAGGTTGAGATTGGTCCCTTAGTGAGACCCTGGTGCTGTGAATTCAGGACACTTCAAAAGATTGGCAGGTTCTGCAGGAACATAGACTTCCCTTATAAATGTCCACAGTTCTTCTTGGTCCCTATATCTGACAGTCAATCTTTAAATTTCTGAACAAGAAAAGTACTGTCTCCCTAATCCAAGAGAGTGACTGCAAAATCCATAGTAACTCTGCTGAAAAGGGCAGGAAACAAGAAGCAGGAGGGGCTAAAGCATTAATACCTTTTGTACACTGCCCAGTGGTTTTCCTGAGGAGTTCAATGGGTGCTGGTGGCTACCCTGCTGGGGGCTCATAGGTCTCACTCTGCAATGAGAGTGGAACCTTGTCCAGGACCTCCTGGAGTCTGACATATCCCCAATTCCCAGTAGCAGATGTAGCCAATTACACGTCCAGGGAAGTACAGAGCCTTCTTTTATTCTCAACTTTTCAGTGGTCACTTTCAAGGATCAGTCTTTTTCTGCTGTTACAGGAAGCAGGGCAGATGGAAGGACTTGGAAGAGGCAGAGGACCATGAACACTCCTCCCCCGCTTAATAGCATTACCCTCCTAAATGATCTGAAGCACAAAGTCTTCAGTCTCTGAATGTTCCTAGGAAATGTTAGGGTAGTGGTTTTAACAGTTACCACAAAGAGGCAAAAAAATCAGGGAAGGAGAAGTTTGAAAATCCTCATGAGTCTTTTGGTTTAGTAGTGAGGTAACAGCCATTTCTCTAGTTTATAAAGCATGTCCTCACCACAACCCTGTGAGTTAACTACAGCAAATAATTTTACCCCCATTTTATAGTTGAGGAAACTGAGTCTCAAAGAAGTTAAATGACCCACCCACTCAGGGTTGTATTAGCAGACTTTCCATTGAAGTCCTCCATCATGGTGGAGGGAGGTCTGAAAGAACATGCCAGTTGAGAACAATATGGGGCAAGTCCTCCCTAACCAGAATGGCTTCCAGTATGGGTATTGTGACAGACTGTGTGTCTGTCCTCCAAGGACCAGTCTAGCAAGTTTGAAGGATTAACCAATAGAAGTGTGATTGGAAGGCAATGAATGCCTTTGACCATTCATAAAATTTCTTACTAAGGTACACAGAGGGGTCCATGAAGACCATTTGATCCTTGTTCCTCATTAAATAGATGAAGAAATTGAGGCCTGGAGAGATTTTTTTCCACATCAAACAAGTAGGAGAAGAGGAACTGAAATCAGAATCATGGAATACCCAAGTTGCCAGGGACATCTATAGCAATTTAGTTTGAAAAGGAGCTCTCTTTACCATCTATTTGGAAAGTAGTCATCAATCAATGTTATTAAGTGATAACTATGCGAAGTACTATGCCAAGCACAGGGGATACAAAAACAGGCAAAAGATCATCTCTGGCTTCAAGGAGTTTACAATCCAATAGTCATTCACCTTTTGTTCGAAGTTTCCTGTGAAGGGGGATCCACTACCTTTCGAGGCAGCCCATTTCACTTGCCCATTCCACTTTTAGACAGCTATAACATCCTCTGACTTCAGACATGTGCTAGTTGTGTGACTCTGAGAAAATCACTTAACCCTGTGTGCTTCAGTTTCCTCAAAAATGAGTTGGAGAAGAAAATAGCACATTACTCCAACATCTTTACCAAGAATACCCCAAAACAGGGTCACGAAGAGTTGCATGTGATGGAACAACAATTTTAGGGGTAGCTTGATGATGTTGTAGATAGAGCGCTGGACCTGGAGTCAGGAAGACTCATCTTCCTGAATTAAAATCTTACCTCAGATGCTTCTTGGCTGTGTGGCCTTGGACAAGTCACTTAACTCTGTTTGCCTCAGTTTTCTCTTCTGTAAAATGAGCTGAAGAAAGAAATGGCAAAACCATTCCAGCATCTTTGCCAAGAAAACCTCGAATGAACTCACAAAGAATCAGACATAACTGAAATGCCTTAAAGAAAAATGTCCTCTGAAAAAGAGCAAGGCGTTCTAAATAGTGTCAGAGCTTAATTAGGGTGAGCTCATCACCAAGGCTGGTGATGGATGCAAAGGACAACTTAGAAAGACTTTATTGACCATGATAGGAGCAGGAGGATGATTAAAAATAAAGATATAGAACTGATATTCAGCATAGTTGAAATGCCGATGATGGACAGTGGGCAGAATATAGAACCACTCAACTCTCATTTTGCATGTATTCTATGCCAAGGACAATACTTTCCAGATAAAGGACAGAATAAAAACAGTTAACAAAGAGCTAAAGTCCAAACTAAGTGAGGAAACAATAGAAGAACATGAGAATATCCTTAATGAATTTGAATCTTTGGGCCCAGATGAAATATATTATTGGGTACCAATAGATACGACTAAGCCATTGATGATTATTTTATTTTAAATAGCATTTTATTTCTTTCCAATTGCATGTAAAGATTTTTTTTAACATTCTTTTTAAAAAATATTGAGCTCCAAATTTTCTCCCTCCCTCCTTCTCCTCCCTAAGATGGTAAGCAACTTGATATAGGTTATATATGTGCAATCATGCAAAACATATATCCAGATTAGGATGATTATTTTTTAAAGATGGTTGCAAACAGGAAAGGTACCTCAGAATCAAAGAAAGGCAAATGTTCCAATTTTCAAAAAAAAGGAAAGAAATTGGCATGTTCAAACTAGGAAAGTCAACTCATCTTCTATTCCTGGAATACTTTAAAAATGTCTCATTAAGTGGAGAAGCAGAATGGTGTCATGGTTGGAGCACTGCCGTTGGTGCCAGGGACTGAATTCAGACCCTGCTCCTATCATACATACACTTATGTGTGATTTCACTTCTCAGAGCCCCAGGCTACTCTCTACAATTAGAAGTTACAGAATGGTTGCTACCATGCACTACCAGAGGAGATGGACTGACCAGGCATTCCTTACACCAATATAATCAAAAGTCTGTCCAAAAAGTTATTAAAGTGAAATTCTGTGTGCACTGAGAAACAGAAGCAGCAATCACTAATGGCCAACATGGCGTCATCCAGATTAAGGCATGCTAGACTCATTTATTATCCTGGTCACCAATCCTAATCTGGTTTCTTTAGGACCCTAGACAGAAGGACAAATGCTCATTTTCATGGGTGACCTAATTCTTCATAAACTGGAGATATGGTGAAGGGAATTTGGATAAATATGTGTGTGTCTCTACATATACATATATACGTATATGTATATATACGTATATACGTATATAAAATGAACCGGAAAATTTCTACCACCATATTTCACTTGATTCTTAGAACCCTTCAAAAGTGGTAGGAGAAGAAAAGTTTGAAAAAAAAAAAAGAAAAGTTTGGAAAATGAATGTTGCAAAAGATTTGAAGTGCCCAGAAGAAATCTAGAGTACTTAAGTACCATTTGTTTTTGCTCTATTTAACAAGGTTTAAGGTTGCATTAGTGGGGCAGCAAGGTGGTGCAGTGGAGAGAGTACCCACCCTGCAGTCAGGAAGACCTGAGTTTAAATCAGGCCTCAGACACTTTACTAGCTGTGTGATCCTGGGCACCCCGATTACCTGAAAAAAAATTGCATTGCTATCTTATGCTGTTGTTTTTTTTTTCATGAGTTATTTCTTGAAATGCCCTCTTCTCCAGTGAACCCTCCCTTAAAAAAAAACAACATTTAAGCAAATCAAGAGAAAAAAACATATACAACAATCTGCATCCATAGTCTCCCACCTGTCTTCCAAAAGAGATAAAGGATTTTCATTATCTATTCTCTGGGACCAAGATTATCTGTTTCAAATGATCTTGGCCTGGCTACTTTGTAATGTTGTCTACATTTTAGCATATAATCCCTCTAATTCAAATTTCCTCACTTTGTTAAGTTCACAGAAGCCTCTTTGTGTTTTTCTGAACTCTTATTCAATGCTTCTTAGTGTCTAACAGTACACTGACATCCCTGATTTTATTCAGCTTTTCCCATTTCTTAGGAGTATGCTGTTTTCAGTTTTTTATTTTGTTTTGTTTGCCTGCTATAAAAATGTGCTACTATGAATATTTTATTAAGTATGAGATCTTTCCCTTTGATTTTTTTAACCTCTTTTGGATATACATCTAGTAATGAGATTACTGGGTGAAAGGGTAAGAACAGTTCAGTGACTTTTTGTTGAATCAATTACAAATTGTTTTCCAGAACGGTTGAATAAATTCAGTTTCCCCAACAGTGTATTAAGGTGGCTGTTTTTTCAAAACCACTCTAACATTGACTACTTCCATCTTTCCTCACCTTTCCCAATTTAGATGGATTTGAAGTAAAACCTCAGAAGAGTTTTAATTTTAATTTTCTTATTTTTAGTGATTTGAAGCATTTTTTTCATGATTGTTGATTATATTTTCATTCTTTCTTTTGGAAACTGTTCATACAGATTGAAAAGCTCTTGGTCTTTTGTGTGTGTGTGAGTGTGTGTGTGTGTATATATACACACATATTTCTTGCATATTTTGGAAACCAAAGTTTTATTAGAGACATCTGGTGCAAAAGTTTTGCTTTTTCTATTCTGTTCCATTCAGTCTTTTTCTATTCCATTGTCTTGATTTTGGTCATGCAAAAGCTCTTAAATTTTATGTAATTAAAATTTTGCAGTCTTTCACTATCTTTCATATTCATTTTTTGGTTATAAATTATTTTCCAATCTTATACTTACAGTACTGCTTTCTATACTTCAATTTTAGAATGATGTGACCTTTTCGTATAGGCAGCTTATTCACTTCCAGCTTATTGTAGAATATAGTGAAAAAATTGGTTTGAATTTTTCTGACAAATTTCTAGTTTTCCCAGTCATTTTTGTTTAATACGGAGTATTTCCATGACCTTCCCCACCTCAAACAGTAGTTTGTGTTCTTGATTGATTGGATGATGCTGGATATTTGCGTTTGATTGTTTCTAGGTCTTATTTATCTAGACTGTTCAACTGATCTACTTAAAGTTTTTTTAAACAAGCCTTAATAGTTTGGGTTGCTTCTGTTTTATAATATAATTTGAAATATGGTCATTCTAAGCTTCTTTATCCCTTTTTAAATATTTGATTAATTTATCTTTGGACCTTTTGTTCCTTAAGACAAATTGTGTTATTAACTCATTTAGTTCAACAAAGTAATCCCTTAGTAACTTGGTTCATATAGCATTCAATCTATACTTAATTGAAGTAGTATCATCATTTTTATGATGTTGGTACAGATCAACCAAGTACAATGAATATCTCTCCAATTATTTCTTTTATTTTTTATAAAGTCTTTATAAACCTAAACAGAAATGAAAGACAAATCTCTTTCAATATTCAAGTATAAAATGAAGAAAATATTTGAGATTTAATCCACCAAGATACAAAGGATTTGTATAAATACAACTATGAAATACTCTTTGCAAATTATTTTGTGGATTTAGTTTGTGTCCTACTACTTTATTAAAGCTATGAGTCACCTCAATTACTTTCTTTCCTTTCCTGAATTTCTGGGGCTTTTAAAATATTATCTACAAGCAGGGAAAGGTTTCCCTACTCTTTGCTGATGTTTATACATTTATTTTCTCTCTTGTTATATCATAGATAGCATTTCTCAAATTATATGAAATAATAGTGAGAAGGGGCATCTTTGCTTTACTTCTGTACTTGGAGGGAACTTTCATTGTTCCCCCATTATAGATATTGCTAGCTCTTGATTTTAGCAACAGATTTTTAGTAATATTGATGAATGACTCTTTCATGACTATACTTTTAGAGCATAACAGCACAAGTTGGTGTGATGTTTTGTCAAATTTTTTCATGTGCCTATTGATGTAATTGAGAGGCAGGCAGTCAGAGTAGGTAGTCATCTTGACATTAAGAAGTGCTGGTTTTCAATTCTGAGTCTAATACCTATTAGCTCTGTGACCATTTGTAAATTGTTTGTTTGTTTGTGGGGTTTTTTCCCTCTCAATGCCCCAGATACCTCTCCAGAGTATAAGTAACATATAGTTGAATCAGTGGAGGGAGCTTCCATCATCCAAGTACATAATGTATATAATGTATATTTATGCTTTTGTTATTTATATGATTGAATGCACTATTTCCTTGGTGTTGAACTAGACTTTTATCACTAATCTAAAGCTAATTTGGTAACAGCAAGTAACTTTCTAAGTAGAATTTAAAGGAGGAGACCATTGCTTGTGTTAACTTGCATAGAGTGGGTTTCCCAGCCATAGGTTGGCCAGAAGTTTGAAATGAATTCCAAAATCGGCATGATCTGTCTTCTTTCTGGAGCCTGTCAGGCTATGAGATGAAAATTTAAATAGACAAGAGCAAGAACCTCTCTTCATAGCAACAGAATCTCACAGTTGGAAGCGCCCTCAGAGGTCCTAGGATCATAGATATAGAGCTAGCCGAGACCTCCAAGATCATGTAGTGCAATCCTCTCCTTTTACAGATGAAGAAACTGATGCCAAGTGAGGTTAAGTGATTGACCCAAAGCTTCATAGGTAGTAAGTGGTAGAGCTTAGTTTCAAGTTCAAGTTCTTTTCCCACTACATCATAGTGCAAGATTCCTTCGAAAGTAGCCCTAACAAATGGGCACCCGATCTGCTCTTAAAGTTTGCCAGCAGCTCATTCTACTTATGTAAAGCTCTAAATGTTAGGGTTTGTCTTCAAGTCAATTTGAAATCTGACTCTCAGTAACTGTGTAGGATAATAGAATCATAGATTTAAAGCTGGAAAGAATGTTCAAGGTCATCTAGTCCAATGCTTTCATTTTATAGATTGACTTCTGGAGAGACCCAGACAGGTTGAGCAACTTACATAGGTGGAAGAGGTGAAATGGGGACCCAGTTCCTGAAACTCTAAGTTCATTGTTTTTCCCCATGGCACCATGTTGTTTCCCACTTCCTTGTTCTCCAACTTGGGCCAATCAACAAAAGCTTAACCCTTCTTCCATGTTCCAGACCTTTAAATACTTGAAGTCAGCTATCAGTTTTCTCTTCTCTTGACTGTACATGCCAAGGCCCTTTAAATGAAATGTTTCTTTTTTCAGTTTGGAAGGAAAGTGCTATTTCTCTTCAGTCTGTGAGGTTTAAAAGTTTTCTGAAGGTAGATATGAGGACACCGTCTCAACATGACATCTCCATTGACACTCCAGCTGATGCCCAGGGGATCCAGGTCAATTCAATTGGTTTCACTGATGTATACATCAAATAGTCATCTAAAATGAGAATCCAGAGGTCACCTTCTCCATCCCTCTACCCATAAACCAGCAGGGTCTATAGTTTAGCCTAGGTATATAAAGGATTACTTATCCTTTAAAAAAAATCCACAGGAAAGAGGATTTCACCATTTCCCCACTATCACTTGTTCTAGTATCTTAAGCTGTGTTTACACTGTATGAAGTGAAATGGAAACTTGTTAATTACCCAGCTAATTTGATACTGACAGTCAGACTAGATAACAGAAGCCCCACAGGGAAATCTCTGGAATTACCTAGTTTAGTTGGCTACATCAATCATCTCAACCAAATGATTGCTGTATTCACTTAGTGCCACCTAGGTGGAAAAGTTTATCTCATAGAATTAATTCCTTAATCTAAAAGGGTCATGTCATCCATCCCCCTGCCTTTGGGTAACATCACACTGAGCCCATCTCAAAGAGATTAGCAGCTCCCAGGTGCTACACATTGTATAAAACAAAAGAAGGTTCTTCCTCTGGTCATCTATTTTAATGTTTGACAATCTACAATGGGAGTCCGGATGCAGCTGGAGAAAGCTTCCTAGACCTGTCAGGAGAGAGAGAGAAGGAAGGAAGGGATAAAAAAATGAGAGCTGGAATAGTTGCAAAACCTTCCCTTCTCCCCGTCTCATGCAGCAGCAGTGACCTTTTCCAGCTTCCCTGTATAGTAGCTGATTTCCATCCCTTCCATGTCTAACAGAGGAGAGAAGAGCGCAGTTGGGTTCAACTCTTCTCTGCAAGCAGGGTCCTGGTCATAATCACCTAAGAAGGAGTTTATGATTCTATCTCTGGCATTTAAAATTTATATACTTATTAAGAGAGCAAGAGAGCACTTTGGGACTTAATGGTTTTTTTATTTTTTCCCAAGGTAAAGGCCACTCTGCTCAAATTCAAAGGCAGCTGACTTCAGGGAGCCTTGGGGTATTTCATGCTAAGCATTTACACGATGAGGATGTTATACACACAGTCCGGTTGCATTATCTCACACCTGTTCAGCTTCCTCCTGCTGAAAGCCTTGGGGAAAAAGAATTTCACACAGCACATTGTCCTGGTAAATAGATCCTGTTCCTGGCACTCTCGGGCTTCCCTAGCGATCCGGCAGGGATATGTGGCTCCTAAGGTGGGCTAAGCCAATAGACCTAGATGAAGATGGGATTGTTGCTGGAGGACTTTGGGTCTGTGTTTGCTGGCCCATAAAGCAGATGGTGCTAATCTAGTGGTTGGGGAAGGGTCAAAGCAATAGACTATTTTACTAATTTGGAGGAAGGAAGACCCAGACTCAAGGCTTGCTTCCCATATTTACTCATTTTCTAAACCTAAGCAAGTCACTTGTCTCAGTTTCCTCATCTGCAAAATGGGGAATTGGACTCAATGGCTTCAGAGGCCTCTTTTGGCTCTAAATCTATGATCCTAAGAGCCACTTCCCACCCTCACATTCCCAATACCACGTGTTGTCCATTGGTTGTTGCCCTTCCTTCTTGAAGAGGATCAAAATGGCATCATTATGATAGAGTCAAGCTACAGTGCGTCCAGCTGCAGCAGATCAGACCAATACAAGCTTGGAATGCTCTCTCACAGGTCAGGCATAAATAGTCCATGGGAACATTTGGGGTAGATTTTCTGAATTTGGGCATCGTGCATTTCTTTTGAACTGTTTCAATTCTGCTTTGCTCATAGAGCACAGAACTTCTCTGATGTGGGCACACCATGCTGAGTGGTCCTGTGCCAGTGTCTTCCATGTCACACAATCAGTTCCAAAATTCTTCAGAGAGACTTTGAGAATGTCCATGTATTGCTTCTTCAGATCATTATGTGAATGCTTGTCTCAAGTGAGTTCTCTATAAAATAGTCTTTTTTGGCAAGTGTGTGTTTGGCATTCAAATAAAACATATGAATGATATCATCAATTCCTTGCAATTCCCTATGGTCTGGCATCATGGGAATTTATATCTTTTAAGTAGAATTAGTGCAGTTCTGACATGGATTTTCCAACTTTTTAGAGTTGTAATACCTTTCACTATTTGATTTTTTGAGAACTTGCTGTAAGTAAGCTGGAGCTGTAAGCAGCCATTTTGGTGCCTGTGGAAACCAACACTAGTCCTCAAATCTACCATAGAGGGGACACACCAATCTCAGTCCCAAGGGGATAGATCCTCCTGACTCTAACCTCCCCAGGTGAAGAATCACAGAATTTGAGAGTTGGAAGAGTGCTCAGCAACCCTCTTGTCTAACCTATATATTAAAAGAATCCCTGCTATGAAATATTCAGCCTCTGCTTGACGGCCTTCAGGTTGTGAGTTTCCACTCCTTCCAGAGGCATCCCACTCCACTTGGGGACAACTTGAAAACTTAGGAAGTCTTCCCCATCAGAGAGCCTCCAAGAGCCTCCACTCCTTTTCTACCATACCTTCTGCTACCATCCTCTATTGTTAATCTCTTCTTTATCTTAGAACACTCATGATCCTTTAATCCTTCCATTTTCTGGAAACTGAAATCTCTTTCTTGTGAATACACCTCACCTTTAGCAACCCCTCCAGACTGACATGAACTGCCCTTGCACCCCTGATCAAAGGGCCAGAAACCAAGTGAGCAGATTCTGTGTTTTCCAATGCCATTTTCATACTCCATCTCACTATCATTTTCTAGCAATTACTTCCTTTAAAACTCATTCCATCTTGTCTAGATCCTTGTTGGTATCCTGTGTGCACCTCCAGGTCACTCAACCACCCTAATCAATAAGTTCAGTCCCTGACTTTCTTCTTCTTATCATAGAACAGTAGATTTAGAGCTGGAAGGGAACTTCGCTGTTACCAAGTCCAGCCCCTCATTTTAGTTAAGAAAACTGAGGCGCAGAGGTATTAAATAACGTTTCTAGAACCACATAGATAATAAGTATCTGGGGCTCAATTTGAACTGATGCCTTCCTGACTCAAACCCAGTGCCCTAGCCACTCCTCCACACTACCTCTCTCTTCCCTATCCTAATCCCATGTCCTCTTTGAAAATCCTGACTTCCCAAGGTCCTTCTCCTCCACTCTCATGACCTTTGTTTCTAGTCTACTTCACCTACCCAAAGGAGTATCCATAGCACCGATCTCTATGTCTAAATTCCCTTCCTTCCCAATCCACCCAATGACTTTATCCTGAGTGTCAGAAATAGTGGTTCAGCTCAGAAGACAATTCTTTTCAATGTTCCTCTGATCATCAATATCAAGCATGGTATCATGGAATGTCATGGAAGATGTATGTTGGCTAAAAGTGTCCTCCATTGTTGTGGAGTTCAAATAAAAGGGGATTTTCTGTAGATAATGAAGTCCTCCATATGGTCTTATTTGCGGATGACATTCTGCAGATTGCAACAAACCCCAGGATACCACATGGCCTTCTCAATGACATCCATCCATAGCTCCTCAAAAGAGATCATATAGTTATTCATACAGGAAGAAGCAAATAGATAAAGCATACATATTGCCTAGACTATGACATGCAGTTAGATGGGTATCCCATAAATATCTTGGACAGGTCTCCCAAAACTGTAATGTGAAAAATGTTCAATCACTCAATAAATATTTATCAACTCCCTGCTATGTGCAATGCACCATGTTCAGATCCAAGGGAAGTAGAGAGATAAATAAGACCTGGTGCCTACCTGTGAGGAGTTTACAATACAGGAGATGGAAATAAGGCACATATGTGAATTAATACTTAAACATTTCAGGGATATGTAGTTTTGTTGGGTCTGTCCCTCCTCCATTGAAACAGATCACAATCCGTCTATGACTTAGTAGATAGTCTTTGAATGTTGCTCTGGCTTGCCAAATTTGTCATTTGATGACAAGTTTTTCTGAGCTTAGCTATGCCAGTCCATCCATAATATGAATCCAGTGCATCATCAGTCCTGTTTTTGAAGTCTTTCCAGCTTGATAGGACCTGCTTGGTGTCACCAGCCTTCCATGAGGAGGCATTGGATGAAGCAGCATGCTGAAATGGAAATGATATAGAATCAGGAATCCAAGCCCTTGGATTCAAATCCCAGCTCTGCTACTTACTGCCTTTATTACCTTGGGCAAGTCAGTTAACACCTCTAGGCCTCAGTTTCATCACCTATAATTGAAGGGGTTGGAGTACATTATCCTTGTGGTCCCTCCCAACTCTAAATCTAGGACCTATGATTCTATGAGTGGAGACAACATGATTTGGTAGAAAAGATACTGGATTTGAATTTCAAGGATATGAATTCACATTCTAACTCTACTCCTTACTACCCATTTCCCAAGGCATTCAAGAGTCTCAGTTGCCTCCCTTGTAAAAGGAAGGGGTTCACCTAGATCAGTAGTGTCAGATCTCAAATAGAAATAGATCTCTGCAAGGGCATATTGACCAGGAAAATCACAAATTAACATTATCTGTGTTGTATTGTATTTTTATTTACTTTACTAAACATTTCCCAATTTTATTTAATCTTGTTCAGAGGCACTTGGGAGTTTTGCTAGATGGTCTCATCTAGGACATCTAAAGTATCTTCCAGCTCTAAACCTATGAGGCTATGCTTTCAGTGAAGGACATGGAGAAAGACGAGTGCTTTACATCTATCTAACAAAAATTGAAGCTATTCAGTGCTCTGTTCAAAATCAGAGTGTGTGGATGGACCTGGCTCAGCAATCTTCACACTCATCATCAACAGCCATGGACTCCTTGCCATCCACCATATCAGCAATAATGTGAATTAAATAAAATATGAATTAGAATATGATCAATGCATAAGACACTCTAGAGTTATAAAACCAGAAATGGTAATCATTAATATGCGTACTGACCATGTGTGTCTTTCAGTCCATATCTATAAATTGGCCCATTTGTAGATAAGCATAATTAAATATGGAAAAACACTTAAGGCCATTCAAAACCATTAAGATTGCTGGTTCTGAATTCAGATAAGCAGGACAAACAAACCCTTATCCAAATGAAAGATCACTTCTGCTATCTTTCTCTAACTTTCTAACTTACTGAAGCCAAATTTCAAAGCGGGAATGTCTGGCAAGTACTTTCAAATGGAACTCTTTGTTTTGGTTGCAGTTCTTATCACAAATGCAGCCGACTTCCTATTTGTTTCATTGGGAAAACTCATTCCGCAGATTCTGATATTTCAGGCTGTTTGTAAATGTTTTCTTTGCTTTAGATAGGGCTTATTGGCCATATCAGAGTTTCCAGTGTTGTGAGGAAAGAACTTTGTAAATCTTAAAATGCTATTTATCTCAATGTAAATTATCATTTTCTTTCCTCAAATGAGCCAGACCTCCACCAAAATGTGGAACTAACTGTGTTGGTTTTTTTAAATGTGTTGAAAATAGTTTGTTGTAAATATACACACAAAGTAGAGTCCTTGGATTTCAACATCATTTTTCATTTCAAATATAACCTTTGTATTTATTTTGAAAATTCTATAGATGCCTTTTGTTTCGTTGATGACTTTTGTCAATGGGGTTTTCTTGGCAAAGATACTGGAGTGGTTTTGCCATTTTCTTCTACAGTGTGCCCCTGTTTTACAGATGAGGAACTGAAGCAAGTAGGGTATTAAGTGACTTGCCCAAGGTCACATATCTATTAAGTTTCTGAGTCCAAGTTTAAACTTAGATCTTCCTGACTCCAAGCCAAGTGCTCTATCCATTGCACCACCTAGCTGATCTTTTGTTTTCATGTCATTGTAACTTATGGTTATATTTCCCTTAGGCACCCATTATGCCTTCCCTTGAAACAAACAAAAAGACCAGTTCAGGTAACCAATGAACATGGTGACCACACTGGATAGTGCAAGCAGTATTTCACACTCCTGCTTCATCTCTCCATTGAAAGGAGTGAGATTCATTTACTCATCCCTTTTCCAGGGACAAGATTGGTTTTTACACTTACGCGATGTTCAAAATTCCCCAGCTTTCTTTCTGTTTACATTGTTGTAGTCTTTGTGTATGTTGTTTTCTTTGCTTTCTCATGTAAAAGGGGACTGTCTGATGAGCCCAATCCCAACCAGCAATCATAGAGTACCATTGATACAGTTCCCCATGTAGAAGAGGTTAGGGAGCTTGATTATCAAAGAATAGTGCTGATGTGTAATCAAAATCCCTTGGAGAGACTTTGGAGTATGTGTAAACATTCTGTAACTGGTTTGGCTCTGTTAGCCATGTGTTGAATAACAGCCTCTTTGATTTGCTGCAGTTGTAGAATTGGAGCTGGTGGTGTCTTCAAAAGTGATTAGTCAGTAGATTGAGCCTCAGCTCTGGAGTCAGGAGGATCTGAGTTCAAATCCCACCTCAGATAATTACTATCTGTGTGACCCTGGGCTTAACATCCAGCCTCAACTGCCTCAAAAAAAAAAAAGTCATCAGTAAACCTTCATCTCTGTTTCTTGGTTTTTACTGCTTTTCTTTATGTTAACTTCTTTGCTGACAGCATCCATTGAGAGACAATGGTATAAGGAGAAAGACCTTAAACTTTTTCTCCATAAGAAACTGACATGTGGCCCTATGAATACAGACCTCCACTCTTAGCTTGTCTTGGTGTTTATCCACTTGTTTCCATTGAAAGAAGTTGGACACTGTGACTTTGTGAGTTTTGAAAAGTTGGGAAAGCAAGCTGTCCAAGAATCCCAGGAGTCTAAGAGAGTAATAAGGGAGTCTGGAAGTGGATTCAAGCCAGGTTTCGCTGCTGTCCTAGCATCTATACCCCAAGGTTTGAGGAGCGACCCTCAAGACTAAGTCCAACTGAGACAAGGATTCATCTGGCTGCATTTGGACATGAACTTGATGGGACCAATACTGTACTGAGAATGAGAACCTGAAGTGCTGGGGGGTAGGATGGGGTAAAATTGTCTGTTCTCCTGTTCTTCTTATATCTTTGATGTAAATAACCCTTTGTAAAAACTTACGGACTTTAATTGGTTAAGTGGTAAAACTCAAGTGCTGGTCATTGGTATTTAATAGTGTAGGGCTACAAGAGGTGGTGACTCTAGTCAATGGCATTAAAGAAGAGATACTACAACTCCTGGGGGTCATTCTTAGATCCCTGAGGATGGGCTATAGTCAGCCTGGTTCTGGGATAGTACACCCATAGAAGTATTTGTACACTTATATCATTGTACCTCATTGTATATGTCTTCTGTACATGTTTTTCTGAATTCCTCACATTAGTCATCCCCTTTTTGGGGGGTGTAGACCTGTGCTGTCATTGATGTAAGGAATTCCTCATTAAGAAACTCCCCCTTTTGTGTCAGGAACATCAAGGAGGCCAATAGAACTAGATCTTATAGTATATGATGGTAAGATGTAGGAAGACTGGAGGGATGTGGGGGAGAGGGGAGAATTGAGGGTTGTAGGCTATGAAGAATTTTGAATGTCAAACAGAGTATTTTATATTCAGTCCTGGAGGTGACAGGGAGCCATTGGAGTTCCTTGAGTAGGGAGGAAGATGGTAGCATAGTTAGATCTTCAGGAAGATCACTGTTAACAGCTGAGTGTAGGATAGAATGCAATTGGGACAAATCTATAGCAAAGTGACCAGTGGGCAGGCTATTGTCATAATCAGGCATGAGATGATAAAGGCCTGCATCAGGGTGATGGAAGTATGAGAAGAGGGATGGGGCATATGCAAGAGATGTTACAAAAGTAGAAACCATAGGACTTGGCAACTGACTAAAGATGGGAGTTAGAGGGGAAGGAGTTGAGAATGACATCTAGGCTGTAAGTTGGGGTCAGGGAGATGATGGTGGCACCCTCATCAGTAAGAGGAAAGTCAGAAAGAGAGCCTAGGAGTAGTTCTGTTGCATTCTTTTGTGTCTTGTATGATCTTAAAAGAAGAATGGAAGGGGAAGAGAAGAGGAATACATTAAGTGATGGGAAGGGAAAAGAAGATTAGGGAAAATTATCTCACATAATCAGAGTGCAAACGTAGAGGTCTCTATTTATAAGTAGGAAGGGGTGAGGGAAGCCGGTGACACTGACTCTCCTTGGAACTGGTTAAAGGAGGTAATACACACAGAAAAGCAGGTAAAGGCAAAGGGGGGCGACTTGCTGGAACTAGTTCTAAATGGCTTACAAATCCATTGTTGAATTTTTGGTATGAGCATTTATAATTCAGAAATCAACAATTGCTACAAATCAGGCCTTAATTCATTTTGTGGAATTTCTAGACTTAAAGCAGTGTTAATTATACAAATTAAATTTAAAAGTATGTGTATATATATTTCCTCCTCAAAAATCCTTGCCATCAAACGTTTATCAGCACACCCCCATCTTACTGTATAAACACTGCTTGAAATCAATCAAAGTACAGTAAAAAGTTCAGGGAATGAAGTCATCACTATAGTGGAGGCTAATAATATTAATAATAATAACTGGCATTTCTATAACACTAAAATTTACAACGTGTTTTATATCCATTATCTCGCTGAGCCTAACAACACCCCTGGGCACAGAAATTTGTTGTGGCTGTTGTTGAATCATTTCAGTTGTGTCCGACTCTTCACAAACCCATTCGAGGTTTTCTTGGCAAAGATACCGGAGTGGTTTGTCACTTCCTTCTCCAGCTCATCTTACAGAAGAATAAACTGAAGCAAAAAGGGTAAAGTGACTTGCCCAGGGTCACATAGCTAGGAAGTGTCTGAGGCAGATCTGAATTCAGGAAGATGAAACTTCCCAACTCCAAACCTGGCATTCCATCCTCTGCACCACCAAGCTGCTTCACTGTACTAAACAGGAAAACAGGAAGAAATGAGAGAATAGATAGAAAAGAGTGACATAGATAAAGGAAGGGATTAGTCTTAAGCAAAACAGGTTCTAACTAAAGATATATAAAAATACTTGTAGCAGCTCTTTTATAAGATCAAAGAATTAGAAACCGAGGGAGAATGGGCGAAAAAGGATGACGTATAAACGTGATGGAATACTACTGTGCTGTATGAAATGATGAAAGGGATGGTTTCAGAGTAGAATTGGGAGAAAAATTTACAAAAATATAGTAAAGACCAACAAAACTTTGAAAAATTTAGGAACTCTGATCAGTATAATGAAAAACCATGGCTCCAGAGGGATACCTGTTGAAAGATTCTGAGCAGCCCTTGATAAAGACGTGATAGATGAAGACTGCTTTTTTTTTTTTAACATGACCAATACAGAAATTTGTTTTACTTGATTATATATGTTTGTAACAGGAGTTTTGTTTTTCTTTCTCAGTCATTGGGTGGTAAAGGAAAAAGAAAAGGCAGATTTTTGCTTAATGAAAATAGTCATTAAAAAAAGAAACTCCCTTATCAATTTAGAGCAGCAAGTGTTTCGCAATTTATAGAAGTCTTAGGGAGGTGTCAGGGGTAGTGAGCTGTTAGGTGACCTTCCTAACGTCAGTCAGTTGGTTGATAAGCATTTATTGGGCACTTACTACATACTAAGCACCAAACTAAGTGCAGGACAAAGGCAAAACCAGTTCCTATCCTCCAGGAGCCCATTATTCATGATAATTATCATTATGATGGAGACAATATATAAATAACCTATGTATGTGTGATTTTTTTGTTGTTTTCATTCACATCTTACTCTTCCTGACCCCATTGGGGGTTTTCTTGGCAAAGATACTAGAGTAGTTGGCCATTTCTGTCTCCAGCTCATTTTACAGATAAGGGAACTGAGACAAACAGGGTTAAGTGACTTGCCCAGGGTTACCCATCAAGGCCAGAATTGAACTCAGAGAGATGAGTCTTCCTGACTCCAGGCCTGGCACGCTATCCACTCAGCCACCTGGCTGCCCTCAGTACATATAAGATACATACTTAATCTCAAAGAAAAAGACACTAGTCTTCAGATCAGACCATAAAAAAGCCTCCTACAGAAAGTAGGAGGGGAACTGAGTCTTGAAGAAAGCCAGGGAAGCTAAAAGGCAGGGATGAGGAGGAAGAACTTTCCAGGCATGGGGGCAATCAGTGCAGAGATGGGGGATGAGTACTGGGTTCAAGGACTAGCAAGTAGCTAGTTTGTAGAATGCATGCGGACTCAAGTAGCTAGTTCATAGAATACATGTATAGGAAGATGAGAAAGGCAGATAAGCCTGTAGGTTTCCCACCCCTGTTTAGGCTATGAAGAGCTTTAAATAAGAGAGTTAATTCAAATCAAAGAAAGTCAACAAGCATTTATAAAATGCTTACTAATACAAATAGAAACAAAAAGATAGCCCCTACTCTTGACGAATGGGGGTAAACAACATGTAAGAAGGAATTAGAAAATGGGGGCAAAAGGGTGGAGCCAGACACTCAAGGCACAATAGAAGAAGTCCAGAGAGTTAAGGGCAGGACCCTGAGAGGATTAAAGGAGTAAATATGGCTGGTCTGGAATCCTTTCCTTAAAAGGGAAGTTCTGGGAAGAAACGACCAATTACAGACTACAGAGAGGAGAGTTCTCCAAGCATGAGAAAGCTGTAGGGAAAGAAGACTCTTCCAAGATGATAAGGCTACTGGACTGATAAGGCAGGGACTGAAGGGTCAACGGTGAGAAGGCTGCTGGGAACTGGTGGAGAAACAGGTCTGAAAAGTCAGCAATAGGTCCCAGGGAGGCCTTTATTTCTTACACTAGACCTAACAAGGACCTAAGTGAGAAGGGGCCCCTGACACCATCAGATGTGCTGCACCTTAGAAAAATCACCTTTGTAGCTAAGTAGAAGGTATGTTTAGAGAGGGGAGAAACAAGAAGGGAGACCTGAAGGTCCCTTTCTAATCCTATTAGGCTTAGGGAATTCCCTCAAGAGAGCTCTGCCTATGACAGACACTTGTGAAACCAAGTGAGGCCTACCCAAGGTCACCAGGCTTAGTTACCAGCTGAATTCCTGCTGTACTTTATCTTATAATGAGCTTTTGTCTACCAGAATTCACTTGAGGGAAACTCAACATTTAGGAGTCCCAAAGCCTCAGGTTTGCCTTCCTCATCTCTTTCTCCATCCGAGCCCAGAAGGCCTCTGTTTGAGACTCAGAGCTTCCACTGTAGCAGGGCTGCTCAGAGACACAAACCCCACTCAGGGAGGAGGCCGCCACATTGATTTTAATGGGCTGAACTTTATGGCCCCATTTAACAACAAGATGAATTTTTTATGGATGTGCTTGGTGAACCAGGCAGTAGAAAGACAGCACATTTTCCAGCCTAGTGTCTGGCTCGATTGGCTCTCTGGCTCTTGAATGCTTCTCCTTAGGATCTAAATGACTGGCTTCTGCACTGAGAATTTTTATGATTGCACTCAGGGTCTCATGCCCAGGTTATGCCCCTTGGGGACATAACTAGCTTATGAATCTCTACTTTCTTCTTTCTGGAGGATGGTGCTCAGTTTTGTGTTCAGAATTGCATCCTGGGTACACATTTTTTAAGAAGTCTATTGCCTAACTGGAGAACATCTAGCAAAGGGCAATAAGACTAGGGAAGAGCCCTGCTACTATAAAAATGAGGCCCTTGAAATCTCTAAAAACTCTTACTTTGTAGCCAATCTCAAATATCTTAGGTTCAGTATGGCTATTTTGCATAATAAATTATGTAAACCACAGCCCATGACCCCATCCAGTACACCCATTAGATGTGGCCAGATAATACACAATACTAATCTAAAAGCAAGAATATTTCATTAAAATATTATTAAAAGTAAGAGGGAATCCAGTGGTAGAGTCGTTCTCCATCCCTCATACATAAAGAGTTACAACAATTTCAGTACGCTTAGGAGGTCGATATAATAAAAATTCCACATAAAAACTTTCAAGGGTTCCCCTCTGTTTCCTCCAAAATTGGCTTTCAGTCACCTGCACTGAGATCTTCCAATCTCTCAGAGCAATCTAGAATATGCTGGAGCCTTTCAGTTTGGCTCCAAGGCAGTCAGAGTTCCTCCGGGTTCAGGGATGCAAGGTCTATACCTCTCCATGGTTCTCCTTCCTTCTCTCTGCTTTGACTACAGCCCAGGGGTCTCCCTCTTGCAGTAGCTCAAGTACATCTCAGGACTCCTTAGACATTGCACCCAGTTGACTCACTGTGACCCTCCTCATCTCTTATTTCCTCTTTTTCTAGCTATAAATTCTCCCTCCCTCCATTTATTTTTCCAAGTTTTCAAGTACTGAAACAATTCTTTGTCTTCACATAAGTCTGCTGGCATTCTGATGACCTGAAATCTCCGCAAATGGAAGTCAATGCCCCTCCTCACCTTGTCTCTGTGGTTATATGATGCTGCGCTGTAGTATTCCTAAAATTAGCTATCCATGTTGGGTTCAAATGAAGGAAAGAGAAGAGTGGAGTGGGATGGGGGGAGTAGAAGAAAGGAACATGATATCTATTTTCTAGCAATGGAAGAATGTCATCTGTAAGAGTGATTAAAGTGATTCTGGTTGGCTTGAAAGGGAAAAAGCCAAGCTGTGGACGGATAGGTGGCTAAGTGAATAGTGTGTTAGGCCTGGAGTCAAGAAGACTCATCTCAGTGAGTTCAAATATGGTCTCAGATATTTACTAGCTGAGTGACACTGGGCAAGTCACTTAATCCTATTTGCCTCAGTTTTCTCATCTATAGAATGAGCTGGAGTATTCAGTTCTCTGCCAAGAAAAAACCAAATGAGTTCATGAAGGGTCAGACTCAACTGAAAAAATGATCTAACAGCAACAAAAACAGAAGCTGCAGAGGGCTGGTTTTATGCTTGCTGAAAAAAAAAATCCTTAATATTTGGAATTAACCAAGAGTGGAATGAGCTACCTGAGCAGCAATGGTTTCTACCTCACCAGGGGCTTTCAGTAAAGGCTGGATTATTACTAGCCAGCAGCACTGAAAAAGGAAATCTCATTCAGGCGTGGATTAGGCTGAAGAGTCTCTGAGGTCCGTTTCAGTTCTGAGGCTGTGATTTTTTTCAGGTATTTCCTAACAACATTCTATAGACAAGATCAGAGGGAGGTGTGACAGGAGGATGGCTCGAATGTTCCTCCAGTACCTTTTGATGGCCAGAGAAAGTGAGGAAAGTGGGCACCCTCTGGAAAGATGGGATGCCACAAAAGATGCTCAGGTGTGGGTGACTTGTGATCTGAATCACTAGAGTGGACACTCCAGTTGATGAGATAATGGACCTTTTGGAACATTTAAATCTCTATCAACTAGCCGAAAGAGCACCAGGAAACTCCTAGGAAAACTTCTTTGAGCCTTCTAATTCATAAGTATAATGCCTCTGGAGCAATGGTGGCATATATACAGTATCAAGGGAAGAGTATTGGCATGGATAGCTTGTTTGATCAAATAAAATAGCAGTAAAGCACTTAGCAAAGTGCCTGACACATAGTAGGTGCTTAAGAAATGCTTGTTCCCTCCCCTTTGAGGACAGTGGGCAATATAATCCATTGAAAAGATCCCTGAGTTAGAGATCTATCTCTTCCTTAGCTCCCTGATTTAAGAACAAATATCTGCAGAGAAGCATTGATATGGGACTAAGGTTGCTATGTACTTTATTCTGTTTGAACCCAGAATAAAAAGATGTGGGGAAAACATCCAATTCTTCAGATCAAATACTTAATGAAGCATATGTACCCCAGTTCAATAAACAGTCATTAAGCCACAATCATGTGTAAATCAATATGTTAGGTATGAGGAGATACCAAGAGGAAATAGGAAATAGTT
Source organism: Bettongia penicillata ogilbyi (assembly GCA_023548195.1). Lineage (NCBI taxonomy): Eukaryota > Metazoa > Chordata > Mammalia > Diprotodontia > Potoroidae > Bettongia > Bettongia penicillata. The sequence continues at coordinate 3,118,897 of JAJHZJ010000311.1, forward strand.
CCTGCTTTCAAAAAATTTGCAACCCACTATAACTAAAGCATGTAAATGTAATATAAGCAGGTAAGTATAATATAAATAATGATGTGATAAGAGCAAAGAAGAGATTGAAAGTGGTTTTAAGAAAAGTTGAGACATGGAAGGTCATTTTCAGCTGGGGAATCAGAGAAGATTCTATGGCAGAAATGGAACCTGAGGTGAGCCTAGAAGAAGAAAAGATTCAAAAGGCAAAGATGTTGAGAGAATATATTTCATATATAACAGAGACCAATAGAAACATATGTTAGAGGGGGAAGGATTACATTAGGACACCTTCTAAATTATCCTTTGGGAGCAGGAATATACATGTAGAGTGTGGGAAGATGATATATGAAGTAGATTGGAACTAGATTATGCAGAACTCTAAGTGCCAGGCTAAGAATTCATTTCACCCATTATAACATCTGTCTGGTAGAATGGTGTTACCATCAATAGGAATAAGGAAACTGGGAGGAAGTTTAGGAGAAAGATGATAAACTCATTTGCGTATTTTTTTAAAAACACATATTCAGAGTTTGAGATGCTAGAAGGGCATCTAGATAGAGATGTCCAATGGGCAAATAGAGCTTGGTTGAGGGATCTGAGTGAAATATACACATTTTGGAATCATCTATGATAATTGAGACCCATTGAAATAAAGAGATTGCTAAGGAAGAGAGAAGGACCAGGGACAGAATCTTGAGGAAACTCCTCCTATACCGAGATAGAAGAAAGATGAACCAGGGAAGGAGACCAGTGAAGAACAGTCAGAGAGACTATTTTAGAAGAGAGATACATGTTTTAGAAGCACTAGGCGTAAGCAGGACAGAAGACAGTCGGCAGAAGAAGGGGGTAGTCAGCAGCATCAAATGCTATAGAAAGGTTCAGAAAACTAAGGACTGAACTAAAAAGTAATGATATTGAGTGTTCCTTAGGCATGTTTTTATTCCCTCTGTACTACCTGTCATTCATCTCTGGGGATGAATAAGAATAAGAATAAATGAGCAAAGACATAATAGAAACGGGCAGCCAGGGTTCTGTCCAACATACCAGAATTTAAGGCACCCTGAGAGCACTTTCATTCCATTAGAAGAGAGAAACAATTGAGTTTAGCACCTATTTTAAGAAAATAATTAGTTAAGCACTTTCTGTGGTAGCAAAGTTTAGAAACAAAATGGATGCTCATTGATTGGTGAATAATTAAACAAATTACGGGCAGCTAGGTGGTGCAACGGATAGAGTGCAGGGTCTGGAGTCAGGGAAACTTATCTTCCTGAATTCAAATCTCGCCTCAAACACTAACTAGTGGTGTGACTCTGGAGCAAGTCACTTAACCCTGTTTGCCTTAGTTTCCTCATCTATAAAATGAGCTGGAGAAGGAAATGGCAAATCACGCCAGTATCTTTGCAAGAAAGTCCCAAATGGGGGTCACAAAGAGTTGAATATAACTGAAATTACTGGATTGTAAGAAACGATGAAACTGCTAAATATAGAGAAGAATGTAAAGAGCTAAGTGAACTGATGGAAAGTGAAAAAGCAGAGCCAAGAAAGCAACATACACAATGACTACAGCAATGTAAATGGTAAGAGCAACAACTAAAACCAATCACATGTGACTATTACATCACCACAAGGGATAACATGGCCCCAAAAAGCAATGAGAAAAAACCCCGACTTCACTCCTTTGCAGAGGTGGAAGATCCATGGCAATGCTACACTGGACATAATTTCATATGATTTTTCTACTGTTTTCCTCTTTTTCCTGTTTTTTCTTTAAAAATGTTATCTGTTATATGAGGTGGCTTTCTGGGAGATAAGAGGAAGAGCGAGACAAGGAGAAATTCTAGTGATATAAAAAAACAAAAGATATAATAAAATGTATTTAAATTTTAAAGAAATTTTTAAAAGAATAAATCAGGAGAAGCAAGAAATTGGATGCAGGGAGATCAGCAAGGAAACTACTACCAAAAGATTAGCAAGATATGAGGAGGGTCTGAATCAAGGAATGAGAATGTATAAGCTTAGCACCTATATGAAGAGAATAATCAGTTAAACTAGAAAGTTACTGATAACTTACTTACCACCACCATGTTACTACCTCCCACCAAGGAGCCAACACTGAACCACATTCTACTTTGTCCCCCAGTCCTTCACTCTTCTTCACTCCCTCCCTACTCTTTCCCATCAACTGAATTTCTCTTTAAAAGTCAATTAGAAGACACTTTCCATGCTACTATACTTGCCTTGTGACACATTTTATGCTGCTGGCCCCAGGCATCAGAATATGTAGTAAATACTTTCTACTTTCTACAGGAGAGACTGTGGTTAAATATAAGAAGAAACTTCTTTGCAGACTCATATGTGCAAGACAGATTACATAACAAAATGGCAGCAGCATCTTCCTGACACAGCAGTTACACACTGGAGGTGCATCATAAATGCTTGCTTAATTGAATTATGACTTGTCATGACAGGGGAGACCTCCAATGGTCTTGGTTAACCCAAGTTTAGGCTAGGTGGAGATAGGCGACATGATTTTCAGAATATCCTTCCAACCCAAAGAATTTTTGACTCTGGCATGCTCAGATGGACAATGAAATAAATATCTGAAAGTCTTCATGTTCATTCTAAAATATGTTTCTGCCTTGATCAAAAATGTCACCAGAAAGGGTACAGGTGAGGACCAAGGACTGATTGACTCAACTGGAGCCATGGCATAATGGGATGCCATCAGAGATGGATGGGAGAATCCATAACTGCTGAATTCCCCTTAGGAGAACATAGGATCTGGGAATTCTCTTGGTTCATACTTTGTAGACTGGTTTCATGCTTGGCCTATCAATGGTGAGATGGCTAGATAACAGAATTTTTCGAAATAGTTCTTTCTTCTTTTCTCCAGCAGCCTGATTCCCTTTGGTAAGAGCAAGAAGTAGCGAAGATAGGATTTGCTTGATGGAATGAGACTTGGTCAGACTCCCTTGCTGTCCCTACGATTGGGTAATACAGATCTAGGGAATATGGTTCAGGCCTCAGAAGGGGTCTTCATGCTTGATTAAGAGGATTAGTGGACAGTTAAGGGACTTTATCATAGATTGGCCACTAAATACTCTTGAAAGAAAAGCAAGAGAAGATGGTAGAGTAAAGGAAGCAACCCAACACCCCCCTCCAAGCAATTTTAAAATAACAAGTCAAATCAAATTCTGGAGCCAACAAAAGGTCAAGGAGAGACATGTAACCCAAGATAACACAGAAGGTTGGCAGGAGAGGTCTGTGACACTGGGTTGGGGATGGCCCAGAGTGCTCACACAAGCAACAACGTTGGTAGGTCTTGGAGGCAGATGTGGCAGCAGGAGCAGCAGCAGCTACACAAGTTCTCAGCCCAGGGACAGTAAGACAACTGACCAGAAAGAGATTACAGGGGTCTCTGAGATGATACTAGATGCAGGACCAGGTGCCCATATGCAGTTCCAGATTGCATTTTGAAGGTGGAAAGGAGTGCTTGCGGTTGGTCACAAAGAAGCAGGGGCCTTAGTCATTGTTCCAGGGCAGAGAGGAGCACTACTGTTTGCTATTGCAGGGAAGCAGGGGACCTCGTCACAGTTTAATGAAAGAAAGGAGTGCTAGTGTTTGTGACTGCAGGGCAGCAGGGGCCCTTCCTGAATAAAGACCAGAGTGCAGACCAGGAGGGCAGCAACTCCTCCTTGGAAGCACCAAAAACTTGCAGATCCCCAGATGTGGCTCTGGAAACAGCAGCACAAAAAACTAGGAAGCTTGGGATGATGCCTCCTCACCCCCAAGTGAGCAGAATTCAACTCTAACATAAAGTTCAAAGTCAAGAAATAGATTAGAAAATAAGCAAATGACCCAAAAAAGAACCTGAACAAAGTTACTATGATGGTAGGGAGGAGCAAGACAAACTCAGAAGACAACAACATGAAAACAGCTACAAGCAAAACTTCAAATTAAGAATGCAAATTGGACACAATCCCAAAAAGAATTCCTGGAAAAGTTATAGAAAATATGAGTGTTGGAGGAAAAATTAGAAAAAGAGAGCGATGCAAAAAATTATGTAAAGACATTTAACAACATGATAAAAGAGATACAAAAAACTGAAGAAAATAACACCTTACAAAAAACAGAATTAGCCAAATTGTAAAAGAGACACAAAAATTCACTGAAAAAAAAGAACACCTTATGAAGCAGAATTAACCAAATGGAAAAAAAGGTACAAAAGCCCACTGAAGAAAATAATTTCTTAAAAATTAGAACTGGGCAAGTGGAACCTAATAAATGTCCCATGAGACATAAAGAAATCATAAAACACTGTCAAAAGAATGGAAAAATAGAAGAAATGTGAATTATCTCATCAGAAAAACAACTGACCTGGAAAATAGCTGGAGAGAAAATTTAAGAATTATTGGACCGCCTTATAGCAATGATTTTTTTCAAAAAAGAGCCTAACCATCATATTTCAAAAAAAATTATCAAAGAAAATCGTTTCAATATCTTATATCTAGAGGATAAAGCGTTCACTGAAAGAATCTCAAAATAAATACTCCCAGGAATGTTACAGTCAAATTCTTGAGTTCCTGGGTTGAGGAGAAAATATTGAAAATAGCCAAAAAAGAAACTATTTAAATATTGTGGAAGCACAGTCAGAATCACACAAGATTTAGCAGTGTTCACATTAAAGAACTGAGGGCTTGGAATATGATATTCCAGAAGGCAAAGGAGAGAGGATTACAACCAGTAATAAGCTCTCCAGCAAAATTGAGTATGATCATTTAGGGAAGAAAATGAACATTCAGTGAAATAGAAGACTTTCAAGACTTCCTGATGAAAAGAGAAGAGCTAAATAGAAAATGTGATATTCAAAAATGAGACTGAAGAGAAGAACAGAAAGGTATACATGAATGAGAAATCATAAGGGACTTCATAAGGTTAAACTGTTTATATTCATATATGGGAAGATGATGCGTGTAACACCTAAGAACTTTTTCATTATTACGGTAGTAAGAAGGAGTTTACATAGACCAAGGACATGGGTGTAAGTCTATGTTGTGACAATCTCAAAATAGAGAAGAGGTAAGAAAGGGGTGAACGAGGAGAAGGCAGAAGGAGTATGAGGAAATTATCTCACATAAATAAGGTATACAAGAAAGAGTTATTATAGTGGAGAGGAAATTAGGGGACAAGCAATGCTTTAACCTCAATCTCATATGAACTGGTTCAAAGAGTACTGAACTAGTTCAAAGAGTAAGAATATATACATACTCAATTGGGTATAGAAATCTATCTTACCCCACATGGAAGTAGGAGCTTAAAGAGGATAAAAGAAAGGGGGATGATAAAAGGGAGAGAATGGGTTAAGGGAGGCAATCATCAAAAGCAAACAGATTTTTAAAGAAAGACAGGATAAAAGGAGAGAGAGAAAGATAAACAAAAGAAAACAAATAGGAGGAAATACACAATAATCATAACTGTGAATGTGAATGGAATAAAGTCACCCATAAAATGGAAGCAGATAGCAAAATGGATTAGAAATTGAACAATATGTTGTTTATAAGAAACACACTTGAAACAGAAAGACACACACAGAGTTAAAATAAGGGTCAGGAAAAGAATCTATTATGCTTCAGCTGAGGTAAAAAAGATGAAGTAGTATTCATGATCTCAGAAAAAGCAAGGATCCTAGGGAGAATCAGCTCAAACTTAAATCGCCATTCTAGTGGACAGCATGCCCCTCCACCTTGCAATGCTCAACACCAAACTTCCTCACTGGAAAGCCACAGGGATGAGAATGAGAAATCATACACTGGAAATTATCGTATTCAAACTCCTTTCCAGCTCCTCCAACAACCATAAAACTCATTATCATCCTCTTCTGTCATTCAGGTCTAGGAGAACACTCACTAAGCCTCAACAAATTATATCATATTCAAACCAGTCAGGAAACATTGAACATACACTATATAACCTCCTGGGAAACGCTAATATGAGTATGCTCTAAGAATTGGCCCCTACATTGGTCAATCCTCCCATTACACAAAAAGGACCAAGAGGAACCAAAGCTGAACTAGATATACTTGAGGAGATCTCACAACAAAGCCATGCAGAACAGTGCTTCTTCAGCTTCTGGAGGCCTAGGATAAAGAAACAAGATGACCTTTCTTCACACATGCAAAGAAGAACAGTACTTGTAAAAGTCTCTTGTGCCATAGTCTCATCTCCATCTCATTTTTTTTCTGAAACTACAAAGACAAGCCAAAAAAAAAAAAAAATGGGGTAGTGGCTCACAGTTCCCATTATACTCCTTAACATTCTCACAAGCAGGGCCAATGGGTTACAACCCTATTGCCACAAGACCAAAGTCTAATAAAGACCCTCTTGTTGATTTTAGAAGAGGAACTCAGCCATGGAAGCACACAGACAATAAATTTATGGGATTTTTATGTGACAATGCAAAGCCTCCCACCCCCTACCCTACCTTCAGTCTTTAATACAGGTTTGCTGCTGAAACACAAATATCCGCCTCTGATGCGGAAGAGAGATTAAATTAGGAACAATCTTAATTCTTTCTGGCAGAGAAAAGCGAGCGAGAACTGCCAGTTCCCCAATGATGTATTGTTAAGGAAATCCAGGTTTAAAGGTATTTCATAACTTTGCCTTCGCCTGCTAATAAAGAGAGTCAGCTAACGGAATCCGATCGCCAGGCAAGAGCATAATGAGATAATGCGGTGTACTCTGCTGAGGCACCAGCCAGCTCCTTGAAATTCCTTCGAGACTTTCTGAAGTGTCACGTTGTGATGAGGAAAGGAGAGGGAGAAGAAGAGAGATCGGCAAACCTTAAAGGGAAAATAGTAATAATTAGATAAGAAGATTAGGTGGTTCAACAGAGATCAGGCCATCTTAGCAGGGCTGAATAGCTACAGTATTTATCAGCCCACCTCGGGAATGCTTCCCTGCCTCCATTGCTTTCAATTGTTGAGGTTTTTTGTGGTAGTTTTTTTTTTTTTGGTGGGAAATGACATCTCCCAGATGTTTTATGGAGAGAAGAAGAAAGTATGACTTTCTTCTAGAAAGGAAGTAGTTTTACCAGGAATCAATGCCCAGGTGGTAGGCATTTCCCTGTGCCCGAGAAAATCTGGGAGGGGATTTTAATTTTAGATATCTTCAAATCTGTTATGGGTACATGTATATAGTCATGGAGAAATGTTGTGCACTTAGTATTGGACTCAGAGTAGAAATTCTTGAATTCAAATCCTGCCTCTGATACTTCCTAGACTATGTGATCTAGGATAAGTCACTTAAAAACTTCTCTGTGCTTCAGTTTCCCCATCAGCAAAATGGGGATACTATAGCATTTACTTCCCAGAGTTGTTGTGAGGATCAGTATGAAGCACTTTGTAAATCTTAAAGTGTTCTATGAACATAAACTGTCATTTTTATCCCATTTTTCTTATCGTGTCTGATGAAGTTCAGATTGATGTGTTCCTGGGACAAGTCACTACCCTATTATTTTTTTATTTTCAATGTTCTATATACTATTACATAGACCAATAAAATAACTACTTTTCCTAATAGAATAAAAATAATGAGATGCAAGTTCATCTTCTTTAGGTTCATGGAAAGAACCCTGAGTTTAGACCCATAGAATACCTTGAATGTGGGCTAGTCATCTTTTGGGGCACTCAACCCATGAGTACACTAGATATATGTGCTAAGACCCCTATACAAAAATAGATCCATTCTCAAATAATCCTAAACAATGGCAAATTTCTCTGCTAAAATCCTGGTATGAAGACCACCATTGATTCTAACTGCTCAAGCTCTGGATTGATGTTGTTGAAGTTCAGTCATGTCCAACTCTTTGTGATTCCATGTGGAGTTTTCTTGGCAAAGATACTGGAGTAGTTTACTATTTCCTTCTCCAGCTCATTTTGCAGGCAGACAGGGTTAAGCGACTTGCCCAGGTTTACACTGCTAGGAAATATCTGAGGGTCAGATTTGAACTGAAGAAGATGAGACTTCCTGACTGCAGGCCCTGCACTCTGTGCACTCACGGCACCACCTAGCTGATCCTCAACACCTAGATGCCCCTGTAAGGGTCCTTCCGAACTAGAAGGGCTTTGAGTCAAGGCACAGTATTTAACTATGTTCCTAGCACATAAAACCAACCTAGAAAAGTTAGCAGAGATTCATCAACAAAGGATGGGCCACAGTGTCATGAATAGTTTTAGTTGTGGAAACACATGAAGTTCAGCTGCTGAGTTTGGGGGGATTACAATCTACATGAGTGGAGGGTCCTCCCCCAACATAGATGAAATCATGGATCTTTGCAGTATTGAAACAAGTGTCCCCAAATTAGCAAAGACAAAGTATTCCAGTGCAGAGAAGAAAAACCACCAATTCCAGGCTTTAAAAATAATAATTAAAAAATTAAAATGTGTTTTCTTCATTCATCCTGCCTCTAACACATATTGGTTGTGTGACTCTAGACAATGCTTATCCTCTCACTGCCCCAGCTAAATCTCTAATACTATAATTGCAGAGAAGGCACTGGCCTGAATCACTAGCAAGAGTTTCTCCCTATGCCAATGAACTCACCAGTCCCTATTCCCCTTGTCCCATTTTTTATGCATGGGTTTGGTAATCATACTCCTCTGCTTCGATAGGGCACCTTAAATGGGGCTCTATTTTCTCCTGAATTAAGTTTGAACCCCTTGAATTCAAGGCTTTCTACAATCCAATGCCATTCTAACTGGACTACTGCTGAGTTGTCACACATGCCTGGCACTTTTCTGCCTCCTCCATGCCTTTTTCCATACTGTTTCCCATGACTAACCTCCCCAACCTCTCTCTGCCTGTTGAAATCTTACCCTCCCTTTAAATCCCATCTCAAATCCCATCTTCTGAAGAAAACCTATTCTCATTGTTTCAGTTCATTTCTTGGACCTCATGTAACTGATTACATCATTTCCCCCCACTCATCACACATTATTTTACTTATTTATATTCTTATTTGTGTATCATATATTAATATGTATGATATGTCTATATTATCCCCCTACTATACTGGAAGGTTCATGAGGTCAAAGACTGTTTTACCTACATTTGCATCTTCCCCAACACCTGTCAAATTGCTCTTCAGCCTAGTACTAATAAATATTTGTTGTGTTGAACTTAACTGTTTACACCACAGGAAGCTTATCCAACGATCATCCTTATCTAGTCATAAGGATGGCTCAGTTTTGTAATTCAACCAGCCTCATTCCTATCTAACGAGTCTCTCATGGCCTGACCCTTGTTCAGCTGAATGGAAAAGAGTTCAAAAACAGTCCATCCAAAAGCAATTAAGTTAATAAAAATACATCTTTGTTGTGCTAATAGTAAGGTCTTTTAAAATAGAGATTGATTTTCAAATGTACTCATTGAGTTAAAAAATGGAACTGTTTTATTAACAGAATTATCTTTGAACTCACTGTTTCAAAGCTCAACAAAGGTGATTTGAGATGAATATTACTGGCTTCTTAGCCTTAAATTGAGTTCCAGTCACATGAACAATTTGTTTTGATTAAATAAACCTTTTCTTAAGAACCTACTAAGTGTAAGGCCCCATGAAATGTCAAATTCTCTGCCCTCTGAAAATTTGTAGTTTAGGAGGAGGGGGATGAAACATGTATGCAAATAAAAATAATTCTAATTTGAATGAGAAAAAGGCCTTGGAAAGGGCGTAAGTTCATGAGACTAAAGAGAATGACATCTCCTCTAGTCAAAAATCTCAAAGCCTGTTGAATGGGACTCTCTTTTCATTGGTGGAAATCAGTAACTACACCTGTAAGGGATGGGGTGGAGTTGGCCACAGGGAGGGGAGGATTATCTTCTTCCAGCTCTGGAGTCTCTTCAAATCTGTGGACTTCCTTGAAATCTCTTCAGGCTCTTCAGCTTCCAGCTTTGAGAGAAAAAAAATGGAGGATGCCAACCCTCACTTAAGGTTACTGAAGGAAAAGATCTTGAGATGAAGCTGGCACCAGAGGAGCTGGAAGTCTCCATCATATCCATGTCCTCAGCTTGCTATACTAGCGACTTCAGGGAAATTTCCCTTTGGGTGGTAACTGGGACTCAGTCTATTTCTTCCTCCCTTCCCTCCTCCCCTTTCCCCCTCCTCTTCCTCCTTCTCTCCCCCCCCCCTCCCCCTCTCCCCCTTCCCTTTTTCCCTTTCCCCTCCTCTCCTTTCCTTCTTTTTGTGTTGTTGGTATATATTTCCCTGTGTATACCTTCTCAGATTTCTGTTGGAAAAATGAATTTCTTTGCTAATTGCTATGTGAGTTCATTGTGGAACTGATATTTGGTGGAAAGAGAGTCAATTTTGGATATAAAGCTTGGTGTCCCCTTTCTCCATTAAGAACCAGCTATCAGAAGTTTAGTTTTAAACTGAAATCTCTTAGACTAGCAATATTTAAGGGAGCAGAAACTTCCAAGTAGCCCAAGCAACTAGATGGCACACTAGATTATTTTCTCCAATCACCATGAACTTGAAACTTCTCCAAAAGAGAAATTATCCACTAAAGATAAAGGAACTTCAGCTGTTTCCATTACCTAGGACACCCAGAATCCTAAAGAAGGTAAAAACATAAAAAGAAAAACAAGAACTGATGTTCACTGACCCTGAGCTCACTCAGTAATCCTTTGCCACTTACAGTGCTACCATGTAAAAAGTGTAATATAAATGTAATGTAAAAAAAGCAACAAGAGTGTATAAATCAGTCATAGATTCCACAGTCAGAGTCACAGTGGGGGAGGGGCCCTACCATGGGCTAGAGTTCTCTTTCATCTGCAATAATTAGCAGTGTTTGGGAAGTGAGGCACAATGGAAAGGGGGACTCCATGGGGAAAGTCTTACTGGGCACTGGCAGAAAGTAGGTAGAGGGGAGAGCCTAGAATGGATACCTTGAAAATTTTGATTGAAAGAAGAATACAGAGAAAAGAAAGAAACCAGATAACTACAGTAGTCATGAATCAGAGAAAGGCAGCATAACAAGTAAACAGAAAGAAGAGAATGAGAAAAATTATTTTTTTGGAAAAGTTGTAAAAAAAAGAAATTTAAAAGCTAAGCAACAGGACTAGCTGAAAGGTAGAAAAGGAAGAGGGAACCTTTCTTGACTAATTGAGAGGAAGAGAGAGAAGGAAGAAATATATATCCAGATAATAGCAGAAGAGAGAAACTAATAAACAAAACCCTGAAGGAAAAGCAATAGCAAACAAGAGGGAATCAGAGTGAGGGGAAGAGAGCTAATGGGAACAAGAACACTTTAAAAAAAAGATTAAAGTACTGTAACTGAAGGAACATAATATTTATAGCAGAAGAAGAAACTTCAAACTGAAAGGCTTCTGCACAAACCATACTAATGCATGTAGGAAGGGAAGTGGTCAAATGGGAAAAGAAAATCTTTGTATCATGTTTCTCTGATAAGGATATATATAAACAATTTATGAACAAGATGTATAAACTATCTGTATCTGTATGACTAATAGCCATTTCTAAGTAGTTAAATTATCAAAAGATATGAAAAAATCTCAAAAAAACTACAAAACATATCACAGCCACATAAAAAAATTCTTCAAATCACCAATAATAAGAGAAATGCAAATCAAAATAACTTTGAAGTTTCCCTTCATACCTTGTAAATTGGCAAAAATGACAACAGTTAATATTGGAGGGGTTGTAGAAAGATACATACTAATACATTATTGGTGGAACTGTAAAATGGTATAACTGTTTTGGAAAGCAATTTGCAATTATTCAAGTAAAGTGACTAAAATGTTCATACCTTATGAACTAGAGACTCCGTTACTGAGTTTATACCCCAATGAAACCATTGATAAGAAAGAAGTCCCCATGTACTACAAAATATTTATAGCAGCACTTTTTGAAAAAGCTGAGATTTAGAAACAAAGTAAATAACTATCAATTGGGGATAATTAAATTGTGGCGAACTAATGTCATGGAATATTACCATAAGAAATGATGTGTGATGAATACAGAGAAGTATTCAAAGATTTTATTAACTGATGCAGTGAAGTAAACAGAGCCAAAAGTTACTGTTATACATAGTAACTACAAAAATACTAATGGACACCAAAAAGTAGAGTCAATGTAACAAAATCATAAAGATCAAACATGACTCAAATGAAGAGATTTGAAAAGGTGCTCTTAACCTACCCCTTTTGTGGAGATGGGAAGTCCACACGTATTTCACATTGTTTATCTTTTCAGAGTTTTTCAGTTTACTTAGTTTATTTCAATTTTATCAGTTTATTTAGTTAGTTGTGCTGGCTTTTTTCCTCTTTAAAAATTGTTTGTCTTATGAAATGGCTCTCTGGAAGATAGAAATCAGCACAACTGATCAATACATTGAAAAACTAAAAGAGGCGCAATGTGTATCAACTATGGACTTCCCACTGGGCCATGACTCCAGGTTCCTTTACCACCGCATCTCATTGTCTTTTTCAAGATCCATCAGGATAATTCTTCACATTCAACATTGCAAACATCCATTTAGTAAAGGGGAAGCCCTAAATCCTAGCCTTTTTCTAATAAATCCTATTCTTTGCTTGCCATTCTATTCTCCCTATAGTCCTGAGACTTCTGTGACAACCAAAGGAGCAGAAGGAGGTGAAGTATCTCTGGTTTCAGAGAGTCAGGACAAATACTTCTCCTGAGATGGGTAATATTTTTAGTTATATTTCATATACTTTGCAGACATTCTTAGTGCAATTTGCTATCATTGATTATTAGGGAAGGCAACGAGAATATCTCTTACACATCACTTCAGTTTCTCCTTCAAACAGCCCATTTTCCATGAAGCACCTGGACTCTTCATTACTGAGCCAATGTTGCCCTCCCTCCCTTTCCTAGCCTTCAGTACTTAAGAAAGCACCTCTCATCACCAATCTCTTCCAAAAGACCAATGGGAGAATCTTGCTCCGATGGACACTGGCCATGAAGAGAAAAATAGACAGATTCTGGTCAGACCACAACCATAGCACTATAGATCAGACATTGGTTTTTGTGTCCAAATGGCATCTCTCTCACTTTGTGATCACTGATGTATTGTGTCCCTGTAATTGGGTATTGTATTTTGGCTGCAGTGCATCTAGAGGATATTGGAAATTCAGATCGAATTGTCCTTCCACATTACAGGGCATCCATCACAAGCTATAAGGTGGTAGAAACAGACAAAGAAAGGTGGTAGAATGTGAGGGAAGACTCAGACTTTGCAAGTGAAAAGGAATTAACTTGGAGAAGAAACATTAGTTTCATATTCTTTTGATTCTCCTATAACCCAATTCTCCTATGGCACAGGGGTCTAAAGCAGGACCTGGACAGTCAGACCTCCCAAGTCTCCTTTCTAGTCTTACACCCACCTCATCCTTTGACACATCAATCACTCTCCTTCTATGGATTTTGCAGGTAACCTCATAGCCATGACTCATTCATGAACATAGGTTTCCTGGAGATCCTCAAGTGAAGATATAGGGCTTTGAAGATAGAGTTGAATCTGAAGTTGCTCTGTTCATTCATTCCCTTATTTTTTCATTCCTTCAACAAGCATGTATTGAGTGACTAATGTTGGCTACATACTAATGATACCAAAAAAAAGGAAATAGCTCCTGCCCTCAAGGAGCTTCTATTCAATAGGCAGAGGGGCACAGTACATACATAGAGAAATATATGCAAAATATACACTAAGTTATATATATTAGCAACCGTCCTTAAAACATTACTTGCTATATCTAGCTCTTTGAGTGGAGGATAGTATGACAAAGGTAGCTGGGTGGTGCAGTGAGTATAGCACTGTTCCTAGAGTCAGATATCCAGCCCTACTTACTGGTGTGTGACTCTGGGCAAGTCACTTCACCTCTGTTTTCTTCAGTTTCCTCAACTATAAAATGGGGATAATAGTGGCACATATCTCTCAGACCAAATGAGATAATATATGTAAAGCACTTGGCACATTGTTTAGCACATAGTGGGCATTTAATACATGTCTCTTTCCTCCAGAAATCCTTTATTCTTAACCAAACTAACACATTTTCATGAGCTATGCTCATATTCACTATCACTTCTGGTTTCCCCTCTAGTCCTCTCCCACCTGATTACCCAACACAGCAGGCTAAGAAGACACATTCACACACTAGCAACAAACACTATCCATTTATTCCTCCTCATTTCACTACTAGAGATTCTCTCCAAATCAAAGTTGGACAGAAGAAGTAGATTCCATTCACCGAAGTACTCATGGGCTTCTTTGTGACCCACTGCCGTATTTTGTTACATCTACCACCTGATTTCTCCACAGTTCTGCCATTGTTGATTAGACCATTTGAGGACTGGGAAAACATAGGCACAGGGCTGTTTTCCCTGTATCCCAAAGCTCCTAGCCCTCCCCTGAGGCCCCAAATAATCCAAATCCTCCAGGGGCTCAAGTCATGGCTTCCCAGTTCCACTAAGTAGATGGAAGCTGTTTATTGCTTTTTACATGGAGAGAGAGACTGGGAGTTATAGGCTAATTAAACCACAGACAGATTCCTCAGCAGTTGGCTAGGACCATAAGTGCTGTTTTAGCAGTAAAAGGCCAAAGATGACAGATGAAGCTTTCTCGAGATTATGTCACTGTAGCCCCCTGTACCAGTGCTGCCCCACCCCTCGATCTTTGAGGTGTCCTCAGTGCAGTGATTACTCTGCATCAGGGAAGCCCACAGATGACTGGGGGAAGAAAACAAATGGAAAGGGCAGGAAGGGAGCAATTCAGGCCGAACATAATTGCAAGAGGTGAGGAAAGGGTCACATTAAAATCCCACTGAAAGAGCTAAATCCATCCAAGATAACACTTAGCTGAAGACTTAGGGAGTTTTTCCCAAAAGTTTGATTAAAATTCATTTGGCTACAATGGTACCAAAGAGGAAGAGAAAATATGGCAGAGAACCCTTGTGCCAAGGAAACAGATGACTGAGAGATCACTGAGCTAGAGCTCCAACAACCAGGATCCATTCATTAGTCAGAGACAGAAAGAGCGTCGCCATTCTTTCCACTCAAGCCTCCTTACAATCTGTCCTCCTCATCCTCCCACCTCTGTACCCTTCTTCCTGGCATTCAAATTTCCCATCTGTCCAGTCTTCTTCCTGCCCACCTCTTCCAAGAAGTTGGCCTAGATTAGGCAGCTCATTTAAATAATCTTCATTCTCCACAATGTCCATGTGCAAATAATCTAGAAAAAGGAAGGAAGAAAAAGACAAATAAATGATGACTTTAAAAAAAAAAGGAAGCTGAAATTCATCAAAAATAATATATGGCATTTAAGGTTTACAAAACTCTTTACATACATTTTCTCATTTGATCCTTGCAAAAACCTTGTGATATAGATGTTATTATCATCCCCATTTTACAAATGAGGAAACTGAGACTGAATGAGGTTGCATGGCTTGTTTAGGGTTGTACCGCAAGTTTCTGAGGTAGGATTCAAACTCAGGTCTTCCTCATATCAAGTCCAGTACTCTGTACCATCTAGCTAGTTCTCAATAGAAGGACAATTAAGCATCTGCTGTGTGCCAGATCTTATGCTATACACTAGGTATTTGTTGTTCAGTTGTGTCAAAGTCTTCGGGACCTCAGTTTGGGTTTACTTGATAAAGATACTAGAGTGGTTTGCCATTTCTTTCTCCAGCTCATTTTACAGATGAGGAAACTGAGGCAAACAGGGCTAAAGACTTGCCCGGGTTACACAGCTAGTGAGTGTCTGAGGCTGGATTTTCTCAGGACTTCCTGAGTCCACTGCATCACCCAGCTGCCCAATTCAACTTTTAGATAGTTCTAACATTAGACAATATTACCTTAAAATGAGACAAAATTTGTATCTCAGCTACTTTTGCACAATCCTCCTAATTCTGCCCTCTGGAGCCAGGCAAGGCAATTTTAATTCCTCAGAATTCAACACATTACCAAAGAATGAAGACCCTTAGCCATGAGTGAACACAGCTATCTCATCCTCCAGACCAGAAGTCATATATATTCCTTTGGGGATGCAATCTTCACAATCTTTAAGTCAGAAAGATTACCTTGATAGCTAATCTAACTTCCAGCAACAACAATGGTATCCATTCGGAAGAGCAGATGGGGAGGAGAAAGAAACAAACATTTATTAGGCACCTACTATATATAGACACTGTGAAACATGTGTATTTGTGTAAGATCTGTGGTATATGTTTATGTGTTTGTGTCGGCTTTACAAATATTATCTAATTTGATTTTCACAACAACTCTAGGAGGTAAGTGCTACTATTACCATCCTCATTTTGCAACTGAGGAAAGATTCTCCAGTTGAGCTGTTGGCACTAATCTCCATTTAGATGGGACTGCCAGTAGATCAGCTTCTTCTATCTAGAGGGCACAGTAGAACAATGAGCACTGTTTACCTACCAGCAGGTGCTGCAAAAGATATCTCTCACCCATTGTTGGTTATCAGAGCCATAACTATAACCAGAGTAGGGTAAATTAGAAGTATAAAATAATACTTCCTTTCCTACCACCACTTCCCTCCCATACTTTACCATCCCCCTCTACCCTGACCATTGGCTGTATCTCAAGGGAACTCCTCTCTGACCTGGCCTGCCTTGACCCTGCCCTAGCCAAAGACCTCTTCAGAAGTGATCATCAGTGTCTTGGTATCTCCCCATTGTCAACAATAGCCCCCTCCCTGCCAGACTCCACCAAAAAACTTTATCCTAAGGGCCAAAAATCTCTCCCTGACATCTTCCTAAAGTTCCCTCACCTAAGGTGAATTTGCCTGAAAGAATTGATTTGATTTAAAGGATCTTTTCATGCTGCTTTCTCCAGGTTGTGGAATGACTAGTTATGGTTCTGCTGTTAATGGCTTCCAGGGCCACAACTATCCCAGTTTGCTTATATCATTTAGAGTCCTGATGTAACTCTGAACTGTGTGTGCAGAGAAAGGACTGAGCATCATGGAAGAATCCTGTCCTACTGCTGTCTGACCAGCCCATTCTTGTGCTGTAAATGGCATTTACCCAGGTCCAGGCCATGGACTACGGTCAGTGATTTAGAACAAAGTTGTTTTGCCACCTATGTCCCTGGGAAATTCTTTTGGGGGCCCCAAAGCCTACCTATGTTGTTGAGATGTGGAAGCCCTTAGGGGATGCGTGTATGTTAGCCATAACACATATGTAGGTGAGGTCAACAAGTCTGTTGTCAGTGAAGAAGAGCCTGGGTT
This sequence comes from Bettongia penicillata ogilbyi, assembly GCA_023548195.1. Taxonomy (NCBI): domain Eukaryota; kingdom Metazoa; phylum Chordata; class Mammalia; order Diprotodontia; family Potoroidae; genus Bettongia; species Bettongia penicillata. The sequence goes on from JAJHZJ010000311.1 coordinate 3,136,203, forward strand.
CCCAGAATCTTACCTGAAACATCAATATCTGAGAATTTCACCTTGACCCTGGTGTACAGAAATTGAACAGGAAAATGAGCCAACTGAGTCAGCAAGCAATTAAGTGCTTAGTAGTGGTAAGCACTGGGGAAACAAAAAAAAGACAAAAATCCAGTCCCTGCTCTCAAGAAATTACTGTTCTAAAGGGAGAAACTATATATATAATTAGAAACATAGAAGATACATATAAAACAGATTGATGGAAACCTAGGAAGGAAGGCTCTAGTAGAGGAAGATGAAAGATGAAGAGCTTCTGATGCCAGCAAAAGATTTTGTTTGAAATTGAAAGTACTAAGGAGCCAGTGTAGTATACTGAGAAAGGATGAGGTATGGTCTGTTGACTTACCAATGTTGGAAAAATTACTTTGATAACTCAGTGGAGTATGGATTAAAGTTGGGAGAGACTTGAGTCAGGGAGACCAACTAGAAAGCTATTATAATAGTCTGGTGAGAGGTGAGGAGGGTCTGCATAAGGGAGGGTGGTGGTAATATGAGTAAGAAGAAAGGGATATACAAATATATATATGTATCATGTATATAAATATAAATACATATGTATGATGTGTGTATAAATGTAAATATATATACACAAATAAAAGAGAGGTGAAGGTAAAATATATACATATGTATGTGTATAAACATGTATATACATATACATACACACATACACACACAGCTGATTGGATATGTGGAATGAGTAAGAATGAGGAGTCAATGAAAATATCAAGGCTTCAAGACTGGACAACTGGGAAGATGATGTTGCCCTCAATTGATAGAAGTATTGGGAAGAGGGGAAGGGAAGCTAAAGAGAATGAGTTCTGTTTGAGATATGTCAAGTTTGAGCTGCCTATAGGCTATCCAGTTCCAGGAAATTGGTGACGTGAGACTGGAACTGAGGAAAGAGTTTGGATCTGGATGTCTGCCTAAAAATGACAACTGAGCTCATCAAAGCTGATGAGATCACCAAGTGAAATGATATAGAAGAAGATCCAGGGCAGGAAATCCCTGGCTAGTGAATGGATGAAGATCTAGAAAAGGAGATAGAAGGAGTAGTTGGACAGTTAAAATGAGAACCAGGAAAGAGTCATGTCATGAAAACCTAGAGAGACAGAGAGAGAGAGGAGAAAAGTACCCAGAAGGAAAGGATCCATAGTGTCAAAGGCTGCTGCGGATTCAGAAAAGACCCTGAAAGCTGGGAATTACAAGGTCATTGGTGATTATAGAGAGAGCAGTTTCAGTAGCATGTTGGGTTTGGAAACCAGATTGTAGAGGATTTTTTTTTTAAGTGAGAGGAGAGAAAGTCGAGGCACTTAGCTTTCTCAAGTTTGACTGAGAAGTTGGGTGAAGGACTAGGGGAGACATAGGATGATAGCCACTAAAGATGGTTGGATGAAATAAGAGTTTTTAAGGATTGTGAAGAAATAGGTTTATTTGTAGGTAGTAGAGAAGAAGGCAGTTAGAAAGATATTGAGGGTTAGAGAAAAGGGGAGGCAGTAATGATAAAGGGGTCATTCTGCTAGAGAAATCAGGAGGGAAGGGATCAAGGGTGAATGTAAAATAAGTTTGCTTTATCAAAGAGAAAGACCACTCCTTCATATGAGGCAGAGGTAAAGATAGAGGTGATTGGATAAGATTCATGAGTGATAAGGGAAGAGGAGGAAAGGGAAAAAGGGAGCTCTCAGAACAGGGTTTTCGGCAAAGTAAATGGGAGGTCCTCAGTTGAGACAGTGAGGAAAGAGATGTTGTGTATTGTGAGATAATAGGTGGTACTTGAAGAAGGATAAAGAGGTTTTGAATAACCTTTGTTTCCAGTAAATTAACAAATTGATGGTGGAGGCATAAAAAGACTGCCTGGCTGCATCGGAAGGCCCAGATTACATAACATAAATTTATAGTTGATCCTATCAGCATAATCTCATGATGTTCTCTCACTTCATTCAGCAGCAAATGAAAAGAATCAATGGAAATAAATCAATGAGATTTATCAAAATATGATTGGCAACAGGACAAGGGATCAAGGGATTCCAATGTAGAACTGAACTGGTTCACCAAAGGGGTAGAGATAAGGGAAGGGGGGAGAATCACTGCAGGGATGATGAACTTTGGAGGAACTGGAGGTCACAGTGAGAACATGGAACAGAATTTAGAGTCATACGATTTGGGGAAATGTAATGACAAAAGATTATGACAAGCAAAATTTTAAAGTTTGTGAACATGGAAGTTGACCCCTTGTGGGTTATGACAAGACCAAGGATATGACCATCTTAGTGAGTAGCTAAAGTGAAATTGATGAAGAAGAGGGATTTAAGTAAACTGAGGCACTGAGGAGTTAAGGTAAAGGAGAAAAGTTATGAACCAAGTTGGAGAATATCCAGAGGGAGGGGGGTGGGCTGATGTCAATAGATAACAGTCACTGAGATCTGGATTGAACCGTAAATTTGTATTTCATGAATCTCACAGTAGGAGAGACTGCAGAGTAATTATGGTAGAAAAAGAGTCTGACAGTGGCAACAGGGACCAAGGAGTATTGTGAATCCTCCACTACAAGTGAGGTAGGGTATGTAAGTAAAAGTGCAACTCTTCAAAGATACTCATAATTTCCTCAATGACCACATTTGAAGGCCTTTCCCCAGTCCTCATCTTTCCTGACCTCTCTGTGGTCTTTGACAAATGTCAATAGCCCTCTCTTCCTGCATATTCTCTTTAGGCCATGATTCATGAGGAAGCTAAATACCACTGAGTGCCAGAAGATGGGGAGTAAGAAAGGAAGATGAAAGCAAATTTGTTTGTTATGGAGCAAGCATTCCAGAGAGTACAATGGCAGGTGTTGGGAGAATCGAAATGAGGCATTGGATGGAGAGGGAAGAGTGTTGAAGGAGATGGAAGGGAGGGAGAAGGCAGCTGGGTATGGGGAATGGGGTTTGGAGATTGGCAGCCAGAGTTCAGAATCACTGAGATGGGGTGAATTTAAGACGGTATACTAAGCACTGAGGAATGAGTCCAGGCAGAATATCAGTAGCTGGAAAGAGGTCTGTGGAAGGAGGGAGGTGATTAGTCTGTTCAAGGTTCAACTTCAAAGTCAGTAGTGATGTTTCCTGTGAGGCCCCATGAGGTTCACCTCACATCAAGAAGGTGCAGGAAGAGATATGGCCCTATGGGAGTCATTTCAGCTAGCAGAAAGTAGTTACACAAGGCTGAAAAAGTTGGGTCAGTCTGTAAAGGTTCAACCAGGCCATGTTGTTTATTTCTTCCCCCTTCGGATGCCCCCTCCCAGCTCACAAGGTCATTTCACCAGGCTGGAACAGCCCCAAAGAAAGATGATGTGATTTGATCTGACAGCCTTGTCTCCAGATGCCAGTCACAGGCAAGGATATGAGGCAGCTGTGGTTGCTGGCTAGACCGCTGGCAGGAAAGGGAAGCAGTATCTCACTCCAGTCTTATCCTAAGGGACATGCATAGAGATGCAAAGAAATGTGGGGTGGGGAATGAAAAAGACACCAAGAGGGTTTTCAGGCAAATGCCTCCACTCTCTCATCCTCTAAGTCTAGTTATAGTGTCTAGAAATCAGTGTTGAGGTGACTCAGTGAGCAGCCCCTCAAGATAGGTTCCCTACAAGAAATAGAATAATGCTAATCTTCTCTTGCTACAGCACATGAAAGTTTATAAAGCATTTTTCTCACAACTGCCATGTGAAGCTAGGCTAGGCAATTATTAACCCATTTTACAGATGAGGAAACTAAAACTCATAAAAAGAATGATGCCTAGGGTCTCATAGCTAGTTATTGTCAGTGGTAGGATTTGAACAAAGTCTTCTGACTCTGATCCCACTAGTTTCATTGAATGAAAGAGAGACCAATTGATTTATCATAAAATGTCAAAACTGCACCACCCCTCTGCCACCAGGAAATTGCAAAACGTTTAACAAAATAAATAAAAATCGGGCACAGCACAGATAACGTTATTTTCTGGATTTCTAAGTCAATGTATAGCCCCCAGATATCTGAGTTTGATATCCCTGGTTTAGATCACTTCTAGATTCAACGTGAGAGCAAATTGGGGAGGTATGACATCCCTCATGGTATATATCCATATCCCTTTCTCAGTTCTCTCAAGTGATTACATATCTCCAGAAAAGTGGATGGGACATCATGGGTGAAAGCTTTTCAAGAAACCTGTAGAAAAAAAATAAGCCTCTAGAGTTTTCCCAGAAATTCCTTCCAGAATTCTTCCAACCCCTGAGCAAGATGTGCTAAAGGCAGCCAACTGGATGATGGTTAAATTTTCAGTATGAGCATTTATACCTCAGAAACTATACATCAAGGTTTGATTTAGTGTTTGGTTGATTGTAAAGACATAGTGATGAAGAAAATGTTAATAATGCAAATTTAACTTAAAAGTGTGTCCTGCTGTTTTCAGAGAGGTGGTTGTTAAGTATTTTGCTAGTATACCAAGGGGAATACCAGCCCTGCAACTTTGACTTGCCTTGATTGTCCCTATTTCCTTTATGAGCATTTGTTGAAAATAAAATAAATGTCTGTGAAAATACATCAAAAGTAAAGACAGTATGTACGTTAATGGTGCAGGAATCCAATGAAGAATTTACTAATTGTATACTATAGAAAAGAGGTGCCGTGTCCAGTGTTTATATTTATAGGATTAAGAACTGGAAGGGGCTTGGAGAATATTTAGGTCAATCCTTTCTTTTTTATATAACAGGAAAGTGAGGTCTGAAAAAATGAATTTATTTACCTAAGATCAAACAAATAGTAAATCATTTATCTGGGATTCGAACTGAGTTCTTCTGACTCTAAATTCAGTGCTTTTGTCAGCACTCTTTGGATTTGGAAGAGAAGATGTCATGCTTCTCTCCCTTGATTCCAGGCTCTGTTCCCAGGAAAGGACAGCTTTCGAACATTTCCCAGTTTGAGGCTGCACACTGTGATATTATCATTTGATCTGATGAGTTGTGAATTCCCAGAACATCAGGTAGACCCATTTTCAGATGCAAGTTCAAAATTAGAATCGCCAAATTGAGATTGTTTTTGGATTGTCTGTTATTTCTTCTTCATTCTCTCTACTTCCTCCTTTAGCAATATCAGCTCTGCCATGATTTTACTTGTCATGTCTATGTAGATTAGTCTTCAGCCCCAACCTCTTTCTGAAGCACCAGACCTACCTTTTCAATGGTTTATTGGTTGCTGTCACCTGGTTGACCCACTAGTGGGACCCAACTCAATAGCTCCTTTCCATATGCCATCCCTCAAATGTGTTTCTCCTTCTGATGACCCAGTCTTTTTTGATGGCACCACTAGCTCTTTATGACCCAGACTCAATGTCTTGAGACCATTTTGACGCCCCCCTCTCCCTCTGCGTTCGATAGTTGCCAACTTCTATTGCTTGTTCCCATGATGTCTTCACAGTATCTCCGGAAATCTAGCCTTTTCCTTACCTCCCAAATCTTCTTCCTGGGTCAGGTCCTCATTACTTTACCCTGACACTTTTATGATAATCTGTCTCTTAATTTGTCTCCTCATCTTTAGCTTTTTCTCCCTTTGCTTTATTTCCTATGCAGCATTCCCAGGATAATCTTCCTAATTCATAACTCTAGTTATATCATTTCCCCACTCAGTTATCTTCAATGGTTCTCTAACGCTTACTAAGCAGGCAGCTAGGTGGCATAGTGGGTAGGGCACAGGTCCTGGAGTCAAGAAGATTGACCTTTCTGAGTTCAAATCTGGCCTCAAATGTTTACCAGCTATTTGACCCTGGGCAAGTCACTTAACCCTGTTTGCCTCAGTTCCTCATCTGTAAAATGAGTTGGAGAAAGAAATCGCAAACCCCTCTAGTATCTCTGCCAAGAAAACCCTAGATGGGGTCACAAAGAGTGAGTTTTTCATGATTGAAAAGGACTGAACTGAACACACACCCTAATTCCTTAGTGGGGCATACAAGGCTCTTTGTAATTTGACCCAAACCAATTTTTTTTTTTTTTTTTTTTGCTATTTCTTGCCATTCATTCTCTTCCTCTCTTAACTGTGCTTCTGGTCAAACTTTACCATCATGACTCAGTTGCCTCCTAAACCTGGATCATGCCTCTTCCATGCTAGCCCCTTTCTCCTGTTGGCAAGTCCCTTTTGGAGACTTTCAAAACCAGTCGTGCTACGTTCTGTGTTTATGCCTCTCTCAGGACTTTGTCAACATGACTCAGTTAACTTCTCACTCTAGAACATTTCTCCATGTCAACACCCTTTTCCCACTGGTGAGTTCCTTCCAAGGGCCTCCATTATGGAGACACGTCCAGGTCAGCCATGCTTCATTCCCCTCCTGACTGTGCCATCATGGCCCTGAATGAACATACCTTTTGGCTCAACATGGCATGCCCACATAAGAAAAGGTACTATGCTCTATGAACAAAGCAGAATTGAAACAGCTCAAAGGAAATGCAGGATGTGCAAGTTTAGACCATCCACCCCAAATGTTCACACTGATGATTTGTGCCCGACCAGAGATAGAGCACTCTGAGCTCCTATTGGTCTGATCGGCCACAGTCAGACCCCTGAAACTTGGTTCTAGCCGACTGATGTCATTTTGGTCCTCTGAGAACGAAGGACAATGGCCAACCAACCAACCAGCTGTTCAACCCCTTTTTAAGTGTTATCGTCCCTTATTCAGATGTGAACTCCTTGATGACAGGGACTGTCTTGTTGCTTGTATTTATGTCTCCAGTGCTTAGCATGGTGTTTGGCATATAGTAATCACTTAATAAGTGCTTGCTACCTTGTTAATTTACATATAATCTTTGCTCTAACCAAACTGAAACATGCATCAATCTCCAGGCACTTCACCAGTCATTGTTCATGATCATCCTGTTGCCTGGAATGAGCTCACCTCAGTCCATCAAAATCCTTGGAAGCCCAGTACATCTGTCATCTCTTTTGGGTCTCTCCTATGCAGAAGGAATCTCACCCTGCTCTGAAACCCAGGACATTCAGTTCCATGGGATCAGTTTAGAATTAAAAACGCCATAGAAACCACATCATCAATTCCTCATTTTACAAGTGAAATGACATTTATAGTCATATGACTAGTAGTATCAGATGTAAAAGAAACAATTCTTAATTAAGTTAGCATTGATTATCCTATTGATTCACCTTAGCTTATAAAACCTAATTAAGATAACTTGGATTAAGAATTATAGCTGCTATAGTAAAGCATTAACTTTCCCATTTCTGTAGAACTGAGCTCCTCCTGCACAGCTGAGCTGAGCTTGTGCAAAGCTGACACACCCAGTTCCCTATGTTGTATGAGTTAAGGTCCCTACTCTTTAAAATTAAATTCCACATTCTCTGTTAGTTCCTCTACTTTCCACTAGCTCTAAAGACTCTCTAAAAGTTTAAAATTATTCCGCCTGCCATCACTTTTGCAATGCTATTACCAATCAGATAGAAAGAGTGTTTACAGCTGCCCACGATACACTCAACAACTCGATATCATGAATCACTCAAATTTCTCATTCCAATCTTATCCAACCCCTAGTCAATATCAATCAACACAGGTTACTCAAGCCTCTGTAACTTTTGGTTCCTCTTTATGACTATGAAAATGCTCTGTAAATCCCCCTGAGTCATCCTTGGCTACTGAGGAACCTTGGATCCCTTTTTATTGGCAATTGCTAGCTTTGCTAATATATTGACCATGCTTGGAACTCTGTGCCTCAGTTTCTCTTTATTTCAGATTTTTATCATGACAGAAGCAGGATTTGAAGCCAGGTCCCCTGATCCCAAATCAAATGCACCTTCTGCTATACCAGGTACTTCCTAGATCACTTAGGGTATTTGTTACAATCCACCTCATTCTCTATTTGCTTGTATAATGCATCGATTCTGGAGTTGCTGCGCCAAGCCCCTCATTTAAGTCAGAGTCCTAGAGGATTGCTGGTTACAATCCTCCTTAAAGCTCTATGGTAACCTTGAGGGACTGAGAGATGTCTAATACTGTCACTTATGAACTCCCATATTGTATGTTCTCCCCATTATCAATCACCAGTTACCATCTACTCAATGTCAATTGACCAGTTAATATTAATGAGATATCTCTCTAATATAAATTAATCAATTAGTATTGATTAGTTTTTACAAAAGGGTATTTATTGAAAAGGTATAGCAGGAACTGAAGTATTCCAGTCTCTCAAAATGAAAACATTTCTTCTCTACCACCTTGGTCCCTAGTGTATTACAGAGCCTAGCTGCTGGACGTCTGGTGGCACTTCTGACATTTTGAAGGACACAAAATTGTAGCCTGGTCTGTTTCATTTCTAAAACTCATCCACCTAAGATAAGGAAAGAATGAACACAACAAAGACAGGAAAACATCGGCACCATGCATTCACTGTCATATGGTAACCTGCTCCACCCAGCAGCTCACAGCAGGAGATCTTGCTTCATTTACCACTAGGGAGGAGAGAGATTTCATCTGTTTGAATCTTTTGTATACACACTCAATTCTGGTTCAGCATCCAATTAAAAGACTTTTTGTCACTATGTGGTAAGCCAACAAGAATCAGTCATAAGATACCTGAACATGTGCTGAAGTAGGGAAGAATAGGGACCTCCCATAATGCATTTATGGAAGTAGGCTCACCAGACCTCCATGTGAGCATGTAGATACCAAGTATTAGGCATCTTCCAAGGAATGAACCCCACTTGGTCAGCTCCCCCATTACATTTTTGTACAAATCCTATACCCTGTATTAGGCTACAAGTGCCTTGAGGGCAGGGACTATGTTTTATTCATCTATGCCCAGTTGTTTTTGAATCATTTCATTCATGTCCAACCCTTTGTGACCCCATTTGGAGTTTTCTTGGCAAAGATACTGGAGTGGTTTGCCATTCCCTTTACCAGCTCATTTTACAGGTGAGGAAACTGAGGCAAACAGGGTTAAGTGACTTGCCTAGGGTCACACAGCTAGGAATTATCTGACCCTGGATCTGAACTCACATCTTCTTCCTGACTTCAGGCCAGGAGCTCCGTCCTACTTTTGCACTTAGCTACTCCAGTAGTACCTAACAAAGGGTCTTATTCAAAGAGATATTCATGAATAGCATGATGAATTGAATTCACTATAGCCTACAAGAAATTTTTCATACAGGATCTGGGATTTCATTGGTATAGGGATCTGTACCTAAGGAAAATCCTCATACCTTCTACCAAGGCAGACTGGCACCTGCTGCACAACTTATATTCTCACAAGTCATTTGGGGTGTTGGCTTGCACCTTCTAGTTACAGTGTCCCTGAGCATGTAGATAATAATAACCATAGATAACAATAACTGCCAAGTATGTAGAACTTTAAAACAGTTTAAAAAAATGTCGTACAATTTCTCATTTAAGCCATACTGTTCTGTGAAGTAGGCATTACTATTCACATTTTGCAGATGAGGAAACAGTTTCAGGGATTTGTCCTAAGGTAAGATTTAGCATCACAGGTAGGATTTGAACTTAGTTCTTGAGGATTTAAGGTCCACCACCATGCCACATTATCTGAATTGTTATAAAATCTTAACTTTTCTTCCTTCTCCCCATCAAAAGCTGACTTAACCCTTTGTGCTCCCCAGAGCTGCATCCTTTGTGCCCCTTGGTTAATCCCCCTGAGTTACCCCTTCCCAGGGTTGAGTCTTTTGTGTCAGCGAACTCATCTCCCCCATCTGCTTCAGACTGTACTCCTGTGAAGCACGCAACAAGCAGAGGCCTGGCCTACAACCCACCAGCTCCCCTGTGGGAGGACAGCCTTGAGGCTGTCTCACAAACTCCTTGAGGTAATTCCTGCCCTATCCACTTCCAAACCTGCAATGGCAACTCTCTAGAGAAGGTGGAATGTCACAGAGACCAAAAGCATATTCATCAGAAGCAATGTCCACATGTGCCAGTCCTGGCTTATTGGCCTTTGACCCCCACTGGCTCCTAAAGAACTTATCAAACAGTCCTTCCTCTGCCTTTCCCTTCCCCCACCCCATCTGGTTTTAAAGAACAGGTCAGGGATGGAGGGAAGAGAGAGTGAAATCACTCCTGATCACTCCCAGTATATCGGCCAGTCAGGTCACTGTCCTCTTGCCACAGCTGTCTGCGGAGATGCTGCCAGAGATGAGAGACGGGGAAGCAATATCCTGCCCAAATGGTCTCCCTGCTCTCACTACTCCATTTATTAGTCTGTCGCTCTCTTCGAAGAAACATGTCAATCATTGGAGACTCTGATATTTTTTTCCCTTCTGTCTACCTGTGACCCATGAGAATGGAAGAGCAAAGAATGCCATACTGCCCTCCTGTTCTCTACACAGCATCCCTCCACCAACATGTACAAACACAGAGAGAGATAGAGATACACACATTGCTATCAAAACAATAAGATTGGTGAAACAGAGAGCGGTATGATTACTCAGAGACTCTAAGGGCCATTCTAAATCTATCCTTTTTATTCCTCTGCCTCTAGGTCAGATTCCATCTAAGTCAAAACAGGTAAATGAAGGAATGAAAACAACCACTGGTGCTTTCAGTCATATTATCCAGCATGGTAGAGCACATTCGAGGCAGCTAGGTAGCACAGTGAATGGAGCACCATACCTGGAGTCAGAAAGACCTGAGTTCAAATTTGAACTCAGACACTCAATAGGTGGGTGACCCTGGGCAAGTCACTTAACCCTGTTTGCCTCAGTTTCCTCATCTGTAAAAGAAGTTGGAGAAAGAAAAGGCAAACCACTCTGGTATCTCTATTAGGAAACTCTCAAGTGGACTCACTAAAGGTCAGACTGAAAGGACTCAACCGCAACCCTCTGAGGATTAGCTCCAATTAATCCTGTATATCCAGTAGACAGTTTATTTGTAAATAGTTGTTTGCATACTGTCTCTTTAAACTTGAGAGGACAGGGATTTTACCTTTCTTTGTATTCCAACCACTTAACTCAGTTCCTGGAACACTGTAGGCACTTAATAAATGCTTGTTGATTTTATTGGCCAAAAAGTTATAGAAGCTAAATCAGGAATGACAGAGTCATGCCAGAGAAGAGGCTGGGATCCCATTGTCAGGAGCCATGAACACCGGATGAAGGAATCTGAACTTTCCTTTCTAGATAGGAGAAAACCTCTGGAGATTTCTAAATAGAGGAGGCAGAATGACCGGTTCTGTGTGCTGGAAAGATTGTTCTATCATTGACATAAAGAGTAGATTAGAGGGGAAAGAGACTAGGGATGGTGGAGTGGAGGGAAGAGGGCCATTTTGGTACAGAAGAGCCATCTGCCAGCAGAGGTCTGTTCAAATCCTGCCCCTTCTGATGGCTGAATGTTTTACCTTGGCCAAGTTACTGAATCCCCTTAGCCTTCATTTCCTCATCAGTAAAAATGAAAGGTTGGATTTGATGGCCCCCAGCTGCCTACGATCCTATGACTTGGTTGGAGGCCACTTTGGAGTCCGAATGGGTGGCAATGATGTCTGTACTGTAGAAGTCACCAAGGCTACAGAGAGGATGGACCAAATGTAAGGGGTGCTTCAGAGGTAGAATTGACAAGACTTGGAGAGTTCTTCTTGCTGATTTCTCCAAACCCTTCTCTGGCTTCCTATTCCCTTTATTTATAGATGTATTAAGATGATAATAAAACAGCTAACAGTTATATGGTACTTATTATGTGCCAGCCACTGTGCTAAGTTCTTTATACTTATTATCTCATTTGATCCTTACAACAACCCAGGGGTGTGGGTGTGCTATTATTATCCCCATTTTATGGATGAAGAAACTGAGGGAAATGGAGGTTAAGAGACTTGCCAGGATCAACCAGTTAGTAAGTGTCCTAGCCCATACTGGAACTTAAGTTTTCCTCATTCCAGCCCCAGGCTCTATCCATTTCACCACCAGCTAACTCAAATAGGAGATTACCTGACACCTTCCTTTCATCAACAATAAAAAGTAAATGCCTTTCCCCCATCTTGGATGCATCTAATGCTTAGAGAGGTAATGAGTTGAAGGTCAGGACTGTTTCATGGACACCAGGTCTTCTTGGGTGGAAGTGACCTAGGGGTAGATTTCTGCTTGGTTTGCAAAATATTTTTTTGTATATTCTCTCATTTAAACTACGCAATAGCTCAAGTTGTCCTAATGTGACATAGGCTGTTTGAGAATATGGTAGCAAGTTCCCTGTCACTGGAGGTCTTCAAACAGGCTAAGTAATGGTTTAAGGATGCTATCAGTGGGATTCCTGCTTCAGCTATGGGTTGGATAAGTAATCTCTAAGGTCCCTTCCACTCCTGTGATTATATGACTGAAGGTAATGGAAATCTCCCTTTTGATCATTTGACCCAAAATCTGGAGACCTGAGTTCTAGCTCTGAAATTAACTGTGTGGCTCCAGGAAGGATACTTAACCTTTCTGGGCCTTGTTTTCATTATCTGTCAAATAAGGAGAGTCTCTAAATTCCCTTAAGTACTAGCCTTCTATTTCTCTGTGAGATTAAGCTTCTCTATCTCTAAAATTGGGGTCATAGTTGAAGGCACTTGGACAATCTTAGAGGATGTTTCAAGAAGACCAAGTGTTGGTCCTCCAGTGGGGATGAGTTCATAGGATGATAGATTAAAAATTGGAAGATACCTTAAGGGTCATCTGGTCTAGTGGTATCATACTCAATTCCAGCCTCAGACACTTACTAGCTATGTGACCCTGTTTCCCTCAGTTTCCTCATCTGTTCAGGGACATCAAACTCAACTACAAAGAGATCCCTGGTGATCACATGTTAATGATTTGGAATACTATAAATTAACATTGTCTATTTTTATTTATTTTGTTAAATATTTCCCAGTTGCATCTTAATCTGGTTCTGGCCCACACTGGAGAGTTTTGTGACCTGTGCTACAAATTTCACTCCTCTGATTCTAGTCTCAGAGAATTACTCAAGTTAACAGAGGACAAGAGACTGAGCCTGAATTTGAACCCCCAACTTCTAATTCTATTTCCGTCATCCCTTGCTCCACACCACCTCCAAATTGTACCATATGGGACCCAAGGTCATCGCTTCAGATCTCTGCTTAAGGACGTGCTCTATTTGGCCAGCAAGAGTAGCAGGACAGCAAAGCCAGCTCTGAGCCTTCTCACCCAAAAGGATGGGATTTTAGCCAAATGAATGTGAGTGTTTGGAGTTTCATCAGCTGAACACATCTCCAGCACCTGCAGCCTGCAGCCCTGGAAAGCAGGCCTTAGCTCACCCTCCTTAGTGGCAGAAAGCAATGAGGTTGAACTTTATATTTATTGATCATAGCTTCTCTAGACCTTTACTATCATTTAACTCTCACTCCTAACCAAATCCCCTTTATCTCTTTTTGCCAACTCCACTGCCCAGAATAATTTTTCTCACATTGTAAACACATTTCCATTTCAGAAAGCAGGAGGCCTGCTGGGACCTCCCTGTGCTCATTGTAAAATCTTGGGAAAGAATCAAAAAGAAGGATATGAGGGGTTAAACCAACCAGTCATCCCAGCAACTATCCATGACTAGAGTTAATCCCAGGGAGCATAGCACAGAGAAGCCTGAACTGGGGATAATCCAAAACTCATTTTCATTTGGCCACAGAATGTGTTTCTGTCCTTCCGTTTGAATATGGGTGGACGTAATACTTAGGAAGTTTATAATTCTGTCCCCAGAGTTGTAACTAGGATGGGGTGAGTGGGGCTTTTTTCCAAGGGCAGGAAATTTAGTGGCCACCAATAGCACTATGTTAAGGATGCCTCCTCCTCTGGCCAGTGTCCCATCTCTCTGCCAGCAGCTGCTTTGTGCCAGAGGCCCTGCCTCCACCACCAGCAGCTCTGAATCCACAAGGTAGATAAATTTGCAGGGTCTCTTCACCACATTGTTCAGGCACAGCAATCCATGAACACCATCCCTTAAAATTTTTAAGGGTTTCAACCCCTCACCCAGATACCCATCCTTATTCCATCCACCACCAACACCACTTTCCCTAGGTACAGAAATTTCTAGCTACTGTTCTGCTTGGGTCTTCTACTTATGATCTATGTTACCTTGGGTACATCAGCTACCCAATTTGAACCTTCATTTCATTTGCAAAATGAGCAGCTTTGCCTGGATTATCTCTAAGAATCATCTCCGCCCCCAAATTCGGATCCCTATGATTTAAGGTCTTCTTTTTTAGTTGGTTTTTGGGGATTTTAGAAGCCAATTGGGGTTAAGTGACTTGCCTAGAGTCACACATGTCCAAGCATGTCTGAGGTTGGTTTTGAACACAGGTCTTCCTGACTCTAAGGCCAGAATCCACCATACAATCAAGCTGCCAGATTTTATGTCTTCTGACAAAGTAACCAAAGTGCAGTGCACAGATCCAACTCTAATGAGTCTTCCTTTTCCCCTCCTACCCCAGTCTGTCCTTCTTGCAAACTCCTTTTTGGAAACAATGCTTTAGTCAGTCAGTTAATAAACACTTATTAAGTGTACCAGGCACTATGCTAAGCATCGGAGATACAAAGAAAGGCAAAAGACTGTCCCTGCCCTTGAGGAACTCACAATCTGATGGGGGAGACAACATACAAACAAACCACATACAGGATAAATAAGGAATAATCAGCAGTGGGAAACCACTAGAATTAAGGGCCATTGGGAAAGACTTTCCGGAGAAGCTGGGATTTTAGGTGGAACTTGAAGGAAGCACATTCTAAGCATGGGGTACAGCCAGGGAAAATGCTGGAGCTGAGACTGGATGTCTTGTTTGAGGAGCAGCCAGGAGGCCAGTGTCACTGGATCCAAGAAAATGTGGGGAGGGAAGGGGGAAGTATAGGAAGACTAGAAAAGTGTATATGGGGAGCAGAGGAGGGCGTTAGATTATGAAGGTCTTTGAATACTGGATAAATTTATATTTGATCCTGGCAGTGATATGGATTCACTGGAGTTTATTGCAGAGTGGTGCATATGTGTGTGTATAGGTGTATGTGTATGTGTGTGCATGTATGTAGGTGTGTATGTATGTGTGCAAGTATGTGTGTATGTGTATATTTATGTGTGTAGGTAGGTATGTGTATGTGTGTGCATGTGTGTGCATGTGTAGGTATGTAGGTGTGTATGTGTGTAGATATGTATTGTGTAGGTATGTGTGTGCATGTGTATGTAGTAGATTTGTGTGTACGTATGTATGTGTGTAGGCATGTGTGCATGTGGGTGTGTATGTGTGTATGTATGTGTGTATGTGCATGTGTGTAGGTATGGTATGTATGTATGTAGGTATTGTGTGGGTGTGTAGGTATGTGTATAGGTATGTAGGTGTGTGTGTGCATGTATGTGTGTAAGTATGTATGTGTATCTGTGTGTAGGTGTGTGTGTGACACATATTTGGATCTGGGCTTTAGGAAATCACTCCATCAGCTAAGTGGACCTTGCAGGCTGGTAAATAGCACCAGCCGACACAGAGCTACTCATTTCTTTCCTCTTAACTCACTTGCTATCAGGTTCACATCTTCCTTCAAAACAAAATTACATTGCGTTCAGTATTATGTCTTCTAATATTTTCTACCTCTGAAATAGATTTTTTAAAAATCAGTGGAAGGCTCGCAGTACGTTGGTCAGATCCTCCAAAGAGGATTTACAGAAACATGAACAAGTTTTGCCCAGGATGAAAAGAGGTGGCGGAATTACCATCTGCACAGTAGAGGGAGTACCCACCCAGATGAGATCATCGATCTCGCCTAGGATGGGAGTCTTCATTCAAACAAAGGGAGCCTCCTTCCTTTGCAAATCCTGCTGAACTGAAATGATGACAAGGCTGACAAAAGAGTGAGGCAGGAAAGGGAATAATGTCACAAGGAATTTTACATGGACACACATAAATCTGATGCCAGGGAGAGAGGGATGGCTAACCAGAAGAACTAACATTTATATAATGCCTTAAGGTCTGCAAAGGGCTTTGCAGATATTCTCATTTAACCCTCACAACTTTGGGAGGCAGGTGCTATCCCTGCAGGTGCAGATTAGGAAATTGAGGCTGAGAGGTTAAATGATTTTCCCAGGGTCAGAAACTAGTAGAAGCCTGGGCAAGATCTGAATTCAGATCATGAATCCAAGACCAGCTCTCTATTCACTACACAATGCAGCTGAGGTGCTAGCTAAATTGGAGAGAACACCAGCCAGTGTGGGGCTCGAGCCAATGGCAGGAAAGAAATGATTACATACTCCTCAGGGTCCTGGAGAATCCTGAGGGAGTTGAAATATAATAGGCTTGACCTTGAGTGAGTAGGGCCAGAGCCAAACCATGGCACACACTTTACTTAGGAGGCTTTTCCCAATCCTCCTACTTCTTGCGCCTTCTCTGAGATCACCTTCCAACTGCACAAAGGACCAACGAGAACAATCTATCTTTTATAAGGCATATATTGCAGTTGATGGAGTGCTAAGTCTAAAGTCAGGAAGACTCACCTTCTCGAGTTTAAATCCAGCCTTAGACACTTACTATATGGTGATCCTGGGCAAGTAAGTCACTTAACTCTGCTTGCCTCAGTTTCCTCATCTGTAAAATGAGCTGAAAAAGGAAACTGCAAGCCACTCCAGTGTCTCTGCCAGGAAAATCTCAAATGGGGTCACAAAGAGTCAAACCCCATTGAATGACTGAACAATAATTAACTTAATGTCTCCCTTACTCGAATGTAAGCTTTGAAGTGGAGAACTGTTTTATGTTTATTCTTTGTGTCTCCGGTACATAGAACACATATCATGGGTTTAATTAACTTGTTAGCTGAGAGACTGACTGCCTCTAATATAGGGACCCAGACAAGATGCCCAAGCAGTGCAAGCAAGAGTAGAAAACACTGTCAGCCAGGGTTGAGGGAAGGTAGTACTGAGCCTTTGGCCTTTGCAAGGGGTTTGACTGATTGTCTTGAATGTGCTCATTATACATACTTTAGTACTGAATTTTTTTGTGCAGATAGCCTATCATTACATCATAAATTTACAGCTGAAATGGACCTTAGAACTCACCTAGTCTAAATCTTTCATCTTAGGAATGATGAAATTGAGTCCCAGAGAATGCAAGTGACCTCCTATAATCCATAGGTGTTTGGCAAATGGAATTTCCCAACTAGACTCAAATCTTCTGGAAGGCAAGCACTGTACAATATCTGATGTAACTTCCCTAAAGGCCTGAGTCCTTTTCTCATCTTCTTCAATGATCTTCAAGAATCATTGATCAATTCAAGAATCATTCAAGAATAAATTCAAGCATCAAGAATCTAAGATCTCATTGAGGAGGGTGTTTTTCCCAGCAACACAAATCCTAGCTCCTCCATGCTTTAGAGATGTTCTTCAGAGGTGTTGTGGCTAAACCCTCTGGGAATGAGTCCTACCATAATTGTCCAGATTGACAGCTGGAAGGAGCCTTAGAAGCCATCATGCACAATCTGTCACTGATCCTGAATTTTAAACCTTTCTAGCTTTGGAGGTAGGTCCTGCTCACAGAGTTCATCCTCCACAGCTTTAGACTTTAGAAACCATGGCCATCCCATAGAAACCACAATCATCCCAAGGTTTCTCCCAGATGGAGCCTCAGTTACCCTTCTTATGGAGTCTGTGTCCATAACTAGTACTTACGTATGGTGTTTGCTGTTGTTTTCGTTATTATTACGGTGGAGAGACTGGAGAAAATACTTATGTGGCTGGTTTCCTGCCAGGTATAAGAGTGGCCATTGTTTGTTATTTCCAACAACGTTTGGTGGAGAAGAAAATCTGCCATCGTATTTTCAGGAGTGAACCATATTCCCAGGTGGACTGTATTTCCTAGAGAAATGCAGCTCCATCTGGAACAGAATTCATATTCCCCAAGAACTTAGAGAAGTAAGTCAGTGGCAAGATGGGATCTGGGTGTCCTTGGATTCAGCCTTCAGCTTCTGGCTCACACACTCCTGCTGGTCTCCCGTGGATAAAGGGCATGCCCTGGAAGAAAAATGTCTCCAAGGTTTTTCAGGAAATAGCTACTAATCACTACCCTTTCATTATAACTGGTGTGGTTGTCCAGGTAGGATATTCTTCCACCCAAGAGGTACATTTTTAAGATGTGCATAAAAATCATTTTAATAAATCATTTAAAAAATAAAATCTCATTAAAGGAAGAGGAAGGTAACATGATGTAATAGGGAGAAAATAAACTAAAGTTAGGAAGTTGAAGAAGTTGGAATTCTGACCCTGCCTTATGATGTTAATTATTTATGTGATCTTAAAGATGGTCACTTAACCTTCCTTAGCCTCAGTTTCCTTACTTGGAAATAGATCATCAGAGCTGAAAGATACCTTGGAGATCCTGTAATCTAACTCTTTCATTTTATGGGTGAGGAAATAAGTCAGGAAATGAAGTAAATTCCTATATTCATAGATAACTAGGAGCCACAGAAGATAGAGTGCTGGGTCTACAGTCAGGAAGACTCCTCTTTGTGAGTTCAAATCCAGCCTCAGACACTTATCAGCTGTGTGACTCTGGGTAAGTCACTTAGCCCTGTTTGCCTTAGTTTCTGTAAAATGAGCTAGAGAAAGAAATGGCAAGAAAATCACAAATGAGGTCACAAAGACTCTGATATGACTGAATATGACTTAACAACCAAAACCTCATAGAGGTAGTAGGTAACAGAGCAAAGTTTGAAATTCAGATCTTCTGACTCCAAGTTCATGCACTGGTATTCATTTATTCAGCTAATATTAACCACTTACCTTGTAGGGCATTTTGCCAGCTGCTGGGAGATACAGAAAGTTTAGATAAGACCATAAGATACAGAGCATAGTGCTAGATGGTGGGAGAGATATAAAGTCTAGATAAGACAGTATCTGCCCCTGTGGAGCTTACAGTCTGGTTGGGGTGAGACAAGTGCACACAAAAAGCCCCAGTGGTGAAGACAGCCCTCTTTCCCTCCTGCTCAGTAGCTCATCAAAAGGGTTTTTCTTCATCCTGCAGTAAGTGCCTGAGGAAGTCAGAGAATACCGATGCATGCCGGGAAGTAAAAAGCTGGGTGCTTCCATTCTGCCTCCTCTCAGATTTTCAGAAGCAGGATCACTGTCCTCATACCTTCCCCGAATTGCACCCTCGTTGGCCAGTCTTGTGTCTCTCCCTACCCACAACCATACATGAAAAGTGTACTAAGGAGGTTCAGACAAAGTACTATGTCAGCCCTAAGGGGAGGATCATTTCTGAGAAGGATAATTGCTCATATTAACAGCTAGTATTTACATATTTCGTTAAGATTTGCAAAACACTTTACAAATATTATCTTATTTTGCCCCTCCCCCCATGACAACCATGATAAGTGCTGTTATTATTCCCATTTTACACATGAAGAAACTGAGGCTGAGTGAGTGTAAGTGACTTGCCCAGGATCATTAGGCTAAATTCTTGAGTGTTTGAAGTAGAAGCATTTGAACCCAAGTCTTCCTAAAGCCAAACTTAGCACTCTATCCACTGTTTTCTTGGCTATCAGAAAAGGCTTCGTGGAAGAGAGGCGTTTGAGTTGGGTTTTAAAAAACGGGCTGGCATCAAACAGGTGAAGAGAGGGAGGGAGTACAGTTCAGGCACAGGGAGGATGTGAGCAAGAGGACGGTGATGAAGAGAGGGCTGTCATACCTTCCCACAAGATTGGGTTGCCCCTGACAAACTTCCTTCCTATTGCTGAGTCATTTTCGGTCATGTCCAACTCTTTGTGACCCTATTTGAGGTTTTCTTAAAAGATGTTGAAGTGGTTTGCCATTTCCTTCTCCAACTCATTTTGCAGAGGAGGAAACTGAAGGAAACAGGGTGATTAAGTAACTTGCCCAGAGTCACACAGTTACTAAAATAAATGTCTGAGGCTGAATTTGAACTCAGTACCACCTGACTCCAGGGCTGGCCCTCTAGCCACCGTGCTACTATAGCCACTGCTAATAAACATCCTAACAGTAAACTATTTTCAAAAGGTAGTAAAGTCCCCCTCCCTGGAACCTCAATGTTTCCTAGTGGGAAATGTCATAGAAGGGGTTGCTTTTCAAGTACAGGCCAGACCAGATGACTTCTAAGCACCCTAGCTTTACCTCTGAGGTGGTGTGAAAATGAGGCCTCTTTGCCCTATGAAGTTGGATTCTCCGGCAGAAGGTGAGATAAGGCCTGAAATGCTGTCCCACCCCCTTCCTTAGTCACTTCCTAGAAAAACAAACAAGGAAAGTTCTCCTATCTACAGGCTTTTTGTGTTTTGTTTAGAGACAGTGATAAAATGCCTTCATTATCCCATCTATAGCAGCCTCAAATGACGAAAAAGTGCTTCTGTATTAGTCAACGCAATCCACCCAAACCTTTTTATTTCTATTAAAAAAGCATAAAGGTAATTTACCAGGAAGTGCCTGTCACCATTTGAAAAACAGTAAGCCCTCTTTTATCCCCCACTTTATTTACAGGTGTGGCCTCCAGACAGAGACAAGTGTTTTCCCAGCTCAGCCTGGAGAGACAAAGCCACAATCAGGCACTCACTCAGTGCCAGGGATAGGCACCAGCAGACATTTTGGCAGAGCTGACTCTGCTGCACACACCAACCTGTGCAAGAGAGACTTTCAGAATAAGAGAAATGAGTTCATGGAGCAGGCAGAATGGAGGGCAGACAATTAGCAGGACTTTCTGATACTTAGTGTCATCGGGGACCAGAATATACGGGTGTATTTGAAGGGGAGAAGTAGGCATTATGGAATCTTTCTGGGAATCTGAAATAATGAAGCATCAATTTTTTTCTTAATAACTCAGACATATCAGTCTATATGTCAGGGATTACTGGATCTGAAATTTATATCTGCCCTAGTATCCAGCACTCAGTAGGCACTCAATATATGTTTGCTTTGTTCTTGCCTTTAGATAGGAAAATGAGCTCTACCACATGTAGTCCACTGTTTTTATCTGTAAAATCTATTTTCCAAAGGGATGTTCTAGGCAGTAACTCATTCTTCTCCATTACAAGAGCAGAGAATGTCACATATGTTGATTTCTATCAGAGTAAGAACATAAATTAGCATCAGGAGTGGGGTATAAATCTTGTCTTTGGCCCTGGGACAGAGATAGTATCAAGGACTCACGATGTAACCTGGGTTGGAGGAACAATGCCAGATCTTACACGACTGTCCCCTAGGAATGGAAATGGAAGGAATGTCTTTCAGCACCAACCTGAGAAGCGAGAAAACCTCCCAGGGACAACCAGAAACGTTGTCTGTCTGGTCTTGGATGTGTTGAGAGAAACTTCTTAACTTCTCTCTCATTCTTATTATGCCACCAAAGTAGGTATACCAAGCTCCTCAAAGAGGCAGACTGACATGAAGAAAGGGCCCTTTCTTCCACAATCTCTCCACAAAGCACTTGGACACAATGCTGACATCCAAACAATTAAGAAATGGAGAGCTCAAAAAATCATATCCAGTTAGAGCAAATATCAGAATTTCAATCTCAGGGTCACAGGCCAAAATCTAGACTAATATAGGGCCCAGATTGGAAGAAAGAGAATCAGAACTATAATACCACCCTCCAACCTCCATGATTCTCTATCTCCTACTTTCCTCCCACAGAGAGAAAAGATTTTGCCTCTTCCACCTTCAAATATCTTAACAGTTATAGCTATACCAATGTAACATATAAACTCATACTGGCAGGCTATGTCCCCAGTGGGCAGCTATTATATCCCCTTAAGGTTCTAGAGGCTCTAAGGGGCTGGGAATTTCTTTTCTAGTGCTATAGTTCATGAGCTCCCACCAGTGTGTTTCCCCACATTGGTTATACCAGTTTATATCAATTAGTTAGTCAGATTTAATTAGCTTTTAGAAAGGAGCATTTACTAAGCTGGGATAGTAAGAAAAATTGGTATGAAACATCCCCTCAAAAGGCTATGACATTTTCCTTCATCAATAAATATGCATTCCATGGAATAATGGATTCAGAATTGGGACATGTGGTCAGCACACCTCTTGGCTGCTAAAAGTTCTTTCCTCTCCTTCATGGGGAACCCATGAAGTTCCCCTTAGGTATGGTTTTAGCCTTGTGCTGGGGTCCTTGAGGCATCTTGAAGATGCCTTTTCTTAATGCATCTATTTGTCCTCACCAGCCAATGTGAACAGTCTTCCAGATACTGCTAGGATTAGGACAATGATGAAAAAGTTCAAATCCTTCAGTCTTCTGGAATTCATGGGGTCCTTCTCTGGCCAAGAAGGGAGAAAGAAGAGAAAGACAAAGACCAAGCATTCCTCCTCCCTTCTCCCCCTAAAAATCCTTCTCAGAAAGAGCTTTCTATCGTCTTTGCACCAGGCACTCTAGTTTTGGGCTCCAAACTCATCCACTGTTTTATAAATGACTGCAGGGTATGACAAAATTTCCTCAACCAAAACAAGTCTACTTTTTGTACAATATCATTCTAGTTCAGCCAGTGACTTTCAAGGACATCTAAACTAATTAAGAACTTTTTTATTCTTTGTCTATATAGCTGATGATTGATTCATTCATTCAATAGTGTTTTCATCTGCCTTCCAAAGATATTAAAGTATAATATTTTGCTTCTTATGTTAAGTGGGACGGAGTAGTGGAATCAAGTGGATCATTTGACCCTCACCCTTATTAAAAAAAAAAAGCTACAGTCTAGCAACCACACCTAACCTTTCAAACCTCATGGAAGAGGGCTGGGGGGAGAGAGTTAAATGAAATCCTGGGTAGTTGTACTCCTACAGTTGGATAGTTGTACTAGGAAGAGGAGCTAGCATTTATATAGTGCCTTAAGGTTTGCAAAACACTTTACAAACATAATCTCATTTTGTCCCCACAATGGCCCTGTGAGGAATTTATTTATTATTATTATCTCCATTTTATAGATTAAAAAAAAAAAGAACTGAGCTTGCATGAAGTTCAGAGTTACAAGGCTAGTAAGTGTCTGGGGCAGGATTTGAACTAAAATCTTCTTGACTCCAGGTCCAGGACTCTATCCACTGTATTATCTAGCTGTCAAGGTAGAAAAAGTCTTTTGAGTTCTACAGAAAGTAAGGTATTAGAGAAAGTGGCATTGAGTCGAAATCCTGAACTGAGTCTCAGCTGTGATCAGACAGTAGCACTAAATGCTGAGGAGGGATAGAGGAAGGACATAACATGACATGGTCTCTGTGCTGAGAATTCTTTGTCTATGAGGGGAGATGAGATGTTTGCACATCATGCATGTTATTTCATTCTTTGAGTCTCAGTTTTCTCATCTGTAAAATGAGAGAATTCGACTAAGTTGTCTCTATCTTGATCTTGATGTTAGTCACAGACAAAACAAAGGCATCATGGCATAGCAGAGAGTGGGAATTTGGAAGCTGGTTCAAAATCATCTTTGTCCCATTATTTCTGTGATCCTGGTCAAGTCACTTAGCCTCTATGAGCCTCAGTTTCCCCATCTGTAAAATGAGGAGAATAATAAATGTTATAAACTACCTTCCAGGATGACATAATGGAAGTTAAAAATCTTCCCTGGCCATCAATAGGCCTCAGGTAGGATTATTAAGGGAAACTTAATTGGGAGAGACTTGTTTTGTATGAAGGCCCACACTCTTTGAGGATTGCTAATGAGGCATTGAGTCAAGACGGTCCTGCCCTCCAGCTATGAAAAGTATATCTATGTACTCTGAGGGCAGGTTTTGCTTTGGGGCTCAAACCATTGGAAGAGTATTTGTGAGATTAGGCCAGATGAGACGCTGGGTAGTCACAAAGGAGCCCTCTGGCTTTGAAAATCCAGATGTTGCTGCTTGTCTCTGTGGTAACAATGTACATATTGTGTATGGTCAGACAATTGGAAGCCCTATCTGTTGACCTTTCTGTTTGTAATTTCTGTCTGTATTTTCTCTGAAGTTCAGCATATTGACTTTTATTCTTGAATTAAGTGAATGATACATATGCTTGATTAAAGTAGACTGTTGTCTCCTCAAAAGTTGCTTCCCTTTTAGAAAAGCAGATCTAAGAACCTATACAGCAGGCCCTCCTGGGTGCCAGGGTGCTTGCTGTTACAGGTGGTTGTGAAGTTCGAAAGAGATAATGTGTATAAATCATTTTGTGAATTTGAAAACTTTTTATAAACAAATAAATGGATAGATAGATGGATGAATAAATAATGTAATAGCAACAGATAGCAGCCAATCAGAGCTTGAGAGTCCCCTGGGACCCAGGATTAAGGGCTAAAAGGGATCTTGGAGCCTCTAGTCCAATCCTCTTACTTTACAGATGAGGAAACTGGAATCTAGAGAGATTTAGGGAAGTGGCAGAGCTAGGCTTTGAACCCAAAGCCTCTGACTCTTAATCCAGTGCCCTTTTCACTGAACAACATCACCTTTAGTGGTCTGCTTGAGAAATTAAGTTCAGAGAAGAATATTCAAAAAATGAAATATAAAAACTAGAAAAAGACTTGAAAACAGGAAAAAAAATGCCAAGTATAGATTTTCCATGCTACATAGACCTATACACATGTGTTACATATTTTATTAAAGAAGGAAGCTAGGTGGTATGGTGGATAGAGCACTGGTCTTGGAGTCAGAATGGTGGATAGAGCACTGGTCTTGGAGTCAGAAAGACCTGAGTTCAAATTCCACTTCAGATACTTGCTACCTCTGTGTCCCTGAGCAAGTCACTTAAGCCCTGTCAACCTTAATTTCCTCAACTGTAAAATTATAGTATCTACCTCCAAGGGTTGTTGTGGATCAAATGAGATAATGTTTGTAAAGCACTTTGCAAACTTTAAAGTGCTATGTAAATGATATGATGATAATGGTGATATTATACACACGTGCGCACACACACCACACACACATACCACACACACATACATACCACATACACACATACACACACCACACATATACACACACTACACACACCACACACACCACACACACATACATACCACGCACACACACACACACACATACATTGAAAGAGAGAGAGAGAAACAGAAAAAAAGAAACAGCAGAGTGTGCTCAGGGTTCAAATAGTCTAGGTACTGCTTTTGACTCCCACCGGCTGTGCATCACAGATGTGTTCTAACAAATAGAAAGCTTGATATAGAGTCAGAGCTGGTTTTGAGCTCTGGCTTTGCCATTTACTACTTGTATGTCCCTGGGCAAGTCTCAGTTTGCTGATCTGTAAAATGACAGATTTTAACTAAATAACCTCTGAAGGTCCCTTTCAGCTTAAAATCAATAGTACTCCTGGAAAAACCTCTGAATGACCTCCCTTTTAGGAAATTCTCCAAGGTTGTGAGCACTTGCTGGTAGAGTGAGTTTCCTTATCAAAGTTCCCTGCACCAGTGAAATCACAATTCTGATAAATGCCCATGTGCACACACATGTATATGCATGATTGTTTGTGTGTGTATATATATATATATTTATGCATATATGTATATATGGTTCTCCCCAAATGCCTTAATGAAGGTTTAAATTTTAATAGCTTAAACCTTCACCAAGACTTTTGAGACAACCTGTGCAACCAACCCCACTGAACACTTCTACATAGCACTCAGCAGTGTACCAAGCTCTTTCCTAACAACAACATTGCATATTATCTCCATTTCAAAGGGAAAACAATCACTAAGAGTTTAAATTACTTGTTCACAATCTTCCCACTAAAACTCACTGCCTCTGTGTATGTGTGTATGTGCATGTGTGTGAGTGTGTGCATGTGCGTGTGTGTGTGTAAGATTGCCCTATATTAGGGATTATACCATATTTATTTGGCTCATTCTTTCCTCTCCTCCAGGAGGGCAGAGAAAGACATATTTTAATCCAGAACCAGGCCATCAGCAAGACACGTATGTGATGCCTGTCCTATCCTTTCTCTAGTTCTGTGTCTGTTAAGTCACTGTCCAGAAAGTTATTCAGTTCCCTGTTCTCCATCCAGGTCGTGGAAGAGGGGAGGAGGGCAGAGCTGATTTGGCTGTGGGAATTAGAACCTCTGAGAAGAGAGTCTTCTTGAAAACCAAATCCTCCTGTCATTATTGCTGCCATAAACCTTGAATTCAAGGCAAATTCTAAGACTAAAAGCCTAAAAAAACCCCAGACAATGGTACAGGAGAGCAAGAGTTACCAGCTTCCCGGCTTCCCATCTTCCCAGCCCACCTCTGTCTGCCCCTACTTTCTGCTTCCTAACTACCCTTCCTTCTGCCCCCCAGACAGCAGAAGCTCAAAGGCTACTTTCTGCAGCAGTCTGTCTGGCCCTAATTTGGATCAGTGCACAGAGAGAGCCAGGAGCTGCTGCTGCTAAGGCTGCCACCACAGCCTTGGGCTCAGGGTTCCATCTGGTCAGTGTGGCTCAGGATGCTTCACAGGAAGGTTCTGAAATGACCAAACTACCTGGTAGGCACCGAATGGCTGGCAGAGGGGAAGAGAGCTGTTGGGCACAGGGACCTGCAGTAGAGCCCAGAGGCTAGACGGAACATTGGAGAACAACGGGGAGATTTGTAGTCCTGGGATCATAGGAGTTAAATCCAAAGGGAAGGAAGTGGTCATCTAACCCAATCTCCATATTTTATAGGTGAAAAAACTGAGCTCCATAGTGGGGAAGTGATTTGCCCAGTGTCACACAGCCAGTAAGTAAATTCCAGATCTGAGATTCAAACCTAGCCCCAGACTTCACTTCTGATCCATAAAAGGTGGTCTCTTCCAGCTCTCAATGTTTATATTTCTATGTTCTTAACAGCACTTGGATAAACACAGTTTTTACCTTACTCCATCCATTTTGCTGGGGTTTGCTCCAAATTAGGAAGACAGGTGAGAAGGACCTGCTATCAATTTGTTCAGGATAGTATTAAAGCAAGTTCTGAGAATGAAAGACACAACCACAAGATAAAAAAACAAAGAAGAAGGGATCATCAGAGGTCATTTCATCCATCCCCCTGCTTTCTGATCCATTCAAAGCAAAAGAGGTTAACTTTCAAATTTAAACATATTAAAGTATTTTTTAAAAATGCACAGAAGAGAGCAGAAGGAAGGTGCAAAGGAAACCCAGGCAAGCAGGACAGATTTGAAAGGTCTATGTTGAGTTTATACATACTTACAGGGGAAAAACAAGCTTTCATAATAAAGATTCACACAGTTTTGTACACAATCTTTTTTTTCTGGTTTTTTTTTTTTGTATGTGAAAACACTCATTTTATTTGGCGCTTATTAAGTTCAGAACAAAAAAAATTTAATAAAAAATGAACATGTGATTAAAATGGGAAAAAATCTAACTGATTATATTTCATCAAGCTAATGCCAAAATCTATTGCCTGACTATATAGGATTATTTTTATAATTCATTTTTTTATTTTTATAGGTTCAAATTGAAGGGAAAAAACACCTTAAATACAGGCAGGGATGGAGAAGCTATATTCTCTCAGTAACCTATGGTAGAGCTAAACATCCCTCACTATTAGAGAGTTCTTTATGTTTCTATCCCCTATCCTTCCTTCCTGTTGAAGCAGATTTCATTTTATTCTGTTCAGGCCTCATTGGGTGGAGATGGGTTAAAACTACACTACCTCTCCCCCTTCTCTCTCCAACCCACCAACTCTGATCATTTCCTCATTGGATCATGAGATTTAAGGATGCATTTTCATAGTCCAACTTCTTCATTTGGTAGTTGAGGAAACAGAGGTCCAAAGAAGTGATTTGTTGAAGGTTGCACTGCTAATGAATTGCAGCTTGGATTCTAACCCAGAACCTCAGTCTCTATACCTAATATATCATAGATATAAACAAGGGGTTATTAAACATCTACTATGTACATGGTGCCATACTAGGTACTGTAAAGGTATACAAAGATTGGTAAGACTCAGCCTCTGCCAATTAGGGATCTTCAGATGAGTTAAAAAATCAACAATACAAAGCAGTCTATCTCCTCCCTGTCTTCCTCTTCCTCCTCTCTCTCTGTCTCTGTCTGTCTGTCTGTCTGTCTGTCTGTCTGTCTCTCTCTCTCTCTCTCTCTCTCTCTCTATATATATATATATATATATATATATATATATATATATATATATATATCTGCTGTGTAATGTATTACATATATTATACAAAATTACTCCGATTGTCTGTCTCTACTTCTTTGGCCTTTGGCATAGACTTGCCCTTTGTAGGGTATAATTCCTGATTCTATTCAGGCTACAAAGGCAATTCCTGTCTCCTGCTTCTTCCTTTCCCCCTCTTCCATGGATTTGGTTGTTCTCAGATTATAATTTAGACCCACCTCCTTTCCTTAAGTAAGTTTCCCCTCCTCCTCCTCCTCTTGGGCCTTGTTTTTGCCCCCAAATCATGCATAGAATCCATTTGAACATTCCAGCTTCCATCTTCCAAGACACAATGGAAAGCTAGAGTTGATGTGAGAAGAGTTGGATTCAAATCCCAACTGTGATATTCACTATCTGTGGGACTTTGGTCAGGTCAGTTTACCTCTCTGGATCTCAGCTTCCTCATCTGTGAAAAAGGGGCTCTGTCTTAGATGGTCTCCAGGTCTTGGGTTCCTTACCCTGATCTCTGAGGTCTCTAGTCCTGAGAACCCAGTGGCAAAGATGAGACAATTGACACACCACGTATGAAGAGATTTGGGAAAGGGAGAAAAGAAGAGGAGGGCATTTTAGGAGAGGGAGTGGGGTGGATTAACAAAGTGTGTTAGGAAGACCCTGAGCTGGCCAGTATGGCAGAATACGGGAAGATATTTTTCTCATTGCTGTTATAGCTGTATATGCTTTTAATTTATGTTTTTTGTTTTAGTAATACATTGATTTCCTGATATATTCTTTTTCCCTCCCTTGCCTAGCAAGACTTCTTTTATAATGCATATTTTAAAAGAAGAATGAAAACAAACAGGTTGGCAGCACAGTGGATAAATTGAGCATGTAGAGTTAGACTGGGCTTGGAATCAGGAAGATTCATCTTCTTGAGTTCAAATCTGGCCTTAGACACTTGCTAGTTACATAACCCTGGGTGAATCACTTAAATCTATTTGCCTCAGTTTCCTCATCTATAAAATGAGCTGGAGAAGAAAATGGCAAACTACTCCTGTATCTTTGCTAAGAAACCGCCAAATGGGATCATGAAGAGTTGGATGTGCCTGAAAAGCAACTGAACAAAAAAACAAACTGTTCTGGGAAAAAAACAGATCACATAGATCCTAATCTTACCGTGGGTGCAATATTCCCCATTCATAATCCTTCACCTTCAACCCTTCCCTGGGACGAAGCGTGTTCACTATAATGACATAGAGTCAAGTTCTGTTTTTATTGCTTTTTCCTTTCACATGGTTGCAGTCATTGTGGATAATGTTTTCCTGGTTCTGCTTACCGCTCTCTAGATCAGTTCATATGTCATCCCACATTTCCCTGAACCCTTCCCATTCATCATTGCTTATGGCGCTGTATTAGTCTATTGCATTCATGTACCACTATTTTGTCTAGCCATACCTCAATCATCAGGCATTCCCTTTGATTTCAGCTCTTTGTTATTGAAAGAGTGAGGCTATGAATATTTCACATACACACACACACACACAGTATGTGACAGGATATTTATATATGTGCATATATATATATATATGTGCATACTTAAATACATAATATCTCAAAAGTCCTTGTTCAGCTATTTACCAGCTAACTAAGACTTTGGAGATACCTTATATCTATATATTTGAAATCCAGGAGTATACTAGAACCAGACAGAATAGGCTGTTAAAAGCCAATTGTTAAATTTTCAGTGTAAGCATTTACACTTTAAAAATAGGCAAACACTACAAATCAGGGTTTGATTTATTATTTTGTTGAAGGTCTACACTTAAGTAGCAGAGAAAATATTAATTATGCAAATTAAACTTAAAACTGTGTTGTGTTTGCAGTGTTTCCCCCACCCCCCACTCCCAGAGAGCAGGTTGCTGAACATTTACCAGTATATTCCTGTTTACCATCTTGATATGCTTTGCAGGTGGGGAAGCTAGGTGTTGAAGGGCATAGAGCACCAGATCTGGGGTCAGGAAGACCTGAATTCAAATCTGACCTCAGACACTTCCTAGCCTTGTGATCCTGGGTAAGTCACTTTACCCTATTTACCTCAGTTTCCTCATCTGTAAAATAAACTACAGAAGGAAATGGCAAAACCATTCCAGGATCTTTTCCAAGAAGAATGGAGCCCCAAAGAGTTAGACACAACTGAACAACAACACTATGCCTAGCATTGGAATGTATGGGTCAAAGATTACAGACATTGTCACCTTTTTAGCTTACTTGAAAATCGATTGCTAGAATATTTGAATCCATGCATGGCTTCCCTCACTGTGTAGCGGGGAGAAGGAGGCATCTGTCTCCTCACAGCCTTAGTGGAGAGACAAAGTAAGGGAGTAGCAAAAGAAGAGACTGGAAGGTTAGGTGGGTACCATGTTGTGGAGAACATTGAATGCCAGGCTATGAAGCCCATGGACAACACAGAGCCACTGAAACTTCTCTGGGCAAGGAATGAAAGTGTTTTGGAAAGTTTCCTTTGGCAAGTGTGTGCAGAGTGGACTGGAGATGAGGAGATACCTGAGGAAGAGAAAGCAGTTAGGAGACTCTTGCAATAGCAGGGCTATGAAGAAAGTCACTGGATTTATAAGCTGAAGCCAGATTCCTTCCACAGTGAAGGCCAAAGTGACCCTGAAGCCAGGCACCATGAGAGAAAAATAATCAGACGTGCAACTGTCAGCCAGTGGATAATCTCTTCTTTTTCCTTGGAACATGATTTAGTGTAAAGCCTGAATATGTCTGCAAATTCAGATCTTGGTTCTGGTACTTACTACCTGTATGACCCTGGTAAAGTCATTTCCAAACCCTTCACTGAAGTTTCCTCATCTAAACCATGTGTGCATTAGACTAACTAACCTCTAACATTTCTTCCAGTTCTGTGGTCTATGTTCCTTTGAATAGATGAGCAGTGCTTCACGGAAACAGCTTAGAAGGAATGTTCTTCCCAAGGGACTAGGATAGGAGGCATGTTGCCTGGGGAGGTAGCAGCCGAGCTGGCCCTAGAAATCAGAGAATTTGGGTTCCAAAGTTCTGCTTGAAGTCTGGGATCAGGAAGGGAGACAGAGAGTCTTGTCAAGAAAAAATAGAGTCTCCCCAGTTTGCCTGAGGTCTCTCTATAAGTGACCTCTGCTCTGCCTCCAATTTCCTATTCACCGTTCCTATTCACAAAGCACAGGGCCCACCTAGATTATCCTTGATAGGATATGAGTTCTGGGGGCTGGGAGAGGGAAGGAAGCAAATGCAGAACAGGGTCTGAGAGTCACTGCAAAGAACTGCAGACCCATCCATCTCTGACAGCAGTAGGCACAAAAAGCACTACGGAGTTTGCTATGAGGTGTGTCTCCTTCCCTCCTCCCCCCCACCATGATTGATAGCATTTCCAGAGGGTTATTAGCTGTCCTGGACTGAGTCTCTTTGGGCTGATCTATGATCCAGGGACAGTTTTAAAGTAACTGGCTCTCCAGCCTTGGAATAGAGAAAAAAAGGCAAAATTGAAGCCGTCACTCAGAGTGTTGCCATGTGTCGGGTCTAGCCATTGGTCAGTGTTTCTTGTGGTGAGGCAGGGAGGTGGGAGTTGAGTTGAGTCATGTCTGATTTCAGGCTGTAAGAGATGTGCCTCCTTTGGTTCTTCTCATGCCCTGGGACCCAGGCAGCTGACTAAGAGGTATGAGGGCTGGACGATGGAGGATGGCTAAGGTGTCCTCAAGTTCTTCAGGCCTCCAAGACAAGGGCACTAATCTAGATTTGCAGCAGCAGCAAACTCCAAGGGAGGGAGTTTAGTGTATGGATAGAGCCCTAAGTTGGAGTCACCAAGAATTGGTTTCAAATCCTACTTCTGATTTGTTTGACCTTGGGCAAGGCACTTAACCTATCTTCCCCTTAATGTTCATGTCTATAAAAACTGAGATAACAGGACCACCTACCTCACCGGGTTATTATGAGGATCAAATGAGATGATATTTGTTAAGGTGTTTGTTTACTTCAAAGTGCTTTGTACTTGTGAGCTGTTATTAGTAGCAGACTGAAGTGCTCAAGAGCAGAGGCTGTGGATCATCTACATGTTGGTGCCATCGCCCCCAAACCTAAACCTAGCACAGTGTACTTCATAACTTGCCCCCAGACTAATTTCTCAACCTTATTATATATTATATTTTTTAAAAACCTGTATTATAGCATTTTTACTATATTATTTATAAATAATATTATTTAGATTATATATTACACACTTTGAGATATATATATTATACACACACACACACACACACACACATACACTATTATATTAATGGTCTGGTCAAAGTGGCTTTCTTACTATTACTGCTCCATGACAGTGCATCTCTCTTCTCCATCTCCCATCACCATACCTTTGCATTGGTTGTATTCTATGACTAGAATAATTTCTTCCCCATCATCTCTGCCAGTTAGAATCTAGTTTCCATCAAGGACTACTGTCTATATAAAGCTTTTCCTGAGTCTACCTCCCTAGTTACTAACATTCCCCCCTTGGAATTATCTTGTATTTATTTTATATGTGTGTGTGTGTATTACAGTTATAAATATGCATGTATATGAATGTCTTAAAAAGCAAAAACTTGCACCCTTTTATTTTTGCATCTCTGGCTTTAAAACAGTGTCTGGAACATAATAGGTACTTAAATGGTTATTGCTTGATTGATTAATAAATATTTGCTGAATGAGTGAATGGTAGAAATGTTGATTTCAAGGTTTCCAAGAGTTACCCAGATATCTCTGGACCCCAGAAGGAAACAGAAGTATACCACCACCTCTTGTTTCTTTCTCCTTCTAGTCAAGCTAATCTGGTCCCCTACACAAGACTTGCTCATTCCCGCTTCTGTCCATAACTCTGTCCATCACATTCCTAGATTCTTAGAACTCAAAGGGACTTTGTAGTTGAACTAACCCAACCCTTTACATTATAAATAAGGAATCTAGTACACAGAAAAGAGAAATCACTCACCTGAGTTCTACATGGTCAGTGGAGATATTAAAACTAAGACGAAGGCCTCCTTCCTCCCAGCTTGGTTCTTTGTCCCCTTCTCCATTGCTTGGGATATCTTCCCCTCCTCTCTACCAATCTATATCTTCTTATTCAAAACCTGGAGTGATTTACCTGCTCTATGAAATCTTTTCTAATTAGCTCTATCCCACTGTGACCACTTCTCTACTCAGTATCCTCCCAGAACATATGAATCTAATCTCTGCCCTAACATTTTACATTTGTTGATAAAATGCTTTCTAAAACTTCATTCCCCTTTCAGTTCTACTCTTGACTGCAGACTTTAAAACCAAGTCTCAGCTGGAATTTCCGCAAAAACCTGGGGTCCCCGCTTCCTTTATTATCCAACTATCCTTGCTACATTCTCACCCTGAGATAACTCTCTGCAAAGTCAGCCTTCTTCTCCCACTGGTGACTTCCTCCTGGTGCCACCATGTTTTTGGTTGGTCTCAGGCTGACCAATTTTCATTCCCTTCCTGGCTCTGTTCCTATCTTTAAGATTGCACCCCATTCTGGGTACCTTTGTCTGCATGAGAACCCTCAACCCCATGCTTTCTAGCTCCCCTTTGTGTAGGCAGGGACTGTATCTTTTTGCTTGCTTTTGCATTCCTAGTATTTAGCACAGTGCTGCATATAGCACCTAATAAACCTAAAAAACATTTGTTTCCTTCCTTTCTTTCTAAATTCAGTTAGAATTTCCCCATAGCTGCTAATGGACATTCAGCTTCCTGCTTTAAGATAAATTAGGAGGAGAGGCAAGGGCTTTTTATTTGATAAGGATATTACCCTACCAAAGTTTTCTTCATCAAGTCAGCTAGGTATGTAAAGAACTGAAATCTAGTTGTATTTGCAAAACAGAACTCATCTATGCATTGCCATCCTGTGCAAACTTTGTCCATGATCTCCCAACAATCCTCCTGGAGGTCCATACAACATGTTGAACGTCTTTTTTTATATAGTTAGCATTTCTATAGCAAGCTAAGGTTTGGAAATAACTTTACACAGGTTATCTCTTTTAATTTTCACACTGGCCCTGTGAGGTAGGTGCTCTCATTATCTCCATTGTACATATGGGGAAACTGAGACTGAGAGAAGTTAAGCAGCTGGTCCAGGATTATGGTAAATGTCTGAGGCAGGGTTGGAACTCAGATTTTACATGATAGTATATGGACACTAATGGAGTACATAGGCTAGCCAATGATTATCCTTCATGCTCCCTACATAAGCACACCATCTTCTTTTCTGGTCACATTTTCCTGATGATAGACTTTATGCCATGTGTGCTTCTGTTCAGTGGTTCACTGATAATACATTGAGCCCCACTTACATTCACCATGCTCTGCTCCACTCTACTGCTCTGTGGGTGACTTTCAGCTTTAATCTTTTGAAGACAGGTATTCCATGATTCACAGTCATATAGCATCACTAGTAGAATATTGGCATAATCTTGTTGGTACTGATCCTCCTTCCCCAGATATATCGTTATAGAAATGACAGGGCATCACAGGACAAGACTGCATGAGTATACAGGAAAGTCATGAGTTTCCAATGGTCTTCCATTGAAAGAAGCTTCCATCCAGGTAATGTGGCAGAAAGTAGAAAGAGTAAAACTCTAGGACTCTAGTTATAATATACAAATGGGAGAAGAGTAATGGTGTGAACCACCTTGCCCAGCAGCTACAAGCAAGGAAGAGAATAGCACACAGATGCAAGGTGCTGATCATAGAAGAAGAAGACATCCTAGGACCAAATCTGTATGAGCCAGGGATGGGTCATCAGTGACAGAGCTTGAGATGCTGAGCCCCCACTCCTTTCTTCCCTTCATCCCCAGAAACACAGAGTTGAGGAAATTTCTACTTAAGTTTTAGATCTCAATTCCTTCTCTTCAGTAGCTCCCTCAAACTTATTTGGGGGATGGTTGAGAGGGAAATGAAGAATTAACTGTGGCTGAAATCTTGTTGCACATTGTTTAGTGTATTTCTATGTTATTTGATAATGTATGACCATTAACAATGTTTTTCCTGATCTTATTAGTATGGGGATTTATGATGGATGGAACTAGTCCATGGGTATTCTGAATTAGTGTGTGTGTGTGTGTGTGTGTGTGTGTGTGTGTGTGAGTGGGTGTGGGTGGGTGAAAAAGAGAGAGAATTTTTTTAATTTTGCTAATTCCTGAGTATATTTTAGAGCACACCCTCTAGACTGCCTTGAACCCAGAGAGAAAGTTAACAGAAGCCAATTCAATGCACAGTGGTGTGATTATCCCCCAGTACATCTTATGACACCACTGCTTCTAGTCTAGGATCCCTGCTTCAGATGTTTAAAAGATGGGCCTTTGTTTCTGGGAGAAGTGTGGGATCATTAAAAGTAATGAGCAATTTTCCAAATGCAATCAGCTGGTTCTTCTTCTCCTTTCCAATTCTGAGCCCATATCATTGCCCATCAGCAGTGTCTATGTAAGTTACATGTACTTATGGTCTGATTCTCCATTAATCTGCTAATCATACTCTGTTCAACAGTTATTCTTTATCCTCTTGGATATGAATTTAAAACCAAAAAGACCAGGGTTCCATGCTGTCTCTAAAATTTACTAACCATGTAACAAGCAGACTCAGTTTCCTCCTTTATAAAATGTGGATATAATACCTGCAGTATTATATATCTCATAAGATCATTGCAAGATTCCAGTCAGAAAATGTATACAAAGCAAGTTGCTGACATTAAAGGTCTATATAAATATCAGCTATTATGGTATTATTGTGTTATTTTTATCCTATATAGATAGGCCAAACTTCTTTTTTGAGAGATTATGGATTTCATTTGCAAGGCTCCATAATGTTCCTGGCCTTGATGAAATCAGCATAATGTACTGCATTTTCTAACCTTTTCTTCACCATCCTTTCCTATGCCCACCTTTGCAATGAAATCACTGGATATAATTGAGCCTAGAGGGTCCTATCAAGTCTTTCCCTTAATTTCTCCGCCTCCTCATCCTCTGCAACAGATGTTGAAGCCTAAGCCGCAATTATCTCTGTGATAGTCTTTTTTGCAAAGGCTCATCATCAGCACTGCCTTATAGAATGTTGCCATTGTTCATCCTTCCTTCTCAAAGGGAACCAATGACATCATGAGGGCGATGTCTTGGACTTTCGGGTAGATTCGATAGGAGTAGGGCAAAGCTACTCAAAGTCATCAGCCTCACAGTGCTCAGAGTAATCCAAGTTATGACCCAGTCCTATAAAGGGATATTTCACGTCTCCATTGGACTCATAATAAAATCAACACTACCTCCTCCTTTATTTTTCCTTCCAAAGAAAGCCATAAGCCAGCTTTCCATTTAGCTGGGACTTCCCTTTGTCTTCTAGATTCATTTACGGGGCAATGTCCAAATTGATGTGATTCCATCTTTCAGGTAATAAGATATCAGTGACTGGCCAAGGATCTCACATTTAGAAGACCAGTAGGTAAGTTTTTGTTCGGAGAGCTTGTATGATTCAGTTCCCTCTTCCTCTGCTCTGCCATCACTGCAAAAGGGGAGCAACAGAGCTTCACAGGATAAAGGGCCATTTGGTAGTTTTTCTTTAGCAGCAATTTTCTTGGTCTTGTAGATTCCTATTACCAAATAATTCAACACCAGTCTACTGGGAATGAACTTTTGTATACTGAGATAGGCTGATCCTCTCAAAACACAGTCTGTTTATAGAAGCCTACTTGAAACATTTTCAGCATGGTGAAGTCTGGCAGAGCTCATATAGCCTTCAAGGTTGACTTTGAGCAATGAGGAAGCACTGGAGTAGGATTTGGAGAAATCTTGTATGGTATTGTACTGTCTTGTATGGTATGGTATGAAATGGTATGTATGTACTATGTTGTGTTGTGTTATACTATATTGTGTTGGGTTGGTTTGGGTTGTATTATATTGTGCCACATTGCATTACATTGTATTGTATTGAGTTGTATCACATTGTAGTCATGTTTAGAAGAAGGTAGAAGGAAATAAATCAAAATCCTTTCCAGATCTTTCTGAGACTATAATCTCCACAGCTCTTCCACCTGGTCCCTTCCAACCACATCCAGAGAGAGCAAATGACGAAATGGCACAAACACTGGCTGAGGGTGAGGAAACCCTATTTTCAATTCTGCCTCTATCATTTGTTAAATGACTGTGCAACATGGGGAAAACCAGTTAACCTCAGTTGGTCTCAGCCTCAGTTTCCTCATCTTTGAACAGGCTGCAAGGAGTTACACTAGATGATTGCTAGAGGCTCTTCCAGCTCTCTTAGAATCTAAGAACAATCATTTCATTGTTGCTGTCCAATCAGATCCAACGCTATGTGACCCCATGGACAATTTTCCTGGCAAAGATACTGAAGTGGCTTGCCAATTCTTTCTCCAGTGTGTCCTCATTTTGCATGTGAGGAACTGAGGCAAATTGGGGTTAAGTGATTTGCCCAGGGTCACACAGATAGTAAATGTCTGTGACCAGATTTGAACTCAGAT
Organism: Bettongia penicillata ogilbyi; assembly: GCA_023548195.1. Lineage (NCBI taxonomy): Eukaryota > Metazoa > Chordata > Mammalia > Diprotodontia > Potoroidae > Bettongia > Bettongia penicillata. The sequence goes on from JAJHZJ010000311.1 coordinate 3,173,808, forward strand.
CCTCCTGACTACAGGCCTAATGCTTTACCCAAAGCTATACCACCTAGCTGCCCCTAGAAGTACTCATAGAAAGTTAATTAGGGACAGTTAGGTGGCATGGTAGATAGAGCACTGGCCCTATGGAACCACTGAAACCAGGAGGACCTGAGTTCAAATTGAACTTCAGACATTTACTAGCTGTGTGACCCTGGACAAGTCACTTAACTCTTCAAAAAAAAGAAAGCTAATTGAGAGCTTTTATCAATTATAATGATATTATAATTATATATGTAATAATATAATATAATATTATAATATAATTATATACAATACAATTATATATTAATATAATATATAATAATAATATAATGATATTATCACTATCAATTATAATGATAACTGGAATTCATGCAACACATGACAGCCTACAAGACAGTTTACAAGCATTATTATCTCACTTGACCCTCAAAACAACGACATGAGACAGCAGGGCTGGCATTTACAGATGAGGAAGTCGAGGTTTATAGTAAAGAAGAGGACTTGATGAAGTCTATGGTTGTAGTAAGCCAGTACTAAAAGTCAGGCTTCTGGCTTCCGATCCATTCCATTTTCCCCTGCAGTACAGCTGTCTCTGACTCTAGAGGTGCAGTTGGTTAGTCTCAGGCTAATGAGATCAAGGTCCTGGATTCAATCTCTCCAGAATGAAGCTAGTTAGCTTTATGCTGGACAGAGACCACACCCTGGACCCAAGCAGCTTTCTCCTGTGTGTGCTGTTGGTCACAAGGACTCAGCGGTCTCCTCTCCTAGAAGCGGAAAGGATAGAGTGGAGAGAGCATGAGAACAGGAGACCTGAGCTCAGATCCTGGCTCTGACACGGATGGAGCACCTGATGACAGCTAAGTCACAACCTTCAGAATCTCAGTTTCCATTTATAAGAGAGTGAAGAGAACACTTGCATTGCCATACAGGGGTACTGTGAGGAGTGTCCTTGGCAATATTTAAGAGGCTGTATACATTTTTGTTATCACTATTATTCTTACAGCCCATCCTTCACTGCTCCTGGGAAAACATCTCAAAGCCCAGTCCCTACTATATAATGTTGTTTGTATTACTTGAAAGGCTCCTACTGGCTCTGTTTACTACCTGTGTGCACATATAGGTATGGCTAAAAAGAACCAGATGCAGCAAAGAAATAGTTCCTCCAACCCTGCAGAGATGGTAACAGAAAGAGAAATCTATCAAATATCTATTTTTGTCTGTATCTGTCTTTTATGTCAATAACTATACCTATATAAATCAATCTATTTATTTGTGTGTGTGTATGAGAGAGAGAGAGAGGAGAGAGAGAGAGAGAGAGAGAGAGAGAGAGAGAGAGAGAGAGAGAGAGGAGAGGCAGACAGACACAGACAGCCAGACCAAGACCAAGAGTGGCCTGTGGAATTTTGGGACCTTGGCTGACACTCTGTGCCTCCTTAAAATCAGTAGACATATCTATTAACACAACATTTGAAACTTTAAGTTATCTCCATGATAGGGCGGAAACTCACGCTGAACATCCATTGTCCGCTTGAAGATGCCTGATTAAGTCATGGCTGCTGTTTGGCTGATATTTAAGTACACAACTGTCTGAGCTGCCTGTACCCTTGGTTGTGGCCTTTCAATGTGAGCAGTAGCTCTCAGGAGACCAGAAAACCAAAACTGAGAGAGTTGAGCATAAACAGAAATGGAACTGAGAAAGGTGCAGTAAGAACCAGCACGAGTCTCCAGGGAGGGTTGAGAAGGCATGCTTTTCCCCACAGCTTTTGAAAGAAATCTTCAGGCCTCAGAAGCAGTAGCCATGGAGTTGTTCAGCTGTTTCAGTCATGTCTGACTCTTCGTGACCCCATTTGGAGTTTTCTTAGCAAAGATGCTGGAGTGGTTTATCATTTCCTTCTCCAGCTCGTTTTACAGATGAGGAAACTGAGACAAACAGGATTAAATGACTTGCTTGGGGTCACACAGCTAGCAGATGTCTGAGGCCGGATTTGAACTTAGGAAATGAATCTTATCGACTTCAGCTCCAGTGGTCTCCACTGCACCACCTAACTGCCCCTATCCTACCATGGAGAGAAAGTAACAAGACAGTAGCCAAGAACAGCAATAACACAGTGAAGTCGTGCCTAGGCCCCATCTCCTGGGGAGAAGACAGGGAACACCGCTCAAATGCCTCTGCTTCTGGAGAAAAGTGATCCAGGATATGGAGTAACAGCACAAGACAGAGGCAAAGGGTGCAGCTCTAGACCTGACTCTCCACCCCTCTGGTACAGGAACAAGAAAGACTGACTCTAGAAACTTTGAGTGCGTCCTCTTTTCAGAGGAGCCTCAACCACACCATACTGGGCCCTGGGGTAGTAGGCCTCTCTAAAAAGATGAGTTGCCCGGCATGTATTTATGGACTAGAGAGAAAATCCTTAGTATTTTGCATTTCCTCTGGGGCGAAATAAAGGCTATCCAAAACTGAATAAATATTTTCAGCCTAAGTGTTTGCATAGGAAACTGAAGGTCCTTTTATCCATTTAGTGTGATAGTTCCAGAATTTGCAAACTCCCTTTCATTTCAGACTCCTTTCTTTACAGTTCTTTCTAATTACTGGGACTCACTAAGCCTTAGCTACCTCTCCCCCATCCATAGCCTTTCCCCTCTCCCGGACTCTGTATCCCTGGGACAAGCTCTCCAATGTCAGACGCACCTTCACTATGCTCCTCACACGCTGAGCCAGGAGGAGAAACCAGCATCTTATTCCTCACTGATATTTCCACATTCCCCTTCCCATCATTACTCAGAAATCTCTTTTCCTTTCAAGTTCACTCTATCTCATTTTTTTTTTATCTAATCCATAGTCTAGTAACAGTTATCCACTAGCCACCAGGTCATTCTCCCTCCTTTCTCATGAGCTCAGTATCTAGCTCAGTTTTTTTTTTAATTTAATTTATTTCATTTTTAGTTTATGGAATAAAATTAACATTTCCATAACACTCCCTCAAATACCCTCACTTGGCTTCCTTGACTTCCATAATCTATTTCTTGACTTCACACAAGAATGGCTGAACCCCTGAGAGTTTCATTTCCATGATTAAAAATTCTAAAATGCTTTACCTGATCATAACCTGTTCTCTTCCTATACTGCTCCACTCTAACCTATTCTTCATCAATTAAAGTAATCTATAATCATATGAAAAAAAATGCTCTAAAACACCATTGATTAGAGAAACGCAAATTAAAATAACTGAGGTACCACATCATACCTAACATGACAAAACAAGAAAATGATCAATGGTGGAAATGATGTGGGAAAATTGGAACACTAATTGTATTGTTGGTGAAGTTGTGAACCAATCCAACCATTCTAGAAAGCAATTTGGAACAATACTCAAAGAGCTATAAAACTGTATTCTCTTTGATTCAGCAATACCACAACTAGGTCTGTTTCCCAAAGAGATCATAAAAAAGGGAAAAGGACCCACCTACACAAAAAGTAGCAGTTCTCTTTGTGGTGGCCAAGAATTGGAAACTGAGGGAATGCCCATCAATCAGGGAATGACTACACAAGTTGTGGTATATGAATGGGATGGAATACTATTGCTCCATAAGAAATGGTGAGCAGGTGGACTTCAGAAACAAAAAGAAAACAATTGGACTTACATGAACTGATACTGAGTAAAGCAAGCAGAACCAGGAGAACATTGTACACAGGAACAGGATTGTGCAATGACCGACTTTGTTAGACTTAGCTCTTCTGAACAACGCAATGATCTAAGACAATTCCAAAAGACTCATGATAGAAAATGCTACCCACATCTAGAGAAAGCTATGGAGTCTGAATGCAGATCGAAGCATGCTATTTTCTCTCTCTCTCATGGCTTTTCCATTTTGTTCTGATTCTTCTTTTACAATTGACTCATGTGGATATATGTTTAATATGATTGTACATGTATAGCATATATCATATTGCCTGTCATCCTGAAAAGGTGGCAAATGGCAGGGAGGAAAAATTTAGAACTCATAATCCTATAAAAGTGAATGTTGAAAACTAAAAATAAATAAATTAAAAAACTATTTTTCACCCTCACCTTCGGTAGCACTTTTAAAATGCTTCATTCATTCATTCATCCATTCATTCCAATCTTCCATCTCTCCCTATCTAGGTTCCTTGCTTGTTAGCTACAAATGTTCCTAAGCCTCCTAGATGCTGCAAAAATATTTACCAAATCACACCATCCACCCCCTCAACCTATCATCCCATACCTCTCCTCCCATTCACAGCCAAACTTCCAAGGGGAAAAACTGCCTATACCTGATGCCTCCACTTGCTTTTCTCTTGGTTGATTCTAACCAGTGAAATTTGGCTTCCTTCCTCATCACTCAACCAAACCTGTTCTCTCCACAGTTAGCAATGACTTCTTGTCGCCATATTGAATGACCTTTTCTCTGTCTTCCCCTGTCTTGACCTCTTTGCAGTACTGGATGCTGACTACCTTCTGCACCAGGATACTGCCACCCCTCTAGGGTTTTGTGACACCATCTCTCTTAATTCTTCTCCTTGCCTCCTTCTTCTCCTTAGTCTCTTTTGTTGTATCTTCATCTATGTTACACCCACCAACAATGTCTGTCCCCTCACAGATGATTTCCAGATCTATATCTTCAATCCTAGTCTCTCTCCTGGACACCAATCCAGCACGACCAACTGCCTATTGAACATTTCAAACTGAAGGTCCTGAGGTCATTTCCAATCCAACATGTGCAAAACAATACTGATTTACTTTGCCTCAAGCCACCCCTCTTTAACCCCACCATTTCTATTTTAAAACAGTATCATCTTTCTTGTCACCCAGAGCTTAACTTCAGTGTTATCCTCAGCCCATCTCTCTCCATCACCACACTTATCCAATTAATTGCCCATCTTGTTGTTTCTACCTTTATAGTATCTCTCATTTCTGTCCCTCTCTCTACTCCCAGGGCCATCCAACCTAATTCAGACCTTCATTACCTCTCATCTGGAACATTTTAAGAGCCTCCTAACTGGTTTTCCTGCCTCAAGTCTCTATCTCCAGTCTATCCTCCAGGAGAGCTGCCAAAGTGATTTTCCTAAAGCACAGGTCTGACTACATCATTTCCATAGTCAATAAATTCTACCAGCCACCTCTTGCTTCTAGCATCATATATAAACTCCTCCATTTGACATTTAAACTCCTTTTCATCCTAACTCCGAACTATTTTTCTGGCCTTATTATATATTAGTCTAAACACTCTAAGGTCCATCAACACATTCCTTGTCATCTCTGTGCCTTGGCAATGACTGTTCAACTCCTTATTTGGAATGCTCACTCTGCGAATTTCAAGCTTATTAAAATCCCCCTTTTCCCCCCCTTCAAGGCTCAGCTACTTTTTACATAAAGCCTTCCCTGATCCCCTTTCCTCCTCCCCTCATCTCAAACCTTCCCCAGTTGTTAATGTCCTCCCTCCAATTACTTGGTACCTATATGTATTTTTTATATACATATGCATATGCATATATATATGCACACACATATCTATATTTAGATGTGTATATTGTTACCCCAATAAAATGTGTATGCTTTGAGGACAGGGACATTATTGCCTTTGTGCCTCCAGCTCTTAGTTCAATGTCCAACACATAGTAAGAACTTAATAAATGCTAAAGAATTCTGTAAAGACATAGATAGGAACTACATAGAGAACTAGATAAATAAAAAAGACTGATAAATGTATAGAATGGTTGTACATATGCGTGTGTCTAATGGTAGCAATGGGGAGGGGAGGCAGAAGAAAAAAAGGAAAAAAAAGTTTCATGATAGCTTTATTATACATTTAAAGGGAATAGCCAGTTATACATAATAGATTTGCAGTTTCAAGTACAATTATCTTTTTTTCAATTCTGCTATGTTATGGAAATGCTTGTTTTATTTCTAAGGTTCAGAATAAAATTAATGAAAAAATTTAAAGCCTAGACATGAGCTAAATTCTAAAATTCCTAGGTGAGGCGATGAGTGGCAACCAAGATCTAGTCCAGTTCAAAGCAGAGGATTGGAGCCATGGATTTCCAGGACAAGACCTCTTTTTTTCTCCATATTCATTTCATGTAGCATCACTGTGATCCTTCCTTTTAGATGGAAGGGTCAGCCAGAACAGTCAGCCCAGAAGAGTGGAAAGAACTTGAATCCAAAGCAACTGGCTTCAAGTTCAAACCTACCAATCAATCAACATACATTTATTAAGCACTTACCATGTGCTAGCCGCAGTTACAGGTTCTGCGGATACAAAAACAAGGAATGAAACAATCACTTGAGAGCTTACATTCTAATGAAGGGGACAACAAGTACATGTAGAAGCATATACAGAATAAATATAAAAACAATGCAAATAAATTCGAAGTAGTTAACTACAACATAGTTTGGGAGGGAGGTAGTAGCGTTCTGACAAACGTTCAGTAATCAGCTCTCTGGGGGGGAAACGTATGCAAGACAATTTTAAATTTAATCTGCGTTATTAAAATTTTCTCCATCTCTTCCTTAAATTGAAAAAAATCAGTTAAACCATAAATCAAGTCCCAAAATGTAGTATTTCTGAGGTGTAAATGCACTCACCGAAAATTAAACAATTGGCTCTCCAGCTGTGGTTCAAGCTGCCTTCAGCCAGGGGGAGGAGCAGGAGAGGCTTTGGGAAGAAGGAAATGCTGAAGATGCATCTTGAAGGAAGAGAGGGATATGGCATGAGCCAGAGGTGAGGAGGAAGTGTATTCACTTCGGGGACAGCCGAAGCAAAGGCGTGCAGATGGGCGATGATCGTCACTTCTCAGGAGTGGTGATAGATGGCCAGTTTGGTTGGGTAATAGATTATTGAGTTTGGGAATCAAACTGGATAGAGTAAGTTTCTTTTTTTTCCTTCTGCCTCCCCTCCCCATTGCTACCATTAGACATGCAGACATGTACAATACTCTTATACGTACTTTTATTTATCAGTTCTTTTTTATTTATCTAGTTCTTTATGTAGTTCATATCTAGGTCTTTACAGAATTCTTCAGCATTTATTAACACTAAATTGACAAAAGAAAGGAGCAAAATCAAGAGAACATTGTATGCAGTAACAGCAATATTGTTTTAAGAACAACTTTGAGCAAATAAGTCATTTTGACTATTATAAATATCTGAATTAACTAAAAAGGAAATTTGAAGGAGGATGCTATCTGCACCCAGAGAAAGAACTGATAAATAGAAGTACATATAGAATGTTTTTTTAAAGAAGGTTAAATTTTTTTTTTACATATAATTGAGAAAAAATAAAATAAAAAGAGAGTAAATGGTGAAGGACTTTAAATGCCAACAAAGGAGGTTACATTTTATCCTAGAGGTGAAAGAGAACCCCCGGAGGTGATTAAGTTGGAAATAATTTGGTATAACGGCAAGCACCCTAGCACACCCAGGATGACCTGCTGGCACAGGTTTTTTAATCTGCTTTTCTTAAAGGAAAGGCAACTTTTACAGGAGTCAACAATCTACTTTAATTGCATTCACTAGTTCAAGGGAAAGGTTAACACCCTGAACATGGAGAAAATACAAACAGTGAAAATACAAGCAGGGAAATTAGCACAAAGATCAACAGACAGGGCTCCAACTATCTGACAAAGTAATACAGTCACTTACATACACCACCAGATGTGGGAGCACTATCAATACCTGAGTAGTGGGAGGGCCTCAGAGTTCCATCCAGGGAATCAAAAGATCTTCTCATAAGTGAACCGCCAAAGTAAAATACCAGCCTCCCAGTATATATAGTTTTCAACTAACAGGCTCAGAGCTAGAAGACATCACAACTCATGTGACTCAGCACAGCTGTGAATTATCTATCAGGTGTTTTCAATTTAGTCTGCACCTAGGAAACTGAACTCCAAAAAAGAAAGCAACAAAAATCCCTCTTTGCTCTGGCTTACACTTGGTCCAATTGTGCTCAAGGAAAATTACTTTTGCAGCAGATAGAAGACAGACTAGATTGGAGAGAGGCTTGAGGCTAGGGCACCAGTTAAAAAACTGTTGCAATAGTCTAGGCTGAACTAAGATGGTAGCTGTGTATGTGGAGAGAATGGGTCGAAACAAGAGATGCTGGAGAGGCAAAAAGAGTAAGATTGAAAAACTCATTGAATATGTGGAGTGATGAAGAATGAAGAGTTGAGTATCACCCAAAGTTATGGACCTCAGAGCCTGGGAGGATGGTGGTACCTTGGACAAACATAGGGAACTTTGGGAGAAGGGAGGGTTTGAAGGGAAAGATAATGAATTCAGTGTGATATATGTTAAGTACTAGCTGTCATCTTATCTCTTGGAGACTCAGTTTCCTCCTCTGTGAAATGGTGACAATATTCGCTGATGACTTCAAATGGTTATTGTGAGGAACAAATGAAATAACGATAAGAGCACCGAGAGCTGGTGTCCTCCCTCATATTTCCAATTGCCATTTCACAGGCAGATGTTTCTTTGGTTCTCAGTTCATCCACTGCCACTCAGCTTCATCTATAGCCATCTTTGTCCTTAAAGACTTTCTTAAATATCTCTCCCATCAACTAGGTCTGCTCCCCCTTCTCCAATCATTTCTGTGTATTTCCCAAGCTGCTTGGGGATCTCTGGCATGGCAGCTGCTAGTGGTTTGTTTTGGTTTTTGTTGGCAGAGGGTGAGGGTTGTTGGGGAAGTGTTTGGGTTTCTTTTGG